>CM032119.1:24894565-27294565 GCA_018894105.1 Jacaranda mimosifolia
GACTACCTTGTATTGAAGGTGTTCTTTGAGGTCTTGCCACATCTGTCTAAATTAGTTGTAGCTTTTGTGAGGCCCTCCAAGTTGATTGAGAGAATAGGTTTCTCTTTTTTTTTTTTTACTAAATTGACAAGCAATACAATTTGGCAAAATAATCAGAAAGAACCGATAGGCCTTTTATCATATCCTTCTTCTTCATGTGTGGAACATGAGCAAAACATACACAACAAAATAATTTAGGGAAGCTTAGTGAAGGTTTATACCTATACCAGGCCTCAAATGAAGTTTTATCTTCTAAAGTCGTAGTTGGAAGTTGATTTTGTAGAAACACTACAGAGTCAGTCTCCTCTGCCCATAAATTTTGGGCCAACTCCTTTTCATGCAATAAACTTCTGGTCATCTCCATTATGTATTTGTTCCCTCTTTCACAAACTCCATTTTTTTGGGGAGTGTAAAGACATTGAGTTGGTGTTCAACACCAATTTCTCACAAAATAAATTAAATTCTCTCAGGAAATATTCTTTCCCATTATCTGACCATAGAGTTTGTATTTCCAATCCACTTTTGTTTTCCACCATTTTCTTGAACTTCAAAAGTACCCCAGCTACTTCGGATTTGAACCTCAAGAAAAAAATCCAACACATTCGTGTAAAATCATCACCGAAAATAACATAATAAAGACAACCTTGTATTGAAGGTGTTCTTTGAGGTCCTGCAACATCTATGTGATTTAGTTGTAGCTTTTGTGAGGCCCTCCAAGTTGATTGAGAAAATAGGTTTTTTTTTTTTTTTTACTAAATTGACTAGTAATACAATTTGGCAAATAATCAGCAAGAACCGATAGGCCTTTTATCATATCCTTCTTCTTCATGTGTGGAACATGAGCAAAACATACACAACCAAATAATTTAGGAAAGCTTAGTGAAGGTTTTATACCTATAGCCGGGCTCAAATGAAGTTTTATCTTCTAAAGTCGTGGTTGGAAGTCGATTTTGTGGAAACACCACTGTGTTAGTCTCCTCTGCCCATATATTTTGGGCCAACTCCTTTTCATGCAATAAACTTCTGGTCATCTCCTTTATGTATCTGTTCCTCCTTTCCCAAATTCCTTTTTTTTGGGAGTGTAAGGATAGTGAGTTGGTCTTCAACACCTATTTGCTCTCAAAACAAATTGCATTCTCTCGAAATATATTCTTGCCCATTATCTGACATTAGAGTTTGTATTTTGAATCCACTTTGGTTTTCCACTAGTTTTTTGAACTTCCAAAATACTCCAGCTACTTCTGATTTGAACCTCAAGAAAAAAATCCGACACATTCGTGTAAAATCGTCAATGAAAATAACATAATAAAGACTACCTTGTATTGAGGGTGTTCTTTGAGGTCCTGCCACATCTGTGTGATTTAGTTGTAGCTTTTGTGAGGCCCTCCAAGTTGATTGAGAAAATAGGTTCGTCTTTTTTTTTACTAAATTGACAAGCAATACAATTTGGTAAATAATCAGCAAGAACCGGTACGCCTTTTATTATATCCTTCTTCTTCATGTGTGGAACATGAGCAAAACATACACAACAAAATAATTTAGGGAAGCTTAGTGAAGGTTTATACCTATACCAGGCCTCAAATGATGTTTTATCTTCTAAAGTCGTGGTTGGAAGTCGATTTTGTAGAAACACTACAGAGTCAGTCTCCTCTGCCCATAAATATTGGGCCAACTCCTTTTCATGCAATAAACTTCTGGTCATCTCTATTATGTATCTGTTCCCCCTTTCACAAACTCCATTTTTTTGGGGAGTGTAAGGACATTGAGTTGGTGTTCAACACCAATTTCTCACAAAACAAATTAAATTCTCTCGGGAAATATTCTTTCCCATTATCTGACCATAGAGTTTGTATTTTCAATCCACTTTTGTTTCCCACCCATTTCTTGAACTTCATAAGTACCCCAGCTACTTCGGATTTGAACCTCAAGAAAAAAAATCCGACACATTCGTGGTAAAATCATGAACGAAAATAACATAATAAAGACTACCTTGCATTGAAGGTGTTCTTTGAGGTCTTGCCACATCTGTCTAAATTAGTTGTAGCTTTTGTGAGGCCCTCCAAGTTGATTGAGAGAATAGGTTTCTCTTTTTTTTTTTTACTAAAGTGACAAGCAATACAATTTGGCAAATAATCAGCAAGAACCGATAGGCCTTTTATCATATCCTTCTTCTTCATGTGTGGAACATGAGCAAAAAATACCCAACCAAGTAATTTAGGGAAGCTTAGTGAAGGTTTATACCTATACCAGGCCTCAAATGAAGTTTTATCTCCTAAAGCCGTGGTTGGAAGTCGATTTTGTAGAAACACTACTGTGTTAGTCACCTCTGCCCAAAAATTTTGGGCCATTTCCTTTTCGTGCAATAAACATCGGGTCATCTCCATTATGTATCTGTTTCTCCTTTCACAAACTCCACTTTTTTGGGGTGTGTAAGGACAGTGAGTCTGTGTTCAACACTTATTTCAACACAAAACAAATTGAATTCTCTCGAGATAAATTCTTTCCCATTATTTGACCTTAGGGTTTGTATTTTGAATCCACTTTGGTTTTCCCCACCAGTTTCTTGAACTTCCAAAATACTGCAGCTACTTCTGATTTGAACCCCAAGAAAAAAATCCAACACATTCGTGTAAAATCATCAACGAAAATAACATCACAAAGACTACCTCGTATCGAAGGTGTTCTTCGAGGTCCTCCCACATCTGTGTGAATTAGTGGTAGCATTTGTGAGGCCCTCCAAGTTGGTTGAGAAAATATGTTCCTATTTTTTTTTTACTAAATTGACAAGCAATACAATTTCGCAAATAATCAGCAAGAACCGGTGGGCCTTTTATCATATCCTTTTTCTTCATGTGTGGAACATGAGATAAACATACACAACCAAATAATTTAGTGAAGCTTAGTGAAGTTTCATACCTATACCAGGGCTCAAATGAAGTTTTATATCCTAAAGCCGTGGTTGGAAGTCGATTTTGTCGAAACACTACTGTGTTAGTCACCTCTGCCCAAAAACTTTGGGGCAACTCCTTTTCATGAAGTCAGCATCTAGTCATCTCCATTATGTATATGTTCCTCCTTTCACAAACTCCATTTCTTTGGAGAGTGTAAGGACAGTGAGTCGGTGTTCAACACCAATTTCCTCACAAAAGAAATTGAATTCCCTCGAGATATATTCTTTCCCATTATCTGACCTTAGAGTTTGTATTTTGAATCCACTTTGGTTTTCCACCCGTTTCTTGAACTTCCAAAATACTCTAGCTACTTCTGATTTGAACCTCAAGAAAAAAATCCAACGCATTCATGTAAAATCGCCAACGAAAATAACATCATAAAGACTACCTTGTATTGAAGGTGTTCTTTGAGGTCCTGCCACATCTGTGTGAATTAGTTGTAGCATTTGTGAGGCCCTCCATGTTGATTTAGAAAATAGGTTCCTATTTTTTTTTTACTAAATTGACAAGCAATACAATTTGGAAAATAATCAGCAAGAACCGGTAGGCCTTTTATCATATCCTTCTTCTTCATGTGTGGAACATGAGCAAAAAATACACAACCAAAAAATTTAGGGAAGCTTAGTGAAGGTTTATACCTATACCAGGCCTCAAATGAAGTTTTATCTCCTGAAGCCGTGGTTGGAAGTCGATTTTGTAGAAACACTACTGTGTTAGTCACCTCTCCCCAAAAATTTTGGGCCAATTCCTTTTCGTCTAATAAACATCGGGTCATCTCCATTATGTATCTGTTTCTCCTTTCACAAACTCCATTTTTTTGGGGTGTGTAAGGACAGTGAGTCTGTGTTCAACACTTATTTCCACACAAAACAAATTGAATTCTCTCGAGATATATTCTTTCCCATTATTTGACCTTAGGGTTTGTATTTTGAATCCACTTTAGTTTTCCACCAGTTTCTTGAACTTCCAAAATACTCCAGCTACTTCTGATTTGAACCTCAAGAAAAAAATCCAACGCATTCATGTAAAATTGTCAACGAAAATAACATCATAAAGACTACCTTGTATCGAAGGTGTTCTTTGAGGTCCTCCCACATCTGTGTAAATTAGTTGTAGCATTTGTGAGGCCCTCCAAGTTGATTGAGAAAATATGTTCCTATTTTTTTTTACTAAATTGACAAGCAATACAATTTGGCAATTAATCAGCAAGAACCGGTAGGCCTTTTATCATATCCTTCTTCTTCATGTGTGGAACATGAGATAAACATACACAACCAAATAATTTAGGGAAGCTTAGTGAAGTTTTATACCTATACCAGGGCTCAAATAAAGTTTTATCACCTAAAGACGTGGTTGCAAGTCAATATTGTAGAAACACTACTGTGTTAGTCACCTCTACCCAAAAAATTTGGGGCAACTCCTTTTCATGAAATAAACATCTGGTCATCTCCATTATGTATATGTTCCTCCTTTCACAAACTCCATTTTTTTGGGGAGTGTAACGACAGTGAGTTGGTGTTCAACACTTATTTCCTCACAAAACAAATTGAATTCTCTCGAGATATATTCTTTCCTATTATCTGACCCGAGAGTTTGTATTTTGAATCCACTTTGCTTTTCCACCTATTTTTTCAACTTCCAAAATACTTCAGCTACTTCTGATTTGAACCTCAATAAAAAAATCCAACACTTTCGTGTAAAATCATCAACAAAAATAACATAATAAAGACTACCTTGAATCGAGGGTGTTCTTTGAGGTCCTGCCACATCTGTGTGAATTAGTTGTAGCATTTGTGAGGCCCTCCAAGTTGATTGAGAAAATAGGCTCCTATTTTTTTTTACTAACTTGACATGCAATACAATTTGGCAAATAATCAGCAAGAACCGGTAGGCCTTTTATCATATCCTTCTTCTTCAAGTGTGGAACATAAGCAAAAAATACACAACCAAATAATTTAGGGAAGCTTAGTGAAGGTTTATACCTATACCAGGCCTTAAATGAAGTTTTATCCCCTAAACCCGTGGTTGGAAGTCGATTTTGTAGAAACACTACTGTGTTAGTCACCTCTGCCCAAAAATTTTGGGCCAATTCCTTTTCGTGCAATAAACATCGGGTCATCTCCATTATGTATCTGTTTCTCCTTTCACAAACTCCCTTTTTTTGGGGTGTGTAAGGACAGTGAGTCTGTGTTCAACACTTATTTCCAAACAAAACAAATTGAATTCTCTCGAGATATATTATTTCCCATTATTTGACCTTAGGGTTTGTATTTTGAATCCACTTTGGTTTTCCACCAGTTTCTTGAACTTCCAAAATACCCCAGCTACTTCTGATTTGAACCTCAAGAAAAAAATCCAACACATTCGTGTAAAATCATCTTTGAAAATAACATGATAAAGACTACCTCGTATCGAAGGTGTTCTTTGAGGTCCTCCCACATCTGCATGAATTAGTTGTAGCATTTGTGAGGCCCTCCAAGTTGGTTGAGAAAATATGTTCCTATTTTTTTTTACTAAATTGACAAGTAGTACAATTTGGCAAATAACCAGCAAGGACCGGTAGGCCTTTTATCATATCCTTCTTCTTCATGTGTGCAACATGAGATAAACATACACAACCAAATAATTTAGTGAAGCTTAGTGAAGTTTTATACCTATACCAGGGCTCAAATGAAGTTTTATATCCTAAAGCCGTGGTTGGAAGTCGATTTTGTCGAAACACTACTGTGTCAGTCACCTCTGCCCAAAATATTTGGGGCAACTCCTTTTCATGAAATAAACATCTGGTCATCTCCATTATGTATATGTTCCTCCTTTCACAAACTCCATTTTTTTGGGGAGTGTACGGACAATGAGTCGGTGTTCAACACCTATTTCCTCACAAAACATATTGCATTCTCTCGAGATATATTCTTTCCCATTATCTAACCCGAGAGTTTGTATTTTGAATCCACTTTGGTTTTCCACCAGTTTCTTGAACTTACAAAATACTCCATCTTGTTCTGATTTGAACCTCAAGAAAAAAATCCAACACATTCGTGTAAAATCATCAACGAAAATAACATAATAAAGACTACCTTGAATCGAGGGTGTTCTTTGAGGTCCTGCCACATCTGTGTGAATTAGTTGTAGCATTTGTGAGGCCCTCCAAGTTGATTTAGAAAATAGGTTCCTATTTTTTTTTTACTAAATTGACAAGCAATACAATTTAGCAAATAATCAGCAAGAACCGGTAGGCCTTTTATCATATTCTTCTTCTTCATGTGTGGAACCTGACCAAAAAATACACAACCAAATAATTTAGGGAACCTTAGTGAAGGTTTATACCTATACCAGGCCTCAAATAAAGTTTTATCTCCTAAAGCCGTGGTTGGAAGTCGATTTTGTAGAAAACACTACTGTGTTAGTCACCTCTACCCCAAAATTTGGGGCAACTCCTTTTCATGAAATAAACATCTGGTCATCTCCATTATGTATATGTTCCTCCTTTCACAAACTCCATTTTTTTGGGGAGTGTACGGACTGTGAGTTGGTGTTCAACACCTATTTCCTCACAAAAAATATTGAATTCTCTCGAGATATATTCTTTCCCATTATCTGACCTGAGAGTTTGTATTTTGAATCCACTTTGGTTTTCCACCAGTTTCTTGAACTTCCAAAATACTCCAGCTACTTCTGATTTGAACCTCAAGAAAAAAATCCAACACATTCGTGTAAAATAATCAACGAAAATAACATAATAAAGACTACCTTGAATCGAGGGTGTTTTTTGAGGTCCTGCCACATCTGTGTGAATTAGTTGTAGCACTTGTGAGGCCCTCCATGTTGATTGAGAAAATAGGTTCCTATTTTTTTTTACTAAATTGACATGCAATACAATTTGGCAAATAATCAGCAAGAACCGGTAGGCCTTTTATCATATCCTTCTTCTTCATGTGTGGAACATGAGCAAAAAATACACAACCAAATAATTTAGGGAAGCTTAGTGAAGGTTTATACCTATACCAGGCCTCAAATGTAGTTTTATCTCCTAAAGCCGTGGTTGGAAGTCGATTTTGTCGAAACACTACTATGTTTCTCACCTCTCCCCAAAAATTTTGGACCAATTCCTTTTCGTGCAATAAACATCGGGTCATCTCCATTATGTATCTGTTTCTCCTTTCACAAACTCCATTTTTTTGGGGTGTGTGAGGGCAGTGAGTCTGTGTTCAACACTTATTTCCACACAAAACAAATTGAATTCTCTCGAGATATATTCTTTCCCATTATTTGACATTAGGGTTTGTATTTTGAATCTACTTTGGTTTTCCACCAGTTTCTTGAACCTCCAAACTACTCTAGCTACTTCTGATTTGAACCTCAAGAAAAAAATCCAACACATTCGTGTAAAATCATCAACGAAAATAACATCATAAAGACTACCTTGTATCGAAGGTGTTCTTTGAGGTCCTCCCACATCTGTGTGAATTAGTTGTAGCATTTGTGAGGCCCTCCAAGTTGATTGAGAAAATAGGTTCCTATTTTATTTTACTAAATTGACAAGCAATAAAATTTGGCAAATAATCAGCAAGAATCGGAAGAACTTTTGCCATATCCTTCTTCTTCATGTGTGGAACATGAGCAAAAAATACACAACCAAATAATTTAGGGAAGCTTAGTGAAGGTTTATACCTATACCAGGCCTCAAATGTAGTTTTATCTCCTAAAGCCGTGGTTGGAAGTCGATTTTGTCGAAACACTACTATGTTTCTCACCTCTCCCCAAAAATTTTGGACCAATTCCTTTTCGTGCAATAAACATCGGGTCATCTCCATTATGTATCTGTTTCTCCTTTCACAAACTCCATTTTTTTGGGGTGTGTAAGGGCAGTGAGTCTGTGTTCAACACTTATTTCCACACAAAACAAATTGAATTCTCTCGAGATATATTCTTTCCCATTATTTGACATTAGGGTTTGTATTTTGAATCCACTTTGGTTTTCCACCAGTTTCTTGAACCTCCAAACTACTCTAGCTACTTCTGATTTGAACCTCAAGAAAAAAATCCAACACATTCGTGTAAAATCATCAATGAAAATAACATCATAAAGACTACCTTGTATCGAAGGTGTTCTTTGAGGTCCTCCCACATCTGTGTGAATTAGTTGTAGCATTTGTGAGGCCCTCCAAGTTGATTGAGAAAATAGGTTCCTATTTTATTTTACTAAATTGACAAGCAATACAATTTGGCAAATAATCAGCAAGAATCGAAAGAACTTTTGCCATATCCTTCTTCTTCATGTGTGGAACATGAGCAAAAAATACACAACCAAATAATTTACGGAAGCTTAGTGAAGGTTTATACCTATACCAGGCCTCAAACGAAGTTTTATCGCCAAAAGCTGTGGTTGGAAGTGGATTTTGTAGAAACACTACTGTGTTAGTCACCTCTGCCCAAAAAATTTGGAGCAACTCTTTTCATGAAATAAACATCTGGTCATCTCCATTATGTATATGTTCCTCCTTTCACAAACTCCACTTTTTTGGAGAGCGTCAGGACAGTGAGATGGTGTTCAACACATCTTCCCTCCCAAAACATATTGAATTCTCTCGAGATATATTCTTTCCCATTATCTAACCCAAGAGTTTGTATTTTGAATCCACTTTGGTTTTCCACCAGTTTCTCTAACTTCCAAAATACTCTAGCTACTTGTGATTTGAACCTTAAGAAAAAAATCCAACATATTCGCGTCAAATCATCAACGAAAATAACATAATAAAGACTACCTTGAATCGAAGGTGTTCTTTGAGGTCCTCCCACATTTGTGTGAATTAGTTGTAGCATTTGTGAGGCCCTCCAAGTTGATTGAGAAAATAGGTTCCTATTTTTTTTTACTAAATTGACAAGCAATACAATTTGGGAAATAATCAACAAGAACCGGTAGCCCTTTTATCATATCCTTCTTCTTCAAGTGTGGAACATGAGATAAACATACACAACAAAATAATTCAGTGAAGCTTTGTGAAGTTTTATACCTATAGCAGGGCTCAAATGAAGTTTTATCTCCTAAAGCCGTGGTTGGAAGTCGATTTTGTCGAAACATTACTGTGTTAGTCACCTCTGCCCAAAACATTTGGGGCAACTCCTTTTCATGAAGTAAACATCTACTCATCTCCATTATGTATACGTTCCTCCTTTCACAAACTCCATTTTTTTGGGGAGTGTAAGGACAGTGAGTTGGTGTCCAACACCTATTTCCTCACAAAAGAAATTAAATTACCTCGAGATATATTCTTTCCCATTATCTGACCTTAGAGTTTGTATTTTGAATCCACTTTGGTTTTCCACCAGTTTCTTGAACTTCCAAAATACGCCAGCTACTTCTGATTTGAACCTCAAGAAAAAAATCCGACACTTTCGTGTAAAATCATCAACAAAAATAACATAACAAAGACTACCTTGAATCGAGGGTGTTCTTTGAGGTCCTGCCACATCTGTGTGAATTAGTTGTAGCATTTGTGAGGCCCTCCAAGTTGATTGAGAAAATAGGTTCCCATTTTTTTTTACTAAATTGACAAGCAATACAATTTGGCAAATAATCAGCAAGAACCGGTAGGCCTTTTATCATATCCTTCTTCTTCATGTGTGGAACATGAGCAAAAAATACACAACCAAATAATATAAGGAAGCTTAGTGAAGGTTTATACCTATACCACGCCTCAAATGAAGTTTTATCTCCTAAAGCCGTGGTTGGAAGTCAATTTTGTTGAAACACTACTGTGTTAGTCACCTCTGCCCAAAAAAATGTGGGGCAACTCCTTTTCATGAAATAAACATCTGGTCATCTCCATTATGTATATGTTCCTCCTTTCACAAACTCCATTTTTTTGGGGAGTGTAAGGGCAGTGAGTCGGTGTTCAACACTTATTTCCTCACAAAACAAATTGAATCCTCTAGAGATATATTCTTTCCCACTATCTGACCCGAGAGTTTGTATTTTGAATCCACTTTGGTTTTCCACCTGTTTCTTGAACTTCCAAAATACTCCAGCAACTTCTGATTTGAACCTCAAGAAAAAAATCCAACACATTCGTGTAAAATCATCAACGAAAATAACATAATAAAGACTACCTTGAATCGAGGGTGTTCTTTGAGGTCCTGCCACATCTGTGTGAATTAGTTGTAGCATTTGTGAGGCCCTCCAAGTTGATTTAGAAAATAGGTTCCTATTTTTTTTTGCTAAAATGACAAGCAATACAATTTGGCAAATAATCAGCAAGAACCGGTAGGCCTTTTATCATATCCTTCTTCTTCATGTGTGGAACAAGAGCAAAAAATTCACAACCAAATAATTTAGGGAAGCTTAGTGAAGGTTTATACCTATACCAGTCCTCAAATGAAGTTTTATCTCCTAAAGCCGTGGTTGGAAGTTGATTTTGTAGAAACACTACTGTGTTAGTCACCTCTGCCCAAAAAAATGTGGGGCAACACCTTTTCATGAAATAAACATCTGGTCATCTCCATTATGTATATGTTTCTCTTTTCACAAACTCCATTTTTTTGGGGAGTGTAAGGACAGTGAGTTGGTGTTCAACACCTATTTCCTCACAAAACATATTGAATTCTCTAGAGATATATTCTTTCCCATTATCTGACCCGAGAGTTTGTATTTTGAATCCACTTTGGTTTTCCACCAGTTTCTTGAACTTCCAAAATACTCCAGCTACTTCTGATTTGAACCTCAAGAAAAAAATCCAACACATTCGTGTAAAATCATCAACGAAAATAACAAAATAAAGACTACCTTGAATCGAGGGTGTTCTATGAGGCCCTGCCACATCTGTGTGAATGAGTTGTAGCATTTGTGAGGCCCTCCAAGTTGATTGAGAAAATAGGTTCCCATTTTTTTTTTACTAAATTGACATGCAATACAATTTGGCATATAATCAGCAAGAACCGGTAGGCCTTTTGTCATATCCTTCTTCTTCATGTGTGGATCATGAGATAAACATACACAACCAAATAATTTAGGGAAGCTTAGTAAAGGTTTATACCTATACCAGGCCTCAAATGAAGTTTTATCTCCTAAAGCCGTGGTTGGAAGTTGATTTTGTAGAAACACTACTGTGTTAATCACCTCTACCCAAAAAAATGTGGGGCAACACCTTTTCATGAAATAAACATCTGGTCATCTCCATTATGTATATGTTTCTCCTTTCACAAACTCCATTTTTTTGGGGAGTGTAAGGACAGTGAGTTGGTGTTCAACACCTATTTCCTCACAAAACATATTGAATTCTCTCGAGATATATTCTTTCCCATTATCTGACCTCAGAGTTTGTATTTTGAATCCACTTTGGTATTCCACCAATTTCTTGAACTTCCAAAATACTCCAGTTACTTCTGATTTGAACCTCAATAAAAAAATCCAACACTTTCGTGTAAAATCATCAACGAAAATAACATAATAAAGACTACCTTGTACCGAAGGTGTTCTTTGAGGTCCTGCCACATCTGTGTGAATTAGTTGTAGAATTTGTGAGGCCCTCCAGGTTGATTGAGAAAATAGGTTCCTATTTTTTTTTACTAAATTGACAAGCAATACAATTTGGCAAATAATCAGCAAGAACCGGTAGGCCTTTTATCATATCCTTCTTCTTCATGTGTGGAACATGAGATAAACATACACAACCAAATAATTTAGTGACGCTTAGTGAAGTTTTATACCTATACCAGGGCTCAAATGAAGTTTTATATCCTAAAGCCGTAGTTGGAAGTCTATTTTGTCGAAACACTACTTTGTTAGTCACCTCTGCCCAAAAAATTTGGGGCAACTCCTTTTCATGAAATAAACATCTGGTCATCTCCATTATGTATATGTTCCTCCTTTCACAAACTCCATTTTTTTGGGGAGTGTAAGGACAGTGAGTTGATGTTCAACACCTATTTCCTCACAAAACATATTGAATTCTCTTGAGATATATTCTTTCCCATTATCTGACCTCAGAGTTTGTATTTTGAATCCACTTTGGTATTCCACCAGTTTCTTGAACATCCAAATACTCCAGCTACTTCTGATTTGAACCTTAATTAAAAAATCAAACACTTTCGTGTAAAATCATCAACGAAAATAACATAATAAACACTACATTGAATCGAGGGTATTCTTTGAGGTCCTGCCACATCTGTGTGAATTAGTTGTAGCATTTGTGAGGCCCTCCAAGTTGAATGAGAAAACAGGTTCCTAATTTTTTTTGCTAAATTGCCAAGCAATACAATTTGGCAAATAATCGGCAAGAACCGGTAGGCCTTTTATCATATCCTTCTTCTTCATGTGTGGAACATGAGATAAACATACACAACCAAATAATTTAGGGAATCTTAGGGAAGTTTAGTACCTATACCAGGGCTCAAATGAAGTTTTATCACCTAAAGTCGTGGTTGGAAGTCGATTTTGTCGAAACACTACTGTGTTAGTCACCTCTGCCCAAAAAATTTTGGGCAACTCCTTTTCATAAAATAAACATTTGGTCATCTCCATTATGTATATGTTCCTCCTTTCACAAACTCCATTTTTTTGGGGAGTGTAAGGACAGTGAGTTGGTGTTCAACATCTATTTCCTTACAAAAGAAATTGAATTCCCTCGAGATATATTCTTTCCCATTATTTGACCTCAGAGTTTGTATTTTGAATCCACTTTGGTGTTCCACCGGTTTCTTGAACTTCCAAAATACTCCAGCTACTTCTGATTTGAACCTCAATAAAAAAATCCAACACTTTCGTGTAAAATCATCAACGAAAATAACATAATAAATACTACCTTGTACCGAAGGTGTTCTTTGAGGTCCTGCCACATCTGTGTGAATTAGTTGTAGAATTTGTGAGGCCCTCCAAGTTGATTGAGAAAATAGGTTCCTATTTTTTTTTACTAAATAAACAAGCAATACAATTTGGCAAATAATCAGCAAGAATCGGTAGCCCTCTTATCATGTCCTTCTTCTTCATGTGTGGAACATGAGCAAAAAATACACAACCAAATAATATAAGGAAGCTTAGTGAAGGTTTATACCTATACCAGGCCTCAAATGAAGTTTTATCTCCTAAAGCCGTGGTTGGAAGTCGAATTTGTAGAAACACTACTATGTTAGTCACCTCTGCCGAAAAATTTTGGGGCAACTCCTTTTCAGGAAATAAACATCTAGTCATCTCCATTATGTATATGTTACTCCTTTCACAAACTCCATTTTTTTGGGGAGTGTAAGGGCAGTGAGTTGGTGTTCAACACCTATTTCCTCACAAAACTTATTGAATTCTCTCGAGATATATTCTTTCCCACTATCTGACCTCAAAGTTTGTATTTTGAATCTACTTTGGTATTCCACCGGTTTCTTAAACATCCAAAATACTCCACCTACTTCTGATTTGAACCTCAATAAAAAAATCCAACACTTTCGTGTAAAATCATCAACGAAAATAACATAATAAACACTACATTGAATCGATGGTGTTCTTTGAGGTCCTACCACATCTGTGTGAATTTGTTGTAGCATTTGTGAGGCCCTCCAAGTTGAATGAGAAAATAGGTTCCTAATTTTTTTTACTAAATTGACAAGCAATACAATTTGGCAAATAATCAGCAAGAACCGGTAGCCCTCTTATCATGTCCTTCTTCTTCAAGTGTGGAACATGAGCAAAAAATACACAACCAAATAATATAAGGAAGCTTAGTAAAGGTTTATACCTATACCACGCCTCAAATGAAGTTTTATCTCCCAAACCCGTAGTTGGAAGTCGATTTTGTCGAAACACTACTTTGTTAGTCACCTCTGCCCAAAAAATTTGGGGCAGCTCCTTTTCATGAAGTAAACATCTAGTCATCTCCATTATGTATATGTGCCTCCTTTCACAAACTCCATTTTTTTGGGGTGTGTAAGGACAGTGAGTCTTTTCAACACTTATTTCCACACAAAACAAATTGAATTCTCTCGAGATATATTCTTTCCCATTATTCGACCTTAGGGTTTGTATTTTGAATCCACTTTGGTTTTCCACCTGTTTCTTGAACTTCCAAAATACTCCAGCTACTTCTGATTTGAACCTCAAGAATAAAATCCAACACATTCGTGTAAAATCATCCACGAAAATAACATAATAAAGACTACCTTGTACCGAAGGTGTTCTTTGAGGTCCTGCCACATCTGTGTGAATTAATTGTAGCATTTGTGAGGCCCTCCAAGTTGATTGAGAAAATAGGTTCCTATTTTTTTTTACTAAATTGACATGCAATACAATTTGGCAAATAATAAGCAAGAACCGGTAGGCCTTTTATCATATCCTTCTTCTCCATGTGTGGAACATGAGATAAACATACACAACCAAATAATTTAGGGAATATTAGTGAAGTTTAATACCTATAACTGGGCTCAAATGAAGTTTTATCACCCAAAGCCGTGGTTGGAAGTCGATTTTGTCGAAACACTACTGTGTTAGTCACCTCTTTCAAAAAAATTTCGGGCAACTCCTTTTCAAGAAGTAAACATCTGGTCATCTCCATTATGTATATGTTCCTCCTTTCACAAACTCCATTTTTTTGGGGAGTGTAAGGAGAGTGAGTTGGTGTTTAACACTTATTTCCACACAAAACAACTTGAATTCTCTCGAGATATATTCTTTCCCATTATCTGACCCGAGAGTTTGTATTTTGAATCCACTTTGGTTTTCCACCAGTTTCTTGAACTTCCAAAATACTCCAGCTACTTCTGATTTGAACCTCAAGAATAAAATCCAACACATTCGTGTAAAATCATCCACGAAAATAACATAATAAAGACTACCTTGTACCGAAGGTGTTCTTTGAGGTCCTGCCACATCTGTGTGAATTAATTGTTGCATTTGTGAGGCCCTCCAAGTTGATTGATAAAATAGGTTCCTATTTTTTTTTACTAAATTGACATGCAATACAATTTGGCAAATAATCAGCAAGAACCGGTTGGCCTTTTATCATATCCTTCTTCTCCATGTGTGGAACATGAGATAAACATACACAACCAAATAATTTAGGGAATCTTAGTGAAGTTTAATACCTATACCTAGGCTCAAATGAAGTTTTATCACCTAAAGCCGTGGTTGGAAGTCGATTTTGTCTAAACACTACTGTGTTAGTCACCTCTGCCCAAAAAATTTGGGGCAACTCCTTTTCATGAAATAAACATCTGGTCATCTCCATTATGTATATGTTCCTCCTTTCATAAACTCCATTTTTTTGGGGAGTGTAAGGACAGTAAGTTGGTGTTCAACACCTATTTCGTCACAAAACATATTGAATTCTCTCGAGATATATTCTTTCCCATTATCTGACCTCAGAATTTGTATTTTGAATCCACTTTGGTATTCCACCAGTTTCTTGAACTTCTAAAATACTCCAGATACTTCTGATTGGAACCTCAATAAAAAAATCCAACACTTTCGTGTAAAATCATCAATGAAAATAACATAATAAAGACTACCTTGTACCGAAGGTGTTCTTTGAGGTCCTGCCACGTCTGTGTGAATTAGTTGTAGAATTTGTGAGGCCCTCCAAGTTGATTGAGAAAATAGGTTCCTATTTTTTTTTCCTAAATTGACATGCAATACAATTTGGCAAATAATCGGCAAGAACCGGTAGGCCTTTTATCATATCCTTCTTCTTCATGTGTGGAACATGAGATAAACATACACAACCAAATAATTTAGGGAATCTTAGTGAAGTTTTGTACCTATACCAGGGCTCAAATGAAGTTTTATCACCTAAAGCCGTGGTTGGAAGTCGATTTTATCGAAACACTACTGTGTTAGTCACCTCTGCCCAAAAAATTTTGGGCAACTCCTTTTCAAGAAATAAACATCTGGTCATCTCCATTATGTATATGTTCCTCCTTTCACAAACTCCATTTTTTTGGGGAGTGTAAGGACAGTGAGTTGGTGTTCAACATCTATTTCCTTACAAAAGAAATTGAATTCCCTCGAGATATATTCTTTCCCATTATCTGACCTCAAAGTTTGTATTTTGAATCCACTTTGGTGTTCCACCGGTTTCTTGAACTTCCAAAATACTCCAGCTACTTCTGATTTGAACCTCAATAAAAAAATCCAGCACTTTCGTGTAAAATCATCAACGAAAATAACATAATAAATACTACCTTGTACCGAAGGTGTTCTTTAAGGTCCTGCCACATCTGTGTGAATTAGTTGTAGAATTTGTGAGGCCCTCCAAGTTGATTGAGATAATAGGTTCCAATTTTTTTTACTAAATTGACAAGCAATACAATTTGGCAAGTAATCAGCAAGAACCGGTAGGCCTTTTATCATATCCTTCTTCTTCATGTGTGGAACATGAGATAAACATACACAACCAAATAATTTAGTGAAGCTTAGTGAAGTTTTATACCTATACCAGGGCTCAAATGTAGTTTTATATCCTAAAGCCGTAGTTGGAAGTCGATTTTGTCGAAACACTACTTTGTTAGTCACCTCTGCCCAAAAAATTTGGGGCAGCTCCTTTTCATGAAGTAAACATCTAGTCATCTCCATTATGTATATGTTCCTCCTTTCACAAACTCCATTTTTTTTGGGGTGTGTAAGGACAGTGAGTCTTTTCAACACTTATTTCCACACAAAACAAATTGAATTCTCTCGAGATATATTCTTTCCCATTATTTGACCTTAGGGTTTGTATTTTGAATCCACTTTGGTTTTCCACCTGTTTCTTGAACTTCCAAAATACTCCGGCTACTTCTGATTTGAACCTCAAGAAAAAAATCCAACACATTCGTGTAAAACCATCAACGAAAATAACATAATAAAGACTACCTTGAATCGAGGGTGTTCTTTGAGGTCTTACCACATCTGTGTGAATTAGTTGTAGCATTTTTAAGACCCTCCAAGTTGATTGAGAAAATAGGTTGCTATTTTTTTTTACTAAATAGACAAGCAATACAATTTGGCAAATAATCAGCAAGAACCGGTAGGCCTTTTATCATATCCTTCTTCTTCATGTGTGGAATATGAGCAAAAAATACACAACCAAATAATTTAGGGAAGCTCAGTGAAGGTTTACACCTATACCAGGCCTCAAATGAAGTTTTATATTATAAAGCCGTGGTTGGAAGTCGAATTTGTAGAAACACTACTATGTTAGTCAGGAGTTGGCCCAAAAAATTTGGTGCAACTCCTTTTCATGAAATAAACATCTGGTCATCTCCATTATGTATATGTTCCTCCTTTCACAAACTCCATTTTTTTGGGGAGTGTAAGGACAGTGAGTTGGTGTTCAACACCTATATCCTCACAAAACATATTGAATTCCCTCGAGATATATTCTTTCCCATTATCCGACCTCAGAGTTTGTATTTTGAATCCACTTTGGTATTCCACCAGTTTCTTGAACTTCCAAAATACTCCAGCTACTTCTGATTTGAAGCTCAACAAAAAAATCCAACACTTTCGTGTAAAATCATCAACGAAAATAACATAATAAAGACTACCTTGTACCGAAGGTGTTCTTTGAGGTCCTGCCACATCTGTGTGAATTAGTTGTAGAATTTGTGAGGCCCTCCAAGTTGATTGAGAAAATAGGTTCCTATTTTTTTTTACTAAATTGACAAGCAATACAATTTGGCAAATAATCAGCAAGAACCGGTAGCCCTCTTATCATGTCTTTCTTCTTCATGTGTGGAACATGAGCAAAAAATACACAACCAAATAATATAAGGAAGCTTAGTGAAGGTTTATACCTATACCACGCCTCAAATGAAGTGTTATATCCTAAACCCGTGGTTGGAAGTCGATTTTGTAGAAACACTACTGTGTTAGTCCCGTCTGCCCAAAAAATTTCGGGCAACTCCTTTTCAAGAAGTAAACATCTGGTCATCTCCATTATGTATATGTTCCTCCTTTCACAAACTCCATTTTTTTTGGGAGTGTAAGGACAGTAAGTTGGTTTTCAACACCTATTTCCTCACAAAACATATTGAATTCCCTCGAGATATATTCTTTCCCATTATCTGACCTCAGAGTTTGTATTTTGAATCCACTTTGGTATTCCACCAGTTTCTTGAACTTCCAAAATACTCCAGCTACTTCTGATTTGAACCTCAACAAGAAAATCCAACACTTTCGTGTAAAATCATCAATGAAAATAACATAATAAAGACTACCTTGTACCGAAGGTGTTCTTTGAGGTCCTGCCACATCTGTGTGAATTAGTTGTAGAATTTGTGAGGCCCTCCAAGTTGATTGAGAAAATAGGTTCCTATTTTTTTTTACTAAATTGACAAGCAATACAATTTGGCAAATAATCAGCAAGAACCGGTAGCCCTCTTATCATGTCTTTCTTCTTCATGTGTGGAACATGAGCAAAAAATACACAACCAAATAATATAAGGAAGCTTAGTGAAGGTTTATACCTATACCACGCCTCAAATGAAGTGTTATATCCTAAACCCGTGGTTGGAAGTCGATTTTGTAGAAACACTACTGTGTTAGTCCCGTCTGCCCAAAAAATTTCGGGCAACTCCTTTTCAAGAAGTAAACATCTGGTCATCTCCATTATGTATATGTTCCTCCTTTCACAAACTCCATTTTTTTTGGGAGTGTAAGGACAGTAAGTTGGTTTTCAACACCTATTTCCTCACAAAACATATTGAATTCCCTCGAGATATATTCTTTCCCATTATCTGACCTCAGAGTTTGTATTTTGAATCCACTTTGGTATTCCACCAGTTTCTTGAACTTCCAAAATACTCCAGCTACTTCTGATTTGAACCTCAACAAGAAAATCCAACACTTTCGTGTAAAATCATCAATGAAAATAACATAATAAAGACTACCTTGTACCGAAGGTGTTCTTTGAGGTCCTGCCACATCTGTGTGAATTAGTTGTAGAATTTATGAGGCCTTCCAAGTTGATTGAGAAAATAGGTTCCTATTTTTTTTTTACTAAATTGACAAGCAATACAATTTGGCAAATAATCAGCAAGAACCGGTAGGCCTTTTATCATATCCTTCTTCTTCATGTGTGGAACATGAGATAAACATACACAACCAAATAATTTAGTGAAGCTTAGTGAAGTTTTATACCTATACCAGGGCTCAAATGAAGTTTTATATCCTAAAGCCATAGTTGGAAGTCGAGTTTGTCGAAACACTACTTTGTTAGTCACCTCTGCCCAAAAAATTTGGGGCAACTCCTTTTCATGAAGTAAACATCCAGTCATCTCCATTCTGTGTATGTTCCTCCTTTCACAAACTCCATTTTTTTGGGAGTGTAAGGACAGTGAGTTGTTGTTCAACACCTATTTCCTCACAAGAGAAATTTAATTCCCTCGAGATATATTCTATCCCATTATCTGACCTCAGAGTTTGTATTTTGAATCCACTTTGGTCTTCCGCCAGTTTCTTGAACTTCCAAAATACGCCAGCTACTTCTGATTTGAACCTCAATGAAAAAATCCAACACTTTCGTGTAAAATCATCAACAAAAATAACATAATAAAGACTACCTTGAATCGAGGATGTTCTTTGAGGTCCTGCCACATATGTGTGAAATAGTTGTAGCATTTGTGAGGCCCTCCATGTTGATTAAGTAAATAGGTTCCGATTTTTTTTTACTAAATTGACATGCAATACAATTTGGCAAATAATCAGCAAGAACCGGTAGGCCTTTTATCATATCCTTCTTCTTCATGTGTGGAATATGAGCAAAAAATACACAACCAAATAATTTAGGGAAGCTTAGTGAAGGTTTACACCTATATCAGGCCTCAAATGAAGTTTTATCTCCTAAAGCCGTGGTTGGAAGTCGAATTTGTAGAAACACTACTCTGTTAGTCACCTCTGCCCAAAAATTTTGGGGCAACTCCTTTTAATGAAATAAACATCTGGTCATCTCCATTATGTATATGTTCCTTCTTTCACAAACTCCATTTTTTCGGGGAGTGTAAGGACAGTGAGTTGGTGTTCAACACCTATTTCCTCACAAAACATAATGAATTCTCTCGAGATATATTCTTTCCCATTATCTGACCTCAGAGTTTGTATTTTGAACCCACTTTGGTATTCCACCAGTTTCTTGAACGTCCAAAATACTCCAGCTACTTCTGATTTGAACCTCAATAAAAAAATCCAACACTTTCGTGTAAAATCATCAACGAAAATAACATAATAAACACTACATTGAATCGAGGGTGTTCTTTGAGGTCCTGCCACATCTGTGTGAATTAGTTGTAGCATTTGTGAGGCCCTCCAAGTTGAATTGGAAAATAGGTTCCTAATTTTTTTTACTAAGTTGACAAGCAATACAATTTGGCAAATAATCAGCAAGAACCGGTAGCCCTCTTATCATGTCCTTCTTCTTCACGTGTGGAACATGAGCAAAAAATACACAACCAAATAATATAAGGAAGCTTAGTGAAGGTTTATCCCTATACCACCCCTCAAATGAAGTTTTATCGCCTAAACCCGTGGTTGGAAGTCGATTTTGTAGAAACACTACTGTGTTAGTCACCTCTGCCCAAAAAATTTCGGGCAACTCCTTTTCAAGAAGTAAACATCTGGTCATCTCCATTATGTATAAGTTCCTCCTTTCACAAACTCCATTTTTTTGGGGAGTGTAAGGACAGTGAGTTGGTGTTCAACACTTATTTCCTCATAAAACAAATTGAATTCTCTAGAGATATATTCTTTCCCATTATCTGACCTGAGAGTCTGTATTTTGAATCCACTTTGGTTTTCCACCAGTTTCTTGAACTTCCAAAATACTCTAGCTACTACTGATTTGAACCTCAAGAATAAAATCCAGCACATTCATGTAAAATCATCAACGAAAATAACATAATAAAGACTACCTTGTACCGAAGGTGTTCTTTGAGGTCCTGCCACATCTGTGTGAATCAATTGTGGCATTTGTGAGGCCCTCCAAGTTGATTGAGAAAATAGGTTACTATTTTTTTTTACTAAATTGACATGCAATACAAATTGGCAAATAATCAGCAAGAACCGGTTGGCCTTTTATCATATCCTTCTTCTCCATGTGTGGAACATGAGATAAACATACACAACCAAATAATTTAGGGAATCTTAGTGAAGTTTAATACCTATACCTAGGCTCAAATGAAGTTTTGTCACCTAAAGCCGTAGTTGGAAGTCGATTTTGTCGAAACACTACTGTGTTAGTCACCTCTGCCCAAAAAATTTGGAGCAACTCCTTTTCATGAAGTAAACATCTAGTCATCTCCATTATGTATATGTTCCTCCTTTCACAAACTCCATTTTTTTGGGGAGTGTAAGGACAGTAAGTTGGTGTTCAACACCTATTTCTTCACAAAACATATTGAATTCCTTCGAGATATATTCTTTCCCATTATCTGACCTCAGAGTTTGTATTTTGAATCCACTTTGGTCTTCCACCAGTTTCTTGAACTTCCAAAATACGCCAGCTACTTCTGATTTGAACCTTAATGAAAAAATCCAACACTTTCCTGTAAAATCATCAACGAAAATAACATAATAAAGACTACCTTGAATCGAGGGTGTTCTTTGAGGTCCTGCCACATCTGTGTGAATCAGTTGTAGCATTTGTGAGACCCTCCAAGTTGATTGAGTAAATAGGTTCATATTATTTTTTTTTACTAAATTGACATGCAATACAATTTGGCAAATAATCAGCAAGAACCGGTAAGCCTTTTATCATATCCTTCTTCTTCATGTGTGGAACATGAGCAAAAAATACACAACCAAATAATTTAGGGAAGCTTAGTGAAGGTTTATACCTATACCTGGGCTCAAATGAAGTTTTATCACCTAAAGCCGTAGTTGGAAGTCGATTTTGTCGAAACACTACTGTGTTAGTCACCTCTGCCCAAAAAATTTGGAGCAACTCCTTTTCATGAAGTAAACATCTAGTCATCTCCATTATGTATATGTTCCTCCTTTCACAAACTCCATTTTTTTGGGGAGTGTAAGGACAGTAAGTTGGTGTTCAACACCTATTTCTTCACAAAACATATTGAATTCCTTCGAGATATATTCTTTCCCATTATCTGACCTCAGAGTTTGTATTTTGAATCCACTTTGGTATTCCACCAGTTTCTTGAACTTCCAAAATACTCCAGCTACTTCTGATTTGAACCTCAATAAAAAAATCCAACACTTTCGTGTAAAATCATCAATGAAAATAACATAATAAAGACTACCTTGTACCGAAGGTGTTCTTTGAGGTCCTGCCACATCTGTGTGAATTAGTTGTAGCATTTGTGAGGCCCTCCAAGTTGATTGAGAAAATAGGTTCCTATTTTTTTTTTTTACTAAATTGACATGCAATACAATTTGGCAAATAATCAGCAAGAACCGGTAAGCCTTTTATCATATCCTTCTTCTTCATGTGTGGAACATGAGAAAAAAATACACAACCAAATAATTTAGGGAAGCTTAGTGAAGGTTTATACCTATACCTGGGCTTAAATGAAGTTTTATCACCTAAAGCCGTGGTTGGAAGTCGATTTTGTCGAAACACTACTGTGTTAGTCACCTCTGCCCAAAAAATTTGGGGCAACTCCTTTTCATGAAGTAAACATCTAGTCATCTCCATTATGTATATGTTCCTCCTTTCACAAACTCCATTTTTTTGGGGAGTGTAAGGACAGTAAGTTGGTGTTCAACACCTATTTCTTCACAAAACATATTGAATTCCTTCGAGATATATTCTTTCCCATTATCTGACCTCAGAGTTTGTATTTTGAATCCACTTTGGTCTTCCACCAGTTTCTTGAACTTCCAAAATACGCCAGCTACTTCTGATTTGAGCCTCAATGAAAAAATCCAACACTTTCGTGTAAAATCATCAACGAAAATAACATAATAAAGACTACCTTGAATCGAGGGTGTTCTTTGAGGTCCTGCCACATCTGTGTGAATCAGTTGTAGCATTTGTGAGACCCTCCAAGTTGATTGAGTAAATAGGTTCATATTTTTTTTTTACTAAATTGACATGCAATACAATTTGGCAAATAATCAGCAAGAACCGGTACGCCTTTTATCATATCCTTTTTCTTCATGTGTGGAACATGAGCAAAAAATACACCACCAAATAATTTAGGGAAGCTTAGTGAAAGTTTATACCTATACCAGGCCTCAAATGAAGTTTTATCTCCTAAACCGTGGTTGGAAGTCGATTTTGTAGAAACACTACTGTGTTAGTCACATCTGCCCAAAAAATTTCGGGCAACTCCTTTTCAAGAAGTAAACATCTGGTCATCTCCATTATGTATATGTTCCTCCTTTCACAAACTCCATTTTTTTGGGGAGTGTAAGGACAGTGAGTTGGTGTTTAACACTTATTTCCACACAAAACAACTTGAATTCTCTCGAGATATATTCTTTCCCATTATCTGACCCGAGAGTTTGTATTTTGAATCCACTTTGGTTTTCCACCAGTTTCTTGAACTTCCAAAATACTCTAGCTACTTCTGATTTGAACCTCAAGAATAAAATCCAACACATTCGTGTAAAATCATCAACGAAAATAACATAATAAAGACTACCTTGTACCGAAGGTGTTCTTTGAGGTCTTGCCACATCTGTGTGAATTAATTGTACCATTTGTGAGGCCCTCCAAGTTGATTGAGAAAATAGGTTCCTATTTTTTTTTACTAAATTGACATGCAATACAATTTGGCAAATAATCAGAAAGAACCGGTACGCCTTTTATCATATCCTTCTTCTTCATGTGTGGAACATGAGCAAAAAATACACCACCAAATAATTTAGGGAAGCTTAGTGAAAGTTTATACCTATACCAGGCCTCAAATGAAGTTTTATCTCCTAAACCGTGGTTGGAAGTCGATTTTGTAGAAACACTATTGTGTTAGTCACCTCTTTCAAAAAAATTTTGGGCAACTCCTTTTCAAGAAGTAAACATCTGGTCATCTCCATTATGTATATGTTCCTCCTTTCACAAACTCGATTTTTTTGGGGAGTGTAAGGAGAGTGAGTTGGTGTTTAACACTTATTTCCACACAAAACAACTTGAATTCTCTCGAGATATATTCTTTCCCATTATCTGACCCGAGAGTTTGTATTTTGAATCCACTTTGGTTTTCCACCTGTTTCTTGAACTTCCAAAATACTCCAGCTACTTCTGATTTTAACCTCAAGAATAAAATCCAACACATTCGTGTAAAATCATCAATGAAAATAACATAATAAAGACTACCTTGTACCGAAGGTGTTCTTTGAGGTCCTGCCACATCTGTGTGAATTAATTGTAGCATTTGTGAGGCCCTCCAAGTTGATTGAGAAAATAGGTTCCTATTTTTTTTTACTAAATTGACATGCAATACAATTTGGCAAATAATCAGCAAGAACCGGTAGGCCTTTTATCATATCCTTCTTCTCCATGTGTGGAACATGGGATAAACATACACAACCAAATAATTTAGGGAATCTTAGTGAAGTTTAATACCTATACCTGGGCTCAAATGAAGTTTTATCACCTAAAGCCGTGGTTGGAAGTCGATTTTGTCGAAACACTATTGTGTTAGTCACCTCTGCCCAAAAAATTTGGGGCAACTCCTTTTCATGAAATAAACATCTGGTCATCTCCATTATGTATATGTTCCTCCTTTCACAAACTCCATTTTTTTCAGGAGTGTAAGGACAGTAAGTTGGTGTTCAACACCTATTTCTTCACAAAACATATTGAATTCTCTCGAGATATATTCTTTCCCATTATCTGACCTCAGAGTTTGTATTTTGAATCCACTTTGGTATTCCACCAGTTTCTTGAACTTCAAAAATACTCCAGCTACTTCTGATTTGAACCTCAATAAAAAAATCCAACACTTTCGTGTAAAATCATCCACGAAAATAACATAATAAAGACTACCTTGTACCGAAGGTGTTCTTTGAGGTCCTGCCACATCTGTGTGAATTAGTTGTAGCATTTGTGAGGCCCTCCAAGTTGATTGAGAAAATAGGTTCCTATTTTTTTTTTACTAAATTGACATGCAATACAATTTGGCAAATAATCAGCAAGAACCGGTAAGCCTTTTATCATATCCTTCTTCTTCATGTGTGGAACATGAGCAAAAAATACACCACCAAATAATTTAGGGAAGCTTAGTGAAGTTTAATACCTATACCTGGGCTCAAATGAAGTTTTATCACCTAAAGCCGTGGTTGGAAGTCGATTTTGTCGAAATACTATTGCCTTAGTCACCTCTGCCCAAAAGATTTGGGGCAACTCCTTTTCATGAAGTAAACATCTAGTCATCTCCATTATGTATATGTTCATCCTTTCACAATCTCCATTTTTTTCGGGAGTGTAAGGACAGTAAGTTGGTGTTCAACTCCTATTTCTTCACAAAACATATTGAATTCCTTCGAGATATATTCTTTCCCATTATCTGACCTCAGAGTTTGTATTTTGAATCCACTTTGGTCTTCCACCAGTTTCTTAAACTTCCAAAATACGCCAGCTACTTCTGATTTGAACCTCAATGAAAAAATCCAACACTTTCGTGTAAAATCATCAACGAAAATAACATAATAAAGACTACCTTGAGTCGAGGGTGTTCTTTGAGGTCCTGCCACATCTGTGTGAATCAGTTGTAGCATTTGTGAGACCCTCCAAGTTGATTGAGTGAATAGGTTCATATTTTTTTTTTTTACTAAATTGACATGAAATACAATTTGGCAAATAATCAGCAAGAACCGGTAGGCCTTTTATCATATCCTTCTTCTCCATGTGTGGAACATGAGATAAACATACACAACCAAATAATTTAGGGAATCTTAGTGAAGTTTAATACCTATACCTGGGCTCAAATGAAGTTTTGTCACCTAAAGCCGTGGTTGGAAGTCGATTTTGTCGAAACACTACTGTGTTAGTCACCTCTGCCCAAAAAATTTGGGGCAACTCCTTTTCATGAAGTAAACATCTAGTTATCTCCATTATGTATATGTTCCTCCTTTCACAAACTCCATTTTTTTGGGGAGTGTAAGGACAGTAAGTTGGTGTTCAACACCTATTTCTTCACAAAACATATTGAATTCCTTCGAGATATATTCTTTCCCATTATCTGACCTCAGAGTTTGTATTTTGAATCCACTTTGGTCTTCCACCAGTTTCTTGAACTTCCAAAATACGCCAGCTACTTCTGATTTGAACCTCAATGAAAAAACCCAACACTTTCGTGTAAAATTATCAACGAAAATAATATAATAAAGACTACCTTGAATCGAGGGTGTTCTTTGAGGTCCTGCCACATCTGTGTGAATCAGTTGTAGCATTTGTGAGACCCTCCAAGTTGATTGAGTAAATAGGTTCATATTTTTTTTTTACTAAATTGACATGCAATACAATTTGGCAAATAATCAGCAAGAACCGGTAGGCCTTTTATGATATCCTTCTTCTTCATGTGTGGAACATGAGCAAAAAATACACAACCAAATAATTTAGGGAAGTTTAGTGAAGGTTTATACCTATACCAGGCCTCAAATGAAGTTATATCTCCTAAAGCCGTAGTTGGAAGTCGATTTTGTAGAAACACTACTGTGTTAGTCACCTCTGCCCAAAAAATTTCGAGCAACTCCTTTTCAAGAAGTAAACATCTGGTCATCTCCATTATGTATATGTTCCTCCTTTCACAAACTCTATTTTTTTGGGGAGTGTAAGGACAGTGAGTTGGTGTTCAACACTTATTTCCTCACAAAACAAATTGAATTCTCTCGAGATATATTCTTCCCCATTATCTGACCCGAGAGTTTGTATTTTGAATCCACTTTAGTTTTCCACCAGTTTCTTGAACTTCCAAAATACTCTAGCTACTTCTGATTTGAACCTCAAGAATAAAATCCAACACATTCGTTTAAAATCATCAACGAAAATAACATAATAAAGACTACCTTGTACCGAAGGTGTTCTTTGAGGTCCTGCCACATCTGTGTGAATTAATTGTAGCATTTGTGAGGCCCTCCAAGTTGATTGAGAAAATAGGTTCATATTTTTTTTTACTAAATTGACATGCAGTACAATTTGGCAAATAATCAGGAAGAACCGGTAGGCCTTTTATCATATCCTTCTTCTCCATGTGTGGAACATGAGATAAACATACACAACCAAATAATTTAGGGAAGCTTAGTGAAGGTTTATACCTATACCTGGGCTCAGATGAAGTTTTATCACCTAAAGCCGTGGTTGGAAGTCGATTTTGTCGAAACACTACTGTGTTAGTCACCTCTGCCCAAAAAATTTGGGGCAACTCCTTTTCATGAAGTAAACATCTAGTCATCTCCATTATGTATATGTTCCTCCTTTCACAAACTCCATTTTTTTGGGGAGTGTAAGGACAGTAAGTTGGTGTTCAACACCTATTTCTTCACAAAACATATTGAATTCCTTCGAGATATATTCTTTCCCATTATCTGACCTCAGAGTTTGTATTTTGAATCCACTTTGGTCTTCCACCAGTTTCTTGAACTTCCAAAATACGCCAGCTACTTCTGATTTGAACCTCAATGAAAAAACCCAACACTTTCGTGTAAAATTATCAACGAAAATAATATAATAAAGACTACCTTGAATCGAGGGTGTTCTTTGAGGTCCTGCCACATCTGTGTGAATCAGTTGTAGCATTTGTGAGACCCTCCAAGTTGATTGAGTAAATAGGTTCATATTTTTTTTTTACTAAATTGACATGCAATACAATTTGGCAAATAATCAGCAAGAACCGGTAGGCCTTTTATGATATCCTTCTTCTTCATGTGTGGAACATGAGCAAAAAATACACAACCAAATAATTTAGGGAAGTTTAGTGAAGGTTTATACCTATACCAGGCCTCAAATGAAGTTATATCTCCTAAAGCCGTAGTTGGAAGTCGATTTTGTAGAAACACTACTGTGTTAGTCACCTCTGCCCAAAAAATTTCGAGCAACTCCTTTTCAAGAAGTAAACATCTGGTCATCTCCATTATGTATATGTTCCTCCTTTCACAAACTCTATTTTTTTGGGGAGTGTAAGGACAGTGAGTTGGTGTTCAACACTTATTTCCTCACAAAACAAATTGAATTCTCTCGAGATATATTCTTCCCCATTATCTGACCCGAGAGTTTGTATTTTGAATCCACTTTAGTTTTCCACCAGTTTCTTGAACTTCCAAAATACTCTAGCTACTTCTGATTTGAACCTCAAGAATAAAATCCAACACATTCGTTTAAAATCATCAACGAAAATAACATAATAAAGACTACCTTGTACCGAAGGTGTTCTTTGAGGTCCTGCCACATCTGTGTGAATTAATTGTAGCATTTGTGAGGCCCTCCAAGTTGATTGAGAAAATAGGTTCATATTTTTTTTTACTAAATTGACATGCAGTACAATTTGGCAAATAATCAGGAAGAACCGGTAGGCCTTTTATCATATCCTTCTTCTCCATGTGTGGAACATGAGATAAACATACACAACCAAATAATTTAGGGAAGCTTAGTGAAGGTTTATACCTATACCTGGGCTCAGATGAAGTTTTATCACCTAAAGCCGTGGTTGGAAGTCGATTTTGTCGAAACACTACTGTGTTAGTCACCTCTGCCCAAAAAATTTGGGGCAACTCCTTTTCATGAAGTAAACATCTAGTCATCTCCATTATGTATATGTTCCTCCTTTCACAAACTCCATTTTTTTGGGGAGTGTAAGGACAGTAAGTTGGTGTTCAACACCTATTTCTTCACAAAACATATTGAATTCCTTCGAGATATATTCTTTCCCATTATCTGACCTCAGAGTTTGTATTTTGAATCCACTTTAGTCTTCCACCAGTTTCTTGAACTTCCAAAATACGCCAGCTACTTCTGATTTGAACCTCAATGAAAAAATCCAACACTTTCGTGTAAAATTATCAACCAAAATAATATAATAAAGACTACCATGAATCGAGGGTGTTCTTTGAGGTCCTGCCACATCTGTGTGAATCAGTTGTAGCATTTGTGAGACCCTCCAAGTTGATTGAGTAAATGGGTTCATATTTTTTTTTTACTAAATTGACATGCAATACAATTTGGCAAATAATCAGCAAGAACCGGTAGGCCTTTTATCATATCCTTCTTCTTCATGTGTGGAACATGAGCAAAAAATACACAACCAAATAATTTAGGGAAGTTTAGTGAAGGTTAATACCTATACCAGGCCTCAAATGAAGTTATATCTCCTAAAGCCGTGGTTGGAGGTCGATTTTGTTGAAACACTACTGTGTTAGTCACCTCTGCCCAAAAAATTTCGAGCAACTCCTTTTCAAGAAGTAAACATCTGGTCATCTCCATTATGTATATGTTCCTCCTTTCACAAACTCCATTTTTTTGGGGAGTGTAAGGACAGTGAGTTGGTGTTCAACACTTATTTCCTCACAAAACAAATTGAATTCTCTCGAGATATATTCTTTCCCATTATCTGACCCGAGAGTTTGTATTTTGAATCCACTTTGGTTTTCCACCAGTTTCTTGAACTTCCAAAATACTCTAGCAACTTCTGATTTGAACCTCAAGAATAAAATCCAACACATTCGTGTAAAATCATCAACGAAAATAACATAATAAAGACTTCCTTGTACCGAAGGTGTTCTTTGAGGTCCTGCCACATCTGTGTGAATTAGTTGTAGCATTTGTGAGGCCCTCCAAGTTGATTGAGAAAATAGTTTCCTATTTTTTTTTTACTAAATTGACATGCAATACAATTTGGCAAATAATCAGCAAGAACCGGTAGGCCTTTTATCATATCCTTCTTCTCTATGTGTGGAACATGAGATAAACATACACAACCAAATAATTTAGGGAATCTTAGTGAAGTTTAATACCTATACCTGGGCTCAAATGAAGTTTTGTCACCTCTTGCCGTGGTTGGAAGTCGATTTTGTCGAAACACTACTGTGTTAGTCACCTCTGCCCAAAAAATTTGGGGCAACTCCTTTTCATGAAGTAAACATCTAGTCATCTCCATTATGTATATGTTCCTCCTTTCACAAACTCCATTTTTTTGGGGAGTGTAAGGACAGTAAGTTGGTGTTCAACACCTATTTCTTCACAAAACATATTGAATTCCTTCGAGATATATTCTTTCCCATTATCTGACCTCAGAGTTTGTATTTTGAATCCACTTTGGTCTTCCACCAGTTTCTTGAACTTCCAAAATACGCCAGCTACTTCTGATTTGAACCTCAATAAAAAAATCCAACATTTTCGTGTAAAATCATCAATGAAAATAACATAATAAAGACTACCTTGTACCGAAGGTGTTCTTTGAGGTCCTGCCACATCTGTGTGAATTAGTTGTAGCATTTGTGAGGCCCTCCAAGTTGATTGAGAAAATAGGTTCCTATTTTTTTTACTAAATTGACAAGCAATACAATTTGGCAAATAATCAGCAAGAACCGGTAGGCCTTTTATCATATCCTTCTTCTTCATGTGTGGAACATGAGATAAACATACACAACCAAATAATTTAGTGAAGCTTAGTGAAGTTTAATACCTATACCTGGGCTCAAATGAAGTTTTGTCACCTAAAGCCGTGGTTGGAAGTCGATTTTGTCGAAACACTACTGTGTTAGTCACCTCTGCCCAAAAAATTTGGGGCAACTCCTTTTCATGAAGTAAACATCTAGTCATCTCCATTATGTATATGTTCCTCCTTTCACAAACTCCATTTTTTTGGGGAGTGTAAGGACAGTAAGTTGGTGTTCAACACCTATTTCTTCACAAAACATATTGAATTCCTTCGAGATATATTCTTTCCCATTATCTGACCTCAGAGTTTGTATTTTGAATCCACTTTGGTCTTCCACCAATTTTTTGAACTTCCAAAATACGCCAGCTACTTCTTATTTGAACCTCAATGAAAAAATCCAACACTTTCGTGTAAAATCATCAACGAAAATAACATAATAAAGACTACCTTGAGTCGAGGGTGTTCTTTGAGGTCCTGCCACATCTGTGTGAATCAGTTGTAGCATTTGTGAGACCCTCCAAGTTGATTGAGTGAATAGGTTCATATTTTTTTTTTTTACTAAATTGACATGAAATACAATTTGGCAAATAATCAGCAAGAACCGGTAGGCCTTTTATCATATCCTTCTTCTCCATGTGTGGAACATGAGATAAACATACACAACCAAATAATTTAGGGAATCTTAGTGAAGTTTAATACCTATACCTGGGCTCAAATGAAGTTTTGTCACCTAAAGCCGTGGTTGGAAGTCGATTTTGTCGAAACACTACTGTGTTAGTCACCTCTGCCCAAAAAATTTGGGGCAACTCCTTTTCATGAAGTAAACATCTAGTCATCTCCATTATGTATATGTTCCTCCTTTCACAAACTCCATTTTTTTGGGGAGTGTAAGGACAGTAAGTTGGTGTTCAACACCTATTTCTTCACAAAACATATTGAATTCCTTCGAGATATATTCTTTCCCATTATCTGACCTCAGAGTTTGTATTTTGAATCCACTTTGGTCTTCCACCAGTTTCTTGAACTTCCAAAATACGCCAGCTACTTCTGATTTGAACCTCAATGAAAAAACCCAACACTTTCGTGTAAAATTATCAACGAAAATAATATAATAAAGACTACCTTGAATCGAGGGTGTTCTTTGAGGTCCTGCCACATCTGTGTGAATCAGTTGTAGCATTTGTGAGACCCTCCAAGTTGATTGAGTAAATAGGTTCATATTTTTTTTTTACTAAATTGACATGCAATACAATTTGGCAAATAATCAGCAAGAACCGGTAGGCCTTTTATGATATCCTTCTTCTTCATGTGTGGAACATGAGCAAAAAATACACAACCAAATAATTTAGGGAAGTTTAGTGAAGGTTTATACCTATACCAGGCCTCAAATGAAGTTATATCTCCTAAAGCCGTAGTTGGAAGTCGATTTTGTAGAAACACTACTGTGTTAGTCACCTCTGCCCAAAAAATTTCGAGCAACTCCTTTTCAAGAAGTAAACATCTGGTCATCTCCATTATGTATATGTTCCTCCTTTCACAAACTCTATTTTTTTGGGGAGTGTAAGGACAGTGAGTTGGTGTTCAACACTTATTTCCTCACAAAACAAATTGAATTCTCTCGAGATATATTCTTCCCCATTATCTGACCCGAGAGTTTGTATTTTGAATCCACTTTAGTTTTCCACCAGTTTCTTGAACTTCCAAAATACTCTAGCTACTTCTGATTTGAACCTCAAGAATAAAATCCAACACATTCGTTTAAAATCATCAACGAAAATAACATAATAAAGACTACCTTGTACCGAAGGTGTTCTTTGAGGTCCTGCCACATCTGTGTGAATTAATTGTAGCATTTGTGAGGCCCTCCAAGTTGATTGAGAAAATAGGTTCATATTTTTTTTTACTAAATTGACATGCAGTACAATTTGGCAAATAATCAGGAAGAACCGGTAGGCCTTTTATCATATCCTTCTTCTCCATGTGTGGAACATGAGATAAACATACACAACCAAATAATTTAGGGAAGCTTAGTGAAGGTTTATACCTATACCTGGGCTCAGATGAAGTTTTATCACCTAAAGCCGTGGTTGGAAGTCGATTTTGTCGAAACACTACTGTGTTAGTCACCTCTGCCCAAAAAATTTGGGGCAACTCCTTTTCATGAAGTAAACATCTAGTCATCTCCATTATGTATATGTTCCTCCTTTCACAAACTCCATTTTTTTGGGGAGTGTAAGGACAGTAAGTTGGTGTTCAACACCTATTTCTTCACAAAACATATTGAATTCCTTCGAGATATATTCTTTCCCATTATCTGACCTCAGAGTTTGTATTTTGAATCCACTTTGGTCTTCCACCAGTTTCTTGAACTTCCAAAATACGCCAGCTACTTCTGATTTGAACCTCAATGAAAAAACCCAACACTTTCGTGTAAAATTATCAACGAAAATAATATAATAAAGACTACCTTGAATCGAGGGTGTTCTTTGAGGTCCTGCCACATCTGTGTGAATCAGTTGTAGCATTTGTGAGACCCTCCAAGTTGATTGAGTAAATAGGTTCATATTTTTTTTTTACTAAATTGACATGCAATACAATTTGGCAAATAATCAGCAAGAACCGGTAGGCCTTTTATGATATCCTTCTTCTTCATGTGTGGAACATGAGCAAAAAATACACAACCAAATAATTTAGGGAAGTTTAGTGAAGGTTTATACCTATACCAGGCCTCAAATGAAGTTATATCTCCTAAAGCCGTAGTTGGAAGTCGATTTTGTAGAAACACTACTGTGTTAGTCACCTCTGCCCAAAAAATTTCGAGCAACTCCTTTTCAAGAAGTAAACATCTGGTCATCTCCATTATGTATATGTTCCTCCTTTCACAAACTCTATTTTTTTGGGGAGTGTAAGGACAGTGAGTTGGTGTTCAACACTTATTTCCTCACAAAACAAATTGAATTCTCTCGAGATATATTCTTCCCCATTATCTGACCCGAGAGTTTGTATTTTGAATCCACTTTAGTTTTCCACCAGTTTCTTGAACTTCCAAAATACTCTAGCTACTTCTGATTTGAACCTCAAGAATAAAATCCAACACATTCGTTTAAAATCATCAACGAAAATAACATAATAAAGACTACCTTGTACCGAAGGTGTTCTTTGAGGTCCTGCCACATCTGTGTGAATTAATTGTAGCATTTGTGAGGCCCTCCAAGTTGATTGAGAAAATAGGTTCATATTTTTTTTTACTAAATTGACATGCAGTACAATTTGGCAAATAATCAGGAAGAACCGGTAGGCCTTTTATCATATCCTTCTTCTCCATGTGTGGAACATGAGATAAATATACACAACCAAATAATTTAGGGAAGCTTAGTGAAGGTTTATACCTATACCTGGGCTCAGATGAAGTTTTATCACCTAAAGCCGTGGTTGGAAGTCGATTTTGTCGAAACACTACTGTGTTAGTCACCTCTGCCCAAAAAATTTGGGGCAACTCCTTTTCATGAAGTAAACATCTAGTCATCTCCATTATGTATATGTTCCTCCTTTCACAAACTCCATTTTTTTGGGGAGTGTAAGGACAGTAAGTTGGTGTTCAACACCTATTTCTTCACAAAACATATTGAATTCCTTCGAGATATATTCTTTCCCATTATCTGACCTCAGAGTTTGTATTTTGAATCCACTTTAGTCTTCCACCAGTTTCTTGAACTTCCAAAATACGCCAGCTACTTCTGATTTGAACCTCAATGAAAAAATCCAACACTTTCGTGTAAAATCATCAACGAAAATAACATAATAAAGACTACCTTGAGTCGAGGGTGTTCTTTGAGGTCCTGCCACATCTGTGTGAATCAGTTGTAGCATTTGTGAGACCCTCCAAGTTGATTGAGTGAATAGGTTCATATTTTTTTTTTTTACTAAATTGACATGAAATACAATTTGGCAAATAATCAGCAAGAACCGGTAGGCCTTTTATCATATCCTTCTTCTCCATGTGTGGAACATGAGATAAACATACACAACCAAATAATTTAGGGAATCTTAGTGAAGTTTAATACCTATACCTGGGCTCAAATGAAGTTTTGTCACCTAAAGCCGTGGTTGGAAGTCGATTTTGTCGAAACACTACTGTGTTAGTCACCTCTGCCCAAAAAATTTGGGGCAACTCCTTTTCATGAAGTAAACATCTAGTCATCTCCATTATGTATATGTTCCTCCTTTGACAAACTCCATTTTTTTGGGGAGTGTAAGGACAGTAAGTTGGTGTTCAACACCTATTTCTTCACAAAACATATTGAATTCCTTCGAGATATATTCTTTCCCATTATCTGACCTCAGAGTTTGTATTTTGAATCCACTTTGGTCTTCCACCAGTTTCTTGAACTTCCAAAATACGCCAGCTACTTCTGATTTGAACCTCAATGAAAAAACCCAACACTTTCGTGTAAAATTATCAACGAAAATAATATAATAAAGACTACCTTGAATCGAGGGTGTTCTTTGAGGTCCTGCCACATCTGTGTGAATCAGTTGTAGCATTTGTGAGACCCTCCAAGTTGATTGAGTAAATAGGTTCATATTTTTTTTTTACTAAATTGACATGCAATACAATTTGGCAAATAATCAGCAAGAACCGGTAGGCCTTTTATGATATCCTTCTTCTTCATGTGTGGAACATGAGCAAAAAATACACAACCAAATAATTTAGGGAAGTTTAGTGAAGGTTTATACCTATACCAGGCCTCAAATGAAGTTATATCTCCTAAAGCCGTAGTTGGAAGTCGATTTTGTAGAAACACTACTGTGTTAGTCACCTCTGCCCAAAAAATTTCGAGCAACTCCTTTTCAAGAAGTAAACATCTGGTCATCTCCATTATGTATATGTTCCTCCTTTCACAAACTCTATTTTTTTGGGGAGTGTAAGGACAGTGAGTTGGTGTTCAACACTTATTTCCTCACAAAACAAATTGAATTCTCTCGAGATATATTCTTCCCCATTATCTGACCCGAGAGTTTGTATTTTGAATCCACTTTAGTTTTCCACCAGTTTCTTGAACTTCCAAAATACTCTAGCTACTTCTGATTTGAACCTCAAGAATAAAATCCAACACATTCGTTTAAAATCATCAACGAAAATAACATAATAAAGACTACCTTGTACCGAAGGTGTTCTTTGAGGTCCTGCCACATCTGTGTGAATTAATTGTAGCATTTGTGAGGCCCTCCAAGTTGATTGAGAAAATAGGTTCATATTTTTTTTTACTAAATTGACATGCAGTACAATTTGGCAAATAATCAGGAAGAACCGGTAGGCCTTTTATCATATCCTTCTTCTCCATGTGTGGAACATGAGATAAACATACACAACCAAATAATTTAGGGAAGCTTAGTGAAGGTTTATACCTATACCTGGGCTCAGATGAAGTTTTATCACCTAAAGCCGTGGTTGGAAGTCGATTTTGTCGAAACACTACTGTGTTATTCACCTCTGCCCAAAAAATTTGGGGCAACTCCTTTTCATGAAGTAAACATCTAGTCATCTCCATTATGTATATGTTCCTCCTTTCACAAACTCCATTTTTTTGGGGAGTGTAAGGACAGTAAGTTGGTGTTCAACACCTATTTCTTCACAAAACATATTGAATTCCTTCGAGATATATTCTTTCCCATTATCTGACCTCAGAGTTTGTATTTTGAATCCACTTTGGTCTTCCACCAGTTTCTTGAACTTCCAAAATACGCCAGCTACTTCTGATTTGAACCTCAATGAAAAAACCCAACACTTTCGTGTAAAATTATCAACGAAAATAATATAATAAAGACTACCTTGAATCGAGGGTGTTCTTTGAGGTCCTGCCACATCTGTGTGAATCAGTTGTAGCATTTGTGAGACCCTCCAAGTTGATTGAGTAAATAGGTTCATATTTTTTTTTTACTAAATTGACATGCAATACAATTTGGCAAATAATCAGCAAGAACCGGTAGGCCTTTTATGATATCCTTCTTCTTCATGTGTGGAACATGAGCAAAAAATACACAACCAAATAATTTAGGGAAGTTTAGTGAAGGTTTATACCTATACCAGGCCTCAAATGAAGTTATATCTCCTAAAGCCGTAGTTGGAAGTCGATTTTGTAGAAACACTACTGTGTTAGTCACCTCTGCCCAAAAAATTTCGAGCAACTCCTTTTCAAGAAGTAAACATCTGGTCATCTCCATTATGTATATGTTCCTCCTTTCACAAACTCTATTTTTTTGGGGAGTGTAAGGACAGTGAGTTGGTGTTCAACACTTATTTCCTCACAAAACAAATTGAATTCTCTCGAGATATATTCTTCCCCATTATCTGACCCGAGAGTTTGTATTTTGAATCCACTTTAGTTTTCCACCAGTTTCTTGAACTTCCAAAATACTCTAGCTACTTCTGATTTGAACCTCAAGAATAAAATCCAACACATTCGTTTAAAATCATCAACGAAAATAACATAATAAAGACTACCTTGTACCGAAGGTGTTCTTTGAGGTCCTGCCACATCTGTGTGAATTAATTGTAGCATTTGTGAGGCCCTCCAAGTTGATTGAGAAAATAGGTTCATATTTTTTTTTACTAAATTGACATGCAGTACAATTTGGCAAATAATCAGGAAGAACCGGTAGGCCTTTTATCATATCCTTCTTCTCCATGTGTGGAACATGAGATAAACATACACAACCAAATAATTTAGGGAAGCTTAGTGAAGGTTTATACCTATACCTGGGCTCAGATGAAGTTTTATCACCTAAAGCCGTGGTTGGAAGTCGATTTTGTCGAAACACTACTGTGTTAGTCACCTCTGCCCAAAAAATTTGGGGCAACTCCTTTTCATGAAGTAAACATCTAGTCATCTCCATTATGTATATGTTCCTCCTTTCACAAACTCCATTTTTTTGGGGAGTGTAAGGACAGTAAGTTGGTGTTCAACACCTATTTCTTCACAAAACATATTGAATTCCTTCGAGATATATTCTTTCCCATTATCTGACCTCAGAGTTTGTATTTTGAATCCACTTTAGTCTTCCACCAGTTTCTTGAACTTCCAAAATACGCCAGCTACTTCTGATTTGAACCTCAATGAAAAAATCCAACACTTTCGTGTAAAATTATCAACCAAAATAATATAATAAAGACTACCATGAATCGAGGGTGTTCTTTGAGGTCCTGCCACATCTGTGTGAATCAGTTGTAGCATTTGTGAGACCCTCCAAGTTGATTGAGTAAATGGGTTCATATTTTTTTTTTACTAAATTGACATGCAATACAATTTGGCAAATAATCAGCAAGAACCGGTAGGCCTTTTATCATATCCTTCTTCTTCATGTGTGGAACATGAGCAAAAAATACACAACCAAATAATTTAGGGAAGTTTAGTGAAGGTTAATACCTATACCAGGCCTCAAATGAAGTTATATCTCCTAAAGCCGTGGTTGGAGGTCGATTTTGTTGAAATACTACTGTGTTAGTCACCTCTGCCCAAAAAATTTCGAGCAACTCCTTTTCAAGAAGTAAACATCTGGTCATCTCCATTATGTATATGTTCCTCCTTTCACAAACTCCATTTTTTTGGGGAGTGTAAGGACAGTGAGTTGGTGTTCAACACTTATTTCCTCACAAAACAAATTGAATTCTCTCGAGATATATTCTTTCCCATTATCTGACCCGAGAGTTTGTATTTTGAATCCACTTTGGTTTTCCACCAGTTTCTTGAACTTCCAAAATACTCTAGCAACTTCTGATTTGAACCTCAAGAATAAAATCCAACACATTCGTGTAAAATCATCAACGAAAATAACATAATAAAGACTTCCTTGTACCGAAGGTGTTCTTTGAGGTCCTGCCACATCTGTGTGAATTAGTTGTAGCATTTGTGAGGCCCTCCAAGTTGATTGAGAAAATAGTTTCCTATTTTTTTTTTACTAAATTGACATGCAATACAATTTGGCAAATAATCAGCAAGAACCGGTAGGCCTTTTATCATATCCTTCTTCTCTATGTGTGGAACATGAGATAAACATACACAACCAAATAATTTAGGGAATCTTAGTGAAGTTTAATACCTATACCTGGGCTCAAATGAAGTTTTGTCACCTCTTGCCGTGGTTGGAAGTCGATTTTGTCGAAACACTACTGTGTTAGTCACCTCTGCCCAAAAAATTTGGGGCAACTCCTTTTCATGAAGTAAACATCTAGTCATCTCCATTATGTATATGTTCCTCCTTTCACAAACTCCATTTTTCTGGGGAGTGTAAGGACAGTAAGTTGGTGTTCAACACCTATTTCTTCACAAAACATATTGAATTCCTTCGCGATATATTTTTTCCCATTATCTGACCTCAGAGTTTGTATTTTGAATCCACTTTAGTTTTCCACCAGTTTCTTGAACTTCCAAAATACGCCAGCTACTTCTGATTTGAACCTCAATGAAAAAATCCAACACTTTCGTGTAAAATCATCAACGAAAATAACATAATAAAGACTACCTTGAGTCGAGGGTGTTCTTTGAGGTCCTGCCACATCTGTGTGAATCAGTTGTAGCATTTGTGAGACCCTCCAAGTTGATTGAGTGAATAGGTTCATATTTTTTTTTTTTACTAAATTGACATGAAATACAATTTGGCAAATAATCAGCAAGAACCGGTAGGCCTTTTATCATATCCTTCTTCTCCATGTGTGGAACATGAGATAAACATACACAACCAAATAATTTAGGGAATCTTAGTGAAGTTTAATACCTATACCTGGGCTCAAATGAAGTTTTGTCACCTAAAGCCGTGGTTGGAAGTCGATTTTGTCGAAACACTACTGTGTTAGTCACCTCTGCCCAAAAAATTTGGGGCAACTCCTTTTCATGAAGTAAACATCTAGTCATCTCCATTATGTATATGTTCCTCCTTTCACAAACTCCATTTTTTTGGGGAGTGTAAGGACAGTAAGTTGGTGTTCAACACCTATTTCTTCACAAAACATATTGAATTCCTTCGAGATATATTCTTTCCCATTATCTGACCTCAGAGTTTGTATTTTGAATCCACTTTGGTCTTCCACCAGTTTCTTGAACTTCCAAAATACGCCAGCTACTTCTGATTTGAACCTCAATGAAAAAACCCAACACTTTCGTGTAAAATTATCAACGAAAATAATATAATAAAGACTACCTTGAATCGAGGGTGTTCTTTGAGGTCCTGCCACATCTGTGTGAATCAGTTGTAGCATTTGTGAGACCCTCCAAGTTGATTGAGTAAATAGGTTCATATTTTTTTTTTACTAAATTGACATGCAATACAATTTGGCAAATAATCAGCAAGAACCGGTAGGCCTTTTATGATATCCTTCTTCTTCATGTGTGGAACATGAGCAAAAAATACACAACCAAATAATTTAGGGAAGTTTAGTGAAGGTTTATACCTATACCAGGCCTCAAATGAAGTTATATCTCCTAAAGCCGTAGTTGGAAGTCGATTTTGTAGAAACACTACTGTGTTAGTCACCTCTGCCCAAAAAATTTCGAGCAACTCCTTTTCAAGAAGTAAACATCTGGTCATCTCCATTATGTATATGTTCCTCCTTTCACAAACTCTATTTTTTTGGGGAGTGTAAGGACAGTGAGTTGGTGTTCAACACTTATTTCCTCACAAAACAAATTGAATTCTCTCGAGATATATTCTTCCCCATTATCTGACCCGAGAGTTTGTATTTTGAATCCACTTTAGTTTTCCACCAGTTTCTTGAACTTCCAAAATACTCTAGCTACTTCTGATTTGAACCTCAAGAATAAAATCCAACACATTCGTTTAAAATCATCAACGAAAATAACATAATAAAGACTACCTTGTACCGAAGGTGTTTTTTGAGGTCCTGCCACATCTGTGTGAATTAATTGTAGCATTTGTGAGGCCCTCCAAGTTGATTGAGAAAATAGGTTCATATTTTTTTTTACTAAATTGACATGCAGTACAATTTGGCAAATAATCAGGAAGAACCGGTAGGCCTTTTATCATATCCTTCTTCTCCATGTGTGGAACATGAGATAAACATACACAACCAAATAATTTAGGGAAGCTTAGTGAAGGTTTATACCTATACCTGGGCTCAGATGAAGTTTTATCACCTAAAGCCGTGGTTGGAAGTCGATTTTGTCGAAACACTACTGTGTTAGTCACCTCTGCCCAAAAAATTTGGGGCAACTCCTTTTCATGAAGTAAACATCTAGTCATCTCCATTATGTATATGTTCCTCCTTTCACAAACTCCATTTTTTTGGGGAGTGTAAGGACAGTAAGTTGGTGTTCAACACCTATTTCTTCACAAAACATATTGAATTCCTTCGAGATATATTCTTTCCCATTATCTGACCTCAGAGTTTGTATTTTGAATCCACTTTAGTCTTCCACCAGTTTCTTGAACTTCCAAAATACGCCAGCTACTTCTGATTTGAACCTCAATGAAAAAATCCAACACTTTCGTGTAAAATTATCAACCAAAATAATATAATAAAGACTACCATGAATCGAGGGTGTTCTTTGAGGTCCTGCCACATCTGTGTGAATCAGTTGTAGCATTTGTGAGACCCTCCAAGTTGATTGAGTAAATGGGTTCATATTTTTTTTTTACTAAATTGACATGCAATACAATTTGGCAAATAATCAGCAAGAACCGGTAGGCCTTTTATCATATCCTTCTTCTTCATGTGTGGAACATGAGCAAAAAATACACAACCAAATAATTTAGGGAAGTTTAGTGAAGGTTAATACCTATACCAGGCCTCAAATGAAGTTATATCTCCTAAAGCCGTGGTTGGAGGTCGATTTTGTTGAAACACTACTGTGTTAGTCACCTCTGCCCAAAAAATTTCGAGCAACTCCTTTTCAAGAAGTAAACATCTGGTCATCTCCATTATGTATATGTTCCTCCTTTCACAAACTCCATTTTTTTGGGGAGTGTAAGGACAGTGAGTTGGTGTTCAACACTTATTTCCTCACAAAACAAATTGAATTCTCTCGAGATATATTCTTTCCCATTATCTGACCCGAGAGTTTGTATTTTGAATCCACTTTGGTTTTCCACCAGTTTCTTGAACTTCCAAAATACTCTAGCAACTTCTGATTTGAACCTCAAGAATAAAATCCAACACATTCGTGTAAAATCATCAACGAAAATAACATAATAAAGACTTCCTTGTACCGAAGGTGTTCTTTGAGGTCCTGCCACATCTGTGTGAATTAGTTGTAGCATTTGTGAGGCCCTCCAAGTTGATTGAGAAAATAGTTTCCTATTTTTTTTTTACTAAATTGACATGCAATACAATTTGGCAAATAATCAGCAAGAACCGGTAGGCCTTTTATCATATCCTTCTTCTCTATGTGTGGAACATGAGATAAACATACACAACCAAATAATTTAGGGAATCTTAGTGAAGTTTAATACCTATACCTGGGCTCAAATGAAGTTTTGTCACCTCTTGCCGTGGTTGGAAGTCGATTTTGTCGAAACACTACTGTGTTAGTCACCTCTGCCCAAAAAATTTGGGGCAACTCCTTTTCATGAAGTAAACATCTAGTCATCTCCATTATGTATATGTTCCTCCTTTCACAAACTCCATTTTTCTGGGGAGTGTAAGGACAGTAAGTTGGTGTTCAACACCTATTTCTTCACAAAACATATTGAATTCCTTCGCGATATATTTTTTCCCATTATCTGACCTCAGAGTTTGTATTTTGAATCCACTTTAGTTTTCCACCAGTTTCTTGAACTTCCAAAATACGCCAGCTACTTCTGATTTGAACCTCAATGAAAAAATCCAACACTTTCGTGTAAAATCATCAACGAAAATAACATAATAAAGACTACCTTGAGTCGAGGGTGTTCTTTGAGGTCCTGCCACATCTGTGTGAATCAGTTGTAGCATTTGTGAGACCCTCCAAGTTGATTGAGTGAATAGGTTCATATTTTTTTTTTTTACTAAATTGACATGAAATACAATTTGGCAAATAATCAGCAAGAACCGGTAGGCCTTTTATCATATCCTTCTTCTCCATGTGTGGAACATGAGATAAACATACACAACCAAATAATTTAGGGAATCTTAGTGAAGTTTAATACCTATACCTGGGCTCAAATGAAGTTTTGTCACCTAAAGCCGTGGTTGGAAGTCGATTTTGTCGAAACACTACTGTGTTAGTCACCTCTGCCCAAAAAATTTGGGGCAACTCCTTTTCATGAAGTAAACATCTAGTCATCTCCATTATGTATATGTTCCTCCTTTCACAAACTCCATTTTTTTGGGGAGTGTAAGGACAGTAAGTTGGTGTTCAACACCTATTTCTTCACAAAACATATTGAATTCCTTCGAGATATATTCTTTCCCATTATCTGACCTCAGAGTTTGTATTTTGAATCCACTTTGGTCTTCCACCAGTTTCTTGAACTTCCAAAATACGCCAGCTACTTCTGATTTGAACCTCAATGAAAAAACCCAACACTTTCGTGTAAAATTATCAACGAAAATAATATAATAAAGACTACCTTGAATCGAGGGTGTTCTTTGAGGTCCTGCCACATCTGTGTGAATCAGTTGTAGCATTTGTGAGACCATCCAAGTTGATTGAGTAAATAGGTTCATATTTTTTTTTTACTAAATTGACATGCAATACAATTTGGCAAATAATCAGCAAGAACCGGTAGGCCTTTTATGATATCCTTCTTCTTCATGTGTGGAACATGAGCAAAAAATACACAACCAAATAATTTAGGGAAGTTTAGTGAAGGTTTATACCTATACCAGGCCTCAAATGAAGTTATATCTCCTAAAGCCGTAGTTGGAAGTCGATTTTGTAGAAACACTACTGTGTTAGTCACCTCTGCCCAAAAAATTTCGAGCAACTCCTTTTCAAGAAGTAAACATCTGGTCATCTCCATTATGTATATGTTCCTCCTTTCACAAACTCTATTTTTTTGGGGAGTGTAAGGACAGTGAGTTGGTGTTCAACACTTATTTCCTCACAAAACAAATTGAATTCTCTCGAGATATATTCTTCCCCATTATCTGACCCGAGAGTTTGTATTTTGAATCCACTTTAGTTTTCCACCAGTTTCTTGAACTTCCAAAATACTCTAGCTACTTCTGATTTGAACCTCAAGAATAAAATCCAACACATTCGTTTAAAATCATCAACGAAAATAACATAATAAAGACTACCTTGTACCGAAGGTGTTTTTTGAGGTCCTGCCACATCTGTGTGAATTAATTGTAGCATTTGTGAGGCCCTCCAAGTTGATTGAGAAAATAGGTTCATATTTTTTTTTACTAAATTGACATGCAGTACAATTTGGCAAATAATCAGGAAGAACCGGTAGGCCTTTTATCATATCCTTCTTCTCCATGTGTGGAACATGAGATAAACATACACAACCAAATAATTTAGGGAAGCTTAGTGAAGGTTTATACCTATACCTGGGCTCAGATGAAGTTTTATCACCTAAAGCCGTGGTTGGAAGTCGATTTTGTCGAAACACTACTGTGTTAGTCACCTCTGCCCAAAAAATTTGGGGCAACTCCTTTTCATGAAGTAAACATCTAGTCATCTCCATTATGTATATGTTCCTCCTTTCACAAACTCCATTTTTTTGGGGAGTGTAAGGACAGTAAGTTGGTGTTCAACACCTATTTCTTCACAAAACATATTGAATTCCTTCGAGATATATTCTTTCCCATTATCTGACCTCAGAGTTTGTATTTTGAATCCACTTTGGTCTTCCACCAGTTTCTTGAACTTCCAAAATACGCCAGCTACTTCTGATTTGAACCTCAATGAAAAAACCCAACACTTTCGTGTAAAATTATCAACGAAAATAATATAATAAAGACTACCTTGAATCGAGGGTGTTCTTTGAGGTCCTGCCACATCTGTGTGAATCAGTTGTAGCATTTGTGAGACCCTCCAAGTTGATTGAGTAAATAGGTTCATATTTTTTTTTTACTAAATTGACATGCAATACAATTTGGCAAATAATCAGCAAGAACCGGTAGGCCTTTTATGATATCCTTCTTCTTCATGTGTGGAACATGAGCAAAAAATACACAACCAAATAATTTAGGGAAGTTTAGTGAAGGTTTATACCTATACCAGGCCTCAAATGAAGTTATATCTCCTAAAGCCGTAGTTGGAAGTCGATTTTGTAGAAACACTACTGTGTTAGTCACCTCTGCCCAAAAAATTTCGAGCAACTCCTTTTCAAGAAGTAAACATCTGGTCATCTCCATTATGTATATGTTCCTCCTTTCACAAACTCTATTTTTTTGGGGAGTGTAAGGACAGTGAGTTGGTGTTCAACACTTATTTCCTCACAAAACAAATTGAATTCTCTCGAGATATATTCTTCCCCATTATCTGACCCGAGAGTTTGTATTTTGAATCCACTTTAGTTTTCCACCAGTTTCTTGAACTTCCAAAATACTCTAGCTACTTCTGATTTGAACCTCAAGAATAAAATCCAACACATTCGTTTAAAATCATCAACGAAAATAACATAATAAAGACTACCTTGTACCGAAGGTGTTCTTTGAGGTCCTGCCACATCTGTGTGAATTAATTGTAGCATTTGTGAGGCCCTCCAAGTTGATTGAGAAAATAGGTTCATATTTTTTTTTACTAAATTGACATGCAGTACAATTTGGCAAATAATCAGGAAGAACCGGTAGGCCTTTTATCATATCCTTCTTCTCCATGTGTGGAACATGAGATAAACATACACAACCAAATAATTTAGGGAAGCTTAGTGAAGGTTTATACCTATACCTGGGCTCAGATGAAGTTTTATCACCTAAAGCCGTGGTTGGAAGTCGATTTTGTCGAAACACTACTGTGTTAGTCACCTCTGCCCAAAAAATTTGGGGCAACTCCTTTTCATGAAGTAAACATCTAGTCATCTCCATTATGTATATGTTCCTCCTTTCACAAACTCCATTTTTTTGGGGAGTGTAAGGACAGTTAGTTGGTGTTCAACACCTATTTCTTCACAAAACATATTGAATTCCTTCGAGATATATTCTTTCCCATTATCTGACCTCAGAGTTTGTATTTTGAATCCACTTTAGTCTTCCACCAGTTTCTTGAACTTCCAAAATACGCCAGCTACTTCTGATTTGAACCTCAATGAAAAAATCCAACACTTTCGTGTAAAATTATCAACCAAAATAATATAATAAAGACTACCATGAATCGAGGGTGTTCTTTGAGGTCCTGCCACATCTGTGTGAATCAGTTGTAGCATTTGTGAGACCCTCCAAGTTGATTGAGTAAATGGGTTCATATTTTTTTTTTACTAAATTGACATGCAATACAATTTGGCAAATAATCAGCAAGAACCGGTAGGCCTTTTATCATATCCTTCTTCTTCATGTGTGGAACATGAGCAAAAAATACACAACCAAATAATTTAGGGAAGTTTAGTGAAGGTTAATACCTATACCAGGCCTCAAATGAAGTTATATCTCCTAAAGCCGTGGTTGGAGGTCGATTTTGTTGAAACACTACTGTGTTAGTCACCTCTGCCCAAAAAATTTCGAGCAACTCCTTTTCAAAAGTAAACATCTGGTCATCTCCATTATGTATATGTTCCTCCTTTCACAAACTCCATTTTTTTGGGGAGTGTAAGGACAGTGAGTTGGTGTTCAACACTTATTTCCTCACAAAACAAATTGAATTCTCTCGAGATATATTCTTTCCCATTATCTGACCCGAGAGTTTGTATTTTGAATCCACTTTGGTTTTCCACCAGTTTCTTGAACTTCCAAAATACTCTAGCAACTTCTGATTTGAACCTCAAGAATAAAATCCAACACATTCGTGTAAAATCATCAACGAAAATAACATAATAAAGACTTCCTTGTACCGAAGGTGTTCTTTGAGGTCCTGCCACATCTGTGTGAATTAGTTGTAGCATTTGTGAGGCCCTCCAAGTTGATTGAGAAAATAGTTTCCTATTTTTTTTTTACTAAATTGACATGCAATACAATTTGGCAAATAATCAGCAAGAACCGGTAGGCCTTTTATCATATCCTTCTTCTCTATGTGTGGAACATGAGATAAACATACACAACCAAATAATTTAGGGAATCTTAGTGAAGTTTAATACCTATACCTGGGCTCAAATGAAGTTTTGTCACCTCTTGCCGTGGTTGGAAGTCGATTTTGTCGAAACACTACTGTGTTAGTCACCTCTGCCCAAAAAATTTGGGGCAACTCCTTTTCATGAAGTAAACATCTAGTCATCTCCATTATGTATATGTTCCTCCTTTCACAAACTCCATTTTTTTGGGGAGTGTAAGGACAGTAAGTTGGTGTTCAACACCTATTTCTTCACAAAACATATTGAATTCCTTCGAGATATATTCTTTCCCATTATCTGACCTCAGAGTTTGTATTTTGAATCCACTTTGGTCTTCCACCAGTTTCTTGAACTTCCAAAATACGCCAGCTACTTCTGATTTGAACCTCAATAAAAAAATCCAACATTTTCGTGTAAAATCATCAATGAAAATAACATAATAAAGACTACCTTGTACCGAAGGTGTTCTTTGAGGTCCTGCCACATCTGTGTGAATTAGTTGTAGCATTTGTGAGGCCCTCCAAGTTGATTGAGAAAATAGGTTCCTATTTTTTTTACTAAATTGACAAGCAATACAATTTGGCAAATAATCAGCAAGAACCGGTAGGCCTTTTATCATATCCTTCTTCTTCATGTGTGGAACATGAGATAAACATACACAACCAAATAATTTAGTGAAGCTTAGTGAAGTTTAATACCTATACCTGGGCTCAAATGAAGTTTTGTCACCTAAAGCCGTGGTTGGAAGTCGATTTTGTCGAAACACTACTGTGTTAGTCACCTCTGCCCAAAAAATTTGGGGCAACTCCTTTTCATGAAGTAAACATCTAGTCATCTCCATTATGTATATGTTCCTCCTTTCACAAACTCCATTTTTTTGGGGAGTGTAAGGACAGTAAGTTGGTGTTCAACACCTATTTCTTCACAAAACATATTGAATTCCTTCGAGATATATTCTTTCCCATTATCTGACCTCAGAGTTTGTATTTTGAATCCACTTTGGTCTTCCACCAGTTTTTTGAACTTCCAAAATACGCCAGCTACTTCTTATTTGAACCTCAATGAAAAAATCCAACACTTTCGTGTAAAATCATCAACGAAAATAACATAATAAAGACTACCTTGAATCGAGGGTGTTCTTTGAGGTCCCGCGACATCTGTGTGAATTAGTTGTAGCATTTGTGAGACCCTCCAAATTGATTGAGTAAATAGGTTCATTTTTTTTTTTTACTAAATTGACATGCAATACAATTTGGCAAATAATCAGCAAGAACCGGTAAGCCTTTTATCATGTCCTTCTTCTTGATGTGTGGAACATGAGCAAAAAATACACAACTAAATAATTTTGGGAAGCTTAGTGAAGGTTTATACCTATACCTAGGCTCCAATAAAGTTTTATCACCTAAAGCCGTGGTTGGAAGTCGATTTTGTCGAAACACTACTGTGTTAGTCACCTCTGCCCAAAAAATTTGGGGCAACTCCTTTTCATGAACTAAACATCTAGTCATCTCCATTATGTATATGTTCCTCCTTTAACAAACTCCATTTTTTTGGGGAGTGTAAGGACAGTAAGTTGGTGTTCAACACCTATTTCTTCACAAAACATATTGAATTCCTTCGAGATATATTCTTTCCCATTATCTGACCTCAGAGTTTGTATTTTGAATCCACTTTGGTCTTCCACCAGTTTCTTGAACTTCCAAAATACGCCAGCTACTTCTGATTTGAACCTCAATGAAAAAATCCAACACTTTTATGTAAAATCATCAACGAAAATAATATAATAAAGACTAACTTGAATCGAGGGTGTTCTTTGAGGTCCTGCCACATCTGTGTGAATCAGTTGTAGCATTTGTGAGACCCTTCAAGTTGATTGAGTAAATAGGTTCATATTTTTTTTTTACTAAATTGACATGCAATACAATTTGGCAAATAATCAGCAAGAACCGGTAGGCCTTTTATCATATCCTTCTTCTTCATGTGTGGAACATGAGCAAAAAATACACAACCAAATAATTTAGGGATGTTTAGTGAAGGTTTATACCTATACCAGGCCTCAAATGAAGTTATATCTCCTAAAGCCGTGGTTCGAAGTCGATTTTGTAGAAACACTACTGTGTTAGTCACCTCTACCCAAAAAATTTCAAGCAACTCCTTTTCAAGAAGTAAACATCTGGTCATCTCCGTTATGTATATGTTCCTCCTTTCACAAACTCCATTTTTTCGGGGAGTATAAGGACAGTGAGTTGGTGTTCAACACTTATTTCCTCACAAAACAAATTGAATTCTCTCGAGATATATTCTTTCCCATTATCTGACCCGAGAGTTTGTATTTTGAATCCACTTTGGTTTTCCACCAGTTTCTTGAACTTCCAAAATACTCCAGCTACTTCTGATTTGAACCTCAAGAATAAAATCCAACACGTTCGTGTAAAATCATCAACGAAAATAACATAATAAAGACTACCTTGTACCGAAGGTGTTCTTTGAGGTCCTGCCACATCTGTGTGAATTAGTTGTAGCATTTGTGAGGCCCTCCAAGTTGATTGAGAAAATAGGTTCCTCTTTTTTTTTACTAAATTGACATGCAATACAATTTGGCAAATAATCAGCAAGAACCGGTAGGCCTTTTATCATATCCTTCTTCTCCATGTGTGGAACATGAGATAAACATACACAACCAAATAATTTAGGGAAGCTTAGTGAAGGTTTATACCTATACCTGGGCTCAGATGAAGTTTTATCACCTAAAGCCGTGGTTGGAAGTCGATTTTGTCGAAACACTACTGTGTTAGTCACCTCTGCCCAAAAAATTTGGGGCAACTCCTTTTCATGATGTAAACATCAAGTCATCTCCATTATGTATATGTTCCTCCTTTCACAAACTCCATTTTTTTGGGGAGTGTAAGGACAGTAAGTTGGTGTTCAACACCTATTTCTTCACAAAACATATTGAATTCCTTCTAGATATATTCTTTCCCATTATCTGACCTCAGAGTTTGTATTTTGAATCCACTTTGGTCTTCCACCAGTTTCTTGAACTTCCAAAATACGCCAGCTACTTCTGATTTGAACCTCAATAAAAAAATCCAACATTTTCGTGTAAAATCATCAATGAAAATAACATAATAAAGACTACCTTGTACCGATGGTGTTCTTTGAGGTCCTGCCACATCTGTGTGAATTAGTTGTAGCATTTGTGAGGCCCTCCAAGTTGATTGAGAAAATAGGTTCCTATTTTTTTTTACTAAATTGACAAGCAATACAATTTGGCAAATAATCAGCAAGAACCGGTAGGCCTTTTATCATATACTTCTTCTTCATGTGTGGAACATGAGATAAACATACACAACCAAATAATTTAGTGAAGCTTAGTGAAGTTTAATACCTATACCTGGGCTCAAAAGAAGTTTTGTCACCTAAAGCCGTGGTTGGAAGTCGATTTTGTCGAAACACTACTGTGTTAGTCACCTCTGCCCAAAAAATTTGGGGCAACTCCTTTTCATGAAGTAAACATCTAGTCATCTCCATTATGTATATGTTCCTCCTTTCACAAACTCCATTTTTTTGGGGAGTGTAAGGACAGTAAGTTGGTGTTCAACACCTATTTCTTCGCAAAACATATTGAATTCCTTCGAGATATATTCTTTCCCATTATCTGACCTCAGAGTTTGTATTTTGAATCCACTTTGGTCTTCCACCAGTTTCTTGAACTTCCAAAATACGCCAGCTACTTCTGATTTGAACATCAATGAAAAAATCCAACACGTTCATGTAAAATCATCAACGAAAATAATATAATAAAGACTACCTTGAATCGAGGGTGTTCTTTGAGGTCCTGCCACATCTGTGTGAATCAGTTGTAGCATTTGTGAGACCCTTCAAGTTGATTGAGTAAATAGGTTCATATTTTTTTTTTACTAAATTGACATGCAATACAATTTGGCAAATAATCAGCAAGAACCGGAAGGCCTTTTATCATATCCTTCTTCTTCATGTGTGGAACATGAGCAAAAAATACACAACCAAATAATTTAGGGAAGTTTAGTGAAGGTTTATACCTATACCAGGCCTCAAATGAAGTTATATCTCCTAAAGCCGTGGTTGGAAGTCGATTTTGAAGAAACACTACTGTGTTAGTCACCTCTGCCCAAAAAATTTCGAGCAACTCCTTTTCAAGAAGTAAACATCTGGTCATCTCCATTATGTATATGTTCCTCCTTTCACAAACTCCATTTTTTTGGGGAGTGTAAGGACAGTGAGTTGGTGTTCAACACTTATTTCCTCACAAAACAAATTGAATTCTCTCGAGATATATTCTTTCCCATTATCTGACCCGAGAGTTTGTATTTTGAATCCACTTTGGTTTTCCACCAGTTTCTTGAACTTCCAAAATACTCTAGCTACTTCTGATTTGAACCTCAAGAATAAAATCCAACACATTCGTGTAAAATCATCAACGAAAATAACATAATAAAGACTACCTTGTACCGAAGGTGTTCTTTGAGGTCCTGCCACATCTGTGTGAATTAATTGTAGCATTTGTGAGGCCCTCCAAGTTGATTGAGAAAATAGGTTCCTCTTTTTTTTTACTAAATAGACATGCAATACAATTTGGCAAATAATCAGCAAGAACCGGTAGGCCTTTTATCATATCCTTCTTCTCCATGTGTGGAACATGTGATAAACATACACAACCAAATAATTTAGGGAAGCTTAGTGAAGGTTTATACCTATACCTGGGCTCAGATGAAGTTTTATCACCTAAAGCTGTGGTTGGAAGTCGATTTTGTCGAAACACTACTGTGTTAGTCACCTCTGCCCAAAAAATTTGGGGCAACTCCTTTTCATGAAATAAACATCTAGTCATCTCCATTATGTATATGTTCCTCCTTTCACAAACTCCATTTTTTTGGGTGGTGTAAGGACAGTAAGTTGGTGTTCAACACCTATTTCTTCACTAAACATATTGAATTCCTTCGAGATATATTCTTTCCCATTATCTGACCTCAGAGTTTGTATTTTGAATCCACTTTGGTCTTCCACCAGTTTCTTGAACTTCCAAAATACGCCAGCTACTTCTGATTTGAACCTCAATAAAAAAATCCAACATTTTCGTGTAAAATCATCAATGAAAATAACATAATAAAGACTACCTTGTACCGAAGGTGTTCTTTGAGGTCCTGCCACATCTGTGTGAATTAGTTGTAGCATTTGTGAGGCCCTCCAAGTTGATTGAGAAAATAGGTTCCTATTTTTTTTTACTAAATTGACAAGCAATATAATTTGGCAAATAATCAGCAAGAACCGGTATGCCTTTTATCATATCCTTCTTCTTCATGTGTGGAACATGAGATAAACATACACAACCAAATAATTTAGTGAAGCTTAGTGAAGTTTTATACCAATACCAGGGCTCAAATGAAGTTTTATATCCTAAAGCCGTGGTTGGAAATCGATTTTGACGAAACACTACTGTGTTAGTCACCTCTGCCCAAAAAATTTGGGGCAACTCCTTTTCATGAATTAAACATCTAGTCAACTCCATTATGTATATGTTCCTCCTTTCACAAACTCCATTTTTTTGGGGAGTGTAAGGACAGTAAGTTGGTGTTCAACACCTATTTCTTCACAAAACATATTGAATTCCTTCGAGATATATTCTTTCCCATTATCTGACCTCAGAGTTTGTATTTTGAATCCACTTTGGTATTCCACCAGTTTCTTGAACTTCCAAAATACTCCAGCTACTTCTGATTTGAACCTCAATAAAAAAATCCAACACTTTCATGTGAAATCATCAATGAAAATAACATAATAAAGACTACCTTGTACCGAAGGTGTTCTTTGAGGTCCTGCCACATCTGTGTGAATTAGTTGTAGCATTTGTGAGGCCCTCCAAGTTGATTGAGAAAATAGGTTCCTATTTTTTTTTACTAAATTGACAAGCAATACAATTTGGCAAATAATCAGCAAGAACCGGTAGGCCTTTTATCATATCCTTCTTCTTCATGTGTGGAACATGAGATAAACATACACAACCAAATAATTTAGTGAAGCTTAGTGAAGTTTAATACCTATACCTGGGATCAAATGAAGTTTTGTCACCTAAAGCCGTGGTTGGAAGTCGATTTTGTCGAAACACTACTGTGTTAGTCACCTCGGCCCAAAAAATTTGGGGCGACTCCTTTTCATGAAGTAAACATCTAGTCATCTCCATTATGTATATGTTCCTCCTTTCACAAACTCCATTTTTTTGGGTAGTGTAAGGACAGTAAGTTGGTGTTCAACACCTATTTCCTCACAAAACAAATTGAATTCTCTCGAGATATATTCTTTCCCATTATCTGACCCGAGAGTTTGTATTTTGAATCCACTTTGGTTTTCCACCAGTTTCTTGAACTTCCAAAATACTCTAGCTACTTCTGATTTGAACCTCAAGAATAAAATCCAACACATTCGTGTAAAATCATCATCGAAAATAACATAATAAAGACTACCTTGTACCGAAGGTGTTCTTTGAGGTCCTGCCACATCTGTGTGAATTAATTGTAGCATTTGTGAGGCCCTCCAAGTTGATTGAGAAAATAGGTTCCTCTTTTTTTTTACTAAATAGACATGCAATACAATTTGGCAAATAATCAGCTAGAACCGATAGGCCTTTTATCATATCCTTCTTCTCCATGTGTGGAACATGAGATAAACATACACAACCAAATAATTTAGGGAAGCTTAGTGAAGGTTTATACCTATACCTGGGCTCAGATGAAGTTTTATCACCTAAAGCTGTGGTTGGAAGTCGATTTTGTCGAAACACTACTGTGTTAGTCACCTCTGCCCAAAAAATTTGGGGCAACTCCTTTTCATGAAGTAAACATCTAGTCATCTCCATTATGTATATGTTCCTCCTTTCACAAACTCCATTTTTTTGGGTAGTGTAAGGACAGTAAGTTGGTGTTCAACACCTATTTCTTCACTAAACATATTGAATTCCTTCGAGATATATTCTTTCCCATTATCTGACCTCAGAGTTTGTATTTTGAATCCACTTTGGTCTTCCACCAGTTTCTTGAACTTCCAAAATACGCCAGCTACTTCTGATTTGAACCTCAATAAAAAAATCCAACATTTTCGTGTAAAATCATCAATGAAAATAACATAATAAAGACTACCTTTTACCGAAGGTGTTCTTTGAGGTCCTGCCACATCTGTGTGAATTAGTTGTAGCATTTGTGAGGCCCTCCAAGTTGATTGAGAAAATAGGTTCCTATTTTTTTTTACTAAATTGACAAGCAATACAATTTGGCAAATAATCAGCAAGAACCGGTATGCCTTTTATCATATCCTTCTTCTTCATGTGTGGAACATGAGATAAACATACACAACCAAATAATTTAGTGAAGCTTAGTGAAGTTTTATACCAATACCAGGGCTCAAATGAAGTTTTATATCCTAAAGCCGTGGTTGGAAATCGATTTTGACGAAACACTACTGTGTTAGTCACCTCTACCCAAAAAATTTGGGGCAACTCCTTTTCATGAATTAAACATCTAGTCAACTCCATTATGTATATGTTCCTCCTTTCACAAACTCCATTTTTTTGGGGAGTGTAAGGACAGTAAGTTGGTGTTCAACACCTATTTCTTCACAAAACATATTGAATTCCTTCGAGTTATATTCTTTCCCATTATCTGACCTCAGAGTTTGTATTTTGAATCCACTTTGGTCTTCCACCAGTTTCCTGAACTTCCAAAATACGCCAGCTACTTCTGATTTGAACCTTAATAAAAAAATCCAACACTTTCGTGTAAAATCATCAATGAAAATAACATAATAAAGACTTCCTTGTACCGAAGGTGTTCTTTGAGGTCCGGCCACATTTGTGTGAATTAGTTGTAGCATTTGTGAGGCCCTCCAAGTTGATTGAGAAAATAGGTTCCTATTTTTTTTTACTAAATTGACATGCACTACAATTTGGCAAATAATCAGCAAGAACCGGTAGGCCTTTTATCATATCCTTCTTCTCCATGTGTGGAACATGAGATAAACATACACAACCAAATAATTTAGGGAATCTTAGTGAAGTTTAATACCTATACCTGGGCTAAAATGAAGTTTTATCACCTAAAGCCGTGGTTGGAAGTCGATTTTGTCGAAACACTACTGTGTTAGTCACCTCTGCCCAAAAAATTTGGGGCAACTCCTTTTCATGAATTAAACATCTAGTCAACTCCATTATGTATATGTTCCTCCTTTCACAAACTCCATTTTTTTGGGGAGTGTAAGGACAGTAAGTTGGTGTTCAACACCTATTTCTTCACAAAACATATTGAATTCCTTCGAGATATATTCTTTCCCATTATCTGACCTCAGAGTTTGTATTTTGAATCCACTTTGGTATTCCACCAGTTTCTTGAACTTCCAAAATACTCCAGCTACTTCTGATTTGAACCTCAATAAAAAAATCCAACACTTTCATGTGAAATCATCAATGAAAATAACATAATAAAGACTACCTTGTACCGAAGGTGTTCTTTGAGGTCCTGCCACATCTGTGTGAATTAGTTGTAGCATTTGTGAGGCCCTCCAAGTTGATTGAGAAAATAGGTTCCTATTTTTTTTTACTAAATTGACAAGCAATACAATTTGGCAAATAATCAGCAAGAACCGGTATGCCTTTTATCATATCCTTCTTCTTCATGTGTGGAACATGAGATAAACATACACAACCAAATAATTTAGTGAAGCTTAGTGAAGTTTAATACCTATACCTGGGCTCAAATGAAGTTTTGTCACCTAAAGCCGTGGTTGGAAGTCGATTTTGTCGAAACACTACTGTGTTAGTCACCTCTGCCCAAAAAATTTGGGGCAACTCCTTTTCATGAAGTAAACATCTAGTCATCTACATTATGTATATGTTCCTCCTTTCACAAACTCCATTTTTTTGGGGAGTGTAAGGACAGTAAGTTGGTGTTCAACACCTATTTCTTCACAAAACATATTGAATTCCTTCGAGATATATTCTTTCCCATTATCTGACCTCAGAGTTTGTATTTTGAATCCACTTTGGTCTTCCACCAGTTTCTTGAACTTCCAAAATACGCCAGCTACTTCTAATTTGAACCTCAATGAAAAAATCCAACACTTTCGTGTAAAATCATCAACGAAAATAACATAATAAAGACTACCTTGAATCGAGGGTGTTCTTTGAGGTCCTGCCACATCTGTGTGAATTAGTTGTAGCATTTGTGAGACCCTCCAAGTTGATTGAGTAAATAGGTTCATATTTTTTTTTTGCAAAATTGACATGCAATACAATTTGGCAAATAATCAGCAAGAACCTGTAAGCCTTTTATCATATCCTTCTTCTTCATGTGTGGAACATGAGCAAAAAATACACAACCAAATAATTTAGGGAAGTTTTGTGAAGGTTTATACCTATACCAGGCCTCAAATGAAGTTATATCTCCTAAAGCCGTGGTTGGAAGTCGATTTTGTAGAAACACTACTATGTTAGTCACCTCTACCCAAAAAATTTCGAGCAACTCCTTTTCAAGAAGTAAACATCTGGTCATCTCCATTATGTATATGTTCCTCCTTTCGCAAACTCCATTTTTTTGGGGAGTGTAAGGACAGTGAGTTGGTGTTCAACACTTATTTCCTCACAAAAAAAATTGAATTCTCTCGAGATATATTCTTTCCCATTATCTGACCCGAGAGTTTGTATTTTGAATCCACTTTGGTTTTCCACCAGTTTCTTGAACTTCCAAAATACTCTAGTTACTTCTGATTTGAACCTCAAGAATAAAATCCAACACATTCGTGTAAAATCATCAACGAAAATAACATAATAAAGACTACCTTGTACCGAAGGTGTTCTTTGAGGTCCTGCCACATCTGTGTGAATTAATTGTAGCATTTGTGAGGCCCTCCAAGTTGATTGAGAAAATAGGTTCCTCTTTTTTTTTACTAAATAGACATGCAATACAATTTGGCAAATAATCAGCAAGAACCGGTAGGCCTTTTATCATATCCTTCTTCTCCATGTGTGGAACATGAGATAAACATACACAACCAAATAATTTAGGGAAGCTTAGTGAAGGTTTATACCTATACCTGGGCTCAGATGAAGTTTTATCACCTAAAGTTGTGGTTGGAAGTCGATTTTGTCGAAACACTACTGTGTTAGTCACCTCTGCCCAAAAAATTTGGGGCAACTCCTTTTCATGAAGTAAACATCTAGTCATCTCCATTATGTATATGTTCCTCCTTTCACAAACTCCATTTTTTTGGGTAGTGTAAGGACAGTAAGTTGGTGTTCAACACCTATTTCTTCACTAAACATATTGAATTCCTTCGAGATATATTCTTTCCCATTATCTGACCTCAGAGTTTGTATTTTGAATCCACTTTGGTCTTCCACCAGTTTCTTGAACTTCCAAAATACGCCAGCTACTTCTGATTTGAACCTCAATAAAAAAATCCAACATTTTCGTGTAAAATCATCAATGAAAATAACATAATAAAGACTACCTTGTACCGAAGGTGTTCTTTGAGGTCCTGCCGCATCTGTGTGAATTAGTTGTAGCATTTGTGAGGCCCTCCAAGTTGATTGAGAAAATAGGTTCCTATTTTTTTTTACTAAATTGACAAGCAATACAATTTGGCAAATAATCAGCAAGAACCGGTATGCCTTTTATCATATCCTTCTTCTTCATGTGTGGAACATGAGATAAACATACACAACCAAATAATTTAGTGAAGCTTAGTGAAGTTTTATACCAATACCAGGGCTCAAATGAAGTTTTATATCCTAAAGCCGTGGTTGGAAATCGATTTTGACGAAACACTACTGTGTTAGTCACCTCTGCCCAAAAAATTTGGGGCAACTCCTTTTCATGAATTAAACATCTAGTCAACTCCATTATGTATATGTTCCTCCTTTCACAAACTCCATTTTTTTGGGGAGTGTAAGGACAGTAAGTTGGTGTTCAACACCTATTTCTTCACAAAACATATTGAATTCCTTCGAGATATATTCTTTCCCATTATCTGACCTCAGAGTTTGTATTTTGAATCCACTTTGGTATTCCACCAGTTTCTTGAACTTCCAAAATACTCCAGCTACTTCTGATTTGAACCTCAATAAAAAAATCCAACACTTTCATGTGAAATCATCAATGAAAATAACATAATAAAGACTACCTTGTACCGAAGGTGTTCTTTGAGGTCCTGCCACATCTGTGTGAATTAGTTGTAGCATTTGTGAGGCCCTCCAAGTTGATTGAGAAAATAGGTTCCTATTTTTTTTTACTAAATTGACAAGCAATACAATTTGGCAAATAATCAGCAAGAACCGGTAGGCCTTTTATCATATCCTTCTTCTTCATGTGTGGAACATGAGATAAACATACACAACAAAATAATGTAGTGAAGCTTAGTGAAGTTTAATACCTATACCTGGGATCAAATGAAGTTTTGTCACCTAAAGCCGTGGTTGGAAGTCGATTTTGTCGAAACACTACTGTGTTAGTCACCTCGGCCCAAAAAATTTGGGGCGACTCCTTTTCATGAAGTAAACATCTAGTCATCTCCATTATGTATATGTTCCTCCTTTCACAAACTCCATTTTTTTGGGTAGTGTAAGGACAGTAAGTTGGTGTTCAACACCTATTTCTTCACAAAACATATTGAATTCCTTCGAGATATATTCTTTCCCAATATCTTACCTCAGAGTTTGTATTTTGAATCCACTTTGGTATTCCACCAGTTTCTTGAACTTCCAAAATACGCCAGCTACTTCTAATTTGAACCTCAATGAAAAAATCCAACACTTTCGTGTAAAATCATCAACGAAAATAACGTAATAAAGACTACCTTGAATCGAGGGTGTTCTTTGAGGTCCTGCCACATCTGTGTGAATTAGTTGTAGCATTTGTGAGACCCTCCAAGTTGATTGAGTAAATAGGTTCATATTTTTTTTTTGCAAAATTGACATGCAATACAATTTGGCAAATAATCAGCAAGAACCTGTAAGCCTTTTATCATATCCTTCTTCTTCATGTGTGGAACATGAGAAAAAAATACACAACCAAATAATTTAGGGAAGTTTAGTGAAGGTTTATACCTATACCAGGCCTCAAATGAAGTTATATCTCCTAAAGCCGTGGTTGGAAGTCGATTTTGTAGAAACACTACTGTGTTAGTCACCTCTACCCAAAAAATTTCGAGCAACTCCTTTTCAAGAAGTAAACATCTGGTCATCTCCATTATGTATATGTTCCTCCTTTCACAAACTCCATTTTTTTGGGGAGTGTAAGGACAGTGAGTTGGTGTTCAACACTTATTTCCTCCCAAAAAAAATTGAATTCTCTCGAGATATATTCTTTCCCATTATCTGACCCGAGAGTTTGTATTTTGAATCCACTTTGGTTTTCCACCAGTTTCTTGAACTTCCAAAATACTCTAGCTACTTCTGATTTGAACCTCAAGAATAAAATCCAACACATTCGTGTAAAATCATCAACGAAAATAACATAATAAAGACTACCTTGTACCGAAGGTGTTCTTTGAGGTCCTGCCACATCTGTGTGAATTAATTGTAGCATTTGTGAGGCCCTCCAAGTTGATTGAGAAAATAAGTTCCTCTTTTTTTTTACTAAATAGACATGCAATACCATTTGGCAAATAATCAGCAAGAACCGGTAGGCCTTTTATCATATCCTTCTTCTCCATGTGTGGAACATGAGATAAACATACACAACCAAATAATTTAGTGAAGCTTAGTGAAGTTTTATACCAATACCAAGGCTCAAATGAAGTTTTATATCCTAAAGCCGTGGTTGGAAATCGATTTTGACGAAACACTACTGTGTTAGTCACCTCTGCCCAAAAAATTTGGGGCAACTCCTTTTCAAGAAGTAAACATCTAGTCATCTCCATTATGTATATGTTCCTCCTTTCACAAACTCCATTTTTTTGGGGAGTGTATGGACAGTAAGTTGGTGTTCAACACCTATTTCTTCACAAAACATATTGAATTCCTTCGAGTTATATTCTTTCCCATTATCTGACCTCAGAGTTTGTATTTTGAATCCACTTTGGTCTTCCACCAGTTTCCTGAACTTCCAAAATACGCCAGCTACTTCTGATTTGAACCTTAATAAAAAAATCCAACACTTTCGTGTAAAATCATCAATGAAAATAACATAATAAAGACTTCCTTGTACCGAAGGTGTTCTTTGAGGTCCTGCCACATTTGTGTGAATTAGTTGTAGCATTTGTGAGGCCCTCCAAGTTGATTGAGAAAATAGGTTCCTATTTTTTTTTACTAAATTGACATGCACTACAATTTGGCAAATAATCAGCAAGAACCGGTAGGCCTTTTATCATATCCTTCTTCTCCATGTGTGGAACATGAGATAAACATACACAACCAAATAATTTAGGGAATCTTAGTGAAGTTTAATACCTATACCTGGGCTAAAATGAAGTTTTATCACCTAAAGCCGTGGTTGGAAGTCGATTTTGTCGAAACACTACTGTGTTAGTCACCTCTGCCCAAAAAATTTGGGGCAACTCCTTTTCATGAATTAAACATCTAGTCAACTCCATTATGTATATGTTCCTCCTTTCACAAACTCCATTTTTTTGGGGAGTGTAAGGACAGTAAGTTGGTGTTCAACACCTATTTCTTCACAAAACATATTGAATTCCTTCGAGATATATTCTTTCCCATTATCTGACCTCAGAGTTTGTATTTTGAATCCACTTTGGTATTCCACCAGTTTCTTGAACTTCCAAAATACTCCAGCTACTTCTGATTTGAACCTCAATAAAAAAATCCAACACTTTCATGTGAAATCATCAATGAAAATAACATAATAAAGACTACCTTGTACCGAAGGTGTTCTTTGAGGTCCTGCCACATCTGTGTGAATTAGTTGTAGCATTTGTGAGGCCCTCCAAGTTGATTGAGAAAATAGGTTCCTATTTTTTTTTACTAAATTGACAAGCAATACAATTTGGCAAATAATCAGCAAGAACCGGTAGGCCTTTTATCATATCCTTCTTCTTCATGTGTGGAACATGAGATAAACATACACAACCAAATAATTTAGTGAAGCTTAGTGAAGTTTAATACCTATACCTGGGATCAAATGAAGTTTTGTCACCTAAAGCCGTGGTTGGAAGTCGATTTTGTCGAAACACTATTGTGTTAGTCACCTCGGCCCAAAAAATTTGGGGCGACTCCTTTTCATGAAGTAAACATCTAGTCATCTCCATTGTGTATATGTTCCTCCTTTCACAAACTCCATTTTTTTGGGTAGTGTAAGGACAGTAAGTTGGTGTTCAACACCTATTTCTTCACAAAACATATTGAATTCCTTCGAGATATATTCTTTCCCATTATCTTACCTCAGAGTTTGTATTTTGAATCCACTTTGGTATTCCACCAGTTTCTTGAACTTCCAAAATACTCCAGCTACTTCTGATTTGAACCTCAATAAAAAAATCCAACACTTTCATGTGAAATCATCAATGAAAATAACATAATAAAGACTACCTTGTACCGAAGGTGTTCTTTGAGGTCCTGCCACATCTGTGTGAATTAGTTGTAGCATTTGTGAGGCCCTCCAAGTTGATTGAGAAAATAGGTTCCTATTTTTTTTTACTAAATTGACAAGCAATACAATTTGGCAAATAATCAGCAAGAACCGGTAGGCCTTTTATCATATCCTTCTTCTTCATGTGTGGAACATGAGATAAACATACACAACCAAATAATTTAGTGAAGCTTAGTGAAGTTTAATACCTATACCTGGGATCAAATGAAGTTTTGTCACCTAAAGCCGTGGTTGGAAGTCGATTTTGTCGAAACACTACTGTGTTAGTCACCTCGGCCCAAAAAATTTGGGGCGACTCCTTTTCATGAAGTAAACATCTAGTCATCTCCATTGTGTATATGTTCCTCCTTTCACAAACTCCATTTTTTTGGGTAGTGTAAGGACAGTAAGTTGGTGTTCAACACCTATTTCTTCACAAAACATATTGAATTCCTTCGAGTTATATTCTTTCCCATTATCTGACCTCAGAGTTTGTATTTTGAATCCACTTTGGTCTTCCACCAGTTTCCTGAACTTCCAAAATACGCCAGCTACTTCTGATTTGAACCTTAATAAAAAAATCCAACACTTTCGTGTAAAATCATCAATGAAAATAACATAATAAAGACTTCCTTGTACCGAAGGTGTTCTTTGAGGTCCTGCCACATCTGTGTGAATTAATTGTAGCATTTGTGAGGCCCTCCAAGTTGATTGAGAAAATAAGTTCCTCTTTTTTTTTACTAAATAGACATGCAATACAATTTGGCAAATAATCAGCAAGAACCGGTAGGCCTTTTATCATATCCTTCTTCTCCATGTGTGGAACATGAGATAAACATACACAACCAAATAATTTAGTGAAGCTTAGTGAAGTTTTATACCAATACCAAGGCTCAAATGAAGTTTTATATCCTAAAGCCGTGGTTGGAAATCGATTTTGACGAAACACTACTGTGTTAGTCACCTCTGCCCAAAAAATTTGGGGCAACTCCTTTTCAAGAAGTAAACATCTAGTCATCTCCATTATGTATATGTTCCTCCTTTCACAAACTCCATTTTTTTGGGGAGTGTAAGGACAGTAAGTTGGTGTTCAACACCTATTTCTTCACAAAACATATTGAATTCCTTCGAGTTATATTCTTTCCCATTATCTGACCTCAGAGTTTGTATTTTGAATCCACTTTGGTCTTCCACCAGTTTCCTGAACTTCCAAAATACGCCAGCTACTTCTGATTTGAACCTTAATAAAAAAATCCAACACTTTCGTGTAAAATCATCAATGAAAATAACATAATAAAGACTTCCTTGTACCGAAGGTGTTCTTTGAGGTCCTGCCACATTTGTGTGAATTAGTTGTAGCATTTGTGAGGCCCTCCAAGTTGATTGAGAAAATAGGTTCCTATTTTTTTTTACTAAATTGACATGCACTACAATTTGGCAAATAATCAGCAAGAACCGGTAGGCCTTTTATCATATCCTTCTTCTCCATGTGTGGAACATGAGATAAACATACACAACCAAATAATTTAGGGAATCTTAGTGAAGTTTAATACCTATACCTGGGCTAAAATGAAGTTTTATCACCTAAAGCCGTGGTTGGAAGTCGATTTTGTCGAAACACTACTGTGTTAGTCACCTCTGCCCAAAAAATTTGGGGCAACTCCTTTTCATGAATTAAACATCTAGTCAACTCCATTATGTATATGTTCCTCCTTTCACAAACTCCATTTTTTTGGGGAGTGTAAGGACAGTAAGTTGGTGTTCAACACCTATTTCTTCACAAAACATATTGAATTCCTTCGAGATATATTCTTTCCCATTATCTGACCTCAGAGTTTGTATTTTGAATCCACTTTGGTATTCCACCAGTTTCTTGAACTTCCAAAATACTCCAGCTACTTCTGATTTGAACCTCAATAAAAAAATCCAACACTTTCATGTGAAATCATCAATGAAAATAACATAATAAAGACTACCTTGTACCGAAGGTGTTCTTTGAGGTCCTGCCACATCTGTGTGAATTAGTTGTAGCATTTGTGAGGCCCTCCAAGTTGATTGAGAAAATAGGTTCCTATTTTTTTTTACTAAATTGACAAGCAATACAATTTGGCAAATAATCAGCAAGAACCGGTAGGCCTTTTATCATATCCTTCTTCTTCATGTGTGGAACATGAGATAAACATACACAACCAAATAATTTAGTGAAGCTTAGTGAAGTTTAATACCTATACCTCGGATCAAATGAAGTTTTGTCACCTAAAGCCGTGGTTGGAAGTCGATTTTGTCGAAACACTACTGTGTTAGTCACCTCGGCCCAAAAAATTTGGGGCGACTCCTTTTCATGAAGTAAACATCTAGTCATCTCCATTGTGTATATGTTCCTCCTTTCACAAACTCCATTTTTTTGGGTAGTGTAAGGACAGTAAGTTGGTGTTCAACACCTATTTCTTCACAAAACATATTGAATTCCTTCGAGATATATTCTTTCCCATTATCTTACCTCAGAGTTTGTATTTTGAATCCACATTGGTATTCCACCAGTTTCTTGAACTTCCAAAATACTCCAGCTACTTCTGATTTGAACCTCAATAAAAAAATCCAACACTTTCATGTGAAATCATCAATGAAAATAACATAATAAAGACTACCTTGTACCGAAGGTGTTCTTTGAGGTCCTGCCACATCTGTGTGAATTAGTTGTAGCATTTGTGAGGCCCTCCAAGTTGATTGAGAAAATAGGTTCCTATTTTTTTTTACTAAATTGACATGCACTACAATTTGGCAAATAATCAGCAAGAACCGGTAGGCCTTTTATCATATCCTTCTTCTCCATGTGTGGAACATGAGATAAACATACACAACCAAATAATTTAGTGAAGCTTAGTGAAGTTTAATACCTATACCTGGGATCAAATGAAGTTTTGTCACCTAAAGCCGTGGTTGGAAGTCGATTTTGTCGAAACACTACTGTGTTAGTCACCTCGGCCCAAAAAATTTGGGGCGACTCCTTTTCATGAAGTAAACATCTAGTCATCTCCATTGTGTATATGTTCCTCCTTTCACAAACTCCATTTTTTTGGGTAGTGTAAGGACAGTAAGTTGGTGTTCAACACCTATTTCTTCACAAAACATATTGAATTCCTTCGAGTTATATTCTTTCCCATTATCTGACCTCAGAGTTTGTATTTTGAATCCACTTTGGTCTTCCACCAGTTTCCTGAACTTCCAAAATACGCCAGCTACTTCTGATTTGAACCTTAATAAAAAAATCCAACACTTTCGTGTAAAATCATCAATGAAAATAACATAATAAAGACTTCCTTGTACCGAAGGTGTTCTTTGAGGTCCTGCCACATTTGTGTGAATTAGTTGTAGCATTTGTGAGGCCCTCCAAGTTGATTGAGAAAATAGGTTCCTATTTTTTTTTACTAAATTGACATGCACTACAATTTGGCAAATAATCAGCAAGAACCGGTAGGCCTTTTATCATATCCTTCTTCTCCATGTGTGGAACATGAGATAAACATACACAACCAAATAATTTAGGGAATCTTAGTGAAGTTTAATACCTATACCTGGGATCAAATGAAGTTTTGTCACCTAAAGCCGTGGTTGGAAGTCGATTTTGTCGAAACACTACTGTGTTAGTCACCTCGGCCCAAAAAATTTGGGGCGACTCCTTTTCATGAAGTAAACATCTAGTCATCTCCATTGTGTATATGTTCCTCCTTTCACAAACTCCATTTTTTTGGGTAGTGTAAGGACAGTAAGTTGGTATTCAACACCTATTTCTTCACAAAACATATTGAATTCCTTCGAGTTATATTCTTTCCCATTATCTGACCTCAGAGTTTGTATTTTGAATCCACTTTGGTCTTCCACCAGTTTCCTGAACTTCCAAAATACGCCAGCTACTTCTGATTTGAACCTTAATAAAAAAATCCAACACTTTCGTGTAAAATCATCAATGAAAATAACATAATAAAGACTTCCTTGTACCGAAGGTGTTCTTTGAGGTCCTGCCACATCTGTGTGAATTAATTGTAGCATTTGTGAGGCCCTCCAAGTTGATTGAGAAAATAAGTTCCTCTTTTTTTTTACTAAATAGACATGCAATACAATTTGGCAAATAATCAGCAAGAACCGGTAGGCCTTTTATCATATCCTTCTTCTCCATGTGTGGAACATGAGATAAACATACACAACCAAATAATTTAGTGAAGCTTAGTGAAGTTTTATACCAATACCAAGGCTCAAATGAAGTTTTATATCCTAAAGCCGTGGTTGGAAATCGATTTTGACGAAACACTACTGTGTTAGTCACCTCTGCCCAAAAAATTTGGGGCAACTCCTTTTCAAGAAGTAAACATCTAGTCATCTCCATTATGTATATGTTCCTCCTTTCACAAACTCCATTTTTTTGGGGAGTGTAAGGACAGTAAGTTGGTGTTCAACACCTATTTCTTCACAAAACATATTGAATTCCTCCGAGTTATATTCTTTCCCATTATCTGACCTCAGAGTTTGTATTTTGAATCCACTTTGGTCTTCCACCAGTTTCCTGAACTTCCAAAATACGCCAGCTACTTCTGATTTGAACCTTAATAAAAAAATCCAACACTTTCGTGTAAAATCATCAATGAAAATAACATAATAAAGACTTCCTTGTACCGAAGGTGTTCTTTGAGGTCCTGCCACATTTGTGTGAATTAGTTGTAGCATTTGTGAGGCCCTCCAAGTTGATTGAGAAAATAGGTTCCTATTTTTTTTTACTAAATTGACATGCACTACAATTTGGCAAATAATCAGCAAGAACCGGTAGGCCTTTTATCATATCCTTCTTCTCCATGTGTGGAACATGAGATAAACATACACAACCAAATAATTTAGGGAATCTTAGTGAAGTTTAATACCTATACCTGGGCTAAAATGAAGTTTTATCACCTAAAGCCGTGGTTGGAAGTCGATTTTGTCGAAACACTACTGTGTTAGTCACCTCTGCCCAAAAAATTTGGGGCAACTCCTTTTCATGAATTAAACATCTAGTCAACTCCATTATGTATATGTTCCTCCTTTCACAAACTCCATTTTTTTGGGGAGTGTAAGGACAGTAAGTTGGTGTTCAACACCTATTTCTTCACAAAACATATTGAATTCCTTCGAGATATATTCTTTCCCATTATCTGACCTCAGAGTTTGTATTTTGAATCCACTTTGGTATTCCACCAGTTTCTTGAACTTCCAAAATACTCCAGCTACTTCTGATTTGAACCTCAATAAAAAAATCCAACACTTTCATGTGAAATCATCAATGAAAATAACATAATAAAGACTACCTTGTACCGAAGGTGTTCTTTGAGGTCCTGCCACATCTGTGTGAATTAGTTGTAGCATTTGTGAGGCCCTCCAAGTTGATTGAGAAAATAGGTTCCTATTTTTTTTTACTAAATTGACAAGCAATACAATTTGGCAAATAATCAGCAAGAACCGGTAGGCCTTTTATCATATCCTTCTTCTTCATGTGTGGAACATGAGATAAACATACACAACCAAATAATTTAGTGAAGCTTAGTGAAGTTTAATACCTATACCTGGGATCAAATGAAGTTTTGTCACCTAAAGCCGTGGTTGGAAGTCGATTTTGTCGAAACACTACTGTGTTAGTCACCTCGGCCCAAAAAATTTGGGGCGACTCCTTTTCATGAAGTAAACATCTAGTCATCTCCATTGTGTATATGTTGCTCCTTTCACAAACTCCATTTTTTTGGGTAGTGTAAGGACAGTAAGTTGGTGTTCAACACCTATTTCTTCACAAAACATATTGAATTCCTTCGAGATATATTCTTTCCCATTATCTTACCTCAGAGTTTGTATTTTGAATCCACTTTGGTATTCCACCAGTTTCTTGAACTTCCAAAATACTCCAGCTACTTCTGATTTGAACCTCAATAAAAAAATCCAACACTTTCATGTGAAATCATCAATGAAAATAACATAATAAAGACTACCTTGTACCGAAGGTGTTCTTTGAGGTCCTGCCACATCTGTGTGAATTAGTTGTAGCATTTGTGAGGCCCTCCAAGTTGATTGAGAAAATAGGTTCCTATTTTTTTTTACTAAATTGACAAGCAATACAATTTGGCAAATAATCAGCAAGAACCGGTAGGCCTTTTATCATATCCTTCTTCTTCATGTGTGGAACATGAGATAAACATACACAACCAAATAATTTAGTGAAGCTTAGTGAAGTTTAATACCTATACCTGGGATCAAATGAAGTTTTGTCACCTAAAGCCGTGGTTGGAAGTCGATTTTGTCGAAACACTACTGTGTTAGTCACCTCGGCCCAAAAAATTTGGGGCGACTCCTTTTCATGAAGTAAACATCTAGTCATCTCCATTGTGTATATGTTCCTCCTTTCACAAACTCCATTTTTTTGGGTAGTGTAAGGACAGTAAGTTGGTGTTCAACACCTATTTCTTCACAAAACATATTGAATTCCTTCGAGTTATATTCTTTCCCATTATCTGACCTCAGAGTTTGTATTTTGAATCCACTTTGGTCTTCCACCAGTTTCCTGAACTTCCAAAATACGCCAGCTACTTCAGATTTGAACCTTAATAAAAAAATCCAACACTTTCGTGTAAAATCATCAATGAAAATAACATAATAAAGACTTCCTTGTACCGAAGGTGTTCTTTGAGGTCCTGCCACATTTGTGTGAATTAGTTGTAGCATTTGTGAGGCCCTCCAAGTTGATTGAGAAAATAGGTTCCTATTTTTTTTTACTAAATTGACATGCACTACAATTTGGCAAATAATCAGCAAGAACCGGTAGGCCTTTTATCATATCCTTCTTCTCCATGTGTGGAACATGAGATAAACATACACAACCAAATAATTTAGGGAATCTTAGTGAAGTTTAATACCTATACCTGGGCTAAAATGAAGTTTTATCACCTAAAGCCGTGGTTGGAAGTCGATTTTGTCGAAACACTACTGTGTTAGTCACCTCTGCCCAAAAAATTTGGGGCAACTCCTTTTCATGAATTAAACATCTAGTCAACTCCATTATGTATATGTTCCTCCTTTCACAAACTCCATTTTTTTGGGGAGTGTAAGGACAGTAAGTTGGTGTTCAACACCTATTTCTTCACAAAACATATTGAATTCCTTCGAGATATATTCTTTCCCATTATCTGACCTCAGAGTTTGTATTTTGAATCCACTTTGGTATTCCACCAGTTTCTTGAACTTCCAAAATACTCCAGCTACTTCTGATTTGAACCTCAATAAAAAAATCCAACACTTTCATGTGAAATCATCAATGAAAATAACATAATAAAGACTACCTTGTACCGAAGGTGTTCTTTGAGGTCCTGCCACATCTGTGTGAATTAGTTGTAGCATTTGTGAGGCCCTCCAAGTTGATTGAGAAAATAGGTTCCTATTTTTTTTTACTAAATTGACAAGCAATACAATTTGGCAAATAATCAGCAAGAACCGGTAGGCCTTTTATCATATCCTTCTTCTTCATGTGTGGAACATGAGATAAACATACACAACCAAATAATTTAGTGAAGCTTAGTGAAGTTTAATACCTATACCTGGGATCAAATGAAGTTTTGTCACCTAAAGCCGTGGTTGGAAGTCGATTTTGTCGAAACACTACTGTGTTAGTCACCTCGGCCCAAAAAATTTGGGGCGACTCCTTTTCATGAAGTAAACATCTAGTCATCTCCATTGTGTATATGTTCCTCCTTTCACAAACTCCATTTTTTTGGGTAGTGTAAGGACAGTAAGTTGGTGTTCAACACCTATTTCTTCACAAAACATATTGAATTCCTTCGAGATATATTCTTTCCCATTATCTTACCTCAGAGTTTGTATTTTGAATCCACTTTGGTCTTCCACTAGTTTCTTGAACTTCCAAAATACGCCAGCTACTTCTGATTTGAACCTCAATAAAAAAATCCAACATTTTCGTGTAAAATCAGCAATGAAAATAACATAATAAAGACTACCTTGTACCGAACGTGTTCTTTGAGGTCTTGCCACATCTGTGTGAATTAGTTGTAGCATTTGTGAGGCCCTCCAAGTTGATTGAGAAAATAGGTTCCTATTTTTTTTTACTAAATTGACAAGCAATACAATTTGGCAAATAATCAGCAAGAACCGGTATGCCTTTTATCATATCCTTCTTCTTCATGTGTGGAACATGAGATAAACATACACAACCAAATAATTTAGTGAAGCTTAGTGAAGTTTAATACCTATACCTGGGCTCAAATGAAGTTTTGTCACCTAAAGCCGTGGTTGGAAGTCGATTTTGTCGAAACACTACTGTGTTAGTCACCTCTGCCCAAAAAATTTGGGGCAACTCCTTTTCATGAAGTAAACATCTAGTCATCTACATTATGTATATGTTCCTCCTTTCACAAACTCCATTTTTTTGGGGAGTGTAAGGACAGTAAGTTGGTGTTCAACACCTATTTCTTCACAAAACATATTGAATTCCTTCGAGATATATTCTTTCCCATTATCTGACCTCAGAGTTTGTATTTTGAATCCACTTTGGTCTTCCACCAGTTTCTTGAACTTCCAAAATACGCCAGCTACTTCTAATTTGAACCTCAATGAAAAAATCCAACACTTTCGTGTAAAATCATCAACGAAAATAACATAATAAAGACTACCTTGTACCGAAGGTGTTCTCTTTGAGGTCCTGCCACATCTGTGTGAATTAATTGTAGCATTTGTGAGGCCCTCCAAGTTGATTGAGAAAATAGGTTCCTCTTTTTTTTTACTAAATAGACATGCAATACAATTTGGCAAATAATCAGCAAGAACCGGTAGGCCTTTTATCATATCCTTCTTCTCCATGTGTGGAACATGAGATAAACATACACAACCAAATAATTTAGGGAAGCTTAGTGAAGGTTTATACCTATACCTGGGCTCAGATGAAGTTTTATCACCTAAAACTGTGGTTGGAAGTCGATTTTGTCGAAACACTACTGTGTTAGTCACCTCTGCCCCAAAAATTTGGGGCAACTCCTTTTCATGAAGTAAACATCTAGTCATCTCCATTATGTATATGTTCCTCCTTTCACAAACTCCATTTTTTTGGGTAGTGTAAGGACAGTAAGTTGGTGTTCAACACCTATTTCTTCACAAAACATATTGAATTCCTTCGAGATATATTCTTTCCCATTATCTGACCTCAGAGTTTGTATTTTGAATCCACTTTGGTCTTCCACCAGTTTCTTGAACTTCCAAAATACGCCAGCTACTTCTGATTTGAACCTCAATGAAAAAATCCAACACTTTCGTGTAAAATCATCAACGAAAATAACATAATAAAGACTACCTTGAATCGAGGGTGTTCTTTGAGGTCCCGCGACATCTGTGTGAATTAGTTGTAGCATTTGTGAGACCCTCCAAGTTGATTGAGTAAATAGGTTCCTATTTTTTTTTACTAAATTGACAAGCAATACAATTTGGCAAATAATCAGCAAGAACCGGTAGGCCTTTTATCATATCCTTCTTCTTCGTGTGTGGAACATGAGATAAACATACACAACCAAATAATTTAGTGAAGCTTAGTGAAGTTTTATACCAATACCAGGGCTCAAATGAAGTTTTATATCCTAAAGCCGTGGTTGGAAATCGATTTTGACGAAACACTACTGTGTTAGTCACCTCTGCCCAAAAAATTTGGGGCAACTCCTTTTCAAGAAGTAAACATCTAGTCATCTCCATTATGTATATGTTCCTCCTTTCACAAACTCCATTTTTTTGGGGAGTGTAAGGACAGTAAGTTGGTGTTCAACACCTATTTCTTCACAAAACATATTGAATTCCTTCGAGTTATATTCTTTCCCATTATCTGACCTCAGAGTTTGTATTTTGAATCCACTTTGGTCTTCCACCAGTTTCCTGAACTTCCAAAATACGCCAGCTACTTCTGATTTGAACCTTAATAAAAAAATCCAACACTTTCGTGTAAAATCATCAATGAAAATAACATAATAAAGACTTCCTTGTACCGAAGGTGTTCTTTGATGTCCTGCCACATTTGTGTGAATTAGTTGTAGCATTTGTGAGGCCCTGCAAGTTGATTGAGAAAATAGGTTCCTATTTTTTTTTACTAAATTGACATGCAATACAATTTGGCAAATAATCAGCAAGAACCGGTAGGCCTTTTATCATATCCTTCTTCTCCATGTGTGGAACATGAGATAAACATACACAACCAAATAATTTAGGGAATCTTAGTGAAGTTTAATACCTATACCTGGGCTAAAATGAAGTTTTATCACCTAAAGCCGTGGTTGGAAGTCGATTTTGTCGAAACACTACTGTGATAGTCACCTCTGCCCAAAAAATTTGGGGCAACTCCTTTTCATGAATTAAACATCTAGTCAACTCCATTATGTATATGTTCCTCCTTTCACAAACTCCATTTTTTTGGGGAGTGTAAGGACAGTAAGTTGGTGTTCAACACCTATTTCTTCACAAAACATATTGAATTCCTTCGAGATATATTCTTTCCCATTATCTGACCTCAGAGTTTGTATTTTGAATCCACTTTGGTATTCCACCAGTTTCTTGAACTTCCAAAATACTCCAGCTACTTCTGATTTGAACCTCAATAAAAAAATCCAACACTTTCATGTGAAATCATCAACGAAAATAACATAATAAAGACTGCCTTGTACCGAAGCTGTTCTCTTTGAGGTCCTGCCACATCTGTGTGAATTAATTGTAGCATTTGTGAGGCCCTCCAAGTTGATTGAGAAAATAGGTTCCTCTTTTTTTTTACTAAATAGACATGCAATACAATTTGGCAAATAATCAGCAAGAACCGGTAGGCCTTTATCATATCCTTCTTCTCCATGTGTGGAACATGAGATAAACATACACAACCAAATAATTTAGGGAAGCTTAGTGAAGGTTTATACCTATACATGGGCTCAGATGAAGTTTTATCACCTAAAGCTGTGGTTGGAAGTCGATTTTGTAGAAACACTACTGTGTTAGTCACCTCTACCCAAAAAATTTCGAGCAACTCCTTTTCAAGAAGTAAACATCTGGTCATCTCCATTATGTATATGTTCCTCCTTTCACAAACTCCATTTTTTTGGGGAGTGTAAGGACAGTGAGTTGGTGTTCAACACTTATTTCCTCACAAAAAAAATTGAATTCTCTCGAGATATATTCTTTCCCATTATCTGACCCGAGAGTTTGTATTTTGAATCCACTTTGGTTTTCCACCAGTTTCTTGAACTTCCAAAATACTCTAGCTACTTCTGATTTGAACCTCAAGAATAAAATCCAACACATTCGTGTAAAATCGTCAACGAAAATAACATAATAAAGACTACCTTGTACCGAAGGTGTTCTCTTTGAGGTCCTGCCACATCTGTGTGAATTAATTGTAGCATTTGTGAGGCCCTCCAAGTTGATTGAGAAAATAGGTTCCTCTTTTTTTTTACTAAATAGACATGCAATACAATTTGGCAAATAATCAGCAAGAACCGGTAGGCCTTTTATCATATCCTTCTTCTCCATGTGTGGAACATGAGATAAACATACACAACCAAATAATTTAGGGAAGCTTAGTGAAGGTTTATACCTATACCTGGGCTCAGATGAAGTTTTATCACCTAAAGCTGTGGTTGGAAGTCGATTTTGTCGAAACACTACTGTGTTAGTCACCTCTGCCCAAAAAATTTGGGGCAACTCCTTTTCATGATGTAAACATCTAGTCATCTCCATTATGTATATGTTCCTCCTTTCACAAACTCCATTTTTTTGGGGAGTGTAAGGACAGTAAGTTGGTGTTCAACACCTATTTCTTCACAAAACATATTGAATTCCTTCGAGATATTTTCTTTCCCATTATCTTACCTCAGAGTTTGTACTTTGAATCCACTTTGGTCTTCCACTAGTTTCTTGAACTTCCAAAATACGCCAGCTACTTCTGATTTGAACCTCAATAAAAAAATCCAACATTTTCGTGTGAAATCATCAATGAAAATAACATAATAAAGACTACCTTGTACCGAAGGTGTTCTTTGAGGTCTTGCCACATCTGTGTGAATTAGTTGTAGCATTTGTGAGGCCCTCCAAGTTGATTGAGAAAATAGGTTCCTATTTTTTTGTACTAAATTGACAAGCAATACAATTTGGCAAATAATCAGCAAGAACCGGTATGCCTTTTATCATATCCTTCTTCTTCATGTGTGGAACATGAGATAAACATACACAACCAAATAATTTAGTGAAGCTTAGTGAAGTTTAATACCTATACCTGGGCTCAAATGAAGTTTTGTCACCTAAAGCCGTGGTTGGAAGTCGATTTTGTCGAAACACTACTGTGTTAGTCACCTCTGCCCAAAAAATTTGGGGCAACTCCTTTTCATGAAGTAAACATCTAGTCATCTACATTATGTATATGTTCCTCCTTTCACAAACTCCATTTTTTTGGGGAGTGTAAGGACAGTAAGTTGGTGTTCAACACCTATTTCTTCACAAAACATATTGAATTCCTTCGAGATATATTCTTTCCCATTATCTGACCTCAGAGTTTGTATTTTGAATCCACTTTGGTCTTCCACCAGTTTCTTGAACTTCCAAAATACGCCAGCTACTTCTAATTTGAACCTCAATGAAAAAATCCAACACTTTCGTGTAAAATCATCAACGAAAATAACATAATAAAGACTACCTTGAATCGAGGGTGTTCTTTGAGGTCCTGCCACATCTGTGTGAATTAGTTGTAGCATTTGTGAGACCCTCCAAGTTGATTGAGTAAATAGGTTCATATTTTTTTTTTGCAAAATTGACATGCAATACAATTTGGCAAATAATCAGCAAGAACCTGTAAGCCTTTTATCATATCCTTCTTCTTCATGAGTGGAACATGAGCAAAAAATACACAACCAAATAATTTAGGGAAGTTTAGTGAAGGTTTATACCTATACCAGGCCTCAAATGAAGTTATATCTCCTAAAGCCGTGGTTGGAAGTCGATTTTGTAGAAACACTACTGTGTTAGTCACCTCTACCCAAAAAATTTCGAGCAACTCCTTTTCAAGAAGTAAACATCTAGTCATCTCCATTATGTATATGTTCCTCCTTTCACAAACTCCATTGTTTTGGGGAGTGTAAGGACAGTGAGTTGGTGTTCAACACTTATTTCCTCACAAAAAAAATTGAATTCTCTCGAGATATATTCTTTCCCATTATCTGACCCGAGAGTTTGTATTTTGAATCCACTTTGGTTTTCCACCAGTTTCTTGAACTTCCAAAATACTCTAGCTACTTCTGATTTGAACCTCAAGAATAAAATCCAACACATTCGTGTAAAATCATCAACGAAAATAACATAATAAAGACTACCTTGTACCGAAGGTGTTCTCTTTGAGGTCCTGCCACATCTGTGTGAATTAATTGTAGCATTTGTGAGGCCCTCCAAGTTGATTGAGAAAATAGGTTCCTCTTTTTTTTTATTAAATAGACATGCAATACAATTTGGCAAATAATCAGCAAGAACCGGTAGGCCTTTTATCATATCCTTCTTCTCCATGTGTGGAACATGAGATAAACATACACAACCAAATAATTTAGGGAAGCTTAGTGAAGGTTTATACCTATACCTGGGCTCAGATGAAGTTTTATCACCTAAGGATGTGGTTGGAAGTCGATTTTGTCGAAACACTACAGTGTTAGTCACCTCTGCCCAAAAAATTTGGGGCAACTCCTTTTCATGAAGTAAACATCTAGTCATCTCCATTATGTATATGTTCCTCCTTTCACAAACTCCATTTTTTTGGGTAGTGTAAGGACAGTAAGTTGGTGTTCAACACCTATTTCTTCACAAAACATATTGAATTCCTTCGAGATATATTCTTTCCCATTATCTGACCTCAGAGTTTGTATTTTGAATCCACTTTGGTATTCCACCAGTTTCTTGAACTTCCAAAATACGCCAGCTGCTTCTGATTTGAACCTCAATAAAAAAATCCAACATTTTCGTGTAAAATCATCAATGAAAATAACATAATAAAGACTACCTTGTACCGAAGGTGTTCTTTGAGGTCTTGCCACATCTGTGTGAATTAGTTGTAGCATTTGTGAGGCCCTCCAAGTTGATTGAGAAAATAGGTTCCTATTTTTTTTTACTAAATTGACAAGCAATACAATTTGGCAAATAATCAGCAAGAACCGGTATGCCTTTTATCATATCCTTCTTCTTCATGTGTGGAACATGAGATAAACATACACAACCAAATAATTTAGTGAAGCTTAGTGAAGTTTAGTACCTATACCTGGGCTCAAATGAAGTTTTGTCACCTAAAGCCGTGGTTGGAAGTCGATTTTGTCGAAACACTACTGTGTTAGTCACCTCTGCCCAAAAAATTTGGGGCAACTCCTTTTCATGAAGTAAACATCTAGTCATCTCCATTATGTATATGTTCCTCCTTTCACAAACTCCATTTTTTTGGGGAGTGTAAGGACAGTAAGTTGGTGTTCAACACCTATTTCTTCACAAAACATATTGAATTCCTTCGAGATATATTCTTTCCCATTATCTGACCTCAGAGTTTGTATTTTGAATCCACTTTGGTCTTCCACCAGTTTCTTGAACTTCCAAAATACGCCAGCTACTTCTGATTTGAACCTCAATGAAAAAATCCAACACTTTCGTGTAAAATCATCAACGAAAATAACATAATAAAGACTACCTTGAATCGAGGGTGTTCTTTGAGGTCCCGCGACATCTGTGTGAATTAGTTGTAGCATTTGTGAGACCCTCCAAGTTGATTGAGTAAATAGGTTCGTATTTTTTTTTACTAAATTGACAAGCACTACAATTTGGCAAATAATCAGCAAGAACCGGTAGGCCTTTTATCATATCCTTCTTCTTCATGTGTGGAACATGAGATAAACATACACAACCAAATAATTTAGTGAAGCTTAGTGAAGATTTATACCAATACCAGGGCTCAAATGAAGTTTTATATCCTAAAGCCGTGGTTGGAAATCGATTTTGACGAAACACTACTGTGTTAGTCACCTCTGCCCAAAAAATTTGGGGCAACTCCTTTTCAAGAAGTAAACATCTAGTCATCTCCATTATGTATATGTTCCTCCTTTCACAAACTCCATTTTTTTGGGGAGTGTAAGGACAGTAAGTTGGTGTTCAACACCTATTTCTTCACAAAACATATTGAATACCTTCGAGTTATATTCTTTCCCATTATCTGACCTCAGAGTTTGTATTTTGAATCCACTTTGGTCTTCCACCAGTTTCCTGAACTTCCAAAATACGCCAGCTACTTCTGATTTGAACCTTAATAAAAAAATCCAACACTTTCGTGTAAAATCATCAATGACAATAACATAATAAAGACTTCCTTGTACCGAAGGTGTTCTTTGAGGTCCTGCCACATTTGTGTGAATTAGTTGTAGCATTTGTGAGGCCCTCCAAGTTGATTGAGAAAATAGGTTCCTATTTTTTTTTACTAAATTGACATGCAATACAATTTGGCAAATAATCAGCAAGAACCGGTAGGCCTTTTATCATATCCTTCTTCTCCAAGTGTGGAACATGAGATAAACATACACAACCAAATAATTTAGGGAATCTTAGTGAAGTTTAATACCTATACCTGGGCTAAAATGAAGTTTTATCACCTAAAGCCGTGGTTGGAAGTCGATTTTGTCGAAACACTACTGTGTTAGTCACCTCTGCCCAAAAAATTTGGGGCAACTCCTTTTCATGAATTAAACATCTAGTCAACTCCATTATGTATATGTTCCTCCTTTCACAAACTCCATTTTTTTGGGGAGTGTAAGGACAGTAAGTTGGTGTTCAACACCTATTTCTTCACAAAACATATTGAATTCCTTCGAGATATATTCTTTCCCATTATCTGACCTCAGAGTTTGTATTTTGAATCCACTTTGGTATTCCACCAGTTTCTTGAACTTCCAAAATACTCCAGCTACTTCTGATTTGAACCTCAATAAAAAAATCCAACACTTTCGTGTAAAATCATCAATGAAAATAACATAATAAAGACTACCTTGTACCGAAGGTGTTCTTTGAGGTCTTGCCACATCTGTGTGAATTAGTTGTAGCATTTGTGAGGCCCTCCAAGTTGATTGAGAAAATAGGTTCCTATTTTTTTTTACTAAATTGACAAGCAATACAATTTGGCAAATAATCAGCAAGAACCGGTATGCCTTTTATCATATCCTTCTTCTTCATGTGTGGAACATGAGATAAACATACACAACCAAATAATTTAGTGAAGCTTAGTGAAGTTTAATACCTATACCTGGGCTCAAATGAAGTTTTGTCACCTAAAGCCGTGGTTGGAAGTCGATTTTGTCGAAACACTACTGTGTTAGTCACCTCTGCCCAAAAAATTTGGGGCAACTCCTTTTCATGAAGTAAACATCTAGTCATCTACATTATGTATATGTTCCTCCTTTCACAAACTCCATTTTTTTGGGGAGTGTAAGGACAGTAAGTTGGTGTTCAACACCTATTTCTTCACAAAACATATTGAATTCCTTCGAGATATATTCTTTCCCATTATCTGACCTCAGAGTTTGTATTTTGAATCCACTTTGGTCTTCCACCAGTTTCTTGAACTTCCAAAATACGCCAGCTACTTCTAATTTGAACCTCAATGAAAAAATCCGACACTTTCGTGTAAAATCATCAACGAAAATAACATAATAAAGACTACCTTGAATCGAGGGTGTTCTTTGAGGTCCTACCACATCTGTGTGAATTAGTTGTAGCATTTGTGAGACCCTCCAAGTTGATTGAGTAAATAGGTTCATATTTTTTTTTTTGCAAAATTGACATGCAATACAATTTGGCAAATAATCAGCAAGAACCTGTAAGCCTTTTATCATATCCTTCTTCTTCATGTGTGGAACATGAGCAAAAAATACACAACCAATTAATTTAGGGAAGTTTAGTGAAGGTTTATACCTATACCAGGCCTCAAATGAAGTTATATCTCCTAAAGCCGTGGTTGGAAGTCGATTTTGTAGAAACACTACTGTGTTAGTCACCTCTACCCAAAAAATTTCGAGCAACTCCTTTTCAAGAAGTAAACATCTGGTCATCTCCATTATGTATATGTTCCTCCTTTCACAAACTCCATTTTTTTGGGGAGTGTAAGGACAGTGAGTTGGTGTTCAACACTTGTTTCCTCACAAAACAAATTGAATTCTCTCGAGATATATTCTTTCCCATTATCTGACCCGAGAGTTTGTATTTTGAATCCACTTTGGTTTTCCACCAGTTTCTTGAACTTCCAAAATACTCTAGCTACTTCTGATTTGAACCTCAAGAATAAAATCCAACACATTCGTGTAAAATCATCAACGAAAATAACATAATAAAGACTACCTTGTACCGAAGGTGTTCTTTGAGGTCCTGCCACATCTGTGTGAATTAATTGTAGCATTTGTGAGGCCCTCCAAGTTGATTGAGAAAATAGGTTCCTATTTTTTTTTACTAAATTGACATGCAATACAATTTGGCAAAAAATCAGCAAGAACCGGTAGGCGTTTTATCATATCCTTCTTCTCCATGTGTGGAACATGAGATAAACATACACAACCAAATAATTTAGGGAATCTTAGTGAAGTTTAATACCTATACCTGGGCTAAAATGAAGTTTTATCACCTAAAGCCATGGTTGGAAGTCGATTTTGTCGAAACACTACTGTGTTAGTCACCTATGCCAAAAAAATTTGGGGCAACTCCTTTTCAGGAAGTAAACATCTAGTCATCTCCATTATGTATATGTTCCTCCTTTCACAAACTCCATTTTTTTGGGGAGTGTAAGGACAGTAAGTTGGTGTTCAACACCTATTTCTTCACAAAACATATTGAATTCCTTCGAGATATATTCTTTCCCATTATCTGACCTCAGACTTTGTATTTTGAATCCACTTTGGTCTTCCACCAGTTTCTTGAACTTCCAAAATACGCGAGCTACTTCTGATTTGAACCTCAATAAAAAAATCCAACATTTTCGTGTAAAATCATCAATGAAAATAACATAATATAGACTACCTTGTACCGAAGGTGTTCTTTGAGGTCCTGCCACATCTGTGTGAATTAGTTGTAGAATTTGTGAGGCCCTGCAAGTTGATTGAGAAAATAGGTTCCTCTTTTTTTTTACTAAATTGACAAGCAATACAATTTGGCAAATAATCAGCAAGAACCGGTAGGCCTTTTATCATATCCTTCTTTTTCATGTGTGGAACATGAGATAAACATACACAACCAAATAATTTAGTGAAGCTCAGTGAAGTTTTATACCTATACCAGCGCTCAAATGAAGTTTTATATCCTAAAGTCGTAGTTGGAAGTCGATTTTGTCAAAACACTACTTTGTTAGTCACCTCTGCCCAAAAAATTTGGGGCAACTCCTTTTCATGAAGTAAACATCTAGTCATCTCCATTATGTATATGTTCATCTTTTCACAAACTCCATTTTTTTGGAGAGTGTAAGGACAGTGTGTTGGTGTTCAACACCTATTTCTTCACAAAACATATTGAATTCCTTCGAGATATATTCTTTCCCATTATCTGACCTCAGAGTTTGTATTTTGAATCCACTTTGGTCTTCCACCAGTTTCTTGAACTTCCAAAATACGCCAGCTACTTCAGATTTGAACCTCAATAAAAAAATCCAACATTTTCGTGTAAAATAATCAATGAAAATAACATAATATAGACTACCTTGAACCGAAGGTGTTCTTTGAGGTCCTGCCACATCTGTGTGAATTAGTTGTAGAATTTGTGAAGCCCTCCAAGTTGATTGAGAAAATAGGTTCCTGTTTTTTTTTTTACTAAATTGACAAGCAATACAATTTGGCAAATAATCAGCAAGAACCGGTAGGCCTTTTATCATATCCTTCTTCTTCATGTGTGGAACATGAGATAAACATACACAACCAAATAATTTAGTGAAGCTCAGTGAAGTTTTATACCTATACCAGGGCTCAAATGAAGTTTTATATCCTAAAGTCGTAGTTGGAAGTCGATTTTGTCAAAACACTACTTTGTTAGTCACCTCTGCCCAAAAAATTTGGGGCAACTCCTTTTCATGAAGTAAACATCTAGTCATCTCCATTATGTATATGTTCATCCTTTCACAAACTCCATTTTTTTGGGGAGTGTAAGGACAGTGTGATGGTGTTCAACACCTATTTCCTCACAAAAGAAATTGAATTCCCTCGAGATATATTCTATCCCATTATCTGACCTCAGAGTTTGTATTTTGAATCCACTTTGGTATTCCACTAGTTTCTTGAACTTCCAAAATACTCCAGCTACTTCTGATTTGAACCTCCATGAGAAAATCCAACACTTTCGTGTAAAATCATCAACGAAAATAACATAATAAAGACGACCTTGAATCGAGGGTGTTCTTTGAAGTCCTGCCACATCTGTGTGAATTAGTTGTAGCATTTGTGAGGCCCTCTATGTTGATTGAGTAAATAGGTTCCTATTTTTTTTTACTAAATTGACATGCAATACAATTTGGCAAATAATCAGCAAGAACCGGTAGGCCTTTTATCATGTCCTTCTTCTTCATGTGTGGAACATGAGCAAAAAATACACAACCAAATAATTTAGGGAAGCTCAGTGAAGGTTTATACCTATATCAGGCCTCAAATGAAGTTTTATCTCCTAAAGCCGTGGTTTGAAGTCGAATTTGTAGAAACACTACTATGTTAGTCACCTCTGCCCAAAAAATTAGGGGCAACTCCTTTTCATGAAATAAACATCTGGTCATCTCCATTATGTATAAGTTCCTCCTTTCACAAACTCCATTTTTTTGGGGAGTGTAAGGACAGTGAGTTGGTGTTCAACCCCTATTTCCTCACAAAACATATTTAATTCTCTCGAGATATATTCATTCCCATTATCTGACCTCAAAGTTTGTATTTTGAATCCACTTTGGTATTCCACCCGTTTCTTCAACATCCAAAATACTCCAGCTACTTCTGATTTGAACCTCAATAAAAAAATCGAACACTTTCTTGTAAAATCATCAACGAAAATAACATAATAAACACTACATTGAATCGAGGGTGTTCTTTGAGGTCCTGCCACATCTGTGTGAATTAGTTGTAGCATTTGTGAGGCCCTCCAAGTTAAATGAGAAAATAGGTTCCTAATTTTTTTTACTAAATTGACAAGCAATACAATTTGGCAAATAATCAGCAAGAACCGGTAGCCCTCTTATCATGACCTTCTTCTTCATGTGTGGAACATGAGCAAAAAATACACAACCAAATAATATAAGGAAGCTTAGTGAAGGTTTATACCTATACCACACCTCAAATGAAGTTTTATCTCCTAACCCCGTGGTTGGAAGTCGATTTTGTAGAAACACTACTGTGTTAGTCACCTCTGCCCAAAAAATTTCGGGCAACTCCTTTTCAAAAAGTAAACATCTGGTCATCTCCATTATGTATATGTTCCTCCGTTCACAAACTCCATTTTTTTGGGGAGTGTAAGGACAGTGAGTTGGTGTTCTACACTTATTTCCTCACAAAACAAATTGAATTCTCTCGAGATATATTCTTTCCCATTATCTGACCCGAGAGTTTGTATTTTGAATCCACTTTGGCTTTCCACCAGTTTCTTGAACTTCCATAATACTCTAGCTACTTCTGATTTGAACCTCAAGAATAAAATCCAACACATTCGTGTAAAATCATCAACGAAAATAACGTAATAAAGACTACCTTGTACCGAAGGTGTTCTTTGAGGTCCTGCCACATCTGTGTGAATTAATTGTAGCATTTGTGAGGCCCTCCAAGTTGATTGAGAAAATAGGTTCCTATTTTTTTTTACTAAATTGACATGCAATACAATTTGGCAAATAATCAGCAAGAACCGGTAGGCCTTTTATCATATGCTTCTTCTCCATGTGTGGAACATGAGATAAACATACACAACCAAATAATTTAGGGAATCTTAGTGAAGTTTAATACCTATACCTGGGCTCAAATGAAGTTTTATCACCTAAAGCCGTGGTTGGAAGTCGATTTTGTCGAAACACAACTGTGTTACTCACCTCTGCCCAAAAAATTTGGGGCAACTCCTTTTCATGAAATAAACATCTGGTCATCTCCATTATGTATATGTTCCTCCTTTCACAAACTCCATTTTTTTGGGGAGTGTAAGGACAGTGAGTTGGTGTTCAACACCTATTTCCTCACAAAAGAAATTGAATTCCCTCGTGATGTATTCTTTCCCATTATCTAACCTCAGAGTTTGTATTTTGAATCCACTTTGGTATTCCACCAGTTTCTTGAACTTCCAAAATACTCCAGCTACTTCTGATTTGAACCTCAATAAAAAAATCCAACACTTTCGTGTGAAATCATCAACGAAAATAACATAATAAAGACTACCTTGTACCGAAGGTGTTCTTTGAGGTCCTGCCACATCTGTGTGAATTAGTTGTAGAATATGTGAGGCCCTCCAAGTTGATTGAGAAAATAGGTTCCTGTTTTTTTTTACTAAATTGACATGCAATACAATTTGGCAAATAATCAGCAAGAACCGGTAGGCCTTTTATCATATCCTTCTTCTTCATGTGTGGAACATGAGATAAACATACACAACCAAACAATTTAGTGAAGCTCAGTGAAGTTTTATACCTATACCAGGGCTCGAATGAAGTTTTATATCCTAAAGTCGTTGTTGGAAGTCGATTTTGTCAAAACACTACTTTGTTAGTCACCTCTGCCCAAAACATTTGGGGCAACTCCTTTTCATGAAGTAAACATCTAGTCATCTCCATTATGTATATGTTCATCCTTTCACAAACTCCATTTTTTTGGGGAGTGTAAGGACAGTGTGTTGGTTTTCAACACCTATTTCCTCACAAAAGAAATTGAATTCCCTCGAGATATATTCTATCCAATTATCTGACCTCAGAGTTTGTATTTTGAATCCACTTTGGTCTTCCGCCAGTGTCTTGAACTTCCAAAATACGCCAGCTACTTCTGATTTGAACCTCAATGAAAAAATCTAACACTTTCGTGTAAAATCATCAACGAAAATAACATAATAAAGACTACCTTGAATCGAGGGTGTTCTTTGAAGTCCTGCCACATCTGTGTGAATTAGTTGTAGCATTTGTGAGGCCCTCCAAGTTGAATGAGAAAATAGGTTCCTAATTTTTTTTACTAAATTGACAAGCAATACAATTTGGCAAATAATCAGCAAGAACCGGTAGCTCTCTTATCATGTCCTTCTTCTTCATGTGTGGAACATGAGCAAAAAATACACAACCAAATAATATAAGGAAGCTTAGTGAAGGTTTATACCTATACCACGCCTCAAATGAAGTTTTATCTCCTAAACCCGTGGTTGGAAGTCGATTTTGTAGAAACACTACTGTGTTAGTCACCTCTGCCCAAAAAATTTCGGGCAACTCCTTTTCAAGAAGTAAACATCTGGTCATCTCCATTATGTATATGTTCCTCCTTTCACAAACTCCATTTTTTTGGGGAGTGTAAGGACAGTGAGTTGGTGTTCAACACTTATTTCCTCACAAAACAAATTGAATTCCCTCGAGATGTATTCTTTCCCATTATCTGACCTCAGAGTTTGTATTTTGAATCCACTTTGGTATTCCACCAGTTTCTTGAACTTCCAAAATACTCCAGCTACTTCTGATTTGAACCTCAATAAAAAAATCCAACACTTTCGTGTAAAATCATCAACGAAAATAACATAATAAAGACTACCTTGTACCGAAGGTGTTCTTTGAGGTCCTGCCACATCTGTGTGAATTAGTTGTAGAATTTGTGAGGCCCTCCAAGTTGATTGAGAGAATAGGTTCCTATTTTTTTTTACTAAATTGACAAGCAATACAATTTGACAAATAATCAGCAAGAACCGGTAGGCCTTTTATCATATCCTTCTTCTTCATGTGTGGAACATGAGATAAATATACACAACCAAATAATTTAGTGAAGCTCAGTGAAGTTTTATACCTATACCACGGCTCAAATGAAGTTTTATATCCTAAAGTCGTTGTTGGAAATCGATTTTGTCAAAACACTACTTTGTTAGTCACCTCTGCCCAAAAAATTTGGGACAACTCCTTTTCATGAAGTAAACATCTAGTCATCTCCATTACGTATATGTTCATCCTTTCACAAACTCCATTTTTTTGGGGAGTGTAAGGACTGTGTGTTGGTGTTCAACACCTATTTCCTCACAAAAGAAATTGAATTCCCTCGAGATATATTCTATACCATTATCTGACCTCAGAGTTTGTATTTTGAATCCACTTTGGTCTTCCGCCAGTGTCTTGAACTTCCAAAATACGCCAGCTACTTCTGATTTGAACCTCAATGAAAAAATCCAACACTTTCGTGTAAAATCATCAACGAAAATAACATAATAAAGACTACCTTGAATCGAGGGTGTTCTTTGAAGTCCTGCCACATCTGTGTGAATTAGTTGTAGCATTTGTGAGGCCCTCCAAGTTGAATGAGAAAATAGGTTCCTAATTTTTTTTACTAAATTGACAAGCAATACAATTTGGCAAATAATCAGCAAGAACCGGTAGCTCTCTTATCATGTCCTTCTTCTTCATGTGTGGAACATGAGCAAAAAATACACAACCAAATAATTTAGGGAAGCTCAGTGAAGGTTTATACCTATACCACGCCTCAAATGAAGTTTTATCTCCTAAACCCGTGGTTGGAAGTCGATTTTGTAGAAACACTACTGTGTTAGTCACCTCTGCCCAAAAAATTTCGGGCAACTCCTTTTCAAGAAGTAAACATCTGGTCATCTCCATTATGTATATGTTCCTCCTTTCACAAACTCCATTTTTTTGGGGAGTGTAAGGACAGTGAGTTGGTGTTCAACACTTATTTCCTCACAAAACAAATTGAATTCCCTCGAGATGTATTCTTTCCCATTATCTGACCTCAGAGTTTGTATTTTGAAACCACTTTGGTATTCCACCAGTTTCTTGAACTTCCAAAATACTCCAGCTACTTCTGATTTGAACCTCAATAAAAAAATCCAACACTTTCGTGTAAAATCATCAACGAAAATAACATAATAAACACTACATTGAATCGAGGGTGTTCTTTGAGGTCCTACCACATCTGTGTGAATTAGTTGTAGCATTTGTGAGGCCCTCCAAGTTGAATGAGAAAATAGGTTCCTAATTTTTTTTTACTAAATTGACAAGCAATACAATTTGGCAAATAATCAGCAAGAACCGGTAGCCCTCTTATCATGTCCTTCTTCTTCATGTGTGGAACATGAGCAAAAAATACACAACCAAATAATATAAGGAAGCTTAGTGAAGGTTTATACCTATACCACGCCTCAAATGAAGTTTTATCTCCTAACCCCGTGGTTGGAAGTCGATTTTGTAGAAACACTACTGTGTTAGTCACCTCTGCCCAAAAAATTTCGGGCAACTCCTTTTTAAGATGTAAACATCTGGTCATCTCCATTATGTATATGTTCCTCCTTTCACAAACTCCATTTTTTTGGGGAGTGTAAGGACAGTGAGTTGGTGTTCAACACTTATTTCCTCACAAAACAAATTGAATTCACTCAAGATATATTCTATCCCATTATCTGACCTGAGAGTTTGTATTTTGAATCCACTTTGGTTTTCCACCAGTTTCTTGAACTTCCAAAATACTCTAGCTACTTCTGATTTGAACCTCAAGAATAAAATCCAACACATTCGTGTAAAATCATAAACGAAAATAACATAATAAAGACTACCTCATACCGAAGGTGTTCTTTGAGGTCCTGCCACATCTGTGTGAATTAATTGTAGCATTTGTGAGGCCCTCCAAGTTGATTGAGAAAATAGGTTCCGATTTTTTTTTACTAAATTGACATGCAATACAATTTGGCAAATAATTAGCAAGAATCGATAGGCCTTTTATCATATCCTTCTTCTCCATGTGTGGAACATGAGATAAACATACACAACCAAATAATTTAGGGAATCCTAGTGAAGTTTAATACCTATACCTGGGCTCAAATGAAGTTTTATCACCTAAAGTCGTGGTTGGAAGTCGATTTTGTCAAAACCCTACTGTGTTAGTCACCTCTGCCCAAAACATTTGGGGCAACTCCTTTTCATGAAATAAACATCTGGTCATCTCCATTTTGTATATGTTCCTCCTTTCACAAACTCCATTTTTTGGGGGAGTGTCAGGACAGTAAGTTGGCGTTCAACACCTATTTCTTCACAAAACATATTGAATTCCCTCGAGATATATTCTTTCCCATTATCTGACCTCAGAGTTTGTATTTTGAATCCACTTTGGCCTTCCACCAGTTTCTTGAACTTCCAAAATACGCCAGCTACTTCTGAGTTGAACCTTATTGAAAAAATCCAACCCTTTCGTGTAAAATCATCAACGAAAATAACATAACAAAGACTACCTTGAATCGAGGGTGTTCTTTGAGGTCCTGCCACATCTATGTGAACTAGTTGTAGCATTTGTGAGACCATCGAAGTTGATTGAGTAAATAGGTTCATATTTTTTTTTTACTAAATTGACATGCAATACAATTTGGCAAATAATCAGCAAGAATCGGTAGGCCTTTTGTCATATCCTTCTTCTACATGTGTGGAACATGAGCAAAAAATACACAACCAAATAATTTAGGGAAGCGTAGTGAAGGTTTATACCTATACCAGGCCTCAAATGAACTTTTATCTCCTAAAGCCGTGGTTGGAAGTCGATTTTGTAGAAACACTACTACGTTAGTCACCTCTGCCCAAAAATTTTGGGCCAATTCCTTTTTGTGCAATAAACATCGGGTCACCTCCATTATGTATCTGTTTCTCCTTTCACAAACTCCATTTTTTTGGGGTGTGTAAGGACAGTGAGTCTGTTCAACACTTATTTCCACACAAAACAAATTGAATTCTCTCAAGATATATTCTTTCCCATTATTTGACCTTAGGGTTTCTATTTTGAATCCACTTTGGTTTTCCACCTGTTTCTTGAACTTCCAAAATACTCCAGCTACTTCTGATTTGAACCTCAAGAAATAAATCTAACACATTCGTGTAAAACCATCAACGAAAATAACATAATAAAGACTACCTTGAATCGAGGGTGTTCTTTGAGGTCTTGCCACATCTGTGTGAATTAGTTGTAGCATTTGTGAGGCCCTCCAAGTTGATTCAGAGAGTAGGTTCCTATTTTTTTTTACTAAATAGACAAGCAATACAATTTGGCAAATAATCAGCAAGAACCGGTAGGCCTTTTATCATATCATTCTTCTTCATGTGTGGAACATGAGCAAAAAATACACAACCAAATAATTTAGGGAAGGTCAGTGAAGGTTTATACCAATACCAGGCCTCAAATGAAGTTTTATCTCCTAAAGTCGTGGTTGGAAGTCGATTTTTTAGAAACACTACTGTGTTAGTCACCTCTGCCCAAAAAATTTGGGGCAACTCCTTTTCATGAAATAAACATCTGGTCATCTCCATTAATTATATGTTCCTCCTTTCACAAACTCTATTTTTTTGGGGAGTGTAAGGACAGTGAGTTGGTGTTCAACACCTATTGCCTAACAAAACATATTAAATTCTCTCGAGATATATTTTTTCCCATTATCTGACCTCAGAGTTTGTATTTTGAATCCACTTTGGAATTCCACCAGTTTCTTGAACTTCCAAAATACTCCAGCTACTTCTGATTTGAACCTCAATAAAAAAATCCAACACTTTCGTGTAAAATCATCAACGAAAATAACATAATAAACACTACATCAAATCGAGGGTGTTCTTTGAGGTCCTGGAACATCTGTGTGAATTAGTTGTAGCATTGGTGAGGCCCTCCAAGTTGATTGAGAAAATAGGTTCCTAATTTTTTTAACTAAATTGACAAGCAATACAATTTGGCAAATAATCAGCAAGAACCGGTAGCCCTCTTATCATGTCCTTCTTCTTCATGTGTGGAACATGAGCAAAAAATACACAACCAAATAATATAGGGAAGCTTAGTGAAGGTTTATACCTATACCACGCCTCAAATGAAGTTTTATCTCCTAAACCCGTGGTTGGAAGTCGATTTTGTAGAAACACTACTGTGTTAGTCACCTCTGCCCAAAAAATTTGGGGCAACACCTTTTCAAGAAGTAAACATCTGGTCATCTCCACTATGTATATGTTCCTCCTTTCAGAAACTCCATTTTTTTAGGGAGTGTACGGACAGTGAGTTAGTCTTCAACACTTATTTCCTCACAAAACAAATTGAATTCTCTCGAGATATATTCTTTCCTATTATCTGACCCGAGAGTTTGTATTTTGAATCCACTTTGGTTTTCCACCAGTTTCTTGGACTTCCAAAATACTCCAGCTACTTCTGATTTGAACCTAAAGAATAAAATCCAACACATTCGTGTAAAATCATCAACAAAAATAACATAATAAAGACTACTTTGTACCGAAGGTGTTCTTTGAGGTCCTGCCACATCTGTGTGAATAAATTGTAGCATTTGTGAGGCCCTCCAAGTTGATTGAGAAAATAGGTTCCTATTTTTTTTTACCAAATTGACATGCAATCCAATTTGGCAAATAATCAGCAAGAACCGGTAGGCCATTTATCATATCCTTCTTCTTCATGTGTCGAACATGAGGTAAACATACACAACCAAATAATTTAGGGAATCTTAGTGAAGTTTAATACCTATACCGGGGCTCAAATGAAGTTTTATCACCTAAAGCCGTGGTTGCAAGTCAATATTGTAGAAACACTACTTTGTTAGTCACCTCTGCCCAAAAAATTTGGGCAACTCCTTTTCATGAAATAAACATCTGGTCATCTCCATTATGTATATGTTCCTCCTTTCACAAACTCCATTTTTTTGGGGAGTGTAAGGACAGTGAGTTGGTGTTCAACACCAATTTCCTCACAAAACAAATTGAATTATCTAAAGATATATTCTTTCGCATTATCTGACCACAGAGTTTATGCTTTGAATCCACTTGGGTTTTCCACCTATTTTTTCAACTTCCAAAATACTCCAGCTACTTCTGATTTGAACCTCAATAAAAAAATCCAACACTTTCGTGTAAAATCATCAACGAAAATAACATAATAAACACTACATTGAATCGAGGGTGTTCTTTGAGGTCCTGGAACATCTGTGTGAATTAGTTGTAGCATTTTTGAGGCCCTCCAAGTTGATTGAGAAAATAGGTTCCTATTTTTTTTTTCTAAATTGACATGCAATACAATTTGGCAAATAATCAGCAAGAACCGGTGGGCCTTTTATCATATCCTTCTTCTTCATGTGTGGAACATGAGCAAAAAATACACAACCAAATAATTTAGCGTAGCTTAGTGAAGGTTTATACCTATACCAGGCCTCAAATGAAGTTTTATCTCCTAAAGTCGTGGTTGGAAGTCGATTTTTTAAAAACACTACTGTGTTAGTCACCTCTGCCCAAAAAATTTGGGGCAACTCCTTTTCATGAAATAAACATCTGGTCATCTCCATTAATTATATGTTCCTCCTTTCACAAACTCCATTTTTTTGGGGAGTGTAAGGACAGTGAGTTGGTGTTCAACACCTATTGCCTAACAAAACATATTGAATTCTCTCGAGATATATTCTTTCCCATTATCTGACCTCAGAGTTTGTATTTTGAATCCACTTTGGAATTCCACCAGTTTCTTGAACTTCCAAAATACTCCAGCTACTTCTGATTTGAACCTCAATAAAAAAATCCAACACTTTCGTGTAAAATCATCAACGAAAATAACATAATAAACACTACATTGAATCGAGGGTGTTCTTTGAGGTCCTGGAACATCTGTGTGAATTAGTTGTAGCATTGGTGAGGCCCTCCAAGTTGATTGAGAAAATAGGTTCCTAATTTTTTTTACTAAATTGACAAGCAATACAATTTGGCAAATAATCAGCAAGAACCGGTAGCCCTCTTATCATGTCCTTCTTCTTCATGTGTGGAACATGAGCAAAAAATACACAACCAAATAATATAGGGAAGCTTAGTGAAGGTTTATACCTATACCACGCCTCAAATGAAGTTTTATCTCCTAAACCCGTGGTTGGAAGTCGATTTTGTAGAAACACTACTGTGTTAGTCACCTCTGCCCAAAAAATTTGGGGCAACACCTTTTCAAGAAGTAAACATCTGGTCATCTCCACTATGTATATGTTCCTCCTTTCACAAACTCCATTTTTTTAGGGATTGTACGGACAGTGAGTTAGTCTTCAACACTTATTTCCTCACAAAACAAATTGAATTCTCTCGAGATATATTCTTTCCTATTATCTGACCCGAGAGTTTGTATTTTTAATCCACTTTGGTTTTCCACTAGTTTCTTGAACTTCCAAAATACTCCAGCTACTTCTGATTTGAACCTCAAGAATAAAATCCAACACATTCATGTAAAATCATCAACAAAAATAACATAATAAAGACTACCTTGTACCGAAGGTGTTCTTTGAGGTCTTGCCACATCAGTGTGAATAAGTTGTAGTATTTGTGAGGCCCTCCAAGTTGATTGAGAAAATAGGTTCCTATTTTTTTTTACTAAATTGACATGCAATACAATTTGGCAAATAATCAGCAAGAACCGGTAGGCCATTTATCATATCCTTCTTCTTCATGTGTGGACCATGAGGTAAACATACACAACCAAATAATTTAGGGAATCTTAGTGAAGTTTAATACCTATACCAGGGCTCAAATGAAGTTTTATCACCTAAAGCTGTGGTTGCAAGTCAATATTGTAGAAACACTATTGTGTTAGTCACCTCTACCCAAAAAATTTGGGGCAACTCTTTTTCATGAAATAAACATCTGGTCATCTCCATTATGTATATGTTCCTCCTTTCACAAACTCCATTTTTTTGGGGAGTGTAAGGGCAGTAAGTTGGTGTTCAACACCTATTGCCTCACAAAACATATTGAATTCTCTCGAGATATATTCTTTCCCATTATCTGACCTCAGAGTTTGTATTTTGAATCCACTTTGGTATTCCCCCAGTTTCTTGAACTTCCAAAATACTCCAGCTACTTCTGATTTGAACCTCAATAAAAAAATCCAACACTTTCGTGTAAAATCATCAACAAAAATAACATAATAAACACTACATTAAATCAAGGTTGTTCTTTGAGGTCCTGCCACATCTGTGTGAATTAGTTGTAGCATTTGTGAGGCCCTCCAAGTTGATGGAGAAAATAGGTTCCTAATTTTTTTTTTACTAAATTGACAAGCAATACAATTTGGCAAATAATCAGCAAGAATCGGTAGCCCTCTTATCATGTCCATCTTCTTCATGTGTGGAACATGAGCAAAAAATACACAACCAAATAATATAGGGAAGCTTAGTGATGGTTTATACCTATACCACTCCTCAAATGAAGTTTTATCTCCTAAACCCGTGGTTGGAAGTCGATTTTGTAGAAACACTACTGTGTTAGTCACCTCTGCCCAAAACATTTGGGGCAACACCTTTTCAAGAAGTAAACATCTGGTCATCTCCACTATGTATATGTTCCTCCTTTCACAAACTCCATTTTTTTGGGGAGTGTACGGACAGCGAGTTTGTGTTCAACACTTATTTCCTCACAAAACAAATTGAATTCTCTCGAGATATATTCTTTCCAATTATCTTACCCGAGAGTTTGTATTTTGAATCCACTTTGGTTTTCCACCAGTTTCTTAAACTTCCAAAATCCTCCAGCTACTTCTGATTTGAACCTCAAGAATAAAATCCAACACATTCGTGCAAAATCATCAACAAAAATAACATAATAAAGACTACCTTGTACCGAAGGTGTTCTTTGAGGTCCTGCCACATCTGTGTGAATAAGTTGAAGCAATTGGGAGGCCCTCCAAGTTGATTGAGAAAATAGGTTCCTATTTTTTTTTACTAAATTGCCATGCAATACAATTTGGCAAATAATCAGCAAGAACCGGTAGGCCATTAATCATATCCTTCTTCTTCATGTGTGGAACATTAGGTAAACATACACAACCAAATAATTTAGGGAATCTTAGTGAAGTTTAATACCTATACCAGGGCTCAAATGAAGTTTTATCACCTAAAGCCGTGGTTGCAAGTCAATATTGTAGAAACACTACTTTGTTAGTCACCTCTGCCCAAAAAATTTTGGGCAACTCCTTTTCATGAAATAAACATCTGGTCATCTCCATTATGTATATGTTCCTCCTTTCACAAACTCCATTTTTTTGGGGAGTGTAAGGACAGTGAGTTGGTGTTCAACACCAATTTCCTCACAAAACAAATTGAATTGTCTAGAGATATATTCTTTGGCATTATCTGACCACAGAGTTTGTGTTTTGAATCCACTTTGGTTTTCCACCTATTTTTTCAACTTCCAAAATACACCAGCCACTTCTGATTTAAACCTCAATAAAAAAATGCAACACTTTCGTGTAAAATCATCAACGAAAATAACATAATAAAGATTACCTTGTACCGAAGGTGTTCTTTGAGGTCCTGCCACATCTGTGTGAATTAGTTGTAGCATTTGTGAGGCCCTCCAAGTTGATTGAGAAAATAGGTTCCTATTTTTTTTTACTAAATTGACATGCAATACAATTTGGCAAATAATTAGCAAGAACCGGTAGGCCTTTTATCATATCCTTCTTCTCCATGTGTGGAACATGAGATAAACATACACAACCAAATAATTTAGGGAATCCTAGTGAAGTTTAATACCTATACCTGGGCTCAAATGAAGTTTTATCACCTAAAGTCGTGGTTGGAAGTCGATTTTGTAGAAACCCTACTGTGTTAGTCACCTCTGCCAAAAAAATTTGGGGCAACTCCTTTTCATGAAATAAACATCTGGTCATCTCCATTATGTATATGTTCCTCCTTTCACAAACTCCATTTTTTTGGGGAGTGTAAGGACAGTAAGTTGGCGTTCAACACCTATTTCTTCACAAAACATATTGAATTCCCTCGAGATATATTCTTTCCCATTATCTGACCTCAGAGTTTGTATTTTGAATCCACTTTGGTATTCCACCAGTTTTTTGAACTTCCGAAGTACGCCAGCTACTTCTGATTTGAACCTCAATGAATAAATCCAACACTTTCGTGTAAAATCATCAACGAAAATAACATAATAAAGATTACCTTGAATCGATGGTGTTCTTTGAGGTCCTGCCACATCTGTGTGAACTAGTTCTAGCATTTGTGAGACCCTCCAAGTTGATTGAGTAAATAGGTTCATATTTTTTTTTTACTAAATTGACGTGCAATACAATTTGGCAAATAATCAGCAAGAACCGGTAGGCCTTTTATCTTATCCTTCTTCTTCATGTGTGGAACATGAGCAAAAAATACACAACCAAATAATATAGGGAAGCTTAGTGATGGTTTATACCTATACCACGCCTCAAATGAAGTTTTATCTCCTAAACCCGTGGTTGGAAGTCGATTTTGTAGAAACACTACTGTGTTAGTCACCTCTGCCCAAAAAATTTGGGGCAACACCTTTTCAAGAAGTAAACATCTGGTCATCTCCACTATGTATATGTTCCTCCTTTCACAAACTCCATTTTTTTGGGGAGTGTACGGACAGCGAATTAGTGTTCAACACTTATTTCCTCACAAAACAAATTGAATTCTCTCGAGATATATTCTTTCCTGTTATCTGACCCGAGAGTTTGTATTTTGAATCCACTTTGGTTTTCCACCAGTTTCTTGAACTTCCAAAATCCTCCAGCTACTTCTGATTTGAACCTCAAGAATAAAATCCAACACATTCGTGTAAAATCATCAACAAAAATAACATAATAAAGACTACCTTGTACCGAAGGTGTTCTTTGAGGTCCTGCCACATCTGTGTGAATAAGTTGAAGCATTTGTGAGGCCTTCCAAGTTGATTGAGAAAATAGGTTCCTATTTTTTTTTACTAAATTGCCATGCAATACAATTTGGCAAATAATCAGCAAGAACCGGTAGGCCATTAATCATATCCTTCTTCTTCATGTGTGGAACATGAGGTAAACATACACAACCAAATAATTTAGGGAATCTTAGTGAAGTTTAATACCTATACCAGGGCTCAAATGAAGTTTTATCACCTAAAGCCGTGGTTGCAAGTCAATATTGTAGAAACACTACTTTGTTAGTCACCTCTGCCCAAAAAATTTGGGGCAACTCCTTTTCATGAAATAAACATCTGGTCATCTCCATTATGTATATGTTCCTCCTTAACAAACTCCATTTTTTTGGGGAGTGTAAGGACAGTGAGTTGGTGTTCAACACCAATTTCCTCACAAAACAAATTGAATTGTCTAGAGATATATTCTTTGGCATTATCTGACCACAGAGTTTGTGTTTTGAATCCACTTTGGTTTTCCACCTATTTTTTCAACTTCCAAAATACACCAGCTACTTCTGATTTAAACCTCAAGAAAAAAATGCAACACTTTCGTGTAAAATCATCAACGAAAATAACATAATAAAGAGTACCTTGTACCGAAGGTGTTCTTTGAGGTCCTGCCACATCTGTGTGAATTAGTTGTAGCATTTGTGAGGCCCTCCAAGTTGATTGAGAAAATAGGTTCCTATTTTTTTTTACTAAATTGACATGCAATACAATTTGGCAAATAATCAGCAAGATCCGGTGGGCCTTTTATCATATCCATTTTCTTCATGTGTGAAACATGAGCAAAAAATACACAACCAAATAATTTAGGGAAGCTTAGTGAAGGTTTATACCTATACCAGGCCTCAAATGAAGTTTTATCTCTTAAAGTCGTGGTTGGAAGTCGATTTTTTGGAAACACTACTGTGCTTGTCACCTCTGCCCAAAAAATTTAGGGCAACTCCTTTTCATGAAATAAACATCTGGTCATCTCCATTATGTATATGTTCCCCCTTTCACAAACTCCATTTTTTTGGGGAGTGTAAGGACAGTAAGTTGGTGTTCAACACCTATTTCTTCACAAAACATATTGAATTCCCTCGAGATATATTCTTTCCCATTATCTGACCTCAGAGTTTGTATTTTGAATCCACTTTGGTCTTCCACCAGTTTCTTGAACTTCCAAAATACGCCAGCTACTTCTGATTTGAACCTCAATGAAAAAATCCAACACTTTCGTGTAAAATCATCAACGAAAATAACATAATAAAGACTACCTTGAATCGAGGGTGTTCTTTGTGGTCCTGCCACATCTGTGTGAACTAGTTGTAGCATTTGTGAGACCCTCCAAGTTGATTGAGTAAATAGGTTCATATTTTTTTTTTACTAAATTGACGTGCAATACAATTTAGCAAATAATTGGCAGGAACCGGTAGGCCTTTTATCATATCCTTCTTCTTCATGTGTGGAACATGAGCAAAAAATACACAACCAAATAATTTAGGGAAGCTTAGTGAAGGTTTATGCCTATACCAGGCCTCAAATGAAGTTTTATCTCCTAAAGCCGTGGTTGGAAGTCGATTTTGTAGAAACACTACTGTGTTAGTTACCTCTACCCAAAAATTTTGGGCCAATTCCTTTTCGTGCAACAAACATCGGGTCATCTCCATTATGTATCTGTTTCTCCTTTCACAAACTCCATTTTTTTGGGTTGTGTGAGGACAGTGAGTCTGTGTTCAACACTTATTTCCACACAAAACGAATTGAATTCTCTCGAGATATATTTTTTCCCATTATTTGACCATAGGGTTTGTATTTTGAATCCACTTTGGTTTTCCACCAGTTTCTTGAACTTCCAAAATACTCCAGCTACTTCTGATTTGAACCTCAAGAAAAAAATCCAACACATTCGTGTAAAATCAATAACGAAAATAACATAATAAAGACTACCTTGAATCGAGGGTGTTCTTTGAGGTCCTGCCACATCTGTGTGAATTAGTTGTAGCATTTGTGAGGCCCTCCAAGTTGATTGAGAAAATAGGTTCCTATTTTTTTTTACTAAATTGACAAGCAATACATTTTGGCAAATAATAAGTGAGAACCGGTAGGCCTTTTATCATATCCTTCTTCTTCATGTGTGGAACATGAGCAAAAAATACACAACCAAATAATTTAGTGAAGCTTAGTGAAGTCTTATACCTATACCAGGGCTCTAATGAAGTTTTATATCCTAAAGCCGTGGTTGGAAGTCAATTTTGTCGAAACACTACTGTGTTAGTCACCTCTGCCCAAAAAATTTGGGGCAACTCCTTTTCATGAAGTAAACATCTAGTCATCTCCATTATGTATATGTTCCTCCTTTCTCAAACTCCATTTTTTTGGGGAGTGTAAGGACAGTGAGTTGGTGTTCAACACCTATTTCCTCACAAAACATATTGAATTCTCTCGAGATATGTTCTTTCCCATTATCTGACCCGAGAGTTGGTATTTTGAATCCACTTTGGTTTTCCACCAGTCTCTTGAACTTCCAAAATACTCCAGCTACTTCTGATTTGAACCTCAAGAAAAAAATACAACACATTCGTGTAAAATCATCTACGAAAATAACATAATAAAGACTACCTTGAATCGAGGGTGTTCTTTTAGGTCCTGCCGCATCTGTGTGAATTAGTTGTAGCATTTGTGAGGCCCTCCAAGTTGATTGAGAAAATAGGTTCCTACTTTTTTTTACTAAATTGACAAGCAATACAATTTGGCAAATAATCAGTAAGAACCGGTAGGCCTTTTATCATATCCTTCTTCTTCATGTGTGGAACATGAGCAAAAAATACACAACCAAATAATTTAGGGAAGCTTAGTGAAGGTTTATACCTATACCAGGCCTCAAATGAAGTTTTATCTCCAAAAGCCATGGTTGGAAGTCGATTTTGTACAAACACAACTATGTTAGTCACCTCTGCCCAAAATATTTGGGGCAACTCCTTTCCATGAAATAAACATCTGGTCATCTCCATTATGTATATCTTCCTCCTCTCACAAACTCCATTTTTTTGGGGAGTGTAAGGACAGTGAGTTGGTGTTAAACACCTATTTCCTCACAAAACAAATTGAATTCTCTAGAGATATATTCTTTCCCATTATCTGACCACCGAGTTTGTGTTTTGAATGCACTTTGGTTTTCCACCTGTTTTTTCAACATCCAAAATACTCCAGCTACTTCTGATTTAAACCTCAAGAAAAAAATGCAACACTTTCGCGTAAAATAATCAACGAAAATAACATAATAAAGACTACCTTGTACCGAAGGTGTTCTTTGAGGTCCTGCCACATCTGTGTGAATTAGTTGTAGCATTTGTGAGGCCCTCCAAGTTGATTGAGAAAATAGGTTCCTATTTTTTTTTTACTAAATTGACAAGCAATACAATTTGGCAAATAATCAGCAAGAACCGGTAGGCCTTTTATCATATCATTCTCCTTCAGGTGTGGAACATGAGATAAACATATACAACCAAATAATTTAGTGAAGCTTAGTGAAGTTTTATACCTATACCAGGGCTCAAATGAAGTTATATATCCTAAAGCCATGGTTGGAAGTCGATTTTGTCGAAACACTACTGTGTTAGTCACCTCTGCCCAAAAAATTTGGGGCAACTCCTTTTCATGAAGTAAACATCTACTCACCTCCATTATTTATATGTTCCTCCTTTCACAAACTCCATTTTTTTTAGGAGTGTAAGGACAGTGAGTTGGTGTTCAACGCCTATTTCCTCACAAAAGAAATTGAATTCCCTCGAGATATATTATTTCCCATTATCTGCCCTCAGAGTTTGTATTTTGAATCCACTTTGGTCTTCCACCAGTTTGGTGAACTTCCAAAATACTCCAGCTGCTTCTGATTTGAACATCTATGAAAAAATCCAACACTTTCGTGTAAAATCATCAACAAAAATAACATAATAAAGACTACCTTGAATCGAGGGTGTTCTTTGAGGTCCTCCCACATCTGTGTGAATTACTTGTAGCATTTGTGAGGCCCTCCAAGTTGATTGAGAAAATAGGTTCCAATTTTTTTTTACTAAATTGACAAGCCATACAATTTGGCAAATAATCAGTAAGAACCGGTAGGCCTTTTATCATATCCTTCTTCTTCATGTGTGGAACATGAGCAAAAAATACACAACCAAATAATTTAGGGAAGCTTAGTGAAGGTTTATACCTATACCAGGTCTCAAATGAAGTTTTATCTCCTAAAGCCGTGGTTGGAAGCCGATTTTGTAGAAACACTACTGTGTTAGTCACCTCTGCCCAAAAATTTTGGGCCAATTCCTTTTCATGAAGTAAACATCTAGTCATCTCCATTATGTATATGTTCCTCCTTTCAGAAACTCCATTTTTTTGGGGAGTGTAAGGACAGTGAGTTGGTGTTCAACACCTATTTCCTCACAAAACATATTGAATTCTCTCGAGATATATTCTTTCCCATTATCTGACCCGAGAGTTGGTATTTTGAATCCACTTTGGTTTTCCACCAGTCTCTTGAACTTCCAAAATACTCCAGCTACTTCTGATTTGAACCTCAAGAAAAAAATACAACACATTCGTGTAAAATCGTCAACGAAAATAACATAATAAAGACTACCTTGAATCGAGGGTGTTCTTTGAGGTCCTGCCACATCTGTGTGAATTACTTGTAGCATTTGTGAGGCCCTCCAAGTTGATTGAGAAAATAGGTTCCTATTTTTTTTTTTACTAAATTGACAAGCAATACAATTTGGCAAATAATCAGTAAGAACCGGTAGGCCTTTTATCATATCCTTCTTCTTCATGTGTGGAACATGAGCAAAAAATACACAACCAAATAATTTAGGGAAGCTTAGTGAAGGTTTATACCTATATCAGGCCTCAAATGAAGTTTTATCTCCTAAAGCCGTGGTTGGAAGTCGATTTTGTAGAAACACTACTTTGTTAGTCACCTCTGCCCAAAAAATTTGGGGCAACTCCTTTTCATGAAATAAACATCTGGTCATCTCCATTATGTATATGTTCCTCCTTTCACAAACTCCATTTTTTTGGGGAGTGTAAGGGCAGTGAATTGGTGTTCAACACCTATTTCCTCACAGAACATATTGAATTCTCTCGAGATATATTCTTACCCATTATCTGACCTCAGAGTTTGTATTTTGAATCCACTTTGGTATTCCACCAGTTTCTTGAACTTCCAAAATACTCCAGCTACTTCTGATTTGAACCTCCATAAAAGAATCCAACACTTTCGTGTAAAATCATCAACGAAAATAACATAATAAAGACTACCTTGTACCGAAGGTGTTCTTTGAGGTCCTGCCACATCTGTGTGAATTAGTTGTAGCATTTGTGAGGCCCTCCAAGTTGATTGAGAAAATAGGTTCCTATTTTTTTTTTTACTAAATTGACAAGCAATACAATTTGGCAAATAATCAGCAAGAACCGGTAGGCCTTTTATCATATCATTCTTCCTCAGGTGTGGAACATGAGATAAACATACACAACCAAATAATTTAGTGAAGCTTAGTGAAGTTTTATACTGATACCAGGGCTCAAATGAAGTTTTATATCCTAAAGCCGTGGTTGGAAGTCGATTTTGTCGAAACACTACTGTGTTAGTCACCTCTGCCCAAAACATTTGGGCTAATTTCTTTTCGTGCAATAAACATCGGGTCATCTCCATTATGTATCTGTTTCTCCTTTCACAAACTCTATTTTTTTGGGGTGTGTGAGGACAGTGAGTCTGTGTTCAACACTTATTTCCACACAAAATGAATTGAATTCTCTCGAGATATATTCTTTCCCATTATTTGACCTTTGGGTTTGTATTTTGAATCCACTTTGGTTTTCCACCAGAGTCTTGAACTTCCAAAATATTCCAGTTACTTCTGATTTGAACCTCAAGAAAAAAATCCAACACATTCGTGTAAAATCATCAACAAAAATAACATAATAAAGACTACCTTGAATCGAGGGTGTTCTTTAAGGTCCTGCCACATCTGTGTGAATTAGTTGTAGCATTTGTGAGGCCCTCCAAGTTGATTGAGAAAATAGGTTCCTATTTTTTTTTACTAAATTGACAAGCAATACAACTTGGCAAATAATCAGTAAGAACCGGTAGGCCTCTTATCGTATCCTTCTTCTTCATGTGTGGAACATGAGCAAAAAATACACAACCAAATAATTTAGGGAAGCTTAGTGAAGGTTTATACCTATACCAGGCCTCAAATGAAGTTTTATCTCCTAAAGCCGTGGTTGGAAGTCGATTTTGTAGGAACACTACTATGTTAGTCACCTCTGCCTAAAAAATTTGGGGCAACTCCTTTTCATGAAATAAACATCTGGTCATCTCCATTATGTATATGTTCCTCCTTTCACAAACTCCATTTTTTTGGGGAGTGTAAGGACAGTGAGTTGGTGTTCAACACCTGTTTCCTCACAAAACATATTGAATTCTCTCGAGATATATTCTTTCCTATTATCTAACCTCAGAGTTTGTATTTTGAATCCACTTTGGTATTCCACCAGTTTCTTGAACTTCCAAAATACTCCAGCTACTTCTGATTTGAACCTCAATAAAAAATCCAACACTTTCGTGTGAAATCATCAACGAAAATAACATAATAAAGACTACCTTGTATCGAGGGTGTTCTTTGAGGTCCTGCCACATCTGTGTGAATTAGTTGTAGCATTTGTGAGGCCCTCCAAGTTGATTGAGAAAATGGGTTCCTATTGTTTTTTACTAAATTGACAAGCAATACAATTTGGCAAATAATCAGCAAGAACTGGTAGGCCTTTTATCATATTCTTCTTCTTCATGTGTGGAACATGAGATAAACATACACAACCAAATAATTTAGGAAAGCTTTGTGAAGGTTTATACCTGTACCAGGCCTCAAATGAAGTTTTATCTCCTAAAGCCATGGTTGCAAGTCGATTTTGTAGAAACACTATTGTGTTAGTCACCTCTACCCAAAAAATTTGGGGCAACTCTTTTTCATGAAATAAACATCTGGTCATCTCCATTATGTATATGTTCCTTCTTTCTCAAACTTCATTTTTTTGTGGAGTGTAAGGACAGTGAGTTGGTGTTCAACACCTATTTCCTCACAAAACAAATTGAATTCTCTCGAGATATATTCTTTCCCATTATCTGACCTCAGAGTTTGTATTTTGAATCCACTTTTATTTTCCACCAGTTTCTTGAACTTCCAAAATACTCCAGCTACTTCTGATTTGAACCTCAATAAAAAAATCCAACATTTTCGTGTAAAATCATCAACGAAAATAACATAATAAAGACTACCTTGTATCGATGGTGTTCTTTGAGGTCCTGCCACATCTGTGTGAATTAGTTGTAGCATTTGTGAGGCCCTCCAAGTTGATTGAGGAAATAGGTTACTATTTTTTTTTACTAAATTGACAAGCAAAACAATTTGGTAAATAATCAGCAAGAACCGGTAGGCCTTTTATCATATCCTTCTTCTTCATATGTGGAACATGAGCAAAAAATACACAACCAAATAATTTAGGGAAGCTTAGTGAAGGTTTATACCTATACCAGGCCTCAAATGAAGTTTTATCTCCTAAAGCCGTGGTTGGAAGTCGATTTTGTAGAAACACTACTGTGTTAGTCATCTCTGCCCAAAAAATTTGGGGCAACTCCTTTTCATGAAACAAACATCTGGTCATCTCCATTATGTATATCTTTCTCCTTTCACAAACTCTATTTTTTTGGGGAGTGTAAGGACAGTGAGTTGGTGTTCAACACCTATTTCCTCACAAAAGAAATTGAATTCTCTCGAGATATATTCTTTCCCATTACGGACTTTCAAGCATGTTTTTCTCCCACTATTTTATCAAATTCCTCACCCCCTAGAAGAATTCGAAAAATCTCAATTTCTAGTGAGAATTTAGGCTCGAAGGACTTGCAAGTGAACCCTCATTTTCAGTGCAATCCACAAATAATTGAAATGTAAGCAACTTTTGCTAATTGCATCTCTATGTAACCCTTTATATGTTTTGCCTCACTTTTCACATAGATCCATGTGTCGTGCACTCTATACATTACTAGGTGTTAAGTCGGACCTACAATCAAACTTTGATATGAGACCGCTCCATGTTATTCCCATGTGTCGTTTGCCAATGCATAGGAAGCATCAAACCAAAGGTGCATCAAATGCTAAGTATATGATCACAACTTTCTACCTAAGTGTAACACAGGTGTCGTGTGCCATCACACAAAAATAGTAACATCGTCATGTCATATGTTATTAGTAGCAGGCATGAATTAATTAAATCTCCTTTTAATTTGTATCCATTTTCACTTAATATAGAAAAGCACTTAAACTATTCTGAGTGGAGAGATTTTCTTGCTTGCAAAGATCTCATCAAATTTATCTTATCTTATTTAGGTTTTCTATATCCTAAGCATGCATCTCATACATCAATAGGATATGGAAAACATAAATAAGTAAATGCACCTAGCATGATCCTAGGGTGGGATAACCATGAGCCTTAACCAAGTAGTGCACTTAGAGCTATAAGTGTACTACTTAGTTGATTTTAATTGGGTTGATTAAATCTAACTATTATATTAATGTATTCTCATTCATTCATGGGTCTTCATGCCTCCAATGGTCTTTTTGTCTCCTTGCAACAATTACATAAGGAAAGAAATCCTCACTCCTAGTGATTCTACTCTTTTTACAAGATAGAAATTAATAGGCATGCAAGCCCCAATTTAATACAACCCTTTTCAACAACTTGAAATAAATAAAATTAATATTAAAGGCTCATGATCATCCCCATTCATTAACCATCCATTCAACAATTAAATAAACAATAAATCAAGGATTGACATTTAGTTCTACAATTAAATGTTTTATCTAATAAACAATTAATTATCTAGCAAAAATAAGCAAAACAATTATGCATCTCATTTTTGCACCAGTATTGAAGATTAACTTTAGCAAGATTTTAAAAGCATTCAAAAATGTCAAACATAACTTTGAGAACTTGCACAACACTTGTGAATCTATGTAGCAAGACTTAGATCAATTTTAGTCACCAAAAGAACACAAAAAAATAGCTCAAAACTCATCCAAACCTAAACTAAGCACTGCTTCCTAGGAGCACGGTTGGGCGGCAGGCGTGCACTAGGTGCACCCGCTACTAGGCCAAGCGGGGGCCACAGCACGGCAGTTGCCCTATTTTGTGGTTTGGACTGAGTCAAGCCAATTATGACTCAACTTTTGTGCACCAAAAAATTTAGGGCACCTCCTAAACACTAAATCACACATTATAGAAAAAAATTCAGATCTAAAACACCTTTTAAAAATGAAAATTCAAGTGCTCAAACATGCTTAAAAAATCAAGTTTAAGTGAGAATCACCATTCTCCAAAAATCTCTAATTAACTCCAACCCAATTGGATCTAAAAATGACCAAAATATCTTAAGGCCAAATTTAACATGCTATATCAACATACAACATCATCCAATGCTAAATCAAAATTTAACATAATCATCCATGAATCAAAAACATACTAACATATGAAATAACTCTTAAAACACATATTAGCATAATTCAATTCATCATCAAAGGAGCCACAAGCAACATCAACCAAACACTCCAATCCATGATGTGGATCAAGTATTTGGAGATCTAGATCAATTCATCACATGAATCAATCAAACAAAAATCCAAATTAAAGCATGAAATAGGCTCTAACACCATTTGAAGTTAAGCGTAGCATAAGGATCCAAGAAATAAAGCACAAAATAGCTAAATTAATCTTGGATACAATCAAATCAAGGATCAAATCATGCTTCTAAAATGGATTTGGGTGCAGAAAATTACCTAGATTGCTCAAAATCCAAGGCAAGAAGGAAGACAATGTTGAACTCTTCAAGCTATCTCCTCCTAGTACAGTGGAAATCTGGCAACGTTTTCCCAATAAAAACACCTTCGAATTGGCTAAAATTTTGTTAGAACCTCTCCAACACCTTGAGGAATATCCAGTAAAAACTTCAGTAAAAAATAAGATCGGAAAGTGCTTGAAAAATGCCTCCAAAGTTACTACCCCTACAATGGATCTCCAAGAGCAAAGCTATCCAAATGTCTAGCCTCTAATGAAATGATCCACACGCCTAAGGCAAACTCCAATCAACCTTTAGTGAGCTAGAACACCAAGGGATGAAGAGATGATAAAGGCAGAAAAGTGGAGGGATGGTGAAGAAAAGTGTGTGAAACTTCAACACATGAGTGAATCACACTTTTAGAGGGGAAAAGAGAATCTAGCATGAATTCCTTGCTATGTGGCCGGCCACCTCTATTTATAGAGAAAGGAGGTTGTGATGCAAGTTGGCATCACACCTCCCATGAGGCTTGGCGCCAACTAAGCAAGCAAGTTGCATGTGAAATGTGAATTTCACTTGCATTTGAATTTCATTTGGAGTCTTCATTTCATCTCATGAAATGTCATCCAAATTAATTCTAAATTCATCTCAAATGAACTCATTCATTTGAAGCTTCCTCCAAAATTAATTCTTCTCATTAATTAAATTAACCCCTTAATTGAATTAATTGGTCTTGACTTAATTCCTTAAGTTAACTAGCTTAACTCCTTAAGCTAAATGGTATTAACTTAACCCCTTATGTTAACTAATAAATTATCAGATGGCTCCAATTAAATTAAAACTCTTCAATTTAATTGGTCTAATTTAACTCCTTAAATTATTTTGACCAATTTAACAATTAAATCAATCAAGCCAAAATGACCAAAAATTAGCCAACCGTTTTCCTCCACAAAATCGATCACTAGGAATTTTTCTAACTCCTAGAAAATTTCCTTCAATAAACAGAACTTCCTTTAGGCTTTTGAGCATGACCCATTAGGTTCTACCATTCATTGTACATGAGCTCACAACTTTTGTGGTATTTAGAATATCAAAATATTTACATTAATTTAAACTCCTTCAAGCTAAAAACTCAGTTCAATTAATCTCTCTTAATTGAAGAGTACCTAATCTCCATGGACGATGTTCAACCTCAAGCCCATGAACTCCAACTAATTGGCCAAAATGAATATGCTCTTGATGAAACATTCTAGCTCTATGCTTGGCATGCAAATACGGTCCTTCCGTCTCGTATCTCCCAAAAAAGGCCTACGACAAGATATTTGTCAACTCCCTAATAGCCTCGAAAACTATGTTTCTATTCCCAGTGTTTGATTCCCCTTTATGACCTCATCTTTGGAAAACTCCTTTTTCAAATGGTCATACCTTAAGCAAGGATTTCATGGAATCGATCATTATAAAACACATAAAAGATGCCATACAACGACGAGGAGATGGATCCCATCTTGACCTCACAAACCTCCATGCCTAAGTAGCTCATACCCAAGCTCAACTAGTATGATCAGCAGAGTGGTCAAGGAAGAGTCAAAGCATGAGAACCTAAACACAAGGTTACCATGGATCCTCAGGTCTAAGGACTAATTATATGCACTAGCATAAACTAGAGAACTTGCCACTATAGCTATCTAATGGATTCTCCAGGCAGGCCTTTAGTGAACTTGTTCTCTAACATGTACCCATATCTAACATGAATTGCTCATGAAATAGAGTAATATCTAACCCCTTTGATTTATGCATTGTTTGTACAAGTCTATTCGAATCTTAGATATCATGTCTCATAAGATTCTATGACTTGGAATATTTTAAGATCACGACCGTGTAAGACTTATTTCATGATCACCACCTAGTGCGTGACCAAGTCCCATAGTCATGTGTGATCTAGGGGCTTCAACCAAATGCTAGTGAAGTAAAATAAGCATAAGATGAAGATGGTCGTTGAAATATGAATATCATTCAAATAAGATTGTCTCACTAATAAAATAGTTTACATGCCAATCTAATTAGCTGTAGGGCACTATTTCAACAAGTACTATATCTTGGGATAGGACGCTAAGATGAGGTATTAACTTCCTACGCCTTTTGAGGATAAGGCACTGATGAATGGGTCTAAACTCCAATGGCAGTAGGCAGCTATTGGGATGAATCCACTTGGATGGATGAGTGTATGCCCACCTGTTGAGGTAAAAGGAAAGAAATAGTATCTTGCACTGAGCCAGTCCTTTGTTCTATCCTTTCTAGGGTTGACGAAGCTCCTAAATTCTGATGAGAAGATATACGGTTGCTCCTTAAGATAGCTTTATTTAGCATATTGGGAGCTGCTTTGGCTGCATCTCAAGCGGATTTGTTCTTCAATAATGTCTTTAATGCCTCTTGAATCATTTGCAGAACTGGTCCTCTGGGTGGTGAAGCCTACTACACGGGCACTTCCTTTGGCATTGAATGTAATTCTTGGGCGAGCTCTAGCACCAAACTTCACCTCAGATTTACGGCTTTTCATATTCTTAGATCTTAGGACTACTTAGTTATTGGAATCTCAATATTTGGATCTCATATTCTTCAGTTAGGCATTCTCAGCGTTCTGTTTTCTTAAAAGTTACAACAAATGTTGCCAAGATTATGATACTCAAATATGGAGCTAGGGTCCTTTATGGAAATTAGCAAAGTTTATAATTCTTTTGCTGAGCTCTTATTTTTTTAAATGACATTTTGTGCCCAAGTTGACTTTAGGGCTTAATATTTATGAAATTTTTTCCCTTCGCTTTGCTATGGTGGACTTAATTAATGAAGCTATCTAACCTTTTTATTCATTTATTATTAAATTAATTGGTCATTTAGCCCCTTTCTTACTTTTTTTCTCTTAAGGATCTAATCTGCCATGTCAAAAATTAAGATTTTAATCTTTGATGGTGCGCTTAATTCTATTACTAATTTATGAATTTTTGAAAAACAATTCGCATGTTAAATAACTACATAAACAGTAGTTTATAAATTAAGATGATGTTTGGCTAAATTTATTTAAAAGGTTTTATAAATTCTCATATCTTATAAGATATTTTTAAAACTTATAATAAATGATATCTTATTTTAAAATTAAGCTCTTAAAATAATTGAATAAAATAAAATTTTTAATAATGATAATTTATAAGTAAGATAGTTAAAATTGAATAAGTTTGTTAAGATGTTTGAGACAAATCTCTACGAAGTAGGGAAAATGCGAGCATCCAAGTCAAATATTCCTACTGAAAAGGGGTTAACCTGCAACACAACAAATGTTAGGCTCGCTGGAAGTGCCTTTGGTGAAGACCCTCCGAAGTCTAAGTCAGTATAGAGCTAATTAGAGGAAAAAACAGAATGAGATATGGAGTGGGAAGCTTAGAAGTAACGTACTTGAGTCTAGTTTTGATCCGAGGCTTTATATTAGTCGGGTTAGATGCCAATTTCCCATTTTTACCATTTTCCTTAGTGAGAGCTCCGTCCATAGCTCAAGGGTAAAAATAGCCTTTGACAGGTCCGACCAGGATGATGTATCTCTGATGAATAGTACTTAGACGTGGCAAAGGGTGGCGCCACACATGATTCCGCATTTAATTATGAGGGCGCTCCTAGGGAACAGTATTTAATGCAGTGAATTATGGATTACATTAGTTCCTCAGACAAGTCGATGTTCGGTCTCCAACCTCCAAGCTCAACTCCGTATAAATTGACTAGATTGAGGTAGGATCCGGCATTCCTCGACTTCACAAGGCTATGAAGTCAAGGGGTCAGATTACCTTCTCGTTCGCCTCATAGGGTTGGGTCGGCTCTCTTTTTTTGGGTGCAACATGAGGAGTTTAACCAGGCCAAATGATTGTTTCTAGCTACACAACGAGATTGAACGGCTGATCCACTAGGGGTATTTGGAAAAATATATGGCAGAACGTAGAAATGAAGATGATCGACCCCCAAAAAGGGAGAAGTCCGGGAGCCCACCCCAACAAACCAATCACCATCCACAGCCAGTCAAGGAAGCCCTACCCATCAAAAGAGTAATCAACACTATAGCTGGCGGAGTCTCTAAATCCTCAAGGAAGAAAATCAAGCACAACCTCGAGAATTTTTGCAGCATCAAGCAGGTTTGTCATGTATCAACCAGTTCAGAGATGATCACCTTCAGATAGGAAGACCTAAACCACATCTCAATGCCCCATGTCCAAAATAGACTTGATTGCCCCATAGTGATAACTACTAAGATCGCCAACTACACTGTCAAGAAGGTGTGTGTCGACATTGGAAGCTCAGCTAATGTCATTTTTTACTCAACTTTGAAAAAGATGGATTTGAGAAAGCTCATATTCTCCCCCGTGCATACACCCCTCATCAGATTTGGAGGATCACAAATGGTCCGTATTGGATCTATCGACCTTCTGACCTCTCTCAGAAAAGTACCTAAAAGACGCACAATGGCGATTAGATATTTGGTCGTAGATGCCCCATTTGCCTACAGCACCATTCTAACCCGATCGGCGCTCAACAACTTCCAAGTTGTGGTATATACTTACAACTTGAAATTCAAGTTCCCAACCCCGTCTAAAATATAAAAGGCCCTGTGTAATGCCGACGAAGCTTAGAGGTGCTACACCATCTCAGTTAACACCAAAATAACAAAGACGTCAACACCAAAAGCAACCCCTAGTATTGACCTAGTGATCCCCGACCCTAAAGATGATTTGCAGAAGTATAAGGCGGAGGACACTCGGATCAAACCCATGGAGGCATTCAAGAAAATTGAGCTTAAACCTGGTAACTTAGACAAGTACATGAAGATTAAGAGCCAACTAAAACATAATATAAAATGTATGCTCACTGACTTTCTCCGCAAAAACATAGATGTCTTTGCCTGGTCGGCATCCAATCTACAGGACACCAATCAAGCAAAGGACAAGGGTGTTCGAAGAAGAACAAAATAGAATTATAAATAAAGAGGTCGAGAAGCTCCTGTGAGCAGGCTATGTGGTCGAGATTCAATTTCCTAAATGGTTGTGCAATGTTGTGCTAGTGCCCAAGAATGAGGGCAAGTGGAGAATTTGTAATGACTTTATCTATCTCAACAAAGCCTACCCTAAGGACCCGTATCCTCTCATCGAATCGACCTCCTCATCGACTAAACTGCAGGGTGTGCCCAACTCAACATGATGGACACTTTCTAAAGGTATTACAAAATCTTTATAGTCATGCCATTCTGCCTAAAAACTGCTATGGCAACATACCAACGGCTTATGAATATGATGTTTAAGGATGAGATTGGCAAATAGATGAAATTTTATGTCGACAACACGATAGTCAAAAGCATAGAAATGGACCGCCACCTTATGGACTTGGCACACACCTTCTCTATCTTAAGAAAGTATGGCCTAAAGATTAACTTTGTAAAATGTACACTTGGAGTTCAAGGAAGAAAGTTCTTGGGTTACATGGTCAGTCAACAGAGGATTAAGGCGACCCCTAAATGATACAAGCTATGCAACATATCATGCCACCAAGGTCAATAAAGGAGGCGTAGAGACTAGCCGGCCGGATAGTTGCCCTAAGTAGGTTTATATCAAGAATGGCAGACATAAGCCTTCTTTTTTCCAAAATACTTAAGGCAATCCCGAACTTGAGCGCTAGATGACTTGAAGAAGTACTTATTTGAACCACCATTGTTAGCTAAATCGACCCCGAAGAAGCATTTTATCTCTATTTAACTATCTCTCCTAACGTAGTCAACTCCATACTCATGTCAATTGATAGGGCACTCCACCGACCTATCTACTATCTAAGTAAGGTTTTGCAAGGGGCCAAACAAAACTATATCAAGGTCAAGAAGTTTACGCTCACCGTTGTCACAAGCTCATAGCAACTTGACAACTAAGGTCGTATTCCAATCACACAGTATCACTGTCTTGACAAACCTGTCACTAAAAAATGTGTTGTTAAAACCATATATTCCTAGTAGGTTTACCAAATGGGTAATTAAGCTTGGCGAGTTTGATATTAGTTATGAACTAATAAAGCCATCAAGGCTCAAGTATTGACTGACTTCCTTGTCATATTATCTAACTTTCTAGTCAAAAAGGTCAACCTAGTAGCCAATAAGAAACAGAAAGCACTTCTCTCCTAGATGTTACACATCAATAGGAGCTTAACAAAATTGGGAAAGGGAGCAGAAGTCCTACTATGTGCACTCGATGGTACAAATATCAAGTTCGCCATAAAGCTGAACTTCTAGGTCACTAATAATGAGGCAGAATACGAAGCTCTCATCGTAGGGATGAAAATGGTTATTCATTAAAGAATCCAACGACTAGCGACCTTGACCCACTCCCAGCTTATTGTCAGCCATTTCTATGGTATTTACAAAGTAAAGAAAGCATCGATGGCCAAGTATTTAGCGAGAGTTCAGGAACTACAGCAAAGATTCAGTTATTCTCCCTTAACCAAATCCCCACGTTGGAGAACAACAAAGCCGACATACTATCTAAGCTTACCAACTCAACAAAGGGCACCTATCGAAGAACAATAACTTTGTTGGTCTTAGACAACCTGACCACACCTGAAGGTAGGATCGATGAAGCAATAATTTGGTCGGTCGAAGAGTCGACCCCGACCTGGCAAAATGACATAATATAATATCTCCAGCATGGCAAACTACCAATAGATAAAGAAAAAGCTCAAAAGGTCAAAGTTTGATCCACAAGATACGCACTCAACTAGGAAGATAGACTCTTCAAAAGATCCTTCTTCGGATCGCCACTCCGCTACCTAAAGCCAACATAGGCAAAAGAAGTTTTGAGTGAAATTTATAAGGAAGTGTGTGAGAACCATTTGGGAGGTCGAGCCCTAGCCCACAAGATACTCAGGCAAGGCTATTTTTGGCGTACGCTAACTAAAGACTCTATGGATTTCTATCGCAAGTACGAATCCACTAGTTCCACACTAACACCCCCTACTAAGCAGCAACGCCAGTGGCCAGCGTCAAAGTTTCATGGCCATTCGACCAATGGGGCATCGACATTGTCAAAAAATTTCCCCCAGCAACGGGTTAAAGGATATACCTTATTGTTGTAATCGAATACTTCACAAAATAGGTCTAGGCCGAGGTAGTACCTAAGATAAATTATGTTGCGGTTTGAGCTTTCTTTTAGAAAAATATTATCTACAGGTTTGAACTCCCGAGGTCCCTTATGTCTGCCAACTACACTCACTTCTAAAGTAAGAAGATCATAGAGTGATGTTAAAGCTTAAGGCCCCAACAGCACTTTACATCGGTAAGCAATTCGCAAACCAATGACCAAACCAAAGTGACAAACAGAACCATCGCCGATTACATTAAGAATGATTACAAGGAGCTTGAGGAAAATAAGTAGATGATCTCCTAGGGGCACTTTAGGCGTACCGACCACTCTTAAAGTGATAATAGGCGAAACGCCATATAGTTTGGTCTATGGATCTGATGTGCTTCCCGTTGAGATATTCAAAGAGACAACAAAGAAATTGAACTATGACCTAAAGGCAAATGAAGAAACAAGGGCTTTGGAGCTTGATCTGCTGGAAGAGAAAAAGCAATAGTTATACACGATGATCAGTACTACAAAGGGCAAATGGTAAGGGTATATAACAAAAAGTTAACCCTCGAACCTTCGAAGCCATCGACCTAGTGCTTAAGAAGGTTGTTGTCACACGGCACATTGGGAAACTCAACCCTAACTGGAAAGGCCTGTTGAAGGTTGATAAGGTAGTAAAGAACAATGCATATTGATTGGCATATGCTCAAAGATCGAATTACCACGAACTTGGAATGCTTTAAATCGTAGGACACTTTATACTTAAGGTCACTTTCCAACCACCAATCACCCCCATAGTGATATAAGTAATCAAAGTCACCATCGAGCATAAATCACCTATGCAGTGAACCATATAATCAAGGTTGTTTTCGACCATAAATCACCACTATAGTGAGTAATGAAAAGTTCTTTCAATTACCATTCTATTATTTTACTCAAACACCTATTACTATTATACTCAAATTGCCTATGTAGCAATATCTACTTAACACGAACCCACCAAACTAACATCCTCTCGATGCTCATAAAATTGAGAAAACCTGTTGAGAAAGTAGGAAGAGGTAAAGGGGTCCCCCGAGCTATGCATTGAGGTTTGAGGTAAGGCACATCGAGCTAAGCATTAATGCTGAAAAGCTAAGCATTAAAGTTTAAAGTGAGGGTAAAATATAAAACAAACACCATTAATAAGCATTGAAGTCTAGCATCAAAAATAAACAACATAAAGATGAAGCAAGGAAAAAAAATACCATCCATGAAATAAAAAAGATTACAATACCATCTAAATGTTCTTCAAAAAACCAAAAATACATCGCAAGATCGCCAACCCCTAATGGTAAACAAAAACAAAGGCAAAAACTCCAAAGAAGCACAACATATTCAATCCCTGGAGGTCGAAGCATCTCTAGCAGCAGTTAAGGGACCATCAATATCAGGAGCATTATCAACTGCTGCAGAATTAGCTTCGACAGGACAGGTACCAGTCCTAAAAGTAGAGGTGCTGAGGTTGAGGGCTCGTCGACCAAGATATGAATGGCATTCCCTAGAATGTGTATCAGCTATTTCCTAGACAATAGGGATCAAAAACTCAAACTGCCACTCATGCTCATTCCAATGAGGTTTGACATCACCTTCCTCCGAAGTGAAAGGCTGCAGGTTGTCATTGAGGCTGAGGCTCAACATGGTTTCATCAAAGTCGACCCCCAGGGGTCTTTAATTGAACGATAGCATGGTCAAACCCCAATTTGTACGCAGTAATAGTCGTCGAACACCAAAGTCTTAATGAACTCCCCAAGACTTCCTTGACAAAGATAAGAAGGGCTTTTATCAAGTCATCATTCGAATCCAACCTCCCGTTGCAAAAGCCCTTATGGTAGCTCTGATCCTAGGCGTCGAGAAGCTCTCACTGAAGCTCGAGTACTTTCTCGCTGAGCTTTCTATTCTGAACAGTAAGGGTTATCATCTTCTGGCCTGCATTGGCTTTTAGCCTATTGATCTCCTACATTTGCTCCTCGTCTAGGGTCTCAAGGGATTGCAAGTTTTTGACTTTCTCCCTCAGCACCTCAATGATGTCTTCCTGAGCATTCTCGAACCGCTTTTTCCAGGCACTATGGTTTGACATAACATACTTCTGCATGAGGTACAATTTCTAACCTAGCTAGCTCATCTAGCAAATATACAACGTCGAAAATTAGCATATCAGGGTGTACGAATTCAATATCAAATAAAAACAGGTCAAGGATTACCATATTAGCATGATAGCCAAGCTGTTTCAAAACTTTCCCAATGATAATGGCCGAGATTTTCTCTTGGTCGACCTCAAAGATGCATGCATGCATGAGGCCAGGCGGTCGTGCTCAGATCCCCCTCATCAATGATAGAGGCATCATTGCTTACTTCACTACTGCCGAACTCCAAGTAGGCCCTCGAAGTTCGGGAGACACAACGGATTAGAAAGAAAGCTCTTTAGGGTCTCCGGTGCTAGCACGGGATTGAGCTGAAGCGGACCTTTAGCCCAATCACAAAAACTCTCAAATAAAGCCACACTCTTGCCTCAAGAGGTTAGCTCCCTCTTAACGAATGTAGTACCCTTCCCTTTGTGCTGGGCAGTAAGCCTCTTCAATTGTAGGGACGCCAATCCTGCCCCCTCGAAGGGCCTCTTCGACCCAGCCATCCAATGGCTAGATGGGGAGTCTGGTAGTAGGTACAAGAGCGACAATGGCAAATTGGCTGAAGTGAATGGTAGCAAGTTTCTTGTTTCTGACCAACATGACTAGTGATCGACCTACAAAAAATAAGGAGAGGTCAAGTAAGAAGAAATATATTTGACAAAATTAGCCAAAGTAAAGGAAATAAAAGTATCTACCAAACCGCCAGCCCAAAACTAAAGTCGATCGAGTAGGGGAAAGGTTAGCCAATGCCAATACTGACTCGATCACAAACTCAGAGGTATCAATGAGACCCTTCTCGACCAGATACTGCACAAAATGAATACCTAAAGAAAGCAAACCTCACTTGCTCAAGTTAATTTTTCTCGAGACCCATTGTCTTAGGACTCTCATATTCTCGCCCTCAAGGGCTCTCACGAAGAACCACTTACTTTTCCAAACTTTTCTATAAGAATATAAATAGAGATTAAGAACCTTCCTACTAGGTCAAGCTATGATATAATAAAAACCTACCTCTGAGGAGATAGTTAATTTACTCGATGAAGGGAGGTGGAAGAGTGAGGTAAAGCTAGTAAATGAAAGTTGTTGTCGGTAACATCTCATGAGGATAATGCATATATCAAGGTAAAAGAGTTCAGAACTAATTACCCTGGGTAAGCCCCGATGCAGTTGAGGATGGCCCTAATTTCAAAGGCAATAGGAAACCTAAGTCCATATTGTAAGGAGGCAAGATGCACAGTGAGGCAGTTATTAGGGGCCGGTGTATACAATCGATCTCCTTAAGTCAAATAAGTTCGAACTCAGGGGGAATATAGAATTGAGTTCGAGCATATACAAGTTTGGCCTCAGTAATAGTGGATTTGGTGTCGATGTGAGAAGCCTGGGTTTTATACGAAGTCCGCTTCTTTGCAAGAGTTGAAGGCCCCGCCTCTCAATCATCCGAGGAAGCCGCCCTGCCTAAACTTACTGACTCCTCTACTAACCTAGGACAATCGTTCTCTAACTGACCTACAAAAGTCTCCATGCCCTCATCCCTCAGCTCGCCCATCGAATCCCACTACCGTCATCACCCTCTTCCGCTAAGGCCTTGGCAAACTCAGCCCAACCGCCCTCATCTCCTAAGATATAGACCTCCACGTCACTCATCTGGTTCGGATCAGTGTTGCCAAAAATCTCAGACTCAATACTAGAATATTCCTTAACTCGGACCATACTATCTCCATCCACCCTCTCAACCTTATATCTCTCTCGGTGCTCATCAACTAAAAGAAGAAAAAGAAGAAACATCGGACACTACAAGAAAAATTGCATTTAGTGGCATTAGAAAGTGCAACTTAAATAGTATTATAGTGGCAATTTTATATGTAATAACATTTTTTAAAAGTTTCACTTGTAGCAGTATAGCTAAAGGTATTAATGTCATTAATTTACCTCTATTGTGACATTCATAAAATGCAAGAAAAAATGTATCAGATAGCACATTAAAATGTCACAAAAAATGCATTACATTACATGCCAAAGTTCCATTAAAGAAAATTTTAAATGGCATGCCAATGTACCACTAAAAATGTATGTAGTGACATATTAAAATTCCACCGAAATTACCTTGAATGACAAGATAATACGTTACAAAAAGTACAATAAATGACATGTTAAAATGTCAAAAAAAATAATTTTAAACGACATGCTAACATGCCATAAAAAATTCATATAGTGATGTTAAAATGCCACAAAAATTACCTTTAGATGACATAATAACATGCCATAAAAATTAATAAAATAACATGCTAAATTAAATGGCAAAAAAATTCTTTTGAATGACATCTTAATCTACCACCAATAGCCATATTATGAGGGTCCAACATGCTCCAATTGCTCTGTACAAGTCTCAAACCTATGATATTTTACTTTGAAAGATATGAGTTTACCGTCAAGTTACCCACCAAAAGTTCATTATAAATATTCAAAAATATCATTATATTCTTCTACTTTAAAAGCATATTTTCTCAATTATTTAAATATATGCTCGAAATTATTATATTAAACAATACATTTGAAAATGTTTGAGACATTAAACTTAGAGATAGAAAATATTCAAAAATATAATTTATAGGTGAGGAGAAAAAATGGGCAAAAATTTAGTTTTTTATACTTCTTGAAAAGTATGATTAGTTTGGTCGTTACATTAAAATTATACTTAAGTAGTTAATTTAACCAATGCATTATAATAAGATTTAAAATCGTATATTTTACAATTATTAATAACTATATATACATTATCTATTTTTGTGTGATATTTATTTCATGTTACACCATAACTAAATTATGGGTTATGTTTTTCTCTGTTTTAGTATTGCTAGTTAAATGCTTTTAACATATAGTTATGTTAGTAATTTCAATAAAATTACATTTCTATAACATTTATTAATCAATTACTACTAAGTAACACTATATTGTAAAATAGAGTTAAATTAGTGCTACTAAATAATTTACAATACTTTTTATAAATGACACCATAAATAAATGAGTTGCATTTTTTTTTTAAAAAATTAGTAGCACTACTTAAATGCCTTGCAAATATATTTATGTTGACATTTTCAATCAAATGTCACTATTTTTTTGTTATTTATTAATGAAATGCCACTAAATATTGTATTACAATGACATTTTTCAACAATTATCACTATAGTACTCTTATGTGTCATCATACTATCGAATGTCACTAAGTTAGTGCCACTAAATATTTTGTGAAATCTTTTTTAGGTGCCAACATAAATAAATATGAGTGACATGTTTTTAAGAAAAATTAGTGGCACTAGTTAAATGCCTTCAAATTATATTATTGTTGGCATTTTAACAAATGCCGCTATTTTATATGTCATTTAATAATCAAATGTCACTAAATATTTTATTATAGTGACATTTTTTTATGACTATCACTATTTTATTTTTGTGTGTCATATACTATAAATGCCACTTAGTGCCACCAAATACTTTATAACATTTTTCTTCAAACAACACTATAACTACACATAGTGGTATTTTTCTTAAAAGAATTAGTGACACTAACTAAATGCCTTTGAAATACATTTATTTTGGCATTTTTAATCAAATGTCACTATTTTGTTTGTCATTTAATATTTAAATGCCACCAAATATTAAATTATAGGGGCATTCTTTTATAACATCACCATAATACTTTTTTCTATCATTATATTATAAAATGTCATCAAGCTAATGCCATTAAATGTGAATTTTCTTGTAGTGGGATGAAAAGAGGAAGTAGCGAGCAGAAATTACCTAGAAGACAGTGGGCTCCAGAAATGAAGATGCTTGAATTTTGACCTCAAAACTAGGGAATCGACCTAGAGTCGAGAGAATAGAGAGAATTTTGGAAGTATAGAGGCAAAAATGACCATGCCCAGTATATATAATGGCTACCTCAGGGTAAGTGAACCGTCACGTGTGACCGGCTGTCAGAGTATTTAATAGTCGGTTGCCGATTGCATCAGCATTTCCTTTCCCTGAGGCATCAAGTAGAAGGACTCTCTGGGCTCCCGACCTCACGATGTCGAGACTCCAGAGTTAGGGGAACTCATGTTGCGCCCAGAAAGTGAGCCAATATGACCCCACAAGGCTAGCTCGAAGTTGATCCGACCCCTTGACCTCATAGTCTTGCAAGGTCAAGGAATGTCGTCTCCTACCTCAATCTGATCAATTTATGTGGAATTGAGCCTGAAGGTTAGAGATCAAGCATTGACTTGTCTAGGGAACTAACATAATCCACAATTCGCCGCATTAAATGTTGTCCCCCGAGAGCACCCTCTACATTTAATGTGGAATCACGTGTGGTATCACTAGCTGCCACCTCTAAGTATTGTTCATCAAAGGTACATCATCCCGATCAGACGTGTCAAATGCCATTTCTAACCTTGAACTAAGGATGGAGCTTTGACCAAGGAGAAGGATAAAAAGGGAAAATTGGCCTCTAACCTAGCCACTATAAAGCCTTAGGTCAAAACCCAAGCTTGAGTACATGACTTCTAAGCCTCTCACTCCATATCTCCAACCCCTTTTTCCTCTCATCAACTCGATACTAACATAGGCTTCGAACAGCCTTTGCCAGAGGCTCTTTCGTGAGCCTAACATTTGCTATGTTGCACATCAACCCCTTTTTAGTAGGAACATCTGACCCGGACCCTCGCATTTTCCCTACGTCGCACATATTTGTATCATCAATGTTTAAAATAAGATTCTACCATTTTATTTAAAATCTTATAAGCTCATTATTTTTTAAATTATTGAGTACTTTTTCATATCTTATAAATTTTATGCATCTTATAAAATATTTTGAAAATTTTATAAATGCACCCATGCACCCTCTGAATTACAAAGAGGACGCGCTGCTTTATGCGTATTGGTGGTGGTTTGAGGTTTTCAAACTGTACCACGCATGTATATGTTATATTGAGTTTAATTTTATAATTAACTTTAGATTATGTTAACTATTAACTTTTATTTATTAATTACACTTTTATTATGCTCACCAACTTTTCTCACAATTTTTTCTTGCTTTTCATTTCAATTTTAAAAATTTTAACGTCTTTTTTAATTCCAAAAAAAAAAAAACTTTTTGGAAGCTAGTGTGTGTGTGTGTATTTTTCTCAGTTTTCCTTTTTCTTTTTGTTTTCCAGTTTCCCTCTTTTTGCATGTAATTTCATTGGCACATGAATAGATCAATTTCTCCTAAGAATTAAAATATAAAGAACCAACCAATAAAAATAATAAAATGACACATTAAAGATAAACTTTATCACCATGCATCCTACAAATAGATAATATATAACGCAAGTATCTCTTTAGTGTCAAATTTTCACCTCACTCAAAATATACTTCTTTGATAAAAGAAAGAATATATTATTACATACCCTTCTATCATTTTATATGGTGTAGAACTCCAAAGTTCTTTCTATTATAGACTAATGTGCATATAATAAAATATTTTTGTTTATTTAAATTTTTAGAGCAAACTATCTTAAAAATCATCAACCAACTAAATCTTTATGGTCCATTTAGTTTCATTTTCAAATATCATTTTCAAATTTTTATTATTTAAAAATGAAAATCATTAACTTCTACACATTTTCACACCAAATATTTAATTTTAGTTTACAAAATGATTATTTCAATTTAGTCATTGATAAAATAGCATATAATACTTTTATAGATTTGGAAGAAAAGCACTATCGTTATCACAGTATCTAACCCTTCAGTTGCTCTTCTCATCCAATATAAAGATACAAATGAGTAAAGTTTGAATCTAATTTGAAATATTTTCAAGCTCAAACTCATTAAACTTGTAAATAAACTCAAAATCGAATTTGACTCAAATCAACTTGTTAATTAGATTTATGAGTAAATTCAATTAATCTCACATTCCTATACGTCAACGAGCTATTATCCTATGCATTTTAAATAAATGCAATTGGTATTTCTTACCATTAGCAACTCTGTCAAGATACATAAGAATAGGGATATGCTCCCCCAAACAGCCCTTAAGCTCTTTCCTTTTCAACCTTAACCTTTTTGGCGGGAAATCCCAAAAGTTTTTGTAGTAAATTGATTTAGCCCAAAGCTAAACATTGAATGCATAACTGCTGACCAGTGAATTTACACTTCAAACAAGAAATGGGTCCCAATTCCTGAGCTCCAATCCTTACATTGGTGACTGCGACCACTCAACAGACATTGGGCAGGAGGCTCTTGCTCCATCACTATTATCACCAATTTTTATGTTTCATAAAAGGAAAGGGTACAATAAATTATATTATATGAAGAGCGAATAAATGTAGATTAAAAGCCTTTTGGATAATAAAATTATAAATAAATATTCAGTACACAACTTTTAAGTCATGTGCATGTATAAGAATTAGTGTTTTTGTTTATATAAAATATGATCCAAGGGTTATGAGTTTTAATTTTGTAAAATGTATGGTGTATACATTTATATATATATATACAAGCACATTAATTTTTTGTTAGTATTTAAATATCAAATCTCATAGATAAATATGACGGTAATATTATTGTGTTAATTGACCACTCGAAAAATTATTAAACATATATGACATATATTTATTGATTTTTTATAAAATTAAATAATTAAATCCACTTGAATTTTAATTTATGCACGGTACGAGCCAAAGCTAAAATCAAAAGTCAGTCCATTTATTATTATTTTTAAAAATAAATTGAAGTTGATCGCTTTTGCCTGCAATAATCATGATAGTCAATTGTGTGCCATTCTTTGTTAAAAAATATAAAATAGAAAGAAAAAGAAGTATGATTTGGGTTGGGCGGGCTAAGGAGGACCAGCGGCGCACCCCAATGAAAGTCAATGGATCACAGCCATCCGCTCTGGTCCTCAGAGTGTCGATTAGGCATGATTGAGCTGAAGATGAGGTCGTATTGCGGGCCAAGGCCATACCTTTTGAGCTAACTTTATTAATACATAAAAATTAGGGGAATGTTTGGTTATGTTTTTTATTTAATTTTATTATGTGTTTTGAGATAATGAATTATTGGAGAATATAAAAATTATTTTTTGATATGTTTGTTTATATTTTGGGAGAGACATTTTTTACTGTAGCGATCAAATCGATACTTTTTTGTTGGATTTTTTAGGTGAAAATGGAATTGAGTGATTTTTTAATAATAAAATACATAAAATGTATATATAATATATGTATGTACATATTAAAGAATGTACATTTTGGAGAAAAATTGGGATATATTTGATTATATTTCCCCAAAACAATATTGTTTTAGAGAAATATAACCAAACACTCCCTAGGTTGTTCTATTATCAAAGTTTTTAATTCCTGAAAATAGAACTCAATACTCAAAACTGATAATTTTCCTGTGTGTTTAGTTTGCATTCCTTCTTTATCTTTATTTACCACTCTTAAACTGTGCCACTCGTACATGTATTTAGCTGGTAGAATTGATTATCGTAAAATTCTTTTTATCAAAGAAAATTAGGTACAATGTATTTAATTCAAATTTATCTTTAAAAAATAGAGATATTTTGAAATTATTTGTTAACATGTGCAATCAGAAAAACTTTTTGAAAGTATTCTGATATTAAATCTAAGGTATATAAGAATCTTATATCAAATTTCTCTAAAAATAAAATATATTGTCACGTATTACAACAGTGTATAAACCTCAATAATAATACTTCTTCCTTTAATGGTGATCACTTTTACACCTTATCCATAAACATATGAAACTTTGGAACTCAATAAACCAAAAATATGAAAAATACTCAATAAGACTGATGAATTTTCACATTTCAAAAATTTAGGAGCTATTTCTAAAATTAATTGAAAAAAAAGGTGTTGCATATAATTGTGAACAATAATATCCGAATCATATCTTGAATTTTTTTAAAATTTATGGTACTCTATGTTTGCTCTATATTCGTATCAGATGTCATAGCTGCTCTCTAAATTTAGTTCTACATGCAGCTGAGAAATTGACAAAGTATCTCAATAATATAGAAATTATTGTATTAATTCTATCCTCAAACAAATTTTGGTGGAATTTGAAGAAATCTTTCTATATCACACCCATCATTTTGCGAAAGAAAATGACTTATGAAATAGAATGACTACTCAATAAAGACATTATTCCTAAACAAATTAATTGTCTCAAGAGACACTCTAGCCGTGTTGGATAACATGTATTTTCGCACTTAAAATTTTGGAAACATAACAATAACAACAACAACAAAAATAGACCCCACATGCTCAATTATATAGGATTCTAATACCAAGTCAGAGACCATTTCTAAACCTAATGAGAAATTTTATTAGGAAAATTAAATTGACCAAAGAACTAACTTCCTAATATGATTAAAGCAAATACAAAATTTGAAGTTGAACTAAAGCATATTTCACTCTCAACGCTCTCCGTATTAAGATAATGAAAGAGACATTTTATATGAGTTCGTTTTCAACAAAAGTACCACCACCTCCCATTACTCAATAATTATACTTTGATTAGTTGGATAACTAATTAATTAAAGGTACTACATATGATTAATCTTTGCCGCAGCTCACCGTATCAACATCATCATCTTTCCCTAACTTTGATTATTTTTTTCCCAACTCAAAATGATTAATATTTACACTAAGAAAAGACTTTGTCAACTTTCTTGAATTTAATACTGAATGCTAGTTTGAAATTTATGCACCTTGCTTTTATAATCATTCTTGACATTAATTAATATATATGGCCAAAAAATAATAAAACTTATATATTAATGTATTGTGTCCAAATTAAATTATATAGAATGGAAGTGGGAGGTGCGATCAAAAAATACAATACATCAAAAGTGATCAATTATGGAGTACAATGAATAACTTAACTCAACCCAAGAAGCCGACTTTAGCATAAAAAAAGATGCAAAATCTTCATCTCTAGCCAAGTATTTGGCGCTATATAGAGATAGCCCATAATTGTAGCATAGCAAATCCTTACCAACATGCTTTGCACTTTCACACAAGTTGCTCTAAGAAAGTTTTTGTTAAACATATTTTATACTCATCCATTATACAATATGGTTTGAACCTTCTAAAATATATACAAAGAGAATTGACCATTAGCTAAACTATACACACGATTTTTGGCCTGTTTCTCATAGATGACTGTGTAAAATAATCACAAGAATTGTCCATTAGCTACTATTTAGGGGGACAGGGCAAGGCAACACAACACAACACGACACGACCATCTGAAAACAACATAGCATAAAGTTTAACATTTTGTCCAACAAGCCAAAATTTTGTTTCATATTGGCTAATGCTGCCAGCTAAAATGCAATTTAGATACTCTATTGTATTTCTTGTTTCATATTCTATTCCAACTTGATGAATATACAGCAAGTGTATTTGATACTTACTCAATTATTTTTATAAAGAAATATTTAATACACATTTCATATATTCATGAAATGAAATACAAGATGAAACAAGAAATGTTATAAAAGATCTAAACAGGCTAAAATGATGGATGAAACAAACCTTGCCACTTGTAGTAAAATTCTAAGCATCCAGTAATAATCTAAGTTCAAAGAAAATTTCCTATCATCTGCCACTACCACCATCACCATCCATTTCACGTCTTGATTTGGTTCCAACAAACAAAACCCGAATATTAAGCCCTAAGCATAGAGGTATCTCGCAGATAACCAACGGCAGTAAGACAAATAAGTTTAGAAGGCCAGATTTTGTTTCAAAGGATAGGTTTCTCTGAAGTCTAAACTACATAGAAATAAGCAGATGACAATTAAGCAAGAAATAAATAACAGATAACTCATACAAGAGGTGAAAACATTGAAGCTCAAAATGTATTGGCCCAATCTCAAGTAGTGAAGAGTAAGCTAAAACCTTTATAGCCTTGTGCTCAGGTAAACAACCAGTGATCTTGCTCGGCATGCTAGAGTAGAGTGTCTTCAACAATTCCAGGCCGAAACTGACAAGAGTTCGCAATGTTGCCAGCATAGCAAAAGCGATGACTGCTGCATTTCCACATGAAATCCTCTTGCCTGCATTCTCTTCAACACACATTCAGCCTGAGTTTCAGCAAATTTACTGATAGACATTGGGAAGTAGCCCAGAGAAGCAAATAAGTTTCTCCACGGTGGCATTATGTCAGGGCACACAAGTCGGCCCAAGACAGTGCTTTCAATCCTAGGTTGGAAAAGAAACTTCTCAATTTTGTTAGAAGCATCAGAAGTCACATTAGCAGCATCAACAGAGTCCAGTAGAGCTTCATAGTACTGAAGAGCGTGATGAATGTGGTGTGAGAAAGGGAGGTCAATTCGCTCACATCCACGGCCCAATGAGACCAAAATTTTTGGTGAAAGTTTCTTTATAAGACAAAGATATGAAGGAAGTACAGACAGGTAACTTGTGAAGGACCATATGGGAAAATTCACAGCAATTGCCTCACTCTCTGATGACCTCAAAGAGGAGGACACTGAGTTACAATTTGGGTCAAAAGCATCAATATTAACCACTTCAAGCTCAAAATTAATTCCAAGGTCATTGGCAAACTGTGTCAAATTTTGATGCATAAGGCTAATCTCAAGTGAATGGTGAGTAGAGGGAGAAGCAAAGGCAGTAATCTTCACAGATATTACCCCTCTATTCTTTCTAGGAAGCTCGTGCAGAAAAGAAGACCAATGAGCACCGAAACCAATATCAAAATCTATTACATGAATTTGCTCAGCATCACCCAGGGCTTCAAGGAGGACCTGGTTAGCAGTAAAATTGATGAACTGAATAACAGGAGAAACTTCAGAGTAAGCCATATAAGCACCCATCTTGGACATACCATCAAACGGTGCTGGAATTCTTGGTGGTACAGAGGCAACCTGCAGGTTGGGCATCAAGAAAGCCAATCCCAAGGCCTCCTTAACATAGAAGGCAGACCTTAAGAAGGGCTTCCCAATCGGAGCCACAATGTGATTGAGCCGCGCCAATATCCCTTGCGCGTTAGAAAATTTTCCAGCTTGTAACAACTCAGCTGCCTTACAAATCTGGTTATAAACAACCTGTTTCTGTTGCTGGTGCTGATGGATATTCAAACCCGTTTGGTTGCTGCAGCCACCGGTTGCCTCATGCTTGGGAACCAGTACTGGCATCTCCTGAAGTTGTCGCGGAGGGATGAAGTCAGGCCGTTGAGAAACATCTGCCTGAGGCTGCAGCATTTGGGGCAAATGCTGCTGTTTGATGGGCAACAACTGATGACCAGCCGGATCAACAAATGGAACTATAATGTTCAGAGAGCCTAAATTTCCCACATTCTCATGCTTCAGCTGTTGCTGAAGCTGAAGCTGATTTTGCTGCTCTTGCTGTGTACCAAATAATAAAGGGTTTAAGTCCGTCATGTTTGGATTAGCAGCACTTCGAAGAGTGAGAGGGTTTAAAGCTCCCCGAGGATTAAAAATCTCAACTTTCTGGTCTGGAGTCTCAAACTCTTCTTGAAAAGCAATAAAAGGAGCCAAGCATCGCAGAGCATCACCATTATTGTCACTCAGCAGACTATGTGAGTCCAAACCAATTTTCCCCGTATGTTCATTCAATGAAAACCCAGAACCAGCAAGGCCTACAGCAGTCGAATTATAGCTAATCAAAACATTACCAACAGGTGCAATGGCTGAGCCACCGGTAAACTCAGAGCTCTTGTCAATGGCCCCAAAACCCACAACGCCTTGGATCTCGTTTTGGTTTCCTCCTTGCAAAAGCAGCTTCAAGATCTCATTTTGTTTGCCTGCAAATTCAGGCAAGTTCTCCCAATCTTCAAGCCCAAGATTATCATTTACACACACCCCTTGGCTCAACTCGAGGCCAGCATTATGAACAGGAGGCTGCAGGTCAGCCACCCACTCCTCCTTCCCTCCGCCGCGTCCGGCGGTGGACGTGGGCTCATTCACAACCATATTTCCCTGTGGCTTGTTGTTATTAATAGAGGAGAAAGTAGATGTGGAGGTGGAGGGACTTGGACTCCTTGTATCCAGCACAGAAATGGGTTCATTGACTGTAAAAAGTAGATCTTTCTCGTACTTTGACTCGGGTGGATAAGCAGAAGAAGCAAAGATTGAAGAAGCAAAGCCACCAACACCACCTCTGGCTCGTAAGTTGTTGGAATTATATTGCATTTCTATCATCTATACTTAACCAAAAGTTCACGAAATTAATCAAAAAATTATAAGTCAGGGCAAAGAGAAAGAAGAATAAGGAGGAGGCAGGGAGAAACAAGAAGATATCATATGAATTTGAGTTAGCTTGCCTTTCTTTTCAACTGGTTCTTCTGCCCCCGTCTTCCTTTACCAAGATTTGAAGTTCTTGAATGGTTATGGGTAGTGAAAATCAAGGCCATAAATCTCTTGGGAGATCCATTAGAGGAACCTGGTTCTTCCAACAGTCTTTTCTTCCCCTTTTGAGCTCCATATCAACATCCCAGCTCCATAACCTCTTAACCTCTCTCTCTCTCTCTCTCTCTCTCTCTCTGTACATATATATACACAAACATATAATATACTTCTCTCATCTGATTTTATCTTGTCTAATACAGGTATCTAATTTCAAATTGTTCTTTTTTTTTTTTTTTTCTCTTTCTTTTATGCCAGTCACCTGCTTTTTCAAGAATTTCACTATAATTTTTAAACCTCTTCCTGAGGCTACTCGAGTTATAGAGGTAGTGTGTACTATTCCCTATTTTGCCATGAATCAGAGCACAACGTGTAAAAGGCAATAAAGTAGACCTCCTACTTGCCCATTGCTCGTGCTGAGTCAATGATCCACCCCCCTCTCTCGTTATTTTCCCAGCCGCACAATTTTTCATGTTTGAGCAGCTTAAGACCTTCACCCGCGGGTTTTTTTCGCTAAGGGCGTGATTGCTTGTGTTTTCATTTCTCATTTCTCATTTCTCATTTCTCATTTTTTAGAGAAAATAATGAGATTTTTCTGTTTGTGAGGTAGAAATTTTTTTTATGAGGTGGTGATTGTTTGTGAGAAAAAAGTTGTGAAAATGTTTGTGAGAATTTTTATGAGAAAATTTTAAGAGATGGTGATTGGTTATGAGTTTTTTTTTTTTTTTATGTAAGCAAATTTATATATTATTTATATATACAATATTGTAGAATAAATTAACATTAATTTATTATTATCTAAAATATTCCGTATATTATAATAAAATTTAATATTGAGTAAATTTATTATTTTATTTGATTAAAATTTGTAAATTTTTTGTGAGAATTTAATAATTTATATATTGAATATAAAAACAATATATTCATGTATATTCGATAAACATATATTAAGTATTTAATAATAATGTAAATATTGCATATATACTAAATATTCATTAATATATTTAATATATTCCTATATTTTCCGTTAAACATTAATTATTTATTTATTAATATACATTAAAAATAAATTCTTTATGTATATCAATTAAATATATATTAAATATTACATATAATGGACAAATTAATTAACTATATTAAATATATACTACATATTCGTTAAATATTTATTTTAAAATTGTACTATAATTTATCCGTTAACATGTTATTTATATATTAAAATATATATATACACATATTAAATATATATTCTTTATGTGTATCCATGAAATATATATAAAATATTTAATCATATATTAAATATTAAATGTGTACTATAAATTCCTTAACTATATTTAAAATACTATTATTTTTCAAATAGTCAAACAATAGTTCTTATTTCTTTATAAAAATAAAATTTAATATATTCGTATTATTATTTATAATATATATAAATGTCAAATAGAATTATATAATATGATATAAATTTTATTTTAATAATACAATATAATGTGTAAATATAATTATATAATATGATAATAATTTTATTTAAATATATTAAAATTTTATGTGTAAATATAATTGTATATTATGAAAACTATTGTGTGTAAATAATAAAACATTATGTGCAAATATAATTATGTATTAGGAAAATAATTTTATGTAAATATTAAATATAAATGTAATTTTTATGTGTAAATATAATTATATGTTATGAAAATAATATTATAAAATATTAAAAATGTGTGAATAATTATATTATCAAAATAATTATATTTAAATATAAAAATATTACTTGTAACTATAATTATTTATTGCAAAAATAATTCTGTTTAAATATTAAATATTACGTATAGATATAATTACATACTATGAAAATACATCAAAATAACTATCTTAAAAAAATAATAATATAAAAATATTATGTATAATTATAGCTACATATTATGATATAATTTGATTTAAATGTTAATATATACATGTAAATAATTATATTATGAAAAAATTATTTAATATAAAAATATTATGTGTAAATATAATTATATGTTATGAGAGAGTAATTATTTGTGAGGTAAAAGTGTAATAATTATAGTTAATGTGATAGGTGAGAATGATTGTTTGTAAGAATTTTTTGTGAGAATGAGGGAAAAAATTTCAAAAAAATTTCAAGGAGGAGAGGAGAAATTTTGTGAGGTGAAATTTTTTTTCACAAGCAACCACACCTTGGGAAGAACTTCTTTGTTTTTGAGGGCTTGAGATTTTAACACTCACTACTACCAACACGAATTTTTTTTTAAAATAAATTTGTAATTGTTGATTATTCATTAGTTAATTACAGTATTCTCTTTATTGTTGTTCAAAGCTATTTTTTTTAATTCTTGAATTAATTTAACATATTGTTGTTTTAATAACTTTAGCAGTGCTAGAAATAAATATTAATAATTTTATATAATACAACTTTATTCAAATAATTGAAAAAGTTCAATAAATTTAATTATTGCACTTAGAAAATACCAGAAATCATATTTTGCAGTGCTATGTTTTTGTAGAACAATTATTCAGGAAAAAAGTGGTGGAATTTCCAAAAATTGCTTATTCTTAGCTTTCTAAATGGATTACATACCAAAAACTACTTTTCTTTTCTTTCTTTCAAATTGAGTTATTTAATTAACTTAAATTACCATTTGAAAAATAATAATCAAAGCTAAATAATAATATCTTCATCTTCAATTTCCTATAGGCCGTCGTTTAGATTTGTTTTCTGGAAGCATTTTCATTTTCTGGTAAACAAGAATAATAAAAAGTTAGTTATAAAAGTGTTTTTTAAAATAAAATGTTGTTTGAATGTTTTGTTTAAAATATAATTATTATATAAGATTGAAATTGAATTGTAGTTAAAAAATATAGTGTTTTATATTAAAAATCATACAAATATAAATAAAAAAAATAAAAAATACTAAAAAGTGAAATGGAAAAAGAGTATAAAAATTTATTTAAAAAAATATTTTAAAAATAAAAATATACATAAAAATAAAAATAAAAATTAATAATTTTCTATTTTCATTTTCATCATTTTCAATACAAAACAAAAACAAACCACTCTTACGGTCTTACCTATGAAAACCAATAGGTTGGTGTCTGGCCATAATGTGCACCGCAGGCAATGTTTTCAACTTGTCATTGGATCGTGCATGGCACGCTCCAAACGGTAGGCGTGGGTCAATGTACGTTTCTACTTTGAGGCCCTCTTTCTGAGCTACAAACGGCGGCGTGTTCTGCTGGTGATGGGATTTTTTTGATTTTCCCCCTCCAATTTGAACTTTTTCAAAAGCTATTGCTGGAAAGGTAGGAACAGTAAAAAGCAGAGTAGTAAAAGTAACTGTGTGTTTGTGATTATTCAGCTTTCTTTGTTTAAATTAATTTTTTGAAAAGCTGCTGCTTTTTTGGTCTGCTGGCTGAGCTGTTCGTTGTTACTTTTTACCCGGGGGCTCTTTGATCTTACTCTTATCAAATGATGGAGTTTCATACTTTGTTATAGTATCAAAATCATAGCTTTGTTTTTCTTTTTAACATTCTAGGTTGTGTTTCCTAGCATTTTGGAAAAAAATTTGTCAACTCCCAAAATAATCCCAAAAAATATACACATTTTTCAATTATTTTTTCAAAACACAAAAAATTTATACCAAAAAAATTCTCAAAATTCAATCTCAAAAAGACCTTACACACTACTCTAGTCCTATCTTGACCATACCTAACACTCAAATATATATATATACACACCATCAAAGTATATATATATATACATTACATAAAAAAATAATTTTTTTTTACAAACCCAACAAAAAAGTAACTGATTTGATATTTACAATAAAATTTATCTCCCCACCAAAATATTAACAAACAAACAACTCATTCTCAATTTATTTTCCCTATTTTCCTAAAACATAAACAAACACTTGACACTTTTTCCAAGTTTTCTCTCAAAAACTCATTCTCCCAATTTTTTTTCTAAAATATGGTCAAAAACACTAGTGAACGAGCCCCTAATTTTTTTATTCTGGCCTTATTCTAGGAATACGGCCAGGCGGGAAAACCCGCCGTAAAAAAGTAAGAGCTCATTTAATTTTATTTTTTGGAGGTATTTTTTAGTGAAAATAAATAGTGAAAAATTAGTTATAAACGTAAATTTAAATATAAAATATTGTTTGGATATTTTGTTTAAAATGAAATGATTGTGTAGGATTAAAAATGAGTTGTATTTGAATATTGCAGTATTTTTATATTAAAAGTCGTGCAAATGAAAGTATGAGAAAATTAAGTGAAAAAATTGAGAGAGTGTAATATTGTATTTGGAAAAATGTGTTGAGAATAAAAATATATGTGAAAATAAAAGAAAATTTGATAACTTTGTATTTCCATTTTTATGAGAAAATGAAAATGGTTTGAAAACAAAATCAAACGGGCACTAAGCAAACAAAAATTCTAGAAAAGAAAAAACAGTAGCAATAGATATGGAAAAGGAACGAAAAAAAATTCAATACCAAAATGCCCCCAATTCACGATATTTAAATGTAAGAATAACCCAATTCCATAAATCTAAAAGCGGGTATTATAGAACTTATTTTTTATATTTTGTAAAGCCCTAAAATTGACCTAATCATAGATTGTACTTAATATTAGGGCTTGTTCTCCTATGTTTTGGTCATTTTTTAGAAATTTTTTTGGGGGAATGGATTTTTGGAAGAAAATTTGGAAAATGTGCCATGTGTTTCTTTTTATTTTAGGGAAATATGAAAAATGATTTGAGAATGAGTTGTTTGTTTCTTTATGTTTTGGGGAGAGACAAATTTTACTGTAGATGTCAAGTCAGTTACTTTTTTGTTAGGTTTGTAAGGTAAAAATGATTTTTTTTTTATGTATTATATATATTTATTTTTATAGTTGGATGATGTGTATGTGTGTGTGTGTGTATATATATTTGTAATGATTGAAATATGAGTATAATTAATTTAATTGGTTATTTATTTTGAAATTTAAATTTTTATAAATTTAATATTAATAAATGATGTATTATTTGGTCATATTAATAAATATTAATCATTCATGAAATCACAATTATATTTTAATTATAAAAAAATTAGCTTATATAATAATTATATCATAATTGTTAATATCGGCTTATAAAAAAATTTAATTACTATACATTAATTACAAACTAATTATTGTTTATTAATTAAAATATAATTATTTAACTATTTATTACTTGCAATTTATGTATAAATAAAACTTGATTATTTATTAAAATAAATAATTTTTTAATAATTTATGTATATATAAGACTTAATAACAGTTCATCAAATTTAAAAAATAATAATCTTATATTATATAAAATTACATCATCTTAAATTATTTATTAAATAAATAAACATAATATTTAATTATACGTAAAATACGACACATAATCAATATATAAATAATAAGTTATTTAATTATTTTAGCACATTATTTAATTAATACGTTATTTAGTAAATAAATTACTTAGAATAATCAAATAATTTTACTTAAATTTAATTAATTCTCTCAATAATTACTTTAAGCATATAAATATTAATTATTACATAAGTATCACCCTATAATCAATTTTTTTATTATAATTTTAAATAAATGTGAAGATTAATATTTAATGAAGAATATTTTTTGAAGAAGATTAATTTATTTATTATATCAAATCAAAACATCTTAAGTTATTTATTAAATGAATAAATATAATTTTAATTAATACATTAAATATTAAATATAACTAATACATTTTTAATTAATAAGTAAATTTAATTAATTTAATATGTTATTCAATAAATAAATTATTTAGTAATAACATAAATAATATTTAATTAAATTTAATTCATTTTTTCGATAATTAATTTAATTAAATTTGTAAACATCAGTTTTAGAATTTTTTTTTACCTAATAAAATTTTAATATTTATATATATATGTATGTATGTATGTATGTATGTATGTATGAGTAAAATGGGAGAGTGATAAATGAATGAGTGATGTGAAAGGTAGAGTGAGAAAAGTGAGGAGGTAGGTGTAATTTTTAGGGTGTAGGGTTTTTTGGGTGAATTGTGAGGGATTTTTTGGGAAAAAGATTGAAAAATGTGCCTCTATTTTGAAAATTTTTGGGGGGTTGGAAATTTTTTTGGGAAAACATAGAAGAACAAGCCCTTAAAGTTTGAATCAATTAATTTAATTAATTAATTAAATGAATTTCATATATTATTAATGAAAGTATTTTAGATTATTGTAATGCACACTACAAATATATATTGATTATAAATGTAATTACTCAAAATCGATTTTAGAAAAATGAGAAATTAATGCCCAAAGTAAGTCTTGCACCAACTTTAAAAAAAGTTGCAAAGAAACTAATATGGAAAAATAAGATTCTAATGGTAAAAAAGTAAAAATTAAATAAAAAATTTAATTAAATAAAAGGCCAATGAACCCAATTAATTAAGCTCATCAAGATGGACACTTAGGCCCAAGAGGCCGAAGCCCATCAAGTACTTAATCACTATAAATATCAATTCTCAAAGTTAAAATGGTCAAAATAATAAATTCTTCTTAAAAAATTTCAAGCTCTGACTCCACTTAAATGTGTTCTAGAGTAGCCTTTAAATTCGCTAACTTCCGTAAAAGACTTTAACTTTACTTCCGAGCAACATCATTTTGGCACCATCTATAGGAACTCCCATTTAGAGTAAGGAATATTTAGAATGTAGACAAGATCTAGAGTTTGAGATTCCAACACCTATGTCGACCTAAGATGTGAGAATACATAGAATAACCACCCTAAAGTGTAGTCACGTCCGGTGCTAGAGCCACACCTGAAGCCATCCACTATTGAAGGAGATGCCAAACATTAGATTCCAACCCCTAAAAGGCTAGTATTGCAGATGACCCAAGAAGGATTGATAGCAATATTAGACAACGCCTCCATGCAAGTTGCTACCAAAGCAGTCGCCTAGTATGTTGGAGAGCATTGCCCTCATGAACAACCTCAGTCTTCTCGCTGGAGTAAAGAAGCCTCATCATCCTTAAAGAGGATAAAACGAATGATAAATCAAGAGCAGGATGCTGCCCCCTTTACCCAGAAGGTGGATGTGTAGTCCTTTTTCCAAGCTGACTCATCACAATGATTGCCCACTGCAACAAGGAGTTTAGACTTACTCATTCATACCTTGGTGCTCAATAAGGGAATGAAACAAGTACCTCCCTCTAGCCATCACTCTCTCGAGACACAACCCCTTTTACTCAACCATCTTAACAAAGCCACTCCTCTCGAGCACAAACATGCCAACCTATCGGAGTTTAATGGCACAATAGACCCTTAAGAGCAACTGCATAATTTCCTTGCAAGAATGGAGCTCTACAATATGAGTGAAGCTGCCTACTTCTACACTATCCTCACCAAATATGCTTTGACATGGTTGAACCAGATGCTGGCCAGACCCATCACGATTGGGAACAACTAGCACAACACTTTCCTCTATAATTTCTCTATCAACCGCAAGTACCCTAAGTTGGTGGTTTATTTGTTCACAATTAAGTAGAATGATGGAGAATCTCTAAGGGATTATAAACACTTCATTCGAGCAATACATATGATTCCCCACATTAGCTAAGAGCTCTTGCCTAGCATTATTTAGCAGAAACCTGAGGCATTAGAAGTTTTGGTAGTTTATAGTTGGAAAGCCACCAAACACACTTGAAGAACTCCTCATCGAGAAAAGAAGTACATCCAGATCAAGGAGGCAATTGCCCCTCATCATGCTAGCAAGTGCAAAGAGTGAGAAGAAAGAGGCAACAATAACAAGATATCAGGAGATCACAACATAACCCTCTCAAAGCATTCTCCAAATACACTGTTGTCACAATTTCCAAGATAGACATCCTGGTCTTGGCGAAATAGTGAGGTTTGATCTAGTGGCCCTTGAAGATAGTGGACAATCCAAGTGACAGAAGCCTGACAATTGGTGTTATCTTCCATCGCGATCACATGCATACTATCAAGGAGTTACTAACATTTCAAGGATGAAATTGAGTGGCTAATCTAGAGAGGATACCTAAAGGAGTATATGAACTTAAAGCAGGATAGTTCCAAGAGGAGGTTCAAAATCAGAGACAACAGGGATTGCTGACGCTCCCTATAGACAATTGGAGCCGAAGGAACAATGCCAACAAGATCTAGAGAAGTTACCAATTACGAATGTCATTTTTGTTATCCTTGTAGGACCTACTAGAGATGACTCCTCAAATGCAAGAAAGACATTGGCATGAGCAGCAATACAAACTCAAGCCTACTCGATCGACCTAATACTAGAAACATATGAAATGCATAATCTACTTCTTAACATTAGCTTCAAAGAAATATACATGGAGGCTACGTGATGTTAGTACAATGATGCCTTAGTGATCCCTGCCCCCCTCATCAATCTCTAGATGAAGAAGATCTTAGAAGAGAGAAGAAACTCAGCTGATATAATCTTCTACAACGCCTTTCTCCAATTTACTGTAGATAACACTCAACTGTAGAAAATCAATACTCCCCTAGTAGGATCTATTGGCAAGGCAGTGGAAACCCTCGAGGAAGTCTCACTCCCCCACTCCTTAAGCACTCATCCTCGTAGGGGTTACTAAAAGGGCGAGGTTCCTAGTTATCAGAATCCCATCAACTTATAACATATATTAGGAAGGCCTACTCTGAACCTTTTCCGAGCAGTGGTATCAACCTATCATATGAAGATGAAATTCCCTACTTTGAGTGTAGGGTGGTAATTGAGCTAACTGGAGCCAAACTTAGGGAATATTTTCAAGCTCAAGCTCAAGCTCAATGAGCCTAAAATTTTAAGCTCGAGCTTAGCTCGCCTCAACTTGATAAAGCTCAAATTGTCAAGTGAATCATAAACACTTATAATCTCGAGCTTAAGTTTGAAATAAAAAATATAGTAATATAATATATATTTATTAATAAAATAAAATAATAATATTTAACTATATACCAGCTCGCGAGTCAATTTGTGAGCTTCAATCCTAGATGCAGACAGATCAAAATTGACTTGAAATAAAGCTCTAGACTTGGGTGAGACTCACAAATCGGCTTGACTCATTTGCACCCCTAGCTGAGTGGAACAAATGAAGCTTTTGGCATAATACAACTTATTATTATATGTTTTCTAAAGCCTTAAAAACTGACCTAACCATATTTACTTGTTAATATTATAGTTTCAATCAATTAATTTGACTAATTAATTAATTGAATTTTATTGTTAACTTATTGTAAGTAAAAAAATTTGGATTATTATGATGTAACTGCCAATAAATATTGATAATATATTTAATTATCCAAAATTAATCTTAGCAGAACGAAAAATTAATGCCAAAAGTAAGTATTGTACAACTCTAGACATAGTTAAAAGAGGCAAAATGACTCCATAATTTCTCAGAGGATATTCTTGTTAGCATAAACTAGTGTTTATAATTGGGATATATTATGGTAGTTAGTTGGCAATCATAAGGGTACAAAGTAATATATACAATGGTAAGTTTCGACATATATTACATAGAATATAAAAAAGAAGTTGATTTCTGATAGTATTATCTTAATTGATTATACGAAGTTGAAGGAGAATTTAGTTGATTCATTCACGAAAAAGCTTATCTAGAGATCAACTAAGATGCCTATCATGACGAATGAGTTTAAAACCCATAAGTTAAGGATCTTCATAACAAAAACCCAATATTGTGGCATAGCTTTATTATGAAGATTCATACAAGCACTCAGAAATTTACCCATACATATTCTTAAGATAGAAAAGTTCTATATGTTGCAAGGGTATGGGGTAAAATATAACTTCTAATTATTCTAATAACTGTATGATGCTGCTCTGACATAAAGATAGTGTCCTTTTCGGAAGTCAGCAAATTTATTTGAGTTCTATTTCTTTAGAATGTGGATTAGAGAGTCTAAACTCTTGATTTTTTGCAGATAGTTTCTCTTACGCTCAATTTGACCTTAGGGCTTAGTATTTACAGTATTTTTTCTTTAGTGGGCTTCAGCATACTAGAATATAGATGCTCTTCTTTGTGAACTTAACCAATTAGGCTCTCTAGCCTTTTTATTCATTTATTATTGAATTAGTTGAGCCACTTTAGTTCTTTTCTTACTTTTCTGCCCTTAGGGACTTAATTCACCATATCATCAAGTCCCTATTTTTAATTTAAAATTTTAATTTCATGCTGAAAACATAAATAAGGTCAATGATAAATTTTTAGCTTATCTTAATTTATTTTGAAAAGATTTTAATAAGGTGACTAGCTATTTTATTACTCAAGTTTTCAGAGTGGATGTTAGGAAGTAGGATCCAATTTAAATTAAAGTCACAAGTTGAGCCAAAGTTTCCGGTAGTGAGGGGGATGGTAGCAAGAGTGTTGCTGCCAAGAATTCGCAGACCACCTATGGGGTAGCCATCGCGATGGGTGACAAGGGTGAGGATTGGGTACTTGGGCACTTAACACCTTCTTGGGACTCAGACTAGAGGTACCTATCGTCTCATTTAGTGTTGGGTCATCAGGACTTTTTTGGGGCACTTGGACTTTGAAAAATATATCCGACATTTGTTCTTTGGGTGAATGAAGCCATTTATTTTCCTACTTATTTTCTTGAGGGGCTTAGAAAAATTTATAGGGACAAAGATTTATGCTTTAGAAGTTGTTGAGGATGCTTATCAAGAGTGCGCACTTTGCAAAGAACTTAGAAAATTTTCATTTGGATGTCTCATACTTGGGAGATCTTTTAGGATCATTAGTAAGGATCATGGTTTATATGACCACTCATAATTTTCTTAGAAGGTATTTTGTTTATCATGCATCTGGATAGGCCTGCCGAGCTTCGAGTCTTAATATCTGAGGGTAAAGGACTTATAGTTGCGCTGACTTTGCTTTGTGTAAGGAATAGTTTTAAGATCTTGTGGTGACTAGGTGTATGTTAGACATAAGTCCATGGACTTACATGTTGCAATGAGGTTGAAGCTTGTCTCACTTCATGAAGAAGGTTCAAGTGTTATGGCACCATTTTAAGAGCGATGGTACTCTTCTAGGTATTTTGCGGTGCTTTTTTCCTCTTTGTTGACTATTGTCGTATGTATCTTCATTACTGCTTCTTTACATTATCCTTAGCGCTTATGCTTGATTTTGCTTTCTTTGTTCTACATAGATAAGAAGATATATTTTGTAAGGATCTATGCTGGGAGGACAAAATAAGGTTCGCATAAGAGGCGTGCAGTGGAACTAAGCCGGGGGAAGGCATCATTGATTGGGCAGCATTCGAGCCCCCATCGTCAATAGTTAAGTAAGGTGCATGCTCTACCAACTTCATCATCTCGTCAACTTGGTACTGATGATAGTCCAAAGGCTGTGATTTATGGACCAACTGAGAAAGCATAGGGTCTTTCTCAATGATAAGTTAGAATTTGCAGGCTATGCTGAGATTTAACTATTTTTGGTAGAGGTTCATAAGTTGAAGAATTCTTAGGAGCTCTTTTAAAGCTATGTTATTCCTTGAGTGCCTAAGGGCCTTTCATGGAGACGTTTCATTATAGACCTTTTAAGGTTTGCTATTAAATCACATTGCTTCGAGCATTCTTTGAAGTTCTTTTTGTGAATATATCGCTCCACTTACTGAAGGTTTTTCTATTGGGGGTGTCTTTGGCAAGCCCCTTTAAGGGGTCTTATAGCAATTATGATTTTGTGAGCCTCCTCAAGGGGTCTCTTAATTGGCTCAATTTTTGCATGCTCATTAAAGGTTAGACCCTAAGGGCATTATGAGAATTTAGTCGTTGGAGCTTCACAGGGTTTGAGTAGGAGTCAAGCCTACACTTAGTCTCTCTTCTTGTCTTGTGTTGGGTGCGACTTCATTTTTGCTCCTTTGTAGCAACATGCTAATTGTTGTTTTTCTTTGGATGGCCAAGTGTAAGTCAGATAGGGTAATATTTGCATATTACATTATTGTAAGAATTCGCATCTTTGCTATGAATTTGAGCATTATTTTGCTCATTTTTGCATTAAGTCATTTGAAGGACTTATTATTCATACTTCTCTTCACTTTCACATGTCGTCTATACATCGTTGTATGTTTGCACTCTTTCTTCACTTCTCTTTTTTCTTTCTGGTAGTGGTCGCCTAATTTGGACAGGTGCCAAGGTGCCTAGACTATGGTGTGCCTGGATGCCCAGTCTTTAAGGTGTCTGGACACTCGCCAGGTACCTTGCTGCTGAGCACTCAATTTTTTTAGGCCTGGGTGTTTGGGCGTCCGGTCACTAGGCTTGGTTAGATATTCACTATGTTCATTTTCTCGACAAATGTAGTCATTCAGGTGTTGACTAGTGGCATACCTAGCTTGTCTCTAGGAATGGAAATTATGAGGGTTGATTCAGGAATTACTAGTCCCTATCCCTATCTTACTTTTCAAATCAATCTCCATACCACTCTCCATGCCCAACAGGAGGAGAACTTTGTAATCATTTATGCATTTAATAGATGCGGGAACTTTTATGGGTATTTTTCATTCTCCATTTCTCATTCTATTTTTCAAAATAAATTAAATAGAAGCATATAATTAATTCAAAAATCCATAGATTATAATTTTCCTCAAAATAAGTACAATCCTTGGTTAATGTAAGTAAAATAAAATTAATCCAAATAAATATAATCCAAATCATAAAGAGTTACATCCATCATTTTGTTCACTCTCTTTAATCTTTAATTCTTCACATCATTAATTTAGATTGCACAAATTTGAATTAGCTATCATTTTCATATTTTCTTAGTTCTTAAGGTATTTCTCTTACTATTTAATTTTTAAAAATTCTCTTTAATTGTATAGAATATGCATGTGTTTCATTAGTTTTAAATCTTTATACATGTATTATTTTAGTTAGTACAAAATAATATATGATTTTAAACTACATATATATTTAGATAAATGATTCAAAATTGATATAATAAGTATCAAAATTCCATCAAAATAAAAGATGAAAGCAAGAAATAGACAAGGATCCATAAATTAAAACCAAAATAGGGCAAAATTTAAATTGTCATCCCTATGCCAAGGATATAACAACATGCCTTCAATTGAGATTTAAATGCTAGAAAATTACATTTGAAGAAGGAATCAAAGGAGTGAAGAAGATCTTCCAATGGACACCTCCAAATCAAGATCAACAAGCTTATCTTTCTTGATCCGATTTCTCCACACCAAGGCCTCCAAAAATCAGCGACTTTTGCACATAATATGAACTCCAATATAGCCACTCAATGACCGAAAATGAGGAAGAAAGTAGCTCCAAGAGTCACCCAAATCAAGCTCTAAAATCGACCACAAGAGAGGTTTAATCACCAGTCGCAAGCTTCCCAAGCGTGAAGCCTCTAATGAATAATCCGCACACCTAGGAAGGTCTCTCAATTCCACACACTATTTGCTAGAGAAGAGAGGATGAAGAAGATGAATGGATGTGGTGGTTTTTGGGAGGAGGGGATCAAAGAGGTAGTTACTCAACACATGAGTTGGCTTCATTTTTGGAGTAAAAAAAAAAAAATGAAAGCATGAATAATCATGCTATGGCTGACCATGTGTGCTATTTATAGGAGAAGGTGGAACCATCAACACATGTACGAACTTGACAACTTACTAAATTTTCATATAGTTTGAATTTGTATTTTAATTTCATAAATTAAAATACCAACTCATAATTCAAATGGACTCTTCCAGTTGATTTCCCACCAAAACTTGAATTCCCTACTCAATTAAATTAACTCTTTAATTGAATTAATTTAACTTAACTCCTTAAATTAATTAACTTAACTCTTTAAGTCAACCTGAGTTAACTTAAATCCTTAAGTTAACTTGACCAATTAATGTGTCATATGATACCAATTAAATTAACTTTTTTAATTTAATTGCCCTAATTTAACTCTTTAAATTATTTTTGATTATGTTAACACTTAAATCAATCAAGTCAAAATGACCAATTGATAATTAGTCAACTTGTTTTTTCTCCTCAAGCAAAAACGCATACTATTTAATTTTCTATTGCCTTAGAAAATTCCTTCTATCAAATAAGAGTTTCCTTAGACTTTTGTGTGTGACCCATTATATTCATTGGACATAGGCTCACAACTCATTTTGATACTTTGAATAATAAAATATTCGAATTAGTTTAAATTTATTTAAACTAATAATTCTTTCTCTATGGTCGATGTCTAGCAACAAGCTCATAGAGCTCAACTAATGAGATGAATGAATTATATCTTGATGAACCATTATAACTTACGCCTACCATACAAATATGGTCCTTCTGTCTCCTATCTCTCGAAAGAGGCTTAAGGCAAGATATTTGTCGGGTCACTAATGGCCTCAATAACTATGTCTCTACATCCAATGTTCAATTCCACTTTATGACCTCAACTTTGAAAAATACATTTTCAAATTATTATACTACCTTACCTAAGGATTTCTTGGAATCGATTATTATAAAATACATAGGAGATGTACTCATTCTTCACAACAACGAGCAGATGGATCCCATCTTGGATCTCAGAAACCTCTATGTTTAAGTAGCTTATGCCCAATATAAAGCCCAGATTACTCGTTATGTGGTCAGGGCAAAGTCAAAGCATAAGAATCTGAACATAAGGATACTATAGATCCTCAAGTTAAAGGACTAATTATTTACACTATCGTAAGCTTTGAGAATTCTTCACTACCGACTTGCCACTACGGCTATCTAGTGGCTAGTAGATTATCTGGGTGGGCCTTCAGTGAACTTGTTCTCCAATAAACATCTACTAACATGCATCCATGTCTAACATAGATTGCGAGGCAATATCCAACACCTTGGAGTATGCATTGTTAGTTCAAGTTTATCCCAATCTTAGGTGCCCTTTCTCATAAGATTATATGATTTGGAATATTTAAAATCATGATCTTAGAGACTTGTTTCATGATCACCATCATATGTGAAGTCAAGTGTAGCACTAGGATTCAATAAATAAAGCACAAAAATGCTAAATTAACTCAGCTACACTCGAGACCAAGGATTTAATCATGCTTTAAATTCAGATTTGGATGAAAGATTACCTTGAATGCTCAAAATCTAAGGAAAGAAGGAAGAATACTTCAACACTTGAAAACTGTCTTCTAACGGCGTAGTAGGTTCTTGGCAACAATTCCTTATCCAAATCACCTCAAAATTTGCTGAAATTTGGACACAATCTCACAAACACCTTGATGAAGCTCTAGTAAAAAATCAAAAGTCACTTCAGAAATGCCTCCAAACTAACTAGACTGCAATGGATCTCCAAAAGCCAAGTAATCCAAATGTATTGCCTCTAATGTGATGATCCACACACCAATGGTAAATCCAATTCTCTCCTAGATTAGCTAGAGAACCGAGGAGATAAGAGAGAGGATGAAGGCCGAATTGAAGAGGGAAAGGTGAAGAAAATATGAAGCCTCAACATATGAGAGAATCACACAAAATTGGAGAGAAAAATGGAATCTAACAATTAGATCTAGAATTTTGCAAGCTAGCTCTCAAGTGGCCGGTTACTATATATATATATAGAGGAAGGGAATGTGTGATGCTAGTTGGCATCACACCTCCCATGAGGTGCCACCTAAGCAAACAAGTTGTGTGTGAAATTCACATTTCATTTACATTTGAATTTCATTTGAAATCTTCATTTCATCTCATGAAATATTACCCAAAAAAATTCAAATGCACTCAAAATGAACTCTTTCATTTTGTATTTCCCTCCAAATTAATTCTTCACATTAATTAAATTAACCCATTACTTTAATTAATTGGTCTTGACTTAACTCTTCAAGTCAATTAGTTAGCTCTTTAAGCTAAAAGACGTCAACTTAACTCTTAAGTCAACTTGACCAATTGTTAGTCATGTGGCACCAATTAATTTAATTGGTCTAATTTAACTCCTTAAATTATTTAGATCAACTTAACAATTAAATTGATCAAGCCAAAATGACAACAAATTAGTCAACCGTTTCCCTCTTTAAAATCGATCAAGATGGAAGATGGAATTTTCTAACTCTTAGAAAATTCCCTTCATCATGTAGGATTTCCAATTGGGTTTTGTGTGTGACCCATTAGGTTCTATAATTCATTGGACATGGGCTCACAACTCTTGTGATTTCTAGAATATCGAAATATTCACATTAGTTTAAACCCCTTTAAACTAATGAATCAATTCAATTAATCTCCATTAATTGAAGAGTACCCAGTCTCCATGGTCGATGTCTAACCTCAAGCCCATGGATCCTGACTAATTTGCCAAAATGAATATGCTCTTGGAGAATTATTCTAGCTCTACGCTTACCATGCAAATACAATCATTCTGTCTACTATCTTCAGAAAGAGGCCTAGGGCAAGATATTTTTTGGCTCCCTAATTGCCTCGATAACTATGTTTCTATTCCCAATTTTTTATTCCCCTTTATGATCTCATCTTTGTAAATTTTTTTTTTCAAATTGTCATACTACCTTACACAAGGATTTCATAGAATTGATCATTATAGAATACATAGGAGATGCATTCGCCTTTCACAATATGGAAGAGTCGAATTCCATCTTGGATCTCACAAACCTCCATGTCTAGGTAGCTTATGCCCAAGCTCAACCTGAAAGACCTGCGAAATGGTTAAGAGTCAAAGCATGAGGATCTAAACACAAGGTTACAATGGATCCAAGTCAAATTACTAATTATATGCACTAGCATAAGTTGGAGAACTTGCCACTACGATTGTCTAGTGGATTCTCCGGGCAGGCCTTCAATGAACTTGTTCTCTAACAAGCACCCATGTCTACATGGTTTGCTCATGAAATGGAGCAATATCCAACTTTTAGATTTATGCATCGTTAGTGCAAGTCTATCCGAATCTTAGATGCCTTGTCTCGTAAAATTCTATGATTTGAAAGATTTAATATCATGATTGTGTAAGATTTATTTCATGATCACCACCCAATGCATGACCAAGTCCAGTAGTCTTGTGTCATCTAAAGCTTCAACTAAATGCCACTAAAGTAAAATAAGCGTAAGATGAAGATGGCCATTTATAATGAATATCATTCAATCAAGATTGTGTTATAAGTGAAATGGTTTATATGCCAATCTAATTGGCTACTGGCACTATTCCAACAATTTCCCACTTGCCCTAAAGCTAATTCCCTATAGTCTTAAGACCCATCTTCTCAAGATATCTATTGAAGACCTTTTGCATTAGGGGTTTAGTTAATGGATCTATTATATTCTCTTCTGAGGCAACCCTCTCCACTTGGGTGTCGCTTCTATAAATGATCTCCCAAATCAAATCATATCACCTTAGAATGTGCTTGGATCATTGATGAGATCTTAACTCTTTAGCTTGTGCTACCGCCATGTTGTTGTCACAGAAGACAACCACTGGTTCAGCAATACTAGGCACTACATTCAGTTCTTGGATGAAGTTTTTCATCTACACACTTTCCTTTGCATCTTTTGAAGCCGCAATGTATTCTGGCTCTGTGGTTGAATCTACCATAGTGTCATGTTTGGAGCTCTTCCAACTCACCGCACCGCCATTGAGGTGAAATCTAAATCTAGAAGTGGATTTTAGGTTATCTACATCAGATTAAAAACTAAAATTCGAAAACCTCTCAAGTTTCAATTCTCCATTGCCATATACCAAAAATAAATCTTTAGTCATTCTCAAGTACTTAAGGATTACTTTAAATTGTACACTACTCCTACCAGCCTTCTTGTACACACAAGGTTTTTACATATTTTTAACAAAGCCAAACGATTTGACTGTCTTATCAAAACATATGTTCTAACTTCGAGATGCTTGTTTGAGTCCATAAATGGATCTCTCGAGTTTGCAAACCTTCTGCTTACTCCATTTCGATGTAAAACATTGTGGTTGCTCTATATAAATTTCTTCTTCAATGTTTTCATTGAGGAAAACAGTTTTCACATCCATTTGCCATATCTCATAGTCATAATATGCGGCTATGGAAAGCAAAATCCTAATAGACTTAGGCATTGCAACCGGTAAAAAAGTTTCCTCGAATTTAATACCGGATATTTGAGTGTAACCCTTTGCCACTAGTCATGCCTTACAAAAGAAGGTGTGAGCTAAGGATCTAATTATAAAACAATTAAAAACTAAAATCAAACTTGATTACACCTCCCAAAGGATATGAATTCATGCATCGAAAGTGGATTAAGGTCAAAAAATTACCTAGATAGCAAATTCCAACTAAAGAGATAAAGACTTGCTTGAACTTTTCAATGTAGTCTCCTCCTGGCGCAGCAGCTTGTAGGCAACCTTTGCCCAACCAAATCACCTTAGAATCGGTGAAAATTTGGATACAAAATCACCAACATATTGATGAACCTTTAGTGAAAAATACAACCAAAACAGAAAAATGGAAGTTACTCTAGAAACGCCTCTAAGTTTCTGCCTAAATAGAGGATCTCCAAAAGGCAAGCAATCAAAGTGTTTTGCCTCTAATGTCAAGATCTAAACACCAACGGACAATCCAAATCTCTCCTATGTTAGCTGGAAAACAAAGAAGAGATAAAGGTATGAAGAGGTCAATTTGGGAGGTAGGAGATGAAGAAAAATATGAAGCTTCAACACATAAGGCAACATATACAAAACTGGAGGGAACATGAGAATCTAACAATTAGATCTGAAATGCTTGTGTAATCACATGCCTTGGCCGCCCACCCTCTGTATCTATATATAGATGGAAGGAAGGTGTGATGCTTAGGTGGCATCACACCATCCTTGCGGTTGGCACCAACTTGCAAGCAAGTTGCATGTGAATGTGTGATGCATTTGAGTTTCATTTGAAATCTTCATTTCATTTCATTTCATTTCATGAAATGTCATCCAAATAAATTCTAATGCACTCCAAATAAATTCTTCATTTGAATTTTTCCTCCAAAATTAATTCTTCATTTTAATTAAATTAAACACTTTAATTTAATTAATTAATTAACTTTTGACTTAACTCTACAGTCAATTAGCTTAACTCTTTAAGCTAGTTATTGTTAACTTAACTCCTTAAGTTAACTTGGCTAATTAGTTGTCATATGGCACCAATTAAATTAACTCCTTAATTTAATTGGTCTAATTAACTTCTTAAATTATTTAGATCAATATAACAATTAAATTGATCATGCCAAAATGACAGAAAACTAGTCAACCGAATGCCTTCTCAAAATCGATCATTATGGAATTTTTAACTTTTAGAAAATTCCCTTCATCAAGTAGGATTTCCAATTGCCTTTTGTGTGTGACCCATTAGATTCTATCATTCATTAGACATGAGCTTACAATTCTTGTGATTTATTGAATATCAAAATATTCACATTTGTCTAAACTTCTTTGAACAAATCACTCAATTCAATTAATCTCATTAATTGAAGAGTACTCAATCTTCATGGTCAATGTCCAACCTCAAGCTTATGAAGCCCAATTAATTAGCCGAAATGAATGCTCTTGGAGAACCATTCTAGCTATACGCTTACCATGTAAATACGGTCCTTCCGTCTACATCTCCCGAAAGAGGCCTAGGGCAAGATACTTGCTGGCTCTTCAATAACCTCAATACTATGTTTCTGTTCCCAATGTTCGATTCCCCGTTATGACCTCATCTTTGGAAAATTTCTTTTCCAAATTGTCATACTACCTTGTGCAAAGATTTCATGGAATCCATCATTATAGAATACATAGGAGATGCACAAGCCCTTCACAATGACGAGGAGTTGGATCTCATCTTGGATCTTATAAACCTCCATGTCTAGGTATCTCATACCTAGTCTCAACTCAAAAGACCTGTTAAGTGGTCAAGAAAGAGTCAAAATATGAGGACCTAAACACAAGGTTACCATGGGTCCTTAGGTCAAATGACTAATAATATGCACTAGTGTAAGCTGAAAAACTTGCCACTACCGACTTGCTACTATGGCTATCAAGTGCATTCTCCGGGCGGGTCTTCAGTGAACTTGTTCTCTAACAAGCACCCATATCTCACATGGATTGCTCATGAAATTGAGCAATATCCAACCCTTGGATTTATGCATTGTTAGTGCAAGTTTATCCGAATTTTAGATGTCTTGTCTCATAAGATCTTACGACTCGAAAGATTTAAGCTCACAACTGTGGAAGATTTATCTTATAATCACCACTTAGTGTGTTACCAAGTCCCATGGTCTTGTGTGATCTAAGGGCTTCACCCAAATATTGGTGAAGTAATTTAAGCATAAGATGAAGATGATCATGTATAATGAATATCATTCAATCAAGATTGTATCACAATTGAAATAATTTACATGCCAATCTCATTGGCTGCGGCTACTATTCCAACAATCTCCTACTTGCCCTAAAGCTAATGCCCTATAGTCCTAAAACCCATATCTCCAAATGGCCTTCAAAGACTTTCTGGGTTAAGGGATTGGTCAGTGGATCTACTATATTCTATTCCGAGACAACTCTTTCCACTCAAATGTCGCCTCTATCAATGATCTCCTGGATCAAATGATATCGCCTTAAAATATGCTTGGATCATCGATGAGATCTTGGCTTCTTAGCTTGTGCAACCGCACTATTGTTGTCATAGAACACAACTATAGTCTCAACAATACTATACACTACATCTAACTCTTGGATCAAATGTTTTGATCAAAACTCTTTCCTTTGTAGCTTCTGAAGCTGTAATATATTTTGCCTCTGTGGTAGAATCGATCGTGGTGTCTTGTTTGAAACTTTTCTAACTTACCGCGCCACTATTGAGGCAAAATATAAATCAAGAAGTAGATTTTAGGTCATCTGCATCGGATTGGAAACTAGAATTTGAAAAACCCTCAGGTTTCAATTCTCCATTACTGTATACTAAAAACAAATCCTTAGTCCTTCTCAAGTACTTAAGGATTGCATTAACGGCCATCCAATGTCTCTCATCGAGGTTAGATTAAAAGCGACTCGTAACACTTAGAGCGTACGCTACATTCGATCTTGTACATTGAACGGCATACATTATGCTCCCAATAGCAGACACATAAGGTATGTGGGATATCTTGCATCTCTCTTTCTCTATCTTAGGTGCCATAGACTTGGAAGGAGGAAGACCATGTCCTGTAGGGAGGAATCCCTTCCTGGATTCTTCCATACTAAACCTCTTTAATATTTTGTCAATATACGGGGTTTGGGAAAGCCCCAGTATTCTCCTCGATCTATCTTTATAGATATGTATTCCTAATACGTAGGATGCTTATCCCAAATCCTTTATAGAGAATTGAGTAGATAACCATGCTTTAGTACACTCTAACATTTCTCTTTCATTCCCAATGAGAAGAATGTCATCCACATGAAGCATAATAAATTGTATACTACTCTCACTAGCCTTCTTGTATACACAAAGTTCATACACATTTTTGACAAAGCCAAATGATTTGACTGTCTTATCAAAACATATGTTCCAACTTTGGGATGCCTATTTGAGTCCATAAATGGATTTTTGTAGTTTGCAAACCTTTCGCTCATTCCCTTTGGATGTAAAACCTTGCGGTTGCTCCATATAGATTTCTTCTTCAATGTTTCCATTGAGGAAAGCGGTTTTTACATCCATTTACCATATCTCACAGTCATAATATGTGGCTATAGGAAGTAAAATCTGAATAGACTTAGGTATTTTGACCAGTGAAAAGGTTTTTTTGAAATCAATACTGGGTCTTTAAGTGTAACCTTTTGCCACTAGTCATGGCTTAAAGATCATTATCACTCCATCGACTCCTACCTTTTGCTTATAGATCCACTTGCAACCAATGGCTACTTTACCCTCTGGTTGTTCTACCAAAGCCTATACTTTGTTGGAGTACATAGAGTTCATTTCGAATTTCATGGCGTCAAGCCAATGTCTCGAGTTTATGTCTAACATAGCTTCTATATAGGTCTTCGGATCACTATCTGATTGACCCATCTCATGAAAGAATCTAAATGTTTTGGGTTGCTTCTTGATTTCGTCCAACCTTCTTAGAGGTTGTGCATAAGACTCTTGATGCTTACTTGTTTCCACTGCTTATGGGATTACACTTTTCTATCTAATAGAAATTCTTTTTCCATAAAGTGGGCATTCCTCGAAACAAACACCTTTTGTTCCGAGGGGTCATAAAAGTAGTAACCTAAAGACTCTCTTAGGTATCCCACAAACTTGCACAAAATGGATCTACTATCCAACTTGTCCCTCACTAACCGCTTGATGTAATGGGAGACCCCCAAACTCTTAGAAAAGAGTAAGAGGGTGCTTTACCAAACCACATCTCATGTGGTGTCTTTGACACCAACTTTGAAGGCACTACATTTAGTAATTTTGCCTCCATTTCTAAGGTGTATCCCCAAAAGGATATAGGCACATCGAAAATGTTTATCATGCAACGTACTATGTCCAACAATGAATGGTTTCCTCTCTCGGCTACTCCATTGTGTTGGGGTGTGCCAGGTGGAGTCCATTAAGAGAGAATCCCATTTTTCTTTAAATAATCCAAGAATTTGGTACTTAAGTATTCTCCCCATCGATCCGATCGAAGAGCTTTAATACTTAGTCCCTTTTGCTTTTCTACTTCATTCCTATACTCTTTGAACTTTTCAAAGGCTTCGAACTTGTACTTCATAAGATACATGTGTCCGAACCGAGTATGATGATCAGTGAAGATGATGAAGTAAGAATAATCTCCTCTCGCACTAACTCATAAGGGGCTACAAACATCCATATGGATCAAATCCAAAGGTCTTGTAGTTCACTCCGTTTGTCCTACAAAAAGAGCTTTGGTGGTTTTTCCCTTTAAACAAGACTCACAAGTAGGAAGGTCCTCAATACCACTAACATTTAGTATTTTGAGAGCTTCTAACTTGTTCATCTTATTTTTATAAATATGTCCAAGTCTTGCATGCCAAAAGATGGCGTTTTTGTGGTTGTCCAATTTTCTTTTACTTGATTGAATGTGCATCAATGAAGGTTGAGAATCAAATATGTACAATCCATTGTTTAATATGCCTTGCATAATTAAAGAACCATTCTTTAATGCTTTCAACATCCCATTAGATATAGAACAATCATATCCTTCATTATCGCAAATGGGAATAGAAATAATGTTTTTAACAAGAGAGGGTACATAATAATAAGGATCAAGTACAATGCAAGAATTCCCCAAGTCTAACTTGACTATACCTTCAACCATGGCTGCAATCTTTGCTTTATTTCCAAGGCGGAGGATCATATTCCCTTCATTGAGACTATTTTTTCTTTCCATCCCCTGTAATGAATTACAAAGGTGAGAACCACATGCGGTATCAAATACCCATGAGAAAGAATTTATCATCAAGTGCACTTCAATAAAGTACATACCCTTCTTAAGGGTTGCAAGGTAAGCTTTGCAACTCCTTTTTCAATGTCGTTTTGCATCACAATAGAAATAACTAGCATCGATTTTAGCCTCTTTCTTTTTCTTGATTCCCCCCAAACTCTTCAAGGGTTGTTTCCCTTTGGAGGAAGAACTTTTCTTCTTTTTACCTCATTTTCTAGGACCTTTAGAGCCCTTAGACTTAGAGAAGGAAGTAAGCATAAGAGGTCTATCCTTTTTCACCATTGCTTTGATGATCACCGGCATGTTAACCAATTCATTAATTGTTATTTTTTGCTTGGGCATGTTAAAGTTTATAATGAATTGGTCGAACGATCATGACAATGATTGGAGGATCAAATCCACATAGTGTTAGAATAGTATCCTGCAAGCCAATTAGATTGGCATTGCAAACTATTTCACTTGTGATGCAATCTCGATTGAATGATGTTTTTGAATAGCTAGCTTCATCTTATGCTTATAATTACTTCACGGGCATATGGTTGAAGCCCATAGATCATATATAGACTACAGGACTTGGTCATACACTAGGTGGTGATCATGGAATAAGTCTTATACGATCGTGATCTTGAAACTTCCAAGTCATAGGATCTTATGAGACAGGGTATCTAAGATCTGGATAGACTTGAACTAACGACGCATAGATTCGAAAGTTGGATATTGCTTCATCATGAGCAATCCCATATGAGATATGGATGTATGTTAGTGGGTGCTTGTTATGGAACAAGGCACTGAAGGCTTGCCTAGAGAATCCACTAGATAGTCGAAGTAGTAAGTCGGTAGTGGCAAGTTCTTCAGCTTATGCTAGTGCATATAATTAGTCCTCTGACCTCAGGATCCATGGTAACCTTGTGTTTAGGTCCTAAAGCTTTGACTCTTTTTTGGCTACATAGCGAGTCATTCAGGTGGAATTTAGGTCTGAGCTACTTGGATATGGAGGTTTGTGACATCTAATAAGGAATTCGACTCCTCTTCATTGTGAAAAGCGAGTGCATCTTCTATGTATTCTATAATGATCGATTCCAAGAAATTCTTACATAAGGTAGTATGGCAATTTGGAAAAAGAGCTTTCCAAAGATAAAGTCATAAAGTGGAATTGAATATTTGAATAGAGACATAGTATCGATGCTATTAGGGAACCAACAAATATCTTGCTCTAGGCTTATTTCGGGAGGTAGGAGACAGAATGACTGTATTTGCATGGTACACGTAGAGCTAGAATGGTTCTCCAAAAGCTTTTATTTTGGCCAATTAATTGGGCTCCATGGGCTTGAGGTTGGACATCAACCATGGAGATTGGGTACTCTTCAATTAATGGAGATTAAATGAATTGAGTCGATTAGTTTAAAGGCGTTTAAACTAAAATGAATATATGATATTCAAAAGTCACAAGTACTTGTGAGCCCATGTCCAATGAATGGTAGAACCTAACGAGTCAGACATAAAAGCTAATTACATTTCCTAAATTGATGGAGGAATTTTTCTAAGTGTTAGAAAAACGCTCCTTATAGATCAATTTGAGGTTGGTGAAAAATTGAGGTCATTTTTAGCATGATCAATTTAATTGTTGAATTGATCAACTAATTTAAGAAGTTAAATTAGACCAATAATTAAGGATTAATTATTTGGTACAATATGACTATCAATTGGTCAAGTTAGCTTAAAGAGTTAAGCTAATTGACTTAAGAGTTAAGTCAAAGTTTAATTAATTAAATTAAAGTATTTAATTTAATTAATGAGAGGAATCTATTTTGGAGGAAAAATTCAAATGAAAGGTTCACTTGGTGTGGCATTTTAATTAATTTGAAATTAAATTCCAAATGAAATTAAAATGCACACAAAATTTAAATTCATATTTGAATTGCAACTCACCAACTTGCAAGGCAAGTTGGCGGTCCCCCTTGAGGAAGGTGTGATGCCATTTTGGCATCACACCATCTTCACTGTATATAGATATAGAGGAAGAGAGGGTCGGCCAATTGAAGTTCTATGTGAAAAATTAGATTCTTTCACATTTTCCCTCCAAATCATAAGTGTTGCCTTATGTGTTGAAACTCTACTTCCTATCTTCTTCTCCTACCTAAAATCAAGCCTTTCATCCCTGCAAATCTCCTTAGTATTTTCCAACTGATACCAAGGAGATTAGGATCTAGTATTGGTGTGTGGATCATATTGTTATAGGCAAGACATTTGGATTGCTTGCTTTTGGAAGATCCACTGTTAGGGCAGTCTGCTTGGTGAATTTTTTTTGGCACTTAGCTGAGGCTTTTTGAGATGTATTTTTTACAATAGCTTCACAAGTAGTTGAAAAGGTGCTGTAATTTTTTTGAAATTTTTGGAGAAGTTTGGATCGAGTAAGAGTTACATCCAATCCACTGCGCCGCTATGTGACAATTTCTGGATTGAAAAAGAGTTCTTCATCACTTCCTTGATTTTTTCGCAAATCAAGGTAATTCTCATTCCAAATCTGAATCGTTAGCATGTTTAGATCCTCGTTAGCACGTGTAAGCTAGTTATTTTTAGTTTTTACTATTTGATCCTTGTGCTACATATGCCTTCACATATAGCTTATTGTTCATGATTACATCCAATTGTCCAAATTTCTCAATAAGTTTAATCATTTTAAGACCATGATCGTGGATAATTGATCCCTCAATCATACTTGACCTAAAGAGCTTCCTAGACAACACGAACCTTTTACTTCTAGTTTGAACACCATACAACTCTTCTATGTGTGTATAGATCTCACTAGCATGCTTCATATGCTCTTGAGTTTTTTGAAACTCATTGGTCATAGAAGCCATCATGATGTTGGAATAGTGGCCCGCAAGCCAATAAGATTGGCATGCAAACTATTTCACTTGTGATTTAATCTTGATTGAATAATATTCTTTTTAAATGGCCATCTTCATCTTATGCTTGTATTTCTTTACTAGCATTTGGTTGAAGCCCTTAGATCACACTAGATTATGAGACTTAGTCAGTACACTCTTGATGATGATCATGGAATAAGTCTTACACGATCGTGATTTTAAACATCCCAAGTTATAGAATCTAAAGAGATAGGGCATCTAAGATTCAGATAGACTTGCACTGACAATGCATAATCCAAGGATTGGATGTTGCTTTGTTTCATGAGCAAACCATACAAGATATGAATGCATGTTAGTGAATAAGGCACTGGAGACCAGCCCGGAGAATCCACAAGGTAGCCTTAGTGGCAAGTTGATAATGGCAAATTCTCTAGCTTACACTAGTACATATAATTAGTCTTTAACTTGAGAATCTATTATAACCTTGTGTTTTGGTCCTCATACTTTGACTCATCCCTAGTCACCTAGTGGGCTATTCGGGTTGTGCTTGGGAATGAGCTACTTAGACACGAAGGTTTATGAGATCTAACATGGGATCTGGCTTCTCGTCTTTGCGAAGGGCGAGTGCATCTCCTATGCGTTCTATAATGATCAATTCCAAGAAGTCCTTAGCCAAGGCAGTATGAAAATTTGGAAAAGGGTTTTCCAAAGATGAGGTCACAAATTGGAATCGTACATTGAGAATAGAGCATAGTATCGAGGCTATTAGGGAACCAACAAATATCTTGCTCTAGGCATCTTTCATGGACATAGGAGACGGAATGACCGTATTTGCATGGTACGCGTACAGCTAAAATAGTTCACCAAAAGCATTCATTTAGCCAATTGTTGAGCTCTATGGGCTTAAGGTTGGACATTGACCATGGAGATTGGGTACTCTTCAATTGATGGAGATTAATTGAATTGAGTTGGTTAGTTTAAAGGAGTTAAATTAAGACCAATTAAATTAAGTGTTAATTTGAGTTGGTGCCACATGAATATCAATTGGTCAACTTAAAGACTTAAGTAACAAAAACTAGCTTAAAGAGTTAAGTTAGTTGACTTAACGGCTAAGTCAAAGTTTAATTAAATTAAAGTGTTTAATTTAATTAAAATGAAGAAATAATTTTGGAGGGAAAATTCAAATGAAATGTCATTTGGTGTGGAATTAGAATTTATTTGACAAATATTTTATAAGATTAAATGTAGATTCCAAATGAAATTCAAATTTACACATGTGCACATGCAACTTTCAAGATGCTTGCCAGTTGGTATGCTTATATGGCGCCCCTCCTTGAGGAAGGTGTGATGCCACCTTGGCATCACATAATCCTCCTTCTATATATAGATATAGAGAGGGGCAGCCACAAGAGATATTGATACACATTTTGTGCATCTAAAAGTTAGATCCAAAATTCCTTCCAAAATTGTGATTTTCTCATGAGTTTAGGTTTCACTCTCTTCTTCACCTCCCTCACCATTTTCGACCTCCAACCAAGCTCTTTTTCTTCTTAGTTTTTCCAGTTGAATTAAGGAGAAAAGGATTGTCCAATGGTGTGTGGACTTTGGCATTAGAGACAAGATAAATTTTAGATTGCTTGCTTTGGTGATCCTCTGTTACAACAGTGACTTTCTATACTCTATTTATGGTCTTTTAAGCTTGCTTTTCTCCTACTATTTTATCAAATTCTTTACCTCCTAAAAGAATTTGAGAAATCATATTTTCTAGTGAGAATTAAGATCCTAAGGGCTTGAAAGTGGACCCTCGTGACCGAGTGCCATCGACAAAAAATCAAAAGGCAAGCAACTTTTGCTAATTGCATCTCATGCAACTCTTGATATATTTTGCCTCACTTTTCATGTAGACCCATGTTTCATGCGCCATCAACATTACTAAGTGTTAAGTTGGACTTATCAATCAACCTTTGATTCAAGACCACTCCACGACATCCTTTGTGACCGGATGTCAATACATGGAAAGCCTCAAATGAAAGGTGTATCATATGCTAAATATATGATCATAGCTTTCCACCTAAGTGTGACCCCCATGATCGAGTGCCATCACACAAAGATGGTAGTGCCGTCATGTCATATACTATTGGTAGAAGGCATTGATTAATTAAAGCTCATTTTAATTTGTATCTATTTTGACTTAATATTTTGGGAAGCACTTAGACATTCTAAGTGGAGGAATTTTCTTGCTTGCCAAGATCTCACCAATTTTATCTTCTTAACTAGGTTTTCTATATCCTAACCATGCATATCATATATCAATAGGATATGAAAAGCATAAATAAGTAAATGCGCCTAATATGCTCTGAAGGTGGGATGACTATGAGCCTTAACCAAGTGGTGCACCTAGAGCCATAGGTACACCACCTAGTTGATTTTAAGTGGGTTGATTAAATCTAGCTATTATATGAAGGTATTCTCAAACATTCATGGGTCTTTATGCCTCCAATGGTCTTTTTTGCTCCTAGTAATATTTACATGAGAAAGAAATCCTCGCTCCTAATGATTCTACTATCATAACATTTATAAGATAGAAATTAAAAGGCATGCAAGCCCTAATTTAATACAACCCTTTTTAACAATTTGAAACAAATAAAATCAATATTAAAGGCTCATAATCATCCCTATCCACTCTAAAGGATGGTGTGAGCTAAGGATCCAATTATAAAACTTTTAAAAATTGAAAATTTAACTTGATCACACCTCCCCAAGGATCTAATTCACGCCATCAAAGTGGATTTAGGTCAGAAAATACCTCAAAAGAAAAATCGATTGAAATTTGAACTGAAAATCACGAACACCTTGATGAAGCTACAGTAGAAAATTCAGCCAAATCAGAAACTCCAAAGTGCCTCCAAAAATAGCTCCAAGTTTCTACCTAAACAGAGAATCTCCAGAAGGCTAGCAATCTAATTGTTTTGCCTCTAATGATAAGATCCACAAACCAATGGACAATCCAAATCTTTCCTATGTTAGTTGGAGAACAAAGAAGAGATATGAGAAGATGAAGGCTGATCTTAGAGGTAGGGGATGAAGAAAATGTGCAGCTTCAATACATCATGCAGCATATAGGAAATTGGAGGGAAATGAAGAATATAACAATTAGATGCTTGTGTATAATTCACATGCTTGGCCGGCCACATCCCTATATCTATATATAGAGGAAGGAAAATGTGATGCTTAGGTGGCATCACACCTTTCTCAAGGTGTGGCACCAACTTGGCTTGCCAACTTGCAAGTAAGTTGCATGTTAATTTAATGTGCATTTGAATTTCATTTGGAATCTTCATTTCATCACATGAAATGTCATCCAAATAAATTATAAATACACTCCAAATGAACATTTCATTTGAATTTTTCCTCCAAAATTGATTCTTCATTTTAATTAAATTAAACACTTTAATTTGATTAGTTAACCTTTGAATTAACTCTTAAGTTAATTAGCTTAATTCTTTAAGCTAGCTTGACTAATTGATAGTCATGTGGCATCAATTAAATTAACTATTAATTTAGTTGGTCTAAGTCAAATTCATAAATTATCTAGATCAATTTAACAATTAAATTGATCAAGCCAAAATGACCAAAAATTGAGTCAACCGTCTACCTCCAAAAAATCGGTCAAAGTGGAAATTTTGTAACTCTTAGAAAATTCCTCTTCATCTAGTAGGATTTCAAATTGGCTATTGTGTGTGATCCATTAGGTTCTACCATTCATTGGACATAGGCTCACGACTCTTGTGATTTATTGAATATCAAATATTCACATTAGTCTAAACTCCTTTAAACTAATGACTCAATTCAATTAATCTCATTAATTGAATAGTACCCAATCTCTATGGTTGATGTCCAACCTCAAGCCCATGGAGTCCAACTAATTGGCTGAAATAAATGCTTTTGGATAACCATTCTAGCTCTATGCTTACCATGCAAATGCAATCCTTCAATTTTCTATCTCCCAAAAGAGGCATAAGACAAGATATTTATTGGCTCCTTAATAGCCTTGATATTATGTCTCTATTCCAATGTTTGATTCCCCTTTATGACCTAATCTTTGAAAAACTCCTTCTCCAAATTATCATACTAGCTTGCGCAAGGATTTCGTGGAATCGATCATTATAGAATACATAGGAGATACAATTGCCCTTCACAACGATGAGGAGTCGGATCCTATCTTGAATCTTGCAAACCTCCATGTACACGTAGCTCATACCTAATATCAACTTGAAAGACCCACTAAGTGGTCAAGAAAAAGTCAAAACATGAGGACCTAAACGTAAGGTTACCATGGATCTTCAGGTCAAAGGATTAATTATATACACTAGCATAAGCTGAAGATTTGCCACTACGGCTATCTTGTGGATTGTCTGGGCGAGCTTTCAGTGAACTGTTTATCTAATAAACACCTACTAACATGCGCCCATATCTCATATGGTTTGCTCATAAAACGGAGCAATCTCTAACCCTTGGACTTATGCATTGTTAGTGCAAGTCTAATTTAAATCTTAGATGCTCTGTCTCATAAGATCCTACGACTTGGAAGATTTAAGATCACGATCGTGTAAGACTTGTTTCATGATCACTACCCAGTGCGTGATCAAGTTCTGTAGTCTTGTATGATCTAAGGGCTTCAACCAAATGCTAGTGAAGTAATATAAACATAAGATGAAGATAGCCATGTAAAATGAATATCATTTGATCAAGATTGAATCACAAGTGAAATAGTTTACAAGTTAATCTAATTAGCTTGCGGGGCACTATTCCAAGACATTCATCATCCATTCAATACTTAAATGAACAATAAATAAATCAAGAATTGGCATTCAATTCCAACAATTAATTACTTATCTCATAAACAATGAATTGGTCAAGCAAAAATAAGCATAACATTTATGCATCTCATTTTTGCACCTAATTGAAGATTAACTTTGGCAAGATTTAAAAAGCATTAAAAAATATTAAACATAATTTTGAGAACTTGCACAACACTTGTGCATCTATGTAGCAAGATTGTTACTTAAGGAACACAAAATGAACCATGACTCACCTAGAGCCAAAAATAGCCACTATTGCCCAGCTTGGGAAAGTGGCAGGTGCACTATTGGCTCACCCACTACCCGGCCAGGGTTGGCAGCAGTCCTGTTTTCAAGGTTTTGGCCGAGTCACATACCTTTTGGCTCAACCTTTGTGCACCAAAAAATTTAACACTGCTTAAACATTAAATCACTCATTATAGATAAAATTTAAGATCTAAAACACTTTTTAAACATGGAATTTCAAGTGCTCAAACACACTTCAAAAATCAAGTTTAAGTGAGAATTAACTTTCTCCAAAAATCCCAATAAACTCTAATCAAATTGGATCCAAAAATGACCAAAACTCTTTAATGCCAATTTTAACATGCTATATGAACATATAACATAAACTAATACTAAATCAATATTTAACATTAGCAACTATGAATTAAAACATGCTAAACATATGAATTAACACTTAAAACACATATTAGCATAATTTCAATTTATCAAGCAAAAGAGCCACATGCATCATCATCCAAACACTCTAATCCATAAATTAGATCAAATATTTGGAGATCTAGATCAATCCATCACATCAATCAATCAATCAAAAATCCAAATTAAAGCATGAATTTAGGCTCCGATACCACTTGAAAGAAGGTGTAAGCCAAGGATCCAATTATAAAACAATTAAAAGCTAAAATAAAACTTTATTACACCTCCCTAAGAATCTAAATTCATGCATCTAAAGTGGATTAAGGGTATAAAATTACCTAGATAGAAAATTCCAACCAAAGAGATAAAGACTTGCTGGAACTTTTCAATGCAATCTCCTCATATCGCAACAGCTTGTAAGCAACTTTTGCCCAACCAAATCACCTCGAAATCGACTGAAATTTGGACACAAGAACACCAACACCTTGATGAGATTTCAGTGAAAATTTCAGCCAAATTATAGAAATGGAAGTCATTCCAAAAATGCCTCCAAGTTTCTACCCAAACAGAGGATCTCCAAATCCAAGTGTTTTGCCTCTAATGTCAAGATCCACACACCAATGGACAATTCAAATCTCTCCTATGTTAGCTGAAAAATAAAGAAGAGATAAAGGTATGAAGAGGCTGATTTTGGAGGTAAGGAATGAAGAAAAATATGAAGTTTCAATACATGAGGTAACACATACAAAATTGGAAAGAAGATAGGAATCTAATAATTAGATCTAAAATGCTTGTGTAATCACATGCCTGAAGGCATGTGTGGTGCTAGGATCCAATAAAATAAAATAAAAAAAACTGAACAAAACTAGCCCACACACATCCAAAGGATCTAGACATGTGTAGAATTCAAATTTAGAAAGGGAAATACCTTGATGAAACTGAAAGTCAAGGAACAAGGAAGAACACCCTTCAACTCTTGAAGTTGTCCTCTCATTGGCACAGTGGAAACACAACTAGATTTCCAAGCTAAACTCCTTGATTTGAGCTGAAATTTTTTTTGGAATCCCTCAACACCTTGACGATCCTATAGTCAAAATTTCAGCCCGATCAGAACATAATAAGGTCCCCTAAAATGCGCTGAAAATAGCTGCCAGAATCTGCTTCTCCAAGAGCAATAGCAACCCAAATGTTTTGTCTCTAACCAGATAGTCCACACACCAAAGCAAAGACCTTTTCTCTACAAAAATAGCTGAAGATAATTATAGAGAAATGGAGGAAAGAGGGATTGGAATTGAAGTGGAAGATGAGGGAGGTTGGAGAGAATTTTGGAGAATCTAACTTTTATATGTATCCACTAACAATTTGTTGGAGAAAATATTCCACACCTCATTAATAATGTTAGCTAGAGGCCAATCCTTTCTATATCTATATCTAGAAGGAGGATGATGTGTGGTCACACACCATCCTCAATGAGAGGGCACCACCTAGCCACGCCAATTGGCATGTTGTCCATAGTGGTGTGTGAATTTGAATGTCATTTGGAATTTACATGTCATCTTATGAAATACCATCCAAATGCATTCTAATTCTATATTAAATGAACTCTTCATTTAATAATTTCTTCTAAAATTAACTCTCTAATTTAATTAAATTAAACACTTTAATTTAATTGATAATCCTTTGACTTAACTCTTAAGTCAAAGTGCTTAACTCTTTAAGCTAGCCAAGATTAATTTAACCCTTAAATTAATTTGACCAATTGATAGTCATGTGGCATCAATTAATTAACTCTTAGTTTATTGATCTTAATTTAATTCATACATTAATTTGATCAATTTAACTCTTAAATTGATCAAGCAAAAAATGACTTCAATTTTCTTCTCCTTTAATTCGGTCATGAATTTTCTAACTATTAGAAAATTCTCCTTCATTCAATAGGTCATGCATTTGGCTTTTGTGTGTGATCCATTATGTTCTACCATTCATTGGACATGGGCTCACAACTATTTGTGACTTATTGGAATATCAAAATTTCACATTAGTTTAAACTCCTTTAAACTAAGCAACTTGATTCAATTAATCTCATTAATTGAAAAATACCCAATCTCTATGGTCAATGTCCAACCTCAAGCCCATAGAGTCTAACTAATTGGCCAAAATAAATGCTTTTGGAGAACCATTCTAGCATTATGCGTACCATACAAATACGATCATTCCATCTTCTATCTCCACGAAAGAGGCCTAGGGCAAGATATTAGTCGGCTCCCCAATAGCCTCGATGCTATGCTTCTATTCTCAATGTTTGATTCTCTTTGTGATCTCATTTTTGGAAACACCTTTCCAAATTGTCACATTACCTTGCGCAAGGATTTCTCAGAATCGATCATTGTAGAATACATAGGAGATGAACTCGCCCTTTACAAAGGTAAAGAGTCGGATTCCATCTTAGATCTCACAAACCTCCATGTCTAGTAGCTCATGCCTAATCACCGCCCGAAGGGCTCGCTAAGTGACCAGGGAGAGTTAAAGCATGAGGACCAAACATAAGGTTACCATGGATCCTTAGGTCAAAGGACTAATTACATGTACTAGCATAAGCTGGAGAACTTGCCACTACAGACTTGCCACTCTGGTTTATCTAGTGAATTCTCTGGTAGGTCTTTAGTGCATTGTTCTCTAATAACCACCCACTAACATGTATCCATATCTCATGTGGGATTGCTCATGGAACGAAGCAACACCCAACTCTTGAATTTATGCATCATTAGTGCAAGTCTATCAGGATCTTAGATGCTCTGTCTCGTAAGATCCTATGACTTGAAAGATTTAAGATCACGATAGTGCAAGACTTATTCCATGATCACTATTGAATGCATAATCAAATCCCGTAGTCTTATGTGATCTAAGGGCTTTATCTAAATGCCAGTGAAGTAAATAAATAGCATAAGATGAAGATGGCCATATAATAAATATCATTTAATCAAGATAAGATTCTCTTATAAGGAAATAGCTTGCAAGGCCAATCTAATTGGCTTGCGGGGTACTATTCCAACAATTCCTTGGCCGCCCACCCTCTATATTTATATATAGACGGAGAGAAGGTGTGATGCTTAGGTGGCATCACACCATCCTTGTGGTTGGCGCCAACTTGCTTGCCAACTTGCATGTGAATTTGTGATGCATTTGAATTTCATCTGGAATCTTCATCTTATCTCATGAAATGTCATCTAAATAAATTCTAATGCACTCCAAATGAACTCTTCATTTGACTTTTTCCTTCAAAATTAATTCTTCATTTTTAATTAAATTAAACACTTTAATTTAATTAATTAATCTTCGACTTAACTCTTAAGTCAACTAGTTTAACTCTTTGAGCTAGTTATTGTTAGCTTAACTCCTGAAGTTAACTTGAATAATTAATTGTCATATGGCACCAATTAAATTAACTCCTTAATTTAATTAGTCTAATTTAACTCCTTAAATTATTTAGATCGATTTAACAATTAAATTGATCAGGCTAAAATGATAAAAAAACTAGTCAACTGAGTACCTCATCAAAATCGATCACGATGGAATTGTAACCTTATGTCCGGTCCTCATGCTTTGACTATTCATTGACCACTTAGCGGGTTTTTCCGGTTGAGGTTGGGTATGATCTACTTGGCATGGAGGTTTGTGAGATCCAAGATGGAATCCGACTCCTCACTTTTGTGAAGGGCGAGTGCATCTCCTATGTGTTTTATAATGATCGATTCCAAGAAATCCTTGCGCAAGGTGGTGTGACAATTTGGAAAAAGAGTTTTTCAAAGGTGAGGTCACACAAGGGAATCGAACATTAAGAATAGAGACATAGTATCGAGGTTATTAGGGAGCCGGCAAATATCTTACCCTAGGCCTCTTTCGGGAGATAGAAGACAGAAGGACCGTATTTGCATGGTATGTCTGAAGCTGTGATGGTTTTCTAGAATATTCATTTCGGCCAATTAGTTGGGCTTTATGGGCTTGAGGTTGAACATCGACCATTGAGATTGGGCACTCTTCAATTAATGAGATTAATTGAATTGAGTCGATTAGTTTAAAAGGAGTTTCAAACTAAAATGAATATAAGATATTCAAAAGTTACAAAGAGTTGTGAGCCCATGTCCAATGAATGGTAGAACCTATTGGGTTACACACAAAAGCCAAATAGCTTCCAAAATTAGTAGAGTAATTTTCTAAGTGTTAAAAATTCACCTCTTTGGTAACTTATTTTCAAGGGTCCAATCCAACGGTCAATTTTGGTTTAATTAATTTAAGTGTTAAATTAATCAACTAATTTAAGAGTTAAATTAGACCACTAGTTAAGGAGTTAATTATTTGGTATCATGTTGACTATCAGTTAGACAAGTTGACTTAAAGATTTAAGTTGACTAAATTAAGCTTAAGAGTTAAGCTTGTTTGATTTAAGAGTTAAATAAAAGGTTAATTAATTAAATTAAAGTATTTAATTTAATTAATGGGAATAATATATTTTGGAGGGAAATTTTAAATAAAGTGTTCATTTAAATTAGCATCTTAATTACTTTGGAATTAGATTCAAATGAAATTGAAATGCACATGAAATTCAAGTAAGACTTGAATTTGAATTGAATTTTGCCAACTTGGCATGCCACTTGGGCGGTCACCTTGAGGAAGGTGTGATGCCAATAGCATCACACCTTCCACCCTCTATGTATAGATATAGAGGGCATGAAAAATTCAAAACTAATTGCTGAAAAGTGTGAGAATTAGATTCTTGCATTCCCTCCAAAATCTCTCTTTCCATGCATTGCATCGTGAGTTGAAGCTTTGCATTTCTTCTTCCCAACCTTAAAATCGACCTCCTCTACCTTATTTTCTTCTCTTTAACTCCAACTTCTAGTGAAGGGAAATCAGAAGACTGTTTGGTGTGTGGATCATATCAATAGAGGCAAGGCACTTACTTGCTCGGTTTTGGAGATCCACCTGCAGCAACTTCTAGTTGGAGATTTTTTCTGGAGCGATCCAGGAGGATTTTTGGCTCCAATTTTTCACAGTAGCTTCTCTATGTGTAGAGTTATTCTAGATTTAATTTCATGATTTTTGGAGCAGTGTAGCCTAAGAAAACGTTGCCATTTTTCTGCCATGCCAATTCCAGATAGTTTCTGGACTTGTGAGAGATAGTTGATCTTCTCCCTATTTTTGAGCTACAAGAGGTAATTCTACATCCTAATCCAAATCTATAGCATGATTAGATCTTCGGTAGCTTAGTTATTTTCAAGCTTATGAAGTTTTGATTTATGGATCCTAATGCTACTCTTGCCTTCACCATTTGCTTGCCAACTTGCAAAGAAAATTGGCGCCAACTTGAGGAAAATGTGATGCCACCTCGACATCACACCTTTCTTCCCTCTATATATAGATATGGAGAGAGAAGTGACTACCATTTGATGTGAATGCAAGCAATCTAGATCTAAGATCAGATTCTATCATTTTCCCTCCAATTCCCATGTGTTGTCTCATGAGTTGAAGATTCACATTTCTTCATCTCCCACCTACAAATAAGGCCTTCATCCTTGTATTTCTCCTCAATGTTTGTTCTCCAGCTAACATTGAGGAGAATTGGATTGTGCAATAGTATTTGGATCTTATTATTAGAGGTAAAACAATTGGATTGCTAGCCTTTTGGAGATCCTTTGTTCAGGCAGAAATTTTGGAGCATCTATTGGAGGTCTTGCCGAAATGTCTTTGAGGTGATATTTTTACTAGAGAATCATCAAGGTGTTGATGATCTTTTGGTCTAAGTTTTACTCAATTCCAAGCTCGTTTGGTTGGGCAAAAGTTGCTGGGAAACTGCTATGCTGCTGGGAGACAGATTCAAGGAGTTGAATTCTTTTTCCTAGTTTTCTTTAATTTTGAGCAAATCAAGGTAAGCCTCATACCAAATCTGAATCAATGGCATATTAAGCTCCATGACTTCTTATGTAGTCTAGTTATTTTGGCATTTTTATGCTCTGATTGGATCCTAGTGGTACATGTAATTTCAAAAGGTCATTACCTCTCCATCGACTCTTAGCTTATGCTTATAGATCTACTTGCAACCAACGGGTACTATACCTTTTGGTGGATCTTGTTGGAATAGTACCCCACAAGCCAATTAGATTGGCGTTGTAAACTATTTCATTTGTGTTACAATCTTGATTGAATGATATTCATTCTATGACCATCATCATCTTATGCTCATTTAAACCTCACTGCCATTTGGTTGAAGCCCTTAGATCACACAAGACTATGTGACTTGGTCATGCACCAGGTAGTGATCATGGAATAAGTATTACACGGTCATGGTCTTAAATCTTCCAAGTCATATGATCTTCTGAGATAGGGCATCTGAGATCTGGATAGACTTGCACTAACGATGCATAAATCCAAGGAGTTGGATATTGCTCTGTTCCATAAGCAATCCCATATGAGATATGGATGCATGTTAGTGGGTGTTTGTTAGGGAACAAGGCACTGAAGGCCCACTCGAAGAATCTACTAGATAGTTGAAGTAACAAGTTGGTAGTAACATATTCTCCAGCTTATGCTAGTGTATATAATTAGTCCTTTAACTTGAGGATCCATGGTAAACTTGTATTTAGGTCTTCATGCTTTGACTCTTCCTTGGTCACTCAATGGGCCGTTCTGGTGGTGATTGGGCATGAGCTAATTAAACATGGAGGTTTGTGAGATCCAACATGTAATTTGACCTCGTCTCTATGAAGGGCGAGTATATTTTCTATGTATTCTATAATGATCGATTCCAAGAAATCCTTGTGCAAGGTAGTATGACAATTTGGAAAAGGAGTTTTCCAAATATGAAGTCATAAAGTGGAATCGAACATTGGGAATAGAGACATAGTATTGAGGCTATAAGGGAGTTGGTAAATATTTTGCCCTAGGCCTCCTTCGAGAGATAGGAGACGGAAGGACCGTATTTGCATGACACGCGTAGAGCTATAATGGTTCTCCAAGAGCATTTATTTTAGCTAATTAGTTAGGCTCCATGGGCTTGAGGTTGGACATCGACTATGGAGATTGGGTACTCTTCAATCAATGGAGATTAATTGAATTGAGTCAATTAGTTTAAAGAAGTTTAAAGTAAAATGAATATATGATATTCAAAAGTCACAAAGAGTTGTGAGCCCATGTCCAATGAATGGTAGAACCTATCGGGTCACACACAAAAACCAATTTTATTTCCTAAATCATGGAGGAATTTTCTAAGTGTTATAAATTTACTCCAAGTAACTGATTTTGGGGTGACCGAAAATTGAAGTCAATTTTAGCTTTATTTAATTTATTGTTAAATTGATCAAATAATTTAAGGAGTTAAATTAGACTAATAATTAAAGAGTTAATTATTTGGTGCCATGTGACCATCAACATGTCGAGTTAACTTAAAGAGTTAAGTTAACAATTCTTAGCTTAAAGAGTTGAGCTAATTGACTTAAGAGTTAAGTCAAGGATTAAATTAATTAAATTAAAGTGTTTAATTTAATTATAGAGAAGAATACATTTTTGAGGGAAAATTTAAAATGAAATGTTCGTTTGGTGTGGCATTTAATTAATTTGAAATTAGTTTCAAAATGTAATTGAAATGCGCAAAAAATTCAAATTTGATTTGAATTTGCCAACTTGCAAGACAAGTGAATGGTCCCCCCACCATGAGGAAGGTGTGATGCCACCTTGGCATCACATTTTCCTCCCTCTATATATAGATATAGAAGTGAGAGTGGGCGGCTATATCAATTCATGTGAAGAATTAGATTCTCATATTTTCCTTCCTCTAAAGTGTTGCCTCGTGAGTTGATGCTCCGCTTCTCTCTTGTTCTCCAACCCCCAAAATTGGCCTTCAAGCTCTCATTTATCCTCTCTATCTCCAGCTAATATTGAGGAGAAATTGGAAATATCATTAGTGTGTGGATCATATTGATAGAGGCAAGACAGTAGGATTGCTGTGCCTTGGAGATCCACCAGTCCGGGAAGTGACTTGGCAATTTTTTTTCTAGGAGATTCAGAAGGATTTTTGATTTGAAATTTTTACAGTAGTTTCACCAAAGAGTTGAGGATCTACTGGAATTGTTTTAGAATTTTCGGAGACCTTTGGATTATGCAAAAGTTGCACCTTTCCAGCTGCGCCACTATTTGATAGATTCTACATTGAAGAATTGTTCTTCGTCCTTCCTTAGGATTTTTCTAATCAAGGTAACTATCCATCCAAATCTAAGTCCTAAGCATGTTTAGATCCTTGTTTGCTTGTAAAGCACTAGTTTATTTGAGCTTTTGAAGTTTTATTATTGGATCCTCGTGCCTTATTTCCTTTCAAGTGGTATCAGACAATGCTAATATGTGATTTAAATGTTGATTCATATGATTAGTATGTTTTAATTCATAACTATTAATGTTGAATTTTGATTTGGCATTTATTGATGTTATATGTTGATATAGCATGTGTTCATTGACCTAAGGTTGTTTTGGTCATTTTTGGATCTAATTTGATTGGAGCTTTGTTGGAGATTTTTTGAAGAATGTGATTCTTACTTTAACTTGTTTTTGAAAGCATGATTGAGAGCTTGAAATTCTATTTTTAAAAGGAGTTTTGAATATGAAATTTCATTTATAATTTGTGTTTCAATGTTTAGGAAGTGTCCTAAAATATTTGGTGCACAAACATTGAGCTAAATGACACTTGACTTGAGCAAAACATAAAAATAGGGCTGCTGGCTTGCCTGGCTGGGCACTGGCCGAGAAGTAGGCACGCCCTTGCCATGCAGCCATGCACCAAGCCAGGGTATGCAGTGGCCAATTTTTATTTTGCTTGAGTTTTGCTGTTTTTTGTGCTCTCTTATGTGACCAAAAGTGTTTAACATGTGTTGAATGCTTTTAAAAATTCATTAAAGTTAATCTTCAATTTAAGGCATAATTGTTATGCTTCATCTTGCTTGGCTAATTTTTTGTTTATGAGATAAGCATCTGATTGTTGCAATTAATTGTTAATTCTAGATTTATTTATTATTCATTTAAATGTTAAATATATGATGAATGAATGGGGATGATCATGAGCCTTTAATATTGATTTTATTTGTTTCAAGTTGTTAAAACGGGTTGTATTAAATTGGGACTTGCATGCCTCTTAATTTCTATCTTGTAAATATTATGAGAGTAGAATTAGTAGGAGTGAGGATTTCTTTCTCTTGTAAATGTCACAAGGAGCAAGGAGACCATTGGAGGCAAGAAGACCCATGAATATATGGGGATACACTAATGTAATAGCTAAATTTAATCAACCCACTTAAAATCAAGTAGGTGGTGCACCTTTGGCTCTAAGTGCACCACTTGGTTAGGCTCATGGTCATCCCACCCTAGGAGCATGCTAGGCGCATTTACTTATTTATGTTTTTCATATTCTTATGATATATGAGATGTATGGTTATGATATATAAAACCTAAATAAAAAGATAAAATGATGAGATCTTTGCAAGCAAAAACCCTTCACTTAGAATGTCTAAGTGCTTTTTAAATATTAAGTCAAAAAATGGATATAAACTAAAAGGAGTTTTAATTAATCTATGCCTTCTACAAATAGTGTATGCCATGACGACGCTACCAATTTTGTGTGATGGCACTCGGTTATGAGGGTCACACTTAGGAGGAAAGCTATGAGCATACACTTAGCATGAGATGCACATTTGACTTAAGAACGCCCACACATTGGAACTCGATTATGGGGGATGATGTGGTGCCATATTGAACTAAAGTTTGATTGGTAGGTTGGACCTAACATTTAGTAACATAGATGACGTATGGTTACGTGGGTCTATGTGAAAGGTGAGGAAAAATAAATCAAGAGTTGCATGAGATGCAATTAGCAAAGGTTGCTTACACTTCGATTGCTTGTGGATGGCACTTGGTTATGGGGGTCCGCTTACAAGTCCTTGGGATCTTGATTCTCACTAAGAAATGAGATTTCCTGAATTCTTTTAGGGGGTGAAGGATTTGATTAAATAGTGGGAGAAAAACATGCTTGAAAGAACATGAACATGTTTTCAATATCAAAATCCAACAATATGCTTATGCTCTTTTTTCACCTCTTGTAGATTTTTGAAATCTTCATAAGAAAATGGCTAAAAATCCACTCGCAAACATTTTGAAAACCAATAAATTAGCTGGGCCTAACTTCCGTGATTGGTTAAGAAACCTAAAAATCATTCTTAACTTCGAAAAGAGGACTTATGTACTTGATCAATATTCGCCGGACACCTTGGGTGATGATGCCACCGATGAGGCCCATAAAGTGTTCAGTAAACTTGTGGATGATGATCTATAAGTCAGATGCCTCATGATAGCTTCCATGACTAATGAGCTCCAAAAGACTCACGAGCATATGAGACATGTAAGTGAGATCTATAAACACCTACAAGAGTTGTATAGTGTACAAAGAAAACATGAAAGGTTCGCTTTATCTTGAGATCTCTTTAGATCAAGGATGGTAGAGGGTTCAAGTGTCCATGATCACGAGCTTAAGATGATTGGGCTCATCGAAAAGCTTGGACAACTAGACGTGGTCATGGATAAGGATCTCTATATGGATTTGATCCTACAATCAATACCTTATTTGTTTGATCAATTCGTTATGAACTTTAATATGTCCAAGCAAGATGTAACAATTAATGAATTGGTGTACATGATGGTGACCTCTGAGGTGACTATGAAAAGGGAAAGACTTTTTATGCTTGCTTCCGCTTCTAAGTTGAAGGGCCCTAAAGGTCCTAGAAAGGGAGGTAAGATGAAGAAAAGTTCTTCCTCGAAAGGAAAACAACCTTTGAAAGGTTTAAGGGGAGTTAAGAAGAAAAAAGGTGACAAAACTAATGCAACTTATTTTTACTGTGTCGAAAAAGGGCATTGGGAAAGAAATTGCAAGGAATACCTTGGCACCCTTGGGAAGGGTATGTACTTCATTGAAGTGCACTTAACGACTAATTCTTCCTCATGGGTATTTGATACTGCATGTGGTTCTTACCTTTGTAATTCGTTATAGGGGATGGAAAGAAGAAAGAGTCTACGTGAAGGGGATATGATCCTCCGCCTCGGAAATAGAGTAAGAGTTGCCACCACAGTCCAAGGCATAGTAAAGTTAGACTTGGGGAGTGTTTGTATGTGTTAGATCCTTGTTATTATGTACCCTAACTTGTTAAGAACATTGTTTCAATTACTATTCTTGACAATGAAGGATTTGATTTTTCTATATCAAATGGGGTATTGAAAGCATTAAATAACAGTTTTTTAATAGCACAAGCTATATTGAATAATAGATTATATATACTAGATTCCCAACCTTCACTAATGTACATTCAATCAAGTAATAGAAAATTAGATAAGTAAGAAGATGCCATTCTTTGGCATGCAAGACTTGAGCACATTTCTAAAAATAGGATGAATAAGTTAGAAGCTCTCAAAGCACTAAATGTTAGAAGTATTGAGGAACTTCCTACTTGTGAATCTTGTTTAAAGGAGAAAATGACCAAGGCTCCTTTTGTAGGACAAATGGAGCACTCCGCAAGTCTTTTGGATTTGATCCATATAGATGTTTGTGGCCCACTAAGAGTTAGTGCGAGAGGAGGCTATTCCTACTTCATCACCTTCACCGATGATTATAGTCGGTTAGGACATATGTATCTTATGAAGTACAAGTCCTAAGCCTTTGAAAAGTTCAAAGAGTATAGGAATAAAGTGGAAAAGCAAAAGGGACTTAGTATTAAAGCTCTTCGATCGAATTAAGAGGAGAATACTTAAGTACCAAATTCTTGAATTGTCTAAAAGAGAATGAGATTCTCTGTCAATGGACTCCACTCGGCACACCCCAACATAATGGAGTAGCCGAAAGGAAAAACCGTATCTTGTTGGACATGTTATGTTCCGTGATGAGCTTTTTCGATGTGCCCACATCCTTTCAGGGATACGCCTTACAAACAGCAGCGATGCTACTAAATATAGTACCATCAAAGTTGGTACCAAAAATATTATATTAGATGTGGTATGGCAAAGCACCCTCTTACTAATACCTTAAAGTTTGGGGGTCTCCCATTTGTGTGAGACATATAGTGGGAGACAAGTTGGATAGTAGATCCACCTTGTGCAAGTTTGTGGGATACCCAAAAGAATCTTTGGGGTTATTACTTCTATGATCTCTCGGAACAAAAGGTGTTTGTTTCAAGGAACGCCCACTTTTTAGAAAAGGAATTTCTATTAGATAGAAATGTCATTGCTAAACTTGATGAAGTTCAAGATGGTCAACAAATCCTACAAATAGTAAAAATAAGTGAGCATCAAGAGCCTTATATGTAACCTCTAAAAAGGTTGGACCGAATCAAAAAGCAACCTGAAAGATTGGTATTCCTTCATGATATGGGCCAATCGGATAGTGATTTGAAGACCTATGAGGAAGCTATGTTAGATATAGACTCAGGATATTGGCTAGACACCATGAGATCTAAAATGGACTCCATGTACTACAATAAAGTAGAGAGTTGGGTAGATTCACCGGAATAGTTCCCATTGGCTGCAAGTGGATCTATAAGCGAAAGCTAGGAGTCAATGGAGATATAGAGACCTTTAAGGCATGGCTAGTGGCAAAAGATTTCACTCAAAGACCCGGTATCGATTTTAAGGAAACCTTTTCACCGGTTGTACTACCTAAGTCCATTCAGATTCTACTTGCCATATTCGTATATTATGACTATGAGATATGGCAAATGGATGTAAAAACTGCTTTCCTCAATGGAGACGTTGAAGAAGAAATCTACATACAGCAACTACAAGGTTTTATATCCAAAAGAAGTGAGCAAAAAGGTTTGCAAACTTTAGAGATCCATTTATGGACTTAAGCAGGAATCCCGAAGTTGGAACATACATTTTGACATGATAGTCAAATCGTTTGACTTTGTTAAAAATATGTATAAGCTATGTGTGTATATGAAGGCTAGTGGGAGTAGTGTATAGTTTATTATGCTTTATGTCGATAACATCCTTCTCATTGGGAATGAGGTATGAATGTTAGAGTGTACTAAAGCATGGTTATCTACTCAATTCTCTATGAAGGATTTACGAGAAACATCCTACGTATTGGAAGTACGTATCTATAGAGATAGATCGAGGAAGATGCTAAGGCTTTCCCAAACCTCGTATATTGACAAGATACTAAAGATGTTTAGTGTGGAAGAATCCAAGAGGGGATTTCTTCCTATGGGACACAAAATTCATCTCTCTAAGTCTATGACCCCTAAGACTGACAACGAGAGACAAAGGATGTCCCAAATACTTTATGCATCTACTATTAGAAGCATAATGTATGCAGTTTAATGTACAAGATCGGATGTGGCATACGCTTCAAGTGTTATGAGCCGTTTCCAATTCAATCCCGGTGAAACTTACTGGATAGCTATAAAAGCAATCCTTAAGTACTTGAGAAAGACTAAGGACTTATTTTTAGTATACGGTAGTGGAGAATTAAAACTCGAGAGGTTTTCGGATTCTAGTTTTCAATCCAATGTAGATGACATAAAATTTAGTTCTGGATCTATATTTTACCTCAATTGCGGCACAGTGAGTTAGAAGAGTTCCAAACAAGATACCATGACTGACTCTACCATAGAGGTAAAATATATTGTGGCTTCAGAAGCTATAAAGGAAGGTGTTTGGATGAAGAACTTCATTCAAGAGTTAAATGTAGTGCCTAGCATCGTTGAGCCAGTGATTATCTTCTGTGACAATAATGGGGCAGTAGCGCAATCTAAAGAGCCAAGATCTCATCAGCGATCTAGCACATATTGGGGTGATATCATTTGATCCAAGAGACATCCAAGTGGAGAGAGCTGCCTCGAAAGAAAATATAGCAGATTTACTGACTAAACCCCTATTGCAAAAAGCCTTCGAAGGACATTTTGAGAAGATGGGTCCTAAGACTCTAGAGAATTAGCTTTAGGGCAAGTGGGAGATTGTTGGAATAGTGCCCCGTAAGCCAATTAGATTGGCGTTGTAAACTATTTTACTTGTGATATAATCTTGATTGAATGACATTATTCTATAGCCATCTTCATCTCACGCTCATTTATACTTCACTGACATTTTGTTGAAGCCCTTAGATCACACAAGACTACAGGACTTAGTCACACACTGGGTGGTGATCATGGAATAAGTCTAACATAGTCGTGATCTTAAATCTTCCAAGTCATAGGATCTTATGACATAGGACATCTCAGATCTGGATAGACTTGCACTAATGATGCATAGATCCAAGAAGTTGGATATTGCTCTGTTCCATGAGCAATCCCATATTAGATATGGATGGATATTAGTGGATGCTTATTAGGGAATAAGGCATTGAAGGCCCACCTGGAGAATCCACTAGATAGCCAAAGTGGCAAGTTAGTAGTGGCCAATTCTCCAGCTTACGCTAATCCATATAATTAGTCCTTTAACTTGAGGATCCATGGTAACCTTGTGTTTAAGTCTTCTTGCTTTAACTCCTCCTTGGTCACTCAGCGGGCCGTTCAGGTGGTGATTGGGCATAAGCTACTTAAACATAGAGGTTTGTGAGATCCAACATGGAATTTGACTCCTCATCTCTGTGAAGGGCGAGTATATCTTCTATGTATTTTATAATGATCGATTCTAAGAAATCTTTGAGCAAGGTAGTATGTCAATTTGGAAAAGGAGTTTTCCAAAGATGAGGTCATAAAGTGGAATCGAACATTAGGAATAGATGCATAGTATTGAGGTTATCAGGGAGCCAGCAAATATTTTATCTTGAGCCTGTTTTGGGAGATAGGAGACGAAATGACCGTATTTGCATGACATGGGTAGAGTTATAATGGTTCTCCAAGAGCATTCATTTCGGCCAATTATTTGGGCTACATAAGCTTGAGGTTAGACATCGACCATGGAGATTGGATACTCTTCGATTAATAGAGATTAATTGAATTGAGCTGATTAGTTTAAAGAACTTTAAACTAAAATGAGTATATGATATTCAAAAGTCACAAGGAGTTATGAGCCCATGTTCAATGAATGACAGAACCTATCGGGTCACACAAAAAATCCAATTGTATTTCCTAAATCACGGAGAAATTTTCTAAGTGTTGGAAACTTACTCCAAGTGACCAATTTTGGGGTGACCAAAAATTTAGGTCAATTTTGGCTTGATTAATTTAATTTTTGAATTGATCACATAATTTAAGGAGTAAAATTAGACTAATAATTAAGGAGTTAATTATTTGGTGCCACATGACCATCAATAGGTCAACTTAAATAGTAAGTTAACAATTATTACCTTAAAGAGTTAAGCTAATTGACTTAAGAGTTAAGTCAAGGATTAAATTAAAGTTTTTAATTTAATTAAAGAGAAGAATACATTTTGGAGAGAAAATTTAAAATGAAAGGTCTATTTGGTGTGGCATTTAATTAACTTGAAATTAGTTTCCAAATGTAATTGAAATGCAAACAAAATTCAAATTTGATTTGAATTTTCCAACTTGCTAGACAAGTGGGCGGATGTACAGAGGTGAGAGTGGGTGACCATATCAATTCATGTGAAGAATTAGATTCTCACATTTTCCTTCTTCTAAAGTATTGCCTCATGAGTTGAAGCCTACTTACCTCTTTTTCTTCAACCCCAAAATCGGCCTTCAAGCTCTCATTTGTCTCCTCTATATCCAGCTAACATTGAGAAGAAATTAGAAATGTCATTGGTGTGTGGATCATTTGATAGAAGCCAGATAATAGTATTGTCATGCCTTGGAGATCCACCAGTCAGGGCAGTGACTTGGAGAATTTTTTTTAGGAGATCTAGAAGGAGTTTTGATTTGAAATTTTCATAGTTGCTTTATCAAAGAGTTAAGGATCTACTGGAATTTTTTCAGAATTTTCAAAGACATTTGGATTGCACAAAAGTTGCACCCTTCCAATTGCGCCACTATTTGACAGATTTGCATTGAAGAAAAGTTCTTCATCCTTTCTCAGGATTTTGCTGATCAAGGTATCTCTCCATCTAAATTTGAATCCTAAGGATGTTTAGATCCTTGTTTTCTTATAAAGCACTAGTTTATTTGAGCTTTTGAAGTTTTATTATTGGATCCTGGTGCCCTACTTGCTTTCAGACCTACTTATGTCTATACTTTGTTGGAGTACATGGAGTCCATTTCAAATTTCATGGCGTTAAGCCAATGTCCCAAATCTATGTTTGACATATATTCCTCACAGGTCTTTGGATCGCTATCCAATTAGCTCGTCTCATGAAAGAATGTGAACCTTTCGGGTTGCTTCTTGATTCAGTTCGACGTTCTAAGAGGTTGTGTGTAAGTATCTTGTTGCTCACTTACTTCCACCACTTGTGGGATTTAATGATCATTTTGAACTTTATCAAGTTCAACAATAATGCCATTTCTATCTAATTGAAATTCTTTTTCCAAAAGGTAGGTGTTCCTCAAAACAAACATCTTTTGCTTTCACGGATCATAGAAATAATAACATAAAGACTCTCTGGGGTATCTCACAAACTTGCACAAGTAGATCTACTTTCCAAATTGTTTCCCACTAGCCGCTTGATGTAAGCGAGAGACCCTGAAACTCTTAGGAAAGAGTAAGAAGGTGCTTTGCCAAACCACATCTCATGCGGTGCCTTTGGCATGACTTTGAAGGTACTACATTTAGTAACTTTGCCGTCGTCTCTAAGGCGTATATCCAAAATGATATAGGTGTTGGAATAGTTCCTCGTAAGCCAATTAGATTGGTCTTGTAAACTATATCCTTGTAAGACAATCTTGATTGAATGATATTCTTTATATGTCCATCTTCATCTTATGCTCATTATTACTTCACTAGCATTTAGATTAAGCGTATAGATCACATAAGACTACGGGACTTGGTCATGCACTAGGTGGTGATCATGGAATAAGTCTTACACAACCATGATCTTAAAATCTTCCAAGCTATAGGATCTTATGAGATAGGGCATCTAAGATCCTGATAGATTGCACTAATGATGCATAAATCCAAAGGTTGGATGTTACTTCGTTCCATGAGCAATCCCATATAAGATATGAATGTATATTTGTGGGTGTTTGTTGGAGAACGAGGCACTGAAGGCCCACCCGGAGAATCTCCACTAGATAGCTATAGTAGCAAGTCAATAGTGACAAGTTCTCCAACTTACGCCAGTGCATATAATTAGTTCTTTGACCTGAGGATCCATGGTGACCTTGTGTTTAGGTCCTTATGCTTTGACTCCTCTCTGGTCATCTAGCGGGTTGTTCAGGTAATTGGACCTGAGCTACTTAGACATGGAGGTTTGTGAGATACAAGATGGAATCCGACTCCTTGTCTTTGTGAAGGGCAAGTGCATCTCTTATGTATTCTATAATGATCGATTCCAAGAAATTCTTATGCGAGGAGTATGACAATTTGGAAAATGAGTTTTCCAAAGATGAGGCCATGAAGAGGAATCAAACATTGAGAATAGAAATGTAGCAATGAGGCTATTAAAGAGCTGACAAATATCTTGTCCTAGGCCTCTTTGGGGAGTAGAAGATGAAATGACCGTATTTGCATGGTACTCATAGAGCTAGAATAGATCTCCAAAAGCATTCATTTTGGTCAATTAGTTAGGCTCCATGGACCTGAGGTTGGACATCGACCATGGAGATTGGGTACTCTTCAATTAATGGAGATTAATTGAATTAAGTCAATTAGTTTAAAGGAGTTTAAACTAAAATGAATATTTGATATTCTAAAGTCACAAAGAGTTGTAAGTCCATGTCCAATGAATGGTAGAACCTAATAGGTCACACACAAAAGCCAATTGTATTTCCTAAATTGATGAAGGAATTTTTCTAAGTGTTAGAAAATACTCCTTATGGACCGATTTGAGGTTGGTGAAAAATTGAGGTCAGTTTTGGCATGATCAATTTAATTATTAAATTGTTTGTTGGAATAGTGCCCTGCAAGCCAATAAGATTGGTATGTAAACTATTTCACCTGTGATACAATCTTGATTGAATGATATTCTTCACAAATGGTCAACTTTATCTTATGCTTATATTACTTCACTGGCCTTTCGTTGAAGCCCTTAGATCACACTAGACTGTGGGACTTGGTCAGTACACTCGATGATGGTCATGGAATAAGTCTTATACTGTTGTGATCTTAAACATCCCAAGTCATAGAATCTTATAAGATAGGGCATCTAAGATTTGGATAGACTTGCACTAACGTTGTATAATCCAAGGGTTGGATATTGCTCCTGCCCCGAGCAAATCATATGAGATATAGGTGCACGTTAGTGGGTGTTTGTTAGAGAACAAAGCATTGGAGACCCCCCCGGAGAATCCACTAGGTAGTCGTAGTGGCATGTCGATAGTGGCTATTTCTCCAGCTCACACTAGTGCATATAATTAGTCCTTTGACCTCAGGATCTATTGTAACTTTGTGTTTAGGTCTTCATGCTTTGACTCTTCCTTGGCCATTTAGCAGTCGTGGTGATTGGGCATGAGCTACTTAGACATAGAGGTTTATGAGATTCAAGATGGAATTTGACTCCTTGTCTTGTGAAGGGCGAGTGCATCTCTTGTGAGTTTTATAATGATCGATTCCAATGAGTCCTTGGCCAAGGCAGTGTGAAAATTTGGAAAAGGGTTTTCCAAAGATGAGGTCACAAATAGGAATCAAACATTGAGAATAGATGCATAGTATTGAGGCTATTAGGGAGTCGATAAAATCTTGTCATAGGCCTCTTTCATGGAGATAGGAGATAGAAGGACTGTATTTGCATATTACGCATAGAGCTAGAATGGTTCACCATAAGCATCCATTCAGCCAATTGTTGGGCTCCATGGGCTTGAGGTTGGACATCGACCATGGAGATTGGGTACTCTTCAGTTAATAAAGATTAATTGATTTGAGTTGGTTAGTTTAAAAAGGAGTTTTAAACTAACGTGAATATATGATATTCTAATGTCACAAAGGTTGTGAGCCATGTCCAGTGAGTAGTAGAACCTAATGGGTCACATACAAAAGCCAATTGGATATCCTAGTGGAATTTTCTAAGTGTTAGAATAATTCCATGGTGGCCAAAAATTGAGAGATTCAGTTTGAAGCAATTTTTAGTCATTTTGGCCTTTTCAATTTAATTGTTAAATTGATCTAATTAATTTAAAGAGTTAAATTAAGATCAATTAAATTAAGTGTTAATTTATTTTGGTGCCATATACCTATCAATTGGTCAAGGAAACTTAAAGAGTTAAGTTTGTTGACTTAAAGGTTAAGTCATAGTTTAATTAAATTAAAATGTTTAATTTAATTAAATTGAAGAAGTAATTTTGGAGGAAAAATTCAAATGAAATGTTCATTTGATGAATTAGAATTTAATTGGTAGACATTTCATAAAATGAAATATAGATTCCAAATTAAATTCAAATTCAAATTAACATGCAACTTGCAAGATGCTTGCTAGTTGGCATGCTTAGGTGGACACACCCCTCGAGGAATGTGGCATCACACCATCCTCCCTCTATATATAGATATAGAGGGGCAACCACCAGCTGATTATTCATTCACACATTTTGCGCATCTAAAAGTTAGGTCCAAAATTCCCTCCAAAATTGTGATTCTCTCATGAGCTGAGGTTTCACTCTCATCTTCACCTCCCTCCCTCACCATTTTCAGCCTCCAACCATGCTCTCTTCCTTATTAGTTTTCCATCTAAATTAAGGAGGAAAAGATAATCCATTGGTGTGTGAATTTTGTCATTAGAGGCAAGACGAATTTCAGGTTGCTTGCTTTGGTGATCCTCTATTCTAGCAGTGAATTTCTGGAATCTGTTTGAGGTCTTGCCGAATGATTTTGGTGTTGAATTTTTTACTGGAAATTATCCATTGAGTTGGAGAAATTTTGGTCCAGACTTGGCTTGAATCCGAGGTGATTTGACTGATCAAAAGTTGATCACACCTTGCTACGCCTGAAGCAGTCTGCTTTCGGGAAAGGAAGCACTACTTCAAGTTTTGGTTGGATTTTGCTTAAGAGGTAACAATCTGACCTTGATCCATTATATTGGCATGATTTAGATCCTTGTGGTGGTTTAAACTAAGTTAGATTTTAGTTTTTAAATGTTTTAAATTGGATCCCTAGTCTTACACCTCTTGCAAGTGTTATCGGAGCCTAATTTCATGCAATATTTTGGATTCTCTTTTGATTCATTCATGTGATGAATTGATCTAAATCTTCAAACACTTGATCCAAATCATGGATTGGAGTGTTTGGATGATGATGCTTGTATCTCGTTTGATGATGAATAGATATTATGCTAATATGTGTTTTAATTGTTAATTCATATATTAGTGTAATTTGATTCATGTTTAGCTAATGTTAAATTTTGATTTAGCATTGGATGATGTTATATGTTGATATAGCATGTTCCTTTTGGCCTTAAATTATTTGTGGTTATTTTTGGATCCAATTGGATTGGATATAATTGGAGTGTATTTGAATGCCTTGAAGGTGTTAGAAGAATGGTGATTCTTCCATAGATTTGAATTTTGAAGCAATTTGAGCACTTTAATTTCCAGTTTTTAAAGTGTTTATAATCTGAAATTTATCATAAAATGTATGGAATTATGTTATGGAAGTGTCCATAAGGCTTGGGAAGGGAAAAAGGTGAAAATTGTGGCCTAGGTACCTTGTGGAAGCAGCCTGGCTGGCCATCCAGCCTCTGGCTGGGCAGCACGGGTGCTGTAGTGCCCGTGCAGCCTGCCTGGATGGCCGGCCTGGCAGCAGGCCCGCCCAAGGCTGCCATGGCATGATCGGTTTGCCATTTTGTGCATTTTTGCCATCCTAAACTTGATTTTTCCATACACTTTTGATATATAATTGTTGTGTAAGTATTCAAAAGAATGTTGGACATTTTTGCTTGCTTTTAAAGTCAAATTTAAGTTAATCTCCAATTGTTGCAAAAATAAGATGCATAAATTTTATGCTTATTTTTGCTAGACCAATTAATTGTTTATGTGATAAACATTTAATTTTTGGAATTGAATGTCAATTCTTGATTTACTTATTGTTCATTTAATTGTTGAATAAATGATGAATGAATGGGGATGATCATGAGCCTTTAATATTGATTTTATTTGTTTCAAGTTGTTGAAATGGGTTGTATTAAATTAGGGCTTGCATGCCTCTTAATTTCTATCTTGTAAATGTTATGAGAGTATAATCACTAGAAGTGAGAATTTATTTCTCATGTAATTGTTACAAGGAACAAAGAAGACCATTGGAGGCATGAAGACCCATGATTGTATGGGATACAATTTTTTGTAATAACTAGATTTAATCAACCCACTTAAAATCAATTAAGTGATGCACCTATAGCTCTAAAGTGCATCACTTCGTTAAGCTCATGGTCATCCCACCCTAGGAACATTCTAGGTGCATTTACTTATTTATGCTTTCCATATCCTATTGATGTATGTGATGTATGGATTAGGATATAGAAAACCTGACTAAGAAGATAAAATTGGTGAGATCTTGGCAATCGTGTTGAAAATCCCTCAACTTAGAATGTCTAAGTGCTCTCAAATATTAAGTCAAAATGGATATAAATGAAAAAGAGTTTTAATTAATCCATGCCTTTTAATCAATAGTATATCCCATGACGATGCTACTGATTTTGTGTGATAGCACTCACTCACATGGTTCATACTTAGGAGGAAAGCTATGAGGATATACTTAGCATATGATGCACCTTTGATTTGAGGCTTCCTACACATTGGCAGTGGGTCATGGGGGATGTTGTGGAGCTTTCTTGAATTGAAGTATGATTGGTAGGTCTGACTTAACATTTAGTAGTATAGATGTCGCACGAGTCGTGGGTCTACATGAAAAGTGAGGTAAAATATATCAAGAGTTGCATGTGATGCAATTAGCAAGTGTCGCTTATCCTTAGATTGTTTGTGGATGGCACTTGGTCACGAGGGTCTACTTGTAAGTCTTTGGAGTCTTAATTCTCACTAGGAAATATGATTTCCCGAATTCTTATAGGGGGTGAAGGATTTGATAAAATAGTGGGAGAAAAACATACTTGAAAGACCATAAACACGTTTTCATAATATCAAAAATTCAATCACATGCTTATATTATCTTTATCGCTTTTTTTGTAGATTTGTAAACTCAAAATGGCTAAAAATCCACTCATAATCATTTTGGAAACCAATAAACTAATTGGGCCCAATTTCTGCGATTGATTGAGAAACCTCAATATTATTTTTGATTTAAAAAAGGGGACTTATGCTTAATCATGGTTCGCTGGTTACCCTTAGCAATGATGCCACCAATAAGGCACGTGAATTGTTCACGAAATTTGTGGATGTTGATCTACAAACAATGTCCCTTATGATGGCTTCTATGTCTAAAGAGCTTCAATAGACTCATGAGCACATGAGATCTATACACACCTATAAGAGTTGTTTGGTGTCCAAACTAGACACAAACGGTTCATTTTGTTTAGGGTGCTCTTTAGAAGTAGAATGATTGAGGGCACTAATGTCTATGAACACGGGCTTGAAATGATCACTCTCATTGAGAAGCTTGGTCAATTAGGTGTTGTCATGGACAATGAGCTCCTTGTGGATTTGATCCTTTAATCATTGCCTCGCACATTTGACCAATTCATTATGAACTTCTGCATGTCAATGCAAGAAGTAATGATTAATGAATTAGTTAATATGTTGATGATCACCGAGGAGACTATAAACAAATACAAGCCTCTTACATTTATTTCCTCCTACAAGTCTAAGGGCCTTAGGGGTACTAGAAAGAGAGGTAAAAGGAAGAAGGGTTCTTCCTCCAAAGGGAAACAAACATTGAAGAGTTCAAAGGGAGTTGAAAATAACAAAGAGGCTAAAATCGGAGCCATATGTTTCCATTGTGGCGAAAAAGGGCATTGGAGAAGAAACTACAAAGCTTATCTTGCAACCCTTGAGAAAAGTATGTACTTTATTGAAGTGCACTTAACGACTAATTCTTCCACATGGGTATTTGATACCGCATGCGGTTCTCACCTTTGCAATTTGTTACTAGAGTTAGAAAGAAGAAATAGTCTCAATGAAGGGGATATGATCCTACACTTAGGAATTGGAGCAAAAGTTGCGGCCATGGTCCAAGGCATAATCAAGTTAGACTTGGGGAACTCCCAAATTGTACTTGATCCTTGTTATTAGGTACTTAATCTTGTTAAGAACATTATTTCAATTCCCGGATTGGATAAAGAAGGATATGATTTTTCTATATCTAATGGGAAGTTTAAAACATTAAAGAATGGTTCTTTAATTGCACAAGGTACATTAAACAACGGATTGTACATCTTAGAGTCCTAACCTTCATTGATGGACATTCAATCAAGTACAAGAAAATTAGATATCCAAGAATATGCCATTTCATGGCATGCAAGACTTAGGCATATCTCTAAAAATAGGATAAACAAAATAAAAGCTCTCAAAGCGCTAAATGTTAGTGGGATTGAGGAACTTCCAACTTGTGAGTCTTGTTTAAAGGAAAAAATGACCAAGGCTCCTTTTGTAGGATAATTGAAGTGACGCAGAAGTCCTTGGATTTGATCCATATAGATGTGTGCGGCTCACTAAGAGTTAGTGCGCTATGAGGCTAATGTTACTTCATTACCTTCATCAATGATCACACTCGGTTTGGACATGTGTATCTCACGAAGTAGAAGTCTGAAGCCTTTGAAAAGTTCAAAGAGTATGGATGTGAAGTAGAAAAGCAAAAAGGACTTAATATTAAAACTCTTTGATCAGATCGAGGAGGAGAATAATTAGGTATCGAATTCTTGGATTATCTAAAAGAAAATGGGATTTTCTCTCAATGGACTCCACCCGACATACCCCAACTCAATGGAGTAGCCAAACGGAGAAACTGTGCCTTGTTGGACATAATGCGTTCCATGATGAGCTTCTCTGATGTGCCTATATCTTTTTGGGGATACGCCTTACATATAGCGGCGATGCTACTAAATGTAGTACCCTCAAAGGCTATGCCAAAAATTCCACATGAGATCTCATATGGCAAAGCACTATTTTACAATCATCTAAAGGTTTAGGGGTCTCCCGCCTACGTGAAGAGGTTAGTGGGAGATAAGTTGGATAGTCTACCTTCCTTGTGCAAGTTTGTGGAATACTCTAGAGAGTCTATAGGTTATTACTTTTATGATCCCTCAAAACAAAAGGTGTTTGTCTCGAGGAATGCCATATTTTTGGAAAAAAGAGTTTCTATTAGATAGAAAATGCGTTGTTGTTGAACTTGATAAAGTTCAAGATGATCAACAAATCCCACAAGTGGTGGAAACAAGTAGTGAGCCTTACACACATCCTCTACATAGGTCGAACTGAATTAAGAAGTAACCCAAAGTGTTCGAATTTCTTCATAAGATGGGCCAATCAGATATAGATCCGAAAACCTACGAGAAAGCTATTTTGGACATAAACTTAAGACACTAGCTTGATGTTATGAGATTCGAAATGGACTTTATGTACTCCAACAATGTATGGACTTTGGTATATCCACCGAAGGGAATGTTCCCCATTGGTTGCAAGTGGATCTATAAGGGAAATATAGGAGTCGATGGAGAGGTAGCAACCTTTAAGGTGCAACTAGTGGCAAAAGGTTATACTCAAAGACCTGGTATTAATTTTGAGGAAGCCTTTTCACCGGTAGCAATGCCTAAGTTTATTTGGATTTTACTTGCCATAGCCACCTATTATGACTATGAGATATGGCAAATGGATACGAAAACCGCTTTTCTCAATGGCAACATTGAAGAAGAAATTTATATGAAGCAACCACAAGGTTTTACATCCAAAGTAAGTGAGCAAAAAGTTTGCAAACTCTACAGGTCCATTTATGGGCTCAAGCAAGCATCCCGTAGTTGGAACATATGTTCTGATAATGCAATCAAATTGTTTGGGTTTATGAAAAATATGTATGAACTATGTGTGTACAAGAAAGCAAGTGGAAATAGTGTACAATTTATTGTACTTTATGTTGATGACATCCTTCTTATTGGGAATGAGGTAGGTATGTTAAAGTGTACTAAAGTATGGTTATCTACTCAATTCTCCATGAAGGATTTAGGAGAGGCATCCTACGTATTAGGAATACATATCTATAGAGATAGATCGAAAAGGATGCTGGGGTTATCCCAAACCTAGTACATTAACAAAATACTAAAATAGTTTAGTATGGAAGAATCCAAGAAGGGATTCCTTCCCATGGGACATGGTATTCATCTATCTAAGTCCATGGCCCCTAAGATTGAGATAGAAAGACAAAAGATGTCTTGTATATCTTATGCGTCTACTATAGGGAGCATAATGTACGCAGTTCAATGTACAAGATTAGATGTAGCGCATGCTCTGAGTGTCAAGAGTCGCTTTCAATCTAATCCTGGTGAATATTATTGGATGGCTGTAAAAGTGACCATTAAGTACTTGAGAAAGACTAAGGACTTGTTTTTAGTATGCGATAATGAAGAATTGAAAACTAAGGGATTTTAGGGTTCAGTTTCCAATCCAATGTGGATGACCCAAAATCCACATTTGGATTTATATTTTGCCTTAATAGCGGCACGGTGAGTTGGAAAAGTTCCAAACAAGACACCACGGCTGATTCCACCACTAAGTTAGAATATATTGTGGCTTCGGAAGCTGCAAAGGAAAGTGTTTGGATCAAAAACTTCATCTAAGAGTTGGATGTAGTGCCTAGCATGTCTACGCCTGCAAGTGTCTTCTATGACAAGAATGGTGTGATTGCAAAAGCTAAGGAGCCAAGATGTCATAAACGATCTAAGCACATTTTGAGGTGATACCATTTGATCTGGGAAATCATAAGTAGAGGCGACATTCAAGTGGAAAGAGTTGCCATGAAAGAGAATATAGCAGATCCATTGACTAAGCCCCTATCGCAAAGGGTCTTTGAAGGACATCTTGTGAAGATAGATCTTAAGATTATGGGGAATTAACGTTAGCACAAGTGGGAGATTGTTAGAATAGTGCCCCGCAAGGTAATAAGATTAGCATGTAAATTATTTCACTTGTGATACAATCTTGATTGAATGATATTATTTACAAATGACCATCTTCATCTTATGTTTATATTACTTCACTGGCATTTGGTTGAAGCCCTTAGATCACACTAGACTATAGGACTTGGTTAGTACACTCAGTGATGATCATGGAATAAGTCATACACGATCGTGATCTTAAACATCCCAAGTCATATAATTTTATGAGACATGGCATCTAAGATTCGGATAGACTTGCACTAACAATGCATAATCCAAGGGTTGGATATTGCTCCGTTCCATGAGCAAACCATATAAGATATGGGTACATGTTAGTGGGTGCTTGTTAGAGAACTAGGCACCAGAGACCCGCTTGGAGAATCCACTAGGTAGCTATAGTGGCTAGTTCTCAAGCTTACGCTTGCGCATATAATTAATCATTTGACATGAGGATCCATTATAACCTTGTGTTTAGGTCCTCATGCTTCAACTCTTTCTTGGCCACTTAGCGAGCATTTTAGTGGTGATTAGGCATGAGCTACTTAGACATGGGAGTTTATAAAATCCAAGATGGAATCCGACTCCTTGTCTTTGTGAAGGGTGAGTGTATCTCCTATGCATTCTATGATGATTGATTCTAAGGAGTCCTTTGCAAGGCAGTGTGAAAATTTGGAAAAGGATTTTTCAAAGATTAGGTCACAAATAGGAATCAAACAATGAGAATAGATGCATAGTATTGAGGCTATTAGGGAGCCGGCAAATATCTTGCCCTAGGCCTCTTTTATGGAGATAGGAGATGGAAACACCATATTTGCATAGTATACGTAGAGCTAGAATGGTTCACCATAAGCATTCATTTGGCCAATTGTTTGGCTCCATGGGCTTGTGGTTGGACATCGACCATAGAGAGTGTGTACTCTTCAATTAATAGAGATTAATTAAATTGAGTCAGTTAGTTTAAAAAGGAGTTTTAAACTAACATGAATAAATGATATTATGAAGTCACAAAGCTTCTGAGTCCATGTCCAATGAGCGGTAGAACCTAGTGGGTCACACACAAAGGCCAATTGGATATCCTATACAACGAGTGGGATTTTCCAAATGTTAGAATAATTCCATGGTGGCCGAAAATTGAGGGATTTGGTTTGACGCAATTTTTAGTCATTTTGGCTTGATCAATTTAATTGTTAAATTGATCTAATTAATTTAAGGAGTTAAATTAAGACCAATTAAATTAAGTGTTAATTTAATTTGGTGCCATATGACTATCAATTGGTCAAGTAAACTAAACGAGTTAAGTATGTTAACTTAAAGGTTAAGTCAAAGTTTAATTAAATTAAAGTGTTCAATTTAATTAAATTGAAGAAGTAATTTTGGAGGGAAAATTCAAATGAAATATTTATTTGATGAATTGGAATTTAATTGGTAGACATTTCATAAAATGAAATGTAGATTCCAAATTAAATTCAAATTCAAACTAACATGGAACTTGCAATATGCTTGCTAGTGGGCATGCTTAGGTGGACCTCCCTAATGAGGAAGGTGTGATCACACCATCTTCCCTCTATATATAGATATAGAGGGGCCGCCACCAGCTGATTATTCATTCACACATTTTGTGCATCTAAAAGTTAGATCTAAAATTCCCTCCAAAATTGTGATTCTCTCATGAGTTGAGGCTTCACTCTCTTCTTGACCTCCCCCTCTCACTATTTGTGGCTTCCAACCATGCTCTCTTCCTTATTAGTTTTTCCAGCTGAATTAAGGAGGAAAAGATAGTCTATTGGTGTGTGGACTTTGGCATTAGAGGCAAGACGAATTTTGGATTGCTTGCTTTGGTGATCCTCTGTTCCAGCAGTAACTTTCTGGGCTCTGTTCGAGGTCTTTCCAAAGGAGTTTGGTGCTGAATTTTTTACTGGACATTCTCCATTGAGTTGGTGAAATTTTGGTCTAAATTTGGCTTGACTCCGAGGTGATTTTCCCGATCAAAAGTTGATCACACCTAGCCGCACCAGAAATAGCCTGCTTTCTGGAAAGAAGGCACGCCATCAAGTTTTGGTTGGATTTTTCTTAAGAGGTAACAATCTGACTTTGATCCATTATATTGACATGATTTAGATCCTTGTGGTGGTATAAACTAAGTTAGATTTTAGTTTTTAAATGTTTTAAATTGGATCCTTAGTCTTATACCTCTTCATTAATCAACTAATTTAAGGAGTTAAATTAGACCAATAATTAAGGAGTTAATTATTTGATGCAACATGACCATCAATTGGTCAACTTGGCTTGAAGAGTTAACTATGACTAGCTTAAAGAGTTAAGCTAATTGACTTAAGGGTTAAGTCAAAGATTAATTAATTATATTAAAGTGTTTAATTTAATTAATGAGAGGAATCCATTTTGGGGGGAAAATTCAAATGAAAGGTTCATTTGGTGTGGCATTATAATTAATTTGAAATTAGATTCCAAATGAAATTGAAATGCACATAAAATTAATTTAATTTCACATTTGAATTGCAACTTGCCAGCTTGCAAGGTAAGTTGGCGGTCCCCTTGAGAAAGGTGTGATACCACCTTATCATCATACCATCCTCACTCTATATATAGATGTAGAGGGAGAGAGGGGTAGCCATTCATGTTCCACGTGAAGAATTAGATTATCTCACATTTCCCCTCCAAATATCAAGTGTTGCCTCATGTGTTGAAGCTTCACTTCTCTCTTCTTCTCTTACCTCAAATCAAGCCTTCATCTCTGCAAATCTCTTTTTTATTTTTCAGTTAATATTAAGGATATTATGATCTAGCATTGGTGTGTGGATCATATTCTTAGAGGGAAGACAATTGGATTGCTTGCATTTGAAAGATCCACTGTTAGGGTAGGCCACTTGGCAAAAATTTTTTAGAACTTACCTGAGGGTTGTTTAGCAAAAATTTTTTACAATAGATTCATCAAGGAGTTGAACGGATACTGTAAGTTTTTCAAATTTTTTAGAGAAGTTTAGATTGGGCAAAAGTTACATCCAATCCGCTGTGCCACTGTGTGATAGTTTCTAGATTGAAGAAGTGTTCTTCATCATTCCTTTGGATTTTTGCTACCAAGCTAATTCTCCATCCAAATTTGAATTATGAGCATGTTTAGATGCTTATTAGCACGTGTAACCTAGTGTATTTCAGTTTTTAAGGTTTTTATTATTAGATCTTAGTGCTACATATGCCTTCAAATGCTATCGGAGTTTAATACATACTTTGGTTTGGATTTTTGATTGATTGACTCATGTGATAGATTGATCAAAAATCACCAAATTCTCTATTGATATAATGGATTGGAGTGTTTGGATGATGTTGTGTGTGGCTCCTTGATTGATGAATTGAAAGCATGCTAATACTCAGTCATTTTTGCTTTTCTACTTCATTCCAAAACTCTTTGAACTTTTCAAAGGCTTCGGACTTGTACTTCATAAAATACATATGTTCGAATTGAGTATGATCATTGGTGAAGGTAATGAAGTAAGAATAGCCTCCTCTCGCACTACTCTTAGTGGGCTATAAATATCAGCATGGGTCAAATCCAAAGGACTTGTGGTTCACTCTGATTGTCCTACAAAAGGAGCCTGGGTCATTTTTCCCTTTAAACAGGACTCACAAGTAGGAAGGTTCTCAATGCCACTAAGATTTAGTGCTTTGAGGGCTTCTAAATTGTTAATCCTATTCTTGGAAATATGTCCAAGTCCAGCATGCCACAAGATGGCATCTTTTTGGTTATCTAATTTTTTTTACTTGATTAAACGTGCATCAATGAAGGTTGAGTATCCAATATGTATAATCTAATGCATGATGTACCTTATGAAATTAAAGAACCATTCTTTAATGCTTTCAACATCCTATTAGATATAGAAAAATCATATCCTTCATTATCCAAAATGGGAATAGAAATAATGTTCATAACAAGAAAGGGTACATGAAATAAGAATCAAGTACAATGCAAGCATTCCTAAGTCTAACTTGACTACGCCTTCAACCATGGCCGCAACTTTTGCTCTATTTCTAATGCAGAGGATTGTATCCCCTTTATTGAGACTCTTCTTTCTTTCCATCCATTGTAACCAATTACAAAAGTGGCAACTACATACGGTATCAAATACCCATGAGGAAGAATTTGTTGTTAAATGCACTTCAATAAAGTACATACCATTCTCAAGGGTGCTAAGGTAAGCCTTGCAATTCCTTTTCCAATGTCCTTTTTCACCACTATGAAAACAAGTAGCCTCGTTTTAGCCTCTTTCTTCTCATTGATTCCCCGAACTATTTAAGGGTTGCTTTCACTTACAGGAAGAACTCTTATTCCTTTTACCTCTTTTTCTAGGACCACTAGGGCCCTTAGACTTAGAAGATGAAGCAAGCATAAGAGGCTTATCCTTTTTCATAGTCGCCTCAGTGGTCACCAACATATTAACTAATTCATTAATCGCCATTTCTTGCTTAGACATATTAAAGTTCATAACAAATTAGTCGAATAAGCTAGGTGATGATTGAAGGATCAAATCCACGTAGAGCTCATTGTCTATGATTAAGTCTAATTGACCTAGCTTCTCAATGAGCTCGATCATCTTTAGCCTGTGATCATGGACACCTGTGTTTTCATTTATTCTTAACCTAAAGAGTTCCCTAGACAAAGCGAACCTGCATTGAAAATTGTTGGTTTACAATATTGATCAATGGTTCAAATACAGGGTTCTTCAAATCATCTAGAGGGTTAAGGCAAGGTGATCCTTTATCACCAACCCTTTTCATTTTAGCAACAAAATAGCCCTCTAGGAAATTAGATGAATTATTCTTGAAGGTTCTTGCTCTCATGTATGGTTCCAAGTCTAAGGTTTTTATCTCACATGTTGTATATGTTGATGACCTAATAATATTTGCAAGAGTTGTTAGAGATAATCTAACTAAGCTTATGGGGGTTTAACATCAATACGAGCATTCATCTGGATAGTTAATAAACTGTCAAAAAAGTACTTTTGTTGTAAGCCAGAAGAGCAGCAAATCTCAACAGAAAAAACTATAGCAGCTTACAGGTTTTATGCTCAAAATTCTCCCTATAACATATTTAGGAGCTCCTTTATATGTTGGGAACAAACAAGAAATACTTTTCTCCTCCTTGATTGAAAATATGAGAAATAAATTGATAGAATGGGAAAGATCAGTTTTATCACATGGAGAAAGACTCACACTTATTAAAAGTGTATTACACTCTATGCCAATATATCTATCCCAAGTATTGCAGCCTTCAAAAGTATCAATTAAATTAATGGAGAAAATTATGAATAAATTCTTCTGGGGTGACTTTGGTAGCCAGAAAAGGACACACTGGACAACTTGGATAGATGTTTGTTTTTCCTTATAAAGAAGGAGGATTAGGTGTTCGTAATCTTCAAGGCTTAGTTAAATGTTTTTCATGGAAACTATGGTGGAATTTTAGACTATAGAAATCCCTTTGGTTTGAATACATATGTTGGACAAATATGTCTAGGGATTTTATCCGGAGAAGCTATTGTAACTAAGAATGATTTTTCTTTGTGGAAAAAGATGTGCAAGGTTAGAAAGCATGTTAAATCTCATTTATCTGGAGTTTGGGAACTGGACAAATCTTCTTTTGGTATGATCAGGGGCTTGGTGATAAGTCCTCATCTTATCAATAGGAGTATTTATATGCAAGAAATAGTGGAAGTATTCTAGCAAAATGGGGAATTAGATGAAGAAGTTTGAAAATTCCCTATTGATAGAAACAACCTTGATATACTTATATGGAAGCATCAATCACAGGAAAGTTTTCTATCAAATTTGCCTGGGAACATATTAGAGACACAAGGCCAGTTCATGATTTGCTAAAATAGATTTGGATGCCATCTATAACTCATACTATCTCAGTATACATATGGAGAATTATCAATGATTGGATCACAGTTGATGAACATATGCAGAAAAAAGGTCTACAGATGATTTCTAAATGTACTTTCTATCAAGATATAGAGACTTTGCAACACCTTTTTTTGAAAGTACAATAGATGTGGAAAATATTCACAAACATGTTTTAGGTTTCACTACCTGCTACTAGTAGTATTTCAATGATGATACGAGCTTGGATCTCTTCAACTGTAGTTGAAACCATTTGACATATTAGAGCTGTAATTCCTATATTGATTCTATGGAATACATGGAAAGCTAGGAATAATGCAAAATATAGAAACAAACTATTCATGAGTAGCAGAATTACATGGAAAGTACTTCATTTAGTACATGTTATGTTCAAGGCAAATGGATTCAAAATTAAACATTGGAAAGGAGATCTACAATGAGGGGAGATAACTGGGATGTTTATTTGACCAAAAAAAAAAAAACAGCAGCAGATTACTCTTGTTAGGTAGAAAAAACCTAAGGATACATGGTTCAAGTTAAATATAGGGGCAACAAAAGGAAATCCAGGCCCAGCTAGAGTAGGGGGTTGATTAAAGATCACAATGGTAATGTTTTTGTTGTATTTTATGATTATATTGGACAACAAACAAACATATATTCTGAGCTCTATTTCGTGCAAAGAGGCTTGCAAATCTATGAAAGAAGAAGAATGAAATATGTTTGGTAAGAAATGGATGCAGAAGCTGCCATCAAGCTTATCACATCTAATTCTACAGGATCATGGCACCTATATCACCTACTTTATAAGATCAAAAAGCTTATGCCAACCATATCAGTGCATATATCTCATATCTATCGTGAAGGCAACCAAGCGGCCAATTTTTTGGCAAATGAGGCATGCAATACACTTTATTCTAAAGAGCTAACCTCACAACATCTTCAAGGAAGAATTGCATGATTGGTTAAGTTAGACAAATGGGGTTTTCCATCTTTTAGATGTAAGATTGTTTAGTAGCTAGTTGCAAACTTATCTTTTAATTTTGTTTGAGGTGAACACTTAAGTAATTTTGATTTTCAATTAATAAACATGTAACGGTTTGCTTAACCCCCCACCAAAGTACTGGTGGCTTTTGCAAAAAAGTTGAATTTTTTTTTAAATTATAGACTTTGGTAGATCCACCGAAGGGTATGGTACCCATTGGTTGTATGTAGATCTACAAACATAAGCTGGGAGTTGATGGAGAGCTGATAACCTTTAAGGCTAGACTAGTGGCAAAAGGTTATACTCAAAGACTCGGTGTTGACTTTTGGGAAACTTTTTCACTAGTCGCTATGCCTAAGCCCATAAAGATTGTGATTGCCATAGCCACTTACTATAATTATGAAATATGGAAAATAGACGTAAAGACAGCTTTTCTCAATGGAAACATTGAAGAAAAAATCTATATGGAGTAACCATAAGATTTTACATTAAAAGGGAGTGAGCAAAAGGTTTGCAAACTCCAAAGGTCCATCTATGAACTAAAGCAAGCGTCTCAAAGTTAGAACATATGTTTTGATAAGACAGTCAAATCATTTGGCTTTATAAAAAATGTCTATGAGCTTTGTGTATATGAAAGGCTAGTGGGAGTTCTATTCAGTGTATTGTGCTTTATGTCTGTTGGAATTGTGCCTAGGAAGCCATTTAGATTGGCATTGTAAACTATTTTACTTTTGATACAATCTTGATTGAATGATATTAATAATATGGACATCTTCATCTTATGCTTATATGTACTTCACTGGCATTTGGTTGAAGCCCTTATATCACACAAGACTATGGGACTTGGTCACGCGCTAGGTGGTTATCATGGAATAAATCTTATATAGTCGTGATCTTAAATCTTCCAAGTTATAGTATTTTACGAGACAGGACATCTAAGATTCGGGTAAACTTGCACTAACAATGTATAGATCCAAGGAGTTGGATATTGCTTTATTCCATAAGTAATCCCATATGAGATATGAATGCATGTTAGTGGGTGCTTGTTAGGGAATAAGCACTGAAGACCCATAAGAGAATCCACTAGATAGCCGAATTAACAAGTCTATAGTAGCAAAGTTCTCCTGCTTATGCTAGTGCATATAATTAGTCCTTTAACCTGAGGATCCATGATAACCTTGTGTTTAGGTCCTCATGCTTTCACCCCTCCCTGGGCCCTTAGTGGGCCGTTCGGGTTGTGATTGGGTATAAGCTACTTAGACGTTGAGGTTTGTGAGATCTAAGATAGAATCCGACTTCTTGTCTTTGTGAAGGGAGAGTGCATCTCCTATGTATTCTATAATAATCGATTCCAAGGAGTCCTTGCGTAAGGCAGTATGAAAATTTGGAAAAAGAGTTTTCCAAAGATGAGGTCATAAAGTGGAATCGAACATTAGGAATAGAGACATAGTATCGAAACTATTAGGGAGCCAACAAATATCTTGGCCTAGGCCTTTTTCAGGAGATAGGAGACGAAATGGCCGTATTTGCATGGTACACGTAGAGCTATGATGGTTTTCCAAGAGCTTTCATTTCGACCAATTAGTTGGGCTCCATGGGCTTGAGGTTGGACATTGACCATGGAAATTGGGTATTTTTCAATTAATGGAGATTAATTAAATTGAGTTGATTAGTTTAAAGGAGTTTAAACTAAAATGACTATACGATATTCCAAAGTCACAAGGAGTTGTGAGCCCATGTCTAATGAATGGTAGAACCTATCGGGTCACACACAAAAGCTAATTACATTTCCTAAGTAATGGAGGAACTTTCTAAGTATTAGAAAATTCACTCCATGGAGACTGATTTTTGGGTGACCAAAAGTTGAGGTCAATTTTAGCTTGATTAATTTAATTATTAAATTGATCAACTAATTTAAGGAGTTAAATCAAATCAGTAATTAATGAGTTAATTATTTGTCGCCTCATGGCCATCAGTAGGTCAAGTTAACTTAAAGAGTTAAGTTAACAAAAATTAAGCTTAAAGAGTTAAGCTAGTTGACTTAAATAGTTAAGTCAAGGATTAATTAACTAAATTGAATTATTGAATTTAATTAATGAAAAGAATATATTTTGGAGGGAAAATTCAAATGATAAGATCATTTTAGTGTGGCATTTAATTAATTTGAAATTAGATTTCAAATGTAATTAAAATGCACACAAATTTAAATTAGATTTGAATTTGCCAACTAAGCATGCAAGGCATGCATGTTGGTGGTCCCCCCCCCCCCCCTTGAGGAAGGTGTGATGCCACCTTGGCATCACACCATCCTTACTCTATATATAGATATAGAATGAGGGGGCAAAAATCTAGCATTCAAGCAAGTGAAGAATTAGATTCTCACTTTTCCCTCGATTTTCAAGGTGTTCATTCATGTGTTGAAGATCACCTTCCTCTTTTTCTTCCTACCAAAAAATCGGCCACCTCTCTCTGAACTCTCCTCTCTTTCTCCAGTTAAAAGTGAGGAGTAGTAGGATTTGGATTGGTGTGTGGATCATTTCGCTAGAGTAAAAAAAATGGGTTTCTAAGCCTTTGGAGATCTACATGCGAGACTAGTCTATTGTTGATTTTATTCCATGAGATCTAGAAGAAGTTTCGAGTTGAAATTTGTTCCAGCACTTCCTCAAGGAGTTGAGCATCTACTAGAATTTTTTCAATTTTGTTGGAGGGTTTTTAATTGGTCAAAAATTGCTTGCTTCCAGCTGCACCACTGTCCGGTAGATTCTGTTTGAAGAAGGAGTTCTTCAATCTACCTTTGGATTTTGCTTTTGAAGGTAACTCTTCAATAAAATCTGAATCCTAAAGCATGTTTAGATCCTTGGTAGCTTATAAGCACTAGTTTATTTAAGCTTTTGAAGTTTTATTATTAGATCCTAGTACCTTACTTGGTTTCAATGTCGATGACATTCTTCTCATTAGGAATGAGAAAGAAAGGTTAGAGTGTACTAAAGCATGGTTACCTTCACAATTCTCCATAAAGGATTTGGAAAAGCATCCTATGTATTAGGAATACAGATCTATATAGATAGATCAAAGAGGACATTGGGGCTCTCCCAAACCGCATACATTGACAAGATACATAAAAAGTTTACTATGGATAAATCCAAGAAGGGATTCTTTCCCATGGGATATGGTCTTTGTCTATCCAACTCTATGGCCCCTAATACAACAGATGAGAGAGAAAGAATGTCCTACATAACTTATGCATCTATGATATAGAGCATAATATATGTCGTTTAATGTACTAGACTAGATATAGTACACTCTCTAAGCATTACGAGCCACTTTCAATCCAACCCCGGTGAAAACCACTAGATGGCTGTAAAAGCAATCCAAAAGTACTTGAGAAGAACTAAGGATTTATTTTTAGTATACGATGATGGAGAATTGAAACTTGAAATATTTTTGGTTTCTAGTTTCCAATCTAATGAAAATGATCTTAAATCCACTTCAGGATTTATATTTTGCCTCAATGGTGGCGGAGTGAGTTGGAAGAGTTCCAAACAAGACACTGTGACTGACTCTACCACAAAGGCAAAATATATTGTGGCTTCAGAGACAGCAAAAAAAGGTATTTGGATGAAAATTTTCATCGAAGAGTTGGATGTAGTACCTAGCACTGCAGAGCCGGTTGTTGTCTTTTGTGACAACAACGGAGCCATTGCGCAAGCAAAAGAGCTAAGATCTCATCAGCGATCCAAGCACATTATGAGGTGTTATCATTTGATCTGTGAGATCATTGATAGAGGCAACATCCGAGTGGAGAGGGTAGCCTTAGAAGAGAATATAGCAGATCCACTGACTAAACCCCTGTAGCATAAAATCTTTACAGGATATCTTGAGAAGATGGGCCTTAAGGCTATGGGGAATTAGCTTTAAGGTAAGTGGTAGATTGTTGGAATAGTGCCCCATAGCGAATTAGAATTGGCATGTAAATACTACTCAAATTATAAGATCATCTTGATTGAATGATATTTTATAAAATGGCTATCTTCATCTTATGCTTTTTATATTTAACTTGTACTTGGTTGAAGCCCATTAAATCATACAAGACTATGGGACTTGGTCATACATATGATCGTAATCATGAAACAAGTATCTAAGGTCATGATTTTAAATATTCTTAGTTATAGAATCTTATGAGAATGGGGCATCTATGTTGGAAATAGTGCCCGGCAAGCCAATATATTTGGCCTTGTAAAGCTATTTTCTTGTAAAAACAATCTTGATTGAATGATATCTTGTATATGGCCACATTTATCTCATACACCATATTACTTCACTGGCATTTGGATAAAGTCCTCAGATCACTTAAGACTATGGGACTTGGTCACGCACTACGTGGTGATCATGGAATAAGTCTTACACGGTCGTGATCTTAAAACATTCCAAGTCATAGGATCTTTAGAGACAGGACATCTAAGATCTGGATAGACTTATACTAACGATGCATAAATCCAAGGGGTTGAACATTGCTCCGTTCCATGAGCAACCGTATGTGATACGGATGTGTGTTAGTGGGTGCTTGTTAGAGAACAAAGGCACTGAAGACCCACCGGAGACTCCATTAGGTAGCCATAGTGGCAAGTCGGTAGTGGTTAGTTCTCCTACTTATGCTAGTGCATATTATTAGTCCTCTAACCTGAGGATCCATGGTAACCTTGTGTCCGATCTTCATGCTTTGACTCATCCTTGGTCACTTAGCGGGCTGTTCGAGGTGAGATTGGGTATGAGCTACTTGGCATCGAGGTTTGTGAGATCCAAGAGGGAATCCGACTCCTCGCTTTTGTGAAAGGCGAGTACATCTCTTATGCATTCTACAATGATCGATTTCAAGAAATCATTGCGCAAGGTAGTATGACAATTTGGGAAAGGAGTTTTCCAAAGTTGAGGTCATACAAAGGAATCGGACATTTAGAATAGAAGCATAGAATCGAGGTTATCAGGGAGCCGACAAATATCTTGCCCTAGGCCTCTTTTGGGAGATAGGAGACGGAAGGACCGTATTTTCATGGAACGCGTAGAGCTTTAAACGGTTCTCATATAGACATTCATTTTGACCAATTAATTGGGCTCCATGGGCTTGAGGTTGGACATCGACCATGGAAATTAGGTACTCTTCAATTGATAAGATCGATCGAATCGAGTCGACTAGTTTAAAAGGAGTTTTAAACCAGAATGAATATTAAATATTCAAAAGTCACAACGGGTTGTGAGCCTATGTCCAATGAATGGTAGAGCCCAATGGGTCACACACAAAAGCCAAAAGACCTTCCTAATTGATGGAGAAATTTTTCTAAGTGTTAGAAAGATAACCTTTTTCCATGGCCGATTTTTGGGAGACTTTTGAAGATCAATTTTGGCTTGATTAATTTAAGTGGTAAATTAATCAATTAATTTAAGGAGTTAAATTAGGCAATAACTAAAGAGTTAATTATTTGGTGCCACATTGATCATCAATTGATCAAAGTTAACTTAAGGGGTAAGTTGACTAAAGTAAACTTAAAGAGCTAAGTTTACTTGACTTAATTGTCAAGTCAAGGTTAATTAATTAAATTAATTAGATTAATTTAATTAATGGAAGAACAAGAATTTTAAGATGGAAAATTCAAATTGAATTTGAATTAATTTGGAATAAGATTCCAAGTTGGCAAGATAAAATTCAAATTCAATTGAAATTCAAATTGCCAACTTGCACACAACTAATTTTCGGTCCCCACATCCTAATGGGTGGCATCACACCTCACACACTCTATATATAGATCTAGAGCTGGATGAATTTTAGTGTAATTTTCAGCATTAGAAAAATCAAATTCTAAATGCTTTCCCATATTCATATGTTGAATTCTTCCTTTTCTTCCCTACCAAAACTCTCCAAAAACCAATCATACTCCATCTCCATCTTCAAATCTAATCCAACTTAGGATCTAGAGATTTAGGATCTCATCTTTGGTGTGTGGATCAACGTTGGAGGCGATTTCGCGTGAGATCGCTATTTCACAGTTTCCTGCAGATCGTCTGACTTTGCGAATTTTTTCTGGAAGCTGTGATGCGATTTTTGATCTAGATTTTCTACTGAAGATATCATAAGGTGTTAGGTATCTCCCATATTTTTTTTCGAATTGATTGAGAGTTTTGATCAAATTCAGATCTGAATTCGCTGCGCCAGATCCAGTTGCGAATATGCGGATCTTGCTTCTAAAGGTAAGTATCTTCTTCTAATTCTGAATATACTGCATGGTATGACCTTGGGATGACTGATTGGCATTAGATTTGGTGTTTTAATTTTGAATTATTGTGCATCCTAATGCCGATTTTTCCTTCAATCTAAGATTCGGATAGACTTGGACTAACGATACAACTCCAAGGGGTTGGACATTGCCCTATTTTGTAGGCAATCTATGTTAGACATAGATGCATGTTATTGGATGCTTGTTAGAGAACAAGTTCACTAAAAGCCCACCAAGAGAATCTACTAGATAGCTATAGTGACACATTGGTAGTTGTAAGTTCTCAAGCTCATATTAGTGCATATAATTTAGTCCTTGGACTTGAGGATCCATAGTAATCTTGTGCTTAGGTCCTTATGCTTTGACTTGTGCTTAGATCCTTATACTTTGACTTTTCCCTAATCACGTAGCGGGCCATCATGGGTTGAGATTGGGCATGAGCTATTTTAACATTGAGGTTTGTGAGATCCAAGATGGGATCCATTTCCTCTTTGTTGTGAAGAACGAGCATATCTCCCATATATTATATAATGATCAATTCCAAGAAATCCTTGTCCAAGGTAGTATGACAATTTGAAAAAGGAGTTTTCCAAAGTTGAGGTTGTAAAGTGGAATCAAACATTGGATATAGAGATATAGTTATTGAGGCTATTAGGGAGCCGATAAATATCTTGCTCCAGGCCTTTTTCGGGAGATAGGAGATGGAATCTGTATTTGCATGGTAGGCGTAAGCTATAATAGTTCATCAAGATATAATTCATTCATCCAATTAGTTGGGCTCCATGGGTTTGTTGTTAGACATCGATCGTAGAGATTGAGTGCTCTTCAATTCATAGAGATTAATTGAAAAAGTTATTAGTTTGAATGAGTTTAAACTAATGTGAATATTTCAATATTTAAATATCTCAGTGAGTTGTGAGTCAATGTCTAATGAATGGATGAACTTAATGGATCACACACAAAAGCCTAAGGAAACTCTTATTTGATATGAGGGATTTTCTAAGGAGTTAAAAAATCATATAGGCAGTTTTATCCTAAGGGGAGTAAAACATTTGACTAATTTTAATTGGTTATTTTAGCTTGATTAATTTAAGTATTAAATTAATCAAAATAATTTAAGGAGTTAAATTAGACCAATTAAATTAATGTATTAATTTAATTGGTGCCATATGGAAATTAATTAGTCAACTTAAGGAGTTAAGTTAGTTCTACTTAACATAAAGAGTTAAGTTAAATTAATTAAATTAAAAAAATAATTTAATTAAATTGAAAATTTAAGTTTTGAAGAGAAATCAAATGGAAGAGTCTGTTTAAATCATGCAAGTTGGAATTTCATTTCATGAGATAAAATATAAATGCAAATGCAAATTGGCAAGTTGGCACACATGCATAGAGGGTAGCTTCCATTGTTGGAATAGTGCCCAGCAAGCCAATTAGATTGGCCTTGTAAACTAGACAATCTTGATTGAATAATATTCATCATATGGCCATCTTCATCATATGCTCTTCATTTACTTCACTGGCATTTGGATAAAGCCCTTAGATCACACAAGACTATGGGACTTGGTTTGGTGACCATGGAATAAGTCTCACACGGTCGTGATCTTAAACCTTCCAAGTCATAGGATCTTAAGAGAACAAGGGCATCTAAGATCCGGATAAACTTGCACTAACGATGCATAATCCAAGAGTTGGATATTGTTCCGTTCCATGAGCAACTGTATGAGATACGGGTGCATGTTAGTGGGTGCTTGTTAGAGAACAAGGCACTAAAGACCCGCCTGGAGAATGCACTACATAGCCCAAGTGGCAAGTCAGTAGTGGCAAGTTCTCCTGCTTATGCTAGTACATATTATTAGTCCTTTGATTTGAGGATCCACGGTAACCTTGTGTGCGGTCCTTATGCTTTGACTCTTCCTTGACCACTTAGTGGGTCTTCCGGGTTGAGATTGGGTATGAGCTACTTGGCATGGAGGTTTGTGAGATCCAAGATGGAATCCGACTCTTTATCTTTGTGAAGGGCGAGTGCATCTCCTATGTGTTCTATAATGATCAATTCCAAGAAATCCTTGCGCAAGGTGATGTGACAATTTGGAAAGACATTTCCAAAGATGAGGTCACAAAGGGAATTGAACATTAAGAATAGAAACATAGTATCGAGGCTATCAGGGAGCCGACTAATATCTTGCCCTAAGCTTCTTTGGGGAGAGAGGAGACAAAAGGACCGTATTTGCATGGTACACGTAATGCTAGAATGGTTCTTCAAGAGCATTCATTTCGGCCAATTACTTGGGCTCCATGGGCTTGAGGTTGGACATCGACCATGGAGATTGGGTACTCTTCAATTTATGAGATTAATTGAATCGAGTCGCTTAGTTTAAATGAGTTTAAACTAGTGTGAATATTTGATATTCCAAAATTCATAAGGAGTTGTGAGCCCATGTCCAATGAATGGTAGAACCTAATGGGTCACACACAAAAGCCAATGACATGGTCAATTGAAGGAAGTAGAGTTTTCTCAGAGTTAGAAAATTTATAACCGTTTTGGAGGAGGCAAAATTGTAGTCATTTTGACTTGATCAATTTAAATGTTAAATTGGTCAAATTAATTTAAGAGTTAAATTAAGATCAATTAATTAAGGGTTAATTAATTGATGTCACATGACTATCAATTGGTCAAAATTAATTTAAGGGTTAAATTGACTTTGATTAGCTTAAATAGTTAAGCATTTTTGACTTAAGAGTTAAGTCAAATTATTATTGGTTAAATTAAAGTGTTTAATTTAATTACGTTGGAGGATTATTTTTGGGAGAATAATTAAGTGAATGGTTCATTTAATGTGAATTGGAATTTAGTTGCAAGACATTTCATAAGATGAAATTTGTGCTTGAATTAATATTCTTATTCACTAATTACTAGTTAGTGGCCACCTTGGCAAGGACACTTGGCATCATCTCCTTGGGGATGTTCATGGACCACTCCTATATATAGATATAGAAGTATGGCTGGCCAAGGGTGAGTGAGAGCAAGTGTGTGCATGACTAGTGTAATTTCTCCCCACATTTTGTGTAGTGGGAATCTAATTTGTTAGCATCCCATTATTCTCTCCAACTTCCTCCTCCTCCTCCTTCTTCCCTGCATTCCTACCCTCATTCTCTGCAGATATTCTAGCCATTCTGTAGAGAATAGGTCATAGATTTGGTGTGTGAACTTTTACATTATAGGCAATCTAATTTGGTTGCTGTTGCTCTTGACTGGAGCAGTTTTCTGGCAGCCAGTTTTGCTAGTTCTGGGAGAACCTCTGGAGTTCTAATTGGGCTGAATTTTGAACTAAAGAATCTTCAAAGGGTTTAGGAGTTCCTGTAAAAATTTCAGCATCAGCGGAAGAGTCCATCCAAGGGAAAATTGGTGGTGACCCTGCTGCGCTGGTGAAGAGATAGTTTGACGGTTTTCAAGAGTTTTCTCTTGTTCTTCGATTTTCTGTAATCACCCAGGTATTTTTCCCTTCTAAATATAAATTCCATGCATGTCTTGATCCTGGGGGTGTTGTGTGGGCTAGTTTATTCAGTTTTATTTTTGAAATATTTGGATCCTAGTGCCACACATACCTTCAAGTGGTATCGGAGCCATATTTATGCATGGATTTAGATTTTTCTTGGCTTGGATGGTTGGTTCTTGTGAATAACTGATTGAAATCACCATGTACTCGATCCATATGATGGGTTGGAGTGTATGGATGATCTTGCTTGTGGCTCCTTGTTTAGTGGATTGAATCATGCTATTATGTGCTTTAATTGTTAATTCATATGACGTGTATGTTTTAATTCATTTTTGCTAATTTTAAATTTTATTTTGGCATTGGTAGATGTTATATTATGATATAGCTTGTTATGGATGGCCTTAAGTTGTTTTGGTCATTTTTGGGTCCAATTAGATTGGATATAATTGGAGATTTTTGAAGAATATGATTCTTGCTTAAACTTATTTTTCAAGCTTCTTTGGGCACTTGATATTTCAGTTTTAAAAGGTGTTTTAATATGAAATTTCATCCTATGTTGTGTGTTTTGATGTTTAGAAGTTGTTCTAAGAATCTTGGTGCATGAAAGTTGAGCCAAAAATGGCTTGAATCGCCCATGAACCCCAAAACAAGGGTGCTGCCGGCGCCTGGTAGCCCACAGCAAGGCAGTGGCTGAGAGCTACTGCCGAGCAGTGAGCAAGCCTCGGCCAGCAGCCCCTAGTTGGGTTTGGGACGGGTTTTGAGCTTGTTCTTTAGTTCCTTTTGTGACCAAACTTGTTTTGAAACACTCGCATTGGTTGCACAAATGTTGTGCAAGGCCTCAAGATTGTGTTGGACACTTTTTGGTTGCTTTTAAAACTTGTTAAAGTTGATCTCCAATTGTGGCAAAAATATGATGCGTAAGCGTTATGCTTGTTTTTGCTTGGCCAATTATTTGTTAATTTGATTAGCACTTAATTGTTGGAATTAAATGTCAATTCTTGGTTTATTTATTGTTCATTAAATGTTGAATGGATGATGAATGAATGTGGATGATCATGAGCCTTTAATATTGATTTTATTTATTTCAAGTTGTTGAAATGGGTTGTATTAAATGGGGCTTGCATGCCTCTTGTTCTATCTTGTAAAAGTTATGAGAGTAGAATCACTAGAAGTGAGGTTTTCTTTCTCTTGTAAAATTGCGAGTAAGGAGGACCCAAGGAGGCTTGAAGACCCATGAATGTATGGGATACACTCATGTAATAGCTTAGTTTAATCCACCCACTTAAAATCAACCAAGCGATGCACTTATAGCTCTAAGTGCGTCACTTGGTTAGGCTCATGGTCATCCCACCCTAGAAGCATGCTAGGCGCATTTATTTATTTACACTTTCCATATCCTATTGATGTATGAGATGCATGACTAGGATATAGAGAACCTAAATAAGAAGATAAAAATGATGAGATCTTTGCAAGCAAAAATCCTCCACTTAGAATGTCTAAGTAATTTTCAAATATTAAGTCAAAATGGATACAAATTAAAAGAGTTTTAATTAATCCAAGCCTTCCACCAATAGTGTATGCCATGGGATGCTACCGATTTTGTGTGATGGCACTCGGTCACGGGGGTCACACTAAGGAGGAAAGCTGTGAGCATACACTTACCATGAGATGTATCTTTGATTCAAGAACCCTCACGCGTTGGCACTCGGTCATGGGGAACGACGTGAGGGCGTCATGAGACGAAGAATGATTGGTGGGTTTGACTTAACACTTAGTAGTATAGATGGCACACGGTCATGTGGGTCTATATGAAAAGTGAGGCAAAATATATCAAGAATTGCATGAGATGCAATTAGCAAAAGTTTCTTACCTTTTGATTGCTCGTGGATGGCACACAGTTATGTGGGTCTATATGAAAAGTGAGGCAAAATATATCAAGAATTGCATGAGATGCAATTAGCAAAAGTTTCTTACCTTTTGATTGCTCGTGGATGGCACTCGGTCACGGGGGTCCATTGGCAAGTCATTAGGATCTTGATTCTCACTAGGAAATGTGATTTCCCGAACTCTTCTTGGGGGTGAAGGATTTGATAAAATAGTGGGAGAAAAACATGCTTGAAAGACCATGAGCATGTTTTATATATCAAATTCAATCACATGCTTATACTCTTTTTTTGCCTCTTGTAGATTTTTGAAATCTTCAAAACAATATGGCTACAAATCCACTCGCAAGTGTTTTGGAAACCAATAAGCTAACCGGGCCTAACTTCCAAGATTGGTTGAGAATCGTTAAGATAATTCTTGACTCCGAGAAGAGGACTTATGTACTTGATCAAAGTCCGCCAGACACATTAGGTGATGACCCTTCTGATGAGGCACGTGAAGTTTTCACTAAATTTGTAGATGATGATCTACAAGTGAGGTGTCTCATGATGGCATCCATGACTAATGAGCTCCAAAAATCTCATGAGCACATGAAACATGCCTGAAAAATCTATGTTCACCTACAAGAGTTGTATGGTGTACAATCAAGACACGAAAGGTTTGCTTTGTCAAAGGATCTTTTTAGAGCAAGGATGAGTGAAGGTTCGAGTATCCATGACCACGGGCTAAAGATGATTGGACTCATCGAAAAGCTTGGACAACTTGACGTGATTATAGACAATGACCTTTACATGGATTTGATCCTACAGTCGTTACCTCCATCATTCGACCAATTCGTCATGAACTTTAATATGTCCAAGTAGGAAGTGAGGATTAACGAATTGGTGAACATGCTTGTGTCTGCCGAGTCGACCTTGAAAAAGAAAAGCCTTTCATGATTGCCTCCACCTCCAAGTCAAAAGGCCTTAGGGGCCCAAGAAAGGGAGGAAAAAGGAAGAAAAGTTCTTCCAAAGGGAAGCAACGCGAGAAGAGTTCTGGGAGAGTTAAGAAAAAGGCTAAGACCGATGCAAATTATTTCCACTGTGGTGAAAAGGGGCATTGGAAGAAAAACTGTAAAGCTTACCTTGATACTCTTGAGATGGGTATGTTATTCATTGAAGTGCATTTAACAACCAATTCTTCCACATGGCTATTTGATACTGCATGCGGTTCTCATCTATGTAATTTGTTACAGGGGATGGAAAGAAGAAAGGGACTTCGTGAAGGGGATATAATCCTCCGCCTAGGAAATGGAGCAACTGTTGCGGCCACTTTCCAAGGCATAATCAAGTTAGACTTGGGGAATGCTAAAATTGTATTAGATCCAGTTTATTATGTACCCCATCTTGTTAAGAACATCATATCAATTCCCGTTCTTGATAATGAAGGATATGATTTTTCTATATCGAATAAGACATTGATAGCATTGAAGAATGGTTCTTTAAATGCTAAAGGTACATTAATGAATGGATTGTACATACTTGATTCCCAACCTTCACTTATGCATATTCAATCGAATGAAAGGAAGCTAGATATCCAAGAAGATGCCATGTTATGGCATGCAAGACTTGGTCATATCTCTAAAAATAGGATGAGCAAGTTAGAAGCGCTCAAAGCACTAAATGTTAGTGGCATTGAGAACCTTACTACTTGTGAATCTTGTTTAAAGGGAAAAATGACCAAAACTCCATTTGTAGGACAAACGGAGCGAACCACACATCTATTGGATTTGATCTATTCGGATGTTTGTGGACTACTAAGAGTTAGTGGGAGATGAGGCTATTCCTACTTCATCACTTTCACTGATGATTATAGTCGGTATGGACATGTGTATCTTATGAAGTACAAGTCCGAGGCCTTTGAAAAGTTCAAAGAGTACAAGAATGAAGTAGAAAAGTAAAAGGGACTTAGTATTAAAACTCTTCGATCGGATCGAGGGGGTGAATACTTAAGTATCGAATTCTTGGATTATCTAAAAGAGAATGAGATTCTTTCACAATGGACTCCACCCGGCACACCCCAACATAATGGAGTAGCCGAAAGGAGAAATCGTACCTTGTTGGACATGGTACGTTCCATGATGAGTTTTTCCAATGTACCCATATCCTTTTGGGGATACGCCTTAGAAATGGCGGCAAGGTTACTAAATGTAGTACCTTCAAAGTCTGTGCCAAAGACACCATATGAGATATGGCATGATAAAGCACCCTCTTACCATTATTTGAAAGTTTGGGGATCTCCCGCCTACGTGAGACGTACAGTGGGAGATAAGTTGGATAGTAGATCCACCTTGTGCAAGTTTGTGGGATACCCAAGAGAGTCTATATGTTATTACTTTTATGATCCCTCGGAAAAAAAGGTGTTTGTTTCAAGGAGTGCCCATTTTTTGGAAAAGGAATTTCTATTAGATAGAAATGGCATTGTCATTGAACTCGATGAAGTTCAAGACGATCAAGAAATCCCACAAGCAGTGGAAACAAATATGGAATTAGAACATTGTACACACCCTCTAAGAAGGTCTAACCGGATCAAGAAGCAACCCGAAAGGTTTGGATTCCTTCATGAGACAGGTTAATTGGATAGTGATCCAAAGACCTATGAGGAAGCTATGTTAGACATAGATTCGGGACGTTGGCTAGAAGCCATGAGATCCGAAATGGACTCCATGTACTCAAACAAAGTATGGACTTTGGTAGACTTTGGTTGCAAGTGGATCTATAAGTGGAAGCTTAGAGTAGATGGAGAAGCAGTGACTTTTAAGGCACAACTAGTGGCAAAAGGTTACACTCAAAGATCCGGTATCGATTTCGAGGAAACCTTTTCACCGATTGCTATGCCTAAGTCCATTCGAATCTTACTTGCCATAGCCGCATATTATGACTATGAGATATGGCAAATGGATGTTAAAATCGCTTTCCTCAATGGTGACATTGAAGAAGAAATTTACATAGAGCAACCACAAGGTTTCACATCCAAAGGGGGTGAGCAAAAGGTTTGCAAACTCCAGAAATTCATTTATGGGTTAAAACAAGCGTCCTGAAGTTGGAACATACGTTTTGATCGTTTGGCTTTGTCAAAAATATGTATGAACCTTGTGTATACAAGAAATCTAGTGGGAGTTCAGTACAATTTATTGTGCTTTATGTCGATGACATCCTTCTCATTGGGAATGAGGTAGGAATGTTAGAGTGTACTAAAGCATGGTTATCTACACAATTCTCCATCAAGGATTTAGGAGAAGCATCCTACGTATTGGGAATACGTATCTATAGAGATAGATCGAAGAGGATGCTGGGGCTTTCCTAAACCCCGTACATTGACAAGATACTAAAGAGGTTTAGTATGGAAAAATCCAAGAGAGGATTCTTTGCCATAGGACATGGCATTCGTCTCTCAAAGTGTATGGCCCCCAAGACTGAGGAAGAGAAGCGAAGAATGTCCCACATACCTTATGCCTCCGCCATAGGAAGCATAATGTATGCAGTGCAATGTACTAGACTGGATGTGGCACACTCGTTAAGTGTTATGAGTAGGTTCCAATCCAATCCCGGTGAGAGTCACTGGATAGCCGCAAAAGCAACCCATAAGTACTTGAGAAGAACTAAGGACATGTTCTTGGTATACGGCAATAAAGAATTGAAACTAGAAGGGTTTTCGAATTCAAGTTTCCAATTCGATGTAGATGCCCTCAAATCCACTTCTGGATTTATATTTTGCCTCAATGGCGGTTTGGTGAGTTGGAAAATTTCAAAATAAGATACCATGACCGATTCAACCACTTAAGCAGAGTATATTGCAGCTTCGGAAGCTGCAATGGAGGGTGTCTGGATGAAAAACTTCATTCAAGAGTTGAATGTGGTGCCTAGCATTACTGAGCCAGTAGTTGTCTTCTGTGACAATAACGGGGCGGTAGCGCAAGCCAAAGAGCCAAGATCTCATCAGCGATCCAAGCACATATTGAGGCGATATCATTTGATCCAGGAGATCATTGATAGAGGCGACATCCAAGTGGAGAGAGATACCTCAGAAGAGAATATAGCAGATCCACTGACAAAACCCCTATCGCGAAAGGTCTTTGAAGGACATCTTGAAAAGATGGGTCTCAAGGCCATGGGGAATTGGCCTTAGGGCAAGTGGGAGATTGTTGGAATAGTGCCCAACAAGCCAATTAGATTGGCCTTGTAAACTATTTCATTATAAGACAATCTTGATTGAATGATATTCATCATATGGCCATCTTCATCATATGTTCTTCATTTACTTCACTGACATTTGGATGAAGCCCTTAGATCACATAAGACTATAGGACTTGATTTGGTGACGATGGAACAAGTTTCACACAGTCGTGATCTTAAACCTTCCAAGTAGTAGGATCTTAAGAGAACAAGAGCATCTAAGATCCGGATAGACTTGCACTAACGATGCATAATCCAAGAGTTGGATATTATTTCGTTCCATGAGCAACTGTATGAGATACGGGTGCATGTTAGCGGGTGCTTGTTAGAGAACAACACACTGAAGACTCGCCTAGAGAATCCACTAGATAGCCCAAGTGGCAAGTCGGTAGTGGCAAGTTCTCCTACTTATGCTAGTACATATTATTAGTCCTTTGATTTGAGGATCCACGGTAACCTTGTGTGCGGTCCTTATGCTTTGACTCTTCCTTGACCACTTAGTGGGTCTTCCGGGTTGAGATTGGGTATGAGCTACTTGGCATGGAGGTTTGTGAGATCCAAGATGGAATCCGACTCTTTATCTTTGTGAAGGGCGAGTGCATCTCCTATGTGTTCTATAATGATCAATTCCAAGAAATCCTTGCGCAAGGTGATGTGACAATTTGAAAAGGTGTTTCCAAAGATGAGGTATCAAAGGGAATTGAACATTAAGAATAGAAACATAGTATCGAGGCTATTAGGGAGCCGACTAATATCTTGCCCTAGGCGTCTTTCGGGAGATAGGAGACGGAATGACCGTATTTGCATGGTATGCATAATGCTAGAATGGTTCTTCAAGAGCATTCATTTCAGACAATTAGTTGGGCTCTATGGGCTTGAGGTTGGATATCGACCATGGAGATTTGGTACTCTTCAATTTATGAGATTAATTGAATCGAGTTGCTTAGTTTAAATGAGTTTAAACTAGTGTGAATATTTGATATTCCAAAATTCATAAGGAGTTGTGAGCCCATGTCCAATGAATGGTAGAACCTAATGGGTCACACACAAAAGCCAATGACATGGTCAATTGAAGGAAGTAGAGTTTTCTAAGAGTTAGAAAATTTATAACCGTTTTGGAGGAGGCAAAATTGTAGTCATTTTGACTTGATCAATTTAAATGTTAAATTGGTCAAATTAATTTAAGAGTTAAATTAAGATCAATTAATTAAGGGTTAATTAATTGATGTCACATGACTATCAATTGGTCAAAATTAATTTAAGGGTTAAATTGACTTTGACTAGCTTAAATAGTTAAGCATTTTTGACTTAAGAGTTAAGTCAAATTATTATTAGTTAAATTAAAGTGTTTAATTTAATTGAGTTGGAGGATTATTTTTGGGAGAATAATTAAGTGAATGGTTCATTTAATGTGAATTGAAATTTAATTGCAAGACATTTCATAAGATGAAATTTGTGCTTGAATTAATATTCTTATTTACTAATTACCAGTTAGAGGCCACCTTGGCATCATCTCCTTGGGGATGTTCATGGACCACTCCTATATATAGATATAGGAGTGTGGCAGGCCAAGGGTGAGTGAGAGCAAATGTGTGCATGACTAGTGTGATTTCTCCCCACATTTTGTGTAGTGGGAATCTAGTTTGTTAGCATCCCATTATTCTCTCCAACTTCCTCCTCCTCCTTCTTCCCAGCCTTCCTACATTTATTCTCTGCATATATTCCAGCCATTCTGTAGATAATAGGCCATAGATTTGGTGTGTGGACTTTTACATTAGAGGCAATCTAATTTGTTTGCTCTTGCTCTTGATTGGAGCAGTTTTCTGGCAGCCGGTTTTGCTAGTTCTGGGAGAACCTCTGGAGTTTTGATTCTGCTGAATTTTGAACTGAGGATTATTCAAAGGGTTGAGGAGTTCCTACAAAAATTTCAGCAAAAACGGAGGAGTCCATCCAAGGGAAAATCGGTGGTGATCCTGCTGCGCCGGTGAAGAGATAATTTGACGGTTTTCAAGAGTTTTCTCTTGCTCTTCGATTTTCTGTAATCACCCAGGTATTTTTCCCTTCTAAATCTAAATTCCATGCATGTCTTGATCCTGGGGGTGTTGTGTAGGCTAGTTTATTTAGTTTTATTTTTGAAATATTTGGATCCTAGTGCCACACATACCTTCATCCATCCCCTCCTTAGAATAATCATGTGGCTGGCCACTTGTGGTTGTCGGAATCCATCACATTTTCCCTCCAAAAGGTGGTATAATTCATGTGTTGAATAACCACCTCCTAAATTCTCTCATCCCTTCCCCTTCCTCTAAAACCATCACTCCTCTTACCATCACTTTTATCCTCTCATCTCTAGCAAAGTGAGGTTGATTGAGAGCTTATCCTAGGTGTAGACTTAACATTAGAGGTTCAACACTTGGGGAAGTTAGATGTTCATTAGTGAACTCATATGAATATAAATGAAATACTCTTTAAGAAAAGTGAGAGCTATCGCTAGACCTATGTTCCCTTCTAACAATCCTAAAGGATCTCCTAAGTATGAAGCAAAACAAAAAGTTTCTAAGTCGTTCGTAGAGTGTAAACTTCTGACGAACACCGTCAGTAGCTTCCAAAGCACCCATCTTCGCCTAAAAAATCTTTTCTAATTTCTTTCAAGATATTACGCTGTCTTCGCCAATTTGTAGCACTCATTTGATCCCTTTCATAGAAAAGACGAATGGCCCGTGTTTGCCAAGAAAAAGTGCTCAACAACATTTGACAAAATACTTAATTCAGCCACTGGCGTGCACCAATGTAGGCAACCAAGACGGGTACTGGCCAGCACCGAGCCACAAGCACGCATTGGGCTACCTTTGTGCTGGATGCTATTGAGGTAACTGACAACTTCTTGATGCCAACACTCTTGACACCACCCTTTTCCCTTACATCTGTGAAGTTTCATTCAACATCCACTAAGGGTCCTACTTCTTGATATTCCACTCATTATTATCATGCTTGACATTTGTCTAAGTTGCTAGACAAATGCAATACAAAATATTCTCAGTATTTAAACAAACACAAGGCACGAAATTTGTCTAAATTCTTAGATGAATGGAAGTGAGTAGCATGATGCTTCCTAAGAAATGACCGGATATGGAGACCTGAAGAACCTCAACTTAGACGTAAGTTAAGTAAAACTTGGGTTTGCACTAAACTTGATTAATAAAAATTAATTAAATTAATAACCCTATCTAATGAATTAAGATAAAGTAAATGTTAAATTTGAGCCTTCTATTATATTTTCAACATGAAAACCAACTTTTCAAATTGAAAATAGGAGGCTTGATGATATGACTAATTGAGCACACATGCGTAAAAGAGTAGTTGGACTACAAAGAGTTAATGAATCAAAGAGAATAATTAAATAAAAAAGGCCAGAGAGCCCAAATTAATTAAACACATGAAGAAGGACAACAAAATGCTAACGGGCCTGAGCTCATCAGGAAATAAATTATGGATACTAGGCCTCGAAGAGAAATTTTGGGTATATGAAATCATTTGCAAAAATTTGCGAAACTTCAACAAAACTTTCGAAAGCTGAAAACTCTTCATACCACATTCTAGAGGAAAAAAACCTCAAACTTTACAAACTACTGAAAAGGATCTTAATTCCATTCAGTTTTGTTTTCAAAACCATTTTTCACTATTTCAAACTGAATTACCATCAAATTTCTCCATATATTTACAAAAATTACAACTTATTATTTTAAATCATATACCCTAATGACTTATATCTAGGGGTGGAAAAGTGGGCTTCAAGCCATGGGTCCAACCCAACCCACATGGTTTGGGTTTGGGTTGGTACCAAATTTTTGAAAATGGATTGAGGTGGGGTGGGTTGAGGTCGGTTTTATTTAGTTTTGGGCTCAAAGTGAGTTGGTGAGGGTTAAAAATGTGTCCAAGCAAAAAATTTAATAAATTAAAAAAAAAACCTTCAAATTAATAATAACAAACTCATATTATTTTCATTTCCTCATTTTTGTCAAAATCTCTTAGTTTGGATTATTAATAATATTTAAATTGAAAAAATCACCTTGAACTTAGGTTATTGTCTTGGATTTTTCTCAAATACAAATTTTAATATTTGCTTAATTATTATTGCATGCCAATAGTAAGATTGACATACAACTTATTTATATTAACTCTTGAAAAATGAAAACTAACAAATTTGTTATTGAAAATTTAATATACATTTATTGGTGCGTCAATGGTGCCATTTCTTTCAAAAGGATCAATTTTTTTTCTCAAAATCACTGCTAGAATTATAATTAATTATAAACATAATTACATATGAAAAAATTAATAAAATAAGCATAATCTAATAAATCTCCCATTATATTGTTAAATTTCATATTGAATATAAAATATGAAATACATATTAATATTACTAGTGTCTTTTGAATTAGTTTTTTTAATTAAGTAAAATGGTTTTTTTTTTCTTCTTCTTCTTCTTCTTCTTTTTTTTTTTTCAATTGAACCCATTTTCAATCTAACCCAACCCCATCTTTAACCCACCTACTTAAAACCCATATTGAGTCAACCCATACTGAAACCAACCCAATTGATTCCAAACCGTACCCAACCCAACCCACCCCTTTGCCACTTTTAGGGCTATTGTATATATATTTATATACACACACAGATATATATACTAGTTAAGATCTCTCTTCACCTCATCTACTAAATCCTATATAAACATTACTTTTCAAACAACTTATCCAAATACAAACTTATTTTCAAACCAAATTCTCTGACTACCTTTTCAAAATTTGAAGATAATGCAAATAAAAAATGGAGATGAAAAAGTAACCAAATGGTCTGTTAGTCTTTCTTTCTTGTTTCCAAGTTTTGCATAATTCCTCCAATGGAACATCGATGATTAAGACGCTATCAGGAGAAAGGCTAGAATTCTTCGTGGAGCTTATGGATTTCAACCAAGTTTCGAGAGAAAGCGGCAGTTCTTCACTTTGTCTAGGAAGTTTCTACCTTCTCAGTGATTTTACTTTTATTTTGTATTGATTATGTGTTTGATTGAGAGAAACATAATTGTTAAAATTTTATTATCAAATATTACATACTGAATATTTGGAATAAAGGATTCGTGTTTATATTTATGAATTTCTTGTTAGTATTTGTTAGATTATTGTTCATAATCTTGATCCAACGTCTAACTAAGACTTTCATCTTAATTTAGGATCCATGCTTGATAGTTCGTGACAATAGGCGATAATTGGCAATTGACACTTGGGGATGAACATGTTTAGTCATTTTATAAGACTGAGAGATAATTTATAAGGAGATTATCCAATACTATAGGATGCATTTAAAGGTTTAGGGCTTATACTTTTTGCATAGACACGACAACCTAGGGCCGAGACATCCTGCCCTTGCTCCGTTATTGATGCATGAGAGGAATAAAATCAATGATCCACACATCCTTAATTCCAAATTTCCTCGTTCACCTTGTTTTCATATTTGTAGTTAAGTTAGGCCGTACGCTATTTTTATTTTATTCTCATCATTGTTTCGGCTATCTAAATAGTATAAACAAGATAGAGTGCTCAATTTTCTGTGGATATGACCTCGCACTACTCAAACTATATTAAAACGCAACCCATAACTTACAGTACACCTTCAAATTTGATTTATGGTAGTTATTTGAATGTTTTAAAATACTTGAATGTTGCATGTTCTTGCTATATCAATTTAAGTTTTGTAGGTTGCAAAGAATTAGGGTCGCCCATCCTTAATTATAAACTCAAATTGGACCTTTCATAAACAAACCTAATTAGGTGAAATGATATTTTAAACAAACCCAATTAGGTGAAATAAAATTTTTCCTTTATTACCATCATCTATTAACTTTATCAAAATCATCCTTGAATTTTTTACATTAGGGTAAATTACAACTAACACCCCTAAGGTTTGGTGTAATCACGAAACGATCTTCGCTTTTTCAAAAATTACAAAAAATATATTTATATAAATACACATATAAAATATAATACTATATAATATATATATATATGATATGCACATATGAATGCAAATATGGCAATGGTGGCCACTAGCAGTGACTAGGGGTGGGCATTGGGTTCGGGTACCCCCATACCCGACCCGTCTCGATCGGGTATTTTCCGTTCGGGTTGGGTATTTTTAATCCCCCAACCCGATCGGGTATTTATGGGGGTACCCAAAATTTTGGGGGTCGGGTATCGGGTATTGGGGTGGGGTACCCAATCATTCTATTAATAAATAAATAAAAAATTAATTATATTATTAGAATTATATATTTAATTGAAGTGCCAATATATGATGTATATCATATATTATATATTAATGTTTATATTTAAGTTTTAAAATTATATTGAGTACCCCCATTTTATTTTTAAAAAATTAATTATAGTATTAAGTATTATATATTTAATTGAAGTGCTAACATATGATGTATATCATATATTAGATATTAATGTTTATATTTAAGTTTTAAAATTATATATTAGGTGGGATTTAGAACTTGTGAATAATAAATTGTAGTGTTATTAATTGATTCACAACAAAAATAAATAATGAATTAACAAAATTTTAATTTTTATTTATTAAAAATATAAAAAAAATTAATGGGGGTTTTGGGGGTACCCGACCTTAAGGGGGTACCCCCATAAAATGGGGGTCGGGACTCGGGTATCCGCACTGTGGGTACCCCCCCTTGGGGTACCCGATCCCCACCCACCCCTAGCAGTGACCACCATGTTTCTACTGCTATCATGGTGGTAGTAGCACGACCCAGTCATCCAGCCTACCATGGCAGCAACAATAGGGCAACGATTGCCTATGAGAGAGGGAGATGAATTAGGATACTTAAAATTAAACCAAAAAAAGGTAAAATAAAACTAATCATCTCTTTCTTAAGGATCAATTACATGTCAAAAATTAGGATTAGAAGGCTAAAATTACCTTTGATGAAAGCAACCAAAGGAATCAACTTGATCTCTCCAAAGACCCCTCCAATGAAAGATCTACAAGCTCCAACACCTTGATCCAATTGCTCAACTTCCAAGCCTCCAAAAATCAGCAAAACTTGCACACTTTTTTAGTACAACAACATCAAGCTACTAGACGAAAATCATTGAAAAGTTCAGCTCCTTGGTCGCCTAATCGAAGCACCAAAAATGAGCTAAAAATGGTTCACCAATGAACTCTAAATTCCACAAATGTTGAACCTTTAATGTTTAGTCCACACATCTAGGATTAACTCTCAATCAACCTTACTTTGCTAGAGAAGAAAGGATGAATGTGATGATAGGAGTGGACGATTTTTGGAAGAGGAGAGAATTTTTGAGGTGGTTATTCAACAAATGAATTATACCACCTTTTGGAGGGAAAAAGTGAAAAGCTTCAATCTCAACACCAAGTAACTGACCACATATTTTAGAGGAGGGGATGGAAGGCTCTATGCATGTGAGCCAACTTGCCAACTTGCATTTGCATTTAGATTTAATGTTCATTAGCATTTACATTTCATCTCATGAAAATGAAATGCCAGCTTGCATGATTCAAATGAACTCTTCCATTTGATTTTTCTCCAAACTTAAATTCCCAAGTTAATTTTCAACTTGCATGATTCAAATGGACTCTTCCATTTGATAAATTCCCAATTTAATTAAATTAACTCCTTAAGTTAATTAATTTAACTTAATTCCTTAAGTTAATTAACTCTTTAAGTCAACTATAGCTAGCTTAACTCCTTAAGTTAACTTGACTATTTAATTGTCATATGACACCAATTAAATTAACGCTTTAATTTAATTGGTGTAATTTAACTCCTTAAATTATTTTGATGAATTTAATACTTAAATTAATCAAGTCAAATTGACCAATTAAAATTAGTCAAACATTTTTCTCTCCTTAGGATAAAACCGCCTATATGATTTTTTAACTCCTTAGAAAATTCCTTATATCAGAAAAGAGTTTTCTTAGACTTTTGTATGTGACCCATTAGGTTTATCCATTTATTGGACATGGGCTCACAACTTATTATGATATATTGAATATTAAAATATTCACATTAGTTTAAACTCATGTAAACTAATAGCGCTTTTAATTAATCTCCATTAATTGAAGAGACCAAATCTACATGGTTGATGTCTAGCAATAGGTCCATGGAGCCCAACTAATTGGATGAATGAATTATATCTTGATGAACCATTATAGCTTACACCTACCATGCAAATACAGTCCTTCCATCTCCTATCTCCCAAAAGCGGCCTATGGCAAGATATTTGTTGGCTCCCTAATAGCCTCAATAACTATGTCTCTATATCCAATGTTCGATTCCACTTATGACCTCAACTTTAGAAAATTCCTTTTTCAAATTTTCATACTACCTTGTACAAAGATTTCTTAGAATTGATCATTATAAAATATATAGGAGATGCACTCGTTCTTCACAACAACGAGGAAACATATCCCATCTTGGATCTCATAAACCTCCATGCTTAGGTAGCTCATGCACAATCTCAACCCCAGATGGCCCGCTATGTGGTTGGGACAAACTCAAAACATGAAGACCTAAACACAGGGTTACTATGGATCCTCAAGTCTAAGGACTAATTATATGTACTATCGTAAGCTTGAGAACTTGCCACTACTGATGTGCCACTATGGCTATCTAGTAGATTCTCTTGGTGGGCCTTCAGTGAACTTGTTCTCTAATAGGCACCCACTAACATGCATCAATGTCTAACATAGATTGCCCATGAAATGGGTTAATATCTAACCCCTTGGAGTATGCATTGTTAGTGCAAGTTTATTTGAATTTTAGATACCCCTTCTTATAAGATTCTATGATTTGGAATATTCAAAATCATGATCTTAAAGACTTATTTCATGATCACCATCATATCTATAACTAATTTCCACAGTCCTATATGATTTAAGGGTTTCAATCAAATACAAGTGAAGTATAAAATGCATAAGATAAAGATGGCCATTTTACAATAATATCATTCAATCAGGATTATCTCACAATTGGAGTAGTATTTACTGTCAATTCTAATTGGCTATGGAGCACTATTCCAACAATCTCCCACTTGTCATAAAACCAATTTCCCATAGCTTTAAGGCCCATCTTTACAAGTTGTCCTTCAAAGACTTTACACTATATGGGTTTAGTCAGTAGATCAACTCTATTCTCTTCTGAGGCTATCCTCTCCAGTTAGATGACACCTCTATCAATGATCTCATGGATTAAATGATAACACCTTAAAATATACCTGGATCGCTAATGAGATCTTAGCTCTTTTGCTTGTGCAATAGCTCTATTGTTGCTACAAAAGACGACAACTAGATTTACAATGCTAGGCACTACATACAACTTTTAGATGAAGTTTTTCATCCAAACACCTTCTTTTGTGGTTTCTAAAGCCGCAATATAATCTGCCTCATTAGTTGAATCGATCGTAGTATCTTGTTTGGAACTCTTCCAACTCGTTGTATTGCTATTGAGGCAAAACATAAATTCTGAAGTGGATTTACGGTCATCTTCATTGTATTGGAAACTAGATCTGAAGATCCTTCAAGTTTCAATTCTTTATTATCTTATACTAAAAACAAATCTTTAGTTCTTCTTAAGCATTTCAAGATTGCTTTTATGGTTGTCGAATGATTTTCACTAGGATTAGATTGAAAGTGGCTCGTAATACTCAGAGCATGTGTTACATCTGATCTAGTACATTGAATGGCATATATTATGCTCTCTATTGCGGATGCATAAGGTATGTAGGACATTCTTTCTCTCTTGTCTTCAGTCTTAGGGGCCATAGATTTGGAGAGACGTAGACCATGTCCCATGGGAAGGAATCCCTTCTTGGATTCTTCTATACTAAACCTCTTTAGTATCTTGTCAATGTACGCTGTTTGGGAAAGTCCTGACATCTTGTTTGATCTATCTCTATAGATCTATATTCCTAATACATAGGATACTTCTCCGAAATCCTTCATGGAGAATTATGAAGATAGCCATGCTTTAGTACAGTCTAACCCTTCTCTCTTATTCTTAATGAGAAGAATGTCATCGACATAAAGCACAATAAACTATATCGAACTCCTATTAGTATTTTTATACATATAAGGTTCATACACATTTTTGACAAAGCCAAACAATTTGACTGTCTTATCAAAATGTATGTTCCAATTTTGAGATGTTTACTTTAGTCCATAGATAGATCTTTGAAGTTTGTAAACTTTTTGCTCAATCCTATTGGATGTAAAACCTCATGGTTGCTCCATATAGATATCTTCTTCAATGCTTCCATTGAGAAAAATGATTTTTACATCCATTTGCCATATCTCATATCATAGTAAACGACTATAGCAAGCATAATCCTTATACATTTAGGCATAGTGATACGTGAAAAGGTTTCCCCAAAGTCAATACTGAGTTTTTAAGTATAACCTTTTGCCACTAGTCTAGCTTTAAAGGTCGTTACCTCTCCATCGACTCCTAGATTATGCTGGTAGATCCACTTGCAACCAATAAGTACTATACCCTCCGGTAGATCTATTAAAGTTTATACTTTGTTGGAGTACATAGAGTCCATTTTGAATTTCATGGTCTCAAGCCAATGTCCCGATTCTATGTCCAACATAGGTTCTTCATAGGTCTGTGGATCACTATCCATTTACCCCATCTCATGAAGGAATCCAAACCTTTTAGATTACTTCTTGATTCGATCAAACCTTCTAAGAGGTTGTGTGTTAGGCTTAGGATGCACTATTATTTCTACCGCTTCTAGATAATGCTTTTTCTATCTAATAGAAACTTTTTTTCCAAAAAGGTTGCGTTCCTTGAAACAAACACTTTTTGTTCTAAGGGATCATAGAAATAATAACCCAAAGACTCTTTTGGGTATTCTACAAACTTGCATAAAGTGGATCTTACATCCAACTTGTCTCTCACTAATCTCTTGATGTAGGCAGGAGACCCCCAAACTCTTAAATAAAAGGAAGATGGTGCTTTTCCATACCATATCTCATGCAGTATGTTTGGAACTGACTTTGAAGGTACTATATTTAGTATCTTCGCCACTGTTGTTAAGGAGAATCCCTAAAATGAGATAGGCATATCGGTGAAGCTCATCATGGAATGTACCATGTCCAACAAGGTACATTTTCTCTTTTCGGCTACTCCATTATGTTGGGGTGTGCCAAGTGGAGTCTATTGTGAGAGAATCTCATTTTCTTTTAAATAATCCAAGAAATCAGTACTTAGTTGTCTCCTTTCTCGATTTGATCGAAGAGCTTTAACACTAAGTCCTTGTTGCTTTTCTACTTTATTCCTATATTCTTTGAACTTTTCAAAAGCTTTAGACTTGTGCTTCAGAAGATACATATGTCTGAACTAAATGTGATCATCGTTAAAGGTAATAAAGTAAGAATGACCTCCTTTTGCACTAACTCTTAGTAGCCCATACATGTTCGTATAGCCAATGGACTTGTGGATTGCTACGTTTGTCCCACAAAAGGAGTCTTGGTCATTTTTTCTTTTAAACAAGATTCACAAGTAGGAAGATCCTTTATGCTACCAACATTTACTGCTTTGAGTGCTTCCATCTTGTTCATCTTATTCTTGAAAATATGTCCAAGTTCAACATGCCAAAAAGTGGCACTTTCTTATTTATTTATTTTTCTTTTATTACTTTGTTCAATGTGCATAAATGATGGTAGATAATTTAAAATGTATAATCCATTATTATGTGTACCCATTACAATTAAAGAACCATTCTTTGTTACTTTTAATTTCCCATTTGAGATAGAAAAATCTAATTATTCATGATCCAAAATAGGAATTAAAATAATAGTCTTCACAAGAATTGGTACATAATAGTGATGATCTAATACGATAAAAGAGTTTCCTCAGTCTAACTTCACAACGCCTTCAACTTTGGCTACAACTTTGCTCCATTGCCAAGGCATAGGATAAAATCCTCATCACTTAGACTTCTTCTTCTTTCCACCCCCTATAATGAATTACAAAGGTGAGAACCACATGCAATATCAAATACCCATGAGGAAAAATTGGTAGTTAAGTGCACTTCAATAAAGTACATACCCTTCCCAAAAGTTGCAAGATATTCCTTGCAATTGCGCTTCCAATGGCCCATCTTGCCACAGTAGAAACAAATGGCATCCTTTGTTTCTTCTTAACCCCTCTGGATGGTTTTATTGCCCATTTTCCCTTCCAAAAAGAACTCTTTTTATTCTTACCTTATTTCTTCTTTCCCTATGGCCTCTAGACTTGGAGGAGGAAACAAGAACTAAAGGTTTATCCTTTTTCATTATCATCTCCGCAGTTACCAACATGTTGATCAATTCATTGATCGTGACTTTTTGTTTGGACATGTTAAAGTTCACAACGAATTGGTCAAATGAGCTTGGCAAGGATTGAAGGATCAAATCCACATAGCAGCCATTGTCCATTACTACTTCTAAAGTAGCAAGCTTCTCAATAAGTTCACTCATCTTAAGCTTATGATCATGGATACTAGACCCCTTAGTCATCCTAGCCCGAAAGAGCTCCTTCGAAAACATGTACCTCTTTTTTTCGTTTGTACACCATACAACTCTTGTAGGTGTAAATATATCTCAAAAGCACTTTTCATATGCTCATAAGATTTTTGAAGCTCATTGGACATAGAGGTCATCATGAGGCAATAGCTTTGGAGGTCATCCTCTACCTATTTAGTGAATGTTTCTCGAGCCTCTTGATTGGTATCCTTGCCTATGGTATCTGATGGACTTTAAGTTAGGACATGTTATATGGAGTCAAGAACAGTTTTGAGATTATGAAGTTAATTATGGTAGTTCGGCTCGATAAGTTTATTAGATTCCAATAAGATGCTTAGTGGATTCTTAGCCATGTTTGAGATTTCGCAAATCTACAAAGGCGAAAAAGCGAATACAAGCATGTGATTGAATTTGATATTAGAAAATATGTTTATAGACTTTCAAACATAATTTTCTCCCACTATTTTATCAAATTCCTCATCCTCTAAGAAATTCAAAAAATCACATTTTCTAGTAAGAATCAAGGTCCAAAAGGCATCACTTTGGACCTATGACTCATGAAACATCCATAAACAATCCCAAGGTAAAGCAACTTTTGTAATTGCATCGCTATGTAACCCTTGATATGTTTTGCTCACTTTTCATGGAGACCCATGACTTATGCGACATCTACACTACTAGGTGTTAAATCATGCCTACTAATCAATCTTTAATTATAAACTCCACCATGACATTCCATGACTCATGAGATAATGCTATAGTGAGTTTTAAATTAAAGTGCATCATACGCCAAGAAAGTGAACACATAGAGCTTTCCTCCAGTAAAGTGTCCCATGATTCGTGTGCTAACACTAAATTAGGGTAGCATCTCATGTCATCTCCCATTGGTTAGTAGAAGATTTGGATTAATTGAAACTCATTTTAATTTTTGTCCAATTTAACTTAATATTTTGTAAAACTCAGACTCTTCTAAGTTGAGGGTTTTTCTTGCTTTGAAAGATCTCATCAATTTTATCTTCTCTTATTTAGGTTCTCTATATCCTAACCATGCATCTTATACATCAATAGGATAAAGAAAAGCATAAATAAGTAAATGCGCCTAGTATGCTCCTAGGGTGGGACGACTATGAGCCTTAACAAAGTAGTGTACTCAGAGCCATAGATGCACTATTTAGTTGATTTTAAGTAGGTTGGTTGAATCCTATCTCCTATATAAATATATCCCATACATTCATGGGTGTTCAAACCTCTTTGATCCTCTTGGCTTCCTTAGCTCCTTGCAACTTTTACAAGAGAAAAGAAATCCTCACCTCTAGAGTTCTACTCTCATAACAATTACAAGGTATAAAATCAAGAGGCATGCAAATCCCTATTTAGTACAACCCTTTTCAAACAACTTTGAAACAAAAAAAACCAATTTAAAGGCTCATGTTCATCCCCATTCATTTATCATTCATTCAACAATTAAATGAATAATAAATAAGAATTGGCATTCAATCCATCCAATTAAATGCTTATATCATAAACAATTAATTAATGGGAAAAAATAAGCACAACTCTTTATGCATCTCATTTTTTAACCTAATTGAAGATTAACTTAAACTTGACTTTCAAAGCTAGCCAAAATGTCCAACATTGTTTTGAAGCACTTGCACAACTTTTGTGCATCTAAATATGTGTGAAAAATAAGTTAGAAGCACAAAATATCACAAAAATGGTCCCAAGATGGCCAGAAGACAGCCTTGGCCCGATTATTGCCCACAACCGCCAACCCAAGCGCGCAATAGGCATGCGTATGGCGCCCACGACCTACTAGGTTGGGCAACTGGGCGGCAACTTGTGCCTAGCCACCTAGTGACCTAGTTTTGGTCTCCTTTTGTGTTTGTTGTACACCAAACTCTTATGGACACTTTCATAACTCATTTTCACACAATTTAGACAAATTTCTAGATTCTAAATAATTTTAAAAAATTAAACATTCAAGTGCTTAAACATACTTCAAGAACAAGTCTAAGTAATATCAACATTCTTCAAAAACCTCCAATTAACTCCAATCCAATTGGATCTAAAAATAGAGAAAACATATTAAAGCTATAATTAACATGTTATATCAACATATAACTGAAGGCTTGTAATGCATTAGAATCTAATAATAAAACTTCAAAAGCTTAAATAAACTAGTGCTCTACAAGTTAAAAAAGATCTAATCATGTTAGGGAATCAAATTTAGGTATAGAGTTACCTTGAATAGCAAGTTTCTAAGGAGAAAATAGTGAAATCTTCACCAATCCAGAATATGCTAGATAGCGGCGCAACAGGAAAAGAGCAGCTTTTGCCTTGGTTAAACTTTTCCAAAAATCACCAAACAAAATTTATCTATCCTCTTAACACCTTGAAGAAGATATTATGAAAAATTTGGATCAAAACACTTTCAGGATCTCCTGGAAAATATTCGACAAATTGCTGCTCTATTTCAGTAGATCTCCAAAGCTAGCAAACCAAATGTTTTGCCTCTATTGTAATGATCCACACACCAATTGAACTTCCAATTTCTTCTCACTTTTAGTTTGACTAAGAGAGGAGAAATACAATGGTGAAGCTGGATTTGAGGTTGGAGAAGAACAAGGAAAGCAAAGCTTCAACACATGATGCAATGCTTGGAGAGAGTTTTAAAGGGAAATGTGACAGATTCTAATCTTCACACCAAAAATGCATATTACCGATCTCTTACCTCTATATCTATATATAGATAGAGGATAGTGTGATTTCAAGGTGGCATCACACCTTTCTCAAGAGGGCGTCCACTTGCAAGCTTAGGTGTCAAATTCAAATTCAAATCTAATTCGAATTTGTATGCATTTCAATTACATTTGAAATCTAATTTCAAATTAATTAAGATGCTAATTCAAATGAACTTTTCATTTGAATTTTCCCTCCAAAATGTATTCTTCTCTTTAATTAAATTAAACACTTTAATTTAATTAATTAACCTTTGACTTAACTCTTAAGTCAAACAAGCTTAATTCTTATTAACTTAACTCTTTAAGTTAACTTGACCAATTGATGATCATTTGGCACCAAATAATTAACTCCTTAATTATTGGGCTAATTTAACTCCTTAAATTATTGGGCTAATTTAACTCCTTAAATTAATCAAGCTAAAATAGAGCTTCAAATTGGACACCTCAAAATTAGTTCTAAGGAGTAATTCTCTAATGCTTAGAAAATTACTCCATAGACTAGCAAGCTAATTAGCTTTTGTGTGTAACCCAATAAGTTCTACCATTCATTGGATGTGGGCTCACAACTCCTTGTGACTTTTGAATATCTTATATTCATTTTAGTTTAAAATACTTTTAAACTAATCGACTCAACTCAATTAATCTTATTAATTGAAGAGTACCCAATCTCCATGGTCGATGTCCAACCCCAAGCCCATGGAGCCCAAATAATTGGCTGAAATGAATGCTTTTGGAGAACCATTATAGCTCTATGCTTGCCATGCAAATACGGTTTTTCCGTCTCCTATCTCTCGAAAGAGGTCTAGGATAAGATATTTACCGGCTTCCTAGTAGCCTCGATACTATGTCTCTATTCTCAATGTTCAATTCCATTGTATGACCTTATCTTTGAAAAAATCCTTTTCCAAATTGTCACACCACCTTACGCAAGGATTATTTAGAATCAATCATCATAGAACACAGATGTACTCGCCTTTTACGAAAATGAAGAATCAAATTTCATCTTGGATCTAAAAAACCTCTATGTTTAGTAGCTTATGCCCAACCTTATCTCGAGGGGTCTGCTAAGTGACCAAGGAAGAGTCCAAACATAATGACTAAGCACAAGGTTACCATGGATCCTCAGGTCGGTGGACTAATAATATGCACAAGCATAAGTTGGAGAACTTGCCACTATGGCTACCTAATGGATTCTCCGGTGGGTCTTCAGTGCCTTGTTCTCTAATAAGTACGTACTAACATGCACTCATATCTCATATGGTTGCTCATGGAACGGAGCAATATCTAACTCTTGGATTTTTGCATCATTAGTGTAAGTATATCCGGATCTTAGATGCCTCTCTCATAAGTATATCCTATGACTTGGAAGATTTAAGATCTCGATTGTGTAAGACTTATTCCATGGTCATCGAACTAAGTACCATAGTCATTAGTAATCTAAGGGTTTCATCTAAATGCGAGTGAAGTAATAAAGAGTATAAGATAAAGATGGCCATATAGAGAATATCATTCAATCAAGATTATTTTATAAGGAAATAGTTTTTACAAGGCCAATCCTATTGGCTTGCTTGGCACTATTCCAACAATCTCCCACTTTCCCTAAAGCCTACAGCCCATGGTCTTGAGACTCGTTCATCTTCTCAAGATGTTTTTCAAAGACCTTTGGTGTTCGGAGTTTTATTAGTGGATCTAATATATTCTCTTCCGAGGCAATTCTCTCTACTTGGATGTCGCCTCTGTCAATGATCTTTTGGATCAATCGCCTCAAAATGTGCTTAGATCGCTGATGAGATCTTGGCTCTTTAGCTTGTGCTATCACCCTATTGTTGTCACAGAAGACAACTACTGGCTCAGCAATGCTAGGCATACATTCAACTCTTGAATGAAGTTTTCTCCAAACACCTTCCTTTGTAGCTTCTGAAGCCACAATATATTCTGCCTCTGTGGTAGAATCAACCGTGGTTCCTTATTTGGAATTCTTCCAAGTCACCTCATCGCCATTGGGGTAAAATACAAAACCAGAAGTGGATTTCAAGTAATCTATATTGGATTGGAAACTGAAATTCCAAAACTCCTCTAGTTTCAATTCTCTATTGACGTATACTGAAAACAAATCCTTAGTCCTTCTCAAGTACTTAAGGTTTGCTTTAACTGTTGTCAAGTAACTCTCATTGGGATAGGATTGTAATCTACCCATAACACTTAGTGAGTGTACCATATCCGATCTTGTACATTGAACTGCATATATTATATGGGACATCCTTTGTATCCCATTTTTAGTTTCAGGGCCATAGACTTGGAGAGACGAATGCTAGTCCCATGGGAATGAATCCCTTCTTGGATGCTTCCATACTAAACCTCTTTAGTATTTTATCAATGTACGGGGCTTGGAATAGCCCCAGCATCCTTTTAGATCTATCTCTATAGATATTTATTGCCAATACATAGGATGCTTCTCCTAAATTCTTCATGAAGAATTGAGTAGATAACCACGCTTTAGTACACTCTAACATTCCTACCTCATTCCCAATGAGAAGGATGTCATTGACATAAAGCACAATAAATTGTAAACTACTCTCACTAGTGTTTTTATACACACATGGTTCATACACATTTTTGATCAAGCCAAAAGATTTAACCATTTCATCAAAATATATGTTCGAACTTTGGGACGCTTGTTTGAGTCTATAAATGGATCTTTGGAGTTTGCAAACCTTTTGCTGTAACCCTTTGGATGTAAAACCCCGTGGTTGCTCTATATAGATTTCTTCTTCAATATCTCCATTGAGGAAAATAGTTTTCACATCTATTTGTCATATCTCATAGTAACAATAAACGGCTATGGAAAGTAGGATCCAAATGCATTGCGACTAGTGAAAAAGGTTTCCTTAAAATCGATACCAGGTCTTTGAGTGTAACCTTTTGCCACTAGTCGCGCCTTAAAAGCCACTACTTCTCTATTCACTCCAAGCTTTCGCTTATAGATCCACTTACAACTAACGAGAAGTATTCTCTTTGATGGATCTACCAAAGTTCATACTTTGTTGGAGTAAATGGAGTCCATTTTGATTCACGTAGATTCAAACCAACATCCCGATTCTATGTCTAACATAGCTTCCTCATAGGTCTTCAGATCATTATCCAATTGCTCTGTCTCGTGAAGGAATCCGAACCTTTCGGGTTGTTTCTTCCTTCGATCTAACCTTCTTAGAGGATATGTGTAAGGCTCTTGTTGCTTATTTATTTCCATTGCTTGTAGGATTTTATGATCATCTTGAACTTCATCAAGTTCAACAAAAATGCCTTTTCTATCTAATAGAAATTGCCTTTCTAAAAATGTGGCGTTTCTCAAAACAAACACCTTTTGTTCCAAGGGATCATAGAAGTAATAGCCCATAGACTCTCTTGGGTATCCCACAAACTTGCATAAGGTGGATCTACTATCCAACTTACCTCCCATTGTCTGTCTCACATAGGCAGTAGATCCCCAAACCTTGAGATATTGGTAAGAGGGTACTTTGCCATGGCACATCTCATGTGGTATTTTTGGCATTGACTTTGTAGGTACTATGTTTAATAGCTTCACCGCCTTATCTAAGGCGTATCCTTAAAAGGATATGTGTACATCAAAAAAGCTCATCACAGAACGTACCATATCTAACAGGGTACGATTTTGTCCTCTTAGCTACTCCATTGTGTTGGGGTGTGTTGGGTGGAATCCATTTTGTGATAATCCTATTCCCCTTCAAATAATCTAAGAATTCGGTGCTCAAGTATTCTCCCCCTCGATCCAATTGAAGAGCTTTAATACTTAGCCCTAATTGATTTTCCACTTCACTCCTATACTATTTGAATTTTTCAATTCGGACTTGTATTTCATAAGATACACATGTCCAAACCAACTATAATCATTGGCGAAGGTGATGAAATAGGAATAGCCTCCTCTTCCACTAACTTTTAGTGGTCCACAAATATTCGTATGGAAGATTCTTGGAATGCTCTGTTTGTCAAACAAAAGGAGCCTTGGTTATTTTTCCTTTTAAACAAGATTCGCAAGTAGGAAGATCCTCAATGCCACTAACATTTAGTGCCTTAAGAGCTTATAACTTGTTCATCCTATTTTTAGAAATATGTCCAAGTCTTGCATATCATAAGATGGTATTTTCTTGGTTATCTAACTTTCTTTTACTTGATTGAATGTGCATTAGTGAAGGTTGAGAATCAAGTATGTATAATTCGTTAATTAATGTACCTTGTGCAATTAAATAACCATTCTTTAATGCTTTCAACATCCCATTCGATATAGAAAAATCAAATCCTTCATTATCAAGAATGGGAATTAAAATAATATTCTTAACAAGATGGGGTACATAATAAACTGGATCAAGTACAAAAAAAGAATTCCCCAAATCCAACTTGACAACGCCTTGGAAAGTGGCAGCAACTCTTACTCCATTTCCAAGGCGGAGGATCATATCCCCTCCACAAAAACTTTTTCTTCTTTCCATCCCCTATAACGAATTACAAAGGTGAGAACCACATACGGTATCAAATACCCACAAGTTTAAGTGAGAATCAAATTCTCCTAGAATTTCCAACAAAACTCCAATCAAATTGGATTCAAAAATGACCAAAACTGTTTTAGTAAATCATCAACATGCTATGTCAACATATAACATCAATTAATGCTAAATCAACATTCGACATTAGTAACTATGAATTAAAACATACTAATCATATAAATTAACACTTAATACTCATATTACCATTAAAAAAAAAAAATTTCAAGCTTCCAAAGATTCTTTCAAAAACAAGTTTAAGTGAGAATCAATTCTCCTAGAATTTTGAACAAAATTTCAATCAAATTGGATCCAAAAATGACCAAAACTATTTTAGTCAATAATCAACATGGTATATCAACATATAACATCAATTAATGCCAAATCAAAATTCAACATCAATAACTATGAATCAAAACATACGAATAATATGAATTAACACTTAATACATATATTAGAATGCTTTCAATTCATCAATCAAGGAGCCACGCACAACATCATCCAAACACTCCAATCCATAATATGAATCGAGAATTTTGTGATTTTGATCAATCCATTACATGAATCAATCAATCAAAAAATCCAAATCTAAGCATGATTTAGGTTCTAATACCACTTGAAGGCTTGTAATGCACTAGGATCCCATAATAAAACTTCAAAAGCTTAAATAAACTAGTGCTTTGCAAGCTAACAAGGATCTAATCATGCTAGAAATTCAGATTTAGGTAGAGAGTTACTTTAAATAGCAAATTTTCAAGGAGAAAATGGTGAAATCTTCACAAATTCAGAATCTGTCAAGCAGCAGCATAGCAGGAAGAAAGATACTTTCACCTCAATTAAACTTCTCAAAAAATCACCAATTTTTTTTAATCCTGTTAACATTTGAAAAAGAAACTAGAAAAAATTTGGATCAAAACACTCTCTGGATCTCTTGGAAAAAATTGGACAAATCACTGCTCTATTTCAGTGGTTCTCCAAAGCTAGTAAACCAAATGTTTTGCCTCTATTGTAATGATCCACACACCAATTGAACCTCCAATTTCTCATCACTTTTAGTTGGAGTAAAAGAGGAGAAATACAATGGTTTTGGCCGATTTAAGGCTAGAGAAGAACAAGGAAAGCAAAGCTTCAACATATAATGTAATGCTTGGAGAAAGTTTTGGATGGAAATGTAAGAGATTCTAATCTTCACACCAAAAAAACATAATGCTGATCCCTCATCTCTATATCTATATATAGATAGAGGATGGTGTGATGCCAAGATGGCATCATACCTTCCTCAAGTGGGTGGCCACTTGCAAGCTTGGGTGGTAAGTTCAAATTCAAATCTAATTCGAATTTGTGTGTATATCAATTACATTTGAAATCTAATTTTAAATTAATTAAGATGATAATTCAAATGAACATTTCATTTATGTTTTCCCTCCAAAATGTATTCTTATCTTTAATTAAATTAGACACTTTAATTTAATTAATTAACCATTGACTTAACTCTTAAGTCGAACAAGCTTAACTCTTACTCAATTTTGTTAACTTAACTCTTTAAGTTAACTTGACCAATTGATGATTATTTGGCACCAAATAATTAACTCCTTAATTATTGGTCTAATTTAACTCCTTAAATTAATTGATTAGTTTAACACTTAAATTAATCAAGCCAAAACAGACCTTCAAATTGGACACCTCAAAATCAATTCTAAGGAGTAATTCTCTAACCCTTAGAAAATTGCTCCATAGACTAGCAAACTAATTAGCTTTTTTGTGTGACCCAATAGGTTCTACCATTCATTGGATGTGGGCTCACAACTCCTTGTGACTTTTGAATATCTTATATTCATTTTAGTTTAAAACACTTTTAAACTAATCAACTCAACTTAATTAATCTCATTAATTGAAAAATACCCAATCTCCATGGTGGATGTCCAACCTCAAGCCCATAGAGCCCAACTAATTGGCCAAAATGAATACTTTTGGAAAACCATTGTAGCTCTACGCTTGCCATGCAAATACGGTCCAATTATAAAAACTTCAAAAGCTTAATAAACTAGTGCTTACATGCTAACTAGGATCAAATCATGCTTAAGATTCAGATTAGGATAGAGTGTTACCTGGAAATTGCAAAATCTAGGGAGAATTGGTGAACTCTTCACTAATCCAGAAATTGCCAGAAAATGCACAGCAGGAGAGGAGTGATTTTTGCATTCGTCAAATTACCTCCAAAAATAATAAAACAATTAATGGAGATGCTCAACACCATGAGAAACTCTGATAAAAAATTCAGACCAAAAATCCTTTTGGATATCCTCAGAGAAAATCGCCAAATTGGACTCTATTGAGTGGATCCCCAAAACCGTTGCAAACAAAGTAGTTTGCCTCTATTGATATGATCCACACACCAAATAGATCTTCCAAAATCTCTAGTCTATAAGCTGGAATAAGGCCAGAGATAAGCTATGGTGGAGGGTGATTTCTAGTAGGGAAGAAGAAGAAGAGAGTAAAGCTTTCAACACATGAATGCAATGCTTGGAAGGATTTTGTAGGGAATGGTGGAGAATCTAATTCTTCACACCTTTTGACATAATGACCAACCCTCTCTCTCTATATCTCTATATAGGTGCTAAAAGGTATGATGCCAAGATGGAATCACACGTCCCATGAGGAAAAAGGGCAACCAACTTGCTTTTTGCCAAGTTGGCAAATGCAAATCCAAATTCAAATCTAATTTGAATTTCATTTGCATTTCAATTACATTTGAAATCTAATTTCAAGCTAATTAAAATGCTAATTCAAATAAACATTTCATTTGAATTTTCCCTCCAAAATGTGTTTTTCCCATTAATTAAATTAAACTCTTTAATTTAATTAATTGACCTTTGACTTAACTCTTAAGTCAAACAAGCTCAACTTTTAAGCTGGCATTTTGTTAACTTAACTCTTTAAGCTAACTTGACCAATTGATGGTCATATTGACACTAAATAATTAACTCCTTAATTATTGGTCTAATTTAACTCCTTAAATTAATTGATTAATTTAACACTTAAATTAATGAAGCCAAAATTAACCTTCAAAATTGGCACCTTCAAATCGGTCCACTAGGAAACATTTTCTAACAGTTGGAAAATCTTTTCTTCATCAAATAAGAAGCTAATTGGCTTTAGTGTGTGACCTAATAGGTTCTACTATTCATTGGACATGGGCTCACAACTCCTTATGACTTTTGAATATTATATATTAATTTTAGTTTAGAACACTTTTAAACTAATCAACTCAATTAAGCTAATCTCATTAATTGAAGAGTATCCAATCTCCATGGTTGATGTCCAACCTCAAGCCCATGGAGCCCAATTAATTGGCCCAAATTATTGTTTTGGAGAACTATTATAGCTCTGTGCTTACTATGCAAATATAGTCTTTCCGTCTCCTATCTCCGAAAGAGGCCTAGGGAAATATATTTGTCGGCTCCCTAATAGCTTCAATGCTATGCTTTTATTCTCAATGTTTGATTCCCTTGTGTGACCTTATCTTTGGAAAACTCCTTTTCCAAATTATCACCACTTTGCACAAGGATTTCTTGGAATCGATCGTTATAGAATACGTAAGAGATGCACTCGCCCTTCACAAAAGTAAGGAGTCAAATTCCATCTTAAATCTCACAAACCTCCATGCCAAGTAGCTCATACACAACCTCAACCTGAAAGATCCGCTAAGTGGTCAAGAAAGAGTTAAAGCATGAGGACCAGACACAAGATTGCCACGCCTTTAACAGTTGTTTTCCCTTAGAGAAAGAACTTACTTCCTTTTAGCTCCCCTTCTAGCACCCTTAGGGCCCATAGACTTGGAGGAGGAAACAAATGTCAAAGGTTTGCCCTTGTTATGGTAATCTCCTTCTAGATCAACACTTTGATCAATAAAACTCGGTGAGGATGTGAGGATCAAATCCTAATGGAGATTACTGTCCATCACTACATCCAAGTAGAAAAAGCTTTTCCGAGCCTAATCATATTTAGACCTAGTCGATGACACATGACTTCACATCCATCCTAGCTTGAAAAATCTCCTCTGACCATATGAACTTCTCATACCTTGTTTCCTTTACAGCTCTTGTAAACTTTAACCAATGTACTATTCATGTATCTTTGAGACTTTTAAAGTTTATAGATGCTACCATGAGACAATGGGATAGGACAATCCTAGGCCCATTTTGTGGACTTTTCACATGTCTCTTTATATACTTTAATCCCCATGGGATTAGGAGCACCATGAAGTAGGACATGTAGCCGCTTTTAGGAATCTAGAATGATTTTTGAGGTTGAGTTAGTCATGGAAGTTTGGCCCGATTGGTTTATTGGTTTCCAAAATAATGTTTAGTGGAGCATTAAATCATTCTTGAGATTTCAAAAATCCTTAAAGGCGAAAAAGAGAATAAGCATGTGATTGAATTTGATATTGAAACATGTTCATGGTCTTTCAAGTATGTTTTCCTCCCACTATTTTATCAAATTCTTCACCCCCTAGAAGAATTCAAAAAATCCTACTTCCTAGTGAGAATCAAGATCCTAAGGACTTGTAAGTGGACCCACGACTCGTGAGACATCCACGAACAATCAAAAGGTAAGCAACTTTTGCTAATTGTATCTCATGCAACTTTTGATATATTTTGCCTCACTTGTCATGTGGATCCACGACTTGTGAGACATCCACACTAACAGGTGTTAAGTCGGACCTACCAATCAAACTTTAATTCAAGACGGCTCCACGTCATCCCACGACTAGTGTGCCAATGCATGGCGGTTTTCAAATCAAAGGTGCATCTTATGCTAAGTATATGGTCATAGCTTTTCATCATAAGTGTGACCCACGACTCGTGAGACATCACACAAACAATGTTAGCGTTGTCATGGCATATAATATTGGTAGAAGGCATGGATTAATTAAATTTTTTTTAATTTGTATCCATTTTGACTTAATATTTGAAAGCACTTAGACATTCTAAGTGGAGGGTTTTCTTGCTTGCAAAGATCTCATCATTTTTATCTTTTTATTTAGGTTTTCTATATCCTAAACATACATCTCATACATCAATAGGATATGGAAAGCATAAATAAGTAAATGCAACTAGCATGTTCCTAAGGTAGGATGACCATGAGCCTAACCAAGTGGCGCACTTGGAGCTATAGGTGCATCACCTAGTTAATTTTAGGTGGGTTGATTAAATCTAGCTATTACATGAGTGTATCCCATACATTCATGGGTTTTCAAAAGTCTCCATTTCTCCATGGGATCCTTTACTCCATGTAACTTTTACTTGACAAAAAATCCTCATTCCTAGTCATTCTACTCTCATAGCATTTACAAGGTAGAAATAAAGAGGCATGCAAGTCCCAATTTAATACAACCCATTTCAACAACTTGAAATAAATATAATCAATATTAAAGGCTCAAGATCATCCCCATTCATTCATCATCTCTTCAACAATTAAATGAACAACAAATAAATCTAGAATTAACAATTAATTCATCAATTAAATGCGTATCTCATAAACAAGTAATTGGTCAAGCATAACATTTATGCCAAATGATGAAGATTAACTTTAACCAATAAATGTCAAACATAATTTTTAGAGCTTGCACAACACTTGTGCATCTATTATGTGTGAAATAAAATACTTTTGGTCACTAAAGGAACACAAAAAATTGGTGAAAACTCATCCTTCCGAAACTGGGTGCTACTGCCCCAGCCCGACCACATGGCCTAGTAGCAAGTGTGCACGCTGCCCAGTCGGTGGCTGGCTGGGCTTGGCAGCTTACCCTATTTTTGGGTATGGACTGAGTCAACTTATTTTCGGTTCAACTTTTGTGCACCAAAAAATTTATGACACTTCTCAAGCATCAAAACACACATTATAGATGAATTTTAATATTCAAAATACCTTTTTAAAATGGAAATTGAAGTGCTAAAACGTGCATCCAAAAAGTAAGAATCAAATTCTTCAAAAATCTCCAACAAATCTCCAATCATATTGGATCCAAAAATGAACAAAACTACTGATGTCCATTCAACACATGCTATATCAGTATATATCATCAATTAATGCCAAATCAACATTTAACATTAATAGCTATGAATTAAAACAAACTAATAATATGAATTAATACTTAAAACACATATTAGCATGCTTTCAATTCATCAATAAATGAGCCACACACAACATCATCCAAACATTCCAATCCATTATATGAATTGAGAATTTAATGATTTTGATCAATCCATCATATGAATCAATCATCGAACAAAAAAAATCCAAATCTAAGCATGATTTAGGCTTCGATACCACTTGAAAGCAAGTAAGGCACTAGGATCCAATTATAAAAACTTCAAAGACTTAATAAACTAGTACTTACATGCTAACTAGTACCAAATTATGCCTAATATTCAGATTAGGATAGAGTGTTACTTGGAAATTGCAAAATTCAAGGAGAATTAGGTGAACTCTTCACCAATCTTGAAACTGCCAGAAAATGTACAGCAGGAGAGCAGCGACTTATGCCTCTGTCAAATCACCTCCAAAAATCACAAAAACATTCATAGAGATTCTCAACACCTTGAGGAACTCTCAGTAAAAAATTCAGACCAAAAAGCATTCTGGATCTCCCTGGAGAAAATTGCCAAATTGGACTTTGTGCAGTGGACCTCCAAAACTGTAGCAAACAAAGTAGTTTGCCTCTATTGATATGATCCACACACCAAATAGATCTTCCAAAATATCTAGCATATAAGCTGGAACAAGGCCACAAATAAGCTATGGTGGAGGTCGATTTTTGGTAGCGAAGAAGAAGAAGAGAGCAAAGCTTTCAACACAATAGTGCAATGCTTGCAAGGATTTTGGAGGGAATGGTGGAGAATCTAATTCTTCACACCTTTTGACATAATGACCAGCCATCTCTCTCTATATCTATATATAAGTGTTGAAAGGTGTGATTCCAAAGGTGGCATCACACCTCCCATGAGGAAAAGGGGCAGCCAACTTGCATTTTGCTAAGCTGGCAAATGCAAATGCAAATCTAATTTGAATTTCATTTGCATTTCAATTACATTTGAAATCTAATTTCAAGTTAATTAAAATGCTAATTCAAATGAACATTTAATTTGAGTTTTCCCTCTTTAAGCTAACTTGACTAATTGATGGTCATCTTGACACTAAATAATTAACTCCTTAATTATTGGTCTAATTTAACTCCTTAAATTAATTGATTAATTTAACACTTAAATTAATCAAGCCAAAATTAACCTTCAAAATTGGCACCTTAAAATTGGTCTACTAGGAGACATTTTGTAACAGTTAGAAAATCATTTCTCCATCAAATAAGAAGCTAATTGGCTTTAGTGTGTGACCTAATAGGTTTTACCATTCATTGGACATGGGCTCACTACTCCTTGTAACTTGAATATCATATATTCATTTTAGTTTAAAATGCTTTTAAACTAATTGACTCGATTCAATTAATCTCATTAATTGAAATGTACCCAATCTGCATGGTCGATGTCCAACCTCAAGCCCATGGAGCCCAACTAATTAGCTAAAATGAATGTTTTGGGGAACCATTGTAGCTGTACGCTTACCATGCAAATATGGTCCTTTCATCTCCTATCTCCAAAAGAGGCCTAGGGTAAGATATTTGTCGGCTCCCTAATAGCCTCGATGCTATACTTCTATTCTCAATTTTGATTCCCTTATGTGATCTCATCTTTGGAAAACTCCTTTTCCAAATTATCACACCACCTTGCACAAGGATACATAGAGTACATAGGAGATGCACTCGCCCTTCACAAAAATGAAGAGCCGGATTCCATCTCGAATTTCACGAGCCTCCATGCCAAGTAGCTCATACCCAACCTCAACCCGAAAGACTCGCTAAGTAGTTAAGGATGAGTCAAAGCATGATGACCATACACAAGTTTACCATGGATCCTCAGGTCAGATGACTAATAATATGCACCAGTATAAGCTAGAGAACTTGCTACTATGACTATCTAGTGGATTCTCCGGTGGGTCTTTAGTGCCTTGTTCTCTTACAAGTACCCACTAACATGCACCCATATCTCATACGATTGCTCATGGAATAGAGCAATATCCAACTCTTGGAATTATGCATTATTAGTGCAAGTCTATTCAGATCTTAGATGCCTCGTCTCATAAGATCTTATAACTTGGAAGGTTTAAGATCACGATCGTGTAAGACTTATTCCATGATCACCACCCATTGAACTGACCAAGTCCCGTAGTCTTGTGTGATCTAAGGGCTTCATCCAAATGCCAGTGAAGTAATAAGAAGTATAATATGAAGATGGCCATATAAAGAATATTGTTCAATCAAGATTGTTTTACAAAGAAACAGCTTTTACAAGGCCAATCTAATTGGCTTGCCATGCACTATTCCAACATCATCATAGAACACATAGGAGATGTACCCGCCTTTCATTAAAGCGAAGAGTCAAATATCATCTTGGATATCACAAACATTTATGTTTAAGTAGTTCATGCCCAATCACCACCTAAATGGCCAGCTGAGTGACCAAGGAGGAGTTAAAGCATGGGGAACTAAACACAAGGTTACCATGGATGCTTAGGCTAAAGGATTAATTATATGCACTAGTGTAAGCTGGAGAACTTGCCACTACGGTTATCTAGTGGATTCTTTAGTGGGTCTTCAATGCCATGTTCTCTAACAAGCACCCATTAATATGCACCTATATCTCATATGGTTGCCCATGGAATGGAGTAATATCTAACCCTTGGATTTATGCATCATTAGTGCCGGTCTATCCAGATCTTAAATGCCCCGTTTCATAAGATCTTATGACTTGGAAGATTTAAGGTCACGATCGTGTAATACTTATTCCATGGCCATCGAACCAAGTCTAATAGTCATTAGTGATCTGAGGGCTTTATCCAAATGCGAGTGAAGTAACAAAGAGCATAAGATGAAGATAGGTTTATATGGAATATCATTCAATCAAGATTGTTTTACAAGGAAATAGCTTTTACAAAGCCAATCCTATTGGCTTGATGGACACTATTCCAACAATAACATCATCCAATGCTACATCAACATTTAACATCGTAAGATTTGTATCAAAATTATGCCAACATATGAAATAACACTTAAACACAAATTGACATATTTCAATTCAACACATAAAAAGCCACAAGCATAATCATCTAAACACGCAAATTCACTAATTGAATTAAGTATTTGGAGATCTAGAATCAATCCATCACATGAATCAATTCACTAAAATCCTATTTTAGGCATGAGGATGGCCCTAATACCACTTGAAAGAAGGAGATAGATGAGGATCCACAAAATTAAACCTAAAAAAAGGCAAAATAAAACTAATAATCTTCTTCTTAAGGATCAACTACATGCCAAAAATTAGGATTAGAAGGCCGAAAATTGCCTTTGATGAAAGCAACCAAAGGAATCAACTAGATCTCTCCAAGGACTCCTCCAATGAAGGATCCACAATCTCCAACACCTTGATCCAATTGCTCCACTTTCAAGCCTCCAAAAATCCACAAAACTTGCACACTTTTTCACTAGAAGAATAGCAAGCTACTGGCCAATTTTTTTTGAGAAATTCAGCTCCTTGGTCGCCTAGTCGAAGCACCAAAAATTGGCCAAAAATGGTTCACCAATGAACTCTAAGTTCCCAAGTGTTGAACCTCTAATGTTTAGTCGACACACCTAGGATTAGCTCTGAATCAACCTCACTTTGCTATAGAGTGGGCAGTTTTTGGAGGAGAAGAGATGGATGAGAGAATTTTAGAGGTGGTTATTCAACAAATGAATTATACCACCTTTTGGAGGGAAAAAGTAAAGAGCTTAAATCTCAAGATAAAGTGGCCGGCCACATGTATTTATAGGAGGGATTGGCTTCCAGGACACCCTCCATGCATGTGCCCTGACTTGCCAACTTGCATTTGCATTTGGATTTAATGTGCATTTGTATTTATATTTCATCTTATGAAGTGAAATGCCAACTTGCATGATTCAAATGAACTCTTCCATTTGATTTCTCTCCAAAATTTAAATTCCCAATTTAATTAAATTAAGTCTTTAATTTAATTAATTTAACTCCTTAAGTTAATTAACTTAACTCTTAACTAGAGTTAACTTAACTCCATAAGTTTACTTGACTATTTAATTGTCATATGGCACCAATTAAATTAGTACCTTAATTTAATTGGTCTAATTTAACTTTTTAAATTATTTTGATTAATTTAACACTTAAATTAATCAACCCAAAATGATCAATTAAAATTAGTCAAACATTTTTCTCTCATTAGGATAAAACTGCCTATATGATTTTCTAACTTCTTAGAAAATCCCTCTTATCAAATAAGACCTTTCTTAGGCTTTTGTGTGTAAATCATTAGGTTCATTCATTCATTGGACATAGGCTCACAACTGATTGCGATATTTTGAATATTAAAATATTCACATTAGTTTAAACTCATTTAAACTAATAACTCTTTCAATTAATCTCCATTAATTGAAGAACACTCAATCTCCATGGTCGACCACTAGCAACAAGCTCATAGTGCCCAACTAATTGGATGGATGAATTATGTCTTGGTGAACCATTGTAACTTACGGCTACTATGCAAATACGGTCCTTCCGTCTCCTATTTCCTGAAAGAAGCCTAGGATAAAATATTTGTCGGCTCCCAAATAGCCCCAGTAATTATGTATCTACATCCAATGTTCGATTCCCCTTTATGACCTCAACTTCGGAAAACTCATTTTTTAACTTGTCATACTACCTTGCATAAGGGTTTCTTGGAATCGATTATTATAGTATACATAGGAGATGCACTCCTTTTTCACAACACGAGGAAATGGATCATATCTTGGATCTTGCAAACCTCCATGCTTAAGTAGTTCATGCCCAATCTCAACCCCGAATGACCCGCTACGTGGTTGTGGCAAAGTCAAAGCATGAGAACCTAAACACAAGGTTACTATGAATCCTCAGATCCAAGGACTAATTATATACACTATTGTGAGCTTCAAAAATTTCCATAACCGACGTGCCACCACAACTCTTTAGTGGATTTCTTGGTAGGCCTTCAATGAGCTTGTTCTCTATTAGAATAGTGCCTCGCAACCAATTAGATTGGTTTGTAACTATTTCACTTGTGAGACAATCTTGATTAAATAATATGCATCTTCAATGGCAATATTCATCTTATGCTTAATTTTCATCACTAGCATTTGGTTGAGGCCCTTATATCACACAAGACTACAGAACTTGGTTTCACTGTGGGAGGTGATCATGAAATAAGTCTTACATGGTAGTGATCTTCAATATTCTAAGTCACGGAATCTTGTGAGATAGGATATCTAAGATTCGAATAGACTTGCCCTAATGATGCATAAATCCAAGGTGTTGGATATTGCTTCATTTCATGAGCAATCCATGTTAAACATGGGTGCATGTTAGAGAACAAGTTCACTGAAGGCTCACCCAGAGAATCCACTAGATAGCTATAGTAGCAAATCGATAGTGACAAGTTCTCCAACTTACACTAGTGCATATAATTAGTCTTTAGACCTGAGTATCCATGGTAACCTTGTATTTAGGTTTTTGTGCTTTGGCTCTTCCTTGACCACTTTGCGGGTCATTTGGGTTGACATTGGGTGTGAGCTACTTAGACATAGAGGTTTGTGAGATCCAAGATAGGATCCATCTTCTCGTCGTTGTGAAGGACAAGTGCATCTCATATGTATTCTATAATGATTGATTCCAAGGAGTCCTTACACAAAGCAGTATGACAATTTGGAAAAGAAATTTTCCAAAGATGAGGTCATAAACCAAAACCAAACATTAGGAATAGAAATATAGTTATTGAGGCTAGTAGAGAGCCGATAAATATCTTGTCCTAGGCCTATTTTAGGAGATAGAAGATGGAAGGACCGTATTTACATGGTAAGCATAGTGCTATAATGGTTTACCAAGAGCATATTCATTTCAACCAATTAGTTGGGATCCATGGGCTTGAGGTTGGACATCAACAATGAAGATTGGGTACTCTTCAATTAATAGAGATTAATTGAATTGAGTTATTAGTTTAAAGGAGTTTAAACTAATGTGAATATTTCGATATTATAAGTATCACAAGAGTTGTGAGTCCATGTCTAATGAATGGGAGAACCTACTTGGTCACACACAAAAGCCTAAAGGAAGTTCTATTTGATGAAGGGAATTTTCTGAGAGTTAGAAAAATTCCACACGACTGATTTTGTGGAGAAAACGGTTGGCTAATTTTTAGTCATTTTGGCTTGATTGATTTAATTATTAAGTTGATCAAAATAATTTAAGGAATTAAATTAGACAAATTAAATTAAGGAGTTAATTTAATTGGTGGCATATGACAAATTAGTCAACTTAAGGGGTTAACACCTTTTAGCTTAATGAGTTAAGTCAAGACGAATTAATTAAATTAAGGAGTTAATTTAACTAATGTGAGGAATTAATTTTGGAGGAAAATTCAAATGAAGGAGTTCATTTGAGGTGCATTTATAATTAATTTGGAGGACATTTCATGAGATGAAATGAAGACTCTAAATAAAATCAAATGCAAGTGAAATTCACATTTCACATGTAAGTAGCCTTGCTTAGTTGGCACCCTAACTCATGGGAGGTGTGATGCCAACTTTCATCACACCTCCTCATCTATAAATAGAGGAGTGGCCAGCCACATGCATTGATTGAATGCTAGATTCTCTTTTTTCCTCCAAAAGTGTGATCCGCTCGTGTTGAAGTTTCACACACTTTCTTCACATTCTCCACCAAATTTTGGCCTTCATATGATCTATTCTTCATCCTTTGGTGATCCAACTAACTAAATATTGATTGGAGTTTACCTTAGGTGTGTGAATCATTTCATTAGAGGTTTCACAATTGCAAAGCTTGGCTATTGAATATCCATTGCGGTGTAGAAATTTTGGAGGCGATTTTGAAATAGGCAATTTCTTGGAGATCCTCAAGGGTGTTGAGGAGTTGCTGTCCAAATTTCAGCCAATTCAAATGTGATTTGCTAGGGAAAATATTGGTTCTCTACTACGCCAGGAAGCAACAGTTTTGGAGAGTTCAATATTGTCATCCTTACTACCTTGGATTTTAAGCAACCAAAGTAATTTTCTACAATAAATTCATTTTAAGAGCATGATTTGATCCTTGGATTAGGTGTAGCCAAGTTTTGATTTAGCTATTTTTGCTTTATTACTTGGATCCTTGTGCTATACTTCACTTCAAGTGGTATTGGAGCCTATTTCATACTTTAATTTGGATTTTTGTTTGATTGATTCATGTGATGAATTGATCTACATCTCTAAATACTTGATCTAACTAATGGATTGGAGTGTTTGGTTGATGTTGTTTGTGGCTCCTTTGATGATGAATTGAATTATGCTAATATGTGTTTTAAGAGTTAATTCATATTTTAGTATGTTTTTCATTCATGGATGATTTAGCATTTGATGATGTTATATGTTAATATAACATGTTAAATTTGGCCTTAATGTGTTTTGGTCATTTTTGGATCCAATTGGATTGGAGTTAATTGGAGATTTTTGAATAATGTTGATTCTTATTTGAACTTGATTTTTGAAGCATGTTTGAGCACTTGAATTTTCATTTTTAAAAGGTGTTTCGGATATGCAAATTTGTCTAAAATGTGTGATTTAGTGTCGAGAATGTGTCCTTAATTTTTTGGTGCACAAAAGTTCAACCAAAAAGAACCTGACTCGGTCCAAACAACAAGACAGAGTAGCTACTGCGTTGTGGCCGGGTGCTGGCCGAGCAGCGGGTGTGCTTGCCGCGTGCCAACTACACAGCCGTGCACCCAGCTTAGGCAACAATGCCTAGTTTTGGTTTTGGGCTAGTTTTGAGGAGTTTTTGTGTTATTTTTGTCATCAAAACTAATTTGAATCATGCTAATAGATGCACAAGTGTTGTGCAAGTTCTCAAAATTATGTTTGATATTTTTATTGCTTTTAAAATCTTGTTCAAGTTAATCTTCAATTTGGTGCAAAAATAAGATACATAATTGTTATGCTTATTTTTGCTAGTTAATAAATTGTTTATGAGATATGCTTTTAATTGTGGAATTGAATGTCAATTCTTGATTTATTGTTCATTTAATTGTTGAATAAATGATGAATGATTGGGGATGATCATGAGCCTTTAATATTGATTTTATTTATTTCAAGTCGTTGAAAATGATTGTATTAAACTGGGGATTGTACGCCTCTTAATTTTTATCTTGTAAATGTTATGAGAGTAAAATCACTAGGAGTGGGATTTCTTTTCTCACGTAATTGTTGCAAGGAGACAAAAAGACCATTGGAGGCATGAAGACCCATGGATGTATGTGGATACATTTATTTAATAACTAGATTTAATCAACCCACTTAAAATCACTAAGTAGTTCACTTATTGCTCTAAGTGCACTGGTTAGTTAAAGCTCATAGTCATCCTATCCTAGGAGCATGCTAGGGGCATTTTAATTATTTATGCTTTCCATATCCTATTAATGTATGAGATGCATGGTTAAGATATAGAAAACCTAAACAAGAAGATAAAATTATTGAGATCTTTGCAACAAAAAATCCTTCCACTTAGAAGAGTCTAAATGTTCTCAAATATTAAGTCAAAATGGATACTAATTAAAAAGAGTTTTAATTAATCCATGCCTTCTACCAAAGTATGTGACATGGCAATGCTACTATCTTTGTGTGATGGCACACAACGCGTGGGTCACCCTTATGGTGGAAAGCTATGATCATATACTTAGCATATGATACACCTTTAGTTTGACGCTTCCTATGCATTGGCACACGACACGTGGGATAACATAGTGTGGTTTTGAATCAAAGCTTGATTGGTAGGTCTGACTTAACATCTAGTAATGTAGATGGCGCATGACACGTGGGTCTATATGAAAAGTGAGGCAAAATATATCAAAAGCTGTATAGAGATGCAATTAGCAAAAGTTGCTCACCTTTCAATTGTTTGTGGATAGCACACGATACGTGGGTCCGCTACAAGTCCTTAGAACTTTGATTCTCACTAGGAAATGAGATTTCCCGAATTCTTCTAGGGGGTGAGGAATTTGATAAAATAGTGGGAGAAAACATGCTTGAAAGTCCATAAACATGTTTTCAATATTCAATCACATGCTTATATTTTTGTTTTTTGTCTTTAATGATTTGCGAAATCTCAAGTATGGCTATATATCCACTAAGCATTATTTTGGAAACTAATAAACCAAGCAGGCTAAACTTCTGTGTTTGACTAAACCTTAAAATCGTTCTAGATTCCTAGAAAAAGATATATATATCCTATATCATGGTATTCCTTATTATATGGGGACTAATGTAGATCAAAGAGACATGTGAAATGTTCACGAATTGGGTTAAGGATCATCATATCCCATAGTCTCATGATGGCATATACATACTACAAAAGTCTCAATGACACATGAATAATTCCTCGATTAAAGCTTACAAAAGTTGTAAAGCAAACAAGGTATGAGAGGTTCATATTGTCAAAGGAGATTTTTCAAGCCAGGATGGAAGAGAAGTCATATCTCATCAACTACGGTCTAAAGATGATTAGGCATGTTGATAAGCTCTTAAACTTGGATGTAGTGATGAGTAATGATCTTCATGAGTATTTGATCCTCATATCCTCGTCGAGTTTTATTGTTTAAAGTGTTAGTCTAGATGGAGACTACCATGACATGGACAAACTTTTGATGCTTGCTTCCTCCTCCAAGTCTAAGGACCCTAGGGATGCTAGAAAGAGAGGTAAAAGGAAGAAAAGTTCTTCCTCCAAAGGAAAGTAGCTATTAAAGATATCTGGTGGAGTCAAGAAGATTATAAAGGATATAGTAATATTGCTTGTTTCTGCTTTGGCAAGAAGGCCATTGGAAGTGGTATTGCAAGGAATACCTTGCAACCCTTGAGAAAGGTGTGTACTTTACTGAAGTGCATTTAAAGATAAATTCTTCCTCATGGACATATAATATCATATGTGGTTCTTATCTTTGTAATTTGTTACAAAGAATATAAGGAAGAATAAAACTTAATGATGGGGATATGATCCAAAGCCTTAGCAAAGGACCAAGAGTTGAGGCCAAAGCCGAAGGCATATAATAAGTTAGACTTAGTGAACTACATACTTGTATTAGACCCTTATTATTATGTACCATATCTTGTTAAGAACATTATTTTGATTCCCATTTTGGATTGCGAAGATTTAATCCTTCTATATCAAATGGGAGATTGAAGGTATTAAAGAATTGGTTCTTTAGTTGCTCATGGTACACTTAATAAAGGATTATACATTTTTGGATTCACAACCATCACTAATGCATATTTAACAAAGTAAAAGAAAATTAGATAACTAAAAAGATGCAAGACTTGGACATATTTTCAAAAATAGGATAAACAAGTTAGAAACCCTCAAAGCATTAAATATTAGTGGCATTGAGGATCTTCCTACTTGTAAATCTTGTTTAAAGGGAAAAATAACCAAACTCTTTTTATAGGATAAACGGAGCGAACCATAAGACCTTCGGATTTGATCCATGCGGATGTTTGTGGACCACTAAAAGTTAGTGCGAGAAAAGGCTATTCATACTTCATCACCTTCACTAAAGATCATACTCGGTTCGAACATCTGTATCTTATGAAGTACAAGTCCGATGCCTTTGAAAAGTTCAAAAAGTATAGGAATGAAGTAGAAAAATAAAAGGGACTAAGTATTAAAGCTCTTCGATCCGATCGAGGGAAAGAATACTTAAGTACCAAATTCTTGGATTATCTAAAGGAGAATGGAATTCTCTCAATGGACTATACCCAGCATACCCCAATATAATGGAGTAGTCGAGAGGAGAAACTATACCTTGTTGGATATGGTACGTTCCATGATGTGCATTTTTTATGTACCTATATCCTTTTGAGGATACATCTTAATATCAGCGGTAAGGCTACTAAATGTAGTACCCTCAAAGTTGGTGCCAAAGACACTGCATGAGATGTGGTATGGCAAAGCATCTTCTTACTATTTTCTAAGAGTTTGGGGGTCTCCCGCTTACGTCAAGTAGCTAGTAGGAGATAAGTTGGACTTGAGATCCACTTTGTGCAAGTTTTTGGGATACCCAAAAGAGTGTTTGAGTTATTATTTATATGATCCCTCAGAACAAAAGGTGTTTATTTCAAGCAATGCCCACTTTTTGGAAATGGAATTTCTATTAGAGAGAAAGGGCGTTGTTCTTGAACATGATGAAGTTCGTGATGATCAACAAGTCCCTCAAGCGGTAGAAATAAGTGAACATCAAGAGCCATGCATACAACCTCTAAGAAGGTCGGATCGAATCAAGAAATAACCTAAAAGGTTCAAATTCCTTCATGAGATGAGCTAATCGGATAGTGATCCGAAAGCCTATAGGAAGCTATGTTGAATATAGATTCGGGACATTGGCTTGAAGCCATGAAATTTGAAGTAGATTCTATGTACTCCAACAAATTATGGACTTAGTAGATCCACCATAAGGTATAGTACCCGTTGGTTGCAAGTGGATTTATAAGCGAAAGCTAAAAGTCAATGGAGAGGTAATCACTTTTAAGGCGCGACTAGTAGCAAAGGATTACACTTGAAGACCCAGTGTTAATTCCAAGAAAACCTTTTCACTAATCACAATGCCTAAGTCCTTTAAAATTTTACTTGCCATAACCATATATTATGACTATGAGATATGTCAAATGGATGTGAAAACTGTTTTCCTCAATAGAAACATTGAAGAAGAAATCTATATGGTACAACCACGAGGTTTTACATCTAAAAGGAGTGAGCAAAAGGTTTGCAAACTCAAGAAGTCCATTTATGGACTCAAACCAGCATCCCAAAGTTGGAACATATATTTTGATAAGACAATCAAAGTGTTTGGCTTTGTCAAAAATGTGTATGAACCTTATGTGTACAAAAAGGTTAGCGGGAGAAGTGTACAGTTTATTGTGCTTTATGTCAATAACATTCTTCTCATTGGAAATGAGAGAGAAATGTTAGAGTGTACTAATGCATTGTTATCTATACAAGGCTCCATGAAGAATTTGCGAGAGGCATCCTACGTATCTATAGAGATAGATCGAGGAGGAGTTAGGGTTTTTCCCAAACAATGTACATTAACAAAATACTAAAAAGGTTTAGTATGGAAGAATCCAAGAACAGAATCATCCTTATGGGACACGGTCTTCGTCTTTCCAAGTCTATGGCCCCTAAGACTGATGACAAGAGACACAGTGTTCGAATAGTGCCCCACAAGCTAATTAGATTGGCGTTGTAAACTATTTCACTTGTGATACAATCTTAATTGAATGATATTCTTTAAATGGCCATTTTCGTCTTATGCACATATTTACTGCACTGGCATTTGGTTGAAGCCCTTAGATCACACGAGACTATAGGACTTGTTCAAGCACTAGGGGGTGATCATGAAACAAGTCTTACACGGTCGTGATCTTAAATACTTCCAAGTCGTGGGATCTTATGAGACCAAGGGCATTTAAGATTCGAATAAACTTGCACTAACAATACATTAATCCAAGCAGTTGGATGTTGCTTCGTTTAATGAGCAATATCATATAATATATGGGTGCTTGTTAGAGAACAAGGCACTGAAGACCCACTTGAAGAATCCACTAGATAGCCATAGTAGCAAATTGGTAGTGGCAAGTTCTCCAGCTTATGTTAGTGCATATAATTAGTCATCTAACCTGAGGATCTATAGTAACTTTGTGTTTAGGTCCTCATGCTTTGACTCTTCCTTGGCCATGTAGCGGGTCGTTCAGGTGGAGATTGGGTATGAGCTACTTAGATATGGAGATTTATGAGATCCAAGATGGGATCTGACTCTTTGTCATTATGAAAAGCGAGTACCTATGTATTCTATAATGATTAATTCCATGAAATCCTTATACAAGGTAGTATGACAATTTGGAAATTTTTTTCCAAATATGAGGTCATAAAGGGAATCGAACATTGAGAATAGAGACATAGTATCGAGGCTATTAGGGAGCCAACAAATATCTTATCCTAGGCCTCTTTTAGGAGATAGGAGACGGAATGACCATATTTGCATGGCACATGTAGAGCTAGAATGGTTCTCCAACAACATTCATTTTGGCCAATTAGTTAGGCTCCATGGGTTTGAGGTTGGATATCGACCATGGAGATTGGATACTCTTCAATTAATGAAGATTAATTGAATTGAGTTGATTAGTTTAAAGGAGTTTAAACTAAAGTGAATATTTGATATTCCAAAGTCACAAAGAGTTGTGAGCCCATGTCCGATGAATAGTAGAACCAACAGGTCACACACAAAAGCCAATTGCATATTCTAGGCAATGAAGGAGAATTTTCTAAGAGTTAGAAATATTCTTTCATGACCGAATTGGAGGTGACTGATTGACACAAATGTTGTGGTCATTTTTGGCTTAATCAATTTAATTGTTGAATTGATCTAATTAATTTAAGGAGTTAAATTAAGACCAATAATTAAGGAGTTAATTATTTGGTGCTACATGACTATCAATTGGTCAAGTTAACTTAAAGGGTTAAGTTAACAATTGCGAGTTAAAGGAGTTTAGCAAATTGACTTAAAGAGTTAAGTCAAGGTGATTAATTAAATTATAAAATAGAGAATTAATTTTGGAGGAAAAATTCAAATGAAAGGTTCATTTGGTGTGCCATTAGAATTTATTTGGATGATATTTCATAAGATGAAATCAAGATTCCAAATGAAATTCAAAATGCACATATAATTCACATTCATGCCAACTCGCAATACAAGTGGGCGGTCCCTCCCTCCCCCCCCCCCTTGAGGATGGTGTGATGCCAGACTTCACATTCCATGTGAATTAGATTCTCTCAGATTCTCCCTCCAATTTTCAAGTGTTGCATCATGTGTTGAAGCTTCACTTCTCTTCTTCTCCAACCTCCAATTGAGTAGATAAAGTTGCCTCAGAAAAGAATATAGCAGAACTACTGTCTAAACCCCTAAATACAAAAGGTCTTTGAAGGACATCTTGAAAAGATAGGCTTTAATGCTATGGGGAATTGGCTTTAGGGCAAATGGGAGATTGTTGGAATAGTACCCCGCAACCAATTAGATTGGCATGTAAACTATTTCACTTGTGAGACAATCTTGATTGAATAATATTCATATTCAATGGCCATCTTCATTTTATGCTTAATTTACTTCACTAGCATTTGGTTGAAGCCCTTAGATAACACAAGACTATAGGACTTAGTTGCACTTTGGGAGGTGATCATGAAATAAGTCTTACACGGTTGTGACCTTAAAATATTCCAAGTCATAGAATCTTATGAGACAGGGCATTTAAGATTCAGATAGGCTTGCATTAACGATGCATAAATCCAAGGTGTTGGATATTTTTCTGTTTCATGAGCAATCCATGTTAGACATGGGTGCTTGTTAGAGAATAAGTTCACTAAAGGCCCGTCCAGAGAATCCAGTAGATAGCTGTAGTGGCAAGTCGATAGTGGCAAGTTCTCCAGTTTATGCTAGTGTATATAATTAGTCCTTAGACCTAAGGATCTATGGAAACCTTGTGTTTAGGTTCTCATACTTTGGCTTTTCCTTGACCACTTTGTGGGTCATCCGAGTTGAGATTGGGCATGAGCTACTTAGACATAGAGGTTTGTGAGATCCAAGATAGAATCCATCTCTCCGTCGTTGTGGTGGGCGAGTGCATTTTCTATGTATTCTATAATGATCAATTCAAATGATTCCTTACACAAGGCAGTATGATAATTTGGAAAAAGAGTTTTCCAAAGATGAGGTCATAAATCGGAATCAAACATTTGGAATAGAAACATAGTTATCGAGGCTATTAAAGTGTCGGCAATTATCTTGTCCTACGCCTCTTTCGGGAGATAGGAGACGGAATGACTGTATTTGCATGGTATGCATAGAGCTAGAATGGTTCACCAAGAGCATATTTATTTTGACCAATTAGTTAGGCTCCATGGGTTTGAGGCTAGAAATCAACCATAGAGATTGGGTACTCTTCAATTAATAGAGATTAATTGAATTGAGTTATTAGTTTAAAGGAGTTTAAACTAATGTGAATATTTTGATATTCTAAATATCACAAGAGTTGTGAGCCCATGTCCAATGAATGGGAGAATCTAATGGGTCACACACAAAAGCTTAAAGGAAGTTCTATTTGATGAAGGAAATTTTTTAAGAGTTAGAAAAATTCCACATGGCCGATTTTGTGGAGAAAGCGGTTGGCTAATTTTTAGTCATTTTAGCTTGATTGATTTAATTGTTAAATTGATCAAAATAACTTAAGGAGTTAAATTAGACCAATTAAATTAAAGTGTTAATTTAGTTGGCGTCGTATGGAAAATCAGTCAAGTTAACTTAAGGGGTTAAGTTAACATCTTCTAACTCAAGAACTTAAGTTAGTTAACTTAAGGAGTTAAGTCAAGACTAAGTAATTAAATTAAGAAGTTAATTAAGTTAATTTAATTAATGTGAGAAACTAATTTTGGAGGAAAATTCAAATGAAGGAGTTCATTTAAAACTAATTTGGATGATATTGAAAACAAATAAGGCACTAGGATCCAATAATAAAATTTCAAAAGCTCAAATAAACTAGAGCTTTACAAGCAAACAAGGATCTAAACATATTTAGGATTTAGATTTGGATGGAGAGTTACCTTAATTAGCAAAATCCTAAGGAAGGATGAACAACTTTTCTTCAATGCAGAATCTTTCAAACAATGGCGCAGAAGAAAAGGTGCAACTTTTGCGCGATCCAGAGGTCTCAAAAAATTTTGAAAAAAATTCCAGTAGATCCTCAACTCTTTAATGAAGCTACTGTGAAAATTTTAAATCAAAACTCTCCTATCTCCTGGAAAGCATTCGCTAAGTCACTGCCCTGACTGGTGGATTTCCAAGGCATAGCAATCCTATTGTCTAACCTCTATCAATATGATACACACACCAATGATATTTCCAATTTCTCCTCAATATTAGCTAGAGATAGAGAGGAGAAATGAGAGCTTGAAGGCTGATTTTGGGGTTCGAGAATAAGAGAGAAGCAGAGCTTCAACTCATGAGGCAACACTTTGGATAAGGGAAAATGTGATAATCAAATTCTTCACATGAATTGATATGGCCGCCCACTCTCACTAGAGAGGATGGTGTCATGCCAAGCTGGCATGACACCATCCTCAAGGTGGGGGAATCGCCCACTTGTCTTGCAAGTTGGCAAATTCAAATCAAATTTGAATTTTGTATGCATTTCAATTACATTTGGAATCAAATTTCAAATTAATTAAATGCCACACCAAATGAACCTTTCATTTTAAATTTTTCCTCCAAAATGTATACTTGTTTTTAATTAAATTAAGCACTTTAATTTAATTAATTTAATTATTGACTTAACTCTTAAGTCAATTAGCTTAACTCTTTAACCTAAGAATTATTAACTTAACTCTTTAAGTTAAGTTGACGTAATGATGGTCATGTGGCACGAAATAATTAACTCCTTAATTATTGGTCTAATTTAACTCCCCAAATTATTTGATCAATTTAACAATTAAATTAATCAAATCAAAATTGACCTCAATTTTCGGTCACCCCAAAATTAGTTACTTGGAGTAAGTTTCTAACACTTAGAAAATTCCTCCATGACTCGATAAGTTCTACCATTCATTGGACATGGGCTCACAACTCCTTATGACTTTTGAATATCATATATTCATTTTAGTTTAAACTCCTTTAAACTAATTGACTCAATTCAATTAATCTTCATTAATTGAAGAGTACCTAATTTCCATGGTCGATGTCAAACCTCAAGCCCAGAGAGCCCAACTAATTGGCCGAAATAAATATTGTTGGAGAACCATTACAGCTTTACGCGTGTTATACAAATACGATCCTTCCATCTCCTATGTCCCGAAAGAGGCTTAGGGCAAGATATTTGCCAACTCCCTATTAGCTTTGATACTATGTTTCTATTCCCAATGTTCGATTCCACTTTATGACCTCATCTTTGAAAAACTTCTTTTTCAAATTGTTATACTACCTTGTGCATGAATTTCTTGGAATCGATCATTATAAAATACATAGAAAATGTACCCACCCTTCACAAAGATGAAGAATCGAATTCATCTTAGATCTCACAAACCTCCATGTTTAAGCAGCCCATGCCCAATCACCACCTGAACGGCCCACTGAGTGACCAAGGAAGAGTCAAAGCATGAAGATCTAAACACAAGGTTACCATGGTTCCTCAGGTCAAAGGACTAATTATATGCACTAGCGTAAGCTGGAGAATTCGCCACTACCTACTTGCCACTTTCGCTAACTAGTGGATTCTCTGGGTAGGCCTTCAATGCATTGTTTCCTAACAAGTACCCACTAACATGCATCATTATCTCATATGAGATTGCTGATGAAAAGGAGCAATATCCAACTCATTTGATCTATGCATAATTTGTGCAAGTCTATCGGAAACTTAGATATCCTGTCTTATAAGATCCTAGGACTCAAAAGATTTAAGATCTCGACCGTGAAAGATTTATTCCATGATCACCACCCAGTGCGTGACCAAGTCCCATAGTCTTATGTGATCAAATGGCTTCAACCAAATGCCAGTGAACTAAATATAAGCATAAGATGAAGACAACCATATTATTAATATCATTCAATCAATATTGTATCACAAGTGAAATAGTTTACAACGTCTATCTAATTGGCTTGCGGTGCACTATTCCAACAATCTCCCACTTGCCCTAAAGCTAATTCCCTAAAGTCTTAGGACCTATCTTCTCAAGATGTCCTTAAAAGATGTTTTGCGATATAGGTTTAGTAAGTGGACCTATTATATTCTCCTCCAAGGAAACTCTCTCCACTCGGATGTTGCCTCTATCAATGATCTCCCAGATCAAATGATATTGCCTCAACATGTGCTTGGATCGCTGATGAGATCTTGGCACTTTATCACAGAAGACAACTACTGGCTCAGTAATACTAGGCACTACATTCAACTCTTGAATGAAGCTTTTCATCCAAACACCTTCCTTTATAGCTTCTAAAGCTACAATATATTATGCCTCTATGGTAGAGTCGGTTGTGGTGTCTTGTTTGGAACTTTATCATAGAAGACAACTACTGGCTCAGTAATACTAGGCACTACATTCAACTCTTGAATGAAGTTCTTCATCCAAACACCTTCATTTGCAACTTCTGAAGCTGCAATATATTCTGCCTCTATGGTAGAATCGGCTGTGGTGTCCTGTTTGGAACTTTTCCAACTCACCGCGCTGCCATTAAGGCAAAATAAGAATGCAAAAGTGGATTTTAGGTTATCTACATTAGATTGGAAACTAGAATCCAAAAACTCCTCGAGTTTCAATTCTCCATAGTCGTATACTAAAAACAAGTCCTTAGTCCTTCTCAAGTACTTAAGAATTACTTTTATGGCTATCTAATTACTTTCACTAGGATTGGATTGGAAAAGGCTCCTAATACTTAGAGCATGTGCCACATCTGATCTGGTACATTGAAATGCATACATTATGCTCCCAATAGTAGATGCATAAGGTATGTAGGACATCCGTTATCTCTCATCGTCAGTCTCAGGGGCCATAAACTTGAAGAGACGAATGCCATATCCCATAGGAAGGAATCCCTTCTTGAATTTCTCCATACTAAAGCTCTTTAATAACTTGTCAATGTACGGGGTTCGGGAAAACCCCAGCATCCTCCTCGATCTATCTCTATAAATACGTATTCCCAATACGCAGAATGCTTCTCGCAAATCCTCAATGGAGAATTGAGTAGATAACCATACTTTAATGTATTCTAACATTCCTACCTCATTCCAGATGAGAAGGATGTGATCAACATAAATCACAATAAATTGTATACTACTCCAACTAACCTTCATATACACACATGGTTCATACACATTTTTGACAAAGTTAAATGATTTGAGTGTCTTTTCAAAATGTATGTTCTAACTTCGAGACGCTTGTTTGAGTCCATAAATGGATCTCTGAAGTTTGCAAACCTTTTGCTCACTCCCTTTAGATGTAAAACTTTATAGTTGATGCATGTAGATTTTTTCTTTAATGTCTCCACTAAGGAAGGCAGTTTTCACGTCCATTTTCATATCTCATAGTCATAATATGTGGCTATGGCAAGTAGAATTAGGATGGACTTAGGCATTGCGATTGGTGAAAAGGTTTCCTCAAAATCGATACTGAGTCTTTGAGAGCAACCTTTTGCTACTAGTAGTTCTTTAAAAGTCGCTACCTCTCCATCGACTCCTAGCTTTTGCTTATAAATCCACTTGCAACCAATGAGAACTATTCCCTTTGGTGGATCTACCAAAGTCCATATTTTGTTGGAGTACATGGAGTCTATTTCAGATCCTATAACGTCTAGCCAATGTCCTAAGTCTATGTCTAACATAGCTTCCTCATAGGTCTTTCAATTACTATTCGATTGGCCATCTTATGATGGAATCTGAACCTTTGGGGTTGCTTTTTATTGGGCCCGACCTTCTTAGAGGTTGTGTGTAAGGCTCTTGATGCTCACTTGTTTTACCACTTGTGGGATTTGTTCATCATCTTGAACTTCATCAAGTTCAACAACAACGCCATTTCTATCTAATAGAAATTTCTTTTATAAAAAGTGGGCGTTCCTTGAACAAATACATTTTGTTTCAAGGGATCATAAAAGTAATAACCCAAAGTCTCTCTTGGGTATCCCACAAACTTGCACAATGTAGATCTACTATCCAACTTGTCTCTTACTGTCCGTCTCACATAGGAGGGAAACCTCCAAACTTTAAGGTATTCGTAGAAGAGTGCTTCGCCATTCCACATCTTATGTGGTATTTCCGGCATGGCTTTGATGGTACTACATTTAGTAGCATTGCTGCCGTTTGTAAGGCATATCCCCAAAAGGATATAGGCGCATTAGATAAGCTCATCATGGACTATACCATATCCAAGAAGGTACGATTTCTCCTTTCGGCTACTCCATTGTGTTAGGGTGTGCTTGGTGGAGTCCATTGAGAGAGAATCCTATTCTCTTTTAGATAATCCAAGAATTTAGTACGTAAGTATTCTTCTTCTCAATCCAATCAAAGAGCTTTAACACTAAGTCCCTTTTGCTTTTCCACTTTATTCCTATACTTTTTGAACTTTTCAAAGGCTTCAAACTTGTACTTCATAAGATAAACATGTCCAAGCTGACTATAATCATCGGTGAAGGTGATAAAGTAGGAATAGCCTCTTCTCGCACCAACTATTAGTGGGCCACAAACATCCGTATGGATCAAGTCCAAAGGACATGTGGAGCGCTTCGTTTGTCCTATAAAATGAGCCTTTGTCATTTTTCCCTTTAAATAGGATTCACAAATAGAAAGTTCCTCAATGCCACTAACATTTAATGCTTTGAAAGCTTCTAATTTGTCCATCCTATTTTTATAAATATGTCCAACTCTTGCATGCAAAAGAATAGCATCTTCTTGGTTATTTAATTTTCTTTTACTTAATTGAATAGGCATTAGTGAAGGTTGGGAATCTAGTATGTATAATCCATTATTCACTATACTTTGTGCTATTAAAGAACCATTCTTTAATACTTTCAATACCCCATTCGATATAGAAAAATCAAATCCTACATTATCAAGAATGGGGAATTGAAACAATGCTCTTAACAACTCTTATAGATGTTTATAGCTCTCACTTGCATGTCTTATATGCTCGTGGGTCTTTTGGAGCTCATTAGTCATGGAAGCCACCATGAGGCATCTTATTTGTAGATCATCATCTATGAGTTTAGTGAACACTTTATGGGCCTTATCGGTGGCATCATCAACCAAGGTATCCGGTGGACATTGATCAAATACATAAGTCATCTTTTCGGAGTCAAGAATGATTTTAAGGTTCCTTAACCAATCACGAAAGTTAAGCCCGATAAGTTTATTGGTTTCCAAAATGTTAGCAAGTGGATTTTTTGCATTTTCTTTTTTGAAGATTTCAAAAATATACAAGAGGTAAAAAAAAAAGAGTATAAGCATATGATTGAATTTTGGATATAGGAATACATGTTTATGGTCTTTCAAGCATGTTTTTCTCCCATTATTTTATCAAATCCTTCATGCCTAGGAAGAATTCAGGAAATCTCATTTCCTAATGGGAATCAAGATCCTAAGGACTTGTAAGTAGACCCTCGCTTCGAGTGCCATCCACAAACAATTCAAAGGTAAGCAACACTTGATATTTGCATCTCATGCAACTCTTGAAATATTTTGCCCCACTTTTCAAAAAGACACCCTACTTCAAGTGAACTACTTAGTGTTAAGTCAAACTTACCAATCTAACTTTGGTTTGAGACAGCTACACAACATCCTACGGTTCGTGTGCCAATGCATGGAGGTTCTCAAATCAAAGGTACATCATATGCTAAATATACGCTCACAACTTTCCTCCTAAGTGAAACCCTCGCTTCGAGTGTCATCACACAAATTCGATAGCATTGTCATGGCGTATACTATTAGTAGAAGGCATGGATTAATTAAAACTCCTTTTAATTTGTATCTATTTTAACTTAATATTTAAAAACACTTAGACATTCTAAGTGGAGGGGTTTTGCTTGCAAAGATCTCATCATTTTATCTTCTTATTTATGTTTTCTATATTCTAACCATGCATCTTATACATCAATAGGATATGGAAAGCATAAGTGAGTAAATGCGCCAAGCATGTTCCTAAGGTGGGAAGACCATAAGCCTAACCAAGTGGTACACTTCGAGCTATAGATGCACCACTCGAAGTGCACCACTTAGTTGATTTTAAGTGGGTTGATTAAATCTAGTTATTACATGAGTGTATCCCCATGCATTTATAGGTCTTCAAAAGTCTTCATGCCTCCAATGGTCTTCTTTACTCCATGCAACATTTATATAAGAAAGAAATCCTCACTCTTAGTGATTCTACTATCACAATATTTACAAGATAGAATTAAGAGGTGTGCAAGACCCAATTTAATACAACCATTTTCAACCACTTGAAACAAATAAAATAAATATTAAAAGCTCATGATCATCCCTATTCATTTATTATCCATCCAACAATTAAATGAACAATAAATAAATCTAGAATTAAGAATTAATTCCAACAATTAAATGCTTATCTTAGAAAAAAATAATTGGCCAAGCAAGAGGAAGCATAAAATTATGCCAAAAATTGAAGATTAAGTTTAACAAATTTTTAAAAGCATTAAAAAATGTCAAACATAATTTTGAGAACTTGCACAACACTTGTACATCTATCATGTATAAGTTAAAACACTTTTGATCATTAAAGGAGCACAATAAACAACAAAGCTTAAGCAACATGAAAATTGGCCGCTGCCCACCCAAGCTGGGTGCAAGGCTATGTGGCAGGTGAGTCTACTTCTCAGCCAGTGCCCGGCCAGGTAGGCTGGCAGCCCCTGTTTTCATGTCTTACTCAAGTCAAGTGTCAAATAACTCAACTTTTGTGCACCAAAAAATTTAGGACACTTCCTGAACATTAAAACACACATTATAGATAAAATTCCATATTGAAAAATCCTTTGAAAAATAGAATTTCAAGTGTTCAATCATACTTTCAAAATTAAGTTAAAGTAAGAATCACATTCTTGAAAAATCTCCAACAAAACTTCAACCATATTGGATCCAAAAATGACCACAATAACTTAAGGCCAATCAACACATGCTATATCAATATATAACATCAATTAATGTCAAATCAACATTCAACATTAATAGCTATGAATTAAAGCATATTAATCATATAAATCAACACTTAAAACACATATTAGCATGCTTTCAATTCATCAATCAAGGAGCCACACAACATCATCCAAACACTCCAATCCATCGTATGAATCAAGAAATTGGTGATTTTGATCAATCCATCACATGAATCAATCAATCAAAAAATCCAAATCAAAGCATGAAATAGGCTCCGATACTACTTGAAAGCAATGAAGGCATTAGGATCCAATAATAAAACTTTAATAGCTCAAATAAACTAGTGTTTTACAAGAAACCAACGATCGAAACATGCATAGAATTTAGATTTGGATAGAGAGTTGCCTTGATTAGAAAAATCCAAAGGTTGGATGAAGAACTTTTCTACAATGCAGAATTTGCCAAACAGTGGCACAGCTGAAGGGTGCAACTTTTGCACGATGCAAAGGTGTCCAAAAAATACAAGAAAAATTCTAGTAGATCCTCAAAAAGCTACTGTGAAAACTTCATATCAAAACTCCTTTTATATGTCCTGGAAAAAATTCGCCACGTCACTGCCCTAACCGGTGGATTTCCAAGGCACAACAATCCTATTATCTTGTCTCTATCAATATGATCCACACACCAATGATATTTCCAATTTTTCCTCAATATTAGCCAGAGATAGAGAGGAGAAATGAGAGCTTGAAGGCTGATTTTGGGGGTGGAGAAGAAGAGAGAAGTGGAGCTTCAACTCATGAGGCAACACTTCGGATGAGAGAAAATGTGAGAATCTAATTCTTCACATGAATTGATATGGCCGCCCACTCTAAGCTCTAAATCTATATAGAGAGAGAGGATGTTGTCATGCCAATGTGGTATCATACCTTCCTCAAGGTGGGGGACCGCCGACTTGTCTTGCAAGTTGGTAAATTCAAATCAAATTTGGATTTTGTGTGCATTTCAATTACATTTGAAATATAATTTCAAATTAATTAAATGCCACACCAAAATGATCCTATCATTTGAATTTTCCCTACAATATATATTCTTCTCATTAATTAAATTAAACACTTTAACATAATTAATTAATTCTTGACTGAACTATTAAGTCAATTAGCTTAACTCTTTAACCTCAAAATTGTTAACTTAACTCTTTAAGTTAACTTGACCTATTAATGGTCATGTGGTATCAAATAATTAACTCCTTAATTATTGGTCTAATTTAACTCCTTAAATTATTTGATCAATTTAACAATTAAATTAATCAAGCAAAAATTGACCTCAATTTCTAGCTACCACAAAATCGGTCACATGGAGCAAGTTTCTAACACTTAGAAAAATTCCTCTATTTGGGAAATGCAGTTAGCTTTTGTGTGTGACCCAATAGGTTCTACCATTCATTGGACATGGGCTCACAACTCCTTGTGACTTTTGAATATCGTATATTAATTTTAGTTTAAACTCCTTTAAACTAATCGACTCCATTTAGTTAATCTCCATTAATTGAAAAGTATGCAATCTTCATAGTCAATGTCCAACCTCAAGCCCATGGAGCCCAACTAAGTGGACAAAATGAATGCATTTGGAGAACCATTATAGCTTTACGCGTACCATGCCAATATGGGCCCTTCTGTCTCCTATCTCTCGAAAAAGGCCTAGGGCAAGATATTTGCCAGTTCCCTAATAGCTTCGATGCTATGTCTCTATTCCCAATGTTCGATTTCACTTTATGACCTCATTTTTGAAAAAATCTTTTTCCAAATTGTTATACTACATTGCGCAAGGATTTCTTGGAATCGATCAATATAGAATACATATGAGATATACTTGCCCTTTACAAAGATGAGGAATCGGATTCCATCTTGGATCTCACAAACCTCCATGTCTAAGTAGCTCATTGCCAATCACCTCCTGTATGGTCCACTAAGTGACCTAGGAAGAGTCAAAGCATGAGCACCTAAACTCAAGGATACCATGGATCCTTATGTCAAAAGACTAATTATATGCACTACCATAAGTTGGAGAATTTGCCACTGCCGACTTGCCACTTCAGCTATCTAGTAGATTCTTCAGGTCGCCTTCAGTACCTTGTTCCCTGAAAAGCGCCTATTAACATGCATCTATATCTCATATGGGATTGCTAATGGAATGGAGCAATATCCAACTCATTGGATCTATGCATCATTAGTACAAGTTTATCTAGATCTTAGATGTTCTGTCTCATAAGATCTTATGACTTAGCAGATTTAAGATCACGACTGTGTAAGACTTATTTCATGATCACCACCTAGTGCATGACCAAGTCCCATAGTCTTATGTGATCTAAGGGTTTCCACCAAATGCTAATGAAGTAAATATAAGCATAAGATGAAGATGGCCATATTATGAATATAATTCGATCAAGATGGTATCACAAGTGAAATAGTTTACAACACTAATCTAATTAGCTTGCCGAGCACTATTACAACAGCGACAACTCTTGCTCTATTTTGGAGGAAGAGGATCATGTCCCCTTCACGTAGACTCTTTGTTTTTTCCATCCCCTGTAACAAATTTCAAATACCTATGAGGAAGAATCAGTTTCTAAGTGAACTTCAATGAAGTACATTCCCTTTCAAAAGGTGCCAAGGTATTCATTGCAATTTCTTTTCTAATGCCCTTTTTTGCCACCACAAAAACAAGTTGCATTAGTTTTGTCACCTTTTTTCTTCTTAACTCCCCCTAAACCTTTTAAGGGCTGTTTCCCTTTCAAGGATGAACTCATTTTTCTCTTACCTCGCTTTTTAGGACCTCTAGGGCCTTTCGACTTAAAAACAGAAGTAAGCATAAGAGGCTTTTCCCTTTTCATAGTCACCTCGGCGATCACCATCATGTTCACCAATTCGTTAATCGTCATCTCTTGTTTGGATATATTAAAGTTCATAACGAATTAGTCAAACAAAAGGGGTAATGATTGTAGGATCAAATCCACACAGAGATCATTGTCTATGACCATGTCGAGTTCTCCAAGCTTTTTGATGAGTACAATCATCTTAAGCCCGAGATTATGGACACTTGAACCCTCTACAATCCTTGATCTAAAGAGCTCTTTGGACAAAGTGAACCTTTCGTGTCTTGTTTGTACACCATACAACTCTTGTAAGTGCTTATAGATCTCACATGCATGTCTCATATGCTCGTGAGTCTTTTGAAGCTCATTAGTCATGGAAGCCATCATGAGGCATCTTACTTGTAGATCATCATCCACAAGTTTAGTGAACATTTCATGGGCCTCATCAGTGGCATCATCACCCAAGGTGTCCAGCGAACATTGATTGAGTATATAAGTCCTCTTTTTGGAGTCAAGAATGATTTTAAGGTTCCTTAACCAATTATGAAAGTCAGGCCCGGTGAGTTTATAGGTTTTCAAAATGCTTGCAAATGAATTTTTAGCAATACTCTTTTGAAGATTTCAAAAATCTACAAAGGCGAAAAAAGAATATAAGCATATAATTGAATTTTGATATCGAAAACATGTTCATGATCTTTCAAGCATATTTTTCTCCAACTATTTTATCAAATCCTTCACCCTCTAGAAGAATTCAAAAAATCTCATTTCCTAGTGAGAATCAAGATCCCAAGGACTTACAAGCAAACCCCCGTAACTGAGTGCCATCCACAAGCAATCGAAGGGTAAGCAACATTTGCTAATTGCATCTCATACAACTTTAGATATATTTTGCCTCACCTGTCACATAGACCCATGTAACCATGCGCCATCTATGTTACTAAGTGTTAAGTCCATCATACCAATCAAACTTTGGTTCAAGATAGGCACCACAACATCCCTCGTAGCCGAGTGCCAATGTGTGGGCGTTCTTGATTCAAAGATGCATCTCACGCTAATTGTATGCTCACAGCTTTCCTCCTAAGTGTGACCCCTGTAATCGAGTGCCATCACAAAAAATTGGTAGCATCGTCATGGCATACTCTATTGGTATAAGGCATGGATTAATTAACACTCTTCTTAATTTATATCCATTTTTTGACTTAATATTTAAAGAGCACTTAGACATTCAAAGTGGAGGGTTGTTGCTTGCAGAGATCAAATCATTTTATCTTCTTATTTAGGTTTTCTATATTCTAACCATGCATCTCATACATCAATGAGATATTGAAAGCATAAATAAGTAAATGCGCCTAGCATGCGCCTAAGGTAGGATGACCATGACCCTAACTAAGTGGTGCACTTAGAGCCATAGGTGCACCACCTAGTTGATTTTAAGTACGTTAATTAAATCTAGCTATTGCATGAGTATATCCCCATACATTCATGGGTCTTTAAAATTCTTCAAGCCTCTAATGGTCTCCATGCTCCTTGTAAAATTTACAAGTGAAAGAAATCCTCACTTTTAATGATTCTACTCTCATAACATTTATGAGATGGAAATTAAGAGGCATGTAAACCCCAATTTAATACAACCGCTTCAACAACTTGGAATAAATAAAATTAATATTAAAGGCTCATGATCATCCCCATTCATTCATCATTCATTCAACATTTAAATGAACAATAAATAAAAATCTAGAATTAACAATTAGATGCTTATCTCATAAACAAATAATTGGCTAAGTAAAAGGAAGTATAACAATTGTGCCTTAAATTGAAGATTAACTTTAACGAATTTTTAAAAGCATTCAAAAATGTCAAACATAATTTTGAGAACTTGCACAATATTTGTGTGTCTATCATGTGTGAGTCAAAACTCTTTTGGTCACATAAAGGAGCAAAAAAAACAACAAAACTGAAGCAAAATGAAAACTGGCCACTGTTCGCCTGGTTCAGTGCATAGCCGTGCGGCAGACGCACCCCTGGCGTGTCCAATACTCTGCCAGTGCCCAGCCAGGTAGAGCGACAACCCTTGTTTACATGTTTTGGTCGAGTCAAGTGTCATTTATCTCAACTTTTGTACACCATAAATTTTAGGACACTTCTAAACATTGAAATACATATTAGAGATGAAATTCCAGATTCAAAACTCTTTTTAAAAATAGAATTTCAAGTGCTCAATCATGCTTTCAAAAATTATTTAAAGTAAGAATCACATTCTTCAAAAAATCTCCAACAAAACTCCAATAAAATTGGATCCAAAAATGACCAAAATAACTTAAGGACTATCAACACGTGTTATACTAACATATAACATCAATTAATGCCAAATCAACATTCAACATTAACATCTATGAATTAAAACATACAAATCATATGAATCAACACTTAAAATACATATTTGCATGCTTTTAATTCATCAATCTAGGATCCACACACAATATTATCCAAACACTCCAATCCATCATATAAATCAAGAATTTTGTGATTTTGATCAATCCATCACATGAATCAATCAATTAAAAAATCCAACTCAAAGCATGAATTGGGCTTCAATACCACTTGAAAGCAAGTAAGGCACTAGGATCCAATAATAAAACTTCAAAAGCTTAAATAAACTAGTTCTTACAAGCAACCAAGGATATAAACATACTTTAGGATTTGGATTTGGATGGAGAGTTACCTTAATTAGAAAAATCCAAAGGTAGATTGAAGAACTCTTTCTTCAAAACAGAATCTGCCGAGCAGTGGTGCAACTAGAAGAGAGCAACTTTTGCGTGATCCAAAGGACTCCAAAAAATCCAAAAAAAAAATTTCATAGATCCTAAATTCTTTGATGAAGCTACTGTGAAAAGCTCCAATAAAAAATTCTTCTGGATCTCCTGAAATAAAATCGCCAAGTGACTAGTCTTGCAGGTGGATCTCTAATGCTTTTTGCCTCTATCAATATGATCCACACACGAATTCGATTTCCTACTACTCCTCACTTATAGCTGGAGAAAGAGAGGAGAGAAGAGAGGGAGATGGTAGATTTTTTGGTTGGAAAAGAAGAGAGGTGAACTTCAACACATGAGTGAAAACCTTGAAAATGGAGGGAAAAAGTGAAAATCTAATTCTTCACTTGGATTGCAAGTTAGCCACCCACCTTCATCTCCATATCTATACATAGAGAGAGGATGGTGTGATGCTAAGTTGGCATCACACCATCCTCTGGGGGGGACCACCAATATGCTTGCAATGCATGTAAGTTGGCAAATTCAAATCTAATTTGGATTTGTATGCATTTGAATTACATTTGAAATTTAATTTCAAAGTAATTAAATGCTACACCAAAATCAACCTTTCATTTTGAATTTTCCCTTAAAATATATTCTCTTCATTAATCAAATCAAAAACCTTAATTTAATTAGCTAATCCTTGACTTAACTCTTAAGTTAACAAGCTTAACCGTTAAGCTTGATTTTGTTAACTTAACTCTTTAACTTGACCAATTGATGGCCACATGGCACCTAATAATTAAATCTTTAATTATTGGTCTAATTTAACTCCTTAAATTAGTTGATCAATTTAACAGTTCAATTAATCAAGCCAAAATGACCTCAATTTTCAGTCACCCAAAAATCGGTCTCTATGGAGTGAATTTTCTAACACTTAGAAAATTTCTCCATTACTTAGGAAATGTAATTGGCTTTTGTGTGTGACCCTATAGGTTCTATCATTCACTGGACATGGGATCTCAACTTCTTGTGACTTTTGAGTATCATATAATCCTTTTAGTTTAAACTCATTTAATCTAATCGACTCAATTTAATTAATCTCCATTAATTGAATAATACCCAATCTCTATGGTCGATGTCCAACCTCAAGCCTATGGAGCCCAACTAATTGGTGGAAATGAATGCTCTTGGAGAACTATTATAGCTCGGTGAGTACCATGTAAATACTGTCTTTCTATCTCCTATCTCCCGAAAGAGGCCTAGAGCAAAATATTTGTCTGCTCCCTAATGACCTCGATACTATGTCTCTATTCTCAATGTTCGTTTCCACTTTATGACCTCATCTTTAGAAAACTCCTTTTCCAAATTGTAATACTACCTTGCGCAAGGATTTCTTGGAATCGATCATCATAGAATACATAGGAGATGTACTCGCCCTTCATAAAGACGAAGAGTTGGATTCTATCTTGGATCTCACAAACCTCCATATCTAAGTAGCTCATGCCTAATCACCACCCGAACGAGCCGCTAGGTGACCGAGGATGATTCAAAGTATGAAGACCTAAACATAAGGCTACCATAGATCCTCAGGTCAAATGACTAATTATATGCACTAGCATAAGCAAGAGAACTTGCCACTACCGACTTGCAACTTCAGCTATCTAGTGGATTCTTTGGTAGGCCTTCAGTGCCTTGTTCCCTAACAAGCACCCACTAACATGTATCCATATCTCATATGGGATTGCCCATGGAATGGAGCAATATCCAACTTCCTGCATTATTGGTGAAAGTCTATCCGAATCTTAGATGCCCTGTTTCCGAAGATCCTTCGACTTGAAAGATCTAAGATCACGATCGTGTAACACTTATTCCATGATCACCACCCAGTGCGTGACCAAGTCCCATAGTCTTGTGTGATCTAGGGGCTTCAACTAAATTCCAATGAAGTAAATATAAGCATAAGATGAAGATGGCTATATTATTAATATCATTCAATCAAAATTGTATCACAAGTGAAATAGTTTTTAATGCCAATCTAAGTGTCTTGTAGGGCATTATTCCAACAATCTCCCACTTACCCTAAAGCCAATTCCCCATAGTCTTAAGACCCATCTTCTCAAGATGTCCTTCAAAGACCTTTTGTGATAGGGGTTTCGTCAGTAGATCTGTTATATTTGCTTCCGAGGCAACTCTCACCACTCGGATGTCGCCTCTATCAATACTCTACTGTCCCGTTGTTGTCACTGAAGATAACCACTAGCTCAGCAATGATAAGCACTACATTCAACTCTTGAATGAAGTTTTTCATCCAAACACCTTCCTTTGTAGCTTCTGAAGTCACAATATATTCTACCTATGTGGTAGAGTCGGCCGTGGTGTCTTATTTGGAACTCTTCCAACTCACCGCGCCGCCATTGAGGTAAAATATGAATCCAGAAATGGATTTTAGGTCATCTACATTGGATTGGAAACTAGAATCCAAAAACCCCTCAAGTTTCAATTCTCCACTACTGTATACCAAAAATAAGCCCTTAGTCTTTCTCAAGTACTTAAGAATTGTTTTAACAGCCATCCAGTGATATTCATTGGGATTAGATTGGAAATGGCTCGTAACACTTAGAGCATGTGGCACATCCGGTCATATACATTGAACAACATATATTATGCTCCCAATAGTAGAGGCATAAGGTATGTGGAATATCTTTTGTCTCTCATCGTCAGTCTTAGAGGCGATAGACTTGGAGAGACGAATGTCATGTCCCATGGGAAGGAATCTCCTCTTGAATTCTTCTATACTAAACCTCTTTAGTATCTTATCAATGTATAGGATTTGGGAAAACCTCAACATCCTCCTCAATCTATCTCTATATATACGTATTCCTAATACGTAGGATGCCACTCCCAAATCCTTCATGGAGAATTGAGTAGATAGCCATGCTTTAGTACACTCTAACATTCCTACCTCATTCCCAATGAGAATAATGTCATCGACATAAAGCACAATAAACTGTACATTATTCCCACTAGCCTTCATATATACACATGGTTCATACACATTTTTGACAAAGCCAGATGATTTGACTGTCTTGTTAAAATGTATGTTCCAACTTCGGGATACCTGTTTGAGTCCATAAATGGATCTCTGGAGTTTGAAAACCTTTTGCTCACTCCCCTTAGATGTAAAACCTTGTGGTTGTTCCATATAAATTTCTTCTTCAATGTCTCCATTGAGGAAAGCGATTTTTACATCAATTTGTCATATCTCATAGTCATAATATGCAGCTATGGCAAGAAGAATCTGAATGGACTTAGGCATTGAGACCGATGAAAAGGTTTTCTCAAAATTGATACTGGATCTTTGAGTGTAATCTTTTTCCACTAGTCGTGCCTTAAAGGTCGCTACCTCTCCACCGAATCCAAGCTTTCACTTATAGATTCACTTGCAACCAACGGGAACTATTCCCTTTGGTGGATCTACCAAAGTCCATACTTTGTTGGAGTACATGGGGTGTATTTTAGATCTCATGGAGTCAAGCCAATATCCCGAGTCTATGTCTAACATAGCTTCCTCATAGGTCTTTGGATCACTATCTGATTGGACCGTCTCATGAGGGAATCCAAACCTTTTGAGTTGCTTCTTGATTCGATTTGACCTTTTTAAAGGTTGTGTGTAAGGCTCTTGATGCTCACTTATTTTTACCGCTTGTGGGATTTGTTGATCATCTTGAACTTCATCAAGTTCAACAACAACGCCATTTCTATCTAATAGAAATTCTTTTTCTAAAAAGTGGGCATTCTTTGAAACAAACACCTTTTGTTCCAAGGGGTCATAGAAGTAATAACCCAAATACTCTCTTGGGTATCCCATAAACTTGCACAAGGTGGATCTACTATCCAACTTGTCTCCCACTATCCATCTCAAGTAAGTGGGTATTTATAAGAGGGTACTTTGCCATTCCATAGCTCATACGGTGTTTTTGGTACCTACTTTGATGGTACTACATTTATTAGCATCTCCACCATTTCTAAAGCATATCCCTAAAAGGAGATGGGTACATCGAAAAAGCTCATCATAGAACGTCCCTTGTCTAACAAAGTATCGTTTCTCCTTTTGGCTACTCCATTATATTGGGGTATGCCATGTGGAGTCTATTGTGAGAAAATCCCATTCTCTTTTAGATAATCTAAGAAGTCGGTACTTAAGTATTCTCCCCCTTGATCCAATCGAAGAACTTTAATACTAAGTCATTTTTGCTTTTCCATTTCATTCATATACTTTTTAAACTTTTCAGAGGCTTTGGACTTGTACTTCATAAGATACACATGTCCAAACCGACTCTAATCATCGGTAAAGGTGGTGAAGTAGGAATAGCCTCCTCTTGTACTAACTCTTCATTAGCCACAAATATCCATATGGATCAAATCCAAAGGACTTGTGGTTCACTCCGTTTGTCCTACAAAAGGAGCCTTGGTCATTTTTCCCTTTAAACAAGATTCACAAGTAGGAAGTTCCTCAATCCCACTAACATTTAGTGCTTTGAGGCTTCTAACTTGTTCATCCTATTTTTAGAAATATGCCCAAGTCTTGCATGCCAACGAATGACCGCTTCTTGGTTATCTAATTTTTTTTCACTTGATTGAATGTGCATTAGTGAAGGTTGCGAATCTAGTATGTATAATCCATTATTCAGTGTACCTTGCGCAATTAAATAACTGCTCTTTAATACTTTCAATACACCATTCGATATAGTAAAATCAGTTCTTCCATTATCAAGAATGGGTATTGAAATAATGTTCTTAACCAGATGGGATACATAATAACAAGGATTTAACATGATACAAGCATTCCCCAAGTCTAACTTTACTACGCCTTGGACCATGGCGGAAACTCTTGCTCTATTTCCAAGGTAGAGGATCATATCCCCTTCACGTAGACTATTTCTTCTTTCCATCCCCTATAACGAATTACAAAAGTGAGAATCACATATGGTACGAAGTACCCATGAAAAAGAATTAGTGATTAAGTGCACTTCACTGAAGTACATTCCCTTCCCAAAGGTTCCAATGTATTCCTTGCAATTTCTTTTCCAAAACCCCTTTTCGCCACAGCAAAAATAATTTGCATCGATCTTGTTACCTTTCTTTTTCTTAACTCCACCCGAACCTTTCATGGGTTGCTTCCCTTTCGAAGAGGAACTCTTCTTCCTCTTACCTCCCTTTCTAGGGCCCATCGACTTAGAGATGAAAGGAAGCATACAAGGATTTTCCTTTTTCATAGTCACCTCGGTAGTCACCAACATGTTTAATAATTCATTAATCATCATCTCTTACTTGGACATATTAAAGTTCATAATGAATTTTTTGAACGAATGGGGGTAATGATTAAAGGATCAAATCCACGTTGAGGTCATTATCTATAACCATTTCTAGATGTCCAAGCTTTTCGATGAGTCCAATTATCTTAAGCCCATGATTATGGACACTAGAACCCTCTACCATCCTTGATCTAAAGAGCTTTCTTGACAAAGTGAACCTTTTATGTCTTGTTTGATCACCATACAACTCTTGTAGGTGTTTATAGATCTCACATGCATGTCTCATATGCTCGTGAGTCTTTTGGAGCTCATTAGTCATGGAAGCTATCATGAGGTATCTCATTTGTAGATCATCATCCATAGGTTTTGTGAACACTTCATGGGCCTCATCGGTGGCATCATCACCTAAGGTATCCGGCGGACATTGATTAAGTACATAAGTCTTCTTTTCAAAGTTGAGAATGATTTTAAGGTTCCTTAACCAATCACGGAAGTCAGGCCCGATGAGTTTATTGGTTTCCAAAATGTTTGCAAGTGGATTTTTGGCCATTTTCTTTTTGAAGACCTCAAAAATCTACTAGAAACGAAAAAAAAGTACAAGAATATGATTGAATTTTGATATTTGAAAACATGTTCATGGTCTTTCAAGCATGTTTTTCTCCCACTATTTTATCAAATCCTTCTCCCTCTTGAAAAATTCGGGAAATCTCATTTCCTAGTGAGAATCAATCTTTGACTCAAGACGAGCACCACTTCATCTCCCATAACCGAGTGCTAATGTGTGGGCATTCCCAAGTCAAAGTGCATCTTATGCTAAGTGCATGCTCATAGCTTTCCTCCTAAGTGTGACCCCCGTAACCGAGTGCGATCACACAAAATTGGTAGCATTGTCATGGCATACACTATTGGTAGAAGGCTTGGATTAATTAAAACTCTTTTAATTTATATCTATTTCGACTTAATATTTGAGAAGCACTTAGACATTCTAAGTATAGGGTTTTTGCTTGCAAAGATCTTATCATTTTATCTTCTTATTTTGGTTTTCTATATCCTAAACATGTATCTCATACATCAATAGGATATGGAAAGCGTAAATAAGTAAATGTGCCTAGCATGCTTTTAGGGTGGATTGACTATGAGCCTAACCAAGTGGTGCACTTAGAGCCATAGGTGCACCACCTAGTTGATTTTAGGTTGGTTGATTAAATCTAGCTATTACATGAGTGTATCCCATACATTCATGGGTTTTCAAAAGTCTCCATGCCTCCAAAAGTCTCCATTGCTCCATGCAACACTTACATAAATAGGAAATCTTCACTCCTAGTGATTCTACTCTCATAACATTTACAAGCTAGAAATAAAGATGCATGCAAGTCTCAATTTAATACAACCCATTTCAACAACTTGAAATAAATAAAATCAATGTTAAAGGCTTATGATCATCCCCATTCAACAATTAAATGAATAATAAACAAATCTAGAATTAACAATTAAATGTTTATCTCATAAACAAATAATTGAACAAGCATAACATTTATGCCATAAGTTGGAGATTAACTTTAACTAGACTTAAAAAGCAATAAAAAATGTCAAACATAATTTTGAGGACTTGCACAACACTTGTGCATCCATAACACACAATTTAATGCCATTATTAGCCACTTAAGGAACCAAAAAGAGGCTCAAAACCTGCCCAATCCCAAATTAGGCACTCCTGGCCAAGCTTGGCGTGCGGCTAGGTAGTAGCTCTCAGCCACTGCCCGGCCAGCTTGCACCATTGCTGTCGGCAGCCCCTATTTTGGGACCAAAGGCTAGTCAAGCCTATTTTTAGCTCAACTTTTGTTCACCAAAAATTGTAGAACACTTTCTAGACATTAAATCACACATTACGGACCAATTTCCAAATATAAAACTCCTTTTAAAACTGAAAATTAAAGTGCTCAATCATGCTTCAAAAATTCAAGTTTAAGTGAGAATCAAATTCTCCAAAAACCTCCAATCTCATTGGATAAAAAAATGACCAAAATATTTTTGATCAAATATCAACATGCTATATCATCATATAACATCGATTAATGCCAAATCAACGTTCAACATTAATTAACTATGAATTGAAATATACTAAAACATGAATCAACACTTAAATCACATAAAAGCATGCTTTCAATTTATTAAGCAATAGAGCCACAAGCATCATCAACCAAACACTCCAATCCATCACTCGCATCAATTATTTGGTGATATTGATCAATTCATTACATGAATCAATCAATCAATAATCCAAAACATAGCATGAAAAAGGGTTTGATACCACTTGAAAGCAAGAATAGCATTAGGATCTATAAATCAAAACTTCAAAAGCTTGAAAATAACCAAGCTACTCAAGCAACTAGGGATTTAGTCATGCTATAGATCTATATTAGGAAGAAGAATTACCTCTTGTAGCTCAAACCAAGGAGAAAATCATTTATCTCTCTCGGATCCAGAAACTGTCTGGAATCATCACAACGGAAAGGAAGCAACCTTTGCCCTAGTTATACTCCTCCAAAAATCACCAAATTAAATCTGGAACACCTCCATATACTGAGGAAGCCACTGAAAAAAATTGGAGCAAAAAATCCTTCTGGATCGCTCCATAAAAATTCTCCAATTTGGAGCTACTGCAGTGAATCTCCAAAATTCAACAAGTCAAACGCCTTGCCTCTATTGATATGATCCACACCCCAATAATTCTTCCAATTTCCCCTCACTAGAAGCTGGAGTTAGAGAGGAGAAAATAAGGTAGAGGAGGCCAATTTTTAGGTTGCGAAGAAGAAGGAATGCAAAGCTCAACACATGATGCAATGCATGGAGAGAGAGAGAGAGAGAGAGAGAGAGAGAGAGATTTGGAGGGAATGCAAAGAATCTAATCTTCACACTTTCAGCAATGTGTATCTCGAATTTGCCCACCCTCTATCTCTATATATAGAGGGTGGAAGGTGTGATGCTAGTTGGCATCATATCTTCTTCAAGGTGACCACCCAAGTGGCATGCCAAGTAGGCAAATTCAAATTCAAGTCTTACTTGAATTTCATGTGCATTTCAATTACAATTGGAATCTAATTCCAAATTAATTAAGATGTTAATTTAAATGAACACTTCATTTAAATTTTCCCTCCAAAAAGTATTCTTCCCATTAATTAAATTAAACACTTTAATTTAATTAATTAACCTTTGATTTAACTCTTAAATCAAACAAGCTTAACTCTTAAGCTTAAACTAGTCAACTCAACTATTTAAGTCAACTTGACCAATTGATGGTCAGTATGGCACCAAATAATTAACTTCTTAATTATATGTCTAATTTAACTCTTTAAATTAGTTGATTAATTTAACACTTAAATTAATCAAACCAAAATTAACCATTGAATTGGATCTTTGAAAATTGGTCGCCAGAGGGTGAGTTTTTCTAACATTTAGAAAATTGCTCTACCAATTTTGGAAGCTAATTGATTTTTTGTGTGACCCAATAGGTTCTACCATTCATTGGACATGGGCTCACAACTCTTTGTGACTTTTGAATATCTTATATTCATTTTAGTTTAAAAATACTTTTAAACTAGTCGACTCAATTCAATTAATCTCATTAATCAAAGAGTACTCAGTCTCTATGGTCGATATCCAACCTCAAGCCCACGGAACCCAACTAATTGGCCGAAATAAATATTCTGGAAAACTATCATAACTCTACGCTTACCATGCAAATATGGTCCTTCCGTCTCCTATCTTCCGAAAGAGGCCTAGGGCAAGATATTTGTTAGCTCCCTAATAGCCTCAATACTATATCTCTATTCCCAATGTTCGATTCCCTTGTGTGACCCCACCTTTGGAAAAATCCTTTTCCAAATTGTCACACCACCTTGTGCAAGGATTTCTTGGAATCGATCATTATAGAATACATAGGAAATGCACTCGCCCTTCACAAAAGTGAGGAGTCGGATTCCATCTTGGATCTCACAAACCTCTATGTCAAGGAGCTCATACCTAACCTCAACTTGAAAGACCCACTAACTGGTCAAGGAAGAGTCAAAGCATGAGGACCAGACACAAGGTTACCATGGATCCTCAGGTCATAGGACTAATAATATGCACTAGCGTAAGCGGAAGAATTAACTACTACCGACTTGCCACTACAGCTATCTAGTAGATTTTTCGAAGGGTCTTCAGTGCCTTGTTCTCTAACAAGCACCTACTAACATAAACTCGTATCTCATATAGTTGCTCACGGAATGGAGCAATGTCCAACTCTTGCATTTATACATCATTAGTGCAAGTATATTCAGATCTTAGATGTCTCGTCTCATAAGATCCTATAACTTTGAAAATTTAAGATCATGACCGTGTAAGACTTATTCCATGGTCATCAAACCAAGTCTCATAATCATATGTGATCTAAGGGCTTCATCCAAATCCAAGTGAAGTAATAATGAACATAAGATGAAGATGGTCATATAAATAATATCATTCAATCAAGATTGTTTTACAAGGAAATAGATTTTAAAAGGCCAATCCTATTGGCTTGTCGGGCACTATTCTGACACTTAATTCAAAGATGCATCTCACACTAAGTGTATGCTCACAACTTTCCTCCTAAGTGTGACCCCCATAACCGAGTGCCATCACACAAATCAGTAGCATCGTCATGGCATACACTATTGGTAGAAGGCTTGGATTAATTAAAACTCCTTTTAATTTGTATCCATTTTAACCTAATATTTGGAAAGCACTTAGACATTCAAAGTGGAGGATTTTTGCTTGCAAAGATCTCGTCATTATCTTTTTATTTAGGTTTTCTATATCCTAACCATACATCTCATACATCAATAGGATATGGAAAGCATTAATAAGTAAATACGTCTAGCATGCTCCTAAGGTAGGATAACCATGAGCCTAACCAAGTGGTGCACTTAGAGCCATAGGTGCACAACTTAGTTGATTTTAAGTGGATTGATTAAATTTAGCTATTACATGAGTGTATCCTCATACATTCATAGGTCTTCAAAAGTCTCCATGCCTCCAATTGTCTTCTTTGTTCCATGCAACATTTACATGAGAAAGAAATCTTCACTCATAGTGATTCTACTCTCATAACATTTATAAGATAGAATTAAGAGGCATGCAAGCCCCAATTTATTACAACCTTTTTCAACAACTTGAAATAAATAACATCAATATTAAAGGCTCACGACCACCCCATTCATTCATCATTCATTCAACAATTAAATGAACAATAAATAAATTTAGAATTAACAATTAATTCCACCAATTAGATGCTTATCTCATAAACAAATAATTGGCCAAGCAAGAGGAAGCATAACAATTATACCATAATATGAATAACTTTAAGGAATTTTTTAAAGCATTCAAAAATGTCAAACATAATTTTGAGACTTTGCACAATACTTGTGTGTCTATCATGTGTGAGTCAAAACTCTTTTGGTCACATAAAGGAAAACAAAAATAATAAAAACTCATGCCAAATGAAAAAGTGATGCTACCTACCCAGGCTAGGCACACTGCATGTCAAGGGTCGCTCCCGCCATTGGGCCCCTTGACCGTCTACAGGGCATCCGGGCCGCCCCTCAACAGCCTGCATCAACGGACTTGCACTCCAAAGAATATCTACCGTGTCCTAGGTGTAGGCCTTTTCTTTTGTTTTCACTATTGTACATATGTAGACAGGATGCTGCCGTTTTTGTTGTAATTTTCAGCTTTTCAATATCTAGTGCTATAACAACGTTTTTCTTTTTTAAGCCTATTATAGGGGGGAATGAGTATTTGAAGCTGAGTTGTACTGTGCATTGTTAGAGTCCCCCCCAACGTCTAGTGTTGCTCTAACAATTATTGATATTGTACTATTGCTGTTATCAATGAAATGGAGTTTTCTTTCCAAAACATTCCGACGTGTGAATGAGTACCATTGGGGATTGTGCCTCTAAAGCGCCCTAGTGTGGGCGGGATTGCGACACACAATCACCCAACGGTTACCAAGTTTTGATGGTTACTAAGCTCTTAGTTGTTACCGAGACAGTTGACGATTGTATTTCGGCTGACGTAGTTGGCATGTGGCAAGCTACTAGCCGCACAGTGCGCAGTTTCCTCATTACTTGAGAAGTGCCCTGTGACACCACGGCAGGGGTGCGCCAGGCGTGCCCACTGCTCGGCCCGCACCCGTCCAGGCAGGGCAGCTTCCTTGTTTTCATTTTAGCACCAAGTCATATCTATTTTAGCTTAACTTTTGTGCACCAAACAATTTAGGACACTTCCTAAACATTAAAACACATACCATAGATGAAATTCAAGATTCAAAACTCCTTTTAAAAATAGAATTTCAAGTGCTCAATCATGCTTTCAAAAACAAGTTAGAGTAAGAATCACATTCTTCAAAAATCTTCAACAGAACTCCAATAAAATTGGATCCAAAAATGACCAAAAATAATTTAAGGCCAATCAACACATTTTACATTAACTTATAACATCAATTAATGCCAAATCAACATTCAACATTAATAGCTATGAATTAACACATACTAATCATATGAATTAACACTTAAAACACATATTTGCATGCTTTCAATTCATCAATCAAGGAGCCACACACAACATTATCCAAACACTCCAATCCACCATATAAATTGAGAATTTGGTGATTTTGATCAATCCATCACATGAATCAATCAATCAAAAAATCCAAATCAAAGCATGTATTAGGCTTCGATACCACTTGAAAGCAAGTAAGGCACTAGGATCCAATAATAAAACTTCAAAAGCTTAAATAAAGTAGTGCTTACAAGAAACCAAGGATCTAAACATGTTTTAGGATTTAGATTTGGATGGAGAGTTACCATGATTAGCAAAATCCAAAGGTAGATTGAAGACTCTTTCTTCAAAACAGAATCTGCCAAGCAGTGGCGCAGCTGGAAGAGAACAATTTTTACACGATTTAAAGAACTCCAAAACATCTGAAAAAATTCCAGTAGATCCTCAACTCTTTGATGAAACTACTATGAAAATTTCAGAACAAAAATCATTCTGGATCTCCTGGAATAAAATCACCAAGTGACTAGTCTTGCAGGTGAATCTCTAAGGCTTAGCAAACCATTTATTTTGCTTCTGTCAATATGATCCAAACACCAATCCGATTTCCTACTACTCCTCACTTTTAGCTAGAGAAAGAGAGAAAAGAAGAGAGAGAGGGAGATGGTCGATTTTTTGGTTGGCGAAGAAGAGAGAGGTGAACTTCAAGGCATGAGTGAACACCTTAAAAATGAAGGGAAAAAGTGAGAATCTAATTCTTCACTTGGATTGCAAATTAGCCGTCCACCCTCACCTCTATATCTATATATAGAGGGAGGATGGTGTGACGCCAAGTTGGCATCACACCTTCCTCAAGCGGGGGAGGGGGGGACTACCAACATGTTTGCAATGCGTGCAAGTTGGCAAATTCAAATCTAATTTGAACTTGTGTGCAGTTGAATTACTTTGAAATCTAATTTCAAATTAATTAAATGCCACACTAAAATGAACCTTTCATTTTGAATTTTTCCTCCAAAATATATTCTTCTCATTAATTAAATTAAAGACTTTAATTTAATTAATTATTCCATGACTTAATTCTTAAGTCAAAAAGCTTAACTCTTTAAGCTTGATTTTGTTAACTTAACTCTTTAAGTTAACTTGACCAATTGATAGTCACATGGTACCAAATAATTAACTCTTTAATTATTGGTGTAATTTAACTCCTTAAATTAGTTGATCAATTTAACAATTAAATTAATCAAGTCAAAATTGACCTCAATTTTTGATCACCCCAAAATCAGTCACTTGGAGTAAGTTTCTAACATTTAGAAAATTCCTCCATGATTTAGGAAATACAATTGGCTTTTGTGTGTGACCCGATAGGTTCTACTATTCATTGGACATGGGCTCACAACTCCTTGTGACTTTTGAATATCTTATATTCATTTTAGTTTAAACTCCTTTAAACTAATTGACTCAATCCAATTAATCTCCATTAATTGAAGAGTACCCGATCTCCATGGTTGATGTCCAACCTCAAGCCCATAGAGCCCAACTAATTGGCCGAAATGAATGCTCTTGGAGAACCATTATAGCTCTACGCGTGCCTTGCAAATACGGTCCTTCTGTCTTGTATCTCTCGAAAGAAGCCTAGGGCAAGATATTTGTCGGCTTGTTAATAACCTCGATACTATGTCTCTATTCCCAATATTCAATTCCACTTTATGACCTCATCTTTGGAAAACTCCTTTTTCAAGTTGTCATACTACATTGCGCAAGAATTTCTTGGAATCGATCATTATAGAATACATAGGAGATGTACTTGCCCTTTATAGAGATGAGGAGTCGGATTCCATCTTGAATCTCACAAGCCTCCATGTTTAAGTAGCTCTTGCCTAATCACCACCTGAACAGCCAGCTGAGTGACCAAGGAGGAGTCAAAGCATGAGGAACTAAACATAAGGTTACCATGGATCCTCAAGTTAAATGACTAATTATATGCACTAAAGCTGGAGAATTTGCCACTACCGACTTACTACTTTGGCTATCTAGTGGATTCTCTGGGTGGGCCTTCAGTGCTTATTCCCTAATAAGCACATACTAACATACATCCACATCTCATATGGGATTGCTCATGGAACGGAAAAATATCCAACTCCTTAGATCTATGCATTGTTAGTGCAAGTCTATCCAAATCTCATATGCCATGTCTCATAAGATCCTACAACTTGGAAGATTTAAGATCAAAACAGTGAAAGACTTATTCCATGATCACCACCCATATGTGACCAAATCTCGTAGTCTTATGTGATCTAAGGGTTTCAACCAAATACCGGTGAAGTATAAATGAGCACAAGATGAAGATGGCCATGGAATGAATATCATTCAATCAAGATTGTATTACAAGTGAAATAGTTTATAATGTCAATCTAATTGGCTTGCAGGATACTATTTCAATAGACATTTCATGAGATGAAATAAAGACTCCAAATAAAATTCAAATGCAAGTGAAATTCACATTTCATATATAAGTGGCCTTGCTTAGTTGGCACCATACCTCATGGGAGGTGTGATGCTAACTTGCATCACACCTCCTCATCTATAAATAGAGGAGTGGCCGGCCACATCCATTGATTGATTCTCTTTGTCTCTCCAAAAGTGTGACCCACTCATGTGTTGAAGTTTCACACATTTTCCTCACTTTCTCCACCAAATTTCGGCCTTCACCTCTTCTTCTTCCTTTGGTGATCCAACTGACTAAAGGTTGATTGCAGCTTGACTTAGGTGTATGGATCATTTCATTAGAAGTTATACAATTGGGAAGATTAACTCTTGAAGATCCGCTACAGTGTAGAAACTTTGGAGTTGATTTTGGTGCACTTGCCAAATTTTGTTTTTACTGAAGTTTTTACTAGAGATCCTCAAAGGTGTTGAGGAGTTTCTGTCCAAATTTCAACCAATTCGGAGGTAATTTGCCAGCACAAACGTTGCTAGCTCTCTACTGTGATAGGAGGAGATAATTTTGAAGAGTTCACATTGTCATCCTTCCTACCTTGGATTTTAAGCAATCAAGGTAATTTTCTGCAACCAAATCCATTTCAAGAGCATGATTTGGTCCTTAGATTAGGTGTAGACAAGTTTTAATTTAGCTACTTTTGCTTCATTACTTAGATCCTTGTGCCACACTTTACTTCATTATCTAACAAGCACCCACTAATATGCATCCATGTCTAACATAGATTACCCATGTAACGAGGGAATATTGGAGTATACATCGTTAGTGCAAGTCTATTCGAATTTTAGATGCCTCTTCTCATAAGATTCTATGGCTTGTAATATTTAAAATCATGACCTTAGAGATCACCATCATATGTGTGACCAAGTCCTATAATCTTGTATGATTTAACAGTTTCGACCAAATGCAAGTCAAGTATAAAAATTATAAGATGAAGATCGTCATTTTATAATAATATCATTCAATTAATATTGTCTCACAATTGGAGTAGTATTTACACATCAATTCTAATTGGCTGCGGGGCACTATTCCAACAGCCTAGCCATGGCCACATTGAAATTGGTGTGAGGCTAATGATCCAATTTAAAATATTTAAAAACTAAAATCTAACTTATCTTACACCACCACAAGGATCTAAATCATGCATATATAGTAGATTAAGGTTAGATTGTTACCTATTGAGCAAAATCTAACCAAAGGTAGAAGAAGAGCTTTATTTCCTAAGAGGAAACTGCTACTGGCGCAGCTAGATGTGATCAACTTTTGATCTAGAAAACCACCTATGAATTCAATCAAATATAGATCAAATGAAAGCTAGCTCAAAAAGGAGCATATGGATATAAAATTCACCACCAAACTTCTTTGACAACACCTTGAATAGAGACCTCAAAAGTTCTGCTGAAACAGGGGATCACCAAAGCAAGCAATCTGAAATTCGTCTTGCCTCTAATGTCAAAGTCCACACACCTTTAGACAATCCATTCCTTCTCAATTTATCTAAAAAAATCAAGAAATAAGAGATTTAGGTTGAAGTTCGAAAATGGAGACGAGGAAGAAGAGAGTGAAGCCTCAACTCATGAGAGAATCACTTTTGGAGGGAATTTTTTATCTAACAGTTAGATGCAAGAAGTGTGATCTATTCTTCTCGTTGGCCACCCAACTTGCAAGCGTAATTTGAATTTTCCCTCCAAAACTCATTCTTCCATTTAATTAAATTAAACACTTTAATTTAATTAACTATTGACTTAACATTTAAGTTACCAAACTTAATTCTTTAAGTTTGACTTGACCATTTGATAATCATGTGGTACCAAATTAAATTAACAATTAATTTAATTAGATTAATTTAACAATAAAATTGATGAAACCGAATGACTAAAAATTGCGTCAAGATTTCTTACTCACATTTTCAGTCTTCTTGGAATTTTTCTAACACTTAGAAAATTCCTCCTTATTATTTAGGATTTCCAATAGGCTTTTATGTGTAGCCCATTAGGTTCTACCGCTCATTGGACATAGACTCACAACAATTGTGACTTTAGAATATCATATATTCACATTAGTTTAAAACTCCTTTTAAACTAACCGACTCATATCAATTATTTTCTATTAATTGAAGAGTACCTAATCTCTATGGTTGATGTCTAACCTCAAGCCCATGGAGCCCAACAATTGGCCGAATGAATGCTTATGGTGAACCATTCTAGCGTTACATGTACCATATAAATACAATCCTTTCGTCTCCTATCTCCATGAAAGAGGCCTAGGGCAAGATATTTGTCGGCTTCCTAATAGCCCAATGCTATGCATCTGTTCTTAATGTTCGATTCCATTTGTAACCTTATCTTTGAAAAACTCCTTTTCCAAATTGTCACACTACTTTGGCCAAAGACTCCTTAGAATCAATCATCATAGAACACATAGGAGATGTACTCGCTCTTCATAAAGACGAGGAGTCGGATCCCATTGTGGATCTCATAAACCTCCATGTCTAAGTAGCTCATGCCCAATCACCATCAAAACGCCCTCTAAGTAGCCAGGGAGGAGTCAAAGCATGAGGACCTAAACACAAGGTTACAATGGATCCTTAGGTCAAAAGACTAATTATATACCCTAGCGTAAGTTGGAGAACTAGCCATTACTGACTTGCCACTACGGCTATCTAATGGGATCTCCGAGAGGCCTTCAGTGGACTTGTTCTTTAACAAGCACCCACTAACAGGTACCCATATCACATATGGTTTACTCATGCAATAGAGCAACATCCAATCCTTGAATTTATGTATCGTTAGTGCAAGTCTATCTGAATTTTAGATGCTCCATCTCTTAAGATTCTATGACTTGGAATGTTTAAGATCACGACCATGTAAGACTTATTCCATGATCACCACCGAGTGAACTAACCAAGTCCCATAGTCTTATGTGATCTAAGGGCTTCAACCATATGCCAGTGAAGTAATATGAGCATAAGATGAAGATGACCATATAAGAATAATATTATTCAATCAAGATTGTATCACAAGTGAAATAGTTTACATGTCAATCTTATTGGCTTGCTGGGCACTATTCCAACACACATGGCCAAATGGTTGTGCTGCCCATGGCAGCTGTGCAATCGTCGGCGGAAGAAAAAGGGTTGAGAAAATGTGGATTTGATTTGTATTTTTTTTAAATATCTTTTGAATTAATAAATAATTTAATTAAAATATATATAATTTATTTATTCATAATTAATATTATCTTTTATTTATTATTTATTGTGTCTTGAATTAATTAATAATTTAGCTGAATTTTTCATTAATTATTTTAAATAGACTTATTATTTGAATAAATATTTTAATTATTTTAAATATCTTTATCTTATATATCATTATTAAATTAAAAAATAATATGAAGAAAGATTTAATGAAAAATCTTGATGTTGGGATGGATAATAAGTCAAATTCATCAATGGCAACTTCTTCAAAGGGAGAAAATTAATATAATTTTCTTACTGGAGAATCACAAGATCCTTGTGAAGAACCTTTAGTTGAAGATATTTTTGAGAGTTTGAAAGAAACTTTTAAAGATAATATAAAAAAGAAATTAGAAGAATCCATCAACCGATAGGAATAACCTGCCAGCTACAATTTACTGTAGACTTTTATAAAGTCACTTTTGTTATAGTACTGTTCGGACGCAAAAAATTTGCAAAAAATTTCTTATTCTTTTGTAACATCCAGCCTAAAAGTATATAAATAGAGGGCCTCTTCATTAGTTTAGGATAGAACCCACTTAGAGCTCCATATACCCTCCTTTGTATACATACACATCTGTAAATTTTTCATCCCTGTAAAGTTTTATTAAATATAATTGAAGACTGAAATTCTTCAAAGTTTTTTCGGGTACTTGTATTTTTATTGCTTTAAATTTTTTATTTTAGTTGTTGTTTATTAGCTTGAATGGTGGGCTAATTTATTTCTGTGTTGGGCTACATAATTCTTTACACTAATTAGGCGTGATGAATCTCATGCAATCAGGATAGTATCTAGAAATGTTAGAAAGGACATGAGGTTAAGAAGGTTTCAAGATCTAGACAAGCAGTTTAATTGTGAATACCGAATTTGTTCCTTTGTGTTGCTCGCTGAAGCCGTAGATGGCATTTAGGGCGTTGATATGGCCTAACCAGATTTATAATTAAGCTTGACAGTTTTGGATCCCGAGTAAAACACTGCCTACATGGCTGGTTCTTCCTAAACTACCGCATCTTATAGCTGGCCTTAACTCCTTGAGTTTCTGACACTTTCCCGATCCTTCCTCTGAATGGTATCGGAGCCATGGTGCTTGAGAAGTGTATAGTTTTATGGAAGTCCAACACAGATTTATTCTCATGAATATAATAAGAAGAAAAGATACTGTTAAAAATAATATTAGAAAAGAACATGATATTCCTCATAATATTAATTTGCTTAATAGATGGACAATTCATGGAGTTGAACATAAGGTTATATACTGATTAGATATTTTTGAAAAACTTGGCTTAAAGCAGGTAGTAAAAACTACTGAGGAATCTATTATATTAGATAGAGATGAGAAAACCATAAAATTATTAGGTAAATCTGATATAAACTATTATAAAGAAAATTATAGATTTATTCATATTGGTCTTGTGCAAATTGCATTTAAACCTTTAACTTTAGAAAATGTGCCTGAAAGTTTTATAGTTGCATTAAGAGATGCTCGTAATCTTAATTAGAAAATATCTTTAATAGGTATTATATAATCCAATTTGGCTCATGGCCCTATTTATTTTGATATTTATCCTAATTTATAGTTATCTTTGACTAATGCTAATATACTTGATGCTCTTACTTTAGATGTTAAGACTCATGGTTATACTTACGTTCCTCAGACAAAAGTTATATGTATTTGTTATCTAATTTATTTTAAACCACTTCACACACTAAATCCCAGTGTAAAAAGGTTAATAAACCTAATTATGAAACAATTTTAATGGAAACTAATTTGAGTAAATCTAATATTACTACAAGAAGAGCAATAAAATGGAATGAAATAATCTTCCCAGAAAATTGGATAATAGAAAGAGATGTTCCTCCAGAGCCTATAGTAAATCCAAATATTACAAATATAATACAAACCCCTGATGGTACTATTCATATATAATTTGAAGAGAATAGAAGACTAATAGGATCTTCTTCCAAATCTAAAATTCCTAGATCTCATTCAAATACATCTTTATATTCTCATATTTCACCTTTTGATGATGTTGATTTCCCTTCTAGGGCTTCTACTTCCCAAATTAGAGAAATTTCTTCAAAGGAATCTGAAATTCAACAAAATAAAGTGAATGAATTAAGAATTCCAAAAGATAATATTGTTAAAGGAGTATATAATACTCAAGAACTGGAAATAACCGAGTCTGAAATGAATTTTTCTATTTAATGGATCTTACACAAAAAATTGATTTTAAGCTTGGATCTCCTGCTAGGCAACTTATTAGGAAAGAATTTGATTTACCTAGATGGGAACCATTTAAAAAATGGTTTTTTGAAAATTTCACACCAAAAGACAAGAAAATTTTCCAAGATGAATTTTATTCTTTTGCCTCAAAAGAAAACAAAATTATTCCTTTTGTTCCATGGTTTATAACTAATTATGTTGAAAATTATATTTCTATTATGGAGAGAAAGTATAGATTGGGTGGTGGACAAGTTTTAAAAGCTATCTACCCACCTCAACAACCTTTTCATATTGATATTAATGATAAAATGATATACTTCTTTGCATTTCAGAAATTCGTTGAGAATGAAACTCTTCAAGTAACTACTGCCCAAATTAATAATTTAATTAAACAGAAAAATTATGCTAATATATATCTTAATGTGTTAGGAGAACAAATTTCATATGTTCATAATAGAGTTGAAGGATTGTATTCTTTAGTAAATCAAGTAAAAAATTAAATAAGTACTGCTAGACTCAATCAAGGTCAACCTCAAGAAGTCATAGCTGCCCCAAGTATACAACCCCCTCCTAAAATTCATAACTTCAAACTAAAATCTATTAATGAATTAGAAAAATTACTTGACAATAAATTCAAAGGAATGAAAATCAATACCCTTAATAAAGAATTTGAAGAAGGCATCAGTAATACTGATAATTATAAAAGATATGTTCAGGATGAAATTAATAAAATTGAAAAGTATGCTGATAAACCTACCATGAGGATGTATTTTTATCCTAGACCTATTCCTCAAGATGTCCTTCATGAAGAACAAGAATTTATTATAAATAATAGTTATAGTGGAAAAAATATTTATGAATGGAATCTTGATAGTTATACTCAAAGAAAATTTTATAATCTTGTTCATAGAATGCTTATGTATAGCACAATTTCAAAAAATAATGGTAATAGTGATAAAGTTGTTGCTAATATGATTGTTGCAGGATTTACTAGCAAATTAAAAGGCTGGTGGGATAATTATCTTACTACTTTTAATAGATCTGAAATTTTAAATACAATTAAAAATGAATCAGGACATAATGTTGAAAATGTTGTTTATACTATTGTTGTTAATATTATAGAACATTTTACTGGAAGATGGTCGGATAATAGTGAAAATATCAGAATTTTGCTTAATGGTTTAAAATGTCCTACTCTTACAGCATTTAGGTGGTATAAAGATACATTTTTATCAAGAGTCATGGAACTCCCTGAATGTAATAGTTCTAACTGGAAGTCTAAATTTATAGATGGGTTGCCTTCTTTATTTGCTGAAAGAGCAAGAAAAAATATTAGAAAAGGAGGTACTCATATTGAATATGATAGTTATACTTATGGAAAACTTATAGGTACATGTATACAAGAAGGTTTATCTTTGTGTAATGAAATTAAATTAAATCAACAAATTAAACGTCATAATATTATAGAAAAAAGACAATTAGGTCAATTTTGTGGTCAATTTGGTATGGAACAACCACCTCTAGTAAGCCTAATAGGCAGAAAAAAGAAGATAAAATATATAGAAAATCTTCTAATAGAAGAAAACAGAAGAGAAGAGAAAAAAGAAAGAAAGAAAGAATAGAAAAGAAAAATAAAGCATGTTTTAAATGTGGTAAAATAAGCCATTATACAGATAAATGTAAAATGAAGAAAAACATTAATGATCTTAATATTGATGATGAATTAAAAGATACTCTTTCTAAATTATTCTTAAATTCTAAATCAGAAGATATTTCTAGTGATGATAGTTTAGAAAATAATTCTGAAAAATCTTCAACATCTGAAGAATTAAAGGCATTAGAAAATGAGAATTATATTTCTGAAGAAGAATGTTGTGATTCATGTCAACAAGGAAATCCTTGTTCTAAACAAGATGGTGATAATGAAGAATTGTATAAAATTCTTGCTCAATTCAATGATTTAAATATTAATGTTTTAAATAGTGAAAATATAATGGAACTTTTAAAATTTATAAAAGATCCAGAAATTAGATCTAAAATTATAAATCAAATTGAAAATACCCCTAGTACTTCTTCTAATAATTATGATAAAAATTAAGAAATTTATACTTCTCCTGAACCTTATACTATGGTTGAGGTTCAAAAAACAAAGACAAAAAATTGAAACTTCTACTACAATTCAAGACTTGACTATTGAAATTAATAATTTAAAAAATGAGATTCATAATCTTAAACAAGAAAGTAAATTTCTTGATGAAAGAATTTCTATTTTAGAAAATAATAATAAAATTATGACTTTTCATGACAAAAGTTTTGATGAAATAATAAGATTTAATGATGATAATTTTCTTCATACTCTTGAAATGATTAGATCTCAAAAGTGGTTTATAAAAATCAATCTACTTATTGATAATAGACTTCAAATAGAATTAACTGCTTTAGTGGACAGTGGAGCGGATTTAAAATTGCATTCAGGGAGGAATTATTCCTATAAGGTATCTTCATAAAACTATTCATTCTCTTAGTTCTGCTAATGGTCATAAATTAGATATTCAATATAAATTACCCAAAGCTTATATTTGCAAAAATAATACTTGTATTCCTACAAGCTTTTTACTTGTAAAAAATATTACAAATCAAGTTATACTTGGTACTCCATTTTTAAAGAACATATTTCCTATCAAATATATTAATGAAAATGGTTTTATAGGAACTTTTGAAGAAAAAGAAATAAAATTTCAATTTGTAGCTGAACCCTTTACTAGAGTACTTCATCAAATCCATGATTTGCTAATAGCAAAAAATCATCAAATAAATATTCTAACTATTGAAGAAAAACTTCAAAATCCTAAATTATAGGATAAAATTAAATTAATAATTAATAATTTTTCTTTAGAAATTTGTAATGATCATCCAAATGCTTTTTGGAATAGGAAGAAACATACTGTTAATCTTCCATATGAAGAGGATTTTGATGAAACGAAAATTCCTACTAAAGTTAGACCATATCAAATGAATTCTGAATATTTAGAATTATGTAAAAAGAAATTGCTTCTCTTTTACAAAAAGGCTTAATAAAACCTTCTAAATCCCCTTGGTCTTGTACTGCTTTTTATGTTAATAAACACTTCGAACAAGAAAGAGGAATACCTCGCCTTGTTATTAATTATAAACCTCATAATAAAGTTTTAAAATAGATTAGATATCTTATTCCTAACGAAAAAAATTTACTTAACAGACTCTATGAAGCTATTATTTTTCAAGATTTGATTTGAAATCAAGATACTGAAAATTTCAAATTGTTGAAGAAGACATGTATAAAATTGCTTTTAATGTTCCAATAGGACAATTTGAATGGAATGTTATGCCATTTGGTCTAAAAAATGCTCCTTCAGAATTTCAGAAAATTATGAATGATATATTCATTCCATATAGTGAATTTATAATAGTCTATATTGATGATATTTTAATTTTTCCTAAAACTATAGAAATACATTTTAAACATCTTGATATTTTCAAGAAAATTATTATTCAAAATGGTTTAGTTATATCTAGACCAAAAATGAATCTTTTTCAAACAAAAATTAGATTTCTTGGTCACAATATAGAAAAAGGAATCTCTTAGTCCTTTTTAGCATATTATAAGAAAAATGCAGGTGAAGAAAGGAGTAATCTCCAAAGAAAAAAATGATAGAATCATATATTGAAGAAATGAAGAAAGATTTAATGAAAAATCTTCATGTTGAGATGGATAATAAGTCAAATTCGTCAATGGCAACCTCTTTTAGAAAGAGTGTCTTTTAATTCATCATCAATATTAAGATTAATAATTTTTTTCTTCAATTTACATTTATCTACATAATGGCCTATTTTACCACATTTAAAATAGGCTCTATTTTTATTTTCTATTCTTTCTTTCTTTCTTTTTCCTCTTTTTTCTCTTCTCTTCTGTTTTCTTCTATTAGAAGATTTTCTATATATTTTATCTTCTTTTTTCTACCTGTTAGGCTTACTAGTGAATGGTTGTTCGATACCAAATTGACCACAAAATTGACCTAATTGTCTTTTTTCTTTAAAATTATGACATTTAATTTGTTAATTTAATTTAATTTCATTACACAAGGATAAACCTTCTTGTATACATGTACCTATAAGTTTTCCATAAGTATAACTATCATATTCCATATGAGTACCTCCTTTTCTAAGAATTTTTCTTACTCTTTCAGCAAATAAAGAAGGTAACTCATCTATATATTTAGACTTTCAATGAGGACTATTAGATTCAGGGAGTTCCATGACTCTCGATAAAAATGTATCTTTATACCACCTAAATGATGTGAGAGTAGGACATTTTAAACCATTAAGCAAAGTTCTGATATTTTCACTATTATCAAACCATCTTCCAGTAAAATGTTCTATAATATTAACAACAAGAGTATAAACAACATTTTCAACATTATGTCCTAATTCATTTTTAATTGTATTTAAAATTTCAGATCTATTAGAAGCAGTAAGATAATTATCCCACCAGCCTTTTAATTGGCCAGTAAATCCTGCAACAATCATATTAGCAACAACTTCATCACTATTACCATTATTTTTTGAAATTGTGCTATACATAAGCATTCTATGAACAAGATTATAAATTTGTCTTTTAATATAACCATCAAGATTCCATTCATAAATATTTTTTCCACTATAATATTATTTATAATAAATTCTTGTTCTTCATGAAGGACATCTTGAGGAGTAGGCCTAGGATAATAATACATTCTCATAGTAGGTTTATCAGCATACTTTTCAATTTTATTAATTCCATCTTGAACATGTCTTTTATAATTATTAGTATTACTGATGCCTTCTTCAAATTTTTTACTAAGAGTATTGATTTTCATTCCTTTGAATTTATTATCAAGTAATTTTTCTAATTCATTAATAGATTTTAGTCAGAAGTTGTGAATTTTCAGGAGGGGGTTGTATACTTAGGGCAGCTATGACTTCTTGAGGTTGACCCTGATTAAGTCTAGCAGCACTTATTAAATTTTTTACTTGATTTACTAAAGAATATAATCCTTCAACTCTATTATGAAGAGATGAAATTTGTTCTCCTAACACATTAAGATATATATATATATTAGCCTAATTTTATTGTTTAATTAAATTATTAAGTTGGGCAGTATTTACTTGAAGAGTTTCATTCTCAAAGAGCTTCTGAAATGCAGAGAAGTGTATCATTTTATCATTAATATCAATCTAAAAAGGTTGTTGAGGTGGGTAGATAGCTTTTAAAACTTGTCCACCACTCAATCTATAATTTCTCTCCATAATAGAAATATAATTTTCAGCATAATTAGTTATAAACCATGGAACAAAAGGAATAATTTTGTTTTCTTTGAGGCAAAAGAATAAAATTCATCTTGGAATTTTTTCTCTAGTGTGAAATTTTCAAAAAACCATTTTTTAAATGGTTCCCGTATAGGTAAATCAAATTCTTTCCTACTAAGTTGCCTGGTAGGAGATCCAGGCTTAAAATCAATTTTGTGTGTAAGATCCATTAAATACAAAAATTCATTTCGGACTCGCTTATTTCCGGTTCTTGAGTATTATATACTCCTTTAACAATATTATCTTTCGAAATTCTTAATTCATTCACTTTATTTCGATGAATTTTAGATTCATTTGAAGAAATTTCTCTAATTTGAGAAGTAGAAGCCCTAGAAGGGAAATCAACATCATCAAAAGGTGAAATATGAGAATATAAAGATGTATTTGAATGAGATCTAGGTATTTTAGATTTGGAATAAGGTCCTATTAGTCTTCTATTCTCTTCAAATTGTATTTCAACAGTACCATCAGGCGTTTGTATTATATTTGTAACATTTGGATTTACTATAGGTTGTGGAGGAACAACTCTTTGTATTATCTAGTTTTCTGGGAAGATTATTTCATTGCATTTTATAGCTCTTCTTGTAGCAATATTAGATTTACTAAAATTAGTTTCTATTAAAATTGTTTTATTATTAGGTTTATTAACCTTTTTACACTGTGGATTCAATATGTGAAGTGGTTTAAAATAAATTACATAACGAATACATATAACTTCTGTTTGAGGAATGTAAATATAACCATGAGTCTTAACATCTAAAGCAAAAGCATCAAGTATATTAGCATCAGTCAAAGATAACTGTAAATTAGGATAAACATCAAAATAAATAGGGCCATGAGCTAAACTAGATTGTATAATACCTGTTAAAGATCTTTTCCAATTAAGATTACGAGCATCTCTTAATGCAGCTATAAAACTTTCAGGCACATTTTCTAAAGTTAAAGGTTTAAATGCAATTTGCACAAGACCAATATGAATAAATCAGTACTTTTCTTTATAATAATTTATATCAGATTTACTTAATAATTTTATGGTTTTCTCATCTCCATCTAACATAATATATTCCTCAATAATTTTTACTACCTGCTTTAAGCCAAGTTTTTCAAAAGTACCTAATCAGTATATAACCTTAGGTTCAACTCTAGGAATTGTCCATCTATTAAGCAAATCAGTATTATAAGGAATATCATATTCTTCACTAATACTATTTTTAACAGTATCTTTTCTCCTTATTATATTCATAGGAATAAACATGTGTTGGACTTCCATAAAACTATACACTTCTCAAGCACTATGGCTCCGATACCATTCAGGGGAAGGATTGGGAAAGTGTCAGAAAGTCAAGAAGTTAAGGCCGCCATAAGAGGCGGCAGTTTAGGAAGAACCAGCCATGTAGGGGTTTTTTCCTCGGGATCCAAAACTGTCAAGCTTAATTATAAATTTGGCTAGGCCACAACAACGCCCTAAATGCCATCCACGGCTTCAATGGGCAACATAAAGGCATAAACCTAGTATTCACAATTAAATTGCCTGTCTAGATCCTGAAACCTTCTTAACCTCTTATCCTTTCTAATAGTTCCAGACACTATCCTAATAGCATGAGAATCATCATGCCTAATTAGTGTAAAGAATTATGTAGCCCAACACAGAAACAAATTAGCCTACCATTCAGGCTAATAAAAAAACTACTAAAATAAAAAAAATTAAAGTAACAAAAATAAAAGTACTTGGAAAAACTTTGAAGAACTTCAATCTTCAATTATATTTAATAAAACTTTACAGAGATGAAAAAATTACAGAGATGTACATATACAAAGGAGAGTATAGGGAGTTCTAAGTAGGTTCTGTCTTAAACTAATGAAGAGGCCCTCTATTTATAGACTTTTGGGTCGGATGTTACAAAAGAATAAAGAAAATTTTTTGCAAAATTTTTGTGACCGAACAGTACTATTACAAAAGTGACTTTATAAAAGTCTATAGTAAATTGTAGCTGGTAGGTCATTCATGTCAGTTGGTGGAATCTTCATGTTTCTTTTTTATATTATATTTAAGAGTTTCTTTCAAAGTCTCAAAACTATCTTCAACTGAAGGTTCTTCATAAGGATCTTGAGATTCTCCAGCAAGACAATTATATTGATTTTCTCCCTTTGAAAAGGTTGCCATTGATGAATTTGACTTATTATCCATCTCAACATCAAGATTTTTCATTAAATCTTTCTTCATTTCTTCAATATATGATTCTACTATTTCTTCTTTGGAGATTACTCCTCCTTTCTTCTGCATTTTTCTTATAATATGCTGAATAGGATTAGGAGATTCCTTTTGTTTTGCCTTTATCAGTTCTTGATATTCTATGATTTTTTCTTGAATTTGATCCAATGTCTCCTGTCCATAATAAACTCATGTCTCCTTTTCTTTCAGAAACATTTTGTTCCAAAATTTTGTGAAGAAGATTCTTCTCAAGCAAGGAATATTTTGTTAGGTATGATCAACTTAAGGAGTCCACTTCCAAATCCATGGAATAGAGAATTCAATGAAGAAATACATAGGGCTCATTCCTTCAATCCATTTATTTTGATATTCTAAATTGATAAGCTTTGGTGAACAATTCACCCATCTGTATAGTAACCTTTAAAAGGTTTTGGAAGAATTTTTATTGATGGGTCATAATTAATCCACCCTTCATGAAACCAATTTGGTAGTTCTCGTTTATAAACTTCTGAGCAACCCTTAATAAACCAAGAATGTTTTCTTTTTGAATTTTCATATAATAAAGCTTTATTAAATGCCTCAATATAATCCCAATAATTAAATTTAATTGGAGTTTTTAACTCCTGGTGGAAATATTCTTTTTTCTCTAAGAGTACTAATTCTCCATTCTTCAGAAGATATTATCTTTTTTATTATAATTTTACTAAAATTATAAATAGATCGACTATTAGTTGCATAGAAATGATTTATTTCACAGAATCTTGTACTTATGAGTATATTCTCATAATACATTCTTTGTTTATATGATCCTGCAGTATATGATGTTGTATCAAGGCACCTATGCATTAAGGTCCATGGCTCATTCTACCATTGTAAATCTTTGTTTTCTAAAAGTAGTATTACTTCTTTGGATAAACTTTTCTCATAATGGGAAAAATCATATTGTTTAATATGTAACTCAACGAATAAATACATTTATTATTTAATATTATTAAATAAATTTAATTATATAAATAAATTATTTTAAATATATATATACTATTTAACATAATGATCTTATTTTAATAAATAATACAATTAAATCTAAAAAATTTATCTTTTTTAATTAATACATAATTTAGTTAAAAATAAATTTATTTATTTAATTTTACTTATTTATTCTTAATTAATATACTTTTTAATATTTAATTTATTGGTTTTAATTAATTAATAAATTTAACTAAATTTTAGTAATTATTTTCGATACATTTATTATTTGAATAAATAAACTAATTATTTTAAAATATCTTTATTTTAAATATGATTTCTATTTTAGTAAATAATTTAATTAAATTTAACTAAATTATTTTAGATATGTTTATTAGTCTAATATTGTTTAATATGTAGCTCAACTAACAAATATATTTATTATTTAATATTATTAAATAAATTTAAGTATTTAAATAAATTATTTTAAATGCATATACTATGTAACATAATTCAAAATTTTAAGATATCAAAATAAGTAGAAAGGCATTTAGGACTTTAGCCATCAAACCAATTTTTAGTATTTTTTACTTTTTTAATTATTTTGTTGTTACGGATATTTTAGACTTTTCTCAAATTCTTCTGTATTACAATTAGGTTTGTCATTTTAGGAGAATTTTTGTAATTTTCGAAAAAACAAGAACTTTTTTGTTACTACGCCAAATTTCAAGGGTGATAGCTATAATTTACCCATTACACTAAGAAATTTTTTTATTTATTAATACTCAAATTTAATTCTTTTAAGTGTGTTCACTCATTTAAAGTAAAAATTTTCAAGGAAATTTGTAAATTTTAAAGAACTTTAATCTTTTTGTTTAGATCATTCAATTTTAAAAATTAAAATTGTCTCCACACAATCTATCTATCTATCTGTGTATATATATATAAATTCAAGAAATATATTTCTCAAAAAATTTAATTTATTAAAATTAAAATCATGATTGATACATCAACTCAAACAATTCAAAGAAGAACTTTCTCTAGAAAAGCTAATTTGTTGAATTTTTTAGTTTAATAAGTCAAGGATAATTTAATAAAAAAGTTCCGTTTTGTAGTCTACTTAGGGGTGTTCATTTGGTTAAAACCAACCGAACCGAATGGTTCGGTCAGTTAACCAAAAATTTTGGTTTTTTGAAAACCATAACCGAAAACTGAACCGAACAGGTTTGGTTCGATTTTAGTTTTTAACCGAAAAAAATTGGTTCGGTTTCAGTTAAAACCAAAATCGAACTGGAAAAAAAAAAAAAAAAACTTATTTTTTTACCAAGAAAGTGTTATAAAAGTTTGTTTGATAAAAGTAAGTTAGTTAATTAAAAATTTGAATTGGGTAACATATTCTTTTAATACCAAAAAAATTATTTGATAAAAATATTTGTTTTTAGGTGAAAATATTGATTTAGATTACTTTTTTTTTCTATATTGAAAATATTTATTTTGATTAAATTATAATTTATCTATTCTAAACAAATACATTTAAAATATTATAAATTTAATAAGATAAATAAATATTTTAACTATTTTATGTTATAAAAACTTTAGTATATACATTGAATATGCTAAAATTGCTAACTTATAATCGCCAAGGCAGATGCACGCGATTTTTGTATATTTAAACCTTAACTACTAAGATCAAATAGCGAATTAAATCTTAAACTCAATCTACTAAAGTTAAATAACTAATTGATCCAATGACATCATAATATAAATTGCGGATTTGTAAATTTTGTGAAAAATACAATTATAACCTTATTAAATCATCATTTTCTAAAAGATAATTATGAAATATTGATAAAATTTGTATCCAAACTATCTTTTTTATGTTGAATTCTCTAATTTATCATTCAAACTATATTGTCAATTTTTGTTGTTGAAATAATTAAAAGGACAAATTATGTAAATGAACAAAAATAACTTCTATTTTAGATACAAAACGGTCTTTGTTTTTATAATAATATAAATAAAATCTTTATTGGTCAGCAGATGCAATATACTACTAGTACTATCATAGGAATAACCGAATATGATTCAATCCCTTATCCCTTAGTTTGCAATTTAAGTTAAAGTTTCAATTTTGCTCATCAACATACCCTATAATATATATAAGTTTAATTAATTAATTAATTTTCTTTTAATATAACATTTTTTGTTGTTTAAATCATAATCATCTATTTTTTTATATGTAACGTGTATTAGTTCATATAATAAAAAAATTATGCAATTGTACCATTTGAGTTTAGAAAAAAAAATGATATTTTTTTTCTCTTTGTATCATAACTATTCATGTTTTTATATGTCATATATTAATATCTATATTATTTATAAAACATAGGGTTCTTAATAACTATTTTGATATATTATTTACTTCTTTTTCTCTCAACTATTTCATCTTATCAAAAAAAAAAAATATTATTTATCCCAAAAATTTATAAATACATTAACATTTATATTATTTAAAATTTTATATTTATTTATCTTAGACTTAAAAAATTTAATAAAATATGTGAAATAAAACTAAAACTAGTAGTGATTGAATAATAAAATTTTGTATGTAAAAAAAATTAAAAAAAAAGTTCCGATTTTTTAACCGAACCGAACCTATTTTGTTGGTTTTTCAGTTCCGTTTCAGTTAACCGAATAAAAAAATCAAAAAAATCAAAAATCGAATGTTTTTGAAATGAAAAACTGAAAACCAAACCAAACCCAATTCGATTCGGTTTGATTTTTTCGATTTTCGGTCGGTTTCAATTTTTTTTTAACACCCCTAAGTATACTAAAGGTTGTGCCGCAAAATGTGTGTTGAACATTTAGAGGCGAGAAAGTTGGACTTAATTCATGATATCTGCCGTCGATTGAGCTTTAAGCGCGCGCGCGGGCACACACACATGTCCGAGCTACTTTTCAAGTGGAATTAAAAATAAATATAGGGTATTACTACTTGACACTGTAACCGTTTGTTCACGAGAACACATCGGCCAAAATTGATCTTACTGATTTCATAGAGTCCTAGTAGTGTTGTACAGCAGTCATAAATATAAAAAAATCACACTATGTATCTCTTATGTTAGTATTGAGCTTGTACCGCTCTGGCTTCTAACTCGGGCCAATCTAAAGGTAGTTGCACATCATCCCAAGAGAAATAGATCAAAGCTTTTCCTGATGTTTAGGTTCATCGACGCCCTCTTCCTCTGTTCTTCCCACGAAAGCCCCCTCTCCCACGACCCCTGGTGCCAGGTAGCTTCAAAGATTGTATGCCTCTCCTCTTTCCAGGATTTGTCTCCTCATCCTCATCATACTCCTTGGATTTTGCTGAGCTTCTGGGGTTGAAAGAGATTTCTCGGGAGCCTCCTTGTCCAAGCTTGACCACATCCCTTGAACCTTCTCGTGGCTTCCTCAAAGCTGCCCTTTCTCCCAAAGGAAGAGAATCCTCATCCGCAAGGGATTCACGATTCCGGAATGCTTCTGCATGCCGGTTATCCTTCACTTCATAAAATCTGCAGACATAATATGATATTGAAGATGAATTTCTTTATCCATTGCATTTTGCGTGCAAAATACGTACTCTGATTTCTGCTTTTGAATTGTAAAAAACCACATGTAAATCTCTGTGCTCTTGAGTATTGGCTAGAAGGTTTGGCTTACTATCAGAAAGCAAAACCATTAAATATCATTGAAGATACTTATTACCAGTTCATGCTGCTCGGCACCAACTGCAAGATGTGTAAATGAACCTTATTTACAGGAAAAGGGCCACTTATACTCCACTTCTAGCCATTTTTATAGATACCCAAATCAAATCTTATTCACGATTGCCTTTTGCATTCAGGGAACCTATTCTTTTTCTTCATTCAACATGATCATTTACATCACATGTAAGTGAATATCTGCAGTTTATATATGCAAAAGACTATTTTTATCCCTTTCAATAGATTATTATGTGTCATAAGGTCAGGCAGCAAGAAGAAGAAAAGATGGAGCCAATCCATAACGAAAAATCAAAGAAACAAAGACTAGATATAGAGAGAAGACATGTCTCACCTAGGAACTTGTAATTTCTTCTTAGATTTGCTATTGGTACTTTCATACTCATCTTCTGATGATCCAATCACTGATGCTACATCAGAACCACTAATACCCTGCTCATCCTCTCCTGCAACACTTTCAAAATGCTCCTCTAGCAAAGATGGCTTCTTTGTGGTTGATGCCATGGGGTGCAGAGCTAGGTATTCGTGTGAGAATTCATCAACCTCAAAGTCCTGCAAGAGATATCGTAATACAATCCATAACTTCTGCACTGGAGGTGACAAAATCTACTAAATACATTGTCACTGACATCTCCTCCCCACGCAAGGACGTGGCACTATAAAATAAAGGGAATCTGCTGGTTTTCTTTTTTCTGATTGTTATGGGAGCGAAACGTGTTTTTCTCTATTTTCATAGGTAAGAAAGCCAAAGCGCAATAATGTTAAGATAACTTCTCATCTATAAATTTGTGGTTGTGCAATTTTGTTGTCTTACAAGGAGTCTTAAGATTCTGCCCTCGTCATTGACTAACAAAAAGAGTCCACCCCTCAATAAAATCATTCTAATTGAAGTATTCAATTTTTAACATACATCCATGTATCAGTCAAGGTTATAATACTAGTTTGAAAAGCATTCTCAGTGATGTCATTTAAGTTTTAATACAGTAGAGAAGGTCATAATTCGAGCATTTGATCAGCCAACATATCTGTGTCCCATTGTTCTCCAAGTTGATTTTTTTCCCTAAACATATCAGAGCTCTCTACAAATTTGAACACATGCATAATAATTACCATCCCTTGTGCATTTTCACACGCTTTTGTGCTACCTATTTTCAAAAAAACCCCAGGCTAAAGAGTACCTTTTGATCATATATTCAGCAATGATGACAAAAATACAGGTTCTCTTACATAAATAGACCAAAATTCGGAGTACCTTATTCTCAAACATAGCCGTAAACCTCTCATCTTTGAGAACTTCACTGGTGAGACCTTTTTTTTTCTTTGATGTTTTCTTAGTATCTGATGTTTTCTGAGGATCAGCTCCATCAGTACCCTTCTTGTCATTCTGCTCTTCCTCCTCTTCAAGAAGTCGGGCTGCCAGAGTCCGATTAACTTTAGGCAGCTTCCTCTTGATCTGCAAGAAGGTAAGATAGAGTAAATTGAACTTAAATATTCAAAGACTGAAAGAAGGAAGGGTAATAATTCCAATCATGAAATATGAGTCATTAAGGTCAAACTAATAACAAACATAATAGTCTATGCACAGTATTTTCTCTCACCACTGCTCCATTTCCTCTCTCTCGAGGTGAAAGGAAAGAGTTCCAACTGGCTAGTGTAAAACAATCCTAATTTACAAACTCCAATCAATTTAGCATCTTCTAGTGGAGACTGTAATCTATAGGTAATGTTTGGATATAAATTGTATGTTTTGGATTATATATTTTGAGAGAATGAGTTTTAGGAGTGGAGTTCCGGAATGTGAAATTTGTATCGGAGAATGTGATATATATTTGTTTATGCTTTGAAAATAGTTAGAAAATTATTTTGGGGAGTTTTGGTATGTTTGGGAGGAGATAATTTCTATTGTAATAGTCAAATCAATGCTTTTTTGTTGGGTTTTGGGATGAAAATGGAATTGAATAATATTTTTTATTGTAAAAATAATAATAAAATTTATAATATGTATATATGATGATTGGATATGATTTTTTAATTGTAAAAAAAATGATAAAATATTATGATATGTATATGTATGTATATGGGGTTTCTGGTAATAAATCAATTGATTTGAAGGGATATTTTGGGCATTAGGATTTGTTGTTTTGGCAAAAAAGTAGTCCATATGTTTGGTTACTATTTGCCAAAATGAATTTCTTTTGGCAAAATGTAACCAAACATAGCCATAGTAACTCTCATCAATTTTGATCTATAAGAATGAAATATCATCCAGCATTTATGAATTATGGGTATATCAAATATCATCTTGTACATTTCAATGGTAATTCAATCCAACCAAATCAATCATATCAGAAGAAATTAGGAAATTCATGGGAAACCGAGGAAGAACCAACTCCACCATTGAGTTCATTACAGCATATCAGTCAAAATCAGCATGGCTACATCAGAAACACAAGATATATATAAAACAGAACTAACCGTAATTCTAGAGGCACGCTCAGCTTCCAATTTTTCCTGCTTTCGCTGCTCTATATAGGACTCATAAGCAAAAGGATCAGCCAAACTTTGTGCCTATGCTAACAAAGTCAATGCTGTATTAGGTCCGAACAGAACTTATCACAACATTTCAATTAAAAAAGTCCAAAGCCGTGAATTATCTTGCCAACAATTAAGAAATATGGCAGATCAAAGCAATGAATTTTTCCTTCTTCATTTTTTCAGAAAAAGAAGTTGTTGCCATAGTGATGCAGAGGTTGAGAAAACCAGTTATGCTAGTGTATTTCAGTTCCCAGTTACAGATTGTCACCTTTTTATACAGCCGATAATCAATAAAGAAACCATGCATGTAGGCCCTTAAAAGATTGGTCCCAATCAAATTAGTTAAATTCAGTCTGGCGAGGTCCTCTTTTGTCAAAAATTTGTAATCATCATAAATTGTTGTTTGTCCACCTTCCTCAAGCTCTTCCTACAAAAGCCACAAATTAGATTAATGATTAACATTGAATAAGGCTTATCTGTTCATCATGATGGCCAAGCGCTAAAACAATCATACCGTTAAGTTCTCTAAATAAGAACACCACTTCGGAGCAGGTCCAAGGGCTGGTATGAAGTAAGATGGTATTTGGCTGCTGTCTAGAGCCAACAAAATCAATCCGCTTTCTTTAAAGACACACATATCATTAATTTTGCCAGCAGTTGGTTCAATGCTAGTCATACCTTCTCCCTGAAATCAACAAAACGCAAATTTCTCTACATTCTAAGAACTTTATAAATTGATAATTTAAAATACCTCTAGCCCTATCCTTCCAGTGTGACAAAGACAACTATTTATGAGTCGTCAATAACCACCAAGGAAGTCACCATTTGAGAGTATTCTATCAAGCATCTAGAATAAATGATGATGTGTTCGCAACCATATATATTTAGAAGTAGAAGTTATATATTTGTTGACAAATACTGCAACTGAAGAGGATAACTATTTATGAGCATGATTGGCAAACAAGTATATTCATCATAATTCTTTATAGAGCTGGCATGTTCAAGCACGCAAGAGCAAAGACAAAAGGATATGAAGAACACTAGATACCCATATGCTCTAATTATTAACAACTGAAATATTTCAGTCAAACCTTAATTTGAAGAAAATGATATGACAATCTATGGTTATGGAAGGTGAAGCAGATACATCAGGTAACACACTCCAAGAAGATGAAAGAATTTCTCACCGTGTCAGGGTCCCAAATCCTGACTATGTGTTTATCAGCAGTGATTAATTTTGATTCCTCAGAATTTAGTGTCTTATGCCACTTAATGTTCAGTATTGGGCTGCCATACCTGCAAAAGGGTAAGATCATAAAAAAGAGGAATTATATTAATAATAGCAAGGAACAAACTTGATCCTTCTTTACATAATCAAACTAAAACTCACATGTGATCCTTTACTCGCATAGGATTAGATGAGCGCAAATCATAAATTAGAATCTGCATTACAGAACACCACACAAGGTTATGGATTATTAGTTTGGTCCTGCAACATCTCATGCATCAAAAAAGGTAGAACAGGAAAAGAATAGTTCATACAGGGGATGTTACTTTGTGCAGCAATCCAGGTTTGAAATATCAGATTATCCAATCACAGTGCCATATTTCTCACTTTCTTGTCATGATCTTGCTACTAATAAAGTAAGGGTCTCTACTCAATTTTTGAAACAAAATAAGATAAAAACCAAGAAGCACCAGTATATACCTATCGCATCCTCCCATATACAATTGACAATAATGCCTAAGCTCATAAAGAATAGCCTAATCCCTTTGGACAAAAAAGAACAAGCAAAGTAAATTTCAAAATAGTATAGCTGGTTCAACTAGAATACCATAAGGATTGAGGTGTGACATATAAGCGAATTGGCAAATGGGCCTCGCAAGCATTTGTGGCACAAACGCTTCTTGACACAAAGCATATAATAAAAGAAAAACCCATAGGATTCATGTAAAGCATCACCACTGAATAGCTTCTGAGTTCTATTGCTCTACACATAAGTCTAATACAGATTTAATATGTGTAAACTGCGATCTGTCATTTTGACAATCTGGACATTAGATACCAAAAGGCTGCCAGCCAAGGTTATAAGACCATTTTGTTAAAAACACATATTCTGGACCCAAGTCACTTATTTCCAACAACAGATTACAAAGAGAATTAATAGTTGTTTTCAGTGGGTTAATGTCAGTAGTTGTTGAATTCTGAATTCACTAGGTCTGTAGGTAATATCTCATTGGGACCATGTCAATTTTCTCATCAAAGAGGTACTAAGATCCACGCTGATCAATATGACATGAAACAGAAAGCACAACCAAATAAAAAGACGAGAATATGGTTGCAATTATTGAAAACATGATACATCCTAGCATACCTTCCCACAGCTGCTTCCAACAGCCATCAGATAACCTCCATCTCCATCGAACTCAACTGCAGTAACCTCCTACAATTATCACATTGCAATTAAGATTTCCATCAATAAAGCAAACTCACATTTACATCATTATGCACTTTTAGAAAGCTTCTTATTCTGGAAAGGGTATCACACTAAGTCAGTTGTACACAAGAGACACTAAAGGTTACTTTGACCTTCAATGTGAGGCATTTGAACCAGAATCTAAGACATTTAGATTTTCCATTGTTTCAGAAACCAGATGGTTTGAACTAGTTAATAAAAGGACAAGGTATCAGGTCATAGCGACCAAAAATAAAATAAGCTTTTACCCCATCAATGTCACCACCAGATGCAACAGCATCTATTCGACCAACTGAAGCCCTTGTCCTCATATCAAAGCATTCCACAGCTCCATCCTCACCACCACTAGCAACTAATCCATGAACTTTGCTGAATTGGGAAAAGAAAAATTCACATTGTCACAGATTTAGGCCAGCTTATGAGCACCACAAAAGAAAACAGGTATATAGCAATGCTAATAAGTGAAGAATATGAAATAGGTGTACAACGAAAACTAAGTTTCACCAACCTTCGCGAGACTACATTCAAAGCTGGAGATTGAGTGTTGAGAGAGGACAGGAAACGACCCTGTCAAAGACATTATTAGCTTTGGAAAGCTGAACTGGGATTTTTTTATTTATCTCTTATCACAGAATGCTGAAACAAACTAAACAACATAGGCAAGAAGACAAAAGAATGGGTAATAGGTTGTGCTTGTGTATGCACATGCAAAACCTGCATGCATCTGGGTTTGAGAAAGGGGGGATGTAATAGTCATGTTTAGCATTTCAAAAAAGAAGGCAGCAAAGATATTGGCTAGACAAACCTGTTCTAAATTTATCCTATATAGATCCGGAGAAGAAGCAGCACAAATTATGTCACAAGACCGGCAATCATATGCAACATCTCTTCCCATCCTGTTTAAAAGGAAAGCATTAGATCATGCCAAAACTGACACCACAACATTACCTACCAAATTTCAGGAAAATTCAATTAAAGTTTCATGTGTGTGCTTTCTTGACTACTATCCTCTAGTTTGCCTAGCTGATCTCTGTTGGACCTAACCTCAAGCAACCAACCAATTTGGTGTTAGTTATTTAAAAGGAAAAAAAACATCTTGATGCTTTTCTTATATCAGAAACAAATTTCAGAGTTTTCTGGAAACCTACTAATGTGGAGGTAGTTTAAGGACAAAAATGAAAGCATGAGAAAATGCTTAAACATATTAAAGATGATTATTTTTATAAGCTCCTCAATGTAATAGCATATTTCTTAACAAAAACATTGAAAGAGCAACAGAATACAGGAAAATGAATCACAAAATCTAAACAGCAAAACAGAAACAAATAGACGATATTCAAAATCAACCAATCCATAAAAACTTAATTCAAAAAAATTAGATTAGATCAGAATGAATAACTATAGGTAACCATATCCATATATAATTTTTCCACCGAAAACTTTAATGATTGGCTGTGTGTGTCATTGAGAATTCTTACAGAGATATAGTAATGGAAAATGGTAAAACAACTCAAGAAGAATTAATGTGAATATTTCTTTAACAATTTAGAAGAAGACTTTGATTCCCAAGACTTAAATACCACAAATAAGAGCAGGTTCGAGAGAGAGAGACAGAGAGGAACCTTGGAATCCTCAAACTGTAGTGACTCCCATACTTTGCATGAAGACAGACAGAACGATCGGCACAAAGAAATGCGATCTTTGCATAGTCATCATCTAACACCTATTGATCAAGAAACTTCAAAATGTTGCTAATGCATAAAAATAAAGAACATATGAACAAGAGTTAATACTATCTTGATACTGTTTCCACTAGAAACAGTACTATAACCATAAGAACATTACTGAAGATTGAAACCACTTCAGGAAGGAAGTTGTTCATTTGTATTTAGCTTAACTTCATCAACTTCCACTTGTGGAATATAAGAAAGTATTACCTGGAAATTAATAATTTCTGAAATTAAATGTCTTTCAAACTTCAGTGACAGTTCCCTCAGCTCGTAGACTTTGACTTGTGGAGGATAAATGCCTGAAAATAGAGAAAATCCTCAACTTAATACTTAGCTCACAAAAATACAATCTGTTGAACACCATTTAGCATATCAAAGTTAACACTCACCGGAGGCTATAAGATACTCGCCATCAGGAGTCACCTTAATTCTAGACGTTGCAGTTTCAAACCTCAAATCCTGTATCAAGTCCACCCTTTGCAAATAATCTGAAAATTGATCAACAAAAAACTCATTATGCATAAAATCACATATGCCATTGCCACCATTACATAAATGACTTACATCTTTTCAAAATTACAACAGTATCTCAAATTACAGCTAATCAAAAACTTAAAATCTCAGATATCTCAGAGCATTCGTGTATATACAAAAAATTTAAGTCTCTAATCAGTAAAACATAAGCTCCACCAAATAATGAACATCAAGTTCAAGAATGCATCTTGATTGTTCAAGTATTACAAAAAGAATTTGCAAATTTTGTGAGAAAATCACTTGATATTTTTAAGTCTAAATTTTCTCGTTTAAAGATTAAATTCTCCAAACAAATAGGACGAAGAATTCCACGTTGAAGAAGGAACTTCTATTGAGATTAAGCGATAGTAGAAAATGCTCATATTTCTAATTAATTTCATCACCTGGATTTTTCCGCAGTGCTCTGAGCTTCTTGGGAGGCAGCCATGTAGCAAGCGAGCGGTGGTGGCCGGTGACGGTGTACGTTTTCACTCCGTTTATGGAGGTTGACTTCAAGTTTCCCCCTTGATACGCCATTGCCTCCAAGCTTTTTCAAGTTTCTGGATATGTATTTCCTTGTGTTAGTACGAAAAAAAGGCAAGAGCCCCAGATTTTCATACATAAATTTTTTAACCATTACATATAAAAGAACTGCATAGCTAGAGTGTTAAAAATCTCACTTACCAGTGATGAAAACGGTGTGGCGGGTTGCTACGAGCGCGCAACGGTGGTGTGTAGCGAATGTTGGCGGCGGTGCGCGGTCAGAGACCCAGACGTGGCGGAGATGGTGCCGGTATTGAGGAGGAGGATTACGGGTAGGCGGCTGCACAGGGCGAAGAGACGGCGTGGACGATGAATTGACGACACGGAGGCGGCGTGGGTAGGGCGTGATGGCTATGAGTGTGTTTTTTATGGGGGTGTTTCGCGAAGCTAGGGACTTGAGGCAAACGGCTTAAGGGAAGGGTTTGGCTTCACAATGGCTGATACTTTGAGCTGCGGTATGCCTTTATTTCGTTGTTGTTTCGATGTTGTTGTAGTTGTTGTTGTTATGATAATAATTGTTGCTATAAGGATAAGAATTATTATTAGCATTATAATAATTATTATCATTATAAAGGAAAATTTCTAAACATAATATATTTTTATTTCAAAAAAATATTAAAACATTCTTCAATTCAAATTACATATTTCATCGACTCTTTGCTCCAAAAGATTAAATAATTAACTAATTTTTTTTATTAAATTACCCTTGACTTATTAAACTAAAAAATTCAACAAATTAGCTTTTCTAGAGAAAGTTTTTCTTTGAATTGTTTGAGTTGATGTATCAATCATGATTTTAATTTTAATAAATTAAATTTTTTGAGAAATATATTTCTTGAATTTTTATATATATATATATAAATACAGATAGATAGATTGATTGATTGTGTGGAGACAATTTTAATTTTTAAAATTGAATGATCTAAACAAAAAGATTAAAGTTCTTTAAAATTTACAAATTTCCTTTCTTGTTCCACACACTTAAAAGAATTAAATTTGAGTATTAATAAATAAAAAAAATTCTTAATGTAAAGGGTAAATTATAGTTATCACCCTTGAAATTTGGCATAGTGACGAAAAAGTTCTTGTTTTTTCGAAAATTACAATAATTCTCCTAAAATGACAAACCTAATTGTAATGCAGAAGAATTTGAGAAAAGTCTAAAAAATCCGTAACAGCAAAATAATTAAAAAAGTAAAAAAATATTGAAAATTGGATTGATGGCTAAAGTCCTAAATGCCTCTCTACATATTTTAATATCTTAAAATTTTGAATTATGTTACATAGTATATACATTTCAAATAATTTACTTAAATAATTAAATTTATTTAATAATATTAAATAATAAATATATTTAATAGTTGAGCTACATATTAAACAATATCAGACTAATAAACATATCTAAAATAATTTAGATAATTTTAATTAAATTATTTACTAAAATAGAAATCATATTTAAAATAAAGATATTTTAAAATAATTAGTTTATTTATTCAAATAATAAATGTATCTAAAATAATTACTAAAATTTAGTTAAATTTATTAATTAATTAAATCCAATAAATAAAATATAAAAAGTATATTAATTAAGAATAAATAAGTAAAAATAAATAAATATATTTATTTTTAACTAAATTTTGTATTAATTAAAAAAGATAATTTTTTTAGATTTAATTATATTATTTATTAAAATAAGATCATTATGTTAAATAGTATATATATATTTACAATAATTTATTTATATAATTAAATTTATTTAATAATATTAAATAATAAATGTATTTATTCGTTGAGTTACATATTAAACAATATCCCATTATGAGAAAAGTTTATCCAAAGAAGTAATACTACTTTTAGAAAACAAAAATTTACAATGGTAGAATGAGCCATAGACCTTAATGCAAAGGTACCTTGATACAGCATCATATGCTGCAAGATCACATAAACAAAGAATGTATTATGAGGTTTTGCTTTTAACGATATACATTAACTGTTAATAAGTATCCTCAACGATATTTAATGGCTTTGCTTTCTGATAGTAAGCCAAACCTTCTAGCCAATACTCAAGAGCACAGAGATTTACATGTGGTTTTTTACAATTCAAAAGCAGAAATCAGAGTACGTATTTTGCGTGCAAAATGCAATAGATAAAGAAATTCATCTTCAATATCATATTATGTCTGCAGATTTTATGAAGTGAAGGATAATCGGCATGCAGAAGCATTCCGGAATCGTGAATCCCTTGCGGATGAGGATTCTCTTCCTTTGGGAGAAAGGGCAGCTTTGAGGAAGCCACGAGAAGGTTCAAGGGATGTGGTCAAACGCGGACAAGGAGGCTCCTGAGAAATCTCTTTCAACCCCAGAAGCTCAACAAAATCCAAGGAGTATGATAAGGATGAGGAGACACATCTTGGAAAGAGGAGAGGTATACAATCTTTGAAGCTACCTGGCACCATAGGTCGTGGGAGAGGGGGCTTTCGTGGGAAGAACAGAGGAAGAGGGCGTCGATGAACCTATACATCAGGAAAAGCTTTGATCTATTTCTCTTAAGATGATGTGCAACTACCTTTAGATTGGCCCGAGTTAGAAGCCAGAGTGGTACAAGCTCAATACTAACATAAGAGATACATAGCGTGATTTTTTTATATTTATGACTGTTGTACAACACTACTAGGACTCTGTATGAAATTAGTAAGATCAATTTTGGCCGATGTGTTCTCGTGAACAAACGGTTACAGTGTCAAGTAGTAATACCCTATATTTATTTTTAATTCCACTTGAAAATAGCTCGAACATGTGTGTGCACGCGCGTGCGCTTAAAACTCAATCGACAACCGCTATCATGAATTACGTCCAACTTTTTTGCCTCTAAATGTTCAACACACATTTTGCGGCACAACCACTAGTATACTACATAACGGAACTTTTTCTTCTACATTTATAAAAGAAATCACAAGTCTAGAGCACCAACAACATTTAAATCCTAAAACATTTTATTTATTTGGGTAAATTAATATTTAATAAATTGTTCTTAATGTTATTCAACACGGTCGCATAAATCTTTGATATCGAATAATTGGTACCCTGGGCGCACAAATTTAAAGAATCATAATTTCGTATCTTATCACATTAAGTTGGAGTTATTTTTTACCAAGTATTTTCATTCTATATTTTTATAACTTCCTAGATTAATTTTTAAATATTTTTTTACTTTTGCTTATAGATATTTCTTCCACAATTTTAAAAGTTTATCACTTTTTCAAAAAAAAAAAAAAAAAAATCTTACGTAGGTCATAAAACAAACATAAGGTATTATGAAAGAATAGGCCTTGAAGCACACTGTGGATGCATGTGTATTTGGAATCCTATGCTACAACCTGAGTTTTGGTTTCTCTAAAATTAGGGCTTCCTTTTTTCCTTCCCACTGCACAAGGGCAAAAATGTATCTTTACATTTTCATATGGGTTGTCAGATGATATCATAATTTGACCTCCCTGGTATGAGATCATAATTTGAGCTCCTCAAAATAATGGAGCCAATTCGACGCCATTGATTATGGGGAAAATTTACCTAGATCACTATAATAAGCCCTCAGGGTTGATTGCCCTCAGGTCAAGTTACTTCTTAAAAGAGTTTTGATTTATCCCCATGGTATCAATCATTTATAGTGTAATGATTTCACTAGCCTCGATAAAGTGTACACTATTAGTCCCAGAAACTAGCACTTGAACACTTTACATTCAAATTTTGTAACTTTTTTAATATTTTTGGTCATGTATCCAATTTTTCATTAAATCTTTGGCGGAAATTGTTGTATATTTATAAAAAAATCTGCCCAAGATTCATTTATTTACAAAAAAATCCAGTAATATTTTTTTTTAATATTTTTATTTAGGTTAACTATATAGAATCCCTAAGTCTTGACTCATTTACAAATAAATCTAGAGAAATTACATTGATCCCCTAATGTTTCGCTCAAACGAATATTTTTGAAGAATAGTTAGCTTTCATTAACAAATTTGCTGACTGATGATGTCTATTTTGGTGAGGTAAGTTCCTTGATTTTGACTAGAGGGTTCAAATCGACTAGAAAGATGGATTGAGGATATGTGGTGCGGTTTAGAATCCTATAACCAATGAACAAATGTCGGGCTAGCCGAAAGGGTCCTTGACTAAGACACTCCGATGTTTAATTCAGTATTGGACCAGAGGATAATTTGGCAGAGTAACATCTTAGAACGTATTGAGAACATACCTTTGTCTTGAGATGAGGGTATTTATAGTGCGTGGCAAGAAATGGAAAAGGCCATCTTCGCCATAACATGGGTTAGATCTTCTCTTTCTTGGGCAGGGGCAATTTAGGTCTTTTCGACCTAATTTAGTGTCATGTTCATGACCGACCGACCATAAGGGGCACCCTTACCGCCATTAATGATGAGATGATACACAGTCAGGGCTATTAAATGCGAATAGAAGGGTGGTTCTGTTGCATTTAATGTGGATGCGATGGGTAGCAAATGCTGCCATTAATGCTCATACTGCTAAGCAGCCGCCTCACCATCTGGACCTTGTATGGTCGGGAGGAATCGACCTCTGAGGTCGATCTAAACTTCCAAAAGCATCAACGCAGGTGAAACTGCCTAGTCTTAGGACTTAATTTGTTTGGGCTTGATATTGGGTTGGCACTTTTGCTGGGCTTGTTGTGGGCTTACCCATATCATGAGCCCCTCTCCACTTTGTAGTTTGACCGACCATATTGAGGTCGGAGTGAGGAGTAGCGTATTTCATTGCTTTTTTTATCAACCAGGATATCAGATATGGAATCATCTTCGAATCTCGATTGGGGTTTTGGAGACGGGAAACATTTTTTTAGGCGGTTACGCTGGTGTTTGTGTAGTGTTGACTGGTAATTATGCATTAATTAGCCGATAGCCAATTCTCTATGAAAAATTTAGGAGAAGCATCCTACGTATTAAGAATACGTATCTATAGAGATAGATCGGGGAGGACACTAGGGCTTTCCCAAACATCGTACATTGATAAAATACTGAAGAGTTTTAGTATGGAAGAATCTATGAGTGGTTTATTCCCATGGGACATGACATTCGTCTCTCCAAGTCTATGGCCCCTTAAGACTGATAACGAGAGATATAAAATGTCTTACATACTTTATACGGAGCATATTGTATGATGTTCAATATACAAGATTGAATGTGGCACATGCTCTAAGTATGACGAGTCATTTCCAATCAACCCCAGTGAGTGTCACTGGATGATCGTTAAAATAATCCTAAAGTACTTGAGAAGCACTAAGGACTTTTTTTTGGTAATAAACAATGGAGAATTGAAATTTAAGTAGTTTTCAGATTCTAGTTTCCAATTTGATATAGATAACCTAAAATCCACTTATGTATTTAAATTTTTCCTTAATGGTGGTATGGTGAGTTGAAAAAGTTCCTAACAAGATACCACGACGGAGATTACCACTGAGGTGAAATAATTTGTAGTTTTGGAAACCACAAAAGAAGGTGTTTGGATAAAAAAAAAATTCATCTAAGAGTTAAATGTAGTGCCTAGCATGTATGTGCCTACGATTGTCTTCTGAAGATAATTTAGGTCTTGAGCCAAGGTCTCATCAATAGTCCAAACATAGATAAATGAGTTATCATTTGATAGATGATATCATTTAATAGAGGAAACAATTGAGTGGAAACAGTTGCTTTAGAAGAGAATATAACAGAACTACTGTCTAAACCCTTAAATGCAAACGGTCTTTGAAGGGCATCTTGAGAAGATAGGTCTTAAAACTATGAGGAATTGGCTTTAAGGCAAGTGGGATATTGTTGGAATAGTGCCCCGCAAGCCAATTGATTAGTATTGTAGACTATTTCACTTATGATACAATCTTAATTGAATGATATTTATAATATGACCATCTTCATCTTATGCTTATATTTACTTACTGACATTTGGTTAAAGCTCTTAGATCACACCAGACTACAGGACTTGGTCACCCATTGGGTGGTGATCATGAAATAAGTCTTCCAAGTCATAGGATTTTACGAGACAAGGTATCTAAGATTTGGATAGGTTTGCACTAATGATGCATAGATCCAAGGACTTGGATATTGCTCCATTCCATGAGCAATCCCATATGAGATATGGATGCATGTTAGTGGGTGTTTGTTAGGGAACAAGGCACTAAAGACCTACTAGATAGCCGAAGTGGCAAGTCGGTAGTGATAAAGTTCACCTGCTTACGCTAGTGCATATAATTAGCCCTTTAACCTGAGGATCCATGGTAACTTATGTTTAGGTCCTCATGTTTTAACTCCTCCCTCGTCACCTAGCAGTCTATTCGGATAGTAATTAAGCATGATCTACTTAGACATGGAGGTTTGTGAGATCCAAGTTGGAATCCAACTCCTTACCTTTGTGAAGGGCGAGTGCGTCTCCTATGTATTCTATAATGGTTAATTCCAAAGAGTCCTTGTGCAAGGCAGTATGACAATTTGGAAAAAGAGTACATCAGGAATGGAAATATAGTATCGAAGCTATTAGGGAGTCGGCAAATATCTTGCCTTAGGCCTCTTTTGGGAGATAGGAGACGAAAGGACTATGTTTGCATGGTATGTGTAAAGCTATGATGTTCTCCAAAAGTATTCATTTTGGCTAATTAGTTAGGATCCATGGGCCTGAGGTTGGACATTGACCATGGAGATTAGATACTCTTCAATTAACGGAGATTAATTGAATTAAGTCGATTAGTTTAAAATAGTTTAAACTAAATGGAATATACGATATTCTAAAGTCACAAGGAGTTGTGAGCCCATGTCCAATAAATGGTAGGACCTATTGGGTCATACAAAAAACCAATTACATTTCCTAAGTAGTGGAGGAACTTTCTAATTGTTAGAAAATTCTCTCCATGGAGACCAATTTTGGGACGACCAAAAATTGAGATCTTTGTTGGATTGATTAATTCAAGTGTTAAATTGATCAACTAATTCAAGTCGTTAAATTAGATCAATAATTAAAGAGTTAATTATTTGGTGTCACATGACCATTAATGGATCGAATTAACTTAAAGAGTTAAGTTAACAAAATTAAGCTTAAAGAGTTAAGCTAGCTGGCTTAAAGAATTAGGTCAAGGATTAACTAATTAAATTAAAATTTTTAATTTAATTAATTAGGAGAATATTCCTTGGAGGGAAAATTAAAATGATAAGATCATTTTAAAGTGGCATTTAATTAATTTGAAATTAGATTTTAAATGCTATTGAAATGCACATAAATCCAAATTAGATTTGAATTTTCCAACTAAGCATACAAGGCATGCATGTTGGTGGTCCCCCCTCCCTTGAGGAAGGTGTGATGCCACCTTATTATCACACCATCCTCACACTATATATATAGATATAGAGTAGGGGTGGCAAAAATCTAGCATTCAAGCAAGTGAAAAATTAGATTCTCACTTTTCCCTCTATTTTCAAAGTGTCCGTTCATGTGTTGAAGATCATCTTCCTCTTCTTCTCTCTACCCTAAAATCAACCATCTCCCTCTCAAATCTCATCTCATTCTTCAGCTAAAAGTGAGGAGTGCTAGGAATTAGATTGGTTTGTGGATTATTTTGATAGAGGCAAAACTAAGCTTTTGGAGATCTACCTGCAAGACTAGTCTCTTGTTTATTTTTTTAGAATATCCAAGAGGAGTTTTGGGTTGAAGTTTGCTCCAGCAGATTCCTCAAGGAGTTGAGCATCTATAAAAAAAATTAGTATTTTTGGAGAGTTTTGAATCGGTCAAAAATCATTTGCTTCCAGCTGCGCCATTGTCTAGTAGATTCTGTTTGAAGAAGGAGTTTTTCAATCTATCTTTGGATTTTTCTTTTCAAGGTAACTCTTCAACCAAATCTGAATCCTCAAGCATGTTTAGATCCTTGGTTGCTTGTAAGCACTAGTTTATTTAAGTTTTTGAAGCTTTATTATTAGATCCTAGTGCATTACTTGCGCACAAATTACTCAAGCACATTTGTTCACAATTAAAAATTTGAAAGATTTTCTTTAGAAGCAGAATTATATAATATTACTTGCTGAAATTATTCTATTTTGAATCAAAGTGGCAAGATATAAATTATATGTTTATCTTACACATTTCTTGTATAATACTAAATCTGCAAGGACAAAGTTGAGGTAGAAATTTGGATAGCTGGCCCTAAGGCATTAATATCATCTAGACAAGTTGGGCGCTAAAACATTCTAGTATTTCTTATTCTGTTTGTGGCATATTTATTTTTGTTGGGTTGGCTAAGTTTTGGGGTTTGAAAGCATTATTAGCTTGTTTGATCATGAAGTTTCCTAAGGTGAAAAACATAAGCCAATGTCTAAGTTTATGTTCCAGAAGCTTGAAGTCTAGGTGCCAAAAATTCTTTGTATTTTTGTCATTCTTTTATTTTTTGTATCAGGTCCTGGTGATTCAGTTCTTTGGCTTATTAATTTGATCCAGTATTTTTTTCCTATAAATCTTTTTTGCCCTATTATTAATTGGGAGCCCATTTCTCCATGTCAAATATTTGCTAAATTAAGTTATGCATAGCCTGCATCTAAGTTAAATCCTCCACAACTCCATTTTTCTTCCACATTTTCCTTAAAAATCTTACGCTAAGTGGCAAGTTCTTTGTAATCAATAATTTCTTCTTCATGTGTGTAAGGTTGGGTGGTTTTCCTCATGGATTTAGGTTGCTGGTTTACAATACATGATTGCTTATATTATCCTTATTGCAAAAGATGATGTTTCTTTTTACCCATGGAAATGAAAATGTCCTCTGCTTTTATAGTTCTTAGTGCATAAATTTCTTGAAATCCATTAATGAATTTGTTCAAATAATTCAGAATTCGGAGTAGATTAAGTGTTAAAATATGCCATGAAATATTATGTATGCGTGGCACTTGAGAAGTTGCTGCATACACATTGCTTCTGCTAGTCATGTGAATGGACTAGATCTAGGCACCTTCCCAATTAAACTAGAAAGCTAATTGGATTAGATCTAGGTACTTTCCCAATGTCTGCATACACATTTGTCAGCTTTTGGCTTTTACAAGCTAATTGAATTTTATATGCTTTTGAGTAAATGGTTCAGATGGTTTTATCTTATAAAATAGACCAATTTGTCATGAGAAATCAATTTGAAATATAGGATTTATATTTTTCTGTGGGTACTTGGTAGCTTCTATCTACATAATAGTCTTCCATTTTGTTGTTGGAAGCTTATATACTAGTCTTGCATTGAGAAAATTGTTTTTCTTTCAAATACATTCCACTGACTGATTGTGTCAAACAATGTCTAACTTAGCTGGTTATTGAAATATATGATGGATCATAAATATTTTCATGTAAATGATCTCGTGTATCAACATATATTGTGGTGGTGACTGGGTGGAGGCATATACTGCTTAAGATTGCTTATCTATAATAAACTGGTTTATATCTATAATAGGTCTATAATAATAATAATAATAATAATAATAATAATAATAATAATAATAATACTAATTTGTTTATCTATAATATAGTGTGGTTCATATGCCTGTATGTCCTAGTGGCCATGTTTAAGATTGTTTATCTATAATAAACTGGCATATCTCTTATTAATCAATTGTTTAGTGCACAACTTTAAGATAGCTAATAATATAGAACATTCTTTTTGGATTAGATTTGAACTTTTCACAGTTTATGTTCTGATGAACAGTGGTGAATACAGGGCTAGTGTCTATTTTATGTTTGAAATTGCCATTTGATATATTACAGACATATTGATATATTAGTAGTAGTATAGGTAGCAAAAGGGAGAGAGAATACCAAAGTGCAAGTCTTACTTAGCATGGAAACTGTGATTATTTGCAAAAGATTTTTAATAATTATGTGTAGGTTCCAACTTTTCATTTTACTTCATCCCAGTTTAGTCATGTTGCATAGTCTTTCAAAAAGGCAATAGATCTTGCTTTAGGAATGTTTTCTTCCTTTTTGTGAATTTGCATGTCTCTATTTTGGCAAGCACTCTTGTTCGTTTGGATAGAGGTGCTCCACACTATAAAAAGTATGTTTTCTATGTGGTTATATGATATCTGAGATTTTCTTGATCACTCAATTGAGAATATATGATCATCAATAAAGAAGTGAAAGGAAATTCTAGTAGTTCTGGGTTTATATAACCGAATTTAACTAATTTATTCAGATTTCTAGATTTAATTTAGAATAGATATCAGTTGAATATGATGCTAAAAAATGTTCTTTTCCATGAATTTTGTATGTTGAATTACATACATTTATCAAATTTACATATTATGGTTTAACTTGGTTATAACAGCAGACTATCATTGTTTTCTTGGTATTCTGATTTTGGGTGTGGAGAATCTCACTGCTTATTATATCATGTCACATTTGGTGTGCTTGTAATTTTTATATAACAAATCAAGATTATTAGAATGTCTTTAAAGCAACGATATTGTTTATATGGGAACCGTGATTGTTAGGTTGTTTTTACACTGAATAAAATTGTACATCATACAATGTGCAATGTATTGAAATATTTGAGTTCTGTGGCCAATTGGACAAATCTTAGAAGTTAGTTGAGTTCTAGAAAAAACTTTTATTTTGTAAGGCAATTGTTGTACTACCATGTAGTCAATGAAGGCATAAATCACTTACACAATCGTAAGATATCATTATACTGTAAAGTTGGACTAAGATCACTTCCAAAACTCCTTTTTCCACTTCATGACCATAGAATAGAATAACAAAGAAAAAGCAATTAAATTTATTCTATGTTTGTTCCAAATATTGCATTTAAGTGATTGAGTATAGCCCATATGATCATACTATTAACTAATATCTTATCATAACTATTGTATTGTAGTAGGTAGGAGTCCTTCAGAATGGATAAAAGTTGGATTGATTTACCTAGTCGTCTATTTGATGCGTATATTCATGGAGCTGGTTACTTTTTAGAATTTGCATACTTGAGTAAGCAAGATGACTCTAGAATTTTTTGCCCATGTACAAAATATCAAAATATCTTCAACTTAACTTGTGAAGATGTTAAGTTGCAGTGCCGTGGGGATGGATTTGATCCTACATATAAGAACTGGACTTGTCATGGTGAAACTTATCTTCCATTTAATAAGAATCTAGGTTTTGAGTTTAACGAAGATGTTAAGGACGACATCGCTAGTATGCTTCATGTTGCAATGGGAATTCATCTGGAAAATGCCAATGTCAATAATGATCAGCAACTTTTCTATGAGCATTTGAATGATGCTAATGAAAAATCTAGAAGGTTCCTTAAACTGTTGAAAGAAGCTGAAACTGAGTTATTTCTAGGATGCAAAAAGCAAACAAAAACTATCATTTATTGCTCGGTTGTTGCATCTAAAGGTTCTTTGTCACTTTTCTAACAAGTCAATTGATTTGTTACTAGAATTGTTAAGTGACTCTTTTCCTGATGATGTTAACTTACCAACCAACTACTATGAAGCCAATAAAATAACAACAGAATTAAGCTTTACATGTCAGATTATCGATGCATGTCCTAATAGTTGCATGATATTTAGCGGTGAAGATGAAAAGCTTGATAAATGTGAGATATATGGTGAGTCTAGGTATAAGGATGAGATTAAGAAAATAGTAATGAAGTAGATGAGGTATTTTCCTCTAAAGCCACAGTTGCAAAAATTGTATATGTCATCGAAGACAACTTCTTTGATGAGATGGCATGGAAAAAAATGTATAAATAACAGAGTACTCAGGCATCCTGTTGATAGCCAAGCATAGAAAAAAATTGATAATTGAAATCCTATTTTTGCATCAGATATACGTAATGTTAGACTAGGCTTGGCAACCGATGGGTTGAACCCACATAGAACAATAAATGTCAATCATAGCATTTGGCTCGTTGTTCTCATCACATATAATTTGCCGCCTTAGCTTTGCATGAAACAACCTTCATTTATTTTGTCAATTATTATTGATGGCCCTAAAAGACCTAGAAATAAAATTGATGTATATCTACAACCATTGATTGAAGAATTAAAAGAACTTTGGTAGACTTATAATGCCTCAAAAGATGAATTGTTCCAATTACATATTGCATTGTTGTAGACAATTAGTGATTTTCCAGGTTATAGTTATATATCAGGTTGGAGTACAAACGGTGAATTTGCTTGTCCTAATTGTGGTTTAGAGACATGGTCTAAATATTTGAAAATTGGTCATAAATATTGTTATTGTGGTCATCATTATTTCTTACCAACCGGACATAGACTACGGAGGGATAAAGTGTATTTGGTAGGGCGATGGAATTCAGGGAAAAGCCAAGTCCGCTTTCAAAGATAGAGTTACTACAATAATTAGAGGGTGTACTTACAAAATACAAAAAAGATGATTTGAGAAAGAGGAGAATGCAACAGAATGTAAGCTCTTTAGCAAAGAAAAGAAAAACATGTGAAATGACTGAATCTATTTGGAAGAAAAAAAAGTATATTTTTTGAGTTGCCATATTGGGCTAGAAATCATGTGCGCCACAACCTTGATGTCATGCATATCGAAAAAAATGTGTGCGATAACTTACTCTTTACACAATTAGGTGTTAAGGGCAAAACAAAATATAACCTGAATGCTAGGTATGATCTTGAAGAATGGGGAATTAGGAAACCCTTGCACCTGATTCCTCGAGATTTTGGAGGTATTTATTGTCCTGCAACATCATTTACAATGAGAAAAAATGAAAAGAATACATTTCTTTATGTGCTAAAGAGTTTGAGGGCTCTTGGTGGATATGCATCCAATATTTCCCGATAGAAAAGCTAAATATATGGGGTCTAAAGAGCCATGATAACCATATTCTCATGCAAAAAATACTTCCAATTGCAGCACGTCTAGCATTGCCCAAGGATGTTGTTGATGTCTTAATAGAATTAAGTAACTTCTTTAAGCTATTATGCTCCATGGTGAACTCTAAGCTTGATTTGGAAAAGGCTCAAGATCGCATTGCCCTTACACTTTCTCACCTTGAGAAACTTTTTCCTCCATCTCTCTTTGGCATAATGGAGCATTTGCCAATTCATTTAGCTGAAAAGGTATTAGTAAGTGGTCCTATTCAATTTCGCTGGATGTATCCTATTGAGAGGTAAACTTTAATGCATTCATTAGAATATATTGATTAAGTTTGAATTGACTAACTACTAATTCAAAATAATGTAGGTACTTATGTATCTTGAAAAAGTACGTTCGCAATCGAGCATATCCAGAAGGCTCAATTGCAGAAGGTTACTTGATAGAAGAGTGCATGAATTTCTGTGCTAGATATCTCAATGATGTTGAAAGCAAGGAAAATCGGATGCCATACAATTATGATGGAGAAGTTGACATGGGAAGATGATTGTATATAAGGAAAAGATGTATACTTGATAAGGATAGGTTGACTCAAATACATCGGTATGTGCTAGAAAATATCGAAATTGTAGCATCTTATTGCCTGTAAGTTATTCATTTATTAATAGGTATGATTTTTTATATTTAGCATAAAACTATAATATACTCAAAATTATGTAGAATGCATGAAGCTATCACTAGAAAGGATAATCCACAAGTAACTCCTAGGGATATCTAGTGGATCCATGGCCAAATATTTTACAAATGGTTCAAGGATTATGTAAGTATGACCACGTTATGTATCTTTATTGCTATTATTACTCCTATAAGTCCAAAATTGACACATAGCATTATGTTATAGGTTCAAAACTTGTGAGAAACAGCGGAATCAAAAGATGGAAAAGACATTATTACACTATCTAATGGCACTATTCAACATGCAAAAACATACAGTGCATGCATTATCGGAGGATATTGATACCATGTGAAAAGTAGGGATGTGAATAAGAAAACTCAATGCAGTTGGTTTTTATTAATGCAGATACATTAAGCTTTGTTAGTGCGAAAGAAAAAAACTTCATTGAGGAAGTGCTTCAGAAACCATTAAGATTGAGTATACAAATGATATTCAATTTTTGATGTTTAAATGTGATTGGGTTGACAAAAAAAAAGGAGTGAAACAAGATGAGTTCAAGTATACACTTGTGAACTTTAATCACTTAATGTATGGCAAAGATTTACCTACTGATGAGCCATTTGTCTTAGCAAATCAAGCGCAACAAGTTTGGTATATTGTTAATCCTTTGGATATGATCCTGAAGAGAATGTTGTGGTGACAATGTCAAGGAGAGATAATTACGACATCTATTCAAAAATTGAAGTTGAACCACTTAGTAAGATGCAACTAGATGAGAGTTTTTCAATTCATAATGAGGATACATATTGGGTGAGGAAAGGAGTGGAATGATTTATTGCTCATGAGTCAGATGCAATTAAAAAACACGTTGAAGTAGCTGTTAATATTGAAATTGAAGATGGGGCTGACAATTGAGCCTATGTTTCTATCTATTTGCATTGGTGTTGGAGTTAGGTGTAGTACTCCAAGTTCTTAAGTGTTCCACTAGTTTAATTGTTATTTGCTTTATATTTAAATTGATCATAATTATACACTTTTATTATATACGATTTGGCATGCAATACTAATATTGTCTTTGTTATGTTTAATCTTTTCTCTAACCACAGTAATCATATCTTCATATGTGTAGGCATAGGTAAAGGAAAGAAAGTTCAAGCTGGTGCAACAATGGTTGAAATCCTTGAACAAAAAAAGAAATTAATAAGTAGTTCACAAGAAAAAGATGCCTTACTAACTCCTTTGCAACTGGTTGGAAAAAACAAGAAAAGACAATCTAGTGTTCCAATGGTTGAATTATGTGACATGAAGAAGAAAGCAACCGGCTTGAAAAACATAGCTCAATCACAATCAACTGATCATTATTCAATTTGTAATGAGATGGAGCAAGAATTTTCCCAAGAGCAAGCTTTCTAGACAATTACTCGTGTTGATTCAAGTATAGGTACACTAATTTTATCCATTAAAATTTCATTTATTAAGGACATTTAAATTTGAGATTAGAATATGAATGTTTAATATTTTCAAGCACATATAATCTATATTATACTTATAATTAAAGCATACAACTCTATAAGCACTTGAAAGTTGATGTATTTATGGCAATTGTAAGGGCAACAAAATCTACAAAGGTTAAAAATGGAAGAGGATCTACAAAATTCCCGAAGGAATGGGGCACTGGAAGAAAACTTGAAGTTATTTTAGATAAATACAATAGAATGATTAGGCCAGATGTCAATAAGTATAGCACTGGAGTAGGGTGTTTGGCTAAGATTGGTGTTAAACTACGTTTGAACTTTGTGGAATTTCCTCATATCCCCTAATATTTGAGAGATATGGCTTGGGATGAGGTAGAGGTAAGAACAACCATTATTTTTTCTGGAAATAGAGTTATGATGTTGTTTTCATAAACATGATAATTACTAGCTTTTCATTGTTTATTCATTCTTGATAGAAAATATTATTTTAGTACAAAGCTTTCTCCCGAAGCAAAGAACATAATGACGTGTGCCCTTGCTGATGCATGGAGAATGTGGAGATATAGAGTCAAAGTCAAGTACTTTCTACCCTACCAAAATGATGAAGAAAAACTAAGGCAACCACCTCCTAATGATCGAATAGAATTTGATCAATGGTTACAACTAGTAGAATATTAGAAAGATAAAGGAGTTCAGTTATAGCATCTAATTTTATATACCAATACTATAATTTTTTAGGGAAAAGTTTAAATTCAACACATATTTAATTTATGGCAGGAGATCACACGAAAAAATGCAACAAATATGGGGAAGAAACAATGCCTTTATAGGACTTGGAGGACTTCTTTTGCTACTATAGACCAGGAGCTGAGCTTTGTTATTGGGCAACTTATTTCTTAATTTTGTAATTTGAATTAGAATTTTGTTATTTTTAATTACCTAATAACTTTACCTAATCATGTATTTTAGTTGATAGAGCAAGGCATAGATCCTACTGAACTTGATACATGGATGGAGACTCAATCTCGTGGAAATGGGATCAACGATGAATATAACATATAAGATTTGCATTTAAGTGTATGCTTTTCTGAAGACAAGGTTCTAGTCTTCTATATTTTCATCTGTTTTTGTTCTTTTCTTGTAAGTGTGCATGGATGATGAGGAATTCTTGCTAATATATTGCAAGTGTGTTTGAATACAATTATATAATCTAGATCGCTGATTTTGGTAATTATTCACTTTTAAATGTTAATTTGAGATGTTCATGAACCACAATAGTAATAAAAAGATATCATATTGCTAGTTCCCATCATGTCGAGATTGTAATACTAATATGATGGGAAGTCTTGATGCATTTGTATAGTTATTTATAAGTACTTCTCTACTCTTATATTTGTTTTTACATGCACATTTTGTAAAAGAATTATCACATAATCTAGAATCTGAGAGAACAAGAGACTTTAAGAGTGATATCTTTAGTGGTACTATGGGAAATCATAGTCATAGTAGAGTGAGATTTCCAGGAAGAAGAACCACACCAACTCAGAAACATGTTATTGATTTATCATATGATTTGAGAAAGCAAGAATTTGAAGAACTACAAAAGCTTAAGGATGAAATGGTAGTGGAAAGGCAACAAATGCGAACTTTAAAAGAAGAAGTTTTACGTGAGAAAGAGGAATTGGTTAGGGCCAATGAAAGTGTGAGCCATGTTACCAAAAAAATTGAAAACTTGATAAGTCAATATCCAGCAGTGGTATTATCTGTGTCAAATGGTGATCAAGTAAGTAAGTAACTTATCTAATGAAACATCTATTAGCATTCTGCTTTATTGATATAATGAAATTTGTAGGTTTAAGATGCATCAAGCTCTCACGAATTGAACTTGAATAGATTGGGTGATGCTCCTAGATTTGAAGACCAGGAGGTATTTATGCATCATTAATTGACTAAAAAGTACAATAATACGTTTCTTCAATTATTGCAAATCATAAAAGCTCTAATATTATGTGTACTTTGCTAACTATGCTTTTGTTAAATTTAGGTTGTGAATGGAAAATCTAAGAACTCAAAAACCTCACAAGGCTATTGCGACCCTATTAAGGTATATATATTTTTGCAACTTTACTGATTAGCTTTAAGTAAAATCATAACCAATGCCTATAATTTGAGAAAAAGTGCATGTTTTCAATGACAAGTTCAAGAAGCACAAATGTTTGCGGTTTCTAAAGGCTAATAACTTGCCTAAACCAATCTTGAACACATCAAATGATGCTCTCTCTGCTAAAGAGCAAGAGGTGCAACATCAAAAATAATTATTATTGATTATTCATTCATTAAAGGTAATATATTTGTAATCACATTCACATGTTGCTGAATATAAATTTCATTATTGCAGGCTATGAGTGAACAACTAAAGAAGCAAAAGGTTGTGTAGATTTTGAATGCAAAAGTGTTGCCTACACCAAGTTTGCATAGTTCACGCAACGCCTCCACTTCTAAAGAGCCTTAGGTACTATTCAGTATTCTTTTATCAAACACAACATTACTATCAAATATATTATTTGTTGTTGTCAAAGTTTGGTTTCATGTCTGCAGATTGATGATGACCAAGCTAAGAAACAAAATATTGTCCAGCACTTGAATAGAAATAATCCGGTGACGGTATATATAATAATGTTTATTTATCAAAGAAGATTAATTTGATATTTGGAGTATTTGATGAGCTATGAAAATATTGGAGATGGAGTATTCCAACAATTTAGTGGAAGTTTAGGATAAATTATGATTTCACATATTCACATACTTTATTTGGTTTTGTTGTAGGTCATGGAGATGTAACTAGCTAGAAGATATGCACATGGACATATTTTGACAAATAGTTTGGATAGCTAGTTAATTTTTTGTAAATGAAAATGTATTTCCTCTAAGCTTTTTATCGATAATGATATATAGTCCTCTAGCTTCCAAACATGATATTAGTACTTATCGACTTACTAAATTGTACAATTTAATGTTTTGCTTATGCGTTAGATACTATATTGATGGGACTTGTTATGAGGATATACTATTTGTCTTTCAATGATAAACTTACTATGGCTATGGTTTTCATATTTTCATTAGGTGATAAGGGATATTATGGAATTTTGGTACTCTTGCTATGTTATATACAATTTTTTTAATCCAGAAATAAAATTAAAAAGATTCTGAAAAATTTTTTGCCACACAAAATGAAACCCTAACAAATGTAGTTTCAACTATTTTTAATTTTATTTGTTACAAGTTTTAGTTGTAACAAACATAATTTTTGCAACAATCATCCAATGTGTAGCAAAAAAGTAGGTTTTTTCAACATTTATTTGCTACAAATATCGTACTGTAACAAAAGCTGCAAAGCATTATAGAAAAAAACATTTGCTATGGGTCATTTCTGTAGCAAAGTATTAGTTATGGCTGTGTTGTCTACATCATCAAATCCATCACAAATTCATAACAAAATGCTTTTTGTTACAAATTTTGGCCTTTAACTGCATATTTTCAAGTGCAATAAAAAGTATTTTTTATTGTATTAGTGAGAACCACATGCAGTGTCTAATACCCATGAGGAAGAATTAGTCATCAAATGTGCTTTAATAAAGTACATACCCTTCTTAGAGGTAGCAAGGTAAGCTTTGGGATTCCTTTTCTAATATCCCTTTTCACCATAGTAGAAGCAACTTGCATCAATTTTATCCTTTTTCTTGATCCCCCTAGAACTTTTCATAGGTTGCTTTCCTTTGGAGGAATAAATCTTCTTCCTCTTACCGCCCTTTCTTGGACTCTTAGGGCCTTTCAACTTAGAGGAGGAAGCAAGCATAAGGGGCTTCTCCTTTTTCATAGTCACCTCAGCAATCACAGGCATGTTCACCAATTCATTAATCCTAACCTCTTGCTTGGACATATTGGAATTCATAATGAATTGGTCTAACAATGGGCGTAATGACTGGAGGATCAAATCTACATGGAAGTCATTGTCCATGATCACATCAAGTTGCCTAAGCTTCTCGATGAGTTCAATCATCTTTAGCCCGTGATCATCGACATTTGGACCCTTAACCATCCTTGATCGAAAGAGCTCTTTTGACAAAGTGAACCTTTCGTGTCTTGTTTGCACAACATACAACTCTTGTAGGTGTTTGTAGATCTCACATGCATGTTTCATATACTTCTTAGTCTTTTGGAGCTTATTAGTCATGGAAGCCATCATGAGGCATCTCACTTGTAGATCATTATCTACAAATTTAGTGAACAATTCATGGGCCTCATTGGTTGCGTCATCACTTAATATGTCCGACAGACTTTGATCTAGGACACAGGCCCTCTTTTTAGAGTCTAGAACTATTTTAAGGTTTCTCAACCAATCACGGAAGTTTGGTCCAGTGAGCTTATTGATTCCAAAAATGGTTGCGAGTGGACTTTTAGCTATTTTCTTTCTGAAGATTTTGAAAATCTACAAGAGCCGAAAAAAGAGTATAAGCATATGATTGAATTTTGATATTGAAAACATGGTCATGGTCTTTGAAGCATATTTTTGTCCCATTATTTTATCAAATCCTTCACCCCTTAGAAGAATTTAGGAAATCTTATTTCCTAGTGAGAATCAAGACCCTAGGACTTGTAAGTAGACCTTCATGACAGGATGTATATCCCCAGACAATCCAAAGGTAATCAGCTTTTGCAAATTGCATCTTTGTGCAACCCTTGATATATTTTGCTCACCTTTTCATATAGATCCCCTTATAGAGACCTCTACATTACTTGGTGTTAAGTCAAACCTACCAATTAAACTTTGATTCGAGATGATTCCATAGCATCCCCTGTGACTGAGTGTATAATATATGGTAAGCTTCAAAGCAAAGGTGTATCATATGCTAAGTATATCGTCACAATTTTCCACCTAAGTGTGTGAAAGCAAGTAAAGCACTAAGATCCAATAGTAAAACTTCAAAAGCTTAAATAAACTAGTACATTACAAGCTAACAAAGATCTAAACATACTTTAGGATTTAGATTTGGTTGAAAAGTTACCCTGGAAAGCAAAATCCAAACGTAGATTGAAGAACTCCTTCTTCAAACAGAATCTTCCAGATAGTGGCGTAGCTAAAAGCAAGCAATTTTTGATTGATTTAAAACTCTCCAAAATTACTAAAAATTTCTAGTAGATGTTTAACTCCTTGAGAAAGCTACCGGAATAAATTTCAGCTCGAAAATCCTTCTGGAACTTCGGAATAAAATCGACAAAAGATTGGTCTCACAAGTAGATCTCCAAAGGCTTAGCAACCCATTTGTTTTACCTCTATCAAATGATCCACATACCAATCCAAATCTTACTTACTACACCTCACTTTTAGTTGGAGAAAGAGGAGAGAGTTGAGAGGGAGATGGCTGATTTTAGGGTAGGGAAAAGAAGAGAAAGTTGATCTTCAACACATGAATGAACACCTTGAAAATAGAGGGAAAGTTGAGAATCTAATTCTTCACTTGCAAGATTACTTGCCTATATAGAGTGAGGACGGTGTGATGCCAAGGTAGCATCACACCTTTCTCAAGAGGGGAGAACCACCAACATACATGCTTGCATGCTTAGTTGGCAAATTCAAATCTAATTTGAATTTATGTTCATTTCAGTTACATTTGAAATCTAATTTCAAATTAATTAAATGCTACACCTAAAATGATCCTATCATTTTAATTTTCCCTCCAAAATTTATTCTTCTCATTAATTAAAGTAAACAATTTAATTTAGTTAATTAATCCTTGAGTTAACTCTTTAAGTCAACTAGTTTAACTCTTTAAGCTTAATTTTGTTGACTTAACTCTTTAAGTTAACTTGAACTATTGATGGTCAAGTGGCACAAAATAATTAATTACTTAATTATTGGTCTAATTTCACTCCTTAAATTAGTTGATCAATTTAACACTTAAATTAATCAGGCCAACAAAGACCTCAATTTTCGGTCATCCCAAAATCGATCTCCATGGAGCAAATTTTCTAACACTTAGAAAGTTTCTCCATTACTTAGGAAATGTAATTGGCTTTTATGTGTGACCCGATAGGTTCTACCATTCATTGGACATGGGCTCACAACTCCTTATGACTTTTGAATATCGAATATTCCTTTTAGTTTAAACTTCTTTAAACTAATCGACTCAATTCAATTTATCTCCATTAATTGAAGAGCACACAATATTCGTGGTCAATGTTCAACCTCAAGCCCATGGAGCCCAACTAATTGGCTGAAATGAATGCTTTGGGAGAACCTGAAAGAGGTATAAGGCTAAGGATCCAATTTAAAACATTTAAAAACTGAAATCTGACTTTTCTTACACCACCACAAAGGTCTAAATCATGCATATATAGTGGATTAAGGTTAGATTGTTACATTTTGAGCAAAATCCAACCAAAGGTAGAAGAGGAGCTTTCTTTCCTGAGAGGAAACTGCTACTGCGCAGCTAAGTATGATCAACTTTTGATCTGGCAAATCAACTCAAAATTCAACCAAATTTGGACCAAATGAAAGATGACTCAAAAAGGAGCATCCAAATATAAAATTCACCACCAAACTCCTTTGGACCTCGAACAAAGACCTCAAAGTTTCTACTGAAATAGGGGATCACCAAAGCAAGCAATCCGAAATTCGTCTTGGCTCTAATGTCAAAGTCCCTACACCTTTAGATAATCCATTCCTTCTCAATTTATCTAGAAAAGTCAAGAAGGAAGAGAGCTAGGTTAAAGGCCGAAAATGGAGGGGATGAAGAAGAGAGTGAAGTCTCAACTCATGAGAGAATCACTTTCAGATGGAATTTTTGATCTAACAATTAGATGCAAAAAGTGTGATCCATTCTTCTTGTTGGCCGCCCCCCTCTATATCTATATATAGAGGAAGGATGGTGTGATGCCAAGGTGGCATCACACCTTTCTCAAGGGGGGTTGCCAACTTGCAAGCTTAATTCTAATTTTCCCTCCAAAACTCATTATTCCATTTAATTAAATTAAACACTTTAATTTAATTAAATATTAACTTAACATTTAAGTCAGCAAACTTAACTCTTTAAGTTTAACTTGACCAATTGATAATCATATGGTACCAAATTAAATTAACAATTAATTTAATTGGATTAATTAAACAATTAAATTGATGAAACCGAATGACTAAAAATTGCATCAAGATTTCTTCCTCACAATTTTGGTCCTCTTGGAATTTTTCTAACACTTAAAAAATTCCTCCTCATTATTTAGGATTTCCAACAGGTTTTGGTGTGTGACCTATTAGGTTCTACTACTCATTGGACATGGGCTCACAATAATTGTGACTTTAGAATATTATATATTTATGTTAGTTTAAAACTCCTTTTAAACTAACCGACTCATATCAATTAATCACTATTAATTGAATAGTACCCAATCTCTATGGTCGATGTCCAACCTCAAGCTCATGGAATCCAACAATTGGCTGAATGAATGCTTATGGTGAACTATTCTAGCTTTACGCGTACCACGCAAATACGGTCCTTCCGTCTCCTATCTCCATGAAAGACACCTAGGGTAAGATATTCATCTGCTCCCTAATAGCCTCAATGTTATGCATCTATTCTTAATGTTAGATTCCTTTTGTGACCTCATCTTTGGAAAACTCCTTTTCCAAATTGTCACATTACATTGGCCAAGGACTCCTTGGATTCGATCATCATAGAACACATAGGAGATGTACTCATCCTTCACAAAGACGATTAGTCATATCCCATCTTGGATATCATAAACCTCTATGTCTAAGTAGCTTATGCCCAATCATCATCAGAACGCCCGCTAAGTAGCTAGGGAAGAGTTAAAGCATGAGTACCTAAACACAAGGTTATAATGGATCCTCAGGTCAATGGACTAATTATATGCACTAGCGTAAGCTGAAGAACTAGCCACTACCGACTTGCCACTATGGCTATCTAGTGGGATCTCTTGGAAGGTCTCCAGTGCCTTGTTCTCTAACAAACACCCATATCACATATGGTTTGCTCATGAAATGGAGCAACATCCAACCATTGGATTTATGCATCGTTAGTGCAAGTCTATCTGAATCTTAGATGCCAAGTCTCTTACGATTCTATGACTTGGGATGTTTATGATCACGATCATGTAAGACTTATTCTATGATCACCACCGAGTGAATTGACCAAGTCCCGTAGTCTTATGTGATCTGAGGGCTTTTATCATATACCAGTGAAGTAATATGAGCATAAAATGAAGATGGTCATATAAGAATAATATCATTAAATCAAGGTTGTATCATAAGTGAAATAGTTTACATGCCAATCTTATTGGCTTGCTATGCACTATTCCAACATTCAATACTTTTATGATCCCTCGGAACAAAAGGTGTTTATGTCGAGGAATGCCTATTTTTTGGAAAAGGAATTTCTATTAGACAGAAATGGCGTTGTTGTTGAACTTGATGAAGTTCAAGATGATCAATCAATCCCACAAGTTGTGGAAACAAATGAGCAACAAAAGCCTTACACAAACCTCTGAGAAGGTCGGACCGAATGAATAAACAACCCGAAAGGTTTGGATTTCTTCATGAGTCGGGCAATCGGATAGTGATCTAAAGACCTATGAGGAAGCTATATTGGATATAGACTCGGGACATTGGCTAGACGCCATGAAATCCAAAATGGACTCCATGTGCTCCAACAAAGTATAGACTTTAGTTGATCTACTAAAGAGAATTGTTCCCATTGGTTGCAAGTGGATCTATAAGCGAAAACTAGGAGTTGATGGATAGGTTATAGCATTTAAGGCACGACTCGTGGAAAAAGGTTACACATAAAGACCTGGTATCAATTTCGAGAAAACCTTTTGATGGGTCACAATGCCCAAGTCTATTCGAATTTTACTTACCATAGTCGCACATAATGACTATGAGATATGACAAATAGATGTGAAAACCACTTTCCTCAATAAAAGACTGAAGAAGAAATATATATGGAGCAACCCAAGATTTTACTTCCAAGGGCGGTGAGCAAAAGGTTTGCAAACTTTAGAGATCTATTTGTGGACTCAAACAGGCATCCCGAGGTTGGAGCATATGTTTTGATAAGATAGTCAAATCATTTGGCTTTGTCAAAAATGTGTATGAACTATGTGTGTATAAGAAGGCTTGTGGAAGTAGCATACAATTTATTGTACTTTATGTCGATGACATTCTTCTCATTGGAAATGAGATAGAAAAGTTAGAGTATACTAAAGTGTGGTTATCTACTTAATTCCACATGAAGGATTTGAAAGCTAGAGTAGCATTAGGATCCATAAATCAAAACTTCATAAGCTTGAAATTAACTAAACTACTTGAGCTCCCAAGGTTCTAGTCATACCTATATCTAAATTGAAGAGTTACCTCTTGTAGCTCAAAACCAAGGAGAAGATCAACTATCTCTTATGAATCTAGAACTATTTGGAACTGGCACAACAGAAAATGGTAATGTTTGCCCAGGCTAAACTGCTCCAAAAACCACAAAATTAAATTTAGAACACCTACACACACAGGGGAAGCTACTATGAAAAAAGAGAGCCAAAAATACTTCTGGATTGCTCCATAAATATTTGCCAACTGGAAGCTGTTGCAGGTGAATCTCCAAAACTGAGCAAGTCAAGTGCCTTGCCTCTATTGATACGATCCACACACCAAACAATCTTCCAATTTTCCCTCAATAGAAGCTGGAGTTAGAGGGAGAAAATGAGGTAGAGGAGGCCGATTTTCAGATTGGGAAGAAGAAGAAATGCAAAGCTTCAACTCATTATGCAATGCATGGAGAGAGATATTTTGAAGGGAATGCAAGAATCTAATTCTCACACTTTTCAGCAGCTAATTTTGAATTTCTCATACCCTTTATATCTATATATAGAAGATGGAAGGTGTGATGCTAGTTGGCATCAGACCTTCCTCAAAGTGACATGCCAAGTTGGCAAAATTCAAATTCAAGTCGTACTTGAATTTCAGGTGCATTTCAATTTCATTTGCATTCTAATTCCAAATTAATTAAGATGCTTTAAATGAACACTTCATTTAAATTTTTCCTCCAAAAAGTATTCTTCCCTTTAATTAAAGTAAACACTTTAATTTAATTAATTAACCTTTGATTTAACTCTTAAATCAAACAAGCTTAACTCTTAAGCTCAAATTAGTCAACTTAACTCTTTAAGTTAACTTGTCCAATTGATGGTCAACATGGTACAAAATAATTAACTCCTTAATTATTGATCTAAATTAAATCTTAAATTATTTGATTAATTTAACACTTAAATTAATCAAACAAAAATTTACCGTTGGATTGGAACCTTGAAAATCGGTCACCAAAGGGTGATTTTTCCAACACTTGGAAAATTGCTCTACCAATTTTGGAAGCTATTTGGCTTTTTTGTATGACCCAATAGGTTTTACCACTCATTGGACATAGTTTCACAACTCTTTGTAACTTTTGAATATCTTATATTCATTTTAGTTTAAAACTCATTTTAAACTAATCAACTCGATTAAGTTAATCTCATCCAACCTCCATAGTCGATGTCCAACCTCAAACCCATGGAGCCTAACTAATTGGTCAAAATGAATATTTTGGATAACCATCATAGCTTCATGCATACCATGCAAATATGGTCTTTTCGTCTCCTATCTCCCTAAAGAAGCCCAGGGCAAGATATTTGCCAGCTCCCCAATAGCCTCGATACTATGTCTCTATTCTCAATGTTCGATTTCTATGTGTGACCTCACCTTTGGAAAACTCATTTTCCAAATTATCACACCACCTTGCACAAGGATTTCTTGGAATCGATCATTATAGAATACATAGTAGATACACTCGTCCTTCACAAAAGTAAGGAGTCGAATTCTATCTTGGATCACACAAACCTCCATGCCAAGTAGCTCATACCCAACCTCAACCCAAAAGACCCGCTAAGAGGTTAGGAAGAGTCAAAGCATGAGGACCGAACACAAGACTACCATGGATCCTCAAGTCAGAAGACTAATAATATGTACTAACGTAAATGGGAAAATTGACCACTACCAACTTGCCACTTTGGCTATCTAGTGGATTCTACGGAGAGTCTTCAATGACTTGTTCTCTAACAAGCACCCACTAACATGCACCCGTATCTCATACAGATTGCTCATGGAATGGAACAATATCTAACTCTTGGATTTATACATCGCCAGTGCAAGTCTGTTCGGATCTAAGATGCCCCATCTCGTAAGATCCTATAACTTGGAAGATTTAAGATCATGGCTGTGTAAGACTTATTCCATGGTCATCGAACCAAGTCCCGTAGTCATGTGTGATCTAAGGGCTTTATCTAAATGCAAATAAAGTAATATAAACCAAGAATATCATTCAATCAAGATTGTTTTACAAGGAAATAGCTTTTACAAGGTTAATCTAATTGGCTTGCCAGACACTATTTCAACAAGATTTAGGATAAGCATCCTACGTATTAAGAATACATATCTATATAGATAGATTGAAGAGGATACTGGGGCTTTCCTAGACCCCGTACATTGACAAGATACTAAAGAGGTTTAGTATAGAAAAATCCAAGAGAGGATTTCTCCCTTTGGGACATGGCACTTATCTCTCTAAGTCTATGACCCCAAAGGCTGATGATGAGAGACAAAGAATGTCCCACGTACCTTATGTGTTATCTATAGGGAGCATAATATATATTGTTCAATGTACGAGACCGAATGTAGCCCACGCTCTTAGTATTACAAGTCGTTTCCAATCCAACCCCATTAAATGTCACTAGATGGCCGTTAAAATAATCCTTAAGTTGAAAAGGACTAAGGAGTTGTTTTTGGTATATGGCAATGGAGAATTGAAACTTGAGGGGTTTTTGGATTCTATTTTCCAATCTGATTTATATGACCTAAAATTTACTTTTGGATTTATATTTTATCTCAATTGTGGTGAGTTGAGTTGGAAAAGTTCCAGACAAGACACCATGGCCAATTCTATCACTGAGGCATAATAAATTGCGGCTTTGAAAATGCAAAGGATGATGTTTGGATAAAAAACTTCATCTAAGAATTTGATGTAGTGCCTAGCATTGTTGAGCCAGTCGTTATCTTCTGTGACAAAAATAGGGCGGTAGCACAAGCTAAAGAGCCAAGATCTCATCAGTGGTCTAAACACATCATAGGCAATTCTATCACTGAGGCATAATATATTGCGGCTTCGAAAATGCAAAGAATGATGTTTGGATGAAAAACTTCATCTAAGAGTTTGATGTAGTGCCTAGCATTGTTGAGCCAGTCGTTATCTTCTGTGACAAAAATGGGACGGTGGCACAAGCTAAGGAGTTAAGATCTCATTAGTGGTCTAAACACATTTTTGAGTCGATATCATTTGATTTGAGAAATCATTGATAGAGGCAACATCTGACTGGAAAGAGTTGCTTTAGAAGAGAATATATTAGATCCACTGACTAAACCCCTACCACAAAAGGTCTTTAAATGATATCTTGAGAAGATGGGTCTTAAGACTACAGGGAATTGGCTTTAGGGAAAGTGGGAGACTGTTGGAATAGTACCCCACAAGCCAATTAGATTGACGCTGTAAACTATTTCACTAGTGATACAATTTAGATTGAATGATATTTTTCAAACGACCATCTTCATCTTATGCACATATTTACTTCATGGCATTTGGTTGTGACCCTTAGATCACACAAGACTACGGGACTTGGTCACGCACTAGGTGGTAATCATGAAACAAATTTTATACGGCTGTTATCTTAAATACTTCCAAGTCATAGGATCTTATGAGACCAAAGGCATCTAAGATCCAGATAAACTTACACTGATGATGCATTAATCCATGGAGTTAGATGTTAATCCACTAAAGACCCACTTGGAGAATCTACTAGATAGTCGTAGTGGAACGTTCTCTAACTTATGCTAGTACATATAATTAGTCCTTTGACCTGAGGATCTATTGTAACCTTGTGTTTAGGTTATCATGCTTTGACTCTTCCCTGGCCAAGTAGCAAGTCGTTTGGGTAAAGATTGGGTACGAGCTACTTAGGCATAGAGGTTTATGAGATCCAAGATGGGATCCAACTCCTCATTGTTGTGAAGGGCGGTACATCTCCTATGTATTCTATAATGATCGATTTCATGAAATCCTTGAGCAAGATAGTATGATAATTTAGAAAAGGAGTTTTTCAAAGATGAGATCATAAAGGGAATTGAACATTGAGAATAGAAACATAGTATTGAGGTTCTTAGGGAGCCGACAAATATGTTGCCCTCGGCCTTTTTCAGGGGATAAGAGACAAAATGACTGTATTTGCATGGCACGCGTAGAGCTAGAATGGTTCTCCCAAAGCATTGATTTTGGCCAACTAGTAGGATCCATAGGCTTGAGGTTAGACATCAACCGTAGAAGTTGGGCACTCTTAAATTAATAGAGATTAATTACATTGAGTCGATTAGTTTTAATGAGATTAAACTAAACTGAATATTTGATATTCTAATGAATGGTAGAACCTAACAACTCACACACAAAAGCTAATTGCATATCCTAGGCGATGTAGGAGAATTTTCTAAGAATTAGATATATTCTCACATGATAGATTTTGGAGGATTGACCGATTGACACAAATGTTGTGCTCAATTTGTGGCTTGATAAATTTAATTTTTAAATTGATCTAATTAATTTAAGGAGTTAAATTAAGATCAATAATTAAGGAATTAATTATTTGGTGCCACATGACTATCAATTGGTCGAGTTAACTTAAGGGGTTAAGTTAACAATTGCTAGATAAAAGAGTTTAACTACTTGGCTTAAAGAGTTAAGTCAAGATGATTAATTAAATTAAAGGTGTTTAATTTAATTAAAATAAAAAATTAATTTTGGAGAAAATTTTCAAATGAAAGGTTCATTTGGAGTGGCATTAGAATTTATTTGGAAAACATATCATGAGATGAAATGAAGATTTCAAATGAAATTCAAATGCGCACATAATTCACATTCATGCTAACTTGTAATGCAAGTGGGCGACCCCTTCCTTGAGAAAGGTGTGATGCCACCTTTGCATCACACCATCCTCCCTCTATACATAGATATATAGGAGGGCGGCCAAAAAGAGTAGCAAGACATCACATTTCATGTTAATTAGATTTTCTCAAAAATTTCCTCCAATTTTCAAGTGTTGCATCTGTGTTGAAGCTTCACCTCTCTTCTTCTTCAACCTCCAATTCAAGCATTCATTCTTGCATATTCTTCTCTTTATTCTCCAGCTAATATTAAGAAGAATTGGTGTTACATTGGTGTGTGGATCTTAATGTTAGAGGTAAGACAATTGAATTGTTGTGTCTTTTGGAGATCTAGTTTATGGTAGTAATTTTTGAGCCATCTTTGGAGGTCTTGCCGAGCACTGATTGAGCTGAATTTTGGACTGATGATACATCAAAGAGTTGATGATATTTTGATGCAAGTTTTACTGAAATCGGAGCTCATTTTACTAGTCTAACATTGATCAGAATCCACTGTGCCGCTAGAAGATAGTTTTTTAGTGTCAAAGGCTTTCTTCTTGCTTCCTTGGTTTTTTTGAGCAAAACAAGGTAATTCTCTATCTAAATCTGAATCAATGGCATGGTTAGATCCTTTTTATTATGTGTACTCTAGTTAATTTTTGTTTTTAATATTTTGATTATTGGATCCTATGGCTACATGTAACTTCAATATGTAAGATGTTTCTCCCAAATCTTTCATGGAGAACTAAGTAGATAACCATACTTTAGCACACTGTAACGTTTGTCTCTCATTCCCACTAAGAAGAATGTCATCGACATAAAGCACAATACGTTGTACACTACTCCCACTAGCCTTTTTGTACACGCAAGGTTCATACACATTTTTGACAATGTCAAATGATCTATCTGTCTTATCAAAACGTATGTTCCAAATTCGAGACACTTGTTTGAGTCCATAAATGAATCTCTTGAGTTTGCAAACCTTTTGCTCACTCCATTTGGATATAAAACTTGTGGTTGCACCATATAGATTTCTTCTTCAATGTTTAGATTGAGGAAAGCAATTTTCACATCCATTGGCCATATCTCATAGTCATAATATACGGCTATAGCAAACAAAATCCTAATGGACTTAAGCATAGCGACCGGTGAAAAGGTTTCCTCAAAATCAATACTAGGTCTCTGAGTGAAACCTTTTACCACTAGTCGTGCCTTAAATGTCATTATCTCTCCATCGACTCCGAGCTTTCGCTTATAGACCCACTTGCAACCAATGGTTATTATACCCCTCGGTGGATGTACCAAAGTCCACACTTTATTGAAATACATGGAGTCCATTTCTGATTTCATGGCGTCAAGCCAATGTCTCAAATTTATGTCCAACATAGCTTTCTCATAGGTCTTTGGATCACAATTCGAACCTTTTGGATTACTTCTTGATTTGGTCCGACCTTTTCAAATGTTGTGTGCAAGGCTCGTAATGTTTACTTATTTTTACCACTTATAGGATTTGTTGATCATCTTGAACTTCGTCAAGTTCAACAACAACTCCATTTCTATCTAGTAGAAATTCTTTTCTCCAAAAAATGGGTTTTCCTTAAAACAAATACGTTATGTTATGAGGAATTATAGAAATAATAACCCAAAGACTCTCTTGGGTATCCCACAAACTTGCACAAGGTTGATCTTGCATCCACCTTGTCTCCCACTAATCGATTGACGTAAGCGGGAGACCCCCAAACTTTTAGAAAAGAGTAAGAAGGTGCTTTGCCATACCACAACTCATGTGGTGTCTTTGGCACTAACTTTGAGGGTACTGCATTTAGTAGCCTCACCGCCGATATTAAGGCTATCCTTACAAGGATATAGGCATATCAAAAAAGCTCATCATGGAACGTGTCATGTCCAACAAGGTATGGTTTCTCCTCTCGGCTACTTCATTGTGTTGGGGTGTGTCGAGTGGAGTCTATTGAGAGAGAATCTCATTCTTCTTTAGATAATCCAAGAATTTGGTACTTAAGTATTCTCCTTCTCGATCTAATCAAAGAGCTCCAATGCTTAGTCCCTTTTGCTTCTCTACTTCATTCCTACGCTTTTTGAAATTTTCAAAGGCTTAGAATTTGTATTTCATAAGATACACATGTTCAAACTGAGTATAATCATCGGTGAAGGTGATGAAGTAAAAATAGTATTGGATTAAATTCAAAGGACTTGTGGTTTGCTCCATTTGTCCTATAAAAGAGCTTTGGTCATTTCTCATTTTAAACAAGACTCACAAGTAGGAAGTTCCTCAATGCCACTAATATTTAGTGCTTTGAGAGCTCTATCTTGTTTATCCTATTTTGGAAAATGTATTGAAGTCTTGCATGTCACAAGATGGAATCTACTTGGTTATCTAATTTTCTTTTACTTTGTTGAATGTGCAAAATGATGGTTGAGAATCCAAAATGTACAATCCATTATTTAATGTACCTTGTGCAATTAAAGAACCATTCTTTAATGCCTTCAAGTTCCCATTACATATAGAAAAATCATATCCTTCATTATCCAACACGAGAATAGAAATAATGTTCTTAACAAGATTGGGTATATAAAAGCAAGGATCAAGTACAATGTAGGAGTCCCCAAGTCTAACTTTATTACATCTTTGACTATGGCCGCAACTTTTGCTCCATTACTTAAGCAAAGGATCATATCCTCATCACTGAGGCTCCTTCTTCTTTCTATCTCCTGTAATGAATTACAAATGTGAGAACTACATATGGTATCAAATACTCATGAGAAAGAATTTTTTGTTAAGTGGACTTCAATAAAGTATATACCCTTTTCCAAGGGTGCCAAGGTATTCCTTGCAATTTCTTTTCCAGTGGCCTTTCCACCACAATAGAAACAAGTATCATTGGCTTTGGCCTCTTTCTTTTTCTTGATTCCCCCTAAACATTTCAAGGGTTGCTTTTTCTTAGAGAAGGAGCTCTTCTTCCTTTTACCTCACTTCTTAGCACCCCTAAGGCTCTTAGACTTATAGGAGGAAGCTGATGGCAAGTAAGGTACTAGGATCCAATAATAAAACTTCAAAAACTCAAATAGACTAGTGCTTTGCAAAGCCACAAGGATCTGAACATGCTTATTATTCTAATTTATATGGAGAGTTACCTTGATAAGCAAAATCCAAAGAAAGGATGAAGAACTCTTCTTCAATCCAGAATCTATCAAACAACGGTGCAGTTGGAACGATGCAACTTTTTCATGATCCAAATGTCTCCAAAAATTCTAAAAAACTTCCAATAGATCCTCAACTCTTTGATGAAGCTACTGTGAAAAGTTTATATCAAAAATCTTTCTAGATCCCCTGGACAAAATTCACCAAGTCACTGCCTTGACTGGTGGATCTCCAAGGCACAACAATCCTATTGTCTTGCCTCTATTAACATGATCCACACACTAATGCTTTTTTTAATTTCTCCTTAACACTAGCTATAGATAAAGAGGAGAAAAGAAAGATTGAAGGTTGATTTTGGGGTCGGATAAGAGAAAAGAAGTGGAGCTTCAACTCATGAGGCAACACTTAGGAGGAGGGAAAAATGTGATAATCTAATTCTTCACATGGATTGATATATGGCGCCCACTCTCACCTCTATATATATATATAGAGGGAGGATGGTGTGATGCCAAAGTGGCATTACACCTTTAGCAAGGTGGTTTGCAATTTAGCAAATTCAAATCAAATTTGAATTTTGTGTGCATTTCAATTACATTTGGAATCTAATTTCAAATTAATTAAATGCTACACCAAATGAACCTTTCATTTTAATTTTTCCCTCCAAAAATGATTATTCTCATTAATTAAACTAAACACTTTAATTTAATTAATTTAATCCTTAACTTAACTCTTTAGTCAATTTAAGGAGTTAAATTTGACCAATTATTAAGTAGTTAATTATTTGTTGCTCCATGACCATTAATCGGTCAAGTTAATGTAACTCTTTAAGTTAACTTGACCAATTAATGGTCATGGAGCAACAAATAATTAAATACTTAATAATTGGTCTAATTTAACTCCTTAAATTATTTGATCAATTTAACAATTAAATTAATCAAGCCAAAATTGACCTCAATTTTCGGGCCACACCAAAATCGGTCACTAGGAGTAAGTTTCTAAAACTTTGAAAAATTCCTCAATCATTTAGGGAATGTAATTAGCTTTTGTGTGTGACCCGATAGGTTCTGCCATTCATTGGACATGGGCTCACAACTCCTTGTGACTTTTGAATATTATATATTCCTTTTAGTTTAAACTCTTGTAAGCCAATCGACTTAATTCAATTAATCTCCATTAATTGAAGAATACGCAATCTCCATGGTCGATGTCCAACCTCAAACCCATGAGCCTAACTAATTGACCGAAATGAATGCTCTTGGAGAACCATTATAGCTCTACGTATGCCATGCAAATACGAACCTTCCATTTCCTATCTCCCAAAACACCCTAAAATCGGTCACTAGGAGTAAGTTTCTACTTAGAAAAATTCCTCAATCATTTAGGGAATGTAATTAGCTTTTGTGTGTGACCCAATAGGTTCTGCCATTCATTAGACATGGGCTTACAACTCCTTGTGACTTTTGAATATTATATATTCCTTTTAGTTTAAACTCTTGTAAGCCAATCGACTTAATTCAATTAATCTCCATTAATTGAAGAATACGCAATCTCCATGGTCGATGTCCAACCTCAAGCCCATGGAGCCTAACTAATTGACTGAAATGAATGCTCTTGGAGAACCATTATAGCTCTACATATGCCATGCAAATACAAACCTTCCATTTCCTATCTCCTAAAACACCCCAAAATCGGTCACTAGGAGTAAGTTTCTACTTAGAAAAATTCCTCAATCATTTAAGGAATGTAATTAGCTTTTGTGTGTGACCTAATAGGTTCTGCCAATCATTAGACATGGGCTTACAACTCCTTGTGACTTTTGAATATTATATATTCCTTTCAGTTTAAACTCTTGTAAACTAATCGACTCAATTCAATTAATCTCCATTAATTGAAGAATACACAATCTCCATGGTCGATGTCCAACCTCAAGTCCATGGAGCCTAACTAATTGGCCAAAATGAATGCTCTTAGAGAACCATTATTGCTCTATGCATGCCATGCAAATACGAATCTTCCATCTCCTATCTCCCAAAAGGCCCAAGGTAAGATATTTGCTGGCTCCCTAATAGCCTTGATACTATGTTTCTATTCCCAATGTAAGATTCCATTTTATGACCTCATCTTTGGAAATCTCCTTTTCCAAATTGTCATACTGCCTTGTGTAAGGATTTCTTAGAATCGATCATTATAGAATACATAGGAGGTGTACTCGCCCTTCATAAAGATGAGGAATCGGATTCCATCTTGGATCTCACAAACCTCCATATCTAAATAGCTCATGCCCAATCACCATCTGAATGGCCCGTTAAGTGATCAAGGATGAGTCAAAGCCCGTGGACCTAAATATAAGGTTACCCTGGATCTTCAGGTCAAACGACTAATTATATGCACTAGCGTGAGCTGGAGAATTTGCCACCACCAACTTGCCACTTTGGCTACCTAGTAGATTATCCGAGTCGGCCTTCAATACCTTGTTTCTTAACAAGTACCTACTAACATGCATCCATATCTCGTATGGAATTGTTCATAGAATTGAGCAATATAAAACTCCTTGGATCTATGCATCGTTAGTGCAAGTCTATCCAGATCTTAGGTGTTCTATCTTTTAAGATCCTATAACTTAAAAGATTTAAGATCACAACTGTCTAAGACTTATTCCAAGATCACCACCCAGTGCATGACCATATCTCGTAGTCTAGTGTGATCTATGGGCTTCAATCAAATGCCAATGAAATAAATATAAGCATAAGATGAAGATGGCCATAGTACGAATATCATTCAGTCAAGATTGTATCACAAGTGAAATAGTTTACAACACCAATCTAATCGGCTTGCGGATCACTATTCCAACTATCTCCCACTTGCCCTAAAGCCAATTCCCCATAGTTTTAAAACTGATCTTCTCAAGATATCCTTCAAAGACCTTTTGTGATAGAGGTTTAGTCAGTGGATCTACTATATTCTCTTCTGAGGTAACTCTTTCCACTCAGATATCGCTTCTATCAATAATCTCCCAGATCAAATGATATCACCTCAATATGTGCTTAGATCGCTAATGAGATCTTAGCTCTTTAGCTTGCACCACCGCACTGTTGTTATCATAGAAGACAACCATTGGCTCAGTAATACTAGGCACTACATTCAATTCTTGAATGAAGCTTTTTAGCTAAACACTTTCTTTTGCAGCTTCTGAATCCGTAATATATTATGTCTTTATGGTAGAGTCGATTGTAGTGTCTTATTTCGAACTCTTCCAACTCACTGCACCGCCATTGAGGTAAAATATGAATTCAGAAGTAGATTTTAGGTCATGTATATTGGATCAGAAACTAGAATCCGAAAACCCCATGAATTTCAATTATCCATTGCCATACACTTGAAACTTAGTCTTTCTCAAGTATTTAAGGATTGCTTTTACGGCCATCCAGTGATTTTCACTGGGATTGGATTAGAAATGGCTTATAACACTTAGAGCGTGTGGCACATTCGGTCTTGCACATTGAATTGTAAACATTATGCTCTTAATAGCTGACATATAAGGTATATGGGACATCATTTGTCTCTCCTCATCAATCTTAAGGACCACAGACTTGGAGAGATAAATGTCGTGTCCTATAGAAAGGAATCCCCTCTTGGATTTTTCTATATTAAGCCACTTTAGTATCTTGTCAATGTAAGGGGTTTGGAAAAGCCCCAGCATCCTCCTTGATCTATCTCTATAGATACGTGTTCCCAATATGTAGGATGCTTATCCTAAATCCTTCATGGAGATTGAATAGATAACTATGCTTTTGTATACTCTAACATTTCTACCTCATTCCCAATGAGGAGGATGTCATCAACATAAAGCACAATAAACTATATACTACTCCCACTAGCCTTTATATACACTCATGGTTCATACATATTTTTGACAAAGCCAAATGATTTGATTATCTTATCAAAATATATGTTCCAACCTCAGGACGCCTGTTTGAGTCTATCAATACATCTCTAAAGTTTGCAAACCTTTTTCTCACATCCATTTGCCATATCTCATAGTCATAATATGTAGCTATGGCAAGTAGAATCCGAATGGACTTAGGCATTCCAACCGGTTAAAAGGTTTTCTCGAAATAGATACCGAGTCTTTAAGTGTGGCCTTTTGCTATTAGTTTCGCCTTAAAGGTTACTACCTCTCCAAAAAATCCTAGCTTTCACTTATAGATCCATTTGCAACCAATGGGAACTATTCCCTTTGGTGGATCTATCAAAGTCTATACTTTATTGGAGTACATGGAGTCTATTTCAGATCTCACGCCGCCTAGCCAATATCCCGAGTCTATGTCTAATATAGCTTCCTCATAGGTCTTTGGATCACTATCTGACTGGCCCATCTCATAAAGGAAGCTAAACCTTATTTGTTTCTACTACTTGTGGGATTTGTTGATCATCTTGAACTTCATCAAGTTCAATGACAATGCCCTTACTATCTAATAAAAATTCCTTTTGTTCCAAGAGATGATAAAATTATTAACCCGTAGGATCTCTAAGGTATCCTACAAACTTGGACAAGTTGAATTTACTATCCAACTTGTCTCCCACTAACCATCTCACGTAGGCGGGAGACCCCTAAACCTTAAGGTAATGTTAAGAGAGTGCTTTGCCAAACCATATCTAATGTGGTGTTTTGGCACCGACATTGAGGGTGCTACATTTAGTAACCTCACAGCCGTTTCTAAAGTGCATCCCCAAAAGGATATGGGCATATCGAAATAACTCATCATGGAACGTACTATGTCTAACAAAATAGGATTTCTCCTTTCAGCTACTACATTATGTTGGGATATATCGGATGGAGTACATAAAGAGAAAATCCCATTCTTCTTTAGATAACCTAAGAATTTGGTACTTAAGTATTCTCTCCCTCAATTTGATCGAAGAGCTTTAATACTAAGTCCCTTTTGCTTTTTTACTTCATCCTATACTCTTTGAACTTTCCAAAGGTTTCAGACTTGTACTTCATAAGATACATAGGTCCGAACTGACTATAACCATTGGTGAAGATGATAAAATGGAATAGTCCCCTCTCGCACTAACTTTTAGTGGGCCACAAACATCCGTATGGATCAAATTCAAAGGACTTGAGGTGTGCTTTGTTTGTCCTACAAAAGGAGCCTTGGTCATTTTTCCCCTCAAACAAGATTCACAAGTAGAAAGGTTCTCAATGCTATTAACTTCTAGTGCTTTGAGTGCTTCTAACTTATTCATCTTATTTTTAGAGACATAACCAAGTCTTGCATGCCAAAGAATGGCATCTTCTTGGTTATCTGAATTTATTTTATTTGATTGAATGTGCATTAGTGAATGTTAGGAATCTAGTATGTATAACCCCTTATTAAATGTACCTTGTGAAATTAAAGAATCATTCTTTAATGCTTTAATATCCCATTCGATATAAAAAAATCATATCCTTCATTATCAAGAATAGGAATTGAAACAATGTTTTTAACAAGTTAGGATCCATAATAACAAGGATCTAACAGAATATAAGCATTCCCCAAGTCTAACTTTACTACACCTTGGACCGTGGTGGCAACTCTTGCTTCATTTTCGAAGCAGAGGATCATATCCTTTTCATGCAGACTCTTTCTTCTTTCCATCCCCTGTAACGAATTACAATGGTGAGAACCACATGCGGTATCAAATACCCATGAGGAAGAATTAGTCATTAAGTGAACTTTAATAAAATACATACCCTTCATAAGGGTGCCAAGGTATTCCTTGCAATTTCTTTTCTAATGCCCCTTTTCGCTACAGTTAAAATAAGTTACATAGATTTTGTCACCTTTTTTTTTCTTAACTCCCCCCAAACCCTTCAAGGGTTGCTTCCTTTTCAAGGAGGAACTCTTCTTTCTCTTAACTTCCTTTCTAGGACCTCTAAGGCCCTTCGACTTAGAGGTGGAAGCAAGCATAAGAGGCTTTTCCAATTTCATAGTCACCTCGGCAGTCACCATCATGGTCACTAATTCGTTATTCGTCACCTCTTGTGTGGACATATTTAAGTTCATAACAAATTAGTTGAACAAATGGGGAGATAGTTGTAGGATCAAATCCACATAGAGATCATTGTCCATGACCATGTCTAGTTGTCCAAGATTTTTGATGAGTCCAATCATCTTAAGCACGTGATCATGGACACTTGAACCCTCTACTATCCTTGATTTAAAGAGCTCTCTAGACAAAATAAACTTTTCATGTCTTGTTTGTACACCATACAACTCTTGTAAGTGTTTATATATCTCACTTGCATATCTTCTATGATCGTAAGTCTTTTGGAGCTCAATATCATGGAAGCCATCATGAGGCATCTTACTTATAGATCATCATCCACACATTTAGTGAACACTTCACGGGCCTCATCGGTGGCATCATCACCCAACGTGTCCAGCGGACATTGATCAAGTACAAAGTCCTCTTGTCATAGTTAAGAATGATTTTAAGGTTCCTTAATAATCACGGAAGTTAGGCCCGGTGAGTTTATTTGTTTCCAAAATGTTTGCGAGTGGATTTGTAGCCATTTTCTTTTTAAAGATTTCAAAAATCCACAAGAGGTGAAAAAATATTATAAGCATACGATTGAATTTTGATATTGAAAACATGTTCCTGGTCTTTCAAGCATGTTTTTCTCCAACTATTTTATCAAGTCCTTTATCCCCTAGAAGAACTTAAGAAAACTCATTTCCTAGTGAGAATCAAGATCCTAAGGACTTGTAAGTGGACCCCTACTTCGAGTGCCATCCACAAATAATCCGAAGGTAAGCAACACTTGCTAATTTCATCTCATGCAACTTTTGATATATTTTGCCTCATTTATCATGAAGACACGCAGCTTCGAGTGCATCTACATTACTTAGGGTTAAGTTGAACCTACCAATCAAACTTTGATTCAAGATGGCTCCACAACATCCCACGCTTTGTGTGCCAATGCATGGAGGTTCTCAAATCAAAGGTGCACCATATGCTAAGTATACACTCACAACTTTCCTCCTACGTATGACCCCCATCATGGCTTATATTATTTGTAGAAGGCATGGATTAATTAAAACTTCTTTTAATTTATATCCATTTTAACTTAATATTGAAAAAACTTAGACATTCTAAGTATTGGGTTTTTGCTTGCAAAGATCTCATTATTTTATCTTCTTATTTCGGTTTTTTATATCCTAAATATACATCTCATACATCAATAGGATATGAAAAGCACAAACAAGTAAATGCGCCTAGCATGCTCCTAGGCTGGGATGACCATAAGCCTAACTAAGTGGTGCACTTATAGCTATAGGTGCACCACCTAGTTGATTTTAAGTGGGTTGATAAAATCTAGATATTACATGAGCGTATCCCCATACATTCTTGGGTCTTCTTGGGTCTCCATGCCTCCAATGGTCTCCTTGCTCCTTTTAATATTTACCAGAGAAAGAAATCCTCACTCCTAGTGATTCTACTCTCATAACATTTACAAGATAGAAATTAAGAGACATGTAAGCCCTAATTTAATACACCCATTTTCAACAATTGGAAACAAATAAAATCAATACTAAAGGCTCATGATCATCCTCATTCATTCATCGTTCATTCAATAATTAAATGAACAATAAATAAATCTAGAATTAACAATTAATTCCAACAATTAGATGCTTATCTCATAAACAAATAATTGGCCAAGCAAGAGGAAGCATAACAGTTATGCCATAAATTGTAGATTAACTTTAATGAATTTTTAAAAGCATTCAAAAATGCCAAACATAATTTTGAGAACTTGCACAACACTTGTGAATCTATCATGTGTGAATCAAAACACATTTGGTCACATAAAGGAGAACAAAAAAAAAAAAAAAATCAAGCAAAATGAAAATTGGCCTTTACCTGCCCAGGCTGGGCAGGAGCTCATCTTTTTAACTCTTACTCAAGTCAAGTACTAATTAGCTCAACTTTTATTCACCAAAAATTTTAGGACACTTCCTAAACATTAAAACAAACATTATAGAGGAAATTTCAAATTTAGAACGCCTTTCAAAAATAGAATTTCAAGTGCTCAATCATGCTTTCTAAATAAGTTAAATTAAGAATCACATTCTTCAAAATGCTCCTACAAAACTCCAATCAAATTGGATCCAAAAATGACCAAAACTAGTTAAGGTCAACCAACACATGCTAAATCAACATATAACATCAATTAATACCAAATCAACATTCAAAATTAATGGCTATGAATTAAAACATACTAATCATATGAATCAACACTTAAAACACATATTAACATGCTTTCAATTCATCAATCAAGGAGCCACACACAACATCATCCAAATACTACAATCCATCATATGGATTGAGAACTTGGTGATTTGGATCAATCTATCACATGAATCAATTAATAAAAAAATCCAAATCAAATACTACTTGATGGCAAGTAAAGCACTAGGATCCAATAATAAAACTTCAAAAGCACAAATAAATTAGTGCTCTACAAGAAAATAATGATCTAAACATGCTTAGGATTCATATTTGGATGGATAGTTACCTTGATAAGCAAAATCCAAAGGAAGGATGAAGAGCTCTTATTCAATCTAGAATCTATCAAACAGCAGCGCAACTAGAAGGATGAAACTTTTGCACAATCCAAATGTCTCCAAAAATTCTGAAAATCTTCCAATAGATCCTCAACTCTTTGATAAAGCTACTATGAAAATTTCATATAAAAAATCCTTCTGGATATCTTGGAAAAAATTCGCCAAGTCACTGCCTTGACTGGTGGATCTCCAAGGCACAACAATCCTATTGTCTTACCTCTATCAATATGATCGACAAACCAATGCTTTTTCCAATTTCTCCCCAATATTAGCTGTAGATAGAGGGGAGAAGAGAGAGTTTGAAGGCTGATTTTGGGGTTGGAGAAGAAGAGAGAAGTGAAGCTTCATCTTATGAGGCAACAGTTGGAAGAAAGGAAAAATGTGAGAATCTAATTCTTCACATGGATTGATATAGGGCCGCCTACTCTCACCTCTATATCCTTATATAGAGGGAGGATGGTGTGATTCCAAGGTGGCATCACACTTTCCTTAAGGTGGGTGGACTAGCCCCTTGTCTTGCAAGTTGGCAAATTCAAATAAAATTTGAATTTTATGTTCATTTCAGTTACATTTGAAATCTAATTTCAAATTAATTAAAAACCACACCAAATAAACCTTTCATTTTAAATTTTTTCTCCAAAAATGATTCTTCTCATAAATTAAATTAAACACTTTAATTTAATTAATTTAATCCTTGACTTAACTCTTAAGTCAATTAGCTTAACTCCTTAAGCTAAGAATTGTTAACATAGCTCTTTAAGTTAACTTGACCTATTAATGGTCATGTGGCAATAAATAATTAACTACTTAATAATTGGTCTAATTTAACTCCTTAAATTATCTGATCAATTTAACAGTTAAAATAATCAAGCTAAAATTGTCCTCAATTTTCGGTCAACCAAAGATCGGTCACTAGGAGTGAGTTCCAACACTTAGAAAAATTCCTCCATCATTTAGGAAATGCAATTGGCTTTCTTGTGTGACCTAATAGGTTATGCCATTCATTGAACATTGGCTCACAACTCTTTGTAACTTTTGAATATCATGTATTCCTTTTAGTTTAAACTCATTTAAACTGATCAACTCGATTCATTTAATCTCCAGATTAATTGAAAAGTACCAAATCTCTATGGTTGATTTCCAACCTCAAGCCCATAGAGCGCAACTAATTAGCTGAAATGAATGCTCTTGGAGATACATTATAGCTTTACGCGTGCTTTATAAATACGTCTTTCCGTCTGCTATCTCCTGAAAGAGGCCTAGGGCAAGATGTTTTGCCAGCTGTCTAATAGCCTCGATATTATATCTCTATTCCCAAATTATCATACTAACTTGTGCAAAGATTTCTTAGAATCGATTATTATAAAATACATAGGAGATGTACTCGTCCTTCTAAAATTGAGGAGTCAGATTTCATCTTGGATCTCACAAACCTCCATATCTAAGTAGCTCATGCCCAATCACCACCTAAACGGCCCACTAAGTAACCAAGGAGGAGTCAAAGCATGAAGACCTAAATACAAAGTTACTATAGATCCTTAGGTCTAAGGACTAATTATATGCACTAGCGTAAGCTAGGAAATTTGCCACTACCGACTTGCCACTTCGGCTATCTAGTGGATTCTTTGGGTGGGCCTTCAATGTCTTGTTCCCTAACAAGTACCCACTAACATGTATCCATATCTCATATGAGATTGCTCATGGAACGAAGCAATATTCAACTCCTTAGATCTATGCATCGTTAATGCAAGTATATTCGGATCTTAGATGCCATGTCTCTCAAATTCTATGACTTGGAAGATTTAAGATCACAACTATGTAAGACTTATTCAATGATCACCACCCAGTACGTGACCAAGTTTGGTAGTCTAGTGTGATCTAAGGGCTTCAACCAAATGCTAATGAAGTAAATATAAGCATAAGATGAAGATGGTCATATTCTAAATACCATTCAATCAAAATTGTATCACAAGTGAGATAGTTTTCAATGCCAATCTAACTAGCTTGTGGGGTACTATTCCAATAGAAGCAAGCATAAGAATCTTGTCTTTCTTCATTGTCACCTCGGCGGTCACCAATATATTAACCAACTCATTAATCGTTGCTTCTTGCTTCGTTTTCATAACGAATTAGTCAAAAAAGCTTGGCAATGATTGAAAGATTAAATCTACATAGAGCTTATTGTCCATGATAACATCCAACTGACCATGCTTCTCAATGCGATTGATCATTTTAAGCCATGGTCATGGGCACTCGAGCCCTCATTCGTTCTAGTCCTACAGAGCTCCTTAGATAATGAAAACCTTTCATGTCTAGTTTGCACACCATACAACTCTTGTGTTGGAATAGTACCCCGCAAACCAGTTAGATTGGCATGTAAGCTATTTTACTTGTTATAAAATCTTAATTGAATAATATTCATTTTACATAGCCTTCTTCATCTTATGCTTATATTACTTCACTAGCATTTGGTTGATACCCTTAAATCACACAAGACTATGGGTCTAGGTCACACACTGGGTGGTGATCTTGAAACAAGTCTTACATGGTCGTGATATTAAATCTTTCAAGTCATAGGATCTTATGAGGTAGAGCATCTAAGATTTGAATAGACTTATGAGCAAACCATAAAAAATATGGCTGCATGTTACTAGGTGCTTGTTAGAGAACAAGTTCACTGAAGGCCTGCCCGAAGAATCCACTAGATAGTTGTAGTGGCAAGTCGGTAGTGGCTAGTTCTCCAATTAGTCATTTAACTTGAGGATCTATGGTAACATTATGTTTAGGTCCTCGTGCTTTGTCTCTTCCTTGATCACTTAGCGGGTCATTTGGGTTGAGGTTGAGTATGAGCTACTTAGATATAGAGGTTTGTGAGGTCCAAGAAGGGATCCAACACCTCATCATTGTGAAAGGGGAGTATAGCTTTGATGTATTTTATAATGATCGCTTCCACAAAATCGTTGCGCAAGGTAGTATGACAATTTCTAAAAAGAGTTTTCCAAGGACGAGGTCATAAAGGGGAATTGAACATTAGAATAGAGACCTAGTATCGAGGCTATTAGGAAGCTGACAAATATCTTGCCCGAGGCCTCTTTCAGGAGATAGGAAATGGAAGGACCATATTTGTATGGTAAGCGTAGACGTAGAATGGTTCTCCAAAAGCATTCTTTTCAGCCAATTAGTTGGGCCCTATGGGCTTGAGGTTGGATATCGACCATGGAGATTGGGTACTCTCTCAATTAATGAAATTAATTGAATTAAGTTATTAGTTTAAAGGAGTTTAGACTAATGTGAATATTTGATATTCAATATATTACAATAGTTATGAGCCCTACTAGATGAAAAGGAGTTTTCCAGGGTTAGAAAATTTCCACTTTGATCGATTTTTGGAGGTAAATAGTTGACACAATTTTTGGTCATTTTGGATTGATCAATTTAATTGTTAAATTGATCTAAATAATTTAAGGAGTTAAACTAGTCCAATTAAATTAAGAGTTAATTTAATTGTTGCCACATAACTATTGATTGGTCAAAATAGCTTAAAAAGTTGAGCTAATTGACTTAAGAGTTAAATCAAAGGCTAATTAATTAAATTAAAGTGTTTAACTTAATTAAAATGAAGAATCAATTTTGGAAGAAAAATTCAAATAAAAATTTTATTTAGAGTATATTTAGAATTTATTTGGATGATATTTCATGTGATGAAATGAAGATTCCAAATGAAATTCAAATGCACATTAAATTAACATGCAACTTGCTTGCAAGTTGGCAAGCCTAGTTGGCACCCCACCTCAAGGAAGGTGTGATGCCACCTATGCATCACACTTTCCTCCCTCAATATATAGATATGGGGGAGTGGCCGGCCATGCATGTTAATCACACATAAAGCATCTAATTGTTAGATTCTCTCATTCCCTCCAATTTTGCATGTGTTGCCTCATGTGTCAAAGCTTCATATTTTTCTTCATCTCCTATCTCCAAAATCAACCTTCATACTCTCTAATCTCTTCTTTGTTTTCCAACTAACATAGTAGAGATTTGAATTGTCTATTAGTGTGTGGATCTTATCATTAAAGCAAAATAGTTGGATTGCTAGCCTTTAGGAGATCTTCTATTTGGGCAAAAACTTAGAGGCGTTATTGGAGTGCCTTAAGGAGTTTTGATTTGGCAGATTTTCTACTATAGATCCATCGAGGTGTTGGTGATTTTCAGTTCAAATTTTAGCTGATTCCAACGAGGTTTGGTTGGGCAAAAGTTGTCCACAATTTGTTCTGCTAGTGGAGACTACATTGAAGGTGTTCAAGCATTTCTTCACTGTTGGAATAGTGCCTGGCAAGCCAATTAGATTGGCTTTGTAAAAGCTATTTTCTTGTAAAATAATCTTGATTAAATGATATTCTATATATAGCCATCTTTATCTTATACTATTTATTACTTTACTTGCATTTGGATGAAGCCCCTAGATCACTAATGACTACGGAACTTGGTTTGATGACCATAGAATAAGTCTCACATGATTGTGATCTTAAATCTTTCGAGTAGAGGAACTTATGAGATGGGGCATCTAAGATCCTGATAGGCTTGCACTAACGATGTATAAATCCAAGAGTTGGATATTTCTCCGTTCTATGAGCAACCATATGAGATATGGGTGCATGTTAGTGGATGCATGTTAATGGGTGCTTGTTAGAGAATAAGGTACTGAAGGCCCATGGGATAATCCACTAGATAACGGTAGAAGCAAGTCGATAGTGGCAAGTTCTCCAGCATACGCTAGTGCATATTATTAGTCCTCTGACCTGAGGATCCATGGTAACCTTGTGTCTGGTCCTTATGCTTTGACTCTTCCTTGACCACTTGCGGGTCTTTCAGGTTGAGGTTAGGTATGAGCTACTTGGCATGGAGGTTTGTGAGATCTAAGATAGAATCTGACTCCTCGCTTTTATGAAGGGCGAGTGCATCTCCTATGTATTCTATAATAATCGATTCCAAGAAAACTTTGCATAAGGTGGTGTGACAATTTGGAAAATGAGTTTTCCAAAGATGAGGTCACACAAGGGAATCAAACATTGAGAATAGACGCATAGCATCGAGGCTATTAGGGAGCCGACAAATATCTTGCCCTAAGCCTCTTTTGGGAGATAGGAGACACAAGGACCGTATTTGCATAGCAAGCGTAGAGCTATAATGGTTCTCCAAAACATTCATTTCGGCTAATTAATTGGGCTTCATGGGCTTAAGGTTGGACATCAACCATGGAGATTGGGTACTCTTCAATTAATGAGATTAATTGAATTGAGTCGATTAGTTTAAAAGTGTTTTAAACTAAAATGAATATATGATATTCAAAAGTCACTAGGAGTTGTGAGACCATGTCCAATGAATGGTAGAACCTATTAGATCACACACAAAAGCCAATTAGCTTCCTAATTAATGGAGGAAATTTTCTAAGTGTTAGAGAATATCTCCTAGTAGACCGATTTTAAGGTATCAATTTTAAATGTCAATTTTGGCTTGATTAATTTAAGTGTTAAATTGATAAATTATTTTAAGGAGTTAAATTAGACCAATAATTAAGGAGTTAATTATTTGGTGCCAATATGACCATCAATTGGTGAAGTTAACTTAAAGAGTTAAGTTAACAAAATGTAAGCTTAAGAGTTGAGCTTGTTTGACTTAAGTGTTAAGTTAAAGGTTAGTTAATTAAATTAAAGTGTTTAATTTAATTAATGGGAAGAACACATTTTGGAGTGAAAATTCAAATGAAATGTTCATTCGAATTAGCATTTTAATTAACTTGAAATTAGATTTCAAATATAATTAAAATGCAAATGAAATTTAAATTGGATTTGGATTAGCATTTGCCACTTTGGCAAAATGCAAGTTGGCCGCCCATTTTTCTCATGGGAGTTGTGATGCCACCTTGGCATCACAACTTTCAGCCCCTATATATAGATATAGAGAGAGAGGGCTAGTTATTTTGTCAAAAGGTGTGAAGAATTAGATTCTCCACCATTCCCTCCAAAATCCTTGTAAGCATTGCATTGATGTGTTGAAAGCTTTGCTTACTTCTTCTGCTTTCCTACCAAAAATTGGCCTCCACCATATCTAATCTCTGGCCTTATTCCAGCTTATAGGCTAGATATTTTGGAAGATCTATTTGGTGTGTGGATCATATCAATAGAGGCAAACTAGTTTGTTTGCTACAGTTTGGAGATCCACTTGTATAGAGTCCAATTTGGGGATTTTCTCCAGGGAGTTCCAGAAAGCTTTTCAGTATAAATTTTTTATTGAGATTTCCCCAAGGTGTTGAGTATCTCCATTAGTTTTTTCATGATTTTTTGAGGTGATTTGGCTATGGTAAAAATCGCTCCACTCCTGTTGCGCATTTTCTGGCAGTTTCTGGATTGGTGAAAGGTTCACCTAATTCGCCTTAGATTTTGCTATTTCTAGGTAACAGTCTATCCAAATCTGAATCTTAGGCATGATTTGATCCTAATTATCATGTAAGCACTAGTTTATTAAGTTTTTGAAGTTTTTATAATTGGATCCTAGTGCCTTACTAGCTTTCAAGTGGTATCGGAGCCTAAATCATGCTTAGATTTGGATTTTTTTGTTAATGATTGATTAATGTGATGGATTGATCATAATCACCAAATTATTGATTCATATGATGGATTGGATTGTTTGGATGATGTTGTATGTGGCTCCTTGATTGATGAATTGAATACATGCTAATATGTGTTTTAAGTGTTGAATCATATGATTAGTATGTTTTAATTCATAGCCATTAATGTTGAATGTTGATTTAGCATTAGTTGATGTTATATGTTGATATAGCATGTTTATGAATGGCTAAAATAGTTTTGGTCATTTTTGGATCCAATATGATTGGAGTTTTGTTTGAGATTTTTGAAGAATACGATTCTTACTTGAACTTGATTTTTGAAGTTTGATTGAGCACTTAAATTTCAAGTTTTGAAATATGTTTTAGATCTGGAAATTTGTCCATAATGTGTGATTTAATGTTTATAATGAGTTCTAGCATTTTTGGTGCACAAAAGTTGAGCCAAAAATGGCCTAACTTGCCTTTGACCCAAAATAGGGGCTGCTGCTGGCTTTAGAACAAAATGGTAGGGCAATGATCGAGACTTACTGCCCAGCCAAGTGCTTGCCTCGGCCAGCAGTGCCTGATCATGGGTTGGGCAAGTTTTGTGCAATTTTTGGGCTCCTTTAGTGGATAGAAATGATGTTAAATCATGTGTTATGGATGCACAAGTGTTGTACAAGTTCTCAATTTTATGTTTGATATTTTTCAAGCTCCTTAAATATTTTTCAAGTTTTTGAAATAGTTTGCATTAAATTGGGGCTTGCATGCCTCTTTATTTCTACCTTGTAAATGTTATGAGAGTAAAATCACTAGGAGTGAGGTTTTCTGATAAATGTAATTATTACATAGAGTAATGGAGATCCTTGGAGGCATGGAGACTTATGAAGACCCATGAATGCATTGGATACACTCATGTAATAGCTAGATTTAATCAACCCACCTTAAATCAACTAGGTGGTGCACCTATGGCTCTAAGTGTACCACTTGGTTAGGCTCATGATCATCCCACCATAAGAGCATGCTATGTGCATTTACTTATTTATGCTTTCCATATCCTATTGATGTATGAGATGCATGGTTAGGATATAGAAAACCTATATAAGAAGATAAAATGATGAGTTCTTTGCAAGCAAAACACCCTTCACTTAGAATGTCGAAGTGCTTTTCAAATATTAAGTCGAAATGGATGCAAGTTAAAAGAGTTTTGATTAATCCAAGCCTTCTACCAATAGTATGTGGCATGATGATGCTGCCATTATTTGTGTGATGTTTCACGAGTCGTGGGTCACACTTATAATGGAAGGTTGTGACCATATACTTGGCATATGATGCACCTTTGATTTGAGAATGCCTATGCATTGTCACACAAGTCGTGGGATGTCATGGTGCCCGTCTCGAATCAAAGCTTGATTGGTAGGTCTGACTTAACACCTATTAGTGTGGATGTCTCATGAGTCGTGGGTCCACATGAAAGTGAGGCAAAATATATCAAGAGGTGCATGAGATGCAATTAGCAAAAGTTGCTTACCTTTCAATTGTTTGTGGATATCTCATGAGTTGTGGGTCCACTTGCAAGTCCTTGGGATCTTGATTCTCACTAGGAAATATGATTTCCCAAATTCCTCTTGGGGGTGAAGAATTTGATAAAATAGTGGGAGGAAAACATGCTTGAAAAATGATAAACATGTTTTTAATAACAAATTCAATCACATGCCGTATTCTCTTTTTCACCTTTGAGGATTTGTGAATTCTCAAGAATGGTTTAATGTTCTACTTAACGTTATTTTGGAAACCAATAAACCAACCGGGCCTAACTTCCTCTATTGACTTAACTTCAAAAATCGTTCTAGATTTCTGGAAGCGAATATATGTCTTATATCAAGGTACTCCTAATCCCAAGGGGATTAAAGTAGATCAAGAGACATGTGAAAAGTTCATGCATTGGGTTTAGGATTGTCCTATCTCACAGTCTCATGGTCGCATCTACAAACTTTAAAAATCTCAAAGAACATGAATAGTACCTTGGTTAAAGTTTACAAGAGTTGTAAAACAAATAAGGTATGAGAAGTTTATGTTGTCAAAAGAGATTTTTAAGCTAGGATGGATCTGAAGTCATATGTCATCGACTATAGTCCAAAGATGATTAGGTTTGGAGAAGTTTTTTCTACTTGGACGTAGTGATGAACAATGATGTCCATGAGGATTTAATCCTCACATCCTCACTGAGTTTTACTGATCAAATGTTGATGAAGAATAAGACTACCCTGACAAGGGCAAACTTTTGACACTTGTTTCCTCCTCTAAGTCTATAGGCCCTAGGGGTCCTATAGTATGAGGTAAAAGGAAGAAAAGTTCTTCCTCCAAGGGAAAACAACTATTAAACACGTCCAGAGGAGCCAAGAAGATTACAGAAGAAATAGTTGATATTATTTTTTTCTACTTTGGCTAGATAAGCAATTGGAAGCGGTTTTGCAAGGAATACCTTGCAACCCTTTGGAAGGGTATATACTTTATTGAAATGCATTTAAGGATAAATTCTTGATATCGCATATGGTTCTTATCTTTATAAGATGTTACAAAGAATAAGAAAGAAGAATAAAGCTAAGTGATGTGGATATGATCCACTGCCTTGACTAAGGAGCAAGAGTTGTGACCAAAGTTGAAGGCGTATAATAAGTTGGACTTAGGGAACTCCATAATTGTATTGAGCCCTTGCTATTATGTGCCATATATTGTTGTGACCATTATTTTGAATTCCCATTTTGAATAGTGAAGGATTTGATCCTTCTCTATCATATGGGAGATTGAAGGCATTAAAGAATGGGTTGTTTAATTGCTTATGGTACATTTAACAAAGGATTATACATATTGGATTCTCAACATCACTAATGCACTTTCAACAAAGTAAGAAAATTAGATATCCAAGAAAATGCCATGTTATGACATGTAACACTTGGACATATTTCTAAAAATAGGATGAATAAGTTAGAAGCTCTTAAAGTACTAAATGTTAGTGGCATTGAGGATCTTTCTACTTGTGAATCTTATCTAAAGGAAAAAATGACCAAGGATCCTTTGTAAGACAAATGGAGCACCCCACAAGTCTTTTGGATTTGATCTATATGGATGTTTGTGGACCACAAAAAGTTTGTGGGAGAGGAGGTTATCCCAACTTCACCCTCACGGATGACTATAGTTAGTTTGAATACGTGTTTCTTATGAAGAACAAGTTCGAATCCTTTTGAAAAGTTTAAAGTGTGTGAGACTGAAGTGGAAAAGCAATTGGGGCTAAGTATTAAAGCTGCTCGATCGGATCGAGGAAGAGAATACTTGAGCACTGTATTCTTGGATTATCTAAGGGAGAATGAGATTTTTTTTCAATAGACTCCTCCCGGCACACATATAATGAAGTAGCCGAGAGGAGAAATCGTACTTTGTTGGACATGGTACATTTTATGATGAGCTTCATTGATGTGCCTATATCCTTTAGGGGATATGCCTAAAAGACTACGGTGAAATTACTAAGTGTAGTACCTTCAAAAATTGGTACCAAAGACGCCACATGAAATATGGCATGGCAATGCACCCTCTTACCAATCTCTCAAGGTTTGGGGATCTCCTGCCTACGTGAGACAGACAGTGGGAGATAAGTTGGATAATAGATCTACCTTGTCCAAGTTTGTGGGATTCCCTTTAGAGTCTATAGGTTACTACTTCTAGGATCCCTAGAAACAAAAGGTGTTTATTTCAAGGAACACCACCTTTTTAGAAAAGGAATTTCTATAAGATAGAAAAAGACATTGTTCAACCTTGTGAAGTTCAAGATGATCATCAAATCCGATAAGAAATAGAAAAAAATATATATCAAAGAGTCTCACACACAACCTCTGACAAAGTTAGACCAAATCAAGAAGCAACTCGAAAAGTTCGGATTCTTTCATGAAATAGGCTAATCGAATAGTGATCCGAAGACCCATGAGAAAGCTGTTGGAATAGATTTGGGACATTGTCTTGAAGCCATGAGATCCAAAATGGACTCCATGTACTCAAACAAAGTATGGACTTTGGTAGATCCACTAAAGGGAATAGTTCTCGTTGGTTGCAAATGGATCTATAAGCGAATGCTTGGGGTAGATGGAGAAGTGGTGACTTTTAAGGCGACACTAGTGGCAAAAGGTTACACTCAAAGACCCGATATCATTTTTGAGAAAACCTTTTCACCTGTCGCAATGCCTAAGTCCATTCGGATCCTACTTGCCATAATCGCATATTACAACTTTGAGATACGACAAATAGATATGAAAACTACTTCCTTAATAGAGACATTGGAGAAGAAATCTATATGGAGCAACCACAAAGTTTTACATCTGAGGGGAGTGAGCAAAAGGTTTGCAAAACCCAAAGATCCATTTATGGACTCAAACAAGCGTCCCAAAGTTGGAACATACGTTTTGACAAAATAATCAAATCGTTTGGCTTTGTCAAAAATGTGTATGAACCATGTGTGTATAAGAAGGCTAGTGGGAGTAGTATATAAGTTTATTGTGCTTTATGTTGTTGAAATCCTTCTCATTGGGAATGAGGTGGGAATGCTAGAGTGTGCTAAAGCGGGGTTATCTACACAATTCTCCATGAAGAATTTGGAAGAAGCATACTACGTATTGGGAATACATATGTATAGAAATAGATCTGGGAGGATGCTGGGGCTATCCCAAACCCTGTACATTGACCAGATACTAAAAGGGTTTAGCATGGAAGAATCCAAGAGATGATTCCATCCTGTGGGACATAACATTTATCTCTCCAAGTCTATGGCCCCTTAAAAACTAACAACAAGAGACAAAGTATGTCCCACATACCTTATGACTCTACATTGGGAGCATAATGTATGCAGTTCAATGTACAAGACTGCATATGGTACACTCGCCAAATGTTACGAGTAGGTTCCAATCTAATCCCAATGAGAGTTACTGGATAGTCGTTAAAGAAATCCTTGAGTACTTGAGAAGGACTAAAGATTTGTTTTTGATATACCGCAACGGAGAATTGAAACCCGAGGGTTTTTCAGATTCAAGTTTCCAATCCAATGTAGATGACCTAAAATCCACCTCTGCATTTATATTTTGCCTTAATGGTGGCATGGTGAGTTGGAACAATTCCAACAAGACACCATGGCCGAGACCACTACTGAGGTGAAAAAATTTATGGTTTTGGAAACTGCAAGATGAGGTGTTTGGATAAAAACTCCATCCAACAGTTAGATGTAGTGCTTAGCGTGCATGAGCCTACAATTGTCTTTGGAAAACAACCTTCAACTTTAGCCAAGATCTCATCAGTGATCCAAACACAGTAATTGCGTTATCATTTGATATATGATATCATTTGGTAGAGGCAACAACTAAGTGGACAAAGTTGCCTCGAAAAAAATTTAGCAGAACTACTATCTAAACCCCTAACACAAAAGGTCTTTAGAGGACATCTTGAGAAGATGGGTCTTAAGGCGATAGGGCAAGTCGGAGATTGTGGGTATAGTACCCTGTAAACTAAGTAGATTGGCCTTATAAAAGCTATTTCCTTGTAAAATAATCTTGATTGAATGATATTTCATATATAGACATCTTCATCTTATACTCTTTACTACTTCACTTGCATTTGGATGAGCCCCTAGAAAACAAGGTGCTGAAGGCCCACCGGAGAATCTACTAGATAGCTGTAGTGGGAAATCGGTAGTGGCAAGTTCTCTAGCTTACGCTAGTACGTATTATTAGTCCTCTGACTTGAGGATCCATGGTAACCTTGTGTCTGGTACTCATGCTTTGACTCTTCCTTGACCACTTAGCGGTTTCGGGTTGAGGTTGGGCATGAGCTACTTGGCATGGAGGTTTGTGAGATCCAAGATGGAATCTGACTCCTCACTTTTGTGAAGGGCAAGTGCATCTCCTATGTATTCTATAATGATCGATTCCAAGAAATCCTTGCACAAGGTGGTGTGAGAATTTGGAAATGAGCTTTCCAAAGATGAGGTCACACAAGGGGATCAAATATTGAGAATAGAAGCATAGCATCAGGCTATTAGAGAGCCGATAAATATCTTGTTTTAGGCCTCTTTTAGAAGATTGGAGACAAAAGGACTGTATTTGCATGGCAAGCGTAGAGCTATAATGGTTCTCCAAAACATTCATTTTGGCTAATTAATTGAGCTCCATCGGATTGAGGTTGGACATCAACCATTGAGATTAGGTATTCTTCAATTAATGAGATTAATTGAATTGAATCAATTAGTTTAAAAGTGTTTTAAACTAAAATGAATATATGATATTCAAAAGTCACAGGGAGTTGTGAGCCCATGTCCAATGAATGGTAGAACCTATTGGGTCACACAAAAAAGCCAATTAGCTTCCTAATAAATGGAGGAAATTTTCTAAGTGTTAGAGAATATCTCATAGTGCACCGATTTTAAGGTATTAATTTTGAAGGTCAATTTTGGCTTGATTAATTTAAGTATTATATTGATCAATTATTTTAAGGAGTTAAATTAGACCAATAATTAAGGAGTTAATTATTTGGTGCCAATATGACCATCAATTGGTGAAGTTAACTTAAAGAGTTAAGTTAACAAAATGTAAGCTTAAGAGTTGAGCTTGTTTGACTTAAGAGTTAAGCTAAAGGTTAATTAATTAAATTAAAGTTCTTAATTTAATTAATCGAAAGAACACATTTTGGAGGGAAAACTCAAATGAAATTTTCATTTGAATTTGCATTTTAATTAACTTGAAATTAGATTTCAAACATAATTAAAATGAAAATGAAATTCAAATTAGATTTGGATTTGTATTTGCCAACTTGGAAAGTGCATGTTGGCCCCTTTTTCCTCATGGGAGGTGTGATTCCACCTTGGCATCACTCCTTTCAGCCTCTATATATAGATATATAGAGAGAGGGCTGGTTATTATGTCAAAAGGTGTGAAGAATTAGATTCTCTACTATTCCCTCCAAAACCCTTGCAAGCAAGCATTGCATTCATGTTTTGAAACTTTGCTCTCTTCTTCTTCTTCCCTACCAAAATTTGGCCTCTACCATAGCTAATATCTAGCCTTATTCTAGCTTATAGGCTAGAGATTTTGGAAGATCTATTTGGCGTGTGGATCATATCAATAGAGGCAAACTAGTTTGTTCGCTACGGTTTGGAGATCTACTTGCACAGAGTCCGATTTGGAGATTTTCTACAGAAAGATACAAAATTATTTTTGGTATAAATTTTTTACTTAGAGTTCCCCATGGTTTTTATCAGCTCCAGTAATTTTTTTGTGATTTTTTGAGGTGATTTGATGGTGGAAAAATTCGCTCCACTCCTGCTGCGCATTTTTTGGTAGTTTTTGGATTGGTGAAAGGTTCACTTCATTCTCCTTGGATTTTGCAATTTCAAGGTAACACCCTATCCAAATCTAAATATTAGGTATGATTTGATCCTAGTTAGCATGTAAGCACTAGTTTATTAAGCTTTTGAAGTTTTTATAATTGGATCCTAGTGCCTTACAAGCTTTCATTCACTATTTAGGTTCGATTTTGCTTTTGAGGTATTTTTCTAACATAATTCTAATTTGATGGTGTGAATTAGATCCTTGGCGGGTGTGATCAAGTTAGATTTAACTTTTTAAAAGTTTTATAATTGGATCCTTGGTTCACACCATCCTTCAAGTGGTATCAGAGCTAGGTTCATGCTTTAAGTTGGATTTTTGGATGATTGATTCATGTGGTGGATTGATCTAATTCTCCAAATACTTGATCCAAGTTATGGATTGGAGTGTTTGGATGATGATGTGTGTGGCTCCCTTGCTTGATGAATTGAAGTTATGATAATATGTGTTTTAAGTGTAAATTCATAAGTTTAGCATATTTTAATTCATAGTCGCTAATGCTAAATTTTGATTTACCATTTTTGATGTTATATTTTGATATAGCTTGTTATTAATGGCTTTAAAGATTTTTGGTCATTTTTGGATCCAATTTGATTGGAGTTTATTGGAGATTGTGATTCTTACTTGAACTTGAAGTTTGAAGCATGTTTGAGCACTTGAAATTCCATTTTGAAGGTGTTATAAATATTGAATTTCATCTATATTGTGTGATTTGATGCTTAGTCTTAGAATAGTGCCGGCAAGCAAATAAGATTGGCTTTGCAAAGCTATTTCCTTGTAAAATAATTTTGATTGAATGATATTCTTTATATGGCCATCTTCATCTTATGCCCTTTATTTCTTCACTTACATTTGGATGAAGCCCTTAAATCACTCATGACTATGGGACTTAGTTTGATGACCATGGAATAAGTCTCACACTGTCGTGATCTTAAATCTTCCAAGTCATAGGATCTTACGAGACGGGGCATCTAAAATCCAAATAGACTTACATTGATGACGCAAAAATCCAAGAGTTGGATATTGCTCCATTCCATGAGCAACCATATGAGATATGGATACATGTTAGTGGGTTCTTGTTAGAGAACAAGGCACTGAAGGCCCATCGGAGAATCCACTAGATAGCCATAGTGGCAAGTTGGTAGTGGCGAGTTCTCCAGCTTATGCTAATGCATATTATTAGTCCTTTGACCTAATGATTCATAATAACCTTATGTCTGATCCTCATGCTTTGACTCTTCCTTGACAACTTAGCGGGTCTTTAGGGTTGAAGTTGGGTATGAGATACTTGGCATGGAGGTTTGTGAGATTCAAGATGGAATTTGACTCTTGGCTTTTGTGAAAAGCTAGTGCATCTCCAATGTATTCTATAATGATCGATTCCAAGAAATCCTTGTGCAAGGTGGTGTGACAATTTGGAAAAAGAATTTTTCAAAGATGAGGTCACACAAGAAAATCAAACATTGAGAATAGAAACATAGTATCAAGGCTACTAGGGAGCCAGCAAATATCTTACCTTAGGCCTCTTTCGAGATATAGGAGACGGAAGGACAATATTTGCATGGTACGTGTAGAGCTACAATGGTTCTCCAAAAGCATTTGTTTCAGCCAATGAGTTGGGCTTCATAGGCTTGAGGTTGGACATCGACCATGGAGATTGAGTACTCTTCAATTAATGAGATTAATTAAATTGAGTCGATTAGTTTAAAAGTTATTTTAATCTAAAATGAATATATGATATTCAAAAGTCAAAAAGAGTTGTGAGCCAATGTCCAATGAATGATAGAACATATTGGGTCATACACAAAAGCTAATTAACCTCCTAGTTATTGAAGTAATTTTCTAAGAGTTAGAGAATCACTTGAAGGTGACCGATTTCGAGGTGCCAAATTTTGGGTTGATTAATTTAAGTGTTAAATTAATCAACTAATTTAAAGAGTTAAATTAGACCAATAATTAAGGAGTTAATTATTTGGTGCGAAGTGACTATCAATTGGTCAAGTTAATTTAAGGAGTTAAATTAACAAAATTACATTTAAGAGTTAAGCTTGTTTGACTTAAGAGTTAAGTCAAAGGATAATTAATTAAATTAAAGTGTTTAATTTAATTAATGAAAAGAATACATTTTGGAGGAAAAATTCAAATGAAATGCTCATTTGGATCAATCATCTTAATTAACTTGAAATTAGATTTCAAATGTAATTAAAATGCACGTGAAATTCAAATGAGATTTCAATTCAAATTTACCACCTTGGCACCCCACTTGGCTGCCTCCCTCATGGAAACTTGGCATCACACCATCCAACATCTATATATAGATATAGATGAAAGAGGAATTGACAATATCACAAAAGGTGTGAAGAATTAGATTCTTTACAATTCCCTCTAAAACCTCTTTTAAGCATCATGTGTTGAAGCTTTGCTTATTTTTCTTCTCCTGCCTCTAAAATTGGCCTTCACCACTATAATTCTGATTTCTTTCTCCAACTAAAAGTGGGTGGAATTTGGAGGATTGATTGGTGTATGGATCATATCAATAGAGGCAAACCATTTGATTTGCTACCTTTGGAGATCTACTCAAAAAGACAGTCACTTGCCAAATATTTTTTCAAGCGATCTAGATTAAGTTTTGCTCTAAATTTTTTATAGAACTTTCCTCAAGGAGTTGAGAGATTCCAGAATTTTTTTCATGATTTTTGGAGCATTTTAACTAAGGCGAAAGTCGTTATTCATCTGTTGTGCCAGAGCATGCCAAATTCTAGATTGGTGAAGTGTTCACCATCATAACCTTGGAAATTTGCTTTCTGAGGTAATTCTCCAGCTAAATCTGAATTCTAGCATGATTAGATCCTTGGTAGGCTGTAACCACTAGTTATTTTGAGCTTTTCAAGTTTGATAATTGGATATTGTGGCTTTCTAACCTTCAAGTACTATCAGAGCCTAAATCATGCTTAGATTCAGTTTTTTTGTTGATGATTGATTCATGTGATGGATTGATCAAAATCACCAAATTCTCAATTCATATGATGGATTAGAGTATTTGGTTGCTGTTTGTGTAGCTCCTTATTTGATGAATTGAAAACATACTAATATGTGTTTTAAGTGTTAGTTCATATGATTAGAATGTTTTAATTCATAGCTATTAATGTTGAATGTTGAATGTTGATTTAGCATTAATTGTTATTATATGTTGATATAGCATGTTATATCTGAACTTAATGTGTTTTGGTCATTTTTGAAAGTTAGTAAGGCACTAGGATTTGATTAAAAAGAACTTCAAAAGTTTAATAAACTAGTGCTTACATGCTAACTAGGATCAAATCAAGCCTAAGATTCAGATTTAGAAAGAGTGTTACCTTGAAATTGCATAATCCAAGGAGAATGAGGTGAACCTTTCACCAATCCAGAAACTGCCAGAAAATACGCAGCAGGAGTGGAGCAATTTTTACCACTGTCAAATCACCTCCAAAAATCACAAAAAACTTACTAGAACTGCTCAACAACATGGGTAACTCTCGATAAAAAATTCAGACCCAAACACTTTCTCGATCTCCCTGGAGAAAATCGCCAAATCAGATTCTATGCAAATGGATCTTCAAACCTTAATAAATTCACTTGTTTGCCTCTATTGATATGATCCACATACCAAATAGATCTTCCAAAATTTCTAGCCTATAAGCTGGAATAAGGCCAGAGATATGCTATGGTGGAGGCCGATTTTAGGTAGGGAAGAAGAAGAAGAGAGCATAGCTTTCAACACATGAATGCAATGCCTGCAAGGATTTTTGAGGGAATGGTGGAGAATCTAATTCTTCACACCTTTTGGCATAATGACCAGACCTCTCTCTCTATATCTATATATAGAGGCTAGAAAATGTGATGCCAATGTGGCATCACACCTCCCATAAGGAGAAGGGGCGGCCAACTTGCATTTGCAAAGGTGGCAAATGCAAATTCAAATTTAGTTTGAATTTTATTTGCATTTTAATTACATTTGAAATCTAATTTCAAGTTAATTAAAATGCTAATTCAAATGAACATTTCATTTGAATTTTTCCCTCCAAAATGTGTTCTTCCCATTAATTAAATTAAAATTTTTAATTTAGTTAGTTAACCTTCAACTTAACTCTTAAGTCAAACAAGCTCAACTCTTAAGCTTCCATTTTGTTAACTTAACTCTTTAAGTTAACTTAACCAATTGATGGTCATATTGGCACCAAATAATTAACTTCTTAATTATTGGTCTAATTTAATTCCTTAAATTAATTGATTAATTTAATACTTAAATTAATCAAGCCAAAATTGACCTTCAAAATTGGCACTTTAAAATGGCTTCACTAGGAGACATTTTCTAACACTTAGAAAATCTTTTCTCCAGTAAATAGGAAGCTAAATGGCATTTGTGTGTGACCCAATAGGTTTTACCATTTATTGGATATGGGCTCATAACTCCTTGTGACTTTTGAATATCAAATATTAATTTTAGTTTAAAACACTTTTAAACTAATTGACTCGATTCAATTAATATCATTAATTGAAGAGTACCCAATCTCCATAGTTGATGTCCAACCTCAAGCCCATGGAGCCCAACTAATTAGCAGAAATGAATGTTTTGAACAACCATTATAGCTCTACGCTTACCATGCAAATACGATCATTTTGTCTCCTATCTCCCAAAAGAAGCCTAGGGCAAGATATTTATTAGCTCCCTAATAGCCTCGATGCTATACTTCTACTCTCAATGTTCGATTCCCTAGTGTTACCTCATCTTTGGAAAACTCCTTCTTCCAAATTGTCACACCACCTTGCGTAAGGATTTCTTAGAATCGATCATTATAGAATACATTGGAGATGCACTCACCCTTCACAAAAGTGAGGAGTCAGATTCCATTTTGAATCTCACAAACCTCCATGCCAAGTAGCTCATACCCAACCTCAACCCAAAAGACCCACTAAGTGGTTAAGGAAGAGTCAAAGTATGAGAACCAGACACAAGGTTTCAATGGATCCTCAGGTCAAAGGACTAATAATATGCATTAGCATAAGCTGGAGAGCTTGCCACTATCGATTTGCCACTACGGCTATCTAGCGGGTTCTCCGGTGGGCTTTTAGTGTCTTGTACTCTAACAATCACTCATATCTCATACAATTACTCATGTAAAGAAGCAATATCCAGCTCTTGGATTTATGCATCATTAGTGCAAGTCTTTCTGAATCTTAGATACCCCGTCTAGTAAGATCCTACGACTTGGAAGATTTAAGATCAAGACCGTGTGAGAGTTTCAAGTGGTATCAGAGCCTAGATCTTGCTTAGATTTGGATTTTCTTTAGATGATTGATTCATGTGATAGATTAATCAAGATCACCAAATTCTTAATTCATATGATAGATTGGAGTGTTTGGTTGGTGTTGTATGTGCTCCTTGACTGATGAGTTGAAAGCATGCTATTATATATTTTAAGTGTTGGTTCATGTTTTAGTATGTTTCAATTCATATTGATAAATGTTGAATGTTGAATGTTGATTTAACATTTATTGATGTTATAAGATGATATAGCATGTTGTTGCTTGATCAAAATAGTTTTGGTCATTTTTGGATCCAATGTGATTCGAGTTTTGTTGGAGATTTTTGAAGAGCATGATTCTTACTTGATCTTGATTTTTGAAGCTTGATTGAGCACTTAAATTTCTAGTTTTAAAATGTGTTTTTGATCTGAAAATTGGTCTATAACGTGTGATTTAGTGTATAGAAATATTCCTAGAATTTTTGCTGCACAAAAGTTGAGCTAAAATTGGCTTAACTTACCTTTGAGCCCAAAACAGGGCTTGTCGGCAGCCTTGGCACAAGCTGGCAGGGTAGTGGCTTGGGCGAGTTTTGAGCCATTTTTTTGGCTCCTTTAGTAGCTAGAAATGATATCAAATCATGTGTCATGGATGCACCAGCATTGTGCAAGTACTCAAGATAATGTTTGACATTTTTCAAGCTCCTTAAATCTTGTAAAAGTTTATCTCCAAAAGTTGCATAAGTGTTCTGCATGATCAATTATGTGTTTATGAGAAAAATATTTAATTGTTAGAATTAATTATTAATTCTAGATTTATTTATTATTCATTTAATTGTTGAATGGATGATGAATGAATGGGGATGATCATAAGCCTTTAATATTGATTTTATTTGTTTCAAGTTGTTCAAATGTGTTGTATTAAATTGAGGCTTGCATGTCTCTTATTTCTACATTATAAAAGTTATGAAAGTAGAATCACTAGGAGTGAGGATTTTCTATTCATGTAATTGTTGCATAAAGCAATGGAGACCATTGGAGGCATGGAGACTTTTGAAGACCCCTGAATGTATGGGATACATTCATGTAATAGCTAGATTTAATCAACCCACTTAAAATCAACTAGGTGGTGCACCTATAGCTCTAAGTGCACTAGTTGGCTAGACTCATAGTCATCCCACCCTAGGAGCATGCTAGGCACATTTACTTATTTATGCTTTCCATATCCTGTTGATGTATGAGATGCATGTTTAGGATATAGAAAACCTAAATAAAAAGATAAAATGATGAGATCCTTGCAAGAAAAATCCGTCTACTTAGAAAGTCTAAGTATTTTTCAAATATTAAGTCAAAATGGATACAAATTAAAAGAGTTTTAATTAATTCAAGCCCTTTACCAATAGTATGTGGCATGATGATGCTACCACTTTTGTGTGATGTACATCGGGTTACGAGGATCATACTTAGGTAGAAAGCTATAACCATATGCTTTGCATGAAAATCACCATTGATTTAAGAATGCCCACACATTATACACTCGGTTACAGGGGATGTTGTGGTGCCCGTCTTGAATCAAAATTTGATTGGTAGGTTTAACTTAACACCAAGTAATGTAGAGGTCGTCCATTAGGAAGATCTACATGAAATGATGAGGTAAAATATATCATGAATTGCATGAGATGAAATTAGCAAATATTGCTTACCTTTGGATTGCTCGTGGATATACATCCAGTTACAGTGATCCACTTGCAAGTCCTTGGGATCTTGATTCTCACTAGGAAATATGTTTTCCCAAATTCTTCTAGGGGGGTTAAGAATTTGTTGAAATAGTGGGAGAAAAACATGCTTGAAAGACCATAAACATGTTTTAAATATCAAACTCAATCACATGCTTATACTCTTTTTTCCCTCTTTTAGATTTTCGAAATCTTCATTCATAATGGCAAAGAATCTACTTACATCAATTTTGGAAACCAATAAACTCACCAGGCCAACCTTCCAAGATTGGTTAAGAAACCTTAAAATCATTATTGACTCTGAAAAGCGGACTTACGTCCTTGATCAAAGTCCCATGGACACACTTGGTGATGACACCCTTGACGCACAACGTGAAATGTTCATGAAATTTGTAGATGATGATCTACAAGTGAGGTGTGTCATGATGGCATCCATGTCCAACGAGCTTCAAAAGACTCATTAATACATGAAACATGCTCGAGAGATCTATGTACACTTGCAAAAGTTGTATAATGTACAAAGTAGACACAAAAGGTTCGCTTTGTCCAAGGAGCTCTTTAAGGCAAGGATGAGTGAAAGGTCCAATGTCCATGATCAGGGCCTCAAGATGATTGGACTCATCGAGAAGCTTTGATAGTTAGACGTGGTCATAGACAATGACTTTTACATGGATATGATCCTACAGTAATTGCCACCATTATATGATCAATTTGTTATGAACTTCAATATGTCCAAGCAAGACGTAACGATTAACGAATTGATCAATATGCTTATGAGTGGAGAAGCAACTATGAGAAAAGAGAAGCCTCTTATGCTTGCATCATCCTCCAGGTCGAAGGGCCCTAGGGGTCCTAGAAATGGAGGTAAGAGGAAGAAAAGTTCTACCTTTTTCTACCTCAAAAGGGAAGCAACCCGAGAAAAGTTCCGGGAGGGTTAAGAAGAAGGTTAAAATGGAGGCTAGTTTTTTCCACTGTGGCGAAAAGGGACATTGGAAAAGAAATTGCAAAGCTTACCTTGCAACCCTTGAGAAGGGTATGTACTTTATTGAAGTGCACTTGACGAGTAATTCTTCCACATGGGTATTTGATACTGCATGCGGTTCTCACCTTTGTAATTCATTATAGGGGATGAAAAGAAGAAGGGGTCTTCATGATGGGAATTTGATCCTTCGCTTAGGAAATGGAGCAAGAGTTGTAGCTACTTTCCAAGGCATTGTGAAGTTAGACTTGGGGAATGCTTGTATTGTACTTGATCCAGTTTATTATGTACCCCATCTTGTTAAAAACATTATTTCAATTACCACTCTAGATAAAGAAGGACTTGATTTTTCTATATCAAATAGGAAGTTGAATGCATTAAAGAATGATTCTTTAATTATGTAAGGAACACTAATTAACGGATTGTACATACTTAATTCCCAACCTTCACTAATGCACATTCAATCAAGTAAGAGAAAGATAGATAACCGAGAAGATGCCTTGTTGTGGCATGCAAAACTTGGACATATTTCTAAAAATAGGATGAACAAGTTAGAAACTCTCAAAGCACTGAATGTTGTGGTATTGAGGATCTTACTTGTGAATCTTGTTTAAAAGGAAAAATGACCAACGCTCTTTTTGTAGTACAAATAGAGTGCTCCACAGGTCTCTTAGATTTGATCCATATGGACGTTCGTGGGCCACTAAGAGTTCGTGGGATAGGAGGCTATTCCTACTTCATCATATCATCATATTCACCGATGACTATAGCCGTTTTGGACACTTTTTTCTTGTCAAGAACAAGTCTGAAGCCATTGAAAAATTCAAAGAGTATGGGAGTGAAGTGGAAAAGCAATTGGGGCTAAGTATTAAAGCTTTTCAATCGGATCGAGGGGGAAATACTTAAGCACCAAATTCTTGGGTTATCTAAAGGAGAATGGGATTTTCTCTCTATGGACTCCACCCAGCACACCCTAACACAATGGAGTAGCCGAGAGGAGAAATCGTACCTTGTTGGACATGGTACGTTCCATGATGAGCTTTTCCAATGTGCCCATATCCTTTTGGGGATACGTTTTGAACACGGCGGTGATGCTACTAAATATAGTACCATCTATGTCGGTGCCAAAAATACCATATGAGATATGGCATAGCAAAACACCCTCTTACAATTATCTCAAAGTTTGGGGATCTCCTGTCTACGTGAGATAGATAGTGGGAGATAAGTTGGATCTGCACCTTGTGCAAGTTTGTGGGATATCCTAGAGAGTCAATGGGTTACTATTTCTATGATCCCTTGGGGACAAAAGTTATTTGTTTCGAGGAATGCCTACATTTTGGAAAAGCAATTTCTATTAAATAGAAATGGCATTGTCGTTGAACTTGATGAAGTTCAAGATGATCAATATATCCCACAAGTGGTGGAAACAAATGAGCAATAAGAGCCTCACACACAACCTCTAAGAAAGTTGGACCCAATCAAGAAGCAACTCGAAAGGTTTGGATTCCTTCATGAGACGGGCCAAACGAATAATAATTTGAAGACCTATGAGGAAGCTATGTTGGACATATATTCAGGACATTGGCTTGAAGCCATGAGATCCGAAATGGACTCTAAGTACTCACACAAAGTACGGACTTTGGTAGATCTACCAAAGGGAATAGTTCACATTGGTTGCAAGTAGATCTATAAGCGAATGCTTGGAGTAGATGGAAAAGTGGTGAATTTTAAGGCGCAACTAGTGGCAAAGGGTTACACTCAAAGACCCAATATCAATTTTGGGAAAACCTTTTCACCGGTTGCAATGCCTAAGTCTATTCGGATTTTACTTGTCATAGCCGCATATTATGCTATGAGATGTGGCCAATGGATGTGAAAATCACTTTCCTCAATGGAGACATTAAAGAAGAAATCTATATGGAGCAACCACAAGGTTTTACATCCAATAGGAGTGAGCAAAAAGTTTGCAAACTCTAGAGATCCATTTATGGACTCAAACAAGCGTCCTGAAGTTGGAACTTATAGTTTGACAAAATGGTCAAATCATTTGGTTTTTTCAAAAAAATGTATGAACCATGTGTGTACAAGAAGGCTAGTGGGAGTAGTATATAGTTCATTGTGCTTTATGCCGATGACATCCTTCTCATTAGGAATGAGATGCAAAAGTTAGAGTGTACTAAAGCATGGTTATCTACACAATTATCCATGAAGGATTTGGGAGAAGCATCATACGTATTGGGAATACGTATCTATAGAGATAGATCTAAAAGGATGCTGAGGCTATCCCAGACCTCGTACATTGACAATATACTAAAGAGGTTTAGTATAGAAGAATCCAAGAAGGGATTTCTTCCCATGGGACATGGCATTCGTCTTTCCATGTCTATGGCCCCCAAGATAGAGGAGGAGAAACAAAGGATCTCTTACATACCTGATGCCTCCGCTATTGGTAGCATAATATATGCAGTTCAATGTACAAGACCTAATGTGGCACACTCACTAAGTGTTACGAGTAAGTTCCAATCCAATCCTAGTGAGAGTTACTTGCTAGCTGTGAAAGTAATCCTTAAGTACTTGAGAAGGACTAAGGACTTGTTTTTGGTATACTACAATAAAGAATTGAAACTAGAGGGGTTTTTGAATTCAAGTTTTCAATCCGATGTAGATGACCTAAAATCCACTTCTGGATTTATATTTTGCCTTAACGGTGGTGCGGTGAGTTGGAAGACTTCCAAACAAGACACCATGGTTGATTATACCACTGAAATAGAGTATATTGCAGCTTCAGAAGTTGCAAAGGAAGGTGTTTAGATAAAAAGCTTCATTCAAGAGTTGAATGTAGTGCTTGGCATTGCTGAGTCAGTAGTTGTCTATTGTGACAATAGCGGGGCAATGGCACAAGCTAAAGAGCAAAGATCTCATTAGAAATCCAAGCACATTTTGAGATAACATCATTTAATCCGGGAGATCACTGATAGAGGCGACATTCGAGTGGAGAGAGTTGCCTCGAAAGAGAATATAGTAGATCCACTAACAAAACCCCTAATGCAAAAGATCTTTGAAAAACATCTTGAGAAGATGGGTCTCAAGGCCATGGGGTATTGGCTTTAGGGCAAGTGGGAGATTTTTGGAATAGTACCTAACAAGCCAGTTAGATTGGCCTTGTATAAGTTATTTCCTTGTAAAATAATCTTGATTGAATTATATTCTTTATATGACCATCTATTTCTTATTCTCTTTATTACTTCACTTGCATTTGGATCAAACCCTTAGATCATTTATGACTACGTGACTTGGTTCGGTGACCATGGAATAAGTGTCACACGGTTGTGATCTTAAAACTTCCAAGATATAGGATCTTATTAGACAAGGCATCTAAGATCTAGATAGACTTGCACTGATTATGCATAAATCCAAGAGTAAGATATTGCTCCATTTCATGAGCAACCATATGATATGTGGGTGCATTTTAGTGAGTGCTTGTTAGAGAACAAGGCACTGAAGGCCCACCGAAGAATCCACCAGATAGCCGTAGTGGTAAGTTTTAGCTTACGCTAGTATATATTATTGGTCCTCTGACCTGAGGATCCATGGTAACCTTATATTTGGTCCTCATGATTTGAGTCTTCCTTAACCATTTAGTTGGTTTTTCGGGTTGAGGTTGGGTATGAGCTACTTGGCATAGAGGGTTGTGAGATCCAACATGGAATCCAACTCATTGCTTTTGTGAAAGGCGAGTGTATCTCGTATGTATTCTATAATGATCAATTCCAAGAAATCCTTGCGCAAGGTGGTGTGACAATTTGGAAAAGGAGTTTTCCAAAGATGATGTCACATAAGAGAATCGAACATTGAGAATAGAAGCACAACATTGAGGTTATTAGGGAGCCGACAAATATCTTGTCCTACACCTCTTTTGAAAGATAGGAGACATAAGGACCGTATTTGCATGGTATGCATCGAGCTATAATAGTTCTCCAGAATGTTCATTTCAACCAATTAGCTGGGTTCAATGGGCTTGGGGTTGGACATTGACCACAGAGATTGGGCACTCTTCAATTAATGAGATTAATTGAGTCGATTAGTTTGAAAATATTTAAACTAAATTGAATATATGATATTCAAAAGTCACAAGGAGTTGTGAGCCCATGTCCAATGAATAGTATAACCTATTGGGTCACACACAAAAGCTAATTAGCTTCCTATTTGATGGAGAAAAGATTTTCTAAGTGCTAGAAAATGTCTCCTAGTGGACCAATTTTAAGTTGCCAAATTTGAAGGTCAATTTTGGCTTGATTAATTTAAGTGTTAAATTAACCAATTAATTTAAGGAGCTAAATTAGACCAATAATTAAGAAGTTAATTATTTGGTGCCAATATGAACATCAATTGATCAAGTTAGCTTAAAGAGTTAAGTTAACAAAATGCAAGCTTAAGAGTTGAGCTTGTTTGACTTAAGAGTTAAGTCAAAGGTTAATTAATTTAATTAATAGGAAGAACACAATTTGGAGGGAAAATTTAAATGAAATGTTCATTTGAACTAGCATTTTAATTAACTTGAAATTATATTTCAAATGTAATTAAAATCTAAATGAAATTCAAATTAGACTTGAATATACATTTGCCAACTTGGCAAATACAAGTTGGCCACCTCTTCTTCTCATGGGAGGTGTGATGGCCCCTTGGCATCATACTTTCCAGCCTCTATATATATATCTATATATATATATATAGAGAGAGAGAGAGAGAGGGAGCTAGTCACTATGTCAAAAGATGTGAAGATTAGATTCTCCACCATTCTGTCCAAAATCCTTGCAAGCATTGCATTAATGTGTTGAAAGCTTTGCTATCTTGTTTTTCTTCCCTACCTAAAATTGGCCTCCACCATAGCATATCTATGGCCTTATTCCCATTTGTAGGCTAGAGATAATGGAAGATCTATTTGGTGTGTGGATCATATCAATAGAGGCAAACAAGTGAGTTTACTACAGTTTGAAGATGTACTTGCACAAAGTCCAATTTGGCGATTTTCTCCAAGGAGAACTAGAAAGATTTTCAGTTTGAATTTTTTATTTAGAGTTCCCTAAGGTGTTGATCAGATCTAGTAATTGTTTCATGATTTTTGGAGGTTATTTGACGGTGGTAAAAATTTCTCCACTCCTGCTACGCATTTTCTGGCAATTTCTGGATTGGTGAAAGGTTCACCTCATTCTCCTTTGATCTTGCAATTTCAAAGTAAAACTCTTCCAAGTTTGAATCTTAGGCATGATTTGATCCTAGTTAGCATGTAAGCACTAGTTTATTAGGCTTTTGAAGTTTTTATAATTGGATCCTAGTGCTTTACTAGCTTTCAAGTCAAATCATTTGGCTTTGTCAAAAATATGTATGAACTATTTATGTACAAAAAGGCTAGTGGAAGTACTATACAGTTTATTGTACTTTATGTCGATCACATTCTTCTCATTAGGACTGAGAGAGAAATATTAGAGTGTACTAATGCATGGTTATCTACACAATTCTCCATAAAGGATTTCGTAAAAGAATCCTACGTATTAGAAATATGCATCTATAGAGATAGATCGAGGACGATGTTGTGGCTTTTCAAAACTCCGTTCATTGATAAGATATTAAAGAGGTTTAGTATGGAAGAATTCAAGAGAAGATTCCTCCTTATGGGTCACGATTTTCATCTCTCCAAGTCTATTGCCCCTAAGATAGAGGAAGAGAGATGTAAGATGTCCCACATACCTTATGTATCTGCCATTGGGAGCATAATGCATGCCGTTCAATATATAAGACCAGATGTGGCACACACTCTTAGTTCTATGAGCCGTTTCCAATCTAACCCTGGTGAGAGTCACTGGATGTTGTTAAAGTAATTCTTAAGTACTTGAGAAGGACTAAGGATTTCTTTTTGGTATATGATAATGGAAAATTGAAACCCAATGGGTTTTTCGATTCTAATTTCCAATCCGATGCTAATGACCTAAAATCCACTTTGGGATTTATATTTTGCCTCAATGACGGCATTTTGAGTTGGAAGAGTTCCAAATAATACACCACAATCGATTCCACTACCAAGATGGAATATATTACGGCTTTGGAAGCTGTAAAAGAAGGAATTTAGATTAAAAATTTCATCCAAGAGTTGGATGTACTGCCTTACATGTTTAAGCTTGTAGTTGTCTTCTGTGATAACAATAGTGTGGTTGCATAAGCTAAGAGGCCAAGATCTCATCAGTGATCCAAACATAGATAAATGTGTTATCATTTGATATTTGATATCAATTGATAGAGGCAACATCCGAGTGGAATTGGTTACCTCAGAAGAGAATATAACAGAACTATTATCTTATCCCTAAACGCAAAAGGTCTTTGAAGGACATCTTGGGAATATGGACCTTAAGGCTATCAGGAATTGGCCTTAGGACAATGGGGAGATTGTTGGAATAGTGCTCTGCAAGCCAATTAGATTGACAAGTAAACTATTTCACTTGTGATATAATTTTGATTGATTGATATTCATTTTACATGGCCATCTTTATCTTATACTTATATTACTTCACTAGCATTTGGTTGAAACCCTTAGATCACACAAGACTACAGGGCTTGGTCACGCACTGGGTAGTGATCATGAAACAAGTCTTAGACGATTGTGATCTTAAATCTTCCAATTCATAGGATCTCATGAGATAGAACATCTAAGATATGGACTGACTTGCACTAATGATGCATAAATCTAAGGATTGGATATTGCTCCATTTTATGAGCAAACCATAGGAGATATGGGTACATGTTAGTGGGTGCTTGTTAGAGAACAAGTTCACTGAAGGCCCACCTAGAGAATCTACTAGATAGCTGTAGTGGCAAGTTCTCCAGCTTACGCTAGTGCATAGAATTAATTCTTTGACCGGAGGATCCATGGTAACCTCGTGTTTAGGTCCTCATGATTTGACTCTCCATCGACCATTTAGCGGGCCTTTTGGGTTGAGGTTGGATATGAGCTACTTAGACATGGAGGTTTGTGAGGTTTGATAAGGGATCCGACGCCTCATCATTATGAAAGACGAGTACATTTCCTTTGTATTCTATAATGATCGATTCCACGAAATCCTTCCGCAAAGTAGTATGGCAATTTTGTAAAAGAGTTTTCCAAAGATGAGCTTATAAAGGGGAATTGAACATTAAAATAGAGACATAGTATCAAGGCTATTGGGGAGTCGACAAATATCTTACCCTAGGCCTCTTTTGGGAGATAAGAGATAGAAGATTCGTATTTGTATGGTAAGCATAAACTTAGAATAGTTCTCCAAAAGCATTCATCTCGATCAATTATTTGGGCTCCATGGACTCGAGGTTGGACATCAACTATAGAGATTAGGTACTCTTCAATTAATGAGATTAATTGAATTGAATAATTAGTTTACCGGAGCTTAGACTAATGTGAATATTTGATATTCAATAAATCACAAGAGTTGTGAGTCCATGTCCAATGAATGGTGGAATCTAATGAGCCACACACAAAAGCCAATCGAAAATCCTACTAGATAAAGAGGAATTTTCAAGGGGTCAGAAAATTTCCAGTTTGACTAATTTTGGAGGTAAACGGTTGACACAATTTTTGGTCATTTTGGATTGATCAATTTAATTGTTAAATTGATTTAAATAATTTAAGGAGTGAAATTAAACTAATTAAATTAAGTGTTAATTTAATTGGTGCTACATGACTATCAATTGATCAAGTTAGCTTAAAAAGTTAAGCTAATTGACTTAAGAGTTAAGTCAATAGCTAATTAATTGAATTAAAGTGTTTAATTTAATTAAAATGAAGAAACAATTGGAGAGAAAATTCAAATTAGCTATTCATTTGGAGTGTATTTATAATTTGTTTGGATAACATTTCAAGTGATGAAATGAAGATTCCAAATGAAATTCAAATACACATTAAATTAACATGCAACTTGCTTGCAAGTTGGCAAGCCTAGTTGGTGCCCCACCTTGAGAAAGGCGTGATGCCACCTAAGAATTACACTTTCCTCCCTCTATATATAGATATGAGAGAGTGGCTGTGTTGGAATAGTGCCCGGCAAGCCAATAAGATTGGCCTTGTAAAGCTATTTCACAGAAAAATAATCTTGATTGAATGATATTCATCATATGGCCATCTTCATCCTATGCTCTTATTACTTCACTTGCATTTGGATGAAGCTCTTAGATCACTCATGACTACGGGACTTGGTTGGATGACCATGGAATAAGTCTCACACGGTCGTGATCTTAAATCTTCCAAGTCGTAGGATCCTACAAGACAGGGCATCTAAGATCCGGATAGACTTGCACTAATGATGCATAAATCTAAGAGTTCGATATTGCTCCCTCCCATGAGCAACCGTATAAGATATGTGTGCATGTTAGTGGGTGTTTGTTAGAGAACAAAGCACTGAAGGCCTACCGGAGAATCCACTAGATAGCCGTAGGGCAAGTTGGTAGTCGCAAGTTCTTCAGCTCACGCTAGTGCATATTATTAGTCCTCTGATCAAGGATCTATGGTAACCTTGTGTTTAGTCTTCATACTTTGACTTTTCCTTAACTGCTTAGCGGGTTTTTTGGGTTGAGGTTGAGTATGAGCTACTTGGCATGGAGGTTTGTGAGATCCAAGATGGAATCCGACTCCTCAATTTTGTAAAGGGCGAGTGCATCTCCTATGTATTATATAATGATCGATTCCAAGAAATCCTTGTATAAGGTAGTGTGAGAATTTGGAAAATAAGTTTTTCAAAGATGAGGTCACATAAGGGAATTGAACATTGAGAATAAAAACATAGTATCGAGGCTACTAGGGAGCTAACAAATATCTTGCCCTAGACATCTTTCGGGAGATAGGAGACGGAAGGACCGTATTTGCATGGTAAACATAGAGCTGTAATGGTTCTCTAAAACATTCATTTCAGCCAATTAGTTGGGCTCAATGTGCTTGAGGTTGGACATCGACCATGGAGATTGGGTACTCTTCAATTAATAAGATTAATTGAATCTAGTTGATTAGTTTAAAAGCATTTTAAGCTAAAATGAATATATGATATTCAAAAGTCACAAGAAGTTGTGAGTTCATGTCCAATGAATGGTATAACCTATTGGGTCACATACAAAAGCTAATTAGCTTCCTGATTAATGGAGGAAATTTTCTAAGTATTAGAAAATGTCTCATAGTGGACCGATTTTAAGGTGCCAACTTTGAAGGTCAATTTTGGCTTGATTAATTTAAGTGTTAAATTAATCAACTAATTTAAGGAGTTAAATTAGACCAATAACTAAGGAGTTAATTATTTGGTGCCAATATGACCATCAATTGGTCAAGTTAACTTAGAGAGTTAAGTTAACAAAATGCAATCTTAAGAGTTGAACTTATTTGACTTAAGAGTTAAATTAAAGGTTAATTAATTAAATTAAAGGAAAAACACATTTTGGAGGAAAAATTCAAATGAGATGTTCATTTGAATTAGTATTTTACTTAACTTGAAATTGGATTTCAAATGTAATTAAAATGTAAATGAAATTCAAATTAGATTTGAATTTGTATTTGCCAACTTGGCAAATACAAGTTGGCCACCCCTTCTCCTCACAAGAGGTGTGATACCACCTTGGCATCATACTTTCCAGCCTCTCTCTCTCTCTATATATATATATATAGAGAGAGAGAGGAGAGCCTAGTCACTATATCAAAAGGTGTAAAGATTAGATTTTCCACCATTCCGTCCAAAACCCTTACAAGCATTGCATTCATGTGTTGAAAGCTTTGCTCTCTTGTTCTTATTCCCTACCTAAAATTGGCCTCCACCATAGCATACTATGGCCTAATTCCCACTTATAGGCTAGAGATTTTGGAAGATCTACCTCATAAATGTTATGAGAGTAGAATCACTAGGAGTGAGGATTTCTTTCTCATGTAAAAGTTACAAGGAGCAAAGGAGACCATAGAGGCATGGAGACTTATGAAGACCATAAATGTATGAGATACACACATGTAATAGCTAGATTTAATCAACCAACCTAAAATCAAATAGGTGGTGCACTTATGGCTCTAAGTGCACCACTTCATTAGGCTCATGGTCATCCTACTCTAGGAGCATGCTAGGTGTATTTACTTATTTATGCTTTCCATATCCTATTAATGTATAAGATGCATAGTTAGGATATACAAAACCTAAATAAGAAGATAAAAAAATGAGATCTTTGCAAGCAAAAAACCCTCCACTTAGAATGTCTAAGTGTTTTTCAAATATTAAGTCAAAATGGATACAAATTAAAAGAGTTTTAATTAATCCAAGCCTTCTACCAATAGTATGTGCCATGATGATGCTACCGCCTTTGTGTGATATACATCCAGTTACGAGGGTCATACTTTAGTGGAAAGCTATGAGCATATGCTTTGTATGAGATGCACATTTGATTTAAGAACGCACACATATTATACACTCGATTACGGGAGATGTTGTGGTGTCCGTCTTGAATCAAAGTTTGATTGGTAGGTTTGACGTCGTCCATCAAGGGATCTACATGAAAAGGTGAGGCAAAATATATCAAAAATTGCATGAGATGCAATTAGCAAATATTGCTTACCTTAGGATTGCTCGTGGATATCCATCCGGTTATGGGGACCACTTGCAAGTCCTTGGGGTCTTGATTCTCACTAGGAAATATGATTTCCTGAATTATTCTAGGGATGAAGAATTTGATAAAATAATTGGAGGAAAACATGCTTGAAAGACCATAAACATTCTTTTAATATCAAATTCAATCATATGCTTATTCTCTTTTTCAACTTTGAGGATTTGTGAAATCTCAAGAATGGTTTAGATGTTCCACTCAACGTTATCTTGGAAACTAATAAACCAGCTGGGCCAAACTTCCACGATTGACTCACCCTCAAAATCATTCTAAATTCCTAGAAGCGGATATATGTCCTATATCAAGGTGCTCCTAATCTCATGGAGATTAATGTAGATCAAGGGATGCATGAAAAGTTCATGAATTGGGTTTAGGATTGTCCTATCCCATAGTCTAATGATGGATCTACAAAGTTTAAAAGTCTCAAAGACACAAGAATAGTACCTTGGTTAAAATTTACAAGACTTGTAAAGCAAACAAGGTATGAGAAGTTCATGTTGTCAGAGGAGATTTTTCAAGGTAGGATAGATGCGAAGTCATGTGTCATCAACTATGGTCTAAAGATGATTAGGCTTCGAGAAGCTTTTTCTACTTAGATATAGTGATGGACAATGATTTCCATGAGGATTTGGTCCTCACATCCTTGCCGAGTTTTATTGATCAAAGTGTTGATCTAGGAGGAGACTACAATGACAAGGGCAAACTTTTGACACTTGTTTCCTCCTCCATGTCTGTAGGCCCCTAGGGGTGCTAGAAAAGGAGGTAAAAGGAAGAAAAGTTCTTCTACCAAGGGAAAATAACTATTAAAGGCATTCGAAGGAATCAAAAAGATTATAGAGAACCATTGGAAATAGTTTTGCAAGAATTACCTTGCAACCCTTTGGAAGGGTATGTACTTTATTGAAGTGCATTTAAGGATAAATTCTTCCTCATGAATATATGATATCGCATGTGGTTCTTGTCTTTGCAAGTTGTTACTAAAAATAAGAAAGAATAATAAAACTTAGTAATGTGGATATGATCAAGCACCTTGGCTAAGGACCAAGAGTTATGACCAAAGTCGAAGGTGTGTAATAAGTTGGACTTAGGGAACTCCATAATTGTATTGAACCCTTGCTATTATGTGCCATATATTGTTGAAAACATTATTTCAAATTCCCGTTTTGGATAGTAAAGGATTTGATCCTTCTATATCAAATGGGAGATTGAAGGCATTAAAGAATAGGTTATTTAATTGCTTATGGTATACTTAACAAAGGATTATACATGTTGGATTCTCAACCATCACTAACGCACTTTCAACAAAGTAAGAAAATTAGATATCCAAGAAACTGCCATGTTATGACATGCAAGACTTTAACATATTTCTAAAATAGGATGAACAAGTTAAAAGCACTCAAAGTGCTAAATGTTAGTGGCATTGAGGATCTTTCTACTTGTGAATCTTATTTGAAGGGAAAAATAACCAAGGCTTCAAAGGGAGTGCCCGACAAGTCTTTTAGATTTAATCCATAAGGATGTTGATAGAACACAAAGAGGTAGCGGGAAAGGAGGCTATTCCTACTTTATCACCTTCACCGATGACTATAGTCAGTTTGGACATGTGTATCTTATGAAATACAAGTCTGAAGCCTTTGAAATGTTCAAAGTGTATAGGAATGAAGTGGAAAAGCAATTAGGGCTAAATATTAAAGCTCTTCGATTGGATCAAAGGGAAGAATACTTGAGCACTGAATTCTTGGATTATCTAAGGGAGAATGAGATTTTCTTTCAATGGACTCCACCCAGTACACCCCAATATAATAGAGTAACTGAGAAGAAAAATCATACCTTGTTGGACATGGAACATTCCATGATGGCTTCTTTGATGTGCCTATATCATTTAGGGGATACGCCTAAAAGACGACGGCGAAGCTAATAAGTGTAGTATCTTCAAAAGTCAGTACTAAAGACGCCGCATGAGATATGGCATGGCAAAGCACCCTTTTACCAGTCTCTCAAGGTTTGGGAATCTCTCGTCCATGTGAGATGGACTGTAGGAGATAAGTTAGATAGTAGATCCACCTTGTGTAAGTTTTCAGGATACCTCAGAGAGTCTATGAGCTGCTACTTTTATGAACCCTCGAAACAAAAGTTTTTTGTTTCGAGGAATGCTACCTTTTTAGAAAAGGAATTTCTGTAAGATAAAAAAGGCGTTGTTGTTGAACTTAGTGAAATTAAAGATGATCATCAAATCCCATAAGCAGTAGAAACAAATATACATCAAAGAGCCTCACACACAACCTCTAAGAAGGTTGGACTGAATTAAGAAGCAACTTGAAAAGTTCAAATTCCTTCATGTAATGGGCTAATTGGATAGTGATATGAATACCTATGAAGGAGCTATGTCGGACATAGATTTGGGATGTTGCCTTAAAGCCATGAGATCCGAAATAGACTCCATGTACTCAAACAAAGTATGAATTTTAGTAGATCCACCAATGGGAAAAGTTCCCATTGGTTGCAAGTGGATCTATAAGCAAAAGCTTGGAGTAGATGGAGAAGTGGTGACTTTTGAGGTGCGACTAGTAGCAAAAGGCTACACTCAAAGACCTCGTATAGATTTCGAGGAAACTTTTTAACCGGTCGTAATGCCTAAGTCCATTTGGATCTTACTTGCAATAGTTAAATATTATGATTATGAGATACAACAAATGGATGTGAAACCCGGTTTCCTCAATAGAGATATTGAAGAAGAAATCCATATGGAGCAACGACAAGGTTTTACATCTAAGGGGAGTGAGCAAAAAGTTTGCAAACTCTAGAAATTCATTTATGGACTCAAACAAGCATCCACAGTTGGAACATACGTTATGACAAAATGGTCAGATCATTTGGCTTTGTCAAAAATGTGTATGGACCATGTGTGTATAAGAAGGCTAGTGGGAGTAGTATTCAAGTTTATTGTGCTTTATGTTGATGACATCCTTTTCATTGGGAATGAGGTAGGAATGTTAGAGTGTACTAAAGCGTGGTTATCTACACCATTCTCCATGAAGTATTTGGAAAAAGAATCATGTGTATTAGGAATATGTATCTGTAGAGATAGATTTGGCAGGATGCAAGGGCTATCCCAAACTAGGTACATTAACCAGATACTAAAGGGGTTTAGTATGGAAGAATCCAAGAGAGGATTCTTTTCTATAGGAAATGACATTCATCTCTCCAAGTCTATGGCCCCTTAAAGACTGACAATGAGAGACAAAGTATGTCCCACATGCCTTGTGCCTCCACCATGGGGAGCATAATGTATGCATTTAATTTACAAGACCAGATGTGGTACACTTGCTAAGTATTACGAGTAGGTTCCAATCTAATCCTAGTGAGAGTCACTGGATAGTCGTTAAAGCAATCCTTGAGCACTTGTGAAGGACTAAGGATCTATTTTTTGGTATATAGCAATGGAGAATTGATACTTCAATTCGATGTAGATGACCTAAAATCCATTTCTAGATTTATATTTTTCCTTAATGGCGGCATGGTGAGTTGGAAAAGTTCCAACAAGACACCACGGCCAAGACCACTACTGAGGTGAAATAATTTGTGGTTTTGGAAACCACAAAAGAATGTGCTTGGATAAAAATCCCATCCAAGAGTTGGATGCAGTACCTAGCGTGCATGAGCCCATGATTATCTTTAGAAGATAATTTTGGACTTGAGTCAAGATCTCATCAGTAATCCAAACACAGTAAATACGTTGCTATTTGATATATGATATCAAATTGATAGAGGCGACAACTGAGTAGACGAAGTTGCCACATAAGAGAATCTAGTAGAACCACCACCTAAACCCCTAACGCAAATGGTCTTTGAAGAACATCTTGAGAAAATGGGTCTCAAGGACATGGGGCATTGGCTTTAAGACAAGTGGGAGATTATTGGAATAGTGCCCAGCAAGCCAATAAGATTGGCCTTGTAAAGTTGCTTCACACTAAAATAATCTTGATTTAATAATATTCATCATATGGCCTTCTTTATCTTATGCTCTTATTACTTCACTTGTATTCAGATGAGGCCCTTAGATCACTCATTACAACAGGACTTGGTTTGATGACCATGGAATAAGTCTCACATGGTTGTGAGCTTAAATCTTCCAAGTCGTAGGATCTTACGAGATGGGGCATCTAAGATTCGGATATACTTACACCAATGATACATAATTTCAAGAGTTGGATATTGCTCCATTTCATGAGCAACCACGTGAGATATGGGTGCATGTTAGTGGGTACTTATTAGAGAACAAGGCACTGAAGGCCCACCAGAGAATCCACTAGATAGCCATAGGAGCAAGTCAGTAGTGGCAAGTTCTCCAGCTTGCGCTAGTGCATATTATTAGTCCTTTGACCGAGGATCCATAGTAACCTTGTGTCTAGTCTTCATACTTTGACTTTTCCTTAACTGCTTAGTGGGTCTTCCGGGTTGAGGTTGAGTATGAGCTACTTGGCATGGAGGTTTGTGAGATCCAAGATGGAATCCGACTCCTCGCTTTTGTGAAGGGCGAGTGCATCTCCTATGTATTATATAATGATCGATTCCAAGAAATCCTTGTATAAGGTAGTGTGAGAATTTGGAAAATAAGTTTTTCAAAGATGAGGTCACATAAGGGAATTGAACATTGAGAATAAAAACATAGTATCGAGGCTATTAGGGAGCTGACAAATATCTTGCCCTAGGCCTTTTTCGGGAGATAGGAGACGGAAGGACCGTATTTGCATGGTAAGCACAGAGCTGTAATGGTTCTCTAAAACATTCATTTCAGCCAATTAGTTGGGCTTAATGTGCTTGAGGTTGGACATCGACCATGGAGATTGGGTACTCTTCAATTAATAAGATTAATTGAATCTAGTTGATTAGTTTAAAAGCATTTTAAGCTAAAATGAATATATGATATTCAAAAGTCACAAGAAGTTGTGAGTTCATGTCCAATGAATGGTAGAACCAATTGGGTCACACACAAAAGTCAATTAGGTTCCTAATTAATGGAGGAAATTTTCTAAGTGTTAGAAAATGTCACCTAGTGGACCGATTTTAAGGTGCCAACTTTGAAGGTCAATTTTGGCTTGATTAATTTTAGTGTTAAATTAATCAATTAATTTAAGGAGTTAAATTAGACCAATAACTAAGAATTATTTGGTGCCAATATGACCATCAATTGGTCAATTTAACTTAAAGAGTTAAGTTAACAAAATTCAAGCTTAAGAGTTGAGCTTATTTGACTTAAGAGTTATGTCAAAGGTTAATTAATTAAATTAGAGTGTTTAAGTTAATTAATGGGAATAACACATTTTGAAGGAAAAATTCAAATGAAATTTTCATTTGAATTAGTATTTTAATTAACTTGAAATTGGATTTCAAATGTAATTAAAATGCAAGTGAAATTCAAATTAGATTTGAATTTACATTTACCACCTTGGCAAATGCAAGTTGGCCGCCCCTTCTCCTCCTAGGAGGTGCGATGCCACATTGGAATCATACTCTCTAGCCTCTATATATAGATATAGAAGAGAGGGCTGGTCACTATGTCAAAAGGAGTGAAGAATTAGATTCTCCACCATTCCCTCCAAAATCCTTGCAAGCATTGCATTTATGTGTTGAAAGCTTTGCTTTCTCCTTCTTCTTCCCTACCTAAAATCAACCTTCACCATAGCATATCTCTAGCCTTATTCCATCTTATACGCTAGAGATTTTAGAAGATCTATTTGGTGTGTGGATTATGTCAATAGAGGCAAACTAGTTTGTTTGCTACGGTTTGGAGATCCATTGTATAGAGTCTAATTTGGTGATTTTCTCCGGGGAGATCCAGAAATCTTTTTGATCTGATTGTTACTGTAAGTTGCCCAAGGTGTTGAGCAACTCCAGTAATTTTTTTGTGAAATTTTGAGGTGATTTGAAAGAGGCAAAAATTGCTCCTCTCTTGCTGCGTATTTTCTAGCAGTTTCTAGAGTGGGGAAGAGTTCATCTCATTCTCCTTGGATTTTGCAATTTCAAGGTAATACTTTGTCCTAATTTGAATCTCAAGCATGATTTAATCCTAGTTAGCATGTAAGCACTATTTTATTAAACTTTTGAAGTTTTTATAATTAGATCCTAGTGCCTTACTAGCTTTCAGGCCGGCCATGCATGTTAATCACACAAAGCATCTAATTTGTTAGATTATCTCGTTCCCTCCAATTTTGCATATGTTGACTCATATGCTGAACCTTTATATTTTTCTTCACCTCCTACATCCAAAATCAGCCTTCATCATCTCTAATCTCTTCTTTGTTGTCCAACTAACATAAAATAGATTTTGATTGTCCATTGATGTGTGGGTCTTATCATTAGAGGCAAAACAATTGGATTTCTAGTCTTTTAGAGATCCTCCATTTAGGCAAAACCTTGAAGGCATTATTGGAGTCCCTTCTAGAGTAGAGATTCTAGTTTAAATTTTAACCGATTCCAACGAGATTTGGTTGGGCAAAAGTTGTCCACAATTTGCTGTGCCAATGGAGACTGCATTGAAGGAGTTTAAGCATCTCTTCAATATTTTGGTTGGATTTTACTTTTGAGGTAATTTTCTAACCTAAATCTACTTCAATGGCATGAATTAGATCTTTGGGGAGGCATGATCAAGTTAGATTTTAGTTTTCAAAAGTTTTATAATTGTATCCTTGGCTTACACCATCCTTTATCTTATAGGTGCAAATGGATCTCGTGAGTGTTTTCATGTGCTCGAGGGACTTTTGGAGCTTATTAGACATAGAAGCTACTATGAGGTATCTTGTTTGTAGATCATCATCCACAAACTTTGTGAATGCTTCAAGTGCCCCCATCGGTGGCATCATTGCCAATGGTGCCCGACAGACTTTGAGTAAGCACATAAGTCTTCTTTTAGGAATCTAGAATAATCTTGAGGTTTCTAAGCCAATCAGGGAAATTAAGCCTGGTTAGTTTACTGGTTTTCAAAATTACATTGAGTGGATTCTTAGCAATTTTGTTTGAGATTTCAAAAAATGTACAAAGGTGAACAAGAAAATATAAGCATGTGATTAAATATTGATATTGAAAACATGTTTATGAACTTTCAAGCATGTTTTCTCACACTATTTTGTCAAATTCCTCACTCCCTTGAAGAATTTGGGAAATCTCATTTTCTGGTAAGTACCAAGGTTCTAAGAACTTGTAAGTCGACCCACATGTCGTGTGCCATCCACAAACAATAAAAAAGTAAGCCACTTTTGCTAATTGCATCTCTATACATCCCTTGATGTATTTTATCTCACTTTTCATGTAGACCACGTGTCGTGTACTATCTACACTACTAGGTGTTAAATCAGACCTACCAATTCAACTTTGATTCAAAACTGTACTATGTCATCCCATGTGTCATGTGCCAATGCATATGAAGAAGCGCCAAATCAAAGCTGCATCATATGGTAAGTATATGATCACAACTTTCTTTCTTAAGTGTGACCCACGACTCATGTGCCATCACACAAAATATAATAGCATTGTCATGTCACATACTATTGGTAGAAGGCATGGATTAATTAAAACTCCTTTTAATTTGTATCTATTTTGACTTAATATTTGAAAAGCACTCTAAGTGGAGGAATTTTCTTACTTGCAAAGATCTCATTAATTTTATCTTCTTATTTAGGTTTTCTATATCCTAACCATGCATCTCATACATCAATAGGATATAAAAAAATAAATATGTAAATGTGCCTAGTATGCTCCTAGGGTGGGATGATCATGATCCTTAACCAAGTGGTGCACTTAGAGCCATATGTGCACTACTTAGTTGATTTTAAGTAGGTTGATTAAATCTAACTATTACATAGATGTATCCCCATATATTCATGGGCCTTCATGCCTCCAATAGTCTTATTGTCTCATTACAATAGTTACATGAGAAAAGGAATCATCACTCCTAGTGATTCAACTCTCATAACATTTATAAGATAGACTTAAGAGACATGCAAGCTTCAACAACTTGAAACAAATAAAATTAATATTAAAGGCCCATGATCATCCCCATTCATTCATTATCCATTCAACAATTAAATGAACAACAAATCAAGAATTGATATTCAATTCCACAATTAAATGCTTATCTCATAAACAATTAATTAGCTAGCAAAAATAACTAAGTAAGCATAACATTTATGCAACTCATTTTTGCATCAAATTGAATATTAACTTAAATAAGATTTTAAAAGTAATCAAAAATGTCAAACATAATTTTCAGAACTTGCACAATACTTGTGTATCTATGTAGCATGATTTCGATTAATTTTGGTCATAAAAATAACCCAAAAACTCCTCAAAACTCATCCATAACCTAAACTAGGTATTGTTGCCCAGGCTGGGCGGACGACTAGCGCACAGAAGGTGTGCCCATTGCTAAATCAAAATTTAACATAATCATCCATGAATAAAAAACATACTAACATATGAATTAACTCTTAAAACACATGTTAGCATAATTAAATTCATCATCAAAGAAGCCACAAGAAACATCAACCAAACACTCCAATCCATGACTTGGATCAACTATTTGGAGATCTAGATCAATTCAACACATGAATCAATTAAACAAAAATCTAAATTAAATCATGGAATAGGCTCCGATACTTGAAGTCAAGTGTAGCAAAATGATCCAATTAATAAAGCAAAAAAAAAAAGCTAAATCAAACTCAGCTACACTCAATCCAAGGATCAAATCATGCTTTTAAAATGGATTTAGTTGTAGAAAATTACCTTGATTGCTCAAAATCCAAGGTAGGAAAGAAGATAAGGTTGAACTCTTCAAAGCTATCTCTTCCTTCGACAACGGCAATCCAGCAACCTTTGCCCTATCAAACCACCTCCAAATTGGCTGAAATTTGGACAACACCTTTCCAATATCTTGAAGAATATCCAATAAAAATTTTAGCAATCAATAAAGCTATCCAAATTTCTAGCCTTGAATGAAATGATCCACACACACAAGGAAAGCTCCAATCAACCTTTAGTGAGCTAGAACACCAAGGGATGAAGAAATGATGAAGGCCAAAAGTGGAGGAAAGGTGAAGAAAAGTGTGTGAAACTTCAACATATGAGTGGATCACACTTTTAGAGGGAAAAGGGAATCTAGCATGAATGTCTTGCATTCGCCGCCCATCCTTCTATTTATAGATGAGGAGGTGTGATGCAAGTTAGCATCATGCCTCTCATGAGGTAGGGTTCCAACTAAGCAAGACAACTTGTATGTGAAATGTAAATTTCACTTGCATTTGAATTTCATTTGGAGTCCTCATTTCATCTTATGAAATGCCTTCGAAATTAATTCTAAATGCACTTCAAATGAACTCCTTCATTTGAATTTACCTCCAAAATTAATTCTTCACGTTAATTAAATTAACCCCTTAATTTAATTAATTAGTTTTGACTTAACTCTTTAAGCTAGAAGGTGTTAACTTAACCTCTTAAGCTAACTTGACCAATTAAATATCATATGGAACCAATTAAATTAACTCCTTAATTTAATTGATCTAATTTAATTCCTTAAATTCTTTTAATTAATTGAACAATTAAATTAATCAAGCCAAAATGATCAAAAATTAGCCAACCATTTTCTCCACAAATTCGGTCACTAGGAATTATTCTAACGCTTAGAAAATTCTCTTCATCAAATAGAACTTCATTTAGGCTTTTGTGTGTGACCCATTAGGTTATCCCATTCATTGAAAATCGGCTCACAACTCTTATGATATTAAGAATATTGAAATATTCACATTAGTTTAAACTCCTTCAAACTAATAACTCAATTCAATTAATCTCCATTAATCGAAAGAGTACCCAATCTCCATGGTCGATGTCCAACCTTAAGCCCATGGAGCCCAACTAATTGGTCGAAATAAATATGCTCTTGGTGAACTATTCTAGCTCTATGCTTACCTTGGAAATACGATCCTTCTTTCTCCTATCTCCTAAAAGAGCCTATTTGTTGGCTCCCTAATAGCCTCGATAACTATGTTTCCATTCCCAATGTTTGATTCACCTTTTTTGTTGGAATAGTGCCCCACAACCAGTTGGATTTGTAAACTATTTCACTTGTGATACAATATTGATTGAATAATATTTATTATAAATGGTCATCTTCTTCTTATGCTTAATTTACTTCAGTAGCATTTGGTTGAAGCCCTTAGATCACACAAGACTACGGGACTTGGTCACACATTGGGTAGTGATCATGGAACAAGTCTTATACGATTGTGATCTTAAAATATTCCAAGTCATAGAATGAGACAGGGCATCTAAGATTTGGATAGACTTGCACTAATGATGCATAAATCCAAGAGGTTGGATATTGGTCCGTTTCATGGGAAATCCATGTTAGACATAGGTGCATGTTAGTAGGTGCTTGTCAGAGAACAAGTTCACTGAAGGCCCGCCTAGAGAATCTACCAGATAGCCGAACTGGCACGTCTGTAGTGGTAAGTTCTCTAGCTTACGCTAGTACATACAATCAGTCCTTAGACCTGAGGATGCATGGTATCCTTGTGTTTAGGTTCTTATGCTTTGAATTTTCCTTGACCACTTTGCGAGCCATCTGAGTAGAGCTTGGGTATAAGCTACTAAGGTATGGAGATTTGTGAGATTCAAGATAGGATCCATCTCCTCGCCGTTGTGAAGAATGATTACATCTCCTATGTAATCTATAATGATCGATTTCATGAAATCCTTGCACAAGGTAGTATGATAATTTGGAAAAGGAGTTTTTTAAAGATAAGGTCATAAAAGGGAATAAAACATTGGGAATAGAAACATAGTTATCGAGGCTATTAGGCAATCAAAAAATATCTTGCCCTAGGCCTCTTTTGAAAAATAGGAGACGGAAGGATCATATTTGTATGGTAAGCGTAGAGCTAGAAAAGTTCCCCAAGAGCGTATTCAATTCAGCCAATTAGTTGGGCCCCATGGACTTGAGGTTGGACATCGACCATGGAGATTGGGTACTCTTTCAATTAATGGAGATTAATTGAATTGAGTCAATTAGTTTAAAAGAGTTTAAACTAAGGTGAATATTTCAATATTCTTAATATCATAAGAGTTGTGAGCCTATGTCAATGAATGGTAGAACCTAATGGGTCACACACAAAAGCCAAAACGAAGTCCTATTTGATAAAAGGAAATTTCTAACTATTAGAAAATTCCACTTGATCAATTTTATGGGGGAAAAAAGGTCTGCTAATTTTGGGTCATTTTGGATTGATTTATTTAATTGTTAAATTAATCATAATAATTTGAGGAGTTAAATTAGACCAATTAAATTAAGGTGTTAATTTAATTGGTGCCATATGACTATCAATTGGTCAAGTTAACTTAAAGAGTTAAATTAACACCTTCTAGCTTAAAGATTTAAGCAAATTGACTCAAGGGGTTAAGTCAACATTAATTAATTAAATTAAGGGATTAATTTAATTAATGTGAATAATTATTTTTGGAGGAAAATTCAAAATAAAAGAGTTCATTTGGAGTGCATTTAGAATTCATTTGGATGACATTTATTGAGATGAAACGAAGATTCCAAATGAAATTCAAATGCAAGTGAAATTAACATTTCACTAAAGAATGGTGTGAGCCAAGGATTCAATTATAAAACTTTTAAAAGCTGAAATATAACTGGATCAAAAATCCCAAAAGATATTATTCATGCCACTAAAGTGGATTTAGGTCATAAAATTACCTCAAAAGCAAAATCCAACCGAAAATGTGAAAAGATGCTTGAACTCCTTCAATGCAGTCTCTAATGGCGCAGCAGATTGTGGAGAACTTTTACCAAACTAATCTCATCAGAATCGGTTGAAATTTGAACTGGAAATCACCAACACCTTGATGGATCTATGGTAGAAAAATCAACCAAATCAAAACTCCGGAAGGCACTCCAGTAATGATTCCAAATTTTTGCCCAAACAGAGGATCTCCAAAAAGCTAGCAATCCAATTGTTTTGCCTCTGGTGATAAGATCCCCACACCAATGGACGATCCAAATCTCTTCTATGTTAGTTGAAGAACAAACAAGAGATTAGAGAGGATGTAGGCTGATTTTGGAGGTAGGAGATGAAGAAAAATGTGAAGCTTCAACACATGAGGCAACACATGCAAAACTAGAGGGAATGAGAGAATCTAACAATTAGACGCTTTATGTATGATTAACATGCATGGATGGCCACTCCCCCATATCTATATATAGAGGGAGGAAAGTGTAATGCTTAGGCGGCATCACACCTTCCTCAAGATGGGGTTCCAACTAGGCTTGCCAACTTGCAAGCAAGTTGCATGTTAATTTAATGTGCATTTGAATTTCATTTGGAATCTTCATTTCATCACATGAAATGTCATCCAAATAAATTCTAAATACACTCCAAATGAACATTTCATTTTAATTCTTCCTCCAAAATTGATTCTTTATTTTAATTTAATTAATTAGCCATTCACTTAACTTTTAAATCAATTAGCTGAACTCTTTAAGCTAGCTTGACCAATTGATAGTCATGTGGCACCAATTAAATTAACTCTTAATTTAATTGGTATAATTTAACTCTTTAAATTATTTAGATCAATTTAATAATTGAATTGATCAAGCCAACATGACAAAAAATTATGTCAACCGTTTATCTCTAAAAATTGGTCAAAGTGGAAATTTTTTAACTCTTAAAAAATTCCTCTTTGTCTAGTAAGATTTCCAGTTGGCTTTTGTGTGTGATCCATTAGATTCTACCATTCATTGGATATGGGCTCACAATTCTTGTGATTTATTGAATATCAAATAATCACATTAGTCTAAATTCCTTTAAACTAATGACTCAATTCCATTAATCTCAATAATTGAAGAGTACCCAATCTCCATGGTCGATGTCCAGCCTCAAGCCCATGGAGCCCAACTAATTAGCCGAAATGAATGCTTTTGGAGAACAATTCTAGCTCTACACATACCATATAAATATTGTCCTTCCATCTCTTATCTCCCAAAAGAGGCCTAGGGCAGGATATTTGCTGGTACCCTAATAACTTCAATACTATATCTCTATTCCAATATTTGATTTTCCATTATGACCTTATCTTTGGAAAAATCCTTTCCCAAATTTTTCACACTACCTTGCGCAAGATTTCATGGAATTGATCATTTAAAACACATCGGAGATGCACTCGCCCTTCACGATGATGAGGATTCTGATCCTATCTTGGATCTCACAAACCTCCATGTCTAAGTAACTTATACCCAACCTCAACCCGAAAGACTCGCTAAGTGGTTAAGGAAGAGTCAAAGCACAAGGACCAAGCACCAGGTTACCATAGATGCTCAGGTCAAAGGACTAATTATGTGCAGTAGCTTAAGCTGGAGAACTTGTCACTACCGGCTTGCCACTATGGCTACCTAGTGGATTCTCTAGGTGAGCCTTCAGTAAATTTGTTCTTTAATAAGTACCCACTAACATGCACTCATATCTCATATGGTTTGCTCATGAAATGGAGCAATATCCAACTCTTGGATTCAAGCATCGTTAGTGCAATATATCTAAATCTTAGATGCCCTATCCCATAAGATTCTGAAACTTGAAAGATTTAAGATCATGATCATGTAAGACTTTTTTCATGATCACCACCCAATGTGTGACCAAATCTCGTAGTCCTGTGTGATTTAAGGGCTTCAACTAAATGCTAGTGAAGTAATATAAGCATAAGATGAAAATGGCCATGTAAAATGAATATCATTAAATCAAGATTGTATCACAAGTGAAATAGTTTACATGCCAATCTAATTGGCTTGTGGGGCACTATTCCAACATTCACATACTCCATGCTTTACATTGGTGGCGCCCCACCTTATAAGATGTGTGATGCCAACTAGCATCACACCTTCCCTCCTCTATAAATAGAGAACGACAGCCACTTGCAAGATGCATGCTAGATTCTACTTTTCCCTCCAATTTAGGTGATTCACTCATGTGTTGAAGTTTCACACTTCTTCTTCACCCTTTGGAAGTCACATGTAGCCATGGGATCCAATAATCAAAGCATTAAAAATGAAAAATAACTAGGCTACACATGTCACCAAGTATCTAAACATGTTATATATTCAAATTTGGAAGGAGAGTTAACTTGATTTTCAAAAAAATCAAAGAAGCTAGAAGAAACACTCCAAAGCCTTGAAGCTATCTCCCAGCGGCGCAGTAGAGAAGCGACCGAATCTCCCCAACTAAATAATTTTTTTTGTTGAAAATTTAATTGGAACTCCTCAACTCCTTGATGGATCTATAGTCCAAAATCTAGCTTAATCAGAACTTGGAAAGGTCCCCCAAAATTACCTCCAAGTCGCTGCCAGAAACTGGATCTCCGAAAGGCTAAGCAATCCAATTGTCTTGCCTCTAATGTAATGATCCACACACCAATTTTCAATCCTATTCCTCTCAATATTAGCTAGAGAATAATGAGAGGAAAAACTTGGATGAAGGCTTGATTTGGAGGTAGGAGAAGAAGAGAAGTAAAGTTTCAACACATGATGCAACACTTAAAAATTTGGAGGGAATTTGAGAGAATCTCATTCCTCAATCTAATTCACAAGGAATGTAATGCAAGTATACCTCTTGGCCACCTCACTCTATATCTATATATAGAGGGAGGATGGCGTGATGCCAAGTTAGCATCACAACTTCCTCAAGGTGGTTGCCCACTTGCCTTGCAGGTTGGCATGTGAATTTGAATTTTTGTGTGGCGAAAATAAATGCTTTTGGAGAACCATTCTAGCTCTACGCGTACCATGCAAATACAGTCCTTCCACCTTCTATCTCCCAAAAAAGGCCTAGGGCAAGATATTTGTCGACTTCCTAATAGCCCCAATACTAAGTTTCTATTCAAAATGTCCAATTCTACTTTATGACCTCATCTTTGGAAAACTCCTTTTTCTAAATTATCATAATACCTTTTCCAAGGACTTCTTGGAATCGATAATTATAGAATACATAAGAAATGTACTAACTCTTCACAGCAACAAGGAGTCGGATCCCATCTCGAATCTCACAAACCTTCAAGTCTAAGTAGTTCATGCCTAAGCTCCATCTGAATGACCTGCTAAGTAGCCAAGGAATAGTCAAAGCATGAGTACCTAAACATAAGGTTGCCAAGGATCCTCAAGTCAGAGGACTAATTATATGTCCTAGCGTAAGCTAGAGAACTTTACATTAGCGACTTGCCTCTTCGGGTATCTATTAGATTCTCTAGGCGAGCCTTCAGTGGCTTGTTTTGTAACAAACACCCACTAACATGCATTCAAATCTCATATGGGATTGCTCATGGAACGGAGCAAAATCCATCCCCTTTGATCTATGCATCGTTAGTGCAAGTCTATCTGGATCTTAGATGCCTTGTCTCGTAAGATCCTATGACTTGAAAGATTTAAGATCACGATAGTGTAAGACTTATTCCACAATCACCACCCAATGCGTACCAAGTCCTATGGTATTTTGTGATTTACGGGAAATAGTTTATAAGGGAATATCATTCAATCAAGATTGTATCACAAGGGAAATAATTTACAACGCCAATCTAATTGGCTTGCGCGCCACTATTTCAATAATCCCCCACTTGTCCTAAAGCCAATTCTCTATAGTCTTAAGATCCATCTTCTTAAGATGTCCTTGAAAGACCATTTGCGATAGGGGTTTTGTTAGTGGACTTGCTATATTCTCTTTTGAGGCAATTCTCTTCACTCAGATATCACCTCTATCAATGATCTCCCGAATAAAATGATATCTCTTCAAAATATGCTTGGATCGCTGATGAGATCTTGGCTCTTTAGCTTGTGCTACTGCATTGTTGCTGTCACAGAAGATAACCAATAGCTCAGCAATGCTAGGCATTATATTCAACTCTTGAATAAAGTTTCTCATCCAAACACCTTCCTTTTCAACTTTTGAAGTCGCAATATATTTTGCCTCTGTGGTAGAGTCGCCCGAGGTATCTTGCTTGAAACTCTTCTAGCTCACTGTGCCACCATTAAGGCAAAATATGAATCTAGAAGTAGATTTTAGGTCATCTACATCGGATTGAAAACTTGAATCTGTAAACCTTTTTAGTTTCAATTCTCCCTTGCCGTATACAAAAAATAAGTCCTTCGTCCTTTTCAAGTATTTAAGGATTGCTTTAATGGCTATCCAGTAACTCTCACCGAGATTGAATTGGAAACGGTTTATAACACTTAGAATGTGTGCCACATCCGGTCTTATACATTGAACTGCATACATTATACTCCCAATAATAGAGGCATAAGGTATGTAGGACATTCTTTGTCTTTCGTTGTCAGTCTGGGGGCCATAGACTTGGAGAGACGAATGCCATGATCCATGAGAAGAATCTCTCTTTAAGATTATTCCATACTAAATTTTTTAGTATCTTATCAATGTATGGGGTTTGGGATAGCCCCAGTTTCCTCTTAGACTATCTTTATAGATATGTACTCCTAATACATGGGATGCTTCTTCTAAATCCTTCATGGAGAATTGAGTAGATAACCAAGCTTTAGTACACTCTAACATTCTAACCTCATTCCCAATGAAAAGAATGTCATTGACATAAAGCAAAAAAATAAACTGTATACTACTCCCACTAACCTTCTTCTACGGGCAAGTTTCATACACATTTTTTACAAAGCCAAATGATTTGACTATTTTATGAAAATATATGTTCCAACTTTGGGACGTCTGTTTGAGTCCATAGATGGATCTTTGGAGTTTGCAACCCTTTTGATCACTCCATTCGGATGTAAAACGTTGTGATTACTCCATATAAATTTCTTCTTCAATGTTTCCGTTGAGGAAAGCTATTTCCACATCCATTTGCCATATCTCATAGTCATAATATACAGCAAGTAGAATTTGAATAGATTTAGGAAATGCGATCGATGAAAAAAGTTTCCTCAGAATCGATATTGGGTCTTTGAGTGTAACCTTTTAGCACTAGTCGTCTCTTAAAAGTTGTTACCTCTCCATCGACCCTAGCTTTCGCTTATAGATCCACGTGCAACCAATGAGAACTATTTCCTTTGGTGGATCTATCAAAGTATATACTTTGTTGTAGTACATGGAGTCCATTTGGGATCTCATGGCATCTAGCCAATGTCTCAAGCCTATGTCCAACATAGCTTCCTCATAGGTCTTCGGATCACTATCTGATTGGCCCATCTCATGAAGAAATCCAAACCTTTCGTGTTGCTTCTTGATTCGGTTCGACCTTCTTAGAGGTTATGTGTAAGGCTCTTGACGATCACTTATTTTTACCGTTTGTGGGATTTGATGATCATCTTGAACTTCATCAAGTTCAACAACAATGCCATTTATATCAGATAGAAAATCCTTTTCCAAAAAGATGGCGTTCCTCGAAACAAACACCTTTAGTTTCGAGGGATCATAAAAGTAATAACCCAAAGACTCTCTTGGGTATCACACAAACTTGTGCAAGGTGGATCTACTATATTTAATAGTTTTGCTGCCATTTCTAAGGAATATCCCCAAAAGGATATGGGTACATCGAAAAAGCTCATCATGGAACATACCATATCCGGTATGGTATGATTTTTCCTTTCTACTACTCTATTATGTTGGGGTGTGCTGAGTGGAGTCCATTTAAAGAGAATCTCTTTCTCTTTTAGATAACCTAAAAACTCGGTACTTGAGTATTCTCCCTCTCGATCCCGTCGAAGAGCTTTAATACTAAGTCTCTTTTGCTTTTCTACTTCATTTTTATACTCTTTGAACTTTTCAAAGGCTTCGGACTTCAACTTCGTAAGATACACATGTTCAAATGACTATAATCATCGATAAAGGTGATGAAGTACCTCTCGCTCTAACTCTTAATGGGCCACAAACATCCGTATGGATCAAATTCAAAGGTTTTGTGTGAAGGTAAAAGTAGAACTAGGGTCCATAAATAAAATTTCAAAAGATGAAATGAACTAGGCTACACAAGCAAATCAAGGATCTAAACATGATTGTGAAATGTATTTAGATAAAGGATTACCTTAATAAGCTAAATTCCAAGGAAAAAGTGAAGAACTCTTCTTCAATACAGAATCTGCCAAGCAGTGGCATAGCAGAAACATTTCAACTTTTGCACGAGTCAAGCTTATCCAAAAATTCCAAAAAATAAAATCCAATAGCTCCTAAACTCTTTGATAGATCTACTATGAAAATTTTAGATCAAAACTCCTTCTGGATCTCCTGGAATAAAATCACCAACTGACTATTCACGCAGGTGGATCTCCAAAGGTTTAGCAAACCATTTATTTTGCCTCTATCAATATGATCCACACACTATTGAAACTTCCTACTACTCCTTACTTTTAGTTGGAGAAAGAGGGGAAAGAAGAGAAGGAGATGATTGCTTTTTGGAGTTGGAGAAGAAGAGAGAGGTGAACTTCAACACATAAGCGAACACCTTGAAAATTGAGGAAAAATAGTGAGAATCTAATTCTTCACTTAAAGATGCAAGTGATCATCCACCTTCACCTCTATATCTATATATAGAGAGAGGATGGTATGATACCAAGCTGACATCACACCTTTCTCAAGGTAGGGGGAGACCGCCAACATGCTTGTAATGCATGCAAGTTGGCAAATTCAAATCTAATTTGAATTTGTGCGCATTTCAATTACATTTGAAATCTAATTTCAAATTAATTAAAAGATTACTCCAAATGTACCTTTCGTTTGAATTTTCCCTCCAAAATTTATTCTTCTCATTAATTAAATGAAACACTTTAATTTAATTAATTAATTAATCATTGACTTAACTCTTAAGTCAAGAAGCTTAACTCTTTAAGCCTAATTTTGTTAACTTAACTTTTTAAGTTAACTTGACCAATTGATGGTCACATAGCACCAAGTAATTAACACTTTAATTATTGGTCTAATTTAACTTCTTAAATTACTTGATCAATTTAACACTTAAATTAATCAAGCCAAGTGACACTTCAATTTTTGGTCACCTAAAAAAAAATTGATCACTTTGGAGTGGATTTTCTAATACTTAGAAAATTCCTCCATGACTTAGGGAATGCAATTTGCTTTTGTGTATGACCTGATAGGTTCTACCATTCATTGGGCATGGGCTTACAACTCATTGCGACTTCAGAATGTCATATATTCATTTTAGTTTAGACTCCTTTAAACTAAATCAACTCAATTCAATTAATCTCTGTTAATTGAAAAGTACTCAATATCTATGGTCGATGTCCAACCTCAAGTGCATGAAGCCCAACTAATTGGCTGAAATGAATACTTTTGGAGAACCATTATAGCTCAATGCTTGCCATGCAAATAAGATCCTTCCGTCTCCTATCTCCCAAAAAAGGCCTAGGGCAAGACATTTGCCGGCTCCCTAATAGCCTCGATACTATGTCTCTATTCCCAATTTTTAATTCCACTTTATGACCTTATCTTTGGAATACTCATTTTCCAAATTGTCATACCACTTTGTGCATGGATTTCTTGGAATCGATTATTATAGAATACATAGGAGATGTATTCGTCCTTCACAAAGACAAGGAGTTGGATTCTATCTTGGATCTCACAAACCTTCATGTTCAATAGCTTGTGCCCAACCTCTACCCAAATAGCCCGCTGGGTAACCAAAGAAAAGCCAAAGCACAAGGACCAAACACCAGGTTATCGTGGATCCTCAAGTCGGAGGACTATCATGCACTAGCATAAGCTGGAGAACTTGCCACTACAGACTTACCACTCTAGCTATCTAGTGGATACTCCGAGCGGGCCTTTAGTACCTTGTTCTCTAACAAGCATCTACTAACATGCATCCATATCTCATATGGGACTGCTCATAGAATGGAGCAACATCCAACCCTTGGATTTATGCATTGTTAGTGCAAGTCTATCCGGATCTTAGATGCCATGTCTCGTAAGATCTTATAACTTGGAAGACTTAAGATCATGACCACGTAAAACTTATCACCTAGTGAACTTACCAAGTCCCGTAGTCCTATGTGATCTAAGGGTTTCATCCAAATACCAATGAAGTGATAAAGAGCATAAGATTAAGATGGCCAATATATCATTCAATCAAGATTGTATTACAAGAAAATAGTTTTACAAAGCCAATCTAATTGGCTTGCAGGGCACTATTCTAATAATCTCCCACTTACCCTAAAGCCAATGCTTAGTAGCCTTTAGACCCATAATCTCATGATATCCTTCAAATATCTTTTGCGATAGGAGTTTAGGCAGTGGATCTGCTATATTCTCTTTTGAGGCAACTCTCTGACTCGGATGTCACGTCTATCAATAATCTTCCAGATTAAATAATATCGTTTCATAATATGCTTAGGTCGTTGATGTGATCTTGGCTCTTTAGCTTGCGCTACCACACCATTGTTGCTACAGAAGATAACTACTGGCTTAGCAATGTTAGGCTCTATATTTAACTCTTGACTGAAGTTTTTCATTCAAACACCTTTCTTTATAGCTTCTGAACCCGCAATATATTCTGCCTCTATGGTAGAGTCAGTCGTGGTATCTTGCTTGGAACTTTTCCAGCTCACCATGCTGCCATTAAGGCAAAATATGAATCCAAAAATGTATTTTTGGTCATCTACATTGTATTAGAAACTTGAATCCGAAAACCCCTCGAGTTTCAATTCTTCATTGCCGTATACAAAAATAAGTCCTTAGTCTTCTCAAGTACTTAAAGATTGCTTTAACAGTTATCTAGTGACTCTAATCGAAATTAAATTGGAAACGGCTCGTAACACGTAGAACATGTGCCACATTTGGTCTCATACATTGAACTGCATATATTATACTCCTAATAACAGAGGCATAAGGTATGTGGGATATTCTTTATCTTTTGTCTTTAGTCTTAGAAGCCGTAGACTTGGAGAGACGAATGCCATGTCCCATGGGAAGGAATCCATTCTTAGATTCTTCCATACTAAACCTCTTTAGTATTTTGTCAATGTACGTGATTTGGGAAAGCCCCAACATCCTCCTTGATCTATCTCTATAGATACGTATTCCTAATACATAGGATGCTTATCCCAAATTCTTCATGGATAATTGAGTAGATAACCACGCTTTAGAATATTCTAACATTCCTACCTCATTCCCAATGAGAAGGATGTCATCGACATAAAGTACAATAAACTATATACTACTCCTACTAGCTTTCTTGTACACTATGGTTTATACATATTTTTGACAAAGCTAAATGATTTGACCGATTTGTCAAAACGTATGTTCCAACTTCAGGACGCTTGTTTCAGTCCATAAAAGGATCTCTGGAGTTTGCAAACTTTTTGCTTGTTCCCCTTGGATGTAAAATCTTATGGTTGCTCCATATAGATTTCTTCTTCAATATCTCTATTGAGGAAAGCAGTTTTCACATTTATTTTCCATATCTCATAGTCATAATATGTGGCTATGGCAAGTAGAATTCAAATAAACATAGGTATTGCTGCTGGTGAAAAGATTTACTCAAAATCAATATTGGATCTTTGAGTGTAACCCTTAGCTACTAGTCATACCTTGAAAGCTGCTACTTCTCCATCGACTCCTAGCATTTGCTTATAGATCCACTTGCAACCAACGGGAACTATTCCCTTTGGTGGATCTACCAAAGTCCATATTTTGTTGGAGTACATGTAGTACATTTTGGATTTCATGGCATCAAGCCAACATCCTGAGTCTATGTCTAACATAGCTTCCTCATAGATTTTTGGATCACTATTTGATTATCCCATCTCACGAAGAAATTCGAACCTTTTGGGTTGCTTCTTGATTTGATCCGACCTTCTTAAAGGATATGAGTGAGGCTCTTGTTGTTCATTTATTTCCACCGCTTGTGGGATTTCATGATCATCTTGAACTTTATCAAGTTCGACCACAATGCCATTTTCTTCCAATAAAAATTATTTTTCCAAAAAAAGTGGCGTTCCTCAAAATAAACACCTTTTGTTGCAAGGGATCATAGAAGCAATAACCTATAGACTCTCTTGGGTATTCCACAAACTTGCACAAGGTAGATCTACTATTCAACTTGTCTCATACTATCCATCTCACATAGGAGGGAGTCCTCCAAACCTTAGGTATTGGTAAGAGGATGCTTTGTCATACCACATCTCATGAGATATTTTTGGCACCGACTTTGAAGGTACTACATTTAGTAGCTTCGCCATCATTATTAAAGCATATCCCCAAGTGGATATAGGCATATCAGAAAAGCTTATCATGGAATGTGCCATGTCCAATAAGGTACGATTTCTCCTCTCGGCTATTCCATTATGTGGGGGTTGTGCAGGGTAGAGTCTATTTTGAGAGAATCTCATTCTCCTTTAGATAATCCAGGAACTCGGTGCTTAAGTATTCTCCCCCTTGATCCAATCGAAGAGCTTTAATACTAAGCGCCAATTGCTTTTCCACTTTATTCATGTACTCTTTATATTTTTCAAAGGCTTCAAACTTGTACTTCCTAAAATACACATGTCCAAACCAACTATAATCATTAGTGAAGGTGATGGAGTTGGAATAGCCTCCTCTTGCACTAACTTTTAGTGAGCCACAAACATCCATATGGATCAAATCCAAAGGACTTGTGGAGAGCTCTGTTTGTCCCACAAAAGGAGCCTTGGTCATTTTTCCCTTCAAACAAGATACACAAGTAGGAAGGTCCTTAATACCACTAACATTTAGTGCTTTGATCGCTTCTAACTTGTTCATCCTATTTTTTGAAATATGCCTAAGTGTTGCATGTCGAAGAATGACATCTTTTTGGTTATCTAATTTTCTTTTACTTGATTGGATGTGCATTAGTGAAAGTTGAGAATCAAGTATGTACAATCCATTAATTAATATACCTTAAGCGATTAAAGAACCATTCTTTAATGCTTTCAACATCCCATCCGATATAGAAAAATTATATCTTTCATTATCAAGAACGTGAATTAAAATAATGTTCTTAACAAGATAGGTTACATAATAAACTCGATCAAGTATAATGCAAGCAATCCCTAAGTCTAACTTGATTATGCCTTGGACTTGTTAGAAATAGTGCCCAACAAGCCAATGATTTTGGCTTTGTAAAACTATTTTCTAAAGAGACAATCTTGATTGAATGATATCTTACATATGGCCACATTCATCTTATGCATTATATTACTTCACTGGCATTTGGATGAAGTCCTTAGATCACACATGACTACGAGACTTAGTCAGTTCACTGGGTGGTGATCATGGAATAAGTCATGTTAGTGGGTGCTTGTTAGAGAACAAGGCACTGAAGACCCACCGGAGACTCCACTAGGTAGCCGTAGTGGCAAGTCGGTAGTGGCAAGCTCTCCTGCTTACGCTAGTGCATATAAATTAGTCCTTTGACCTGAGGATCAATTGTAACCTTGTGTCCGGTCCTCATGCTTTGACTTATCCTTGGTCACCCAACGGGCCGTTCGGGGTATGATTAGGTATGAGCTACTTGGCATAGAGGTTTATGATATCCAAGATGGAATCTGACTCCTTGCTTTTGTGAAGGGCGAGTACATCTCCTATGCATTCTATAACGATCATATTCCAGAAATCCTTGCGCAATGTGGTATGACAGTTTGGGAAAAGAGTTTTCCAAAAGATAAGGTCATACAACGGAATTGAACATTTAGAATAGAAGCATAGAATCGAGGCTATTAGGGAGCCGACAAATATCTTGCCCTAGGCCTCTTTCATGGAGATAGGAGACGGAAGGACCGTATTTGCATGGAACGCGTAGAGCTTTAAAAGGTTCATACAGAGATATTTATTTCGACCAATTAGTTGGGCTCCATGGGCTTGAGGTTGGACATCGACCATGGAGATTAGGTACTCTTCAATTGATAGAGATCGATTGAATCGAGTCGACTAGTTTAAAAGAAGTTTTAAACTAGAATGAATATTTGATATTCAAAAGTCACAAGGAGTTGTGAGCCTATGTCCGATGAATGGTTGAACCCAATGAGTCACACACAAAAGCCTTGAACTTTTCTAAGTGGTGAAAGAAGAATTTTTAAGTGTTAGAAAATACGTCCCTCTTAAGGGACCGATTTTGAGAGAGAGATTTCAAGATCAATTATGGCTTGATTGATTTAAGTGTTAAATTGATCAACTAATTTAAGGAGTTAAATTAGAAAAATAATTAAGGAGTTGATTATTTGAGCCACATTGATAGTTGAATAATTGAAGTTGACTTAAAGAGTTAAGTTAACTAAAGAAAACTTAAAGAGTTAAGTTTGCTTGATTTAATTGTTAAATCAAGTTGAAATAATTAAATTAATTGGATTAATTTAATTAATAGGAGAATATATTATTGGAGGGAAGAATTCAAATATGATTTGAATTAATTGGAATTGGATTCCAATTAAACAAGTTGGCAAGATCACATGATAGTGGAATTACCAACTTACAATTATGCCCTTGGAATTTTCGGTCCCCCCCCATTAGCATGGGAGGTGTGATGCCACCTTGGCATCACACCTCTCACACCTCTATATAAAGGGAGGTGGAGTGGCCGAAAATCAGTCCAGATTCATTAGCCAAAATTCAGAATTTTGCAAGCTAAATTCTTCCTCCAAAATTCTCTCCAAAGTTAGTAGAGATCTAACTTCCATCCATTCTCTCTCTCACTCAAAAACCTCCTTCTTCACCAAAAAACTCCAGATCTGCCCCAGCTAAAGATCTGGACATTCTAGGATTGCTTTAAGGTGTGTGGACTTGCATTGGAGGTGACCACAAGTGAGGCCACTCAATTCCAGAAAAGGTTTCTGCAGAACAGTCCACTTCATGATTTTCTCATGGAGCGATCCGATGGAGATTTGAGCCAATTTTTTCACAGAAGATCTTAATTTGAGTTATATTTCTGGATAATTTTTCCTCATTTCATTTGGAGATCGGAATTGGAAGATATTCTCCTTTTTCTCCGCTGTGCCAGAAACTGCCGGAAATCTGTGATAGGAAGAATCATCCATCATCTCCTTGGATTTTGAACGATTCAGGTTGGTATCCTCTGATTAATCCATTTATGTTGTATGATATATGCTTGGGTATGTTGCTTTGGATCGAGATTTGCTATTTAATTTTGAATTCGTTTGGCTTATCTCGGCCATAGCACTTTTAGGACTGTGGTGGCAACTCTTGCTCTATTTCCTAGACAGATGATCATATCCCCTTCACGAAGACTCTTTCTTCTTTCCATACCCTATAACTAATTACAAAGGTGGGAACCACTTCGGTATCAAATACCCATGAGGAAGAATTGGTCGTCAAAATGCACTTCAATAAAGTATATACCCTTCTCAAAGGTTGCAAGGTAAGCTTTGTAACTCCTTTTCTAATGTCTTTTTTGCCACAATGGAAACAACTCGCATCAGTTTTAGCCTTTTTCTTGACCCCCTCGAAACTCTTTGTGGGTTGCTTCCCTTTGGAGGAAGAACTCTTCTTCCTTTTACTTCTCTTTCTTTGACCCCTAGGGCCTTTCGACTTGTAGAAGGATGCAAGCATAAGAGGTTTTTCCTTTTTCATCGTCGCCTTGGTGGTCATAAACATGTTCACTAATTTTTTAATCGTAACTTCTTGCTTCGACATATTAAAGTTCATAACGAATTGGTCGAATTATGGTGGTAATGACTGGAGGATCAAATCCACGTAGAGTTCTTTGTCCATGATCATATCAAGTTGTCCAAGCTTCTTGATGAGTCCAATCATCTTTAACACATGATCATGAACCCTTGACCACTCACTCATCCTTGACTCATCCTTGACCTAAAGAGCTCTTTCAACAACACTAACCTTTCGTGTCTCGATTGTACACCATACAACTCTTGTAGGTGTTTGTAGATCTCATGAGCATGTTTCATGTGCTCATGAGTCTTTTGGATCTTGTTGATCATGGAGGCCATCATGATGCATCTAACTTGTAGATCATCATCCATAAATTTTGTGAACATTTCACGAGCCTCATCAATGGCGTCATCACCAATTGTGTCCGTGGGACTTTAATCAAGGATGTATGTCCTCGTTTCAAAGTCAATAATTATCTTAAGGTTTCTCAACCAATCTTGGAAGTTTTGCCAAGTAAGTTTATTTGTTTCCAAAATGCTTGTGAGTGGATTTTTAGTATTTTGTTTGAAAATTTCAAAATCTACAAGAGGCGAAAAAAGAGTATAAGCATGTGATTGAATTTTGATATAGAAAACATATCCATGGTCTTTCAAGCATATTTTATCAAAATCCTTTACCCTCAAGAAGAAATCGGGAAATCTTATTTCCTAGCGAGAATCAAGATCCTACGGACTTGTAAGTGGGCCCACGACTTGTGACACATCCACAAACAATTGAAATGTAAGCAACTTTTGCTAATTGCATCTTATGCAACTCTTTATATATTTTGCTTCACTTTTCATGTGCACCCACGACTCATGAGATATCCATACTACCAGGTGTTAAGTCAAACCTACCAATCGAACTTTAACTCGAGACGGGCACCATGTCATTCCATGGCTTGTGTGACAATGCATGGGAGTTCTCAAATCAAAGGTGCATCATATGCTAAGTATATAATCATAGCTTTCCACTATAAGTATGACCCATGGCTCGTGAGACATCACACAAATAATGGTTTTATTTGTAGCATCGTCATGCCATATACTATTGGTAAAAGGCATGGAATAATTAAAACTCTTTTAATTTATATCAATTTTGACTTAATATATGAAAAGCACTTAGACATTCTATGTGGAGGGTTTTTGCTTGCGAATATCTCATCATTTATTTATCTTCTTATTTAGGTTTACTAAATCCTAACCATGCATCTCATACATCAGTAGGATATGGAAAGCATAAATAAGTAAATGCACCTAGCATGCTCCTAGGGTGCGATGACCATGAGCTTAACCAAGTGGTGTACTTAGAGCTATAAATGCACCACCTAGTTGATTTTAAGTGGGTTGATTAAATCTGGCTATTACATTAGTTTATCCCATACATTCATGTGTCTTTAAAAAGTCTCCATGCCTCAAATGGTTTCCTTTGCTCAATGCAATATTTACATGGGAAAGAAATCATCACTACTGGTGATTCTACTCTGATAACATTTACAAGGTGGAAATTAAGAGGCATGCAAGCCCCAATTTAATACAACCCATTTCAAGAACTTGAAACAAATAAAATCAACATTAAAGGCTCGTGATCATCCCTATTCATTCATCATCCATTCAACAATTAAATGAATAATAAATAAATATAGAATTGACAATCAATTCTTAACAATTAAATGCTAATCTCATAAACAAATAATTGGCCAAACATAACATTTATGCAATATGAAGGAGATTAACTTTAACAAGATTTTAAGAACAATAAAAATATCAAACATAATTTTGAGAGCTTGCACAACACTTGTGCATCCATTATGTGTGATTAAAATCAATTTTTAGGCACAAAATGAACCAAAACAAAGCTCAAAATTCGCCCCTAGGCACCACTGGCCGAGATGTATGCATGACTAGGAAGCAATTCTCAGTCAGTGCCTTACCTTGTGTGCTGCCTTGGCCGGCAGCTGCCCTGTTTTGCGGTTAAGGGCGAGTCAAGCCATTTTTAGCTCAACTTTTGTGCACCAAAAACTCTAGAACATCTTCTAGACATTAAAACACACCTTGTGGATGTAATTTTAGAATTAATACACCTTTCAAAACAAAAATTTCAAGTCCTCAAAGATGCTTTCAAAAACAAGTTCAAGTGAGAAGCAAATTCTCTAAAAATCTCCAATATATCTCTAATCAAATTGGATCCAAAAATGACCAAAACTATATTAGTCAATCAACAACATGCTATATCAACATATAATATCAACTATTTCTAAATCAACATTCAACATTAGAAGCTATGAATTAAAATATACATATTACATGAATTAATACTTAAAATATATAATAGCATGCTTTCAATTCATCAATTAAGGAGCCACACATAATATCATCCAAACACTATAATCTATCATATGAATTGATAATTTGGAGATTTTTTTCAATCCATCACATGAATCATCAATTGAAAATCCAAATCATAACATGAATTTGGCTCCGATACCACTTGAAGCAAAAGTAGCAATATGATCCGTAAATAAAACTTCAAAAGCTAAAATGAACTAAGCTAATCAAGAAAATCAAGGATCTAAACATGTTTACAAAATGGATTTAAATAAAGGGCTAGCTTGATAAGCTAAACTCCCCTGAGAAAGTAAAAAACTCTTTTTCAATCCAAAATCTGCCAAGCAGCGGCGCAGCGGAAATAATGCAACTTTTGCATAAGCCAAGCTTCTCCAAAAATTTTGGAAAAAAAATCCAGTAGCTTCTCAACTCTTTGATGGATCTATTAACGAAATTTTAGATCAAAACTCCTTCTGGATCTCCTAGAATAAAATTGCCAAGTGACTGTTCCCACAAGTAGATCTCCAAAGGCATTGCAAACCATTTTTTCTGCCTCTATCAATATGATCCACACACCATTGCAACTTCCTACTACTCAAAGAGAGGATAGAAGAGAGGGAGATGGTCAATTTTTTGGGTCGGAGAAGAAGAGAGAGGAGAACTTCAACATATGAGTGAACACCTTGAAAATTGAGGGAAAAAAGTGAGAATCTAATTCTTCACTTAAAGATGCAAGTGACCGTCCACCTTAACCTCTATATCTATATATAGAGAGAGGATGGTGTGATGCCAAGTTGGCATCACACCTTCCTCAAGGTTGGGGGGGCCTCCAATATGCTTGCAATGCATACAAGTTGGCAAATTCAAATCTAATTTGAATTTGTGCGCATTTCAATTACATTTGAAAACTAATTTCAAATTAAATAAAATGTCACACCAAATAAACCTTTCATTTGAATTTTCCCTCCAAATTTTATTCTTTTCATTAATTAAATTAAACACTTTAATTTAATTAATTAATTAATCATTGACTTAACTTTTAAGTCAACAAGCTTAACTCTTTAAGCCTAATTTTGTTAACTTAACTCTTTAAGTTAAATTGATCAATTGAAGGTCACATGGAACCAAGTAATTAACTCTTTAATTATTGGTTTAATTTAACTCCTTAAATTACTTGATCAATTTAACACTTAAATTAATCAAGCCAAGTGACACTTCAATTTTCAGTCACCTAAAAAAAATCGATCACTTTGGAGTGGATTTTCTAGCACATAGAAAGTTGAACCATGACTTAGGAAATGCAATTGGCTTTTGTGTGACACCCGATAGGTTCTATCATTCATTAGACATGGGCTCACAAATCCTTGTGACTTTAGAATATCATATATTTATTTTAGTTTAAACTCCTTTAAACTAAATCAACTCAATTTAATTAATCTCTATTAATTTAAGAGTAGCCAATCTCTATCAAGCCCATGGAGCCTAACTAATTGGCCAAAATGAATGCTTTTGGAGAACCATTATGGCTCTACGCTTGCCATGTAAATACAGTATTTCCCTCTCCTATCCCCCGAAAGAGGCCTAAAGAGAAATATGTGCCAGCTCCTTAATAGCCTCGATACTATACTTCTATTCCCAATGTTCGATTCCACTGTATGACCTTATCTTTGGAAAACTCCTTTTTCAAATTGTCATGCCACCTTGCATAAGGATTTCTTGGAATTTATTATTATAGAATATATAGGAGATGTACTCGCCCATCACAAAGATGAGGAGTCGAATTCTGTCTTGGATCTCACAAACCTCTATGTTCAATAGCTTGTGCCCAATCTCTACCCAAATAGCCCACTAGATGGGCAAGGAAGATTCAAAGCGCAAGGACCAAACACAAGGTTACCATGGATCCTCAGGTCAGAGGACTAATTATGTGCACTATCATAAGCTGGAAAACTTATCACTATTGACTTGCCACTACAGCTATCTAGTGGATTCTCAGGGTGGACTTTGAGTGCCTTGTTCTCTAACAAGCACCCACTAATGTGCATCCATATCTCATATAGAATTGCTCATGGAATGGAGCAACATCCAACCCTTGGATTTATGCATCGTTAGTGTAAGTCTATCCAAATCTTAGATGTCCTATATCGTAAGATCCTATGACTTGGAAGATTTAAGATCACAACTATATAAGACTTATTCCATAATCACCATCTAGTAAACTGATCAAGTCCCGCAGTCTTATGTGATCGAAGGTCTTCACCCAAATGCCAATGAAGTGATAAAGAGCATAAGACAAAGATGTCCATATAAAGTATATCATTCAATCAAGATTGCATTACAAGGAAACAGTTTTACAAAGCCAATCAAATTGGCTTGTAGGGTACTATTCTAATATTATGGCGCACTCTGTTTATCCCACTAAAGGAGTCTTGGTCATTTTTCCCTTCAAACAAGGTTCACAAGTAAGAAGGTTCTCAATGACACTAACATTTAGTGCTTTGAGAGCTTCTAACTTGTTCATCCTATTTTCAGAGATATGCTTGAGTCTTTCATGCTAAAGAATGGCATCTTTTTAGTTATCTAATTTTGTTTTACTTGATTGATTATGCATTAGTAAAGGTTGGGAATCTAGTATGTATAATCCGTTATTCAATGTATCTTGTGCAATTACAGAACCATTCTTTAATACTTTCAATACCCTATTCGATATAGAAAAATCATGTCCTTCATTATCAAGAATGAGAATTGAAATAATGTTCTTAACAAGTTGGGGTACATAAAACAAGGATGTAATACAATGCAAGCATTCCACAGGTCTAATTTTACTCCACCTTGTGCCGTGGTGCCAACTCTTGCTTCATTTTCGAGATGGAGGATCATATCCCCTTCACGTAGACTTTTTCTTCTTTCTATCCTCTATAACGAATTACAAAGGTGAGAACCACATGCGATATCAAATATCCATGAGAAAGAATCAGTCATTAAGTGCACTTCAATGAAGTACATATCCTTCCCAAGAGTGCCAAGGTATTCCTTGCAGTTTCTTTCCCAATTCCCCTTTTTGCCACAGTAAAAACAAGTTGCATTGATTTTGTCACCTTTCTTCCTTTTAACTCCCCCGTACCTTTCAAGGGTTGCTTCCATTTCGAAGAAAAACTCCTCTTCCACTTACCTCCCTTTCTAGGACCCCTAGGCCCCTTTGACTTAGAGGCGAAAGCAAAGAGGCTTTTCTTTGTTCATTGTCGTCTCGACGGTCACCATCATGTTTACCAATTCATTAATCGTCACCTCTTACTTGGACATCTTAAAGTTCAAAATGAATTGGTCTAACAAAGGGGGTAATGATTGTAGGATCAAATCTACGTAGAGATTATTGTCCATGACCACATCTAGTTGTCGAAGCTTTTCGATGAGTCCAATCATCTTAAGCCTGTGATCATGGACACTTGAACCCTCTACCATCCTCGACCTAAAGTGCTCTCTAGACAGCGAACCTTTCATGCCTAGTTTGTACACCATACAACTCTTGTAGGTATTTATAAATTTCACAAGCATGCTTCATATGCTCATGAGTCTTTTGGAGCTCATTAGTCATGGAAGCCATCATGATGCATCTTGTTTATAGATCATCATCTACAAACTTAGTGAACAATTCACAGGCCTCATCGGTGGCATCATTACCCAAGGTGTTAGGTGAACATTGATCAAGTATGTAAGTCTTCTTTTCAGAGTCAAGAACAATTTTAAGGCTCCTTAACCAATCATGGAAGTTAGGCCCGATGAGTTTATTAGTTTCTAAAAGAGTGTGAAGTGGATTCTTAGCCATTTTATTTTTGAAGAGTACAAAGATCTAAAAGAGATGAAAGGAAGAGTATAAGCATGTGATTGAATATTTGATATTTATAAAAACAAATATGTTAATGGTCTTTCAAGCATGTATTTCTTCCACTATTTTATCAAATCTTTCAGCCTTAGAAGAATTTGGGAAATCTCATTTCCTAGTGAGAATCAAGATCCTAAAGACTTGTAAGCAGACCCAAGACTCATGAGACATCCATAAACAATCGAAAGATAAGCAACTTTTGCTAATTGCATCTCATGCAACTTGATATATTTTGCCTCACTTTTCATGTAGACCCACAACTCTTGCGACATCTACATTACTTGCTGTTAAGTCTAACCTACCAATCAAACTTTGATTTGGAACGGCTCCACAACATCCCATGACTCGTGTGCCAATACATAGGCGTTCCCAAATCAAGGTGCATCTTATGCTAAGTATATGGTCACAACTTTCTACTATAAGTGTGATCCACGACTCATGGGACATCACCCAAATAATAGGAGCATCATCATGCCACATATTATTGGTAGAAGGCATAGATTTTAGTTAAAACTCCTTTTAGTTTATATCCATTTTGACTTAATTTTGTTAGAACTTAGACATTCTAAGTGGAGGACTTTTCTTGCTTGCAAAGATCGCATTATTTTATCTTCTTATTTAGGATTTCTATATCCTAACCATGCATCTCATACGTCAATAGGATATTGAAAGCGAAAATAAGTAAATATGCCTAGCATGCTCATAGGGTAGGATGACCATGAGCCTAACCAAGTGAAGCACTTAGAGCTAGAGGTGCATCACTTAGTTGATTTTAAGTGGGTTGATTAAATCTATCTATTACATGAGTGTATCCCCATATATTCATGGGTCTTCTTCAATCTCCATGCCTCTGATGCTTTCCTTGCCTTTCGTAACATTTATAAGAGAAAGAAATCTTCACTCCTAGTGGTTTTATTTTCATAACATTTACAAGATAGAAATTAAGAGGCATGGAAGTCCCAATTTAATACAATTTTTTTCAACAACTTAAAACAAATAAAATCAATATTAAAGGCACATGATCATCCATGTTCATTCATCATCCATTCAACAATTAAATGAACAATAAATAAATCTAGAATTAACAATTAATTCCAACAATTAAATACTTATCTCATAAACAATTAATTGGCAAAGCAAGAGAAAGCATAATAATTATGCCATAAATTGAAGATTAAGTTTAATAAATTTTTGAAAGCATTCAAAAATGTCAAATATAATTTTGACAACTTTACCAACACTTGTGCATCTACCATGTTTGATTCAAAACACATTTGGTCACATAAAGAAGTACAAAGAACAATAAAACTCATGCTAAAAGAAAATTGGCAGCTGGCTGCCCAACCCGACGCACTGTCGCACGGTAGATGTTGGAATAGTGCCCAACAAGCTAATATGTTTGTCCTTGTAAAGCCATTTTCTCGTAAAACATTCTTGATTAAATGATATTCACTATATGGCCATCTTTATCTTATGCTCATTATTACTTCACTCGCATTTGGATGAAGCTTTTAGATCACTCATGACTACAGGACTTGGTCCAATGACCATGGAATAAGTCTTGCATGGTCGTGATCTTAAACCTTCCAAGTCATAGGATCTTATCATACGGGGCATCTAAAACATAGATAGAGTTGCACTAACGATGCATAAATCCAAGAGTTGGATATTGCTCCATTCCATGAACAAACATATGAGATATGGGTATATGTTAGTAGATGCTTATTAGAGAACAAGACATTAAAGACCCACCGGAGAATCTAGTAGATAGTTGTAGTGGCAAGTCGGTAGTGCTAAGCTCTCCAGCTTACATTAGTACATATTATTAGTCTTCTGACTTGACAATCCATGGTAACTTTGTGTTTGGTCCTCATGCTATGACTCTTCCTTAACCACTTAGCAGGTCTTTCAAGTTGAGATTGGGTATAAGCTACAAAGCATGAAGGTTTGTAAGATCCAAGATAGAATCTGACTCTTCGCTTTTGTGAATGTCGAGTACATCTTCTATGTGAAAGCAAGTAATGCACTAAGATCTAATTATGAAAACTTCAAAAGCTTAATAAACTAGTGCTTACATGCTAAATAGGACTAAATCATGCCTAAGATTCAAATTTGGATAGAGTGTTACCTTGAAATGCAAAATCCAAGGAGAATGTGGTGAACCTTTCACCAATCTAGAAACTTCCAGAAATAGTGCAGTAGGAATGGAGCGATTTTTACAGTAGAAAATCTTCTCCAAAAATCACGAAAACTTTATTAGAGCTTCTAAACACCTTGGGGAACTCTCATTAAAAAATTTAGATCAAAAAGCTTTCTGGATCTCCTTGGAGAAAATCTCCAAATCAGACTATGTGCAAATGGATCTCCAGACTGTAGCAAACTAACTTGTTTGCCTCTATTGATATGATCCACACACCAAATAGATCTTCCAAAATCTCTAGTTTATGAGGTGGAATAAGGCCAAAGATTAGCTATGGTGGAGGCTAATTTTATGTAGGGAATAAAAAGAAGAGAGCAATAAAGCTTTCAACATATCAATGTAATGCTTGCAAGGTGTTTTGGAGGGAATGGAGGAGAATTTAATTCTTCACACCTTTTGACATAATGACCAGCCCACTCTTTCTATATCTATATATAGAGGCTGAAAGGTTTGATGCCAAGGTGGCACCACACCTTCCATAAGGAAAAAAGGGCAGCCAACTTGCATTTTGCCAAGGTAGCAAATGCAAATCCAAATCTAATTTGAATTTCATTTGCATTTTAAAATTACATTTGAAATTTAATTTCAAGTTAATTAAAATACTAATTCAAATGAACATTTCATTTGAGTTTTCCCTCCAAAATATGTTCCTCCCATTTGATCCATATGGATGTTTATAGCCCACTAAGAGTTAGTGCGAGATGAGGTTATTCCTACTTCATCACATTTACTGATGATTATAGTCAGTCCGAACATGTGTATCTTATGAAGTACAAATCCAAAGCCTTTGAAAAGTTCAAAGTGTGTAGGAATGAAGTGTAAAAGCAATTGGCACTTAGTATTAAAGCTCTTCTATTGGATTGAAGGAGAAAATACATAAGCACCAAATTCTTGGATTATCTAAGGGAGAATGGCAGTCTCTTACAATGGACTCCACCCGGCACACGCCAAATCAATGGAAAAGCCGAGAGGAGAAAGCGTACCTTGATACACAAGGTACGTCCCATATTGAGCTTTTTTGATGTGTCTATATCTTTTTGAGAATACGCCTTATTGACGATGGCAAAGTTACTAAGTGTAGTACCTTCAAAAATGATGCCAAAACATCACATGAGATGTGGTATGGCAAAGCTCCCTCTTATCATTACTTAAAAGGTTTGGGGGTCTCCCGCCTACGTGAGACAGTTAGTAAAGGATATCCCGCCTACGTGAGACGGTTAGTAAGAGACAAGTTGGATAGTAGATCCATGTTGTACAAGTTTGTGGGCTACACAAGAGATTCTATGGCTTATTACTTCTATGATACTTCGAAACAGAAGGTGTTTGTTTCAAGGAACACCATTTATCTGTAAAAGGAATTTCTATAAGATAGATAAAGGCATTGTTGTTGAACTTGGTGAAGTTCAAGATGATCCTCAAATCCCACAAGTGATAGAAACAAATAAATATCAAAGAACCTTACACACAACCTTTAGAAGGTCGGACCGAATCAAGAAGCAACACGAAAAGTTCAGATTTCTTCATGAGGCGGACCAATCGGATAATGATCCAAAGATCTGTGAGGAAGCTATGTTGGACATAGACTCAGGATATTGGATTGAAGCCATGAGATCCAAAATAGACTTCATGTACTCCAACAAAGTATGGACTTTGGTAGATCTACCAAAGGGAATAGTTCTTATTGGTTGCAAGTAGATCTATAAGGGCAAGCTTGGAGTGCATGGAGAAGTGGTGACTTTTAAGGCAAACCTTTTTACCAAGGTTGCAAAGGGTTATACTCAAAGACCCGGTATCAATTTCGAGGAAACCTTTTCACCAATTGCATTATCTAAGTCCATTTGGATTCTACTAGGCATAGTCGCATATTATGACTATGAGATATGGCAAGTAGATATGAAAATCGCTTTCCTCAATGGAGGCATTGAAGAAAAAATCTATATGGAGCAACCACAAGGTTTTACATCCAAGGAGAGTGAGCAAAAGGTTTGCAAACTCCAGAGATCTATTTATGAACTCAAACAGGCATCTCGATATTAGAACATATGTTTCGATAAGAATGTTAAATCGTTTAGCTTTGTCGAAAAGGTGTACAAACCTTGTGTGTACAAAAGGCTAGTGGGAGTAGTATACAGTTTATTGTGCTTCATGTCGATGACATTCTTCTCATTGAGAAAGAGAGAGAAATATTAGAGTGTACTAAAGCATCGTTATCTACTTAATTCTCTATGAAAGGATTTGGGAGAAGCATCCTACGTATTTAGAATACATATCTATAGAGATAGATCTAGGAGGATGTTGGGGCTATCCCAGGCCCTGTACATTGACAAGGTACTAAAAGGGTTTAATGTGTAAAAATCCAAGAAGGGATTCCTTCCCATGGGACATGACATTCATCTCTCCAAGTATATGGTTCCCTAAGACTGAAAAAAAGAGATAAAGGATGCCCCACATACCTTATACCTTCGCTATAAGGAGCATAATATATGCAGTTTAATGTACAAAACCGGTTGTCGCACACTCGCTAAGTGTTACGAGTAGGTTCCAATCCAATCCCGATGAGAGTCACTGGATAACTGTTAAAACAATCCTTAAGTACTTAAGAAGCACTAAGGACTAATTTTTGGTATCCAACAATGGAGAATTGAAACTCTAAAGGTGTTCGGATTCAAGTTTCCAATCCAATGTAGATGACCCAAAATCCATCTTTGGATTTATATTTTACGATAATTGCGGCATGGTGAGTCGGAAGAGTTCCAACAAGATACCACGATCGAGACAACCACTGAGGTGAAATAATTTATGATTTTGGAAACCGCAATAAAAGGTGTTTGGATAAAAACTCCATCTAAGAGTTGGATGTAATGCCTAGTATGTATGAGCCCATGGTTATCTTTGGAAGACAACTTTGGGCTTGAGCCAAGATCTCATTAGTGATCCAAACACAGTAAATTTATCATTTGATATATGACATCAATTTATAGAGGTGACAATTGAGTGGACAAAGTTGCCTAAAAGAGAATTTAGCAGAACTACTATCTAAACCCCCAACGTAATAGGTTTTTGAAGGACATTTTAAGAAGATGGGTCTTAAGGCCATGGGGCATTGGCTTTAGGGTAAGTGGGAGATTGTTGGAATAGTGCCCAGCAAGCCAATAGGATCGGCCTTGTGAACCAATTTCCTCGTAAAACAATCTTAATTGAATGATATTCACTATATGGACATCTTTATCTTACGCTCTTTATTACTTCATGTTGGAATAGTTCCCAACAAGCCAATAGGATTGGCCTTGTAATGCTATTTCCTTGCGAAACAATCTTGATTGAATGATATTTTATATATGGCCATCTTCATCTTATGCTCTTTATTACTTTACTTGAATTTGGATAAAGCCCTTAGATCACTCATGATTATGGGACTTGGTTCAATGACCATGGAATATGTCTTACATAGTCGTGATCTTAAATCTTCGAAGTCTAGGATCTTATGAGACAGAGCATCTAAGATTCAGATAGACTTGTATTAATGAAGCATAAATCTAAGAGTTGTATATTTCTCCATTCCATGAGCAACCATATGAGATATGGGTGCATATTAGTGGGTGCTTGTTAGAGCATAAGGCACTGAAGACCTACTAGAGAGTCTACTAAATAGCCATAGTGGCAAGTTCTCCAGCTTACGCTAGTGCATATAACAAGTCATTTAACCTAAGGATCCATGGTAATCTTGCATCTCATCCTCATGCTTTGACTCTTCCTTGACCACTTAGCGAGTCTTTCAGGTTGAGGTTGGGTATAAGCTACTTAGCATAGAGATTTGTGAGATCCAAGATGGAATCTAACTCCTTGCTTTTGTGAAGGACGAGTACATCTCCTATGTGTTCTATAATGATCGATTCCAGCAAATTCTTGCGCAATGTGGTGTGATCATTTGGAAAAAGAATTTTCCACAGATGAAGTCATACAAAGGAATTAACATTGAGAATAGAGACATAGTATCGAGGCTATTAGGGAGCCAAAAAGTATCTTGCCCTAGGCCTCTTTGGGGAGATAGAAAATGAAAGGATTGTATTTTCATGGTAAGCATAGAGCTATAATGGTTCTTCAAAAGCATTCATTCTGGCCAATTAGTTGGGCTCCATAGGCTTGAGGTTGGACATTAACCATGGATATTAGGTGCTCTTTAATTAATGAGATTAATTGAATTGAGTTGATTTAGTTTAAAGGAGTTTAAACTAAAATGAATATATGATATTCAAAAGTCACAAAGAGTTGTGAGTCCATATCCAATGAATGGTAGAACCTATTGGGTCACACACAAAATCCAATTGGCATCCAAAGTTCAAGGAGGAATTTTTCTAAAAGTTAGAAAATTACTCCTAGGTGACTGATTTTGAGGTGCCAAATTGAAGGTCAATATTCGTCTTGATTAATTTAAGTGCTAAATTAATCGACTAATTTAAGGAGTTAAATTAGACCAATAATTAAAGAGTTGATTATTTGGTGCCAAGTGCCCATCAATTGGTCAAGTTAACTTAAAAAGTTAACAAAATTGAGCTTAAGAGTTAAGCTTGTTTACTTAAGAGTTAAGTCAAAAATAAATTAATTAAACTAAAATATTTAATTTAATTATTCAGAAGAATTATTTTTGGAGGGAAGAATCAAATGAAGAGTTCATTTGAGTTGGCATTTTAATTAATTAGAAATTAGATTTCAAATTAAATTAATATGCACATGAAATTCAAATGAGATTTGAATTCAAATTTGCCACGTTGGCACCCTACTTGCCCCCCCCCCCCCAAACGCATGCAAGGTATGATGCCACCTTGGCATCGCATCATCAAACATCTATATATAGATATATATAGAGAGAGAGAGTGCAGCTGACCTTGCAAAAGTGTGAAGAATTCATTCACAATTCCCTCTAAAACTTTTTTTCAAACATTGGTTCATGTGTTGAGGTTTTGTTTTCTCTTCTTTTCCTAACTCAGAAATCAGCCTTCACCATTGATATTCTACTCATTTTCTCCAGCTAAAAGTGAGTGGAATTGGGGATCAATTGGTGTGTGGATCACTACAACAATGGCAAAGCATTTGATTTTCTAGCTTTAGAGATCCACAAGAACAGAGCAGTCATTTCCCAAAAAAATTTCAAGCAATCCAATTCAAGTTTTGCTCCAAATTTTTCATAGAAACTTCTTCAAGGAGTTAAGAAGTTCAAGATTTTATTTTTTTTGTTTTTTGGAGCACTCTAACCGAGGCAAAAGTTGCAAGTTCTCTACTGTGCCAAAGTCTGCCAGAATCTGGATAGGTGAAGTGTTCACCTTTGTGACCTTGGAAATTTGCGCTTTGTGGTAAATCTCTAACTAAATCTGAATTGGAACCATGAATAGATCCTTGTTAGGTTGTAAGAACTAGTTATTTTTGAGCTTTTGAAGTTTAATTATTGGATCCTAGTAGTTTTCTAACCTTCAAGTGGTATTGGAGCCTTTTCCATGCTTTGATTTAGATATTTATTTTTGATTGATTCATTTGATGAATATACCTTATTATCCAAATACTTGATTCATATGATGGATTGGAGTGTTTTGATGATTTATTGTGAGGCTCCTTGATTGATGAATTGAAAGTATGCGAATGTATGTTTTAAGTGTTAATTGATATGATTAGTATGTTTTAATTCATAGCTATTAATGTTATATGTTGATTTGGCATTAATTGATGTTATATGTTGATATGGCATGTTGATGATTGACTAAAATTGTTTTGGCCACTTTTTGGATACAATTTGATTGGAGTTTTATGGGAGACTTTTAGAGAATTGATTCTCACTCAAACTTTTTTTGAAGCATGTTTAAGCACTTGAAATTTTGATTTTAAAAGGTGTTTTAGATCTGAAATTTCATCTATAATGTGTGTTTTAATATTTAGGAGGTGTCCTAAATTTTTGGGTGCACAAAAGTTGAACCAAAAATGAGTTGACTCGGTCCAAACCCAAAAACAGGGCAAGCTGCCACTCCCAGCCAAGCATCGGTTGGGCAATGTGCTCACTTGCTACCAAGCCATGTGGCCGAGTTGGGGAAACAGTGCTCTTTTTATGGTAGGATGGGTTTTTGACCAATTTTTGTGTTCCTTTAGTGATCAAAAGTGTTTTATTTCACACATAATAGATGCACAAGTGTTGTGCAAGTTCTCAAAATTATGTTTCACATTTTTTATTGCTTTTAGAACTTGTTAAAGCTAATCTCCTACTAATTGCATAAAAGTTATGCTTGACAAATTACTTGTTTATAAGATATGCATTTAATTGTTGGAATTGAATGTCAATTCTTGATTTATTTATTGTTCATTTAATTGTTGAATGGATTATGAATGAATGGAGACGATCATGAGCCTTTAATATTGATTTTATTTGTTTCAAATTATTGAATAGGGTTGTATTAAATTGACGCTTGCATGCCTCTTAATTTCTACCTTGTAAATGTTATGAGAGTATAATCACTTGGAGTGAGGATTTCTTTCTCATGTAAATATTACATGGAGCAAAGGAGACCCTTGGAGGGATAGAGACTTTTGAAGACCCATGAATGTATAGGATTCACTCATGTAATATTTAGATTTAATCAACCCTACTTAAAATCAACTGGGTGGTGCACCTATGGCTCTAAGTACACCACTTGGTTAGGCTCATGGTCATCCCACCCTAGGAGCATGCTAGGCGTATTTACTTATTTATACTTTCCATATCCTATTGATGTATGAGATGCATGGTTAGGATATAGAAAACCTAAATAAGAAGATAAAAATAATGAGATCTTTGCAAGCAAAAACCCTCTACTTAGAATGTCTAAGTGCTTTTCAAATATTAAGTCAAAATGGAAACAAATTAAAAGAGCTTTAATTAATTCATGCTTTCTACCAATAATATCTGGCACGATGCCACCATTATTTGTGTGATGTCTCACAAGTCGTAGACCTGGCAATTGGGTACCCATGGGTAACCCAATGATGGGTACCAACGGGTTGGGAAAATTTACCCACGGGTAAATTTACCCATTTTTTATTGGGTACGAGGTAGGGGACTCATTACCCATGAGGATGGGTAACGGGTAACCCGCGGGTAGCCGTAATTTATTATTATTATTTTTTTAATATTTAAAGGTAAACATGATATTACTCAAATATTAACTAAATAAAACTAAAAAAAAAAACTACAAATTCCAAACATTAAATTGAATAAATACCTAAAGCATATTAATAATATTATAGTTTAAAACTTATATATTAAGTATTCAAAATCTACCAAATTTAAAGTACATCACATTCAAAAGTTCAAACTTAAATTACATTACATGCCAAAAAAAAATTGAATTGAAAATTTAAATATCAATCAAACATTGTTGTTCTTGTAAAAGAAGATGTTGCTTCCATAGGAATATGCACAACAAGTTGTTTTAGGATATAATTTAATTTAATTTGCTATAGATTTTTAATTTATGAAATCAAAAATTAATATTTAAATTAAAAATATTTATATGTAAATATATATAAATATATAATATATATTTGTATGTATATATAATATAATATATATTAAAGTACATCATATTCAAAAGTTCAAACTTAAATTCCATTACATGCCAAAAGTTTTTTGAATTGAAAATTTAAATATCAATCAAATATTGTTGTTCTTGTGGAAGATGATGTTGCATTCATAGGAATATGCACAATAAGTTGTTTTAGGATATAATTTAATTTAAGTTGCTATAGATTTTTAATTTATGAAATCAAAAATTAATATTTAGATTAAAAATATTTATATGTAAATATATATATATAAATATATAATATACATTTATATGTATATATAATATATAATATATATAAATAAAAAAAATATTTGCGTGTTACCCACGGGTTAGGCCAAAAGATGGCGGGTAAATTGGATACGGGTAAAATTACCCGCAATTTTTTGGGTAGGAGACACAAGTCGTGGGTCACACTTACAGTGGAAAGCTGTGACCATATACTTAGCATGTGATGCACCTTTAAGCTGGGAACGCCCAACCATTGTCACACGAGTCTTGGGATGTCGTGGTGCCCATCTCAAATTCAAGTTTGATTGGTAGGTTCGACTTAACACCTAGTAGTGTGGATGTCTCATGAGTTGTGGGTCTACATGAAAAGTGGGGTAAAATATATCAAGAGTCGCATGAGATGCAATTAGAAAAATTTGCTTACCTTGCAATTATCTGTGGATGTCCCATGAGTCGTGGGTCCACTTGTAAGTCCTTAGGATCCTAATTCTCACTAGAAAATATGATTTCTCGGAGTTGAAGGATTTGACAAAATAGTGGGAGAAAAATATGATTAAAAGACCATGAATATGTTTTCAATATCAAAATTCAATCACATGCTTATTCTCTTTTTTTCGCCTTTGAGGATTTGTGAAATCTCAAGGATGGCTTAATGTTCCACTCAACATTATTTTGGAAACCAATAAACCAACCAGGCCAAACTTCCATGATTGACTTAACCTCAAAAATCATTATAGATTCCTAGAAGCTGATATATGTCCAATATCAAGGTGCTTCTAATCCCATGAGGATTAAAGCAGATCAAGAGACACGTGAAAAGTTCACGAATCGAGTTTAGGATCGTCCTATCCCATAGTCTCATGATGGCATCCACAAACATGAAAAGTCTCAAAGATATATGAATAGTACCTTGGTTAAAGTGTACAAGAGTTATACAACAAATAAGGTATGAGAAGTTCATGTTTTTGAATCAGATTTTTCAAGTCAGGATGGATGTGAAGCTATGTGTCATCAACTATGGTCTAAAGATGATTAGGCTAGGAGAAGCTTTTTCTACTTGAACATCGAGATGAACAATGATCTTCATAAGGATTTGATCCTCACATCCTCACCGAGTTTTATTAATCAAAATGTTAATCTAGAAAGAGACTACCATGACAAGGGCAAACCTTTGACACTTGTTTCCTCCTCCAAGTCTATGGGCCCTTGAGCTTCTAGAAAGGGAGGTAAAAGAAAAAAAAGTTCTTCTTCCAAGGGATAACAACTATTAAAGGCATTCGGAGGAGTCAAGAAGATTATAGAGGATATAGTCGATATTGTTTGCTTCTACTTTGGCTAGATAGGAAATTGGAAGCGGTTTTGCAAGGAATACCTTGCAACACTTTGGAAGGGTATGTACTTTATTGAAGTGCATTTAAGGATACATTTTCCTAATGGATATGTGACTTCACATGTGGTTCTTATCTTTGTAAGTTGTTACAAAGAATAAGAAAAAAGAATAAAGCTAAGTGTTGTCATATGATCTACCGCCTTGGCTAAGGAGCAACAGTTGGGACCGAAGCCAAAGATGTATAATAAGTTGGACTTGGGGAATTCCATAATTGTATTGAACCCTTGCTATTGCATGTCGTATATTGTTGAGAACATTATTTTCAATTCCCATTTTGGATAGCGAAAGATTTGATCCTTCTATATCAAATGGGATATTGAAGGCATTAAAGAATGGGTTCTTTAATTACTTATGGTACACTTAACAAAGGATTATACACATTGGATTCTGAATTATCACTAATGCACTTTCAACAAAGTAAGAGAATTAGATATTCAAGAAAATGCCATGTAATGACATACAAGACTTGGGCATATATCTAAAAATAAGATAAGCAAGTTAGAAGTTCTCAAATCACTAAATGTTAGTGGCATTGAGGAAATTTCCACTTGTAAATCTTGTTTAAAAGGAAAAATAACCAAGGCTCCTTTTGTAGGACAAATGGAGTGCTCCATAAGTCCTTTGAATTTAATCCATACAGATGTTAGTGTACTACTAAGAATTAGTGGGAAAGCATGTTATTCCCATTTCATCACCTTCACCGATGATTGTAGTCAGTTCGGACATGTGTATCTTATGAAGTACAAATTCGAAGCCTTTGAAAAGTTCAAAATGTATAGGAATGAAGTGGAACAACAATTGGCACTTAGTATTAAAGCTCTTCGATCGGATTGATGGGGAGAATACCTCAGCACCGAATTCTTTGATTATCTAAGGAGAATGGGATTCTCTTACAATAGACTCCACCCGGCACATCCCAAAATAATGGACTAGTCGCAAGAGGAGAAACCATACATTGTTGGACATGGTATGTTCCATGATGAGCTTCTTCGATGTGCATATATCCTTTTGAGGATACGCTTCTAAGATAACCGACGAAGTTACCAAGTGTAGTACCTTCAAAAGTTGATGCCAAAGGTGCCACATGAGATGTGGTATGGCATAGCACTCTCTTATCATTACTTAAAATATTTGGGGTTCTCCTGCCTACGTGAGACGGTTAGTGGGAGACAAGTTGGATAGTAGATCCACTATGTGCAAGTTTGCAGGATACCCAAGAGAGTGTATGGGTTATTACAAGAGCCTTACACACAAGCTCTGAGAAAGTCGGACCGAATCAAGAAACAACCCAAAAAGTTTAGATTTCTTTATGAGACTAACTAATTGGATAATGATCTAAAGACCTATGAAGAAGCTATGTTTGACATAGACTCAAGATATTGTCTTAATGCCATGAGATCCAAAATGGACTCCATGTACTCCAACAAAGTATAGACTTTTGTAGATCCACCAAAGGGAATAGGTCTCGTTGGTTGCAAATATATCTATAAGCACAAGCTTGGAGTGGATGGAGAAGTGATGACTTTTAAGGCGCAACTAGTAGGAAAGAATTATACTCAAAGATCTAGTATCGATTTTGAGGAAACCTTTTCACCGGTCATAATGCCTAAAGTCCATTCAGATTCTATTTGCCATAACCACATATTATGACTATGAGATATGGCAAATAGATGTGAAAACTGCTTTCCTCAATGGAGACATTGAAGAAAAAGTCTACATAGAGCAACCACAAGGTTTTACATCCAAAGGGAGTGAGCAAAAGGTTTGCAAACTCCAGAGATCTATTTATTAACTCAAACAAGCATTTCGAAGTTGGAAGATACACTTTAACAAAATGGTCAAATTGTTTGCCTTTGTCAAAAAGGTGTATGAACCTTGTGTGTACAAAAGGCTAGTGGGAGTAGTATATAGTTTATTGTGCTTTATGTCAATGACATTCTTCTCATTAAGAATGAGAGAGAAATGTTAGAGTGTACTAAAGCATGGTTATCTACTCAATTGAGATAGATCTAATAGGATGCTTAGACTATCCCAAACCCCGTACATTGACAAGGTACTAAAGAGGTTTAGTATGGAAGAATTCAATAAGGGATTCAATCCATGGGACATGGCATTCGTCTTTCGAAGTCTATAGCCCCCTAAGACTGACAACGAGAGACAAAGTATGTCCCACATACCTTATGTCTTCACTATTGGGAGTATAATATATGCAGTTTAATATACGAGACCGAATGCGGCACACTTGCTAAGTGTTACGAATAGGTTCCAATCCAATCTCGGTGTGAGTTACTGGATAGCCGTTAAAGCAATCCTTAAGTACTTGAGAAGGACTAAGGACTTGTTTTTAGTATACGGCAATGGAGAATTAAAGCTAAAAGGGTTTTTAGATTTCAGTTTCCAATTTGATGTAGATGACCTGAAATCCACTTCTAGATTTATATTTTGCCTCAATTGCAGCATAGTGAATTGGAAGTGTTCCAAATAAGACACCACTGCCGATCTACCATAGAGGCAAAATATATATATTGTGGTTTTAGAAGCTACAAAGGAAGGTGTTTGGATGAAAAACCTCATCTAAGAGTTGGATGTAGTGCCTAGCATGCATGAGCCTACTATTGTTTTTAGAAGACAACTTTGGACTTGAGTCGAGATCTCATTAGTAATCCAAAAATAGTAAATGTATTATCATTTGATATATGATATCAATTGATAGAGGCGACAACATAGTAGACAAATTTGCCTCAGACCAGAATTTAGCAGAACAACTGTTTAAACCCCTAACGCAAAAGGTCTTTAAAGGACATCTTGAGAAGACAGGTCTCAGGCCAAGCGCCACTGGCTTTAGGGCAAGTGGGAGATTATTGGAATAGTACCCGGCAAGCCAATAGGATTGGCCTTGTAAAGCTATTTTCTTGTCAAACAATCTTGATTGAATTATACTCTATATATAGCCATTTTCATCTTATGTTCTCTATTACTTCTCACGTATTTGGATGAAGCCCTTAGATCACTCATGATATAGGATTTAGTTTGATGACCATGGAATAAGTTTTACACAGTTGTGATCTCAAATCTTCCAAGTCATAGGATCTTATAAGATAGAGCATCTAAGATCCGGATACACTTGCACTAACGATGCATAAATCTAAGAGTTGGATATTGCTCCATTCCATGAGCAACCATATGAGATATAAGTGCATGTTAGTGGGTGCTTGTTAGAGAACAAGGCACTGAAGACCCACCGGAGAGTCTACTAGATAGCCGTAGTGGCAAGTCAGTGGTAGCATGTTCTCTCGTTTGTGCTAGTGCATATAACTAGTCCTTTGACCTGAAGATCCTTGGTAATCTTGTGCCTCGTCCTCATGCTTTGACTCTTCCTTGACCACTTAGCGAGTCTTTCAGGTTGAGGTTGGGTATGAGCTACTTGGCATGGAGGCTTGTGAGATTCAAAATGAAGTCCAAGTCTTCGTTTTTGTGAAGGGCGAATACATCTCCTATGTGTTCTATAATGATCAATTCCAAGAAATCCTAGCGCAAGATGGGGTGAAAATTTGGAAAAAGAGTTTTCCAAAGACGAGGTTATACAAAGGAATCAAACATTGAGAATAGAGACATAGTACCGAAGCTATTAGGCAGCCAACAAATATCTTGCCCTAGGTCTCTTTCGGAAGATAAGAGATGAAATAACCGTATTTGCATGGTATGCATAAAGCTATAATGGTTCTCCAAATGCATTCATTTTGGCCAATTAGTTGGGCTCCATGAGCTTGAGGTTGGACATTGACCATGGAGATTGGGTATTCTTTAATTAATGAGATTAATTGAATTGAGTCGATTTAGTTTAAAGGAGTCTAAACTAAAATAAATATATGATATTCTACAGTCACAAGGAGTTATGAGCCTATGTCCAATGAATGGCAGACCCTTTTGGATCACACAAAAAATCCAATTAGCTTCCAAAGTTGAGGGAGGAATTTTTCTAAAACTTAGAAAATTATCCCTAGGTGACCCATTTTGAGGTGCCAAATGGAATGTCAATTTATGGCTTGATTAATTTAAATGCTAAATCAATCGACTAATTTAAGGAGTTGAATTGGACCAATAATTAAAGAGTTGATTATTTGGTGTTAAGTGACCATCAATTGGTCAAGTTAACTTTAAAAATTAAGTTAACAAAATTGGGCTTAATAGTTAAGCTTGTTGACTTAAGAGTTAAGTCAAAGGTAACTTAATTAAATTAAAATATTTAATTTAATTAATGAGAAGAATTGTTTTTTTAGGGAATAATCAAATGAAGAGTTCACGAGTTGGCTTTTTAATTAATTTGAAATTAGATTCCAAATTAAATTAAAATGCACATGAAATTCAAATAAGATTTGAATTCAAATTTGCCACGTTGGTATCCCACTTGGCCGCCATCCCCCCACCCCCTGGCATCACACCATGCAACATCTATATATAGATATAGAGAAGGAGAGCTCAACCAACCTTGCTAAAGTGTGAAGAATTAGATTCATTCACAATTCCCTCCAAAACTCTTTTCCAAACATTGTTTCATGTGTTGAGGTTTTGTTTTCTCTTTCTCTCCTAACTCAAAAATCAGCCTTCACCATTGATAGTATATTCTTTTTATCCAGCTAAAAGTGAGTGGAATTTGGAGGATCAATTTATGTGTGCATCAATAAAATAAAGGCAAAGCATTTGATTTGCAAGCTTTGGTGATCTAATGGAACGGAGTAGTCACTTGCCGAATTTTTTTTGAGCGATTCTGATAGATTTTTCTTCCAAATTTCTAATAAAAACTTCTTCAAGGAGTTGAGAAGTTCCAAATTTTGTAATGTGATTTTTGGAAAACTCTAACTAAGGCAAACGTTGATGGATCTCTTTTGTGCCGCAGTCTTCCAAAATCTGGATTGGTGAAGTGCTTACAATTGTGACCTTGGAAATTTGCTCTTCGAGGTAAATCACTTACTAAATCTAAATTGGAAGCATGAATAGATCCTTGGTACGTTTAAGCACTAGTGATTTTTAAGCTTTTGAAGTTTAATTATTGATCATAGTGGCTTACTAACCTTCACTTCACTCGCATTTGGATGAATCCCTTGGATCACTCATGACTACGGGACTTAGCTCGATGACCATGGAATAAGTCATACACATACATGATCTTAAACATTCCAAGTCATAGGATCATATGAGATGGAACATCTAAGATCCGAATGGACTTGTACTAACGGTGCAAAAATTCAAGAGTTGGATATTGCTTCGTTCCATGAGCAACCATATGAGGTATGGGTGAATATTAGTGGGTGATTGTTAGAGAACAAGGCACTGAAGACCCACCGACAAATCCACTAGTAGCCATAGTGGCAAGTCTATTATGGCAAGTTCTCCAGCTCACGCTAGTACATATTATTAGTCTTTTGACAGGAGGATCCATGATAACCTTATGTTTGGTCTACATGCTTTGACTCTTCTTTGACCACTTAGCGGGTCTTTTAGGTTGAGGTTGGATATGATCTACTAGGCATAGAGGTTTGTGAGATCCAAGATGAAATCCGACTCCTCACTTTTTTGAACTGTGAGCACATCTCTTAGGTGTTCTATAATGATCGATTCCATGAAATCCTTGCGCAAAGTGGTGTGACAATTTGGAAAAGAAGTTTTCCAAAGAGGAGGCCATACAATAAATCGAACATTGAGAATAGAGATATAGTATTGAAGCTATTAAGGAGCCGACAAATATCTTGTCCTAGGCCTCTTTCGAGAGATAGGAGACGGAAGAACCGTATTTGCATAGTACACATAAAGCTATAATAGTTCTCCAAATGCATTCATTTTGGCCAATTAATTGGGCTCCATGGGCTTGAGGTTGGACATCGACCATGGAGATTGGGTATTCTTTAATTAATGAGATTAATTGAATTGAGTCGATTTAGTTTAAATGAGTTTAAACTAAAATGAATATATGACACTCAAAAGTAACAAGTTGTTATGAGCCTATGTCCAATGAATGGCAGAACCTTTTGGATCACACACAAAATCCAATTGGCTTCCAAAGTTGAAGGAAATTTTTTCCAATAGTTAGAAAATTACCCCTAGGCGACCGATTTTGAGGTGCCAAATGGAAGGTCAATTTATGACTTGATTAATTTAAGTGCTAAATCAATCGACAAATTTAAGGAGTTGAATTGGACCAATAATTAAGGAGTTGATTATTTGGTGCCAAGTGACAATCAATTAGTGACCATCAATTTAAGCTTGTTGACTTAAGAGTTAAGTCAAAGGTAACTTAATTAAATTAAAATGTTTAATTTAATTAATGAGAAGAATTATTTTTGGAGGGAAGAATCAAATAAAGAGTACATTCGATTTGACATTTTAATTAATTTGAAATTAGATATCAAATTAAATTAAAATGCACATGAAATTCAAATGAGATTTGAATTCAAATTTGCCACCTTGGTACCCCTCTTGCCCGTCGTCCCCCCCACTCCCCTCGCATCACACCATCCAACATCTATATATAGGAATAGAGAAGGAGAGTTCAACCAACCTTGCCAAAGTGTGAACAATTGGATTCATTCACAATTCCCTCCAAAACTCTTTTTCAAACATTGCTTCATGTGTTGATGTTTTGTTTTCTCTTCTTCGCCTATCTCAAAAGTTGGCCTTCACCATTATAATCTATTTTTTTTATCTAGCTAAATGTGAGTGGAATTTGGAGGATCAATTTCTATGTAGATCATTACAATAGAGGCAAAGGATTTGATTTGCTAGCTTTGGAGATCTAATGGAACAAAGCAGTCACTTACCGAATTTTGTTTGAGCAATCCTAATAGATTTTTCCTCCAAATTTCTTATAGAAACTTCTTCAAGGAGTTGACAAGTTCCATATTTTTTTATGTGATTTTTGGAGCAATCTAATCGAGGTAAAAGTTGATGGATCTCTGCTGTGCCGCAGTTTGCCAAAATCTGGATTGGTGAAGTGTTCACCATTATGACCTTGGAAATTTGCTCTTCGAGGTAAATCACTTACTAAATCTAAATTGGAAGCATGAATAGATCCTTGGTACATTTAAGCACTAGTGATTTTTGAGCTTTTGAAGTTTAATTATTAATCATAGTAGCTTACTAACGTTCACTTCACTCATATTTGGATGAAGCCCACATATCACCCATGACTACGGGACTTGGCTCGATGACCATGGAATAAGTCATACACAGACATGATCTTAAACATTCCAAGTCATAGGATCATATGAGATGGAACATTTAAGATCCGAATGGACTTGTACTAACGGTGCAAAAATTCAAGAGTTGGATATTGCTCCGTTCCATGAGCAACCATATGAGGTATGGGTGCATGTTAGTGGGTGAATGTTAGAGAACAAGACACTGAAGACCCACCGAAAAATCCACTAGTAGCCATAGTGGCAAGTTCTCCAGCTTACGCTAGCGCATATTGTTAGTCCTCTAACCTCGGGATCCAAGTTAACCTTGTGTTTGGTCATCATTCTTTGACTCTTCCTTGACCACTGAGCAGGTCTTTCGAGATGAGATTGGGTGTGATTCACTAGGCGTAGAGGTTTGTGAGATCCAACATGGAATCCGACTCCTCGCTTTTGTGAAGTGCGGGCACATTTCCTATGTGTTCCATAATGATCGATTCCATGACATCATTGCGCAAGGTGGTGTGACAATTTGGAAAAGAAGTTTTCCAAAAAAGAGGCCATACAAAGAAATCGAACATTGAGATAGAGACATAGTATCGAAGCTATTAGATTGCCTACAAATATCTTGCCCTAGGCCTCTTTCGGGAGATAGGAGATGGAAGAACTGTATTTGCGTGGTACGCATAAAGCTATAATAGTTCTCCAAATGCATTCATTTCGGCCAATTAGTTGGGCTCCATGGCCTTGAGGTTGGACATCGACCATGGAGATTGGGTATTCTTTAATTAATAAGATTAATTGAATTGAGTCGATTTAGTTTAAAGGAGTCTAAACTAAAATGAATATATGATACTCAAAAGTCACAAGGAGTTATGAGCCTATGTCCCATGAATGGTAGAACCTTTTGGATCACACACAAAATCCAATTGGCTTCCAAAGTTAAAGGAGAAATTTTTCTAAGAGTTAGAAAATTACCCCTAGGTGACCGATTTTGAGGTGCCAAATGGAAGGTCAATTTATAGCTTGATTAATTTAAGTGCTAAATCAATCGACTAATTTAAGGAGTGGAATTGGACCAATAATTAAGGAGTTGATTATTTGGTACCAAGTGACCATCAATTGGTCAAGTTAACTTTAAAAATTAAATTAACAAAATTGGGCTTAATAGTTAAGCTTATTGACTTAAGAGTTAAGTCAAAGGTAACTTAATTAAATTAAAATGTTTAATTTAATTAATGAGAAGAATTATTTTTGGAGGGAAGAATTAAATAAAGAGATCATTCGAGTTGATATTTTAGTTATTTTGAAATTAGATTCAAAATTAAATTAAAATGCACATGAAATTCAAATGAGATTTGAATTCAAATTTGCCACCTCGGTACCTCACTTGGCCACCGCCCCCCAACCCCCCTAGCATCACTCCATCCAGCATCTATATATAGATATAGAGAAGGGGAGCTCAACCAACCTTGCCAAAGTGTGAAGAATTAGATTCATTCACAATTCCCTCCAAAACTCTTTTCCAAACATTGCTTCATATGTTGAGGTTTTGTTTTCTCTTATTCTCCTACCTCAAAAATTAGCCTTCACCATTGATATTCTATTCTTTTTATCCAGATAAAAGTGAGTGGAATTTGGAGGATCAATTGATGTGTGCATCATTACAATAGAAGCAAAGCATTTGATTTGCTTGCATTGGAGATCTAATGGAACAGAGCAGTCACTTGCCGAATTTTTTTTGAGTGATCCTGATAGATTTTTCCTCCACATTTTTTATAGCAACTTTTTCAAGGAGTTGAAAAGTTCAAGATTTTCTTATGTGATTTTTGGAGCACTCTAATCATGGAAAAAGTTGATGGATCTCTGTTGTGCCGCAGTCTGCCAAAATCTGGATTGGTGAAATGTTCACCATTGTGACCTTGGAAATTTGCCCTTCGAGGTAAATACCTTACTAAATCTGAATTGGAAGCATGAATAGATCCTTGGTAGGTTGTAAGCACTAGTATATTTGAGCCTTTGAACTCTAATTATTGGATCCTGGTGGCCTACTAGCCTTCAGCTGGCGTGTCCGCTGCTCGGCCAACGCACGGTCACGCAGGCAGGATCCCCTATTTTAATCTTTTGCTCGAGTCAAGTGCTAATTGGCTCAACTTTTGTAGACCAAAAAATTTAGGAGACTTCCCAAACATTAAAACACATGTTACATATGAAATTTCATATTCAAAACTCCTTTTAAAAATAGAATTTCAAGTGCTCAATCATATTTTCAAAAATAAGTTTAAGTAAGAATCACATTCTTCAAAATCTTCAATAATTTCCAGTCATATTGGATCCAGAAATGGCCAAAAAAACTTAAGCTCAATTAACACATGCTAATCACCATATAATATCAATTAATGCGAAATCAACATTCAACATTAATACTATGAATTGAAACATGCTCAACATATGAATTAACACCTTAAAACACATATTAGCATCATCTCAAGTCATCCATAAAGAAGCCACACACAATATCATCCAACACTCCAATCCATAGCAAGGATCAAGTATTTGGTGATTTTGATCAATTCATCACATGAATTAATCATTCAAAAATCCAAATCAAAGCGTGAATTAGGCTCCAATACCACTTGAAGTCAAAAGTAACCATAGGATCCAATCGCATATTAACTAGGATACAAATATCACTAAGGATATAAACATGCTTATGATTCAAATTTGAAAGGAATGTTACCTTGATTTGTAAAAATCCAAGGAAGTGATGAAGAACTCTTCTTAAATCTAGAACTGTCACACAGCGACACAGCGGATAGGATACAACTTTTTCCCTATCCAAACTCCTCCAAAAAATCCAAAAAAATTACAGCAACTTATCAACTCTTTTCTGAACTTCTGCAAAAAATTAAGTTCAAAAATCCTCATGGAACTTCCAGAAAAAAAATTCGCCAAGTGGACTGCTTTGAGAGTGGATCTCTAAAAGCAAGCAATCCAATTGTCTTGCCTCTAATTGTTATGATGCACACACCAATGCTAGATCTCAATCTCCTTAATATCAGCTGGAGAACAAGAAGGAGATTTACAGAGATGAAGGTTTAATTTGAGGAAGGAGAAGAAGAGGAAAGTGAAACTTCAACACATGAGACAACACTTGAGAGATGGAGGGAAAATGTGAAAAAAATCTAATTCTTCACACAATGCTTGGAAAAATGGCCGCATTCACATTTGAATTAAAGCAAGTTGGCAAGTTGTAATTCAAATGTGAATTTGAATTTTGTGTGCATTTCAATTTCATTTGGAATCTAGTTTCAAATTAACTAAAATGCCACACCAAAATGAACCGTTCATTTGAATTTTCCCTCCAAAATAGATTCTCTTCATTAATTAAATTAAACACTTTAATTTAATTAATTAACCTTTAACTTAACTCTTAAGTCAATTAGCTTAACTCTTTAAACTAAGAATTGTTAACTCTTTAAGCTAACTTGACCAATTAATGGTCATGTGGCACAAATAATTAACTTCTTAACTATTGGTCTAATTTGATTCCTTAAATTAGTTGATCAATTAAACAATTAAATTAATCAAGTGAAATTGACCTCAATTTCGCCAACCTCAAAATCAGTCTACTAGGAATGAATTTTCCAACTCTTAGAAAATTCTTCTTCATCATGTGGCCGCCCCTCTCTCCCTCTATATCTATATATAGAGTAAGGATGGTGTGATGCCAAGGCGGCATCACACCTTCCTCAAGGTAACCTCCAACTTGGCCTTGCATGTTGGCAAGTTGTAATTCAAATTTGAGTTTGAATTTTGTGTGCATTTCAATTTCGTTTAGAATCTAATTTCAAATTAATTAAAATGCCACACCAAATGAACTTTTCAATTGAATTTTTCCTCCAAAATTGATTCTCTTCATTAATTAAATTAAACACTTTAATTCAACTAATTAACCTTTGACTTAATTCTTAAGTCAATTAGCTTAACTCTTTAAGCTATTGTTAACTTTTTAAGCTAACTTGAATAATTGATGGTCATGTGGCATCAAATAATTAACTCCTTAATTATTGGTCTGATTTAACTATTTAAATTAGTTGATTAATTTAACAATTAAATTAATCAAGCCAAAATTGACCTCAATTTCGCCAACATCAAAATCCATCCACTAGGAGTGATTTTCTATCTCTTAGAAAATTATCCTTCATGAAGTAGGAAATGCAATTGGCTTTTGTGTGCGGCTGATTAGGTTCTACCATTCATTGGACATGGGCTTACAACTCCTTGTGACTTTTGAATATCATGTATATTTATTTTAGTTTAAACTCCTTTAAACTAATTGACTCAATTCAATTAATCTCTATTAATTGAAGAGTACCCAATCTCCATGATCGATGCCCAACCTCAAGCCCATGGAGCCCAACTAATTGGGCAAAATGAATGCTTTTGGAGAACCATTGTAGCTCTGTGTACCATGCAAACATGGCCCTTCTGTCTCCTATCTCCCGAAAGAGGCCTGGGCAAGATATGTGCACTATGTTTCTATTCTTAATGTTCAATTCCTCTTTATAACTTTATCTTTGGAAAACTCCTTTTCCAAATTGTCATACTTTATTGCGAAAAGATTTCTTAGAATAAATCATTATAGAATACATAGAAGATGCACTTGCCCTTCACAACGATGAGGAGTCGGATTCCATCTTGTGTTGGAATAGTGCTTAGCAAGCCAATTAGATTAGTGTTGTAAACTATTTCACTGGTGATATAATCTTGATTGAATGATATTAATAATATGGCTATCTTAATCTTATGCTTATATTTACTTCAATGGCATTTGGTTGAAGCCCATAGATCACACGAGACTATAGGATTTGGTCACGCACTGGGTGGTGATCAAGAAATAAGTCCTGCACGATCGTGATCTTAAATCTTCCAAGTCATAGGATCTTAAGAGACAGGGCATCTAAGATCCAAATAAATTTGCACCAACAATGCATAGATCCTAGGAGTTGGATATTGCTCCGTTCCATGGGCAATCTCATATGAGATATGAATGCATATTAGTAGGTGATTGTTAGGGAATAAGTCACTGAAGACCCACTCAAAGAATCCACTAAATAGCTGGAGTGGCAAGTCGATAGTGGCAAGTTTTCCCACTTACGCTAGTGTATAAAATTAGTCCTTTGACCAGAAGATCTATGGTAACCCTGTGTTTGGTCCTCATGCTTTGACTCTTCCTTGGCCACTTAGAGGGCTATATGGGTAGAGATTGGGCACAAGCTGCTTAACATGGTGGTTTGTGAGATTCAAGATGAAATTCAACTCCTCGTCTTTGTGAAGGGCGAGTACATCTCCTATGTATTCTATAATGATCGATTTCAAAAAATTATTGCGCAATGTAGTATGACAATTAGGAAAATGAGTTTTCCAAAGATTAGCTCATCAAGTAGAATCGAATATTGGGGAATAGAGGCAGAGCATTGAGGCGATTAGGGAGGTGGCAAATATCTTGCCCTAGGCCTCTTTCGAGAGATAGGATAAGGAAGGACCATATTTGCATGGTATAGTTGAGCTATGATGGTTCTCCAAAAGCATTTATTTTGGCCAATTAGTTGGGCTCCATGGGCTTGAGGTTGGGCATCAACTATGGAAATTGGGTACTCTTCAATTAATGAAGATTAATTAAATTGAGTCGATTAGTTTAAAAGGAGTTTAAACTAAAATGAATATACAATATTCAAAAGTCACAATGAGTTGTGAGCCCAGGTCCAATGAATGGTAGAACCTATCAAGTCACACACAAAAGTTAATTACATTTCCTAGGTAATGGAAGAACTTTCTAAGTGTTAGAAAATTCACTCCAGGAAGATCAAATTTGGGGTAACCAAAAATTGAGGTTCATGTTTGCTTGGTTAATTTAAGTGTTAAATTAATCAACTAATTTAGGGAGTTAAATTAGATCAATAATTAAGGAATTAATTATTTGGTGCCACATAACCATCAATTGGTCAACTTAAAGAGTTGAGTTTACTAAATTAAGCTTAAAGAGTTAAGCCAAGGATGAATTACTTAAATTAAATTAAATTATTTAATTTAATTAATGTGAAGATTATTAATTGGAGGGAAAATTGAAATGATAGGATCATTTTAGTATGACATTTAATTAATTTGAAATTAGATTTCAAATATAATTGAAATGCACACAAATTCAAATTAGATTTGAATTTGCCAACTAAGCATACAAAGCATGCATTTTGGCTGCCCCCCCCCCTTGAGGAAGGTGTGATGCCCCCTTGGCATCACTCCATCGTCACTCTATATATAGATATAGAGTGAAAGGGGCGGCATCTAGCAATCTTGCAAGTGTAGAATTGATTCTCACTTTTCCCTTTATCTTCAAGGTGTTTATTCATGTGTTGAAGATCACCTTCCTCTTCTTCTTCCTACCCAAAAATCTGTCATCTCCCTCTCAACTCTCCTCTCTTTCTCCAGCTACAAGTGAAGAGTATTAGGAGTTGGATTGGTGTGTGGATCATTTTGATAGAGGCAAAACAAAATGGTTTGCTAAGCCTTTGGAGATCCACCTGCGAGACCAGTCTCTTGTTGATTTTTTTTCCAGGAGATCAAAAAGGAGTTTCGATCTAAAATTTATTCCAGTAGCTTCCTTAAGGAATTGAGCATCTATTGGAATTTTTTCAGTATTTGTGGAGAGCTTTGAATAGTGCAAAAGTTGATTGCTTCCAACTACGCCACTATCTGACAGATTCTGTTTCAAGAAGGAATTCTTCAATCTACCTTTAGATTATGCTTTTCAAGGTAACTCTTCATCCAAATCTAAATCGTAAAGCATATTTTTAAATTTTGGTTGCTTGTAAGCACTAGTTTATTTAAGCTTTTGAAGTTTTATTATGGGATCCTAGTGCCTTATTTGCTTTCATGTTGGATGTCACAAACTTCCATGTCAAAGCAGCTCATGCCTAATCACCACCCAAATGGCCCGCTAGGTGACCAGGGAAGAGTCAAAGTATGAGGATCTAAACACAAGGTTACCATGGATTCTCAGGTCAAAGGACTAATAATATGCACTATCGTAAGCTGGAGAACTTGCCACTGCCGACTTGCCACTTTGACTATCTAGTAGATTCTCCAGGCAGGTCTTCAGTGCTTTGTTTTGTAACAAGCAACCACTAACATGCATCAACATCTCATCGGATTGCTCATGGAACAGAGCAATATCCAACCATTAGATTTATACATCATTAGTGCAAGTCTATCCAAATCTTAGATGCCATGTCTATCCAACCATTAGATTTATACATCATTAGTACAAGAAGGCTAGTGGGAGTAGTGCACAATTTCTTGTGCTTTATGTCGATGATATCCTTCTCATTGGAATGAGGTTGGTATGTTAGATTGTACTAAAGTGTGGTTATCTACTCAATTCTCTATGAAGGATTTAAGATAAGCATCCCACATATTAGGAATATGTATCTATAGAGATAGATCAATGAGGATGCTAGCGCTTTCCCAAACTCTGTACATTGAGAAGATACTAAAGAGTTTTAGTATGAAAGAATCCAAGAGGGAATTCCTCCATGTGGGATACAACATTTATCTCTCCAAATCTATGGCCCCTAAGACTAATGACGAAAGATAGAGGGTGTACCACATACCTTATGCCTTATCTATAGGGAGCATAATGTGTGCCGTTCAATGTACAAGACTAGATATGGCACACCCTCTAAGTGTTACGAGTTGTTTCTAATCCAATCTCGGCGAAAGTCACTAGATGGCCGTAAAAGTAATCCTTAAGTACTTGAGAAGAACTAAGGACTTATTTTTAGTTTACGGCAATGGAGAATTGAAACTCAAGGGGTTTTCAGATTTTATTTTTCAATCCGATGTGGATGACCTAAAATCCACTTTTGAATTTATATTTTACCTTAATGGCGGTGCGGTGAGTTGGAAGAGTTCCAAACAAGACACCACAGCCGATTCAACTACTGAGGCAAAGTACATTGCAGCTTCAAAAGTCGCAAAGGAAAGTGTTTAGATGAAAAACTTCATCCAAGAGTTAGATGTAGTGCCTAGCATTGTTGAGTCAGTCATTGTCTTCTGTGACAACACGGGGCGGTAGTGCAAGCTAAAGAGCCAAGATCTCATCAATGATCCAAGCATACTTTAAGGGGACATCATTTGATCCGAGAGATCATTAATAGAGGTGACATTTGAGTTGAGAGAGTTGCCTCAGAAGAGAATATAGTAGGTCTACTGACTAACCCCTATCGCAAAAGGTCTTTGAAAGACATCTTGCGAAGATGGATTATAAGACCATGGGGAATTGGCATTAGGACAAGTGGGAGATTGTTGGAAATAGTGCCCCGCAAGCTAATTACATTGGCCTTGTAAACTATTTCACTTGTGAGACAATATTGATTGAATGGTATTTAATAAAAGGTCATCTTCATCTTTTGTTTATTTCTACGTCACTAGCATTTGGTTGAAGCCCTTAGATCACACAAAGACTATGGGACTTGGTACGCACTGAGTGATGATCATGAAACAAGTCTTACACGATTGTGATCTTAAATCTTTCAAATAGTAGGATCTTATGAGACAAGGCATTTAAGATCCAGATAGACTTGCACTAATGATGCATAAATCCAAGGAGTTGGATATTTCTCAGTTTCATGAGCAATGCCATATGAGATATGGGTGCATGTTAGTCGGTACTTGTTAAGAAATAATGCGCTGAAGGCCTGCCGAGAGAATCCACTAGATAGCTAAGGTGGCAAGTCGGTAGTGTCAAGTTCCCCAACTTACGCTACTGCATATAATTAGTCCTTTGACCTGAGGATCCATAGTAACCTATGTTTAGGTCCTTATGCTTTAACTATTCCTTGGCCACATAGCGGGTTATTAAGGTGGAGGTTGGGCATGAGCTACTTAGATGGGCTCCATGGTCTTAAGGTTGGAATCGACCATGGAGATTGGATACTCTTCAATTAATGAAGATTAGTTGAATTAAGTCAATTAGTTTAAAAGAGTTTAGAGTAAGATAAATATAAGATATTCAAAACTTAAAAAGAGTTGTGAGCCCATGTCCAATGAATGGTAGAACCTAATGGGTTACACATAAAAGCCAATAGCATTTCCTAATTGATGAAGGAATTTTTCTAACTGTTAGAAAATTACTCCTAGTGGATCAATTTTAGAGGTTAGCGAAAATTGAGCTCTTTTTTAGCTTGATCAATTTAATTGTTAAATTGATCACCTATTTTAAGGAGTTAAATTAGACCATTAATTAAGGAGTTAATTATTTGGAGCTACATGACCATCAATTGGTCAAGTTAGCTTAAAGAGTTATGTTAACAATATCTAGTTTAAAAAGTTAAGCTAATTGACTTAAGAGTTAAGTCAAAGGTTAATTAATTAAATTAAAGTGTTTAATTTAATTAACGAGAAGAATCAATTTTGGAGAAAATTTTGAAATGAAAGGTTCATTTGGTGTGGCATTTTAATTAATTTGAAATGAGATTCCAAATGAAATTAAAATGCACACAAAATTCAAATTTAAATCTTGCCAACTAAGCAAGCTAGTTGGCGGTCACCCTTGAGGAAGGTGTGATGCCACCTTGGCATCAGAAAATCCTCACTCTATATATAGATGTAGAAGGAGAGAAGGGCGGCAACTTTCTCATTTGTGTGAAGAATTAGATTCTCTCACATTTTTCCTTCTTTTCAAGTGTTGCCTCATGTGTTGAAACTTTACTTATCTTCCTCTGCCACATCCAAATCAAGCCTTCATCTTTGCAGTTCTTCTCTTTATTCTCTAGGTAATATAAAAGAGAATATGATCTAGCATTGGTGTATGGATCATAACATTGGAGGTAAGACAATAGGATTGCTAGCCTTTGGAGATCCACTACCAGAATAATGACTTTAGCGAATTTTTTTAGAAGCTTCCCTTCAGCTTTTTGAGCTGATTTTTTACAATAGAAGCATCAAGGAGAATGTGCTATAAAATTTTGAGATTTTTTTGGAGGAGTTTGGATCGAGTGAAAGTTGCTCACTCTCCACTGAAGCATTGGGAGACATATTCAAGTTGTTGAGTTGATCTTCCTCACTTCGTTGGATTTCAGCAAATTAAGGTAATTGTCTATCTAAATCTGAATCATCAACATGTTTAGATTCTTGTTATCATGGGAAGTTTATTTTCATTTTTAAAGTGTTAATTATTGGATCCTAGCACTATATGTGACTTCAATAGACGCAGTTGGTGAAAGATGATTGACAACAGATGAACAGTAAAGGGAACTCACCAAACTTGGGAAAATTTTACTAGGGAATTTATGGATAAGTATAGACCCTTAGTAGTCAAGCAGGCAAGAGAAAGGGAAGTCATGGACTTGATACAGGGTGCACAATCTGTCAGTCAGTATAAGGCTACTTTTAGTTGATTAATTCAGTATGTACCTTATATACAAGAAGATGAAAGCTGACATACTTGCCGATTTGTTCAGGGATTAAGGTTGAAACTTCGACAGAGCCTGCTACTTGTGATTTACCAAGTTTTAACAAGGCAGTAAGTAAGGCACTGCAATTAGAGTCAAAACTATAGGAAATCCAAAAGATCGATAACAAACGCTAGAAAGGAAAGGGCAAAGTAATACCAGGAGAAAACAGCCAAAACTACATATTGGAGGTACTAATCAAAAAACACCCCAGCCTTTTGGGTCTGCAACTTTAGCTTTATGAGTGGCACCAAAATAATATGGATTCTATAGAGGACCTGGCCACAAGGATTCCGATTATTGGAAGAAGTAAGGCAAATGTGTAGGTTATGGTAGCGACCAACACCTTTTGAGAGATTGCCCCAAAAGGAAAAACATAGCACTTGTGGGGAAAAGAAGAAAATAGGTAGCGGAAGCAAGTGGGAAACAAAAAGTGCAAGCTCACACCTATGCTTTGATCGGAGATGATGCACCGGATCCTTTTGAGGTAGTTGAATGTGCGATTTCTATTTTTGGAATTAATAGTAATGACTTATATAATCATGGTGCTTCTCATTCTTTTATATCTACAACATTTTCTAGAAAATTGAATATGCAACCCAAAACCATGGCTTATCAAATAAAAGTTCAGACACCCTTAGGAATAGGGATAATGACAAACACCATGTATCGGGATATTGCCCAGTTATGATTAGGGATGGGGAATATCCAGCCAGTCTTATACAAATACCTATTCAAGAATATGATTTGATACTTGGAATGGATTGACTGTATAAATATCAGGCACAGGTAAATTGTTATAGTAAGTGCATCACTCTCCCAGATAAGATACGGATACCAATACACCATTCTGCAGATAATACTTCCCCAATACTAATTACATCTACGATAGAGCTAAGAAAACTTCTAAGGGAAGGAAGACAAGGATTCTTATCATATCTTATCAATAAACCCTGAGACAGCTAAAATCAAAGAGGTGGAAATAGTGGTTGATTACCTAGAGGCATTTCCAGAAGAGTTGAACTCATTACCCCTTGATAGAGAGATAGAATTTGTTATTCATACTCTTTTGAGAGCCACACCTTTTTCTAAAACTCCCGATCGGATGGTGCCTGCAAAACTTAAAAAGTTGAAGGACCAACTTCAGGAACTATTGGAGAAGAAGTTCATAAGGCCTAGCACTTCTTCTTAGGAAGCCCCAATGTTGTTTGTCAAGAAGAATGATGGATCCCTGAGGATGTGCATTAATTATAGGGAGTTGAATAAAGTTATTATCAAGAATAAAAACCCCCTAACACATGTGGAAGAATTATTTGATCTTTTACAGGGATCTATAGTCTTCTCAAAGTTAGATTTGAGACAAGAGTGTTACCAACTGAAAATCAAAGAAGATAATATCCCGAAGACTGTATTCAATTCTAGATATGGTTATTTTGAATTCATAGTAATGTCGTTTGGTTTGATCAATGCCCTAGCAGCTGATGCACTAGATCTTTCAACCATATCTAGACCAGTTTGTGGTCATCTTCATTGACAACATTTTGGTGTATTCAAAGACTAGAGAAGATCATGCAAAGTACTCACACAAGGTCCTCAGAACCCTGAAGGAGCATAAGTTGTATGCAAAATTCAGTAAGTGCAAATTCTGGATACAAAAAATGACTTTTCTTGGACATATCATATCGTAAAATGGGGTAGAAGTTGATCCCTCCAAGATAGAGGCAATAGTTAACTAGAAAAGACCTAAAAATGTGATAGAAGTTTCATAGCTTTCTGGGTCTTGCCGGCTATTATTGAAGATTTGTACAGGATTTCTCTAAAATAGCTAGCTTATTGACTAAGTTAACTTAGAAAGATCAATCTTTTGACTAGGATGAGAACTATGAAAGAAGTTTCCAAAAGTTGAAAAACATATTGACTTTGGCTCCCAACTCCATTTTTGGCCCTTTCAGAAGGATTAGAAGGTTTTATTGTATATACAGATACTTCTAAAGAAGGGCTTGGATGCGTACTTATGTAGAAAGAGCGAGTCATCGCTCTCCAAAAAATTGAAATCACACGAGGAGAACTGCCCTACTCACAATCTGGAGCTAGCTGCTGTAATTTTTCCATTGACAAAGTGGAGACATTATCTCTATAGGGCCACATTCAAGGTGTATACAGACCACAAATGTCTCAAGTAGTTACACTCGCATAAAGATTTGAATATGAGATAACGAAGGTGGATGGAATTTCTTAAAGATTACGACTTCTCTATCGCCTATCATCCAAGAAAGGCAAGTGTAGTAGCATATGCTCTGAATAGAAGAGTTGGGATGGCCCACACACGAGGAACCAAAGTACCAACAGGTCTAAGAGCAAACACCATAGTAAGGATGAAATAGTGAGCCTAACTTATGGGTGTAAACGTACAGTTGGAATTATATGATAAGATACAACGAGCGTAGGCTAATAATGAATGGATGCTGAAATGAAAAGAAGTAATCAGGAGTTCTAAAGAGTTCGAATTCAGTACAAACAACCAAGGTACTCTTCTATTCTGTAAGAGTACATGTGTGCCATAAGAAATGAAAGAAAGATTGCTGGATGAAGCGCAAAAGACAAGATTCACGATACATCCGGAGGACACAAAGATGTATCGGGACTTAAATAAGCAATTTTAGTGGAACGAATGAAAAGAGATGTTGCAAAATATGTACAAAAATGTTTAACCTGCCAACTAGTTAAAGCAAAGCATCAACAACCATCAGGGTTGTTACGAATATTTTTGATTCCTGACTGGAAATAGGATCAAGTAACTATCGATTTTGTGATATGTTTACCAAGGGCTCGTGGGGGCTATGACAGCATCTAGGTGATAGTAGATCAATTAACTAAATCTACTCATTTTCTTTCGATTAATGCTATATGTTGATATAGCATGAGTTTTTTAGCCTTAAGGTGTTTTGGTCATTTTTGGATCCAATTGGATTGGAGTTAATTGGAGATTTTTGAAGAATGTTGATTCTTACTTGCATTCATTTTTGAAGCATGTTTGAGCACTTGAATTTCCACTTTTAGAAGGTGTTTTAAATCTAAAAATTTATCTAATCTGTATGAATTAGTATTATGGAGGTGTCTATAATTTTTTGGTACACAAAACTAGGCCAAAATTGGCCTTGACTCACATTGTGCGCCTGCCACATGGCCGCGTGGGTTGGCAGTGCAGCGGTGTGCTAAGGGTATTTTGAGGAGTTTTGAGGGTTGATTTTGTGTTGTTTTGTGCTCAAAATTAATTCTAACTCATGCTAATTAGATGCACAAATATTGTGCAAGTTCCCAAAATTATGTTTGACATTTTTGAATGCTTTTAAAATTTTGTTCAATCTTCAATTTTGTGCAAAAATGAGATGAATAAATGTTATGCTTATTTTGGCTAGTTAATTAACTATTTATGAGATAAGCATTTAATTTGTTGACTTGATTGTCAATTCTTATTTATTGTTCATTTAATTGTTGAATGGATGATGAATGAATAAGGATGAACATGAGCCTTTAATATCTATTTTATTTGTTTCAAGTTGTTGAAAAGGGTTGTATTAAAATTAGGGCTTGCATGCCTCTTTATTTCTATCTTGTAAACGTTATGAGAGTAGAATCACTAAGAGTGAGCATTTCTTTTCTCACATAATTGTTGCAAGGAGACAAGAAGACCGTTGGAGGCATGAAGACCTATGAATGTATGGGATACAGTTATATAATAGCTTGATTTAATCAACTCACTTAAAATCAACTCAGTAGTGCACCTATGACTCTAAAGTGCACTACTTGGTTAAGGCTCATGGTCATCCCACCTTAGGAGCATGCCAGGCATATTTACTTATTTATACTTTCTTTATACTATTGATGTATGAGATGAATGGTTAGGATATAAAAAAACCTAAATAAGATTGATGAGATCTTTGCAAACATGAGAATCCCTCCACTTAGAAGAGTCTATGTGCTTTCAAAATATTAAGTCAAAATGGATACAAATTAAAAGGACTTTTAATTAATTCATGCCTTCTACTAGTAGTATGTGACATGAGATGCTACCACATTTTCATGATGTCTCACGAGTCATGGGTCACGTTTATGGAAGAAAGCTATGCTTGCATACTTAGCATACGATGCAACTTTGATTTGATGCTTCGTGTGCATTATCTCACGAGTCATGGAATGCTATAGTGCGATTCGAAATGAAAGGTTTATTGGTAGGTCCGACTTAAACACCTAGTAATGTGGACGTTGCATGAGTTGTTGGTCTATATGAAAAGTGAGGCAAAACATATCAAGGGTTGCATAGAGATGCAATTAGCAAAAGTTGCTTACCTTAGGATTGTTTCTAGATGTCTCACAAGTCGAAGGTCCACTATAAGTCCTTTTGGGCCTTGATTCTCACTAGAAAATGAGATTTCCCGAATTCATTAAGAGTGTGAGGAATTTGATAAAATAGTCGAAGAAAAACATGTTTGAAAGTCCATGAACATGTTTTCAATATCAATATTCAATCACATACTTATATTCTCTTTTTTCGCCCTTATAGATTTTTGAAACCTCAAAATCAAAATGGTTAAGAATCTACTCAACGCAATTTTGGAAACTAATAAGCTAACCAAGCCAAACTTCTCTAATTGGCTTAGAAACCACAAGATTATTCTTGATTCCAAAAAGAGGACGTATGTGCTTACTCAAAGTTCGTCGGACACCATAGGTGATGATGCCAATGATAAGGCACGTGAAATGCTGACAAAATGGGTAGATGATAATCTATGAACACGATGCCTCATGATAGCTTCTATGTTCAATGAGCTCCAAAAGTCTTATAAGCACATGAAAATGGCCAAAGAGATTCACTTGTACCTATAAGAGTTGTATAGTGTGCAAACTAGACACGAAAGGTTCTCATTATCCAAGGAACTTTTTCAGGCTAGAATAAATGTAGACTCAAGTGTCCATGATCATGGCCTTAAGATGGTCGGTCTCATTGAGAAACTTGCTTAATTGGACATTGTTATGGACAACGAGCTCTATGTGGAGTTGATCATTCAATCAGTGCCTACTTCCTTTGACCAATTCGTTATGAAATTCAACATGTTGAAGCAAGAGGTGACGATTAACAAATTGGTCAATATATTGGTGATTGCAGAGGCGACTATGAAGAAAGACAAACCTTTAATGTTTGCTTCTTCCTCCAAGTCTAAGGGCCCTATGGATGCTAGAAAGGGAGGTAAAAGGAAAAAAAGTTCTTCCTCCAAGCGAAAGCAACCATTAAAGGCCTTGGGCGGAGTTACGAAGAAGAAAGAGGCCAAAGCATATGCGAATTGTTTCTATTGTGGCAAGAAAGACAATTGGAAGAGAAATTGCAAAGAGTATCTTGCAACTCTTAGGAAGGGTATATACTTTATTGAAGTGCACTTAACGACGAATTCTTCCATATGGGTATTTGATACCGCATGTGGTTCTCACTTTATAATTCGTTACAGGGGATTGAAAGAATGAGAAGTCTCAATGATGGGGATATGATCCTACGCCTAGACAATGGAGCGAAAGTTGCAGCCAAAGTCAAGGGGTCGTCAGGTTAGACTTGGGCAACTCATTTATTGTACTTGATCCTTGCTTTTATGTACTAAATCTTGTTAAGAACATCATTTGTATTCTTATATTAGATAATGAAGGATATGACTTTTCTATATCTAATGGGAATTTGAAGACATTAAAGAATGGTTCTTTAATTGCTCAAGGTACATTAAACAATGGATTATACATGCATTTTGGATTCTCAACCATCATTGATGCACATTCAACAAAGTAAAAGAAAATTAGATATCTAAGAAGATGCCATGACGTGGCATGCAAGACTTGGACATATTTCTAAAAATATGATGAACAAGTTAGAAGCCCTCAAAGTAGTAAATGTTAGTAGCATAGAGGATCTTCCAACTTGTGAATCTAGTTTTGAAGGAAAAATGACCCAAGCTCCTTTTGTAGGACAAATAGAGCTAACCGCACATCCTTTGAATTTGATCCATGTAGATATTTGTGAACCACTAAGAGTTAGTATGAGAGGTGGCTTTTCATACTTCATTACCTTCACCGATGATCATGAAAGATGGTGTAAGCCAAGGATCCAATTAATAACACTTAAAAACTAAAATCTAACTTGATACGCCTCTACAAGGATCTAATTCATGCTGTTAAACTGGATTAAGATTAGAGAATTACCTTAAAGTAAATTCTAACCGAAATGAAGAAGACAAGCTAGATCTATACAACATAATCTCCTCTTGGCGCAGTAGAGTGTGAGCAACCTTTGACTAGCCAAATCACCTCAGAATTGGGTGACACTTGAACCAAAAGAACACCAACGCCTTGATGTATCTACATTAAAATTTTAAGCTCAAAATAGTTTCAGAAAGACTTCCAATGGACAGTCCAAAGTTACTGCCCAAATAGAGGATCTCTAAGAGCTTAGCAATCCAAATGTATTGCCTCTAATGATAAGATCCACACACCAATGGACAATCTAATTTCTCCTAGATTAGATTGAAGATCAAAGAAGAAATGAGGATGATGAAGGCTGAAAATCAAGAGAGGGTGAGGTGAAGAAAAATGTGAAGCCTCAACACATGAGAAAATCACAAAAATTGGAGGGAAAATGAGGAATCTAACAATTAGGTCTAAATGCTTGCTTTTCATGTGTGTTGGCTGCCCCATTCTATATCTATATATAGAAGGAGGATGGTGTGATGCCACGGTGGCATCACACCTTTCTCAAGGTGGCACCAACATGCATGCAAGTGGCATGTGCATTTTGTGTGCATTTGAATTTCATTTGGAATCTCCATTTCATCTAATGAAATGTCATCCAAATAAATTCTAATACCACACCAAATGAACTTTTCATTTGAATTTTTTCTCCAAAATACAATTTTCTTTTTAATTAAATTAAACAATTTAATTAAATTAAATTTTGACTTAACCTTTGAGTCAACTAACTTAACTCTTTAAGCTAGTAATAGTTAAGTTAACTTTACCAAGTGATAGTCATGTGGCACTTATTAAATTAAATTTTAATTTAATTGGTCTAATTTAACTCGTTAAATTATTTAGATCAATTTAACAATTAAATTGATCAAGCTAAAATGACTAAAAATTGCATCAACTAATTTCCTCTCATTTTTGGTCAAGTTGGAATTTCTCTAACACTTAGAAATTTTCCTTCATCAAATAAGATTTTCAATTGGATTTTGTGTGTAACCCATTAGGTTCTACCATTCATTAGATATGGGCTCACAACTTTCGTGACTTTAGAATATCAAATATTAACATTAGTTTAAACTCCTTTAAACTAATCGACTCAATTCACTTAATTTCCATTAATTAAAGTCCATGGTCGATGTCCAACCTCAAGCCCATGGAGCCTAACAATTGGTTGAATGAATGCTTTTGGTGAACCATTAGAGCTCTATGTGCACCATGCAAATACGGTCCTTTCATTTTCTATCTCCATGAAAGAAGCCTAGGGCAAGATATTTGTCAGCTCCCTAATAGCCTTGATACTATGTTTCTATTCTCAATATTCAATTTTGGTTTATGACCTCATCTTTGGAAAACTCTTTTTTCAAATTATCATACTGCCTTGCGCAATGATTCATTGGAATCGATTAGTATAGAACACATAGGAAATGCACTCGCTCTTCACAAAGACAAGGAATCGAATCCCATGTTGGATCTTATAAACCTCCATATCTAAGTAGCTTATACCCAACCTCAACCCGAATAGCCTACTACGTGGCCAAGGAAGAGTCAAAGCATGAGGACCTAAACACAAGGTTACAATGGAGACTTGCCACTACCGATATGCCACAACGGCTACCTAGTGGATTCTTCAAGCGGGCCTTTAGTGCCTTGTTCTTTAACATGCACCCATGTCATATATGGCTTGCTCATGAAACGGGGCAACATCCAACCCTAGGATTATGCATCATTAGTGCAAGTCTATTCGAATCTTAGGTGCCATGTCTCATAAGATTCCATGACTTGGGATATTTAAGATCATGATCATGTAAGACTTATTCCATGTCACCACCTAGTACGTGACCAAGTCCCGTAGTCTCATGTGATCTAAGGACTTCAACCAAATGCTAGTGAAGTAATATAAGCATAAGATGAAGATAGCCATTTATAATGAATATCATCTAATCAAGATTATCTCACAAGTGAAATAGTTACATGCCAATCTCATTAACTGCGGGGCACTATTCCAACAATCTCCCACTTACCCTAAAGCCAATGCCCCATAGTCCTAAGACCTACCTTCACAAGTTGTCCTTCAAAGACCTTTTGGGTTAGGGGTTTAGTCAATAGATCTATTATATTCTCTTCTGAGGCAACTCTTTCCACTCGTATGTCGCATCTACCTATGATCTTCTAAGTCAAATAGTATTGCCTAAAAATGTGCTTGGATCGCTGATGAGATCTTGGCTCCTTAGCTTGTGGAACCGTATTGTTGTTGTCAAAAAAGACAACTACGGGCTTAGATATGCTAAACACTACATCCAACTCTTGGATAATTTTTTTTATCCAAACTCCTTCCTTCGCAACTTTTGAAGCTGCAATATATTCCATCTCAGTAGTGGAATCGGTTGTGGTGTTTTGTTTGGAACTCTTCCAACTTACAGTGCCGCCATTGATGAAAAATATAAATCCAAAAATAGATTTTAGGTCATCTGCATCGGATTAGAAACTTAAATTTGAAAACCCCTCGAGTTTTGATTCTTCATTGTTGTAAACCAAAAATAAGTCCTTAGTCCTTCTTAAGTACTTAAGGATTGCTTTAACAACCATCTAGTAATACTCACGGGGATTGGATTAAATGCGGATCGTAACACTTAGAGCATGCGCTACATCCGATCTTGTACATTGAACTTACATTATATTCCCTACAGCGGACGTATAAGGTATCCGAGATATATTTTGTCTCCTTCCTCAATCTTAGGGGCCATAAACTTGGAGAAAGGAAGACCATGTCCCATAGAGAGGAATCCCTTCTTGGATTCTTCTATATTAAACTGCTTTAGTATTTTGTCAATATACGGGGTTTGGGATAGCCCCAGCATCCGCTTCAATCTGTCTCTAAAGATACATATTCCTAATACATAGGATGCTTCTCCCAAATCCTTCATGGAAAATCGAGTAGATGACCACGCTTTAGTACAATCTAACATTCCTACCTTATTCCCAATAAGAAGGATGTCATCGACATAAACTACAATAAGCTGTACACTATTTCCACTCACCTTCTTGTACACACAGGGTTCATATATATTTTTAACAAAGTCAAATTTGACTGTTTTATCAAAATGTATGTTCCAACTTCGAGACGCTTGCTTGAGTCCATAAAGAGATCTCTCAAATTTGAAAACTTTTTGCTTACTCCCTTTGGATGTAACACCTTGTGGTTGCTCCATATAGATTTATTCTTCAATGTTTCCATTGAAGAAAGCATTTTTCACATCTATTTGCCATATCTCAGAGTCATAATATACGGCTATGGCAAGTAAAATTCAATATAGACTTAGGCATTACGACTGGTGAAAAGGTTTCCTCAAAATTAATACCGGGTCTTTGAGTATAATCTTTTGCCACTAGTCGTGCCTCAAAGGTCATTATGTCTTCATTGACTCCTAACTTTCACTTATAGATCCACTTGCAACCAAAGAGAACTATTCTCTCCAGTGGATCTACCAAAGTTCATACTTTGTTGGAGTACATGGAGTCCATTTTGAATTTCATGGCGTCAAGCTAATGTCCCAACTCTATATCCAACATAGCTTTCTCATAGGTCTTCAGATTGTTATTCGATTGGCCTATTTCATGAAGAAATTCGAACCTTTCGGGTTACTTCTTGATTCAGTCCGACCTTCTAAGAGGTTGTGTGTAAGGCTCTATACTTGTCTCCACCACTTGTGGGATTTGATGATCATTTTGAACTTCATCAAGTTCAACAACACTGCCCTTTCTATCTAATAGAAATTCCTTTTTCCAAAAAACAGGCATTCTCCGAAACAAACACCTTTTGTTCCAAAGGATCATAAAAGTAATAACTCATAGACTCTGTTAGGTATCCAACAAACTTGCATAAGGTGAATCTAATATCCAACTTATCTCCTACGAACTGCTTAACGTAAGCGGAAGACCGTCAAACCTTCAAATAATGGTAAAAGAGTGTTTTACCATGCCACATCTCATGCGGCATCGAGTTTTTGGCACCAACTTTGAGGGTATTACATTTATTAGCCTCGCCAGCATCTCTAAGGCGTATCCCGAAAAGGATATAAGCATATCGAAGAAGCTCATCATGGAACATACCATGTCCAGCAAGATACAATTTCTTCTCCCAGCTACTCCATTATATTGGGGTGTGCTAGGTGGAGTTCATTGAGAGAGAATTCCATTCTCGTTTAGATAATCCAAGAATTTGGTACTTAAGTATTCTCCTACTTGATCCAATCAAAGAGCTTTAATACTAAGTCATGTTTGCTTTTCTACTTCATACCGATATGCTTTGAACTTTTCAAAGGCTTCAAACTTGTACTTCGTAAAATACACATCCAAACTGAGTGTGATCATCGATGAAGGTAATGAAGTAAAAAAAGCCTCATCTAACACTAACTCTTAGTGGACCACAAACATCTGTATAGATCAAATCCAAAGGACTTGTGGTTCGCTCCAATTATCCTACAAAAAGAGGCTTGGTAATTTTTTCCTTTAAACAAGACTCACAAGTAAGAAGTTCCTCAACGCCACCAACGTTTAGCGTTTTGAGAGCTTCCAACTTGTTCATCCTATTGTTAGAGATATGCCCAAGTCTTGCATACCATAAAATGGCATCTGCTTGGATATCTAACTTTGTTTTACTTGATTGAATGTGCATCAACAAAGATTGAGAATCTAATATGTACAATCCATTGTTTAATGTACCTTGTGTAATTAAAGAACCATTCTTTAATGCTTTCAACTTTCCATTAGATATAGAAAAATAAAATCCTTCATTATCCAATTCGAGATTTGAAATAATATTCTTTAGAAGAATCAAAACATAGAAACATGGATCGAGTACAATCATAGAATTCCCCAAGTCTAACTTGATAACACCTTGGACCATGGCGGCAACTCTTGCTCTATTTCCTAAGTAGATGATCATATCCCCTTCATTTAGACTTTTTCTTTTTTCCATCCCTTGTAACGAATTACAAAGTGAGAACCACGTGCGGTATCAAATACCCTTGAGGAAGAATTAGTCGTCAAGTGCACTTCAATATAGTACATACACTTCTCAAGGGTTGCAAAGTAAACTTTGCAATTTCTTCTCCAATGCCCTTTCTCGCCATAATGGAAACATGTAGCATCGGTTTTAGCCTTTTTCTTTTTCTTAACTCCCCTCAAACTTTTCAAAGGTTGCTCCATTTGGAAGTCAAACTTTTCTTCTTCTTACCTCCCTTTCTAGGATCCCTAGGGCCCTTGGACTTGGAGAAGGATGCAAGCATAAGAGGCATATCCTTTTTCATCGTCACATCGGTGGTTACCAACATGTTCACCAATTTGTTAATCATCATTTTTTGCTTGGACATGTTAAAGTTCATAACGAATTGGTCAAACGAGCTTGGCAATGACTATAGGATCAAATCCACATATACATCATATGCAACTCTTGATATATTTTGCCTTACTCTTCATATAGATCCATGTGATCAAATGGCCTCTACATTACTAGATGTTAAGTTGGACCTACCAATCAAACTTTGATTGGAGACGGCACCACGACATCCCTCGTGACCAAGTGCCAATGCATAGGAAGCTTCAAATCAAAGGTGCATCGTATGCTAAGTATATGGTCACAACTTTCCACCTAAGTGTGACCCTATGACCGAGTGCCATCACAAGAAGATGGTAGCTTCTTCATGCCATATACTATTAGTAGAAGGAATGGATTAATTAAAACTCCTTTTAATTTGTATCCATCTTGACGTAATATTTTGAAAGTACTTAGACATTCTAAGTGGAGGGTTTTAACTTGCTTGCCAAGTTCTCACCAACTTTATCTTCGTATTTAGGTTTCCTATATCCTAATCCATGCATCACATACATTAATAGGATATCGAAAGTATAAATACGTAAATGCGCTTAGCATGCTCCTAGGGTGAGACTACCACGAGCCTAACTAAGTAGTGCATTTTAGAGCCATAGATGCACTACTTAGTTGATTTTAAGTTGGTTGATTAAATCTAGCTATTACATAAATATATCCCCATACATTCATGAGTCTTCATGCCTCCAATGGTCTTCTTTGTTCCTAGTAGCATTTACATGAGAAAGAAATCCTCACTCCTAGAGATTCTACTCTCATAATATTTGCAAAATAGAAATTAAGAGACATGCAAGCCCCAATTTAGTACAACATTTTCAATAGCTTGAAACAAATATAATCAATATTAAATGCTCTTGATCATCTTCATTCATCATCCATTCAACAATTAAATGAACAACAAATAAATCAAGAATTGGCATTCAATTCCAAAAATTAACTGTTTATCACATAATCAATTAATTGGTCTAGCAAACACAAGCATAACATTTATGCATCATATTTTTGCTATAATTAGAGATCAACTTTAACAAGATTTAAAAAGCATTCAAAAATGTCAAACATAATTTTGAGAGCTTGCACAACACTTGTGCATCTATTATGTGCGGAATAAAACATTTTTGGTCACTAAAAGAGCCAAAAAACACAACCAAATTCATTTGATACTCAAACTGAGCGCACGGCTGGGTGCTGGGCACGCGTACTACCCTGTCAGCTCCCAGCAATGGTGCATTAGCCCCTTATTTTCAAGTATGGACCGAGTCATGTGTTATTTTGCTCAATTTTTATGCACCAAAAAATATAGGACACCTCCTAAATATTAAATCACACAATATAGATGAAATTTCAGATCTAAAACACCTTTTAAAAATGAAATTTCAAGTGCTCAAACATGCTTCAAAAATCAAGTTTAAGTGAGAATCATATTCTTCCACAAATCTCCAATTAAATCCAATCCAATTGGATCCAAAAATGACTAAAACACCTTAAGGCTAAATTTAACATGTCATATCAACATATAACATCATCCTGCTAAATCAAAATTTAAATTAGCCAATCATGAATCAAATTATACTAACATATGAATTAAAAGTTAAAATACATATAAGCATAATATATATTCATCATCAAAGGAGCCACAAGCATCATTATCCAAACACTCCAATCCATAAATTGGATCAAGTATATAGAGATCTAGATGAATCTATCACATGAATCAATCAAAGAAAATCCAAATTAAAAGCATGAATTTAGGTTCCGATACCACTTGAAAGATGGTCCAATTAATAACACTTAAAAACTAAAATCTAACTTGATTTACACCTCTCCATGGATCTAATTCATGCTGCTAAACTAGATTAAGGATAGAAAATTACCTCAAAAGCAAATTCCAACCGAAAGAAAAGCTAGATCTCTCCAACATAGTCTCTTCCTAGCGCAACAGAGTGTGAGCAACCTTTGCCCGGCCAAATCACCTCGGAATTGAGTGAAACTTAACCCCAAAAAACATCAATGCCTTGATGTATCTCCAATAGACATTTTAGCTCAAAATAGTTTTGACAATACCTCCAATGGATGCTCTAAATTTATTGCCAAAACATAGGATCTCCAAAAGCTTAGCAATTCAAATGTATTGCCTATAATGATAAGATCCATAAACCAATGGACAATCTAATTTCTCCTAGATCAGTTGGAAGATGAAAGAATAAATGAGGATGATGAATGCCGAAAATCAAGAGAGTGTGTGGTGAAGAAAAATGTGAAGCCTCAACATATGAGAGAATCACAAAAATTGAAGGGAAAATGACAAATCTAATAATTAGATCTAAATGCTTGCTTGTCATGTGTGTTGGCTGGCCCGTTCTATATCTATATACAAAGGGAGGATGGTGTGATGCCAAGGTGGCATCAACTTGAATGCAAATGGCATGTGCATTTTGTGTGCATTTGAATTTTATTTGGAGTCTCTATTTCATCTAATGAAATATCATCCAAATAAATTCTAATACACACCAAATGAACTCTTCATTTGAATTTTCTCTCCAAAATAAATTCTTCACTTTAATTAAATTAAATAATTTAATTTGATTAATCTTTGACTTAATCTTTAAGTCAACTAACTTAACTCTTTAAGCTAGTAATAGTTAACTCTTTAATTGGTCTAATAGTTAACTTAACTCTTTAAGTTAGTAATAGTTAACCAATTGATAGTCATGTGGAACCAATTAAATTAACTTCTAATTTAATTGGTCTAATTTAAGTTCTTAAATTATTTAGATCAATTTAACAATTAAATTGATCAAGCTAAAATGACTAAAAATTGCATCAACCGATTTCCTCTAATTTTCGGTCAACTTGGAATTTCTCTAACACTTAGAAAATTCCTTTCATCAAGTAGGATTTTCAATTGATTTTGGTCTGTGACCCATTAGTTTCTATCGTTCATTGGACATGAGCTCACAAATTTTGTGACTTTAGAATATCAAATATTCATATTAGTTTAAACTCCTTTAAACTAATCGACTCAATTTAATTAATCTTTATTAATTGAAGAGTACAAAATCTCCATGATTGATGTCCAATCTCAAGCCCATGGAGCCCAACAATTGGCTGAATGAATGCTTTTGGTGAACTATGATAGCTCTACACTAGCATGCAAATACAGTCATTCCGTTTCCTATTTGCATGAAAGAGGCCTGGGGCAAGATATTTGTCAGCTCCCTAATATCTTGATACTATGTTTCTATTCTCAATGTTTGATCCAATTTATGACCTCATCTTTGGAAAACTCTTTTTTCAAATTGTCACACTGCCTTGCGCAAGGATTCCTTGCAATCGATCATTATAGAACACATAAGAGATGCACTCACCCTTCACAAGGATGATGACTCGAATCCCATATTAGATCTCATAAACCTCTATGTCTAAGTAGCTCCTACCTAATATCATCCTAAATGGCCCGCTAAGTGGCCAGAAAGAGTCAAAGTATGAGGACCTAATCACAAGATTACAATGGATTCCTAGGTCAAAGGACTAATTATATGCACTAGCAAAAACTAGAGAATTTGCCACTATCGGTATGCTACAACAGCTAACTAGTGGATTCTTCGGGCAAGCCTCTAGTGCCTTGTTCTCTAACAAGTACCCACTAACACACACCTATGTCATACATGGCTTGCTCACGGAATAGAGCAATATCCAACCCTTCGTGTAGAGCCCAATACTAGAGCTTCTGTCTCTAGATCAAGACGTTACGAAGATGATATCATTTCACAAGATTACAAATAAACATCTTTATTGATCAATTTTTTTGCATAATGCAAGCTTTAATGTGTGCAAAGGAGTAAACAAAATAAACTTGAGCAAGCAAAAAAATAACACAACTTTTTTCTATCTTTCTTCCCCTGCAAAATAATTTTTTGGGGATAAAACGTAAGTTCATAGAACTTAGTAAAATTTATGACTGGAGGGAGAGGAACGAAGCAATTATAGAATTAATAAGGAGCAAGAGTACATATTATGAATTATGGTTGAACTAGTTAATCCATCACCCTTATATCTTCAACATTAATTCACACTTATGCCTCCCGAATGCCCACCTCAAGTGGCCACTCGAGAGAGAAACAATGGCGACACAGTCGACCACTTGTCACAGATTAGTCTATTGGGATGCCTAACCTCCAGATAACCACAAGACCAACCAACAATATGAATAATTCGACACAACATGACTGTCAGCCGGACGCCACCCGGTTCTCATACCAAATAATTCCAGGGCCCAACATTCATGAATAATTGCAATCAATACTCTCATTGAACATTTCATTGCTTTTGATGAACGTGCCGATGTTCATCAAGAATGCTAGAATGAATTCAACAATACAATTTCAAAGCCATAACGATAGATGGAATAAGGAACAAGGAATAGAACAAAGAATATGAATGAAATAAAGAATTTGGGTTAAAGTGGAAAAGTATAAGTTTTTTATTTTAACTTTCGAGAAATTTTGTGGTCAAATTTTAAAATTCTGTATATTTTGAAAATAGTTTTGATTTAAAATTTGAAAGTAGAATAGCAAATAACATGATTCAAGAACCAAAAATAATTCTCAAGAATCAAGGAATAAGGCAAAAAAGATAGTAAGAAAAGTTATAATGTTACCTAAATTTCCAAGCTCTTATCGATAATTTTGGCTCGATATCTTTTCTCTTTCCTTCACTAACCCTAGCTAAATTTTCTTGATCTTATGGTCTAAATATGTTTTGAGTGTTTGGTGTGTGTACTATGTGTTGAAGAAAATTTATGGGCTTGGTTAGCTATTTATAGATTTGATTCGAGGGTATTTTTGTAAAGAAAGTTAGTTTTGGGGGTCCAATTTAATATTAATGACTAGGTCCTAGGGGCTAAAGTAGCATTCATGAGGTGTCTAAGTAGATTAGTGGTTTGGCCAAGTAAAATTCTTCCAATTAGGCCTAAAGGAGATTTTCTTAGATTTTCCTAATTAGATATTTATGAGGTTTAAATAGAAAAATGCCATGTGGTGGGTGAGTTGTAAGTTCATTTATTAAATGTCAAATCCTCCAATAGTATTCTTACATTTTAGGGGCCATGTGTGAATCAGTTTTGTAGGGAATTTTGTAGAGAATTCCACATGAGATATTATAAAATAAAAAATTAATTTATTTGTTCTTGAATGGTCTTCATAACCGACTTTTTCAAGGTATTTGGAGTAAAAAAAATTTAATTTGTTTACTTTATTTAATAGTTTTAAGAAGGAAAATTTCGGTAATATTTTTAGAAAAAATTAGAATTTGGAGGAAACTGTATAAATAAGTGTAACATTTCTAAAATTCATAAAATAAGAATTTTGTATTAGTCCTTGAATTTTAAAAAGGTATTTAAATAAGGAGATATTTTAGAAAGTCTACAAAATTTAGAAACTCAAAGAAAATGTTATTCTAAATCTTGTAAATAGGTGTAATAATTTCTAGAAATCCTAGAATGGAGTAAACTATGATATTTTTATAGAAAAATTATTATAGAGTACCAAAAATTTCGAAAGGAATTCTTTAGATGTAAAAGTTTTCATAATTTACTTTCTTTAAATAGAATTTTTTTTTTGGTCATTACACTTGGATTATGCATCATTAGTGTAAGTCTATCCGAATCTTAGATGTCCTATCTCATAAAATTATATGACTTGGGATATTTAAGATCACGATCATGTAAGACTTATTCCATGATCACCACCTAGTACGTGACCAAGTCCTATAGTCTTATGTGATCTAAGGGCTTCAACCAAATGCCAGTAAAGTAATATAAGCATAAGATGAAGATGGGCATTTATAATGAATATCATTCAATCAAGATTGTTATACAAGTGAAATAGTGTACATGCCAATCTCATTGGCTATGGGGTACTATTCCAATAGAACATACTCAGTTCGATTATGTGCATCTTATGAAGTACAAGTCTGAAGCCTTTGAAAACTTCAAAGAGTATAGAAATGAAGTAGAAAGGCAATTAGGACTAAGTATTAAAGATCTTCGATCAAAATAAGGAGAAAAATACTTGAGCATCAAATTCTTAGATTATCTAAAAAAGAATGGGATTTTCTCTCAATGGTGCTGGAATAGTGCCCCGCAAGCCAATTAGATTGGCATGTAAACTATTTCACTTGTGATAAATCTTGATTGAATTATATTCATTAAATGGCCATCTTCATCTTATGCTTATGTCTACTTCACTGGCATTTGGTTGAAGCCTTTAGGTTGCACAAGATTATGGGACTTGGTCAGTACACTCAGTGATGATCATGACAAGTCTTATATGGTCGTGATCTTAAATCTTTCAAGTCGCAAGATCTTATGAGATAGGGCATCTAAGATCTAGATAGACTTGCACGAATTATGCATAAATCCAAGGGTTGGATGTTGCTCCGTTTCATGAGCAAGGCCATATGCGATATAGTTGCATATTAGTGGGTGCTTGTTAGAGAACAAGGCACTGAAGGCCCGCCCGGAGAAACCACTAGATAGTCGAAGCAGCAAGTCAATAGTAGCAAGTTCTCCAGCTTACGCTAGTACATATAATTAGTCCTTTGACCTGAGGATCCATGGTAACCTTATGTTTAGGTCCTTATACTTTGACTCTCCCTTAACTACTTAGCGGGTCGTTCAGGTAGTGATTGTGAATGAGCTACTTAGATATGGAGCTTTGTGAGATCTAAGATGGGATTCGACTCCTCATCATTGTGAAGGGTGAGTACATCTCCTATATATTCTATAATGATCGATTCCAAGAAATTCTTGTGCAAGGTAGTATGACAATTTCAAAAAAGAGTTTTTCAAAGATGAGGTCATAATGGAGAATCGAACATTGGGAATAGAAGCATAGTATAGAGGCTGTTAGGGAGCCGACAAATATCTTGCCCTATACCTCTTTTAGGACATAGGATACGAAAGGACCATATTTGCATGGTAAGTGTAAAGCTAGAATGGTTCCCCAAAAACATTCATTTCAGCCAATTAGTTGGGCCCCATGGGCTTGAGGTTGGACATCGACCATAGAGATTGGGTTCTCTTCAATTAATGAGATTAATTGAATTGAGTCTATTAGTTTAAATGAGCTTAAACTAATATGAATATTCGATATTCTACAAGTCACAAGGAGTTGCGAGCCCATGTCCAATGAATATTAGAACCTAATGGGTCATACAAGAAAGCCAATTACAAATCCTACTTGATGAATGGGAATTTTCTAAGAGTTAGAAAAATTCCTACATGACCGATTTTTGGAGGTAGACATTTGATGTCATTTTGGCTTGGTCAATTTAATTGTTAAATTGATCTAACTAATTTAAGGAGTTAAATTAAGATCAATTAATTAAGAAGTTAATTATTTGGTACCACATGACTATTAATTAGTTAAGTTAACTTAACTCCTTAAGTTAACAATTACTTGCTTAAGGAGTTAAGCAAATTGACTTAAGAGTTAAGTCAAAGGTTAATTATTTAAATTAAAGTGTTTAATTTAATTAAAATGAATAATTAATTTTGGAGGAAAAGTTCTAATGAAATGTTCATTTGGTGTGAATTAGAATTTATTTGGATGACATTTCATGAGATGAAATGAAAATTCCAAGTGAAATTCAAATTCACACAAAATTCAAGTTCACATGCCAACTTGCAAAGGCTAGTTGGCGCCACCCTTGAGGAAGGTGTGATGCCACCTTAGCATCACACCATCCTCGCTCTATATATAGATATAGAGTGTGGAGTGGGCGGCCACTTGACATTACATGTGAATTGCAAGCCAGTATTAGATTCTCTCATTTTCCGTCTAATTTCCCAAGTGTTGCCTCATGTGTTGAAGCTTTACTTTTCTTCATCTCCTACCTCCAAATCAAGCCTTCATCATTGCATTTCTCCTCTTTATTCTCTGGCTAATATTGAGGAGAATTAGATTGTGCATTGGTGTGTGGATCTTTTCATTAGAGGTAAAACAATTGGATTGCTAGCATTTGGAGATCCTCTACTTCGGGTGGTGACTTTGGATCATCCATTGAAGATCTTTCTGAAATCATTTTGGGGTGTAATTTTTATTGGAGCATCACCAAGAAGTTGGTCATCTACTGGTCTAAGTTTCACTCAATTCAAAGTTCGTTTGGCCGGGAAAAAGTTGTTGGAAAGCTGTTGTGCCGCTAGGAAATAGTTTTCAAGGAGTTGAGATCTTCTTCCAATTATTTTGTGAAAATCAAGGTAATCCTCATGCCAAATCTAAATCTATGGCATGTTTAGATCCTTATATTCATATCTAGCCTTATTATTTTAACATTTTTGAGCTTTCATAATTGGATCCTAGTGCTACATGTGACTTCAAGTGGTATAAGAGCCTAATTCATGCTATGATTTGGATTTTTGATTGATTGATTTATGTGATGGATTGATCAAAATCTCCAAATACTTGATCCAATCTATAGATTGGAGTGTTTGGATGATGCTGTATGTGGCTCCTTTGCTTGATGAATTGAAAGCATGCTAATATGTGTTTTAAGTGTTAATTTATATGATTAGTATGTTTTAATTCATAGTTGCTAATGTTGAATTTTGATTTGGCATTAGTAGATGTTATTTGTTGATATATCATGTTAAATTTGGCTTTAAAGTGTTTTGTCCATTTTTGAATCCAATTTGATTAGAATTTATTGGAGATTTTTTTGAAAATAGAGATTCTCAGTTAAACTTGATTTTTGAAGCACGTTTGAGCACTTGAATTTTCATTTTTAAAAGGTGTTTTGGACCTAGAAATTCATCTATAATGTGTGATTTAGTATCTAGGAGGTGTCATAAATTTTTTGGTGTACAAAAGTTGAGTCAAAATTGATTTGACTCAGACCAAACCTCAAAACAGGGTAAGCCGCCACGCCCAGCCATGCAGTGACCGAGCAGCGGGCTCACATTACTGCATAGTCATGCTGGCTGGCAGGGGCAGCAGCTCCTAGTCATGGGTTTTTCGGGAGTTTTAAGCCTTGTTTTGTGTTCCTTTGATAACCAAAAGTGACCCAAATCATACTATATAGATGCACAAGTGTTGTGAAAGTTCTCAAAATTATGTTTGACAATTTTTTATTGCTTTTAAAATCTTGGTAAAGTTAATCTTCAATTAGGTGCAAAAATGTGATGCATAAATGTTATGCTTATTTTTGCTTGACCAATTAATTGTTTATGAGATAAGCATTTAATTGTTGGAATTCAATGTCAATTCTACATTTATTTATTGTTCATTTAATTGTTGAATGGATGATGAATGAATGGGGATGATCATAAGCCTTTAATATCGATTTTATTTGCTTCAAGTTGTTGAAAAAGGTTATATTAAATTGGGGCTTGCATGCCTCTTAATTTTTATCTTGTAAATGTTATGAGAGTAGAATCACTAGGAGTGAGGATTTCTTTTTCATGTTTTACATGGAGCAAAGAGGGCCATTGGAGGCATTAAGACCCATGAATATATGGGAATACACTCATGTAATAGTTAGATTTAATCAACCCACTTAAAATCAACTAAGTGGTGCATCTACAACTATCAATGCATCCCTTGGTTAAAGCTCATGGTCATCCTACCCTTAAAGCATGTTGGGCGCATTTACTTATTGATACTTTTCATATCCTATTAATGTATGAGATGGATGGTTAGGATATAGAAACCTAAATAAGAAGATAAAAATGATGACATCTTTGCAAGCAAGAAAAGACCTCCACTTAGAATGTCTAAATGCTTCCAAATATTAAGTCAAAATGGATACAAATTAAAAGGAGTTTTAATTAATCCATCCTTTTTACCGATAGTATATGCCATGACGATGCTACCATCTTCGTTTGATGGCACTCAATCACAGGGGTCACACTTAGATGGAAAACTGTGAGCATATACTTAGCATAAGATGCACATTTGATTTGAGGCTTCATATGCATTGGCACTCGATCACAGCAGATGTCATTGAGCGGTTTCAAATCAAAATTTGATTGGTAGGTCTGATTTAACACCTAGTAGTATAGATGGCATATGATCACGTGGGTCTACATGAAAAGTGAGGCAAAATAATCAAGAGTTGCATGAGATGCAATTAGCAAATGTTGCTTACCCTTTGATTGTTTATGGATAGAACTCGGTCACGGGGGTCCGCTTGCAAGTCTTTGGGATCGTGATTCTCACTAGAAAATAAGATTTCCCAAATTCTTCTAGGGGGTGAAGGATTTAATAAAATAGTGGGAGAAAAACATGCTTGAAAAACTATGAACATTTTTTCAAATATCAATATTCAATCACATGCTTATATTATTATTTTTTTCGCCTTTGATGATTTGTGAAATATCAAGGATGGCTTAAAATCTACTCAATGATATTTTGGAAACCAATAAACCAACCGTGCTAAACTTTTACAATTGACTTAACCTCAAAAATCATTCTAGATTCCAAAAAATGGATAAATGTCCTATATCATGGTGCTCCTAATTCCATGGAGATTAATGTAGATCAAGAGACACGTGAAAAGTTCACGGATTGGGTTAAGGATCGTCCTATCCCAAATTCTCATGATAGCATCTACGAACTTCAAAAGTCTCAAGGACACATGAATAATGTCTTGGTTAAAGTTTACAAGAGTTGTAAAGCAAACAAGGTATGAGAAGTTTATGTTGTCAAAAGAGATTTTTCAAGCTATGATAGATGTGAAGTCATGTGTCATCGACTACAGTCTAAAGATGATTAGGCTTTGAGAAGCTTTTCAACTTGGACGTAGTGATGGACAATGATCTCTATGAGGATTTGATCCTCACATACTTGCTAAGTTTCATTGATCAAATTGTTGATCTAGTTGGAGACTACCATGACAAGGACAAACCTTTCAAGCTTGCTTCCTCCTCCAAGTCTACGGGCCTTAGGGGTGCTAGAAAGAGAGGTAAAAGGAAGAAAATTTTTCCTCCAAGGGAAAGCAACCATTAAGGGCATTCGGTGGAGTCAAGAAGATTATAAAAGATATAGTCGATATTACTTGTTTCTACTTTGGTAAGATAGGCCATTGGAAGCAGTATTGCAAGGAATACCTTGCAACCCTTGAGAAGGGTATGTACTTTATTGAAGTGCATTTAAGGACAAAATCTTCTTCATGGATATATGATATCGCATGTGGTTCTTATCTTTATAAGTTGTTACAAGGAATAGAAAGAAGTGTAAAACTTAATGATGTGGATATGATCCATCGCCTTGGCAAAAGAGCAAGGGTTGCAACTAAAGCTGAAGGCGTACAATAAGTTAGACTTTGGGAACTCTATAAATTTATCGAACCCTTGTTATATTGTACCATATATTGTTGAGAACATTATTTCAATTCCCATTTTGGATAACGAAGGATTTGATCCTTTTAAATCAAATAGAAGATTAAAGGTATTGAAGAATGGGTTCTTTAGTTACTTATGGTACACATAACAAAGGTTTATACACTTTTTGGATTCTTAACCATCACTAATGCACTTTCAATTAAGTAAAAGAAAATTAGATACCAAAAAAATGCCATCCTATGGTATGCAAGACTTGGACATTCTCTAAAAATAGGATGAACATGTTAGAAGCTCTCAAAGCACTACATGTTAGTAGCATTGAGCATCTTCTTACTTGTGAATCTTGTTTGAAGGGAAAAATGACCAAGGTTTGTTTTGTGGGACAAACGGAGCGAACCACAAGTCTTTTGGATTTGATCCATATAGATGTTTTCGGTCTACTAAGAGTTAGTGCGAGAAGTGGCTATTCTTACTTCATCACATTCATCGATAATTATAGTCAGCTCAGACATGTGTATCTTATGAAGTACAAGTCCGAGGCCTTTACAAAGTTCAAAGAGTATAGGAATTAAGTAGAAATGCAAAAGAGACTAAGTATTAAAGCTCTTCAATTAGATCAAGAAAGAGAATACTTAAGTACCAAATTCTTGGATTATCTAAAGCAAAATGGTATTATCTCTCACTGGGCTCCACCCGACACACCCCAACACAATTGAGTAGTCGAGAGGAGAAATTGTACCTTATTAGATATGGTACATTCCATGATGAGCTTTTTCGATGTGCCTATATCTTTTTAGGGATGTGCCTTAGAAACAGCGGCGAGGCTACTAATATAGTACCTTCAAAGTTGGTGCCAAAAATGCTGCATGAGATGTGGTACCTCTTACCATTATCTTAAGGTTTGGGGGTCTCCCACCTATGTCAAGCGACTAGTAAAAGTCAAGTTGAATAGTAGATCCACCTTGCAAGCTTGTGGGACACCCAAGAGAGTCTTTGAGTTATTATTATTATGATCCCTTGGAACGAAAAATGTTTGTTTCAAGGAACGCCACCATTTTGAAAAACGAATTTCTATTAGATAGAAATGGCTTGTTGTTGAACTGGATAAAGTTCAAAATGATCAACAAATCCCACAAGCGGTGGAAACAAGTCAGCAACAAGAGCCTTACACATAGCCTCTAAGAAGGTTGGACCGAATCGAGAAGCAACTTGAAAGGTTCGAATTCCTTCATGAAATGGGCCAATCGGATAGTGATCTGAAGACCTATGAAGAAGTTATATTAGACATAGACTCAGGATATTGGCTAGACACCATGAAATTCAAAATGGACTTTATGTACTCCAACAAAGTATAGACTTTGGTAGATCCATTAGAGAAAATAGTTTTCATCGGTTACAAGTGGATCTATAAGCAAAAGCTAGGAGTCGATGGAGAGGTTATGACCTTTAAGGCGCGACTAGTGGCAAAAGGTTACACTCAAAGAACTGGTATCAATTTCAAGAAAACCTTTTTACTGGTTGCAATGCCTGAGTCTAATCAAATTTTATTTGCCATAGCCACATAATATGACTATGAGATATGGCAAATGAATATGTAAACCGCTTTCCTCAATGGAAACATTGAAGAAGAAATCTATATGGAGCAACAACGACGTTTTATATCTAAAGGGAGTGAGAAAGAGGTTTGCAAACTCCAGAGATCAATTTATGGACTCAAACAGGCATCATGAAGTTGGAACATACATTTTGATAAGACAGTCAAATCATTTGGCTTTGTCAAAAATGTGTATGAACCTTTTGTGTACAAGAAGGCTGGTGGGAGTAGTATACATTTTATTCTACTTTATGTCGATGACATTCTTCTCATTCGGAATGAGAGAGAAATGTTAGAGTGTACTAAAGCATGGTTATCTACTCAATTCTCCATGAAAGATTTGAAATAGGCATCCTACGTATTAGGAATACATATATATAGAGATAAATCGAGAAGGATGTTGGGGTTTTCCCAAATCCCATACATTGACAAGATATTAAAGAGGTTTAGTATGGAAGAATCCAAGAGGGAATTCCTCCCTATGGGACATGGCATTTGTCTCTCCAAGTCTATGGCCCCTAAGACTAACGACGAGAGACAAAGAAGGTCCCACATACCTTATGCGTCTGCTATTGGGAGCATAATGTATGTCGTTCAATGTACAAGATCGAATGTGACACACACTCTAAGTGTTACAAGCTGTTTCCAATCCAACCCCAGCGAATGTCACTGGATAGCCGTTAAGACAATTCTTAAGTACTTAAGGAGGACTAAGGACTTATTTTTTGTATAAGGCAATAGAGAATTGAAACTCCACAGATTTTTGAATGCTAATTTTCAATCCAATGTAGATAAGCTAAAATCTACTTCTAGATTTATATTTTGCCTCAATGATGGCACGATGAGTTGGAAGAGTTCAAAAAAGACACCACGGCCGATTCAACCATAGAGGCAGAATACATTAAGGCTTTGAAAGCTGCAATGAAAGGTGTTTGGATAGAAACTTCATCTAAGTGTTAGATATAGTGCCTAGCGTGAGTGAGCCTATGGTTATCTTTTGAAGACAATTTTGGACTTGAGCCAAGATCTCATCAGTGATCCAAACACAGTTAAATGCATTATCATTTGATATATAATATCATTTGATCAGAGAGATCATTGATAGAGGCGATATCCAAGTGGAAATGGTTGCCTTATAAGAGAATATAGCAGAACCACTGTCTTAACCTCTAAATGCAAAAGGTCTTTGAAGGACATCTTGATAAAATAGGCGTTAAGGCTATGGGGAATTGGCTTTAGGGCAAGTGAGAGATTGTTGGAATAATGCCCTGCAAACCAATTAAATTAGCATGGAAACTATTTCACTTATGATAAAATCTTGATTGAATAATATTCATTAAATGACCATCTTCTTCTGACGCTTATATTTACTTCACTGGCGTTTGGTTGAAAGCCCTTGAAAGCTAGTAAGGCACTAAGATCTAACTATAAAAACTTCAAAAGCTTAATAAACTAGTGTTTACATGCTAACTAGGATCAAATCATGCTTGAGATTTATATTACGATGGAGTTTTACCTTGAAATTGCAAAATCCAAGGAAAATGAGGTGAACTCTTCACATTTCCAGAAACTGTCAGAAAATGCACAGCTGGAGATGAGCGATTTTTTCCTCCATCAAATCACCTCCAAAAATCACGAAAAAATTATTGGATATGATCAACACATTTAGTAACTCTAAATAAAAAATTCATACTGAAAAGCCTTTTGGATCTCCCTGGAGAAAATCGCCAAGTTGGACTCTGTGCAGTAGATCTCCAAAACCATAGCAAACTAAGTAGTTTGCCTCTATTGATATGATCCACACACCAAATAGATCTTCCAAAATATCTAGCCTATAAGTTGGAATAAGGTGAGAAATTAGCCATGGTGGAGGCTGATTTTGGAAGAGAAGAAGAAGAAAAAGCAAAGCTTTCAACACATGAATGCAATATGCTTGCAAGGATTTTGGAGTGAATGGTGGAGAATCTAATTCTTCACATCTTTGGACATAATAACCAGCCCTCTCTCTCTATATCTATATATAGAGGCTGGAAAGTGTGATGCCAAGGTGGCATCACACCGCCCATGAGGTGAAGGAGCGGCCAACTTGCATTAGCCAAGGTGGCAAATGCAAATTTAAATCTAATTTGAATTTCACTTGTATTTTAATTACATTTGAAATCTAGTTTCAAGTTAATTCAAATGTTAATTCAAATGAACACTTTGAATTACATATTTTCCCTCCAAAATATGCCCCTCCCATTCATTAATTAAACACTTTAATCTAATTTATTAACCTTTGACTTAACTCTTAAGTCAAATAACCTCAACTCTTAAGCTTGAATTTTGCTAACTTGACTCTTTAAGTTAACTTAACCAATTGATGGTCATATTGGCACCAAATAATTAACTCCTTAATTATTGGTCTAATTTAACTCCTTAAATTAATTGATTAATTTAACACTTAAATTAATCAAGCCAAAATTGACCTTCCAAATTCGTACCTCAAAATCGGTCCATTAGGAGACATTTTCTAACACTTAGAAAATCTTTTCTCCATCAATTAGGAAGCTAATTGGGTTTTGTATGTAACCCAATAACTTCGACCATCCATTGGACATGGGCTCACAACTCCTTGGGACTTTCGAATATCAAATATTTATTTTAGTTTAAAATAATTTTAAACTAATCGACTCAATTCAATTAATCTCATTAATTAAAGAGTACCCAATCCCCATGGTCGATGTCCAACCTCAAGTTCATGGAGCCCAACTAATTGGCCGAAATGAACGTTCTAGAGAACCATTATAGCTCTACGCATACTATGTAAATACGGTCATTTTGTCTCCTATCTCCTAAAAGAAACCTAGGGCAAGATATTTGTTGGCTCCCTAATTACCTCGATACTATGCTTCTATTCTCAATGTTCGATTCCCTTGTGTGACCTTATATTTGGAAAACTCTTTTTCCAAATTATCACACCACCTTGCGTAAGGATTTCTTGGAATCGATCATTATAGAATACATAGGAGATGCACTTGTCTTTCACAAAAGCAAAGAGCCGAATTCCATCTTAGATCTCACAAACCTCCATGGCAAGTAGTTCATACCCAACCTCAACCCAAAAGATCCACTAAGTGGTCAAGGAAGAGTTAAAGCATGAGGACCAAACACAAGGTTACCATGGATCCTCAGGTCAGAGGACTAATATAATATGCACTAGCGTAAGCTAGAGAACTTGTCACTACCGACTTGCCACTATAGCTATCTAGTGGATTCTCCGATAGGCCTTTAATGCCTTGTTCTCTAACAAGCACCCACTAACATGCACCCATATCTCATACGGTTGCTCATGGAATACAGAAATATCCAACTCTTGGATATATGCATCGTCAGTGCAAGTCTATCCGGATCTTAGATGCCCTGCCTCATAAGATCCTACAACTTGAAAGATTTAAAATCACAACTATGTGAGATTCCATGGTCATCAAACCAAGTCCCATAGTCATAAGTGATCTAGGGGCTTCATCCAAATGCAAGTGAAGTAATAAAGAGCATAAGATGAAGATGGCCATATAAAGAATACCATTCAATCAAGATTGTTTTATAAGGAAATAGCTTTTACAAGGCCAATATAATTAGCTTGCCAGGCACAATTCCAATAGCCCTTAGATCACACATGACTATGAGACTTGGTCACATACTGGCTAGTGATCATGAAACAAGTCTTACATAGTCGTGATCTTAAATCTTCCAAGTTATAGGATCTTATGCGATATGGCATCTAAGATCTGGATAGACTTGCACTAACGATGCATTAATCCAAGGGTTGGATATTGCTTTATTTCATAAGCAAGGCCATATGAGATATAGGTGTATGTTAGTGGGTGCTTATCAAAGAACAAGTTCACTGAAGGCCCACCTGAAAAATTCATTAGATAGCTGAAGAGGCAAGTCAGTAGTAGCAAGTTCTCCAGCTTATGCTAGTGTATATAATTAGTCATTTAACTTAAGGATCCATGGTAACCTTGTATTTAGGTCCTCATACTTTGACTCTTCCTTGACCACTTAGCAGGTCGTTCGGGTGGAGATTGGGCATGAGCTACTTAGATATGGATGGTTGTGAGATCTAAGATGGGATCCAACTCCTCATTGTTGTGAAGGGTGAGTACATCTCCTATGTATTCTATAATGATCGATTCCAAGAAATCTTTGTGCAAGGTAGTATGACAATTTGGATAATTTTTCCAAAGATGAAGTCATAAAGGGGAATCGAACATTAGGAATAGAAACATAGTATTGAGGCTATTAGGACGCCAAAAAATATCTTACCCTAAGCCCATTTTGAGAGATAGGAAACGGAATGATCGTATTTGCATGGTACGCTAGAGCGAGAATGGTTCTCCAAAAGCATTCATTTTGGCCAATTAGTTAGGCTTCGTGGGCTTGAGGTTGGACATCGTCCATGGTGATTGGGTATTCTTCAATTAATGGAGATTAATTGAATTGAGCTGATTGGTTCCAAGGAGTTTAAACGAATATGAATATTCAATATTCTACAAGTCACAAAGAGTTGTGAGCCCATGTCCAATCAATGGTGGAACCTAATGGGTTATACATAAAAGCCAATTGCAAATCCTGGTTGATGAAGGGGAATTTTCTAAGAGTTAAAAAAATTCCTCCATGACTGATTTTTGGAGGTGGACATTTGATGCCATTTTGGCTTGAACAATTTAATTGTTAAGTTTATCTAATTAATTTAAGGAGTTAAACTAAGTTTAATTAATTAAGGAGTTAATTACTTGGTACCACATGACTATCAATTGGTCAAGTTAACTTAAAGAGTTAACAATTACTTGCTTAAGGATTTAAGCAAATTGACTTGAGAGTTAAGCCAAAGGTTAATTAATTAAATTAAAGCGTTTAATTTAATTAAAATAAAGAATTAATTTTGGAGAGAAAATTCAAATGAAATTTTCATTTGGTGTGAATTAAAATTTATTTAGATGATATTTCATGAGATGAAATGAAAATTCTAAATGAAATTCAAATTTACACAAAACTCAAATTCACATGCCAACTTGCAAGGGCTAGTTGACACCACCCTTGAGGAAGGTGTGATGCCTCTCTATATGTAGATATAGAGCGTGGAGTGGGCGGCCACTTGACATTACATGTGAATTGCAATCTAGTATTAGATTCTCTCATTTTCTCTCTAATTTCTCAAGTCTTGCCTTATGTGTTGAAACTTCACTTTTGTTCATCTCCTACCTCTAAATCAAGCTTTTATCCTTGCATTTCTCCTCTTTATTTTCCAACTAATTTTGAGGAGAATTAGATTGTGCATTGATATGTGGATCTTTTCATTAGAGACAAAACAATTGGATTGCTAGCTTTTGGAGATCCTTTGTTTTAGGCAGTGGCTTTGGAGCATCCATTAGAGGTTTTTCAGGAATCATTTTGAGGTGAAATTTTTATTGGAGCATCATAATTTAGAGTTCGTTTGGCCAAGAAAAAGTTGCTGAAAAGTTGTTGTGCCGCTGGGAGACAGTTTTCAAGGTTGGAAAACAAAACAAAAAGGCTCTCCAGAATAGCCTCCAAGCGACTGCAAGAGACACAGGATCTCCAAAGGCTAGCAATCTAATTGTCTTGCCTCTAACAATAAGATCCACACACCAATGCACAATCATTTTCTCCTCAATTTTAGTTGGGGAACAAAGAGAAGGAATGCAATGGTGATGGCTTGTTTTGGAGATAAGAGATGAAGAAAAGTGAAGCTTCAACATATGAGGTAACACTTGGAAAATGGGAGGGGAAAATGAGAAAATCTAATTCTTAGTATGCAATTCACATGTGTTCGCCCCTTTCACTCTCTATATCTATATATAGAGGGAGAATGGTGTGATGCTAAGGTGGTATCACACCTTCCTCAAGTTGGCAAGCATGTGAATTTTGCGTGCATTTGAAATTCATTTGGAATCTTTATTTCATCTCATGAAATGTCATCCAAATAAATTCTAATGCCACACCAAATGAATATTTCATTTGAATTTTTCCACCAAAAATAATTCTTCATTTTAATTTAATTAAACACTTTAATTTAATTAATTATCCTTTGACTTAACTTTTAAGTCAATTTGCTTCTCTTTAAGCAAGTCATTGTTAACTTAATTCCTTAAGTTAACTTGACCAATTGATAGTCATGTGGCATCAAATAATTAAATCCTTAATTAATTGGTCTTAATTTAGCTCTTTAAAATTAATTAGATCAATTTAGCAATTATCAAGCCAAAAAAGGACTACAACCGTCTACCTCCTAAATTGGTCATGAAGGAATTTCTCTAACTCTTAGAAAATTGCCCTTCATCTAGTAGGATTTGCAATTGGCTTTTGTGTGTAACCCTTTGGTTCTACTATTCATTGGACATTGAACAACTCTTTGTGACTTCTAGAATATCAAATCTTCATGTTAGTTTAAACTCCTTTAAACTAATGACTCAATTCAATTAATCTCCATTAATTGAAGAGTACCTAATCTCCATGATTGATGCCCAACCTCAAGCCCATGGAGCCCAACTAATTGGCCAAAATAAATGATTTTGGAGAACCATTCTAGCTCTACGCGTACCATGCAAATATGATCCTTCCATCTCCTGTATCCTGAAAGAGGCCTAGGACAAGATATTTGTCGACTCTCTAATAGCCTCGATTCTATGTTTCTATTCCTAATATTCGATTCCCCTTTATGACCTCATCTTTGAAAAACTCATTTTCCAAATTATCATACTACATTGCACAAAGATATTTTGGAATCGATCATTGTAGAATACATAGGAGATTTACTCGCCCTTCACAACGACGAAGAGTCGGATCCCATCTTGGATCTCATAAACCTCCATGTTTAAGTAGCTCAATCCTAATCTCCATCCAAATGTCCCACTAAATGGCTAAGAAAAAGTCAAAGTATGAGGACATAAACACAAGGTTACCATGGATCCTCATGTCAAAGAATTAATTATATACACTAGCATAAGCTAAAGAACTTGCCACTACTGACTTACCTCTTCGGCTATCTAGTGGATTCTCCGGGTGAGCCTTCAGTGAACTTGTTCTCTAACAAGCACCCACTAATATGCACCCATATCTCATATAGCTTTGCTCATGAAATAGAGCAATATCTAACCCTTGGATTAATGCATCATTTGTGCAAGTCTATCCAGATCTTAGATGCCATGTCGAATAAGATCCTACAATTTAGAAGATTTAAGATCACGATCCTATAAGACTTGTTTCATAATCATCACCCAGTGCGTGACCAAATCCCATAGTCATGTGTGATCTAAGGGTTTCAGCCTAATGCAATGAAGTAAATATAAGCATAAGAAGAATATGGTTGTTTAATAAATATCAGTCAATCAAATTGTATCACAAGTGAAATAGTTTACATGCTAATTTAATTGGTTTGTGGGGCACTATTCCAATAATTCATCTCCAATTGATCCATATTCGCCCCTCCTTCTTCTTCTCCATCTGATTCTCTGATTGATTAGAGATGGATTTGAGCTCTCCTTGGGTGTGCGAATCATAACATTAGAGGCTTCACAATTGGGGAGCTTGTGCTCTTGTAGATCTTTTATTCTCTATAAACTTTTGAGGAAGATTTGGAGGCTTTGTAGTGATCGAATTAGGCTAATTTTTTTACAGCGAGTGCTCAATTATGTTGAGGTGCGCTCTGCAAATTTTCAGCCAATTTGGAGTTCATTTGGTAGTCAACTATTGGTTTGATTCTGCTATGCACAGATTGGCAATTTGAAGTGTTTATTGGTGGCATCTTCATTCTACCTTTAGATTTTAGCGATCAAGGTATTTTTTCAAATCTAAATCCTTATTATAACATGAATAGACCCTTGGATGAGGAGCAGACAAGTTTTATTTGTCCTTTTTGTGGTTTAATAATTGGATCCTCAGGCTATTCCTTACTTTCGAGACGATAGTTTAAGAAATTTCAACTCAGCTAGGTACCTAGGTCAGAAAATGAGAAAGCAGATACACTGTCTAAATTTGCTAGCTCGACTAGAGTACCAGAGAAAGAACCATAACATTTTTGGTCTTAGATAGGCCCACAGTAAACAACCTCTACCAACCCAATTCTTAGGTATCAAAGAGATAAGCCCCAGCTGGCAGGACGAAATAAAATCCTACCTCAAAGAAGGAAAACTACCACAAGACAAAGTAGAAGCGCAGAGATTAAAGGGACGAGTAGAAAAATTTGCCCTCAATGAGTTTGGTCAGTTGTATAAAAGATCGATCTCTAGCTCCCGATTGAGATGTTTCACGTTAGAACAAAGACAAGAGGCCTTACAGGAGATCTGTGCTGGTACTTGCAGAAACCATTTCGGGGGATGGTCGTTAGCTCACAAGGTTATTCGGCACAACTACTTTTGGCCAACTCTACTGAAGGATGCAGTCGACTTTGCCCGAGTACATGCCAACATCTCTCACCAACCAGCTGCAACCTATGTCCTAGTCTAACTCATTTGGATTTTATACTAGTAGGGGGTCGATATTGTGTGATATTTCCCAAAAGCCACAGGCTAAAGAAAGTGCATGCTAGTGGAAGTAGAATATTTCACTAAATAGGTCAAGGCAGAAGTCGTACCAAAGATAATAGATGTAGCAATAAGGAGTTTCTTATGGAAAAACATCATATGTCAGTTTGGTCTGTCGAAAGTGCTTATATCTGACAATGACACGCAATTCCAAATCAAATGGATGAGAAACTAGTGTGAAAGCCTAAGAATTAGATAACACTTTACTTTAGTGGGAAACCTACAAGTGAATGGTCAAACAGAAGTCACCCATAGAACAATCTTAGATCATATCAAAACTCAACTAGAAGGATCTAGAAGTAGTTGGGCAGATGTCCTCAAGCATCCTTTGGGCTTATAGGACCACCCCAAGAGCAGCCATAGGACAAAGCCCTTATAGCTTGTTCTATGGCTCAGCCACAGTAGTCCTAGCAGAATTGATCCAACATACAGCTCGGGTAATTCATTATAACTTGATTAGGAATGAAGTCGAAAGATAATTCGACCTCGAGACAATCGACGAGCTACAATAACTAGCATTCACAAAAGTACAAAGGTACAGGTCAATCATGGCCAAACACGATAATAAAAGTGTTATTAAAGTAGGTAATCTCATCCTCAAAACTCAAAAGGTTGAAGTCTCAGAGAATGTTGGTAAACTCGACCTAAAATGGGAAGGCCACTCGATAGTGAAAGTGGCAAAGCACAACTCTTATTGATTAACGGATATGAGTGGAAACAAGTTCGCTCAACCATAGAACACGACAAACTTAAAAAAGTTTTATGTGTAAATCAAGATCACGTAATCTCATCTGGCCATGCCAAATCGCACGAGATCCAGTCTTCTCAAAAAAAGTGCACGGTTGTAATTTTCCATTGTATAATAAGAACAAACATCTATAATGCATATAATTTTACTGACCCTGCAGTCACATCATTGAGTTGGTTTCTAACCAATTATCAGAGAAAATAAAAGTTGACCCCGTAGTTGCGTCATTAAGTTGGTTTCTAACCAATTATCAAAGAAAATAAGAATTAACCTTGCAATCGCATAGTTAAGTTGGTTTCGAGCCAATTATCAAAGAAAATAAGAGAGAACCCCACAGTCGCATGATCAACTTGGTTTTTAGCCAGTGTTAGTTGTGAAAGTCTAACTCATTATTAATATACAACCAATTAGAAATACAAATCAAAATCAATCTCCTAGTCGAACCAAAGTGACATGATATGCACATATTATAAATCATGAAAATATACGAAATCAACAAAAAATATGGTCGTAATTAACATTAGAATCTCAAGAATATCCAACATTCAGTTGAAAATAAAAACAAAAGTTGTTCAAATGCCCATTTAAGCTTTACATCATACAAAGATAATGAAAAAAAGTAAATAAATAACTTTCCTAGCTAGAACCAGGGTTTTCTCCTTGACTTCCCTAAGCAACAACTTCTGCAGCAACCTCATCAACACCTTTATCAAGCTCATCTATTGTGTCGACACCAACATCCAGAGGCAGGCCTTCAATCTCTTGCTCAACTCTAGAAGGGGACACCCCTACAGGACGGGAAGGGCCAGCCTCATCCATTAAGAAGGGACGTTCAACAACAGGGAAAAATTGTGCCACATCCACTTCATTATTCTTGATCTCCAGAGCAAAGTTACTGACGAACGAAAACTCCTTCCCTACTTCGACAGTCTTAGGATGTGGTAGAGCCTCAACCTCTTCAATGGGAGCATTCTCATCGCAATCCTAGAGGTTCTCATTCTTCAGAATATTGAGATGAGCCTTATCTTCTACTCGAATCTCATACCCAAGGAACTCCAGTTGCTTCACAACTCTATCAAACGCCTCATTGGTATCATCAATGCTGAACATCAAACTAGCATCAGTAAACACTGAACTCAACACAAACTGATGAATGACTTCTTTTCAGATGTTAGGCAACACTTTGAAAAACTTGCCCTTAGCATAAATGAGGTAGCTCTCACAACCTTGGGCCAGACCTGATAAAGAAGCCTCTTAGATCGCGGACATCGACTTCTTCAACTGCTTCTCTAGTTGACTCTTTACTTCAACAGTAGCTAAAAGCTCGGCATTTTTCTCCTCGAGCTACTGAGTCAGCTCCGTGATCCTCGACTCCAAAGACTTGACCTTAGTCTTGGTCAAGTCATTGTGCTCATTCTCTAGCTTATCACATTTCTCTTCCAACCTTTGCCGAGCAGTTTCGAACAGCTTGAACTGTCGATGGAGGTTATATCTCCACTGCCAAACCTACAAGTGAAAACATGTATTAGAAAAAACTAATCCAAAAATTAATTACTCTCAAAATCAAACAGCTCGCTCAACATAAAACTTTAGCATGTTGGCATGGTATGCGAATGCCTTTAGGGCATTGACTTGCTTGCGGTTGAACATCTCAACTTGATCCCTTTGGAACAAACCAGCTATAAGAACTACTAAGGCCATCACGGCTGTCGGGCTAGCTCTCATCATAGTTGCAGTATTTGACACCCCTACTTTCAAACCATAATAGGGCTCTGGAAATGAAGATAAATTGCATAGCCACTCGTCAAAGAGTTCATAAGTAGCCACGTTAGGTTTAACAGCTTTCTCTTTCCCCTTGTCAACTATAGACTTCTCGGGGACACCTTATCCCCAGACCTCCACAGTCTTTCTCTTAGGTCGGGGGACTGGACTAGCCGCTGCCCTGCACTTAGAATGACAGGGGGTGGAGTAGCAATGAGTGATTGCTCAGCCCCCGCAGCTTGGGATGTCACCTCCCGACAAGGGATGGTAGTTGCGCCACACTCTTGAGCCTTCTGTTGCTTGTTCATTGCTATTTGCCATGCTCGGTTCATGATAGATTGACCTGCAAAAACATACATCATCTTGATCAGAAATTATAACACGTAATGTAGACTGATAAGAGGTTAGATAAGTTAGTTTTGCCTAATCATGTGTTAGCTTGCAATGCGGTCGACAATCCTACTAAACTAAGTTCCTCTTCCTAATGAATTTAGATACATCCATTTCTCCAAACTTGAGCAGATCTCAAATGAAAATATTGTTCCAAGTCAGGTTCTCATCATTATTCATCTCGACCCTACCCATCCAACATCCCCTGGGGATATTGAAACCAACCCCACTAAGGGCTCAGACATATAAACACTCTTCTTCCAGGTTTTTCTATGAGAAGAAGAGAGGAACACGAAAATTTTCCTTCGAGGTCGAACAGTTAGGTAGTAAAATCCTGACTCCCTAGTACTCCCCAACTTTCAAGATATTAGGAGATGAAAAAGATTGCTAAAGTTAGCCCAGGAAGGGGGCTAGTCATGAATCATCATCAAAACAATAAAACTATATAGGAGGCAGAAACAATTAGGCAATATCTGGGTTATGCAAACATGGAGACCTCTCAATAGATTGACTATGGGCTGAGCTAGAGGAAACCTTAGCCCACATTTTAGCATGTCCTCAAAGAAAGTCACACATCTCTCAAGAGGTGGATGCGTCATATCCCCTCCCCCAGGCATAATTAGTTCAAATTCCTCGAGAATAGAATACTTCGACCTAATCAACCATAATTCATTTGCGGTCACCTCAGATGTGATTTCACTGTAATAAGCAGTTGTACGTAGCCTACCCATAGACTAGGGATGCTGGTCAGCCTCCCTAGAAGACCCTGCCTCATCGATCATAGGCACAGAAGAACCAGTCTTATCGACAATATGACTGAAAGGCCGACCTCCTTATCAGCCTCTAACATCGTCCCAATAATATTCAATTCTGCACGGCCATTAGAAGAACCCAACCCGTCACTCAAAACCTCGTCCGAACTACTACCCCAGCTAGTCGAGGCATTTAATAATGGAGTGTCCTCAGAGTCAGAACTCTCAACTCTACCCTCCTCGACAATCTTAGCTATTGCTATAAACAAAAATAGAGGAACGAAAAGCGGAACAAATGAGCTAAGTAAGAGGACAAGGAGACTTCAAAATACACGCATAAACTAAGAATTGTAGAACTCTAAAACTCAACCAAAATTCTGCAAAACTCGACCAAAACTCTTCAAAACTCGACCTCTTAAGGATGCGGTAAAAGTAGTAAATGGGCAGTAAAAGTGAGTATTTATAAGTCAGGCCTAGCACACCAACTAGTTAAATTTATTGGCTATCAGCTAATTAATGCATAATTACCAGTCAACACTACACAAACACCAGCGTAACCATCTAAAAAAATGAGTCTCCAAAACCCCAGTCGAGATTCGAAGATGATTCCCATATCTGATATCCTGGTTGATAAAAAAAGCAATGAAATGCGCTACTCTTTACTCCGACCTCAATATGCTTGGTCAAACTACAAAGTGGGGAGGGGCTCATGATATGGGTAAGCCCACAAGCCCAGCAAAAAGCACCAGCCCAATATCAAGCCTAAACAAATTAAGTCCTAAGACCAGGCAGTTTCACCTATGTAGATAAGCATGCTTTAGTACACTCTAACATTTCTCTCTCATTCTCAATTAGAAGAATGTCAACGACATAAAGCATAATAAATTGTATACTACTCCCACTAGCCTTCTAGAACACGCAAGGTTCATACGTATTTTTGACAAAGCCAAATGATTTGACTTTCTAATCAAAACGTATGTTCTAAGTTCGAGACTCCTATTTGAGTCTATAAATAGATCTCTAGAATTTACAAACCTTTTGGTCACTCTTCTTGCATGCAAAACCTTGTGGTTGCTACATATAGATTTCTTATTCAATGTTTCCATTGAGAAAAGTGATTTTCTCATCTATTTGCCATATCTCATAGTCATAATATGCGAAGCAAGTAAAATTCTAATGGACTTAAGCACTGCGACCGGTGCAAAGGTTTCCTCAAAATCAAAACTTGGTCTAAAAGTGTAACCTTTGGCAACTAGTCGTGCCTTAAAAGTCATTACCTCTCAATCAACTCCTAACATTTGCTTATACATCTACTTGCAACCAATGGGAACTATTTTCTTTGGTGGATTTACTAAAGTCCATCCTTTGTTAGAGTTTATGGAGTCCATTTTGGATTTTATGGATTTAAGCTAATGTCTCGATTTTATGTCTAACATAGCTTCCTCATAGGTCTTCGGATCACTTTTCGATTAGCCAATCTTATGAAGGAATCTGAACCTTTCGGGTTTCTTCTTGATCTAGTCCGACCTTCTCAGAGGTTCTGTATGAGGCTCTTATTGATATTTACTTATTTTTACCGCGTGTGGGATTTTAATGATCATCTTAAACTTCACTAGGTTCAATTACAACGCCTTTTCTATCTAATAGAAATTTCTTTACGAAAAGGGTGGCGTTCCTCAAAACAAACTCCCTTTATTCTAAGGAATCATTAAAGTAATAACCCACAGACACTCTTGGGTATCCCATAAACTTACACAAGGTTGATCAACTATCTAACTTGTCTTTCACTGTCCGTCTCACGTAGGCGGGAGACCCCCAAACCTTTAGATAATAGTAAGAAGATGCTTTGCCATACCACATCTCATGTGGTGTCTATGGCACCGACTTTGAAGGTAGTACACTTAGTGACTTTGCCTCCATTTTTAAAGCATATCCTCAAAAGAATATAGGCACATCAAAAAACTCATCATGGAATGTACTATGTCTAACAAAGTACGATTTTCCCTTTCAGCTACTCCATTATTTTGGGGTGTGCCGAGTGGAGTCCCTCGAGAAAAAATCCCATTCGCTTTTAGATAATCTAAGAATTTGGTGCTTAAGTATTCTCCCCCTCAATTTGATGGAAGAGCTTTAATACTAAGTCCATTTTGCTTTTCCACTTCATTTCTTTACTCTTTGAACTTTTCAAAGGCTTCGAATTTATACTTCATAAGATATACATGTCCAAATTGACTATTATCATCAGTAAGGGTGATGAAGTAGGAATAGCCTGCTCTTGCACTAACTCTTAGTGGGCCATAAACATCTGTATAGATCAAATCCAAAGGACTTGTAGTGCGCTTTGTTTATCCTACAAAAGGAGCCTTGGTCATTTTTCCCTTTAAACCAGATTCACAAGAACATTCTCAATGCAACTAATATTTAGTGCTTTGAAAGCTTCTAACTCATTCATCTTGTTTTTAGAAATATGTCCAAGTCTTGCATGTCATAACATAGCATCTTCTTGGATCTATAATTTTCTTACTTTGTTGAATGTGCATTAGTGAATGTTGAGAATCTAAAAAAATGTATAATCCTTTGTTAAGTGTACTATAAGCATCTAGAGAACTCATTCTTTAATACCTTCAATCTCCCATTTGGTATGGAAGGATCAAGTCCTTCGCTATCTAAAACGGGAATTGAAATAATATACTCAACAATATATGATACATTTTAACAAGGGTTCTATACAATTGTGGAGTTCCCTAAGTCTAACTTATTATACGACTTTGGCTTTTGCCACAACTCTTTCCCCTTAGCCAAGGCAGTGGATCATATCCCCATAACTAGGTCTTATTCATTTTTCTATTCTTTGTAACAACTTACAAAGATAAAATCCACATGTGATATCATATATCCATAAAGAAGATTTTATCCTTGAATGCACTTCAATAATGTACATACCCTTCTCAAGGGTTGCAAGGTATCCCTTGTAATTCCACTTTCAGTAGCCTATCTCGCCAAAGTACGAACAAGTAATATCAACTATAAACTCTATGATCTTTTTGACTCCTCCAGATGCTTTTAATGGTTGTTTTCTCTTTACATAAAGAATTTTTCTTCTTTTTATCTCCCTTTCTAGCACCACTAGGTCCCATAGACTGGGAGGAGGAAGCAATCATTAATGGTATGCCCTTGTCATGGTAATCTCTGTTTGGATCAACACTTTGATCAATGAATCTCAAAAAGGATGTGTGGATCAAATCCCTATGGAGATCATTATCCATCACTACATCCCAGTTGAAAAGCTTCTCCAAGCCTAATATCTTCGACCGTAGTTGATGACACATGACTTTGCATCCGTCCTAGCTTGACAAATCTTCTTTGACAACATGAATTTATCATTCTTGTTTGCTTTACAATTCTTGTAAACTTTAACCGAGGTATAATTCATGTGTCCTTGAGACTTTTGAAGCTTGTAGATGCCATCATGAGACTATGGGATAGGACAATTCTTAACCCAATTGGGGAGCTTTTCACATGTCTCTTGAGCTACTATAATCCCCACTGGATTAGGAGTACCTTGACATAGGATATATATCCACTTCTAGGAATCTAGAACGAATTTTGAGGGTAAGTCAATCATGGAAGTTTGGCCCGATTGATTTATTAGTTTCCAAAATAACGTGGAGTGGATTCTTAACTATCCTCTTGAGATTTCACAAATCCTCAATGGCAGAAAAAAGAGAATATAAGCATGTGATTGAATTTAGATGTTGAAAAAATGTTCATGGCCTTCCAAGTATGTTGTATTCTCACTATTTTATGAAATCCTTCACCCCTTAGAAGAATTTGGGAAATCTCATTTCCTAGTGAGAAACAAGATCCTAAAGACTTACAAGTGGACCCCTATAACAGAGTGCCATCCACAAGCAATCGAAGGGTAAACAACTTTTGTTAATTTCATCTCATGCTACTCTTGATGTATTTTGTCTTACTTTTCACACAAACCCACGTAATCGTGCGCCATCTATGTTACTAGGTGTTAAGTCTAACCTAACAATCAAACTTTGATTCAAGATGGGCCCACAACATCCCCCATAATTGAGTGCCAATGTGTAGGCATTCTTGATTCAATGATGTATCTCATGCTAAGTGTATGCTCACAGCTTTCCTCCTATGTGTAACCCTTGTAACAAAGTTCTATCACACAAAATCGGTAGTGTTGTCATGGCATACACTATTAGTAGAAGGCATGGATTAATTAAAACTCCTTTTAATTTATATCTATTTTTGACTTAATATTTGGAAAGTACTTAGAAATTCTAAGTGAAGGGTTTTTGCTTGGAAAGATCTCATCATTTTATCTTCTCATTTAGGTTTTCTATATCTTAACCATGCATCTCAGACATCAATAGGATATAGAAAGCATAAATAAGTAAATTCGCCTAGCATGCTCCTAGGGTGGGATGACCATGAGTCTAACCAAGTGGTGCACTTAGAGCCGTAGGTGCACCACCTAGTTGATTTTAAGTGGGTTGATTAAATCTGGCTATTACATGAGTGTATCCCCATACATTCATGGGTATTCTTGCCTTCAGTGGTCTCATTTGCTCCTTGTAACATTTACAGGAGAAAGAAATCCTCACTCCTAGTGATTCTACTCTCATAACATTTATAAGATAGAAATTAAGAGGCAAGCAAGCCCTAATTTAATACAACCTTTTTCAGCAACTTGAAACAAATAAAATCAATATTAAAGGCTCATGATCATCCCCATTTATTCATCATCCATTCAACAATTAAATGAACAATAAATAAATCTAGAATTAACAATTAATTCAAATAATTAAATGCTTATCTCATAAATAATTAATTGGTCAACCAAAAATAAACATAACATTTACGCATCTCATTTTTTCACAAAATTGGAGATTAACTTGAACAAGTTTCTAAAAGCAATCAAAAATGTCAAACAAAATTTTGAGAACTTGCACAACACTTGTGCACCTACCTAGCATGATTAGAATTATTTTTGGTCACTTAAGGAACACAAAAATAGGCTCAAAACTCATGCTAACCAAAATTGATCGCTACTACCCAGGCAATGCGCACAACTAGGCTGCAGGTGCGCCCGCTGCCCTGTCTGTGTGCTGCCGCACCCCTATTTTGAGGTTTGGTCCAAGTGAAGTCAATTTTGGTTTAACTTTTGTGCACCAAAAATTTTAGGACACATCCTAAACATCAACAACACATTTTAGACGAAATTCCAGAATTAAAACACCTTTCAAAAATGGAATTTTAAGTGCTCAAACATACTTAAAACTTCAAGTTCAAGTAAGAATCATGTTCTTCAAAAATCTCCAACAAAACTCCAATCAAATTGGATCCAAAAAAGACTAAAGCAACTTAATGTTGGAATAGTGCCCGGTAAGCCAACTAGATTGGCCTTTTAAAAACTATATCCTTGTAAAACAATCTTGATTGAATGATATTCTTTATATGGCGATCTTCATATTATGCTCTTTACTACTTCAGTTGCATTTGGATGTAGCCCTTAGATCACATACGACTATGGGACTTGGTTCGACGACCATGGAATAAGTCTTACACGGTCGTGATCTTAGATCTTCCAACTCAAACGATCTTATGAGATAGGGCATCTAAGATCCAGATAGACTTGCACTAACGATAAATAAATTCAAAAGTTAGATATTGTCCATTCCATGAGCAATTGAACGAATGGTGCATGTTAGTGGGTGCTTGTTAGAGAACAAGGCACTGAAGACCCTCCGAAGAATCCACTAGATAACCATAGTGGCAAGTCGGTAGTGGTTAATTCTCCTGCTTGCCTTAGTGATTATTATTAGTCCTCTGACTTGAGGATCCATGGTAATCTTGTGTCTGGTCCTCATGCTTTGGCTCTTCCTAAACCATTTAGTGGGTCTTTCTGGTTGAGGTTGGGTATGAGCTACTTGGCATGGAGGTTTGTGAGATCCAAGATGGAATCTGACTCCTCACTCTTGTGAAGGGCGACTGCATCTCCTTTGTGTTCTATAATGATCGATTCCAAGAAATTCTTGCGCAAAGTGTTGTGACAATTTGGAAAAAGAGTTTTGTAAAGGTGAGGTCACACAAGGGAATCGAACATTAAGAATAGAGACATAGTATCCAGGCTACTACAGAGCCAAAAAATATCTTGTCCTAAGCTTCTTTTAGGAGATAGGAGATAGGAGACGGAAGGGCCGTATTTGCATGGTACGCTAGAGTTGTGATGGTTCTCTAGAATATTCATTTTGGCCAATTAGTTGGGCTCCATGGGCTTGAAGTTCGACATCGACCATAGAGATTGGGTATTCTTCGATTGCTTAGATTAATTGAATTGAGTCGATTAGTTTAAAAAGAGTTTTAAACTAAAATGAATATAAGATATTCAAAAGTCACAAAGTGATGTGAGCCTATATCCAATGAATGGTATAACCTATTGGGTCACACACAATTAGCTTCCAAATTCACCCTTTGGTGATTGATTTTCAAGGAACCAATTTAATGGTCAATTTTGGTCTGATTAATTTAATTGTTAAATTAATCAACTAATTTAAAGAGTTAAATTAGACCAATAATTAAAGATTTAATTATTTGGTGCCATATTGATCATCAATTAGTCAAGTTGACTTGTTTAAGCTTAAGAGTGAAGCTTGTTTGATTTAAGAGTTAAATCAAAGGTTACTTAATTAATTTAAAATATTTAATTTAATTAATGGGAAGAATACTTTTTGGAGGAAAAATTTAAATGAAGTGTTGATTTAAATGAGCATCTTAATTTATTTGGAATTAGATTCCAAATGTAATTAAAATGCACATGAAATTCAAGTAAAGCTTGAATTTGAATTTGCCAACTTAGTATGCCACATGGGTGGTCACCTTGAGGAAGGTGTGATGCTAACTAGGATCACACCTTACACCCTCTATATATAGATATAGTAGGTGAGAAAATTCGATATATGCATTGCTGAAAAGTGTAAAGATTAGATTCTTTGCATTCCCTCCAAAACCCTATCTCTCTCTCTCTCTCTCTACATTACATCATGTGTTGAGCTTTGCATTTCTTCTTCTTCCCAACTTGAAAATCAGCCTCTTCTATCTCATTTTCTCCTCTCTAACTCCAACTTCTAGTGAGGGGAAATTGGAAGATTGATTGGAGTGTGGATCATATCAATAGAGGCAAGGCATTTTACTTGCTAAATTTTGGAGATCCACTTGCAATAGCTCTAAATTGGCGAATTTTTATGGAGCAATCCAGAAGGATTTTTGCTCCAATTTTTTCATAGTATCTTTATAGTGTGTGTAGGTGTTGTAGATTTAATTTTTTGATTTTTGGAGCAGTTTAACTAGGGCAAAGATTGCCTCTTTCCGCTGGACTGATTCCAGACAGTTTCTGGATCTGAGAGAGATAGTTGATTTTCTCCTTGTTTTGAGTTGCGAGAGGTAATTTTTCTTCCTAATACAGATCTATAGCTGACTATATCCCTAGTTGCTTGAGTAGTTTAGTTATTTTAGTTATTTTCAAGCTTTTGAAGTTTTGATTTATGGATCTTTATGCTACTCTTGCTATCAAGTGGTATCGGAGCCTTTTTCATGCTATGTTTTAGATTATTTATTTGGTTGATTCATGTGATGAATTGATCAATATCTCCAAATACTTGATCAAAATAATGGATTGGAGTGTTTAGTTAATGATGCTTGTGGCTCTACTGCTTGATGAATTGAAAGCATGCTTTTATGTGATTTAAGTGTTGATTCATGTTTTAGTATGTTTCGATTCATAGTTATTAATGTTGAATGTAGATTTTGCATTAATCAATGTTATATGATGATAGCATATTCTTATTTGATCAAAAGTGTTTTGGTCATTTTTTGATCCAATGAGATTGGAGTTTGATTGGAGGTTTTTAGATAATTTGATTCTCACTTAAACTTGAATTTTCGAAGCATGATTGAGTACTTTAATTTTTAGTTTTAAAGTGAGCTTTAGATCTGGAAATTGGTCCATAATGTGTGATTTAATGTCTATAAAGTGTTCTACGATTTTTGGTGCACAAAAGTTGAACTAAAAACAGGCTTGACTAGCCTTTAGCCCCAAAATAAGGGTTGTCGGCTGCAATGGTGCAAGCTGGCCTGGCAGTGGCCGAGATTTACTACCCAGTCGTGTGGCAAGCTTGGCGAACAGCACCCATTTTGGGATTGGGCAGGTTTTGAGCCTCTTTTTTGTTCCTTAAGTGGCTAGAAATGGCATTAAATCGTATGTTATGGATGCGCAAGTGTTGTGCAAGTCCTCAAAACTATGTATGACATTTTTGGATTACTTTGAAGATCTAGTTAAAGTTAATCTCCAACTATGGCATAAATGTTATGCTTGTTCAATTATTTGTTTATAAGATAAGTATTTAATTGTTAGAATTAATTGTTAATTCTAGATTTATTTATTATTCATTTAATTATTGAATGGATGATGAATGAATGGGGTTGATCATGAGCCTTTAATATTGATTTTATTTGTTTCAAGTTGTTGAAATGGATTGTATTAAATTGAGGTTTACATGCCTCTTTATTTCTACCTTATAAATATTATAAGAGCAGAATCACTATGAGTGAGGATTTCCTATTCATGTAATTGTTGCACGAAGCAATGGAGACCTTTGGAGGCATGGAGACTTTTGAAGACCCATGAATGTATAGGATATACTCATATAATAGCTAGATTTAATCAACCCACCTAAAATCAACTAGTTGGTGCACTTATGGCTCAAAGTGCACCACTTAGTTAAGCTCATGGCCATCCCACCCTAGGAGCATGTTAGGCGCATTTACTTATTTGTGCTTTCCATATCCTATTAATGTATGAAATGCATGTTTAGGATATAGAAAACCTAAATAAGAAGATAAAATGATGAGATCATTGTAAGCAAAAAACCCTCAACTTAGAATGTAAGCAAAAAACCCTCCACTTAGAATGTCTAAGTATTTTTCGAATATTAAGTCCAAATAGATATAAATTAAAAGAGTTTTAATTAATCCAAGCCTTTCTACAAATAGTGTATGCCATGTCAATGCTACCGATTTTATGTGATGGCACTTGGTTACAGAGGTCACACTTAGGAGGAAAGTTGTGAGCATACACTTAGCATTAGATGCACTTTGACTTGGGAACGCCCACACATTAGCACTTGATTATGGGGGAAGATGTGGTGCCCATCTTAAGTCAAAGATTTATTGGTAGGTTTGACTTAACACTTAGTATCACAGATACCGCATGATTACATGGGTCTATGTGAAAAGTGAGGCAAAATATATCAAGAGTTGAATGAGATGCAATTTGCAAAAATTGCTTACCCTTCAATGGCTTGTGGATGGCACTCAGTTACGGGGGTCCACTTGCAAGTCTTTGGGATCTTGATTCTCACTAGAAAATATGATTTCCCGAATTCTTCTAGGAGTTAAAGAATTTGATAAAATAGTGGGAGAAAAACATGCTTGAAAAATCGTAAAACATGTTTTTTAATATCAAACTCAATCACATGATTATACTCTTTTTTTTCCTCTTGTAGATTTTTGAAATCTTCAATCAAATTGGCTACGAATCCACTAGCATCAATTTTGGAATCTAATAAACTAATCGAGCCGAACTTCCAAGATTGGTTAAGAAACTTTAAAATCACTCTTGACTATGAAAAATGGACTTACTTCCTTGATCAAAGTCCCATGGACACAATTGGTGATGACGGCACCGACACACAACATGAAATGTTCACAAAATTTGTAGATGATGATCTACAAGTGAGGTGTGTCATGATAGCATCCATGTCCAACGAACTCCAAAAGACTTATGAGCACATGAAACATGCTCGAGAGATCTATATACACTTACAAGAGTTTTATGGTGTACAAAGTAGACAGGAAATGTTCGTTTTATCTAAGGAGCTCTTTAGGGCAAGGATGAGTAAATGGTCCAATATCCATGATCACGGCCTAAAGATGATTGGACTTATCGAGAATCTTGGACAGTTAGATGTGGTCATGGACAATGACCTTTATGTGGATTTCATCCTACAGTCATTGCCACCATCATATGATCAACTCATTATGAACTTCAATATGTCCAAGCAAGATGTTATGATTAACGAATTGATCAATATGCTTGTGACCCCAGAGGCAACTATGAGAAAGGAGAAGCCCCTTATGCTTGTATCCTCCTCCAAGTCGAAAGGCCTCAGGGGTCCTACAAAGGGAGGTAAGAGGAAGAAAAGTTATTCCTCAAAAGGGTAGCAACCCGAGAAGAGTTCGAGAAGGGTTAAGAAGAAGGTTAAAATTGAAGTTAGTTGTTTCCACTATGGCAAAAAAGGGCATTGGAAAAGAAATTGCAAAGCTTACCTTGCAACCCTTGCAAAGGGTATGTACTTTATTGAAGTAAACATGATGACTAATTCTTCCCCATGGGTATTTGATACCGCATGTGGTTCTCACCTTTGTAATTCATTACAGGGGATAGAAAGAAGAAATAGTCTATGTGAAGGGGATATGATCCTCCGCCTAGGAAATGGAGCAAAAGTTGCGGCCACTTTCCAAAGCTTTATCAAGTTGGACTTGGGGAATGCTTGCATTGTACTTCATCCCATTTATTATATACCTCATCTTGTAAAGAATATTATTTCAATTCCTATTCTTGATAATGAAGGATTTGATTTTTCTATATCGAATGGGAAGTTGAACACATTAAAGAATGGTTCTTTGATTGCTCAAGATACATTAATAAATGGATTGTACATACTTGATTATCAAACTTCACTAATGCACATTCAATCAAGTAAAAGAAAGTTAGAAACCAAGAAGATGCCATGTTGTGGCATGCACGACTTGGACATATTTCTAAACATATGATGAACAAGTTAGAAGCTCTCAAAGTACTAAATGTTAGTAGCATTAAGGATCTTCCTACTTGTGAATCTTGTTTAAAAGGAAAAATGACTGAGGCTCCTTTTGTAGGACAAACGAAGCGCTCCACAAGTCTCTTAGATTTGATCCATACGGATGTTTGTGGACTACTAAAAGTGTGTGGGAGATGAGGCTATTCCTACTTCATCACCTTCACTGATGACTATAGTTAGTTCAGACACTTGTTTTTTATGAAGATCAAGTCCGAAGCCTTCGAAAAGTTCAAAAAGTATAGGAGTGAAGTGGAAAAACAATTGGGGCTAAGTATTAAAGCTCTTCGATCGGATCGAGGGAAAGAATACTTGAGCACAAAATTTTTGGATTATCTAAAGAAAAATGGAATTCTCTCTCAATGGACTCCACTTGTACACCCCAACACAATGGAGTATCTAAAAGGAGAAACTGTATCTTGTTGGACATGGTACATTCCGTGATGCACTTTTTCGATGTGCCCATATCCTTTTGGGGATACGCCTTAAACACGGCGGCAATGCTACTGAATATAATATGATCTAAGTTAGGGCCAAAAACACCATACGAGGTATGGCATGGCAAAGCACCCTCTTGCAATTATCTTAAAGTTTGGGGATCTTCCGTCTATGTAAGACGGACAGTGGGGGATAAGTTGGATAGTAATCCACCTTGCATAAGTTTGTGGGATACACAAAAGAGTCTTTGGGTTACTATTTCAATGATCCCTTGGAACAAAAGGTGCTTGTTTCAAGGATACCCACTTTTTGGAAAAGAAATTTCTACTAGATAGAAATTGCATTGTCGTTGAACTTGATAAAGTTCAAGATGATCGACAAATCCCACAAACGATGGAAATAAATAAGTAACAAGAGTCTCACACACAACCTGTAGTGCCCCTAATCGGGATAGCACCTAAGCTGAGGCGCCACTCAGTTCAATCTTAATTCAAACCAAGGAATAAGTCATACAGTCAATAAGTCCATCAGAAATTTTTTCAAAACTTATCAAAACATATAGTAGCGGATTTCAAACTTACCAACTCTTCAAAACATATTATAAGCCATAATTCAACTTCTTACATCTAACAAAACATATACATGCATCACATCACCGACATCAATCCTGACATACCGCAACGTCACAAAATCTAATTACAGCGTTCAAGTGAACCCTATTAAACATCTGAGCACCCATTCTATTACAAAAGGTATTTCTTCACTCCAAGTTGCAACATCATATTCTTCAGTTATACCTGTATGAGAAAATCAAGATAAATGGGGCAGTAAGTCCAAAGGACTTAGTGAGGGATAATTGTAACATATATAATGGGGATTTGTCGAGGAAGAAACCAACTGAACAGATCATTAAGCAACAATTAACGAAAATACAACAGGATACGTTCAAACAGTCAGGAACAGTCTAATAAGCAGAATACAGTCGGTCAGTCAGATTACAGTCATACAGAATAGTCCCGAATAACATTAACATTTCAGTCAATCTTATCCAAGAATTATAGATTGGTACACGATAGTCGCAGGCAGACGGTAGATATCAGGGATAGCCCTAACACATCACAAACAAACAAACGGTAGATGTCTAAGAATAACCCTAGCACATAAGACTTTTAATTACTTGGGGAATGGCCCTAAACATATCAGACTTACAAATACTCAGGGAATAGCCCCTGACATATCAAACGTACCAGCAATTACTCAGGACGGACATGCAATTACTCAGGGAATAACCCCTGACATATCAGATGTACAAATAATTACTCAGGGAATAGCCCCTGACATATTAGACTTACAATACTCAGGGAACAACCCCTGATATGTCAGACGTACAGATAGTTTAGAATAGTATAGAAATTCCAACAAGGCAACAGATGACAGAACAAAATAGAATAGATAACAGACAGTAATAGATAACAGATCGAATAACTAAACAGATTGAAACAGATGACTGATAGAAATTCTGGGCACTAGAATAAATAGGAAATAGAATCATAACAGAAATAACCCTCATAAGGGTGTTTGAATCAGATAACAAAATATCAAAGAGATCTTCATAGATCATGGATTTCAATAACAGTACAGTCAATTCAGAAATAGTAACCCTCATACGGTTTTAGCGCAAATACCAAAAAGTCAAATGAAGTGCCAGATTAGCAGACCCTCACCTCCAGTATCCCAAAAAGATGTTGTCCGCCTACTGCTTTGAAGAACCCACGTCGCCATCACAGTTCTCGTTTAACCCTAATAGACTTCTAGAAATTGCATCATGAGTACTCTAATGTCGTTAACTTATCTACTAACATGATGATATAGCTTTAATAGCATCTTTACAAAATTCTCTAATAATCAGCATTGCTAAATTTAACCACGATGGTCCATATCAATTTGAAAATAATATGATATCTTGTTCTTTATATACAAGGTTAGGGCCATGCCATATCATTATCCTAAATCACATAATCATGATTCAATTCCTTACACAATCAATCCTAATCAGATATCACTTAATCTCATAATATAATCCTTAATACCATTATTAAATCCAATTTTGGTATTTTTCAGGATAAATTCTGGGTTCACAATTCAATATTCCTTTACAGAGCAATCAACACATATATATAGGCATATCATTCATTCGAAATTTCTATTCTTGGCATTGACACAAGCTTAATAGGAAGGTATAACATATGCATCTATATATATGCAATAAGAATTTTTCTTCCAATCCTTTACCAATATCCACCCAACGCGACCTTGGATTCACGATCCAAATACGGTTGTGTTTATCACGTTGAGAGGAGAAAACTGTCCTCCCATCGGCACTAGCCTCCATCTACCGAGCCGAAAAATTGCTAAACCACCACCATTCTTTGCCTTTTATCCTCCCGAGTCCAAATCGCCAACTTGTTTTTAGTTTTGAAGCTTGGATAACCTTCAACTGAAGCCAAAACCGCCAACACCACCTTTCCACCGCCACGACTGTAACTCATTTTCCACCATCATCGACCGTGCTAAACTCCCATGCAAGGCCACAACCTTGCTCCATGCAACAAAAGCTTCCAGCTACATGCCCAAAATGGCCCCCATATCCCTACCTGCCGTGAACTTCCACCAGCCACCATGATGAGTTGTTGGGTTTGCTAAAAAATGAGGTGACTCGGTGGCCTTGGGTGGTGTATATGGATGCAAGGTGTGGCCAGAGGTGAGGGAAGGGTTTTGGTCGGTTTAGTTTGGTGAGTCACCAGTGGTGATGGTTGCAGTTGGAGGAGAAAGGAAGAATGGAAATGAAGATGGAGATGGGGGGTTCAATGCAACCTGCCATATTAAATTTTGAAAATTGAAGTTTCTAATTTTGCAATTTAACACCAAAGATATTGAACAATTCAAGTAACTCCTTGCAAATTCTAAAAATTACCCCTTAGCCCCCGTTGACCATAGTTCTTCCATGCAAACGCCTTAGATTTCAAAAAGTGATCCAATCAAGTTTCTAAGGATTGCAAATTAACCACAAAACTTCCAAAGTTTTTGCATTCAAGTCCTTTTTATATTAATTCCGAGCCCTAAAATTCGATTAACCAAAATTTCAATTTCTAAATCATAATTTTTGAAATATCAAAATTTAGGGGTGTTACACAACTTCTACATAGGTCGGACCGAATCAAGAAGCAACCCAAAAGGTTTGGATTCCTACATGAGATGGGCCAAACGGATGATGATCCAAAAACCTTTGATGAAGCTATGTCAGACATAGATTTAGGATGTTGGCTAGAAACCATGAGATCCGAAATGGACTATATGTAGTCAAACGAAGTATAGATTTTGGTAGATCCACCAAAGGGAATAGTTCCCATTGGTTGCAAGTGGATCGATAAGTGAAAGCTTGGAGTAGATGGAGAAGTGGTGACTTTCAAGGCACGACGAGTAGCAAAGGGTTACACTCAAAAAGCCTATATTGATTTCTAAGAAATCTTTTCACCAGTCGTAATGCCTAAGTCCATTCGGATTCTACTTGTCATAATTACATATTATGACTATGAGATATGGCAAATGGATGCGAAAATTGCTTTTCTGAATGGAGACATCAAAGGGGAGTGAGAAAAAGGTTTGCAAACTCCAGAGATCCATTTATGGACTCAAACAAGCATGCTGAAGTTGGAACATACATTTTGACAAAATAGTCAAATCATTTGGCTTTGTCAAAAATGTGATGAACCATGTGTGTATAAAAAGGCTAGTATGAGTAGTGTACAGTTTATTGTGCTTTATCTCAATAACATCATTCTCATTGGGAATGAGGTAGGAATGTTAGAGAGTACTAAAGCATGGTTATCTACACAATTCTCCATGAAGGATTTGGGAGATGTATCATACGTATTGGGAAACGTATCTATAGGGATAGATCTAAAAGGATGCTTGGGCTTTCCCAAACCTTGTACATTAACAAGATACTAAAGAGCCTTGGTATGGAAAAATCTAAGAAAGGATTTCTTCCCATAGGATATGGCATTTATCTCTCCATGTCTATGGCCCCCAAGACAGAGGAACAGAAATAAAGGATGTCTCACATACCTTATGCCTCCACAATTGGTAGCATAATGTATGTAGTCCAATGTACGAGACTGGATATGGCATATTCGTTGAGTGTTACGAGTAGGTTCCAATCCAATCTATGTGAGAGTTACTGGATAGCTGTGAAAGCAATCCTTAAGTACTTGAGAATGACTAAGGACTTGTTTTTAGTATACGGTAAAGGAGAACTGAAACTAGAGGGGTTTTCGGATTCAAGTTTCCAATCCGATGTAGATGACCTCAAATCCACTTTTGGATTTATATTTTACCTCAACAGCGGCGCGGTGAGTTGGAAGAGTTCCAAACAATACACCACAGCCGATTCCACTATTGAAGCAGAATACATTGCAGCTTTGGAAGCTGTAAAGGAAGGTGTTTGGATCAAAAACTTCATTCAAAAGTTGAATGTAGTGCCTAGCATTACTGAGCCAGTTGTCGTCTTTTGTGAAAACATCGTAGCAGTGGTGCAAGCCAAAAAGCCAAGATCTCATCAAAAATCCAAGCACATTTTAAGGCGATATCGTTTGATCCGAGAGATCATTGATAGAGGTGACATTTAAGTGGAGAGAGTTGCCTCGGAAGAGAATATAGCAGATCCACTGACTAAACCCTTAACGCAAAAGGTCTTTGAAGAACACCATGAGAAGATGGGTCTCAAGGCCATGGGGTATTGGCTTGAGGGCAAATGGGAGATTGATAGAATAGTGCCTGGCAAGCCAATTAGATTGGCATTGTAAAAACTATTTCCTTGTAAAACAATCTTTATTGAATGATATTCTTTATATGGCCATCTTCATCTTATGCTCTTTATTACTTCACTTGCATTTGGATGAAGCCCTTAGATCACATATGACTATGAACTTGGTTTGATGACCATGGAATAAGGCTTACACAGTCGTGATCTTCAATCTTCCAAGTCATAGGATCTTATAAGATGGGGCATCTAAGATCTGGATAGACTTGTACTAAGATGCATAAATTCAAGAGTTGGATATTTCTCTGTTCCATGAGCAACTATATGCTATACGGGTGTATGTTAGTGGGTGCTTATTGGATAACAAGGCACTGAAGACCCTCTGAAGAATTCACTAGACAGCCGTAGTGGCAAGTAGGTAGTGGTTAATTCTCCCGCTTATGCTAGTGTATATTATTAGTCCTCCGAGCTGAGGACCATGGTAATATTATGTCCAGTCCTCATGCTTTGACTCTTCCTTGACCACTTGGTTGGTCTTTTAGGTTGAGGTTGGGTACGAGCTATTTGGCATGGAGGTTTGTGAGATCCAAGATAGAATCCGACTCCTTGCTTTTGTGAAGGGCGAGTGCATCTCCTATGTGTTTTATAATGATCAATTCCAAGAAATCCTTGCGCAAGCTGGTGTGACAATTTAGAAAAGGAGTTTTCTAAAGGTGATGTCACATAAGAGAATCGAACATTAAGAATAGAGACATAGTATCCAAGCTATTACGGAGCCAGAAAATCTCTTGCCCTAGGCCTGTTTCGGGAGATAGAAGACGGAAGGACCATTTTTGTATGGTACTCGTAGAGCTATGATTGTTCTCCAGAATATTTATTTTGACCAATTAGTTGGGCTCCATGGGCTTGAGATTGGACATTGACCATGGAGATTGGGTACTGTTCGATTAATGAGAATAATTTAATTGAGTCGATTTGTTTAAAAAAAGTTTTAAATTGAAATGAATATAAGATATTTAAAAGTCAGAAAGAGTTGTAAGCCTATGTCCAATGAATGATAGAAACTATTGGGTCACACTTAAAACTGATTAGCTTCCAAAATTGGTAGAGCAATTTTTTGAAGGTTAGAAAAATTCACCCTTTAGTGATCGATTTCCAAGGAACCAATTTAATGGTTAATTTTGGTTTGATTAATTTATGTGTTAAATCAATCAACTAATTTAAAGAGTTGAATTAGATCAATAATTAAAGAACTAATTATTTGGTGCCATATTAACCATCAATTGGTCAAGTTGACTTAAAGAGTTATGTTGCCAAGTTTAAGCTTAAGAGTAAAGCTTGTTTAATTTAAGAGTTAAATCAAAGGTTCATTAATTAAATTAAAATATTTAATTTAATTAATGGGATGACTAATTTTTGGAGGAAAAGTTTAAATGAAGTGTTCATTTAAATTAACATCTTAATTTATTTGGAATTAGATTCCAAATGAAATTGAAATGCACATAAAATTCAAATAAGACTTGAATTTGAATTTGCCAACTTGGCATGCCACATGGGCGGTCACCTTGAGGAAGGAATGTGCATCACACCTTCCACCCTTTATATATAGATATAGAGGGTGAGAAAATTCGATATATACATTACTAAAAAGTATGTAGATTAGATTCTTTCCAGTCCCTCCAAAACTCTCTCTCTCTCTCTCTCTCTCTCTCTCTCTCCATGCATTGCATCAGGTGTTGAGCTTTGCATTCTTTCTTCTTTCCAACCTGAAAATCGGCCTCCTCTACCTCATTTTCTCCTCTCTAACTTCAGCTTCTAGTGAGGGGAAATTGGAAGATTGATTGGAGTGTAGATCATATCAATAGAGGCAAACCACTTGACTTGCTAAATTTTGGAGATCCACCTGTAGTAGCTCCAGATTGGCGAATTTTTCTGGAGCAATCCAGAAGGATTTTTGCTCCAATTTTTTCATAGTAGCTTTCTAATGTGTGTAGGTGTTCCAGATTTGATTTGGTGATTTTTGGAGTAGTTTAACTAAGGTAGAGATTGCCGCCTTTTTGTTGTGTCGATTCCGAACAGTTTCTGAATCTGAGAGAGAGGGTTGATTTTTTCTTTGTTTTGAGCTACAAGAGGTAATTCTTCTTTCTAATCTAGGTCTATAGCATGACTAGATCCTTGGTTGCTTGAGTAGTTTAGTTATTTTTAAGCTTTTGAAGTTTTGATTTATGGACCCTTATGCTACTTCTACTATCACTTAAGGCAAATCAACATATGCTATATCAACATATAACATCAATTAATGCCAAATCAATATTCAACATTAATAGCTTTGAATTAAAACATACTAATCATATGAATCAACACTTAAAACACATAGTAGCATGCTTTTAATTCATCAATCAAGGAGCCACACACAACATCATCCAAACACTCCAATCTATTATATGAATCAAGAATTTGGTGATTTTGATCAATCTATCACACAAATCAATCAATAAAAAAAAATTATATATATAAATTAAAGCATGAATTAGGCTCCGATACTACTTGTGAGCAAGTAATACACTAGAATCCAATAATAAAACTTCAAAAGTTTAAATAAACTAGTGATTACAAGCAACCAAGGATCTAAACATGCTTTAGGATTCTGATTTGGTTGAAGAGTTACCTTGAAAAGCAAAATCCAAAGGTACATTGAACAACTCATTCTTCAAACAGAATCTACCAGACAATGGTGCAGCTACAATCAAGTGATTTTTGACCAATTTAAAACTCTCCAAAAATACTGAAAAAATTCTAGTAGATGCTCAACTCCTTAAGAAAGTTGGTTGTACAACTTTCAACTTGAAACTTCTTTGGGATCTTATGGAAAAAAATCGACAAGAGATTGATCTCGCAGATGGATCTCCAAAGGCTTAACTTTATCTCTATTGAAATGATCCACACACCAATCCAATTCCTACTAATCCTCACTTTTAGCCTAAGAAAAAGAAGAGATTTTAGAGGGAGATGGCCAATTTTAGGGTAGCAAGAAGAAGACGAAGGTGATCTTCAACACATGAATGAACACCTTGAAAATAGAGGGAAAAGTGAGAATCTAGTTCTTCACATGGTTGAATGCTAGATTTTCACCTGCCTCCTTACTCTATATCTATATATAGTGTAAGGATGGTGTGTGCCACCTCAAGGGAAGAGGGACCACCAACATGCATGCCCTGCATGCTTAGTTGTCAAATTCAAATCTAATTTCGAGTTGTGTGTATTTCAATTAAATATGAAATCTAATTTCAAATTAATTAAATGCCATATTAAAATGACCCTATCATTTCAATTTTCCCTCCAAAGAATATTATCCTCATTAATTAAATTAAAAAATTTAATTTAATTAATTAATCCTTGACTTAACTCTTTAAGTCAACTAGCATAACTCTTTAAGCTTAATTTTGTTAGCTTAACTCCTTAAGTTAACTCGACCTATTGATTGTCATGTGGCACCAAATAATTAACTTCTTAATTATTGGTCTAATTTAAATCCTTAAATTAGTTGATCAATTTAACACTTAAATTAATCAAGCCAACAAAGACCTCAATTTTCGGTTATCCCGAAATCTATCTCCATGGAGAGAATTTTCTAACAATTAGAAAGTTCGTCCATTACTTAGTAAATGTGATTAGATTTTGTGTGTGACCCAATAGGTTCTACCATTCATTGGACATGGGCTTGCAACTCCTTGGGACTTTAGAATATTGTATATTCCTTTTATTTTAAACTCATTTAAACTAATCGACTCAATTCAATTAATCTTCATTAATTGAAGAGTAGCCAATTCCATGCTCGATGTCCAACCTCAAGCTCATGGAACCCAACTAATTAGCCGAAATGAATGCTTTTGGAGAAGTATCGTAGCTTTACGCGTACCATGTAAATACAGTCCTTCCACCTCATATCTCCTAAAAGAGACTTAGGGCAAAGTATTTGCCGGCTCCCTAATAGCTTCGATACTATATTTCAATTTCAAATGCTTAATTCCACTTTATGACCTCATCTTTGGAAAAATCCTTTTCCAAATTGTCATACTGCCTTATGTAAGGACTCCTTGGAATCGATCATTATAGAATACATAGGAGATACACTTGTCCTTCACAAAGATGAGGAGTTGGATTCTATATTAGATCTCACAAACCTTCATGTCAAGTAGCTGATGCCCAATCAACTACCCGAACTCCGCTAGGTGACTAAGGAAGAGTTAAAGCATGAGAACCTAAGCACAAGATTACCATGGATCCTTAGGCCAAAGGACTAATTATATGCACTTGCGTAAGTAGGAAAACTTTGCCATTGTTGACTTGCCACTTCGGCTATCTAGTGGATTCTTTAGTGGGCCTTCAGTGCCTTGTTCCCTAACAAGCACCTATTCACATGCATCCATATCTCACATGAGATTGCTCATGGAACGGAGTAATATCCAACTCCTTGGATCTATGCATCGTTAGTGCAGGTCTATCCGGATCTTATATGCCATGTCTTGTAAGAACCTATGACTTGTAAGATTTAAGATTATGACCGTATATGAATTATTCCATGATCACCACTCAGTACGTGACCAAGCCCTGTAGTCTTGTGTGATCTAAGGGCTTCAACTGAATGCCAATGAACTAAATATAAGCATAAGATGAAGATGGCCATATTATAAATATCATTCAATTAAGATTGTATCACAAGCGAAATAGTTTACAATGCCAATCTAATTAGCTTACGGGCACTATTTCTATATAATTTACAGAGTTAAATAGGTACACTCTGCGACAACCACAAAATTGCTACATAAACCGACTGATGATTCTTGAGAAAAAGAAGACTATGTTGGGCCTGGCGTGACTGATTTCCCTAGCAACTTTGCACAAACAACATCAATTGAGCTCAATATTGCACATAACCTTATACCCTAGGCACCCTTTTTGGCTGTACTAGATAAAATTTATAGTAATCGAAACCTTACTGTAAGAAAAAGACAGATGCACAAAATTAAAACATTGATTTCATTACTAAATATGTACTAGACTGGCCCAGAAGATATGCACAAGTTCCAATCTATATATAGACATAACAGCCCCAAACTGGGTCATCTCAAAGTATTATGTAACAAAGCCCTTCTACTAACACATAAACAAAACCGTGGTATAGATCATGATAATCTATTCAAGGTTTGACATCTTTGGTTCCATATTAGATGTTACAAATTGTAAGGAAACAAAAGATACATATGAATTAGAAATCCAAGATTTTTCTAACCAGAAAGTGCATATCATGGTAAAGAAAAAAAAGTGCATACCAAGTTGCTCCCACTCCCATACCCATCTTCTGACAGAAAAAAAAATAATACCTTTTTCTAACAAGAAAAAGAAAGCAAATATTACCTTATTGCCATCACTAGATAATTGCTGGAACCCCCACAAGCGAATGAACAGGAAGAATAGATGGGTTATGGGGAATGAAAGATTTTGGGTTATGTTGTGGATAATGAAGAATTCCCAATCAAAAACTAGGGCTAGAAAAAGGATAGAGTGAAAGAGTGAGAGAGAAGACCACAGAGATTGCATGAAAAAGATTGGAATCTGTGTTCAAAGGTTTTACTGCGAAAGGCTAGGTTTTTTATTTTTGAATTTTTTTTCATCTTTTTACCCAAAAATATATTGGTGCTATGTTAGCGCTATAGCAAAGCGATAATGTTTTTAGAAAGAAATAAATTAATTGAACAATAATTAATTATAGTGCTTTGGAGCCAATTTTTTTTGGTCCAAACTTTTTACTACATAAAATAAAATTTTTACTATGAATTCTAGAGCTTAGAAAAAAAAATTAGTTACACTGTTTGGCTGTAGTAAAAACTTGTACCACGTACTTTTAGAAATTCTTTTGCTATGGAGTCATTTTTGTAGCAATATAGTATCTTTTGAAATGACATTTTAGGTGTAGCAAAAAAATTCATAATAAAAGGTTATTTTTCTTGTAGGGCACCTTTGTAATTCATTATAAGAGATGGAAAAAAGAAAGAGTCTCTATAAAAGGATATGATCTTCTGCCTAGAAAATGGAGCAAGAGTTGCCGCCATGGTCCGATGTATTATCAAGTTAGACTTGGGGAATGCTTGCATTGTACTTGATCCAGTTTATTATGTACGCAATCTTGTTAAGGACATAATGAAGGATATGATTTTTCTATATCGAATGGGATGTTAAAGATGTTAAAGAATGGTTCTTCGATTGCTCAAGGTACATTAAATAATGGATTGTACATACTTGATCTCAACCTTCACTAATGCACATTTAATCAAGTAAAAGAAAATTGGATAATCAAAAAGATGCCATTCTTTGGCATGCAAGACTTGGGCATATTTCCAAAAATTGGATGAACAAGTTAGAAGCTCTCAAAGCACTAAAGGTTAGTGGCATTGAAGGGAAAAATGACCAAAGCTCCTTTTGTGGGACAAACGGAACGCACCACAAGTCCTTTAGATTTGTCCATACGGATGTTTGTGGCCCACTAAGACTTAGTGTGAGAGGAAACTATTCTTACTTTATCACCTTTACGATGATTATAGTTTGTTCCAACATGTGTATCTTATGAAGTACAAGTGCGAAACCTTTGAAAAGTTCAATAAGTATAGGAGCGAAATAGAAAAGTAAAAGCAACTTAGTATTAAAGCTCTTCAATCGAATTGAGGAGGAGAATACTTAACTACTAAATTCTTGGATTATCTAAAGGATAATGGGATCCTCTTTTAATTGACTCCACCTAGAACATCCCAATATAACAAAGTAGCTGAGAAAAGAAACCTACCTTGTTGGACATAGTATGTTCTACGATGAGCTTTTTTGATGTGCCCATATCCTTTTGGGGATACGCCTTAGAAACGGCGGTGAAGCTACTAAATGTAGTACCTTCAAAGTCGGCGCCAAAGATGCCGCATGAGATGTGGTATGACAAAGCGATTAGAATAGTGCCCTGCAAGCTAGTTAGATTGCCATGTAAACTATTCACTTGTGATACAATCTTGATTGAATGATATTCATTAAATGGCCATCTTTATCTTATGCTCATTATTACTTCACTGGTATTTAGTTGAATCCCTTAGATCACACAAGACTACGGGAGTTGTTCATGTACTGGGTGGTGATCATGGAATAAATTTTACATGGTCGTGATCTTAAGAAGTAGGGCATCCAAGATCTGGATAGACTTGCACTAACGATGCATAAATCCAAGGGCTAGATGTTGCTCTATTCCATGAGAAATCCCATATGAGATATAGATTTATGTTAGTGGACGCTTGTTAAAGCATAAAGCACTGAAGGCTTGCCCAAAGAATCCATTAGATAGCCAAAGTGGCACGTCAGTAGTGGAACGTTTTGCAGCTTATGCTAGTGTATATAATTAGTCCTTTAACCTAAGGATCCATGGTAAACTTGTGTTTAGGTCCTCATGCTTTGACTCCTCCCTGGTCACCTAGCAGGCCGTTCGGCTGGTGATTGTGCATGAACTACTTAGACATAGAGATTTGTGAGATCCAAGATAGAATCCAACTTCTCGTCTTTCTAAAGGGCGAGTGCATCTCCTATGTATTCTATAAAGATCGATTCCAAGAAATTCTTGTGCAAGGTGGTATGAAAATTTGGACAAGGAGTTTTTCAAAGATGAGGTCATAAATGGAATCAAACATTGAGAATAGAAACAAAGTATCAAGGCTATTGGGGAACAAGCAAATATCTTGCCCTATGCCTCTTTTGAGAGATAAGAGACAGAATGATCACATTTGCATGGTATATGTAGAGCTAGAATAGTTCTCCAATAGCATTCATTTTGGCCAGTTAGTTAGGCTCTATATGCCTTAGGTTGGACATCGACCATGACGATCAGGTACTCTTCAATTAATACAGATTAATTTAATTAAGTCGATTAGTTTAAAGGAGTTTAAACTAAGATGAATATATGATATTCAAAGGCCACAAATAGTTGTGAGCCCATATCCAATGAATGGTAGAACCTAACGGGTCACACATAGAAGCTAATTACATTTCCTACTTGATGGAGGAGAATTTTTTAGGATTTGAAAAAAATTCTCCTAGTGGACCGATTTGAGGTTGGCAAAAATTGAGGTCATTTTTTGGCTTGATTAATTTAATTGTTAAATTGATCAACTAATTTAAGGAGTTAAATTAGACCAATAATTAAAGATTTAATTATTTGGTGCAACATGACCATCAATTGGTCAAGTTAGCTTAAAGAGTTAAGCTAATTGACTTAATAGTTAAATGAAAGGCTAATTAATTAAATTAAAGTGATTAATTTAATTAATGAGAGAAATTAATTTTGGAGGGAAAATTCAACTAAAAGATTTATTTGGTGTGGAATTTTAATTAATTTAAAATTTGATTTCAGAATGAAATTAAAATGCATACAAAATTCAAATTTGAATTTGAATTTGAATTGCAAATTGCCAACTTGCATGGCCAAGTTGGCGGTCACCTTGAGGAAGGTGTGATGCCACCTTGGCATCACACCATCCTCACTCTATATATAGATATAAAGTGTCAAAGAGGTGGTCAACTCATGCTCCATGTGAAGAATTAGATTCTTTCATATTTTCCTTCTAAAATCTTAAGTGTTGCCTCAGTGTTGAAGCTCTACTTCTTCTCTTTTTCTCCTACCTTAAATCAATCCTCCATCTTTGCAAATCTCCTTTGTGTTTTCTAGCTAACTCCAAGGGGATTAGGATCTAGCATTGGTGTGTGGATAATATTGTTAGAGGCAAGACATTTGGATTGCTTGCTCATAGATGATCCACTGTCAGGGTATTCAGCTTGGCGAATTTTCCTTAGCACTTCCCTATTGCTTTGTGAGCAAAAATTTTTATAGTAACTTCATCAAGGAGCTTAGAAAGAACTGTAATGTTTCCAGAATTTTTGGAGAAATTTAGATCGGGAAAAAGTTGCTACAAATCCGCTACGTCGCTGTTTGATAGTTTCTAAATTGAAGAAGTTTTCTTCATCTTTCCTTTGGATTTTTGCTAACATCCAAATTTGAATCATAAGCATACTTAGATCCTTATTTGCTTATGTAGCACTTGCTAATTTTAGCTTCTGAAGCTTTAATTATTAGATCAGAGTGCTTCACTTGACTTCAAGGGGTATCAGTGTTGGAATTGTGCCCAGCAAACCAACTAGGTTGGCCTTGTAAAAGCTATTTCATTGTAAAACAATCTTGATTGAATGATATTCTTTATATGACCATCTTCATCTTATGCTCTTTATTAACTTCATTAGCATTTGGATAAAGCCCTTAGATCACTTATGACTGCGGGACGTAGTTTGGTGACCATGGAATAAGTCCCACAAGCTCGTGATCTTAAATCTTCCAAGTCGTAGGATCTTACGAGATGGGGCATCTACGATCTGGATAGACTTGCACTAAAAATGTATAAATCCAAGAGTTAGATATTGCTCCGTTCCATGAGCAACCGTAGAGATATGGGTGTATGTTAGTGGGTGTTTGTTAGAGAACAAGGTGAAGGAACAATCTGCATTAGGATGCACAATAATTCAAAATTAAAACACCAAATCCAATGCCAATCGGTCATCCCAGGGTCATACCATGCAGTACATTCAGAATTAGAAGAAGATACTTACCTTTAGAAGCAAGATCCAAGGAAGAAAACCAAATCTCCAAGTGTTGGCAGATTCGTGACTGGATCTAGCGCAGCGGATTCCGATCCGAATTTGACCAACCAAAACTCTCAATAAATTCGAAAAAAAAAATTTGGGAGATACCTAATACCTTAGGCTATCTTAAGTAGAAAATTTGGAACAAAAATCGAATCAAAGCATGCATAAAAAATTCTCAAAGTCAGATGATCTGCAGGAAACTGTGAAATAGCGATCTCACGCAAAATCGCCTCCAACGTTGATCCACACACCAAAGATGAGATCCTAAATCTCCAGATCCTAAGTTGGATTAGATATGAATATGAATATGGAGTATGATCAGTTTTTGAAGAGTTTTGGTAGGGAAGAAAAGGAAGAATTCAACACATGAATATCTTGCCTAGAAGGTTTTTTTTTGGAGGGAAAGCATTTAGAATTTGATTTTCTAATGCTGAAAATTACACTAAAATTTGTCCAGCTCTATATCTATATATAGAGTGTGTGAGGTGTGATGCCAAGGTGGCATCACACCTCCCATGAGGATGTGGGGACCGAAAATTAGTTGTGGGCAACTTGGCAATTTGAATTTCATCTTGCCAACTTGGAATCTTATTCCAAATTAATTCAAATCCAATTTGAATTTTCCCTCTTAAAATCCTTGTTCTAATTAATATAGTTAATTTAATTAATTAACCTTGACTTAACAATTAAGTCAAGTAAACTTAACTCTTTAAGTTTATTTTAGTCAACTTAACCCCTTGAGTTAACTTTGATCAATTGATGATCAATGTGGCACCAAATAATTAACTCTTTAATTATTTGCCTAATTTAACTCCTTAAATTAATCAAGCCAAAATTGATCTTCAAAAGTCTCCCAAAAATCGACCATGGAAAAAGTTTATCTTTCTAACACTTAGAAAAATTTCTCCATCAATTAGGAAGGTCTTTTGGCTTTTGTGTGTGACCCATTGGTTCTACCATTCATTGGACATAGGCTCACAACCCGTTGTGAATTTTGAATATTTAATATTCATTCTAGTTTAAAACTTCTTTTAAACCAGTCGACTCGATTCAATCGATCTCATCAATTGAAGAGTACCTAATCTCCATGGTCGATGTCCAACCTCAAGCCCATGCAGCCCAATTAATTGGTCAAAATGAATGTCTATATGAGAACCATTTAAAGCTCTACGCGTTCCATGCAAATATGATCCTTCCATTTCCTATCTCCCGAAAGAGGCCTAGAGCAAGATATTTGTTGGCTCTCTAATAGTCTTGATTCTATGCTTCTATTCTAAATGTCCGATTCCTTTGTATGACCTCAACTCTGGAAAACTCCTTTCCCAAATTGTCATACCACTTTGCGCAAGGATTTCTTGAAATCGATCATTGTAGAATACATAGGAGATGTACTCGCCCTTCACAAAAGCGAGGAGTCGGATTCCCTCTTGGATCTCACAAACCTCCATGCCAAGAAGCTCATACCCAATCTTACCTCGAACGGCCCGCTAAGTGACCAAGGATGAGTCAAAGCATGAGGACCGTACATAAGGTTACCATGGATCCTTAGGTCAGAGGACTAATAATATGCACTAGCGTAAGCAGGAGAACTAACCACTACCTATTTGCCACTACGACTACCTAGTGGAGTCTCCGGTGGGTCTTTAGTGCCTTGTTCTTTAACAAGCACCCACTAACACGCACCCGTATCACATATGGTTGCTCATGGAATGGAGCAATATCCAACCCCTTGGATTTATGCATCGTTAGTGCAAGTGTATTCGGATCTTAGATGTCCTGTCTCTAAAGATCCTATGACTTGGAATATTTTAAGATCACGACCGTGTAAGACTTATTCCATGATCACCACCTAGTGCGTGACCAAGTCCCGTAGTCTTAAGTGATCTAAGGACTTCATCCAAATGCCAGTGAAGCAATATGGTGCATGAGATGAATGTGGCCATATACAAGATATCATTCAATCAAGATTTTTTTTACAAGAAAATAGCTTTACAAGGCCAAATCAATTTGCTTGTCGAGCACTATTTCCAACAATCTCCCACTTGCCCTAAAGCCAATGCCCTACGGCCTTGAGACCCATATTCTCAAGATGTCCTTTATAGACCTTTTGTCCTAGGGGCTTAGTCAATGGATCTGCTATATTCTCTTCTGAGGCAACTCTCTCTACTCGAACGTCGCCTCTATCAATGATCTCTCGGATCAAATGATATCGCCTCAATATGTGCTTGGATCGTTAATGAGATCTAGGCTCCTTAGCTTATGCTACCGCCCCGGTGTTGTCATAAAAGAGAACAACTGGCTCAGCTATGCTAGCACTACATTTAACTCTTGAATGAAGTTTTTCATCCAAACACCTTCCTTTGCAGCTTCAGAAGCTGCAATATATTCTACCTCTGTGGTTGAGTCGGCCGTGGTGTCTTGTTTGGAACTTTTCCAACTTACCGCGCCGCCATTGAGGCAAAATATGAATCCAGAAGTGGATTTGAGGTCATCTACATTGGATTGGAAACCTGAATCCGAAAACCCTTTGAGTTTCAATTCTCCATTGCCATATACTAAAAACAAATCCTTTATTATTTCAAGTACTTGAGGATTGTCTTTACGGCCAACTAGTGACTTTCATCGAGATTGGATTGGAACCTACTCGTAACACTTAGCGAGTGTGCCACATCCGGTCTTGTACATTGAACTGCATACGCTCCCTATGGTAAAGGCATAGGGTGTTTGGGACATCTTTTGTTTCTCTTGCTCAGTCTTAGGGGGCCATAGACTTTGAGAGATGAATGACATGCCCCATATGAAGGAATCATTTCTTGGATGCTTCCATACTAAACCTTTTTAGTATTTTGTCAATGTACTGGGTTTGGGATAGCCCTAGCATCCTTTTTGATCTATCTCTATAGATACGTATTCCCAATACGTAGGACGCTTCTCCCAAATCCTTCATGGAGAATTGTGTAGATAACTATGCTTTAGTGTACTCTAACATTCCAATCTCATTCCCAATGAGAGGGATGTCATCGACATAAAGCACAATAAACTGTATAGAACTCCCACTAGCCTTTTGATATACACAGAGTTCATATATGTTTTTGACAAAGCCAAACGATTTGACTATTTTGTCAAAACACAAATTCCAACTTCGAGACGCTTGTTTAAGCCCATAGATGGACCTTTGGAGTTTGCAAACCATTTGCTCACTCCCTTTGGGTGTGAAACCTTGCGGTTGCTCCATGTAAATTTCCTCTTCAATGTTGCCATTGAGAAAGGCAGTTTTCACATCCATTTGCCATATCTCATAGTCGTAATATGCGGCTATGGCGAGTAGAATCCGAATAGACTTAGGGATTTCGATCGGTGAGAAGGTTTTCTCGAAGTTAATACCGGATCTCTGAGTATAACCTTTAGCCACTAATCGCGTGTTAAAAGTTGTTACTTCTTCACCTACTCCAAGCTTTCGCTTATAGATCCATTTGCAACCAACGGGAACTATTCCCTTTGGTGGATCTACCAAAGTCCATACTTTGTGTGAGTACATGGAGTCCATTGTAGAATACATAGGAGATGTACTCGCCCTTCACAAAAGAGAGGAGTCTGATTCCATCTTGGATCTCACAAGCCCTATGCCAAGTAGCTCATACCCAACATCAACCCGAAAGACCCACTAAGTGGTCAAGGAAGAGTCAAATTATGAGGACCGAACAAAATGTTACCATAGATCCTCAGGTCAGAGGACTAATAATATGTACTAGCGTAAACAGGAAAATTGATCACTACCGACTTGCCACTACTGCTATGTAGTGGATTCTCCGAAGGGTCTTCAGTGTCTTGTTCTCTAACAAACACCCACTAACATACACCCGTATGTTATACAAATTGCTCATGGAATAGAGCAATATCCAACTCTTGAATTTATGTATCGTTAGTGCAAGTCTATCCGGATCTTAGATGCCCCATCTCTTAAGATCCTATAACTTGGAAGATTTAAGATCACGACCGTGTAAGACTTATTCCATGGCCATCGAACCAAGTCCGGTAGTCATGTGTGATCTAAGGGCTTCATCCAAATGCAAGTGAAGTAATATGAAGCGTAAGATGAAGGTGGCCATATAAAGAATATCATTTAATCAAAATTGTTTTACAAGGAAATAGCTTTCACAAGGCCAATCTGATTGGCTTGCCCGATACTATTCTAACAAAGATGTGATGCCAACTTGGCATCATACCAACCAAAACTTATATATAGATATAGTGGGTGTGTGGATTGCATATTGCTGAAAGCGTGAAAGAATTAGATTCTTTTCAAAATTTCCTCCAAAACCTCTTGCAAGCATTGCATTCATGTGTTGAAATCTTTGCACCCTTCTTCTTCTTCCCAACCTAAAATTGGTCTCCACCATAGCTAATATTTGGTCTTATTCTAGCTTATAGACTAGAGATTTTGGAAGATCTATTTGATTTGTGGAACATATCAATAGAGGCAACTAAGTTAGTTTGCTATGGTTTGGAGATCCACCTGCACAGAATCCAATTTGGCAATTTTTTTCTAGGGAGATCTAGAAGGCTTTTTGATCCGAATTTTTTGTTGTGTTTCCTTCAAGGTGTTGAGAGGTTGCAGTATTTATTTTGTGAATTTTGGAGCAGTTTTGGAGAGGTTAAAAATCGCTCCATTCCTATTGCGTAGGTTTTGCCAGATTTTGTATTAGTGAAAGGTTTGCCGCTTCTCCTTGAATTTAAGCATTTCATGGTAACACTCTATCCAAATCTGAATTTTAGGCTTGATTTGATCCTAATTAGCATGTAAGCACTAGTTTATTAAGCTTTTGAAGTTTATTGCTTTCAAGTAGTATCAGAGCCTAAATCGTGCTTAGATTTGGATTTGTTTAATGATTCATTCATGTGATGGATTGATCAAAATCACCAAATTCTCGATTCATATGATGGATTGGAGTGTTTGGATGATATTGTGTGTGGCTATTTGATTGATGAATTGAAAGCATGCTAATATGTGTTTTAAGTATTAATTCATATGATTAGTATGTTTTAATTCTTTGCTATTGTTGTTGAATATTGATTTAGTACTAATTGATGTTATATGATGATATGTCATGTTGATCATTGATCAAAAGAGTTTTGGTCATTTTTTGATCCAATTTGATTGCAGTTTTACTGGATGATTTCATAAAACATGATTCTAGCTTTTTCTAATTTTTGAAGGCATGTTTGAGCAGTTGAATTTCCATTTTTAAAAGGTGTTTCGAATCTAGAAATTCATCTATTATGTGTGTTTAAATGTTAGGAACATATGCTAAAATTATTGGTACATGAAAGTTGAGTGGAAAAAGCGTTTGGCACACTTTGAAGTCCAAAAATAGAGGATGCCGCTCATAGCTGGGCGCTGGCCATGCACAGCTGTATGCGCGGCCTACCTAGCCGAGGGCCTAGGTTGTACGGCAGTCTAGTTTTTGAATTTTTGGTGTGTTTTGACTTGTATTTCCAACTCCTTTAATGCTCAATAAGTTTTTGCATCACACATAATTGTTGCACAAGTGTTGTGCAAGTTCTCAAAATTATGTTTGATATCTTTTAATGCATTTGAAAATTGGTTAAAGTTAATCATCCAATTTTGGCATAAATTTTATACTTGTTCAATTATTTATTTATGAGATAAGCATTTAATTGATAGAATTAATTGTTAATTTTAAATTTATTTATTGTTCATTTAATTGTTGAACAGATGATGAATGAATGGGGATGATCATGAGCCTTTAGCATTGATTTATTTGTTTCAAGTTGTTGAAATGGGTTGTATTAAATTGAGGCTTGCGTGTCTCTTTATTTCTACCTTGTAAATGTTATGAGAGTAGAATCAGTAGGAGTGAGGATTTCTTTCTCATGTAAAAGTTACATGGAGCAAAGGAGGCCATGGAGGCATGGAGACTTTTGAAGACCCATGAATGTATGGCATATACTCATGTAATAGCTAGATTTAATCAACCTACCTAAAATCATGTAGGTGGTGCACCTATGGCTCTAAGTGAACCACTTGGTTAGGCTCATGGTCATACCACCCTAGGAGTATGTTAGGCGCATTTACTTATTTATGCTTTCCATATTCTATTGATGTATGAGATGTGCATGTTTAGGATATAAAAAACCTAAATAAGAAGATAAAAAAATGATATCTATGCAAGCAAAACCCTCCACTTAGAATGTCTAAGTACTTTTCGAATATTAAGTCAAAATGGATATAAATTAAAAGAGTTGTAATTAATCCAAGCCTTCTACCAATAGTATATGTCATGATGATGCTACCAATTTTGTGTGATGGCACTCGGTTACAAGGGTCACACATAGGAGAAAAGCTATGAGCATACACTTAGCATTAGATGCACTTTGACTTGGGAACGCCCACACATTGGCACTCTATTATAGAAGATGATGTGGTGCCTGTCTTGAATTGAAGATTGATTGGTAGGTTTGACTTAACACTTAATACTATTGATGGCGCACGGTTATGTGAGTCTATGTGAAAAGTGAGGCAAAATATATCAATAACTGCATGAGATGCAATTAGCAAAAGTTGCTTACCCTTCGATTGCTTGTGGATGCATCAGTTACGGGAGTCCACTTGCAAGTCCCTGGGATCTTAATTCTCACTAGGAAATATGATTTCTCGAATTCTTCTAAGGGCTGAAGAATTTGATAAATAGTGGGAGGAAAACATGCTTGAAAGACCATGAACATGTTTTAATATCAAATTCAATCACATGCTTGTACTCTTTTTTTTGCTCTTGTAGATTTTTGAAATCTTCAAACAAAATGGCTAAGAATCTACTTGCATAAATTTTGGAAACCAATAAAGTTATCAGGTCAAACTTCCAAGATTGGTTGAGAAACCTTAAAATCATTCTTGACTCTAAAAAACAGACTTACATCCTTGATCAAAGTCCTGTGGACACACTTAGTGATAACACCACCAACATACAACGTGAAATGTTCATGAAATTTGTAGATGATGATCTCTAAATGAGGTATGTCATGCTGGCATCCATGTCCAACGAGCTCCAAGAGACTCGTAAGCGTATGAACTATGCTCTAGAGATCTATGTACACTTACAAGAGTTGTATGGTGCACAGAGTAGACATGAAAGGTTCTCTTTGTCTAGGGAGCTCTTTAGGGCAAGGATGAGTGAAGGATCCAATGTGTATGATCACGGCCTCAAGATGATAGGACTCATCGAGAAGTTTGGATAGTTAGATGTGGTCATGGACAATGACCTTTACGTGGATTTGATCCTACAGTCATTGCCACCATCATATGATCAATTTGTTATAAACTTTAATATATCCATGTAAGATGTTACAATTAACGAATTGATCAATATGCTTGTGACTGCGGGGCGACTATGAGAAAAGAGAAGCCCCTTATGCTTGCATCCTTCTCCAAGTTGAAGAGCTTTAGGGGTCCTAGAAAATGAGGTAAGAGGAAGAAAATTTCTTCCTCGAAAGGGAAGCAACCCGGGTAGAGTTTCGAAAAGGTTAAGAAAAAGGTTAAAATCGAAGCTAGTTGTCTCCATTGTGGCAAAAAAGAGATTGGAAGAGAAATTGCAAGGCTTACCTTGCAACCCTTGGGACGGGTATGTACTCTATTGAAGTGCACATGACGACTAATTCTTGTACATACTTATTTGACACCACGTGCGGTTTTCACCTTTTTATATCGTTACAGGGGATGGAAAGAAGAAGGAGTCTTTGTTAAGAGGATATGATCCTTCGCCTAGGAAATAGAGCAAGAGTTGATGCCACTTTCCAAGGTGTTATCAAGCTGGACTTGGGGAATGCTTACGTTGTACTTGATCCCATTTATTATGTACCCCATCTTAGTTAGAACATTATTTGAATACCCATTCTTAACGATGAAAGATTATTTTTCTATATTGAATGGGATATTGAAAGTGTTAAAGAATGGTTCTTTAATGCACAAGGTACATTGATGAATGGGTTGTACATACTTGATTCTCAGCCTTCACTAATGCACATACAATCATGTAAAAGAAAGTTAGATAACCAAGAAGATGCCATTTTATGGTATGTAAGACTTGGACATATTTCTAAAAATAGGATGAACAAGTTAGAAGCTCTCAAAGCACTAAGTGTTAGTGGCATTAAGGATCTTCCTACTTGTGAATCTTGTTTAAAGGGAAAAATGACCCAGGCTCCCTTTATAGGACAAACGGAGTGCTCCATAAGTCTCTAGGATTTGATCCATACGGACGTTTGTGGACAACTAAGAGTTAGGAGGAGAGGATGCTATTCCTACTTCATTACCTTCACCAATGACTATAGTCGGTCTGAACACGTGTTTCTTATGAAGAACAAGTTCGAAGCCTTTGAAAAGTTCAAAATGTATAGAAGTGAAGTAGTAAAGCAATTGGAGCTAAGTATTAAAGCTCTTTGATTAGATCGAGGATGAGAATACTTAAGCACAAAATTCTTGGGTTATCTAAAGGAGAATGAGATTCTCTCTCAATGGACTCCACATGGCACACCCTAACACAATAGAGTACCCGAGGGGAGAAATCGTACCTTGTTGGACATGGTGTGTTCCATGATGAACTTTTTCAATGTGCCTATATCCTTTTCGAGATATGCCTTAGACACGATGGCGATGCTACTAAATATAGCACCATGTAAGTCGGTTCCAAAAACATCATATGAGATATGGCATGGCAAAGCACCCTCTTACAATTATCTTAAAGTTTGGGGATTTCTAGCTTACATGAGACAGACAGTGAGAGATAAGTTAAATAGTAGATCCACCTTGTGCAAGTTTGTGAGATACCCAAGAGAGTCTTTGGGTTACTATTTCTATGATCCCTCGAAACAAATAGTGTTTGTTTCAAGAAACGCCCACTTTTTGGAAAAGGAATTTCTATTAGATAGAAATGATGTTTTTGAACTTGATGAAGTTCAAGATGATCATGAAACCCCACAAGCGATGGAAAAAAATGAGCAACATGAGCCTCACACACAACCTCTAAATAGTTTGGACCGAACCAAGAAGCAACCTGAAAGGTTTGGATTCCTTCATAAGACGGGCCAATCGGATAGCAATCCGAAAACCTATGAGGAAGCTATGTTGGACATAGATTTGGGATGTTGGCTTGAAGCCATGAGATCTAAAATGGACTCCATGTACTCAAACAAAGTATGGACTTTGGTTCCACCAAAAAGAATAGTTCATGTTGGTTGCAAGTGGATCTATAAGCGAAAGCTTGGAGTAGATAGAGAAATGGTAACTTTTAATGCGTGACTAGTGGCAAAAGGTTATACTCAAAGATCCAGTATCAATTTCGAGGAAACCTTTTTACCAGTTACAATACCTAAGTCTATTCAGATTCTACTTGCCATAGTTGCATATTATAATTATGAGATATGGCAAATAGATGTGAAAACCGCTTTCATCAATGGAGACATTAAACAAGAAATTTATATGGAGCAACCACAAGGTTTTACATCCAAGGGGAGTAAGAAAAAAGTTTGCAAACTCCAAAGATCCATTTATGGACTCAAACAAGTATCCCAAAGTTGGAACATATATTTTGACAAAACGGCCAAATCGTTTAGCTTTTTAAAAAATGTCTATGAACCATGTGTGTAAAAGAAGGCTAGTTGGAGAAGTGTACAATTTATTATGCTTTATGTCGATGACATCATTCTCATTTGGAATGAGTTAGGAATGTTAGAGTATACTAAAGCGTGGCTATCTGCACAATTCTCCATAAAGTATTAGGAAGAAGCATCCTACGTATTAGGAATATGAATGTATAGAGATAGATCTAAGAGAATACTAGGACTATCCCAAATCCCATACATTGACAAGATACTAAAGAGATTTAGTATAGAAGAATCCAAAAAGGGATTTCTTCCCATGGGACATGACATTCGTCTCTCCAACTCTATGGACCCCAAGACCAAGGAAGAGAAACGAAGGATGTCCCACATACCTTATGCCTCCATTATTGGTAGCATAATGTATGCAGTTCAATGTACAAGACTGTATGTGGCACACTCGCTAAGTGTTACGAGTAGGTTCCAATCTAATCCCGATGAGAGTCATTGGATGGTCGTAAAAGCAATCCTTAAGTACTTGAGAAGGCAATGGAGAATTGAAACTAGAGGGGTCTTCAGATTTAAGTTTCCAATCCAATGTACATGACCTAAAATCTACCTCTGTATTTATATTTTGCCTCAATGGCGGCACGGTGAGTTGGAAGAGTTCCAAACAAGACGCCACGATCGATTTTACCATAGAGGCAAAATATATTGCGGCTTCGGAAGCTGCAAAGGAAGGTGTTCGGATGAAAAACTTTATTCAAGAGTTGAATGTAGTGCCTAGCATTGCTGAGCCAGTGGTTGTCTATTGTTACAACACCGGGCAGTAGCAGAAGCTAACGAGCCAAGATCTCATCAAACATCCAAGTACATTTTGAGGTAATATCATTTGATCCGAGAGATCATTAATAGAGACGACATCCGAGTAGAGAGAGTTACCTCAGAAGAGAATATAGCAGATCCACTGACAAAACCTCTAATGTAATAGGTCTTTGAAGAACTTCTTTAGAAAATAGGTCTCAAGGCCATGGGGCATTAGCTTTAAGGCAAACGAGATATTGTTGGAATAGTGCCCGACAAGCCAATAAGATTAGCTTTGTAAAAGCTATTTCCTCGTAAAATAATTTTGATTGAATGATATTCTTTATATAACCATCTTCATCTTATGCTCTTTATTAACTTCACTTGCATTTAGATGAAGTCCTTATATCACTGATGACTGTGGGACTTAGCTTGGTGACCATGGAATAATCCCATACAATTGTGATCTTAGATCTTCCAAGTCATAGGAATGAGACGAGGCATTTAAGATTGGGATAGACTTGCACTAGCAATGCATAAATCCAATAGTTAGATATTGCTCCGTTCCACAAGCAGTCATACGAGATATGGGTGCATGTTAATAGGTGCTTGTTACAGGACAAGGCACTGAAGGCCCACCGGAGAATCCACTAGATAGCTGTACTGGCAAGTTGGTAGTGTCAAGTTATCTAGTTATGTTAGTGCATATTATTAGTCCTCTGGCTTGAGGGGTCCATGGTAACCTTGTGCCTAGTCCTCATGCTTTGACTCTTCCTTGACCACTTAGCGGATCTTTTGGGTTGACGTTGTGTATGAGCTACTTGGCATAGAGGTTTGTGAGATCCAAGAAGGAATCCAACTCCTCGATTTTGTGAAGGGCGAGTGCATCTCCTTCGTATTCTATAATAATCGATTCCAAGAAATCCTTGTGCAATGTGGTGTGATAATTTGGAAAAAGATTTTTCCAAAGATGAGGTCACACAAGGGAATTGAACATTGAGAATATTATTAGGGAGCCGACAAATATCTTGCCCTAGGCCTTCTTCGGGAGATAGCAAATAGAAGGACCATATTTCCATGATAAGCGTAGAGCTATAATGGTTCTCCAAAACATTCATTTTGGCCAATTAGTTGGGATCTATAGGCATGAGGTTTGACATCAACCATAGAGATTGGGTACTCTTCAATTAATGAGACTGATTAAATTGAGTCAATTAGTTTAAAAGTGTTTTAAACTAAAATGGATATATGATATTCAAAAGTCACAAAGAGTTGTGAGCCCATGTCCAATGAATGGTAGAACCTATTGGGTCACACACAAAATCTAATTAGCTTCCTAATTAATGGAGGAAATTTTCTAAGTGTTAGAAAATATCTCTTAGTAGACCCATTTTAAGGTATCAATTTTGAAGGTCAATTTTGACTTGATTAATTTAAGTGTTAAATTAATCAATTAATTTAAGGAGTTAAATTAGACCAATAATTAAGGAGTTAATTATTTGGTGCCAACATGAATATCAATTGGTCAAGTTAAGTAAAGAGGTAAGCTAACAAAATTCAAGCTTAAGAGTTGAGCTTATTTGACTTAAGAGTTAAGTCAAAGGTTAATTAATTAAATTAAAGTATTTAATTTAATTAATGGGAAGAACACATTTTGCAGGGAAAATTTGAATCAAATGTTCATTTGAATTAGCATTTTAATTAACTTGAAATTAGATCTCAAATGTAATTAAGATGCACATGAAATTCAAATTAGATTTGAGTTTGCATTTGCCGCTTTAGCAATGCAAGTGGCCGCCCACCTTGAGGAACGTGTGATGCCAACTTGCAATCACACCAACCTCACCCTATATATAGATATAATGGGTGTGTGGATTGTATAATGCTGAAAGTGCGGAAGAATTAGATTCTTTTGCAAATTCACTCCAAAACCTCTTGCAAGCATTACATCATGTGTTGAAAGATTTGCTCTCTTCTTCTTCTTCCCAACCTAAAATTGGACTCCACCATAGCTAATCTCTAGTCTTATTCCACCTTATAGACTAGAGATTTTGGAAGATCTATTTGGTGTGTGGATCATATCAATAGAGGCAAACAAGTTTGTTTGATACGGCTAGGAGATCTACCTGCACAAAATCTGATTTGACATTTTTTTCTAGGGAAATCCAAAAGGCTTTTTGGTCCAATTTTTTTTTATGTTTCCTACAAGGTGTTTAGAGGTTGCAGAATTTTTTTTGTGAATTTTGGAGCAGTTTTGATGGGTTAAAAGTCGCTCCATTTCTGCTGCGTGGTTTTGGCAGATTTTGGATTGTTGAAAGGTTCACCACTTTCTTCTTGGATTTTACCATTTTTAGGTAACAATCTATCTAAATCTGAATTTCACGCATGATTTGATCCTAATTAGCATGTAAGCACTAGTTTATTAAGCTTTTGAAGTTTTGTAATTGGATCTTAGTACCTTACTTGTTTTCAATCAGAGCCTAAATTATACTTTGATTTGGATTTTTGAATGATTGATTAATGTGATGGATTGATCAAAATCACCAAATTCTCAATTCATATGATGGATTGGAGTGTTTGGATGATGTTGTGTGTGGCTCCTTGATTGATGAATTGAAAGCATGCTAATATGTGTTTTAAGTGTCGATTCATATAATTAGTATGTTTTAGGTTATAGCTTCTAATGTTGAAGTTGATTTAGTATTACTTTATGTTGTATGTTGATATAACATGATGATGGCCTAAAAGAGTTTTGGTCATTTTTCGATCTAATTTGATTGGAGTTTTGTTGGAGATTTTTGAAGAATGTGATTATTACTTTATCTTGCTTTTGGAAGCACGATTGAACACTTGAAATTCCATTTTTAAAAGGTGTTTTTAATCTAAAATTTCATCTATAATGCGTGATTTATGTTGGAATAGTGCCCTGCAAGCCTATTCGATTGGCATTGTAAATTATTTCACTTGTGATATAATCTTGATTGAATAATATTCATAATATGGCTATCTTCATCTTATACCTATTATACTTCACTGGCATCTGGATGAAGCCCTTAGATCACACACGACTATGGGTCTTGGTCATGCACTAGGTGGTGATCATGGAATAGGTCCTACATGGTCGTGATCTTAAATCTTTCAAGTTATAGGATCTTATGAGACAGTGTATCTAAGATCTAGATAGACTTGCACTAATGATGCAATCCAAGGAGTTAGATATTGCTCCATTCCATTAGCTATCCCATATGAGATATGGATGCATGTTAGTGGGTGCTTGTAAGGGAACAAGGCACTAAAAACCTACCCGGAGAATCCACTAGATACCTGAAGTGGCAAGTTGGTAGTGGCAAATTCTCCAACTTACACTAGTGCATATAATTGGCCCTTTGACCTGAGGATCCATGGTGACCTTGTGTTTAAGTCCTCATGCTTTGACTCCTTCTTAGTCACTTAGTGAGCTATTCAGGTGGTGATTAGACATTAGCTACTTAGATATGGAGGTTTGTGAGATCCAAGATGGAATTCAACTTCTCATCTTTGTGAAGGGCAAGTACATCTCCTATGTGTTCTATAATGATTGATTCCAAGAAATCATTACACAAGGTAGTATGACAATTTGGAAAAGAAATTTTTTAAAGATGAGGTCAAAAAAGGGGAATTGAACATTGGGAATAGAGATATAGTATTGAGGCTATTAGGAAACCGACAAATATCTTACCCTAGGCCTCTTTCGGGAGATAGGAAAAGGAATGACTATATTTGCGTGGCAGGCATAAAGCTATAATGCTTCTCCAAGAGCATTCATTTTGGCTAATTAGTTGGGCTCCATAGACTTGAGGTTGGACATCGACCATGGAGATTGGGTACTCTTCAATTAATAGAGATTAATTGAATTAAGTCAATTAGTTTAAAGGAGTTTAAACTAAAAGGAATATATGATATTCCAAAGTCAGAAGGAGTTGTGAGCCCATGTCCAATAAATGGTAAAACCTTTCAGATCACACATAAAAGTCAATTGCATTTTCTAAATGATAGAGGAATTTTTCTAAGTGTTAGAAACTTACTCCAAGAGACCGATTTTAGGGTGATTGAAAATTAAAGTCAATTTCGGCTTGATTAATTTAATTGTTGACTTTATCAAATAATTTTAGAAGTTAAATTAGACCAATAATTAAGGATTTAATTTTGGTGCCACAAGATCATCAATAGATCAAGTTAACTTAAAAGGTTAAGTTAACAATTCTTAGCTTGAAGAGTTAAGCTAATTGACTTACGAGTTAGGTCAATGATTAAATTAATTAAATTAAGGCGTTTAATGTAATTAATGTGAAAAATCATTTTTGGAGGGAAAATTTAAAATGATAGGTTCATTTTGGTGTGAAATTAATTAATTTGAAATTATATTTCAAATGTAATTGAATGCACACTAAATTCAAATTTGATTTGAATTTGCCAACTTGTAAGACAAGTAGGCGGTCCCCCCACCTTGAGGAAGTTTTGATGCCACCTTGGCATCACACCATCCTCCCTCTATATATAGATATAGAGGTGACAGTGGGTAGCCAACATCAATCTGTGTGAAGAATCAAATTCTCACATTTTCCCTCATCCAAAGTGTTGCCTGATGAGTTGAAGCTTCACTTCTCTCTTCTTCTCCAACTCCAAAATTGGCCTTCAATCTCTCTTTTCTCCTCTATATCGCCAGCTAATATTGAGGAGAAATTGGAAAAGGCATTAGTGTGTGGATCATATTGATAGAGGCAAGACAATGGGATTGTTGTGCTTTGGAGATCCACAAGTCAGGGTAGTGACTTCGAGAATTTTTTTCCAAAGATCTAGTAGGATTTTTCATCTAAAATTTTCATAGTAGCTTCATCAAAGAGTTGCGGATCTACTAAAGTTTTTTTAGAATTTTTGGAGACCTTTAGATCGTGCAAAAGTTGCATCTTTCTCGTTGCGCTGCTATTTGATAGATTCTGGATTGAAGAAGAATTCTTCATCCTTTCTTTAGATTTTGCTAATTAAGGTAACTCTCCATCCAAATATGAATCCTAAGCATCTTTATGTCCTTATTTTCTTGTAAAGTACTATTTTATTTGAGCTTTTAAAATTTTATTATTAGATCTTAGTGCCTTACTTGCCTTTAATTTAATGTTTAGAAGTTGTTCTAAGTTTTTTGGTGCACAAAATTTAAGCCAAAAATGGCTTGACTCGTACCTAACCCCAAAACAAGGGTGTTGTTGAGCTATGGCAGTGCATAGACTGGGCAGTGATCGAGATCTATCGCCCAACTGTGCACAAGATCTCCAATTTTTATTTTTATTTTCACAATTGTTGTGTTGGCTTTTGCTTGGAAAATTATTTGTTTATGAGATAAGTATCTAATTGTTAGAATTAAATGTCAATTCTAGATTTATGTATTGTTCATTTAATTATTGAATAGATAATGAATGGGGATGATCATGGCCAACAGCGTCTGGTTTGGGTTGGGCGAGTTTTGAGCCTTCTTTTTGACTCTTTTAGGTGACCAAAAATGTTTTGAATCATGCATAATATAGACAAGTGTTGTGCAAGTTCTAAAAATTATGTTTGACAGTTTTGATTGTTTCTAAAAATTTATTGAAGTTAATCTCCAATTTTTATTTTTATTTTCACAATTGTTGTGCTGGCTTTTGCTTGGAAAATTATTTGTTTATGAGATAAGTATCTAATTGTTAGAATTAAATGTCAATTCTAGATTTATTTATTGTTCATTTAATTATTGAATAGATAATGAATGAATGGGGATGATCATGAGTCTTTAATATTGATTTTATTTGTTTCAAGTTGTTGAAAAGGGTTGTATTAAATTGGGTTTGCACGCCTCTTAATTCTATCTTATAAAATTTATGAGAGTAGAATCACTAGAAGCGAGGATTTCTTTCTCATTTAAATGCTGCATGAAGCAAAAAAAACCATTGGAGTCATAGAGACTTTTGAAGACCCATGAATGTATGGAGATACACTCATATAATAGCTAGATTTAGTCAACCTACTTATTTACATATTTAGTCAAAATGGACATAAAATAAAAAGAGTTTTAATTAATCCATGAATTCTACCAATAGTACACACCATGACGATGCTACCGAATTTGTGTGATGGCACTCGAAATAGGGGTCACACTTAGAAGGAAAGCTGTGAGCATATACTTAGCATATGATGCACATTTGATTTGAGAATCTCCGTACATTGGCACATGAGTCGTGGGATGTTGTAGAGCCGTCTTGAATCAAAGTTTGATTGGTAGGTTCAACTTAACACTTAGTAATGTAGATGCACTTGAAGCGAGCTGTCTATATGAAAAGTGAGGCAAAACATATCAAGAGTTGCATGACATGCAATTAGCAAGTGTTGTTTACCTTTCGATTGTTTGTGGATGGCACTTGAAGTAGGGGTCTACTTACAAGTCCTTAGGATCTTGATTCTTACTAGGAAATGAGATTTCCCGAATTCTTCTAAGGGGTGAAGGATTTGATAAAATAATGGGAGAAAAACATGCTTGAAAAGCCATGAACATATTTTTAATATCAAAATTCAATCATATGCTTATATTATTTTTTCGCCTCTTGTAGATTTCTGAAATCTTCAAAAAGAAAATGGCTAAAAACCACTCACAAGCATTTTAGAAGCTAATAAACTCACTGGGCCTAACTTTTGTGATTGGTTAAGGAACCGTAAAAAATTCTTGACTCCAAAAAGAGGACTTGTGTACTTGCCTAATGTCCACCAGACACGTTGGGTGAAGATGCTGCTGATGAGGCCCCTGAAGTGTTCACTAAACTTGTGGATAATGATCTACAAGTAAGATGTCTCATGATAGCTTCCATGACTAATGATCTCCAAAAGACTCACAAGCATATGAGACATACAAGTGAGATCTATAAACACCTACAATTGTTATATAGTGTATAAACAAGACACAAAAGGTTCGTTTTATCTAGAGAGCTCTTTAGATCAAGGATGGTACAGGGTTCAAGGGTCCATGATCATGGGCTTAAGATGATTGGACTCATCAAAAAGCTTGGACAACTACACATGGTCATAGACAATGATCTCTACGTGGATTTGATCCTACAATCATTACTCTTTTTGTTCGACCAATTTGGTATAAACTTTAGTATGTCCAAACAAGAGGTGACAATTAACAAATTGGTGAACATAATCGTGACCGTCGAGGCGACTATGAAAAAGAAAAAGCTTCTTATGTTTGCTGTTGTCTCTAAGTTGAAGGGTCCTAGAGGTCCTAGAAAGGGAGGTAAGAGGGAGAAGAGTTCCTTCTTGAAAGGAAAGGAACCCTTGAAAGGTTCGGGGGGAGTTAAGAACAAGGAAGGTGACAAAATCGATGCAACTTATTTTTACTGTGGCGAAAAGGGGCATCAGAAAAGAAATTGCAAAGAATACCTAGGCACTTTTAGGAAGGGTATGTACTTCATTGAAGTTCACTTAACAACTAATTCTTCCTCATAGGTATTTGATACCACATGTGGTTCTCACCTTTGTAATTGGTTACAGGGGATGGAAAGAAGAAAGAGTCTACATAAAGTGGATATAATCCTCCGCCTTGGAAATGGAGGAAGAGTTGCTGCTACGGTCTAAGGCATAGTAAAGTTAGACTTGGGAAATGCTTGTATTATGTTAAATTTTTGTTACAACGTACCATAAGTTGTTAAGAACATTATTTTAATTCTTGTTCTTGATAATGAAGGATTTGATTTTTCTGGATTGAATAAGGCATTGAAAGCACTTAAGAATGGTTCTTTAATAGCACAAGGTACATTGAATAACAGATTATACATACTAGATTCCCAACCTTCACTAATGCACATTCAATTAAGTAAAAGAAAATTAGATAACCAAGAAGATATCATTCTTTGGTATGCAAGACTTGGTCATATATATCAAAAAAGGATGAACAAGTTAGCAGCACTCAAAGCACTAAAAGTTAGTGGCATTGAGAACCTTCCTACTTGTGAATCTTGTTTGAAGGAAAGATGACTAAAGCTCTTTTTGTAGGACAAATGGAGCGCATTACAAGTTTTTTGGATTTGATCGATACAGATGTTTGTGGACCCACTAATAGTTAGTGCAAGAGGAGGTTATTCCTACTTCATCACCTTTACCGATGATTATAGTCAGTTCAAACATATGTATCTTAAGAAGTACAAGTGTGAAGCCTTTGAAAAGTTCAAAGAGTATAGGAATGAAGTGGAAAAGTAAAAGAGATTTAGTATTAACGCTCTTCAATCAGATCGAGGTGGAGAATACCTAAGCACCGAATTCTTGGGTTATCTAAAGGAGAATAGGATTCTCTCTCAATGGACTTCACCTAGCACACTTCAACATAATGGAGTAGCCAAATGGATAAATCGTACTTTGTTAGACATGGTATGTTCCATGATGAGTTTTTTCAATGTACGCATATCCTTTTAGGGTTATGCTTTAGAAATGGTTGCGAGGCTACTAAATGTAGTACCTTCAAAGTCAGTGCCAAAGAAGCCACATAAGATGTGGTTCGGTAAAGCACCCTCTTACCATTACCTTAAGGTTTAGGGGTCTCCCGCCACATGAAACGGTTAGTAGGAGACAAGTTGGATAGTAGATCCACCTTATACAAGTTTGTGGAATGCCTTAGAGAGTCTATGGGTTATTACTTTTATGATCCCTTGGAACAGAAGGTGTTGTTTTAAGGAACACCTTCTTTTTGGAAAAGGAATTTCTATTCTATAGAAAGGGCATTATCATTAAACTTGATGAAATTCAAGATGATTAATAAATCCAACATGCAGTAGAAATAAGCGAGCATCAATAGCTTTACACATAACCTCTAGGAAAGTCCGACCGAATTAAGAAGCAACCCAAAAGATTCAGATTCCTTCATGAAACGGGCCAATCACATAGTGATCCGAAGACCTATGAGGAAGTTATGTTAGACATAGACTTCGGATATTGGCTAGATGCTATGAGATCCGAAATGGACTCCATGTATTCCAACAAAGTATGGACTTTGGTAGATCTGCCGACGGGAATAGTTCTCATTAGTTGCAAGTGGATCTATAAGCGAAAGCTAGGAGTCGATGGAGAGGTAGCGACCTTAAGGCATGATTAGTGGCAAAAGGTTACACTCAAAGACTGAGTATTGATTTTGAGGAAACCTTTTCACCAATCACAATGTCTAAGTCCATTCGGATTCTACTTGTTGTAGCAGCACATTATAACTATGAGATATAGCAAATGGATGTAAAACCGCTTTCCTCCATGGAGACATTGAAGAAGAAATCTACATGGAGCAACCACAAGGTTTTACATCTAATGAGAGTGAGCAAAAGGTTTGCAAACTCCAAAGATCTATTTATGGACTCAAACAGGCATTCCGAAGTTGGAACAAACATTTTGACAAGGCAGCCAAATCATTTAGCTTTGTCAAAAATATGTATGAACTATGTGTGTATATAAAGGCTAGTGGGAGTAGTGTATGGTTTATTGTGTTTTATGTCGATAACATCCTTCTCATTGGGAATAAGGTAGGAATGTTAGAGTGTACTAAAGTATGGTTTCAATTCTCCACGAAAGATTTGGGAGAAGCATCATATGTATTGAGAATACATATTTTTAGAGATAGATCGAGGAGGATGTTAGGGCTTTCCCAAACCCCATATATTTACAAGATACTAAAGAGGTTTAGTATGGAAGAATCTAAGAGAGGATTCCTTCCTACATACCTTATGCATCTGCTATTGGGAACATAACGTATGCAGTTCAATGCACAAGACCGGATGTGGCACACACGCCAAGTATTACTAACCATTTCCAATCCAATCCCTGTGAAATTCACTGGATGGCCATAAAAGCAATCCTTAAATACTTAGAAAGACTAAGGACTTGTTTTTAGCGTACGATAGTGGAGAATTGAAACTCGTGGGGTTTTTGGATTCTAGTCTCCAATCCAATGTAGATGACCTAAAATCCACTTCTGGTTTCATATTTTGCCTCAGTAGTGGCACGGTGAGTTGGAAGAGTTCTAAATAAGGCTCTATGGCTGACTCTACCATAGAGGCAGAATATATCGCAGCTTTAGAAGCTACAAAAGAAGATGTTTGGATGAAAAACTTCATTCGAAAGTTGAATGTAGTGCTTAGCATTTTTAAGCTAGTGGTTGTCTTTTGTGACAATAATGGGGTGGTAGCACAAGCTTAAGAGCCAAGATCTCATCAATGATCCAAGCACATATTGAGGCGATATCATTTGATCCGTGAGTTCATTGATGAAGGCAATATCTGAGTAGAGAAAGTTGCCTCAAAAGAGAATTAAGCAGATCCATTGAGTAAACCATATCGCAAAAGGTCTTTGAAGGACATCTTGAAAAGATGAGTCTTTAGACTATGGGGAATTGGCTTTAGTGAAAGCAGTAGATTGTTGAAATAGTACCCCGCGAGCCAATTAGATTGGCGTTGTAAATAATTTCACTTGTGATATAATCTTGATTGAATGATATTCATAATACGGACATCTTCATCTTATACTCATTTATATTTCACTAGCATCTGGTTGAAACCCTTAGATTACACACGCTTACAGAACTTTCTCACGTACTGGGTGGTGATCATGGAATAAGTCTTATATGGTTGTGATCTTAAATCTTTCAAGTCATAGGATATTATAAGATCAGGCATTAGATTTCTAATAGACTTACACTTACGATGCATAGATCTAAGGATTGGATATTGCTCTATTCCATGAACAATCCCATATGAGATATAAATGCGTGTTAGTGGGTGCTTGTCAAGGAATAAGGTACTGAAGGCTCACCCGGAGAATCCACTAGATAGCTGAAGGGCCATTCAAGTGGTGATTGGGCATAGGCTACTTTGATAAGGAGTTTTGTGAGATTAAAGATAGAATCCGACTCCTCATCTTTGTGAAAGACGAGTACATCTCCTATTTATTCTATAATGATCAATTTCAAGAAATCCCTGCGCAAGATAGCATGAGAATTTTAAAAAGGAGTTTTCCAAAGATGAGGTCAAAAAGGGGAATCGAACATTATGAATAAACACATAGTATCAAAGCTATTAGAGAGCCGACAAATATCTTACCCTAGGCCTTTTTTGGGAAATAGGAGATGGAAGTATTGTATTTGCATGGCACGCGTAAAGCTATAATGATTCTCCAAGAGCATTCATTTCAGCCAATTAGTTGGGATCTATGAGCTTGAGATTAGACATCGACCATGGAGACAATTAATGGAAATTATTTGAATTGAGTAGATTAGTTTGAATGAGTTTAAACTAAAGGGAATATATGATATTTAGAAGTCACAAAGACTTGTGAGCCCATGTCCAATGAATGGTAGAACCTATCGAGTCACACACAAAAGATAATTGCATTTCCTAAATGATGGAGGAACTTTTTATGTGTTAGAAACTCACTCCAAGTGATCGATTTTGGGGTGACCAAAAATTATGGTCAATTTTGGCTTGATTAATTTAATTTTTAAATTGATCAAATAATTTAAGGAGTTAAATTAAACCAAAAATTAAGGAGTTAATTATTTGGTGCCACATAAGCATCAATTGGTCAAGTTTACTTAAAGAGTTAACAATTCTTAGCTCAAAGAGTTAAGCTAATTGACTTAAGAGTTACATCAAGGATTAAATTAATTAAATTAAAATGTTTAACTTAATTAATGAGAAGAATCATTTTTGGAGGGAAAATATAAAATGAAAGGTTCATTTTTGTGTGGCATTAATTAACTTGAAATTAGATTTTAATGTAATTGAAATACACACAAAATTCAAATTTGATTTGAATTTGCCAATTTGCAAGACAAGTGGGCGGTGGTGTGATGCCACATTGGCATCACACCATCCTCAATCTATATATATATTGAGAGGTGAGAGTGGGCGGCCAACTTCAATTCATGTGAAGAATTGATTCTAAGATTTTCCCTCATCCAAAGTGTTGCCTCATGAGTTGAAGCTCCTCTCCTATCTTCTTCGTCAACCCCAAAATTGGCCTTCAAGCACTCTTTTCTCCTTTCTATAACCAGCTAATATTTAGGATAAATTGGAAAAAGCATTAGTGTGTGGATCATATTGATAGATACAAGACAATACGATTGTTGTGCCTTGGAGATCCACCAGTCAGGGCAATAACTTGGCAAATTTTTTACAAGGAGATATATAAGGATATTTAATCTAAAATTTTCATAGTAGCTTCATCAAAGAGTTCTGGATCTACTGAAATTTTTTTAGAATTTTTGGAGACATCTAGATTGTGCAAAAGTTGCATCCTTCCAGTTGTGCCGCTATTTGACAGATTCTGGATTGAAAAAGAGCACTTCATCCTTTCTTTGGATTTTGCTAATCAAGGTAATTCTCCATGCAAATCTGAATCCTAAGCATGTTTAGATTCTTGTTTTCTTGTAAAGCACTAATTTATTTGAGCTTTTGAAGTTTTATTATTGGATCCTAGTGCTTTACTTGCCTTTAATTTAACGTTTGGAGGTTGTTCTAAGTTTTTTGGTGCACAGAAGTTGAGCAAAAAATGGCTTGACTCAGACCTAAACCCAAAACAAGGATGCTGCCGAGCCATAGCAGCGCATAAGCAGGGCAGTGATCGAGAGCTGCCGCCTAACCGTGCACAAGCTTTGGCTTGCAGCATGTAGTTTGGGTTGGGCGAGTTTTGAGCGTCCTTTTTGACTCTTTTAGGTGACCAAAAATGTTTTTAACAATACATAATAGTTGCACAAGTATTGTGCAAGTTTTCAAAATTATGTTTGACATTTTTTATTACTTCTAAAAATTTTGTTGAAGTTAATCTCCAATTTTTTTTTTGCATAATTGTTATGCTAGCTCTTGCTTGGCCAATTATTTGTTTATGAGATAAGCATTTAATTGTTAGAATTGAATGTCAACTCTAGATTTATTTATTATTCATTTAATTGTTCAATGAATGGGGATGACCACGAGCCTTTAATATTGATTTTATTTGTTTCAAGTTGTTGAAAAGTGTTGTATTAAAATTGGGTTTGCATGCCTCTTAATTCTATCTTGTAAAAGTTATCAGAGTAGAATCACTAGGAGTGAGGATTTCTTTCTCATGTAAATGTCGCATGGAGCAAAGAAGACCATTAATTGGAGGCATGAGACTTTTGAAGGCCCATAAATATATGGGGATACACTTATGTAATAGTTAGATTTAATCAATCCACTTAAAATCAACTAAGTGGTGCACCTATGGTTGTAAGTACACCACTTGGTTAGACTCATGGTCATCCCACCCTATGAGCATGCTAGGTGCATTTACTTATTTATGTTTCCATATCCTATTGATGTATGAGATGCATGGTTGGGATATAGAAAGCCTAAATAAGAATATAAAATGATGAGATATTTGCAAGCAAAAACCCTCAACTTTGAAAGTCTAAATGTTTTCAAATATTAAGTCAAATGGATACAAATTAAAAAGAGTTTTAATTAATCCATAACTTCTACCAATAGTATATGCCATGACGACACTACTGAATTTATGTGATGGCACTTGAAGTGGGGGTCACATTTAAGAAGAAAGCTGTGAGCAAATACTTAGCACATGATGCACCTCTGATTTGAGAACCTCTATGCATTGGCACATGAGTCGTGGGATGTCATTGAGCCATCTCGAATCAAAGTTTGATTGGTAGGTTCGACATAACACTTAGTAATGTAAATGCACTCGAAGCGGGGTGTCTACATGAAAACTGAGGCAAAATATATCAAGAGTTGCAGAAGATGCAATTAGCAAGTGTTGCTTACCTTTCGATTGTTTATGGATGGCACTCGAAGTGGGGGTCTACTTACAAGTCTGTAGGATCTTGATTCTCACTAGAAAAAGAGATTTCCCAAATTCTTTTAGGGGTTGAAGGATTTGATAAAATAGTGGGAAAAAAACATGCTTGAAAAACCATGAACATGTTTTTGATATCAATATTCAATCACATGGTCATATTCTCTTTCTCGCCTTTGAGGATTTCTGAAATCTCAAAATAGCTTAAAATCCACTCAATGTTACTTCTTAGAAACCAATAAACTAACCGGGCTAAACTTTCACAACTCACTTATCCTAAAAAATCATTCTAGATTCCAAGAGATAGATAAATGTTCTATATTATGATGCTCCTAATTATTGTAGATCAAGATACACATGAAAAGTTCACGGATTGGATTTAGGATAGTCCTATCCTATAGTCTCATGATGGCATCTGCATACTTCAAAAATCTTAAGGACACATGGATAATACCTTGGTTCAAGTTTACATGAGTTGTAAAAGTAAACAAGGTATAGGAAGGTTCATGTTGTCAAAGAAGATTTTTCAAGCTATGATGGATGTGAAGTCATGTGTAATAGACTACAGTCTAAAGTTGATTAGGCTTGGAAAAGCTTTTCAACTTAGATGTAGTGATGGACACTGATCTCCATGAAGATTTTATCCTCACATCATTGCCAAGTTTTATTGATCAAATTGTTGATCTAGAAAGGAGACTACCATGACAAGGGCAAACCTTTGACACTTGTTCCTCCTCCAAGTTTATGGGCCCTTGGGGTGCTAGAAAGGGGGGTAAAAGGAAGAAAAGTTCTTTCTCTAAGGGAAAACAACCATCAAAGGTGTCCAGAGGAATCAAGAAGATTATAGAGGACACAATCACTATTAATTGTTTCTACTTTGGCGAGATAGGCCGTTCGAAGCAGTATTGCAAAGAATACCTCGCAACCCTTGAGAAGGGCATGTACTTTATTGAAGTGAATTTAAGGATAAATTCTTCCTCAAGGATATTTGATATCACATGTGATTCTTATCTTTGTAAGTTGTTATAAACAATAGAAAGAAGAATAAAACTTAGTGATGTGGATATGATCTACCGCCCTGGTTATGGAGCAAGAGTTACGGCTAAAGCTGAAGGCATATAATATGTTAGACCTAGGGAACTTCATACTTGTATTGAACCCTTGTTATTATGTACCATATAATGTTAAGAAAAATATTTCAATTTCTACTTTGGATAACGAAGGATTTGATCCTTCTATATCAAATGGAAGATTGAAGGCATTAAAGAACATGGTGCACTTAACAAAGGACTATACATATTGGATTCTCAACCATCACTAATGTACTTTCAACAAAGTAAGAAAATTATATAACCAAGAAGATGCCATTCTCTAGTATGCAAGACTTGGACATATTTTCTAAAAATAGGATGAACAAGTTAGAAGCTCTCGAAGCACTAAATGTTAGTGGCATTGAGGACCTTCATATTTGTGAATTTTGTTTGAAGGAAAAAATGACCAAAGCTCCTTTTGTAGGACAAACGAAGCACACCAAAAGTCCTTTGAATTTGATCCATAGAGATGTTTGTGGTCCACTAAAGGTTCGTGCGAGGGGAGGCTAATCCTACTCCATCACCTTCATTGATGATTATAGTCATCTCGAATATGTGTATCTTATGAAGTACAAGTTTGAAGCCTTTGAAAAGTTCAAAGAGTATAGGAATGAAGTAGAAAAGCAAAAGGGACTTAGTATTAAAACCTTTTAATCGGATCAAGGTGGTAAATACTTAATTACCGAATTCTTGGGTTATCTAAAAGTGAATGGGATTCTCTCTCAATGGACTCCACCCAGTACACCCCAACATAATGGAGTTGTCGAAAGGAAAAATTGTACCTTATTGGACACGGTGCATTCCATGATGAGCTTTTTCAATGTTCCCATATTCTTTTGGGGATACACCGTAGAAACGGTAGCAAGGCTACTAATGTAGTACCCTTAAAGTCGGTGTCAAAGACACAGCATGAGATGTGGTTTGGCAAAGCAATCTCTTACCATTATCTAAACGTTTGGGGTCTCCCACCTGCGTGATTCGGACAGTGGGAGACAAGTTGTATGGTAGATTCACTTTGTGCAAGTTTGTGGGATACCCAAGAGAATCTTTGGGTTATTACTTTTATGATCCCTTAGAACAAAGGGTGTTTATTTCAAGAAACGCTACCTTTTTGTAAAAGGTACTTCTATTAGATAAAAATGCCATTGTTATTAAACTTGATGAAGTTTAAGATGATCATGAATTCCTATAAGTGGGGGAAAGTGACTCTATTTTGCTGTTAAGTGAGGAAATGAAAGAGCGAACGGTCGCATTTTGATTATTTTTGGGCGGATCTGGCATCCTTATCCAATTATCCCACAACCTAGCCATTCCAGAATATGTATGTTTTTGGTAATTTCACCCTGCCCCACTTGGCCTTGAATTGAAATTTGAGATGGATCTTAATAGATTGCTATGACCCAGCCCACTTAAAAATGGTTTATGTATTCATACAAGTAATTAAGTAATTTTCTCCCAAGATTTTGGACTTTAGAAATAAATTTAATAAAGGTGTTCTTTTATCGAACCTTTTTTTTCTTGATTAATGTTCTTAGATTGTCGCTCACGATTGCTACATTATTAATTCAAAACAAAAACAAAAGAGTAATGTGAGCCTAACACACAACCTCTAAACAGGTCTGATCGAATCAAGAAAAAACCCAAAAAGTTCAGAGTCTTTCATGAGATGGGCTAATTAGATAGTGATCCGAAGGCCTATGAGGAAGCTATGTTGGACATGGACTCAAGACATTAGCTTGACTCCATAAGATCTGAAATGGACTCCATGTACTCCAACAAAGTATGGACTTTGGTAGATCCACTGAAATAAATAGTTCCCGTTGGTTGCAAGTGGATCAACAAGTGAAATCTAGCAGTTAATGGAGAGGTAATGACCTTTAAGATGTGACTAGTGGCAAAAGGTTACGCTTAAACACCCAATATCGATTTTGAGGAAATCTTTTCACTAGTCGCAATGCCTAAGTCCATTCGGATTCTATTTTCCATAGATGTATACTACGACGATGAGATATGTTAAATGGATGTGAAAACCTCTTTTCTCAATGTCGACATTGAAGAAGAAATTTATATGGTGCAACCACAAGGTTTTACATCCAAGGGAAGTAAGCAAAAGGTTTGAAAACTTCGGAGATCCATTTATGGGCTCAAACAGACGTCCCAAACTTGGAACATATGTTTTGATTAGAAAATCAAATTGTTCGGATTTGTCAAAAATGTGTATAAACCTTATATGTACAAGAAAGCTAGTAGGAGTAGTATAAAGTTTATTGTGCTTTATGTCGATGACATTCTTCTCATAGAGAATGAGAGAGAAATGTTAGAGTGTACTAAAGTATAGTTATCTACACAATTCTCCATGAAGGGTTTAGGATAAGCATCCTACGTATTGGGAATACATATCTGTAGAGATAGATCGAGGAGGATGCTGGGGCTTTCCTAAACACATATATTTATAAGATACTAAAGAATTTTAATATGAAAGAATCCAAGAGGTGGTTCCTTCCCATGGGACATGGTCTTCATCTCTCCAAGTCTATGGCTGCTTAGACTAACGACGAGAAATAAAGAATGACCCACATACGTTATGCGGAGCATATTATATGACATTCAATATACAAGATTGGATTTGACACATGCTCTAACTGTTATGAGTCATTTCCAATTCGATCCCTATGAATGTCACTAGATGGCCATTAAAATGATCCTTAGGTACTTGAGAAGCACTAAGGACTTATTTTTTGTACACGATAATGGAGAATTGAAACTCGAGGAGTTTTTAGATTCTAGTTTTCAATCTAATGCAAATAATCTAAAATTCACTTCTAGATTCATATTTTGCCTCAATAGCAGCGTGGTGAGTTGGAAAAAGTTCCAATAAGACATCTTGGCCGAGACTACCATAGAGGTGAAATAATTTGTGGTTTTAAAAATCACAAAAGAAGATGTTTTAGATAAAAACTTCATCCAAGAGTTGGATGTAGTACCTAGTGTGCATAAGCCTGTAGTTATCTTTTAAAGCCAACTTAGGATAGCAGCCAAGATCCCATTAGTGATCTGAACACAGATAAATACGTTATCATTTCATATATGATATCAATTAATAGAGGTGACCACTGAGTAGAAATAGTTACCTTAGAAGAGAACATAGCAGAACCGCTATCTAAACCCCTAAATCTAAATGGTCTTTGAAGGACATATTGAAAAGATGGATCTTGAGACTACGGGGAATTGCCTTTAGGGCAAGTGGGAGATTATAGGAATAATGCCCCGCAAGCCAATTAGATTGGCGTGTAAACTATTTCACTTGTAATAAACATTTCCTACCTGATGAAGGAGAATTTTCTAAAAGTTAGAAAAATGCTCTCGGTGGACTGATTTGAGGTTACCAAAAATTGGGGTCATTTTTTGGCTTGATCAATTTAATTGTCAAATTGATCAACTAATTTGAGAAGCTAAATTACACTAATAATTAAAGAGTTAATTATTTGGTCCAACATGACCATCAATTGGTGAAATTAGCTTAAAGAGTTAAGTTAACTATGACTAGCTTAAAGAGTTAAGCTAATTGACTTAAGAGTTAAGTCAAAGGTTAATTAATTAAATTAAAGTGTGTAATTTAATTAATGAGACAAATCAATGATGAAGGGAAAATTTAATTGAAAGGTTCATTTTGTGTGGTATTTTAATTAATTTAAACTTAGATTCCAAATAAAATTAAAATGCAAACAAAATTGAATTTGAATTGCAAGTTGCCAACTTACATGGCCAAGTTGGCGGTCACCTTGAGAAAGGTGTCATACCAACTTGGCATCACACCATTCTCACTCTATATATAGATATGGAGGGCGAGAGAGGCGGCCAATTCACGCTCCAAGTGAAGAATTAGATTATTTCACATTTTCCATCCAAAATCTTAAGTGTTGCCTCATGTGTTGAAGCTCTACTTCTTCTCTTCTTCTCCTTCCTCAAATCAAGCCTCTATCTCCACAAATCTCCTTTGTGTTTTCCAGCTAACACCAAGGAGATTAGGACCTAGCATTGGTGTATGGATCATATTTTTAGAGGCAAGATATTTGGATTGCCTACTCTTGGAAGATCCACTATCAGGGCAATCCAGTTGGCGAATTTTTTATGGCACTTCCTACAGCTTTTTTAATTGAAGTTTTTACAGTAGCTTTATCAAGGAGTTGAAAAGGAACTACAATTTTTCTAGAATTTTTGGAGGAGTTTGGATTGGGAAAAAGTTGCTCCAAATCCACTACATTACTGTTTGACAGTTCCTGGATTGAAAAGGTGTTCTTCATCTTTCCTTTGCATTTTTTATGGTCAAGGTAATTCTCCATCCAAATCTAAATGATAAGCATGTTTAGGTAATTCTCCATCCAAATCTAAATCTCCTTTGTAGTACTAGTTAATTTCAACTTTTGAAGTTTTAGTTATTAGATCCTCTGCTTCACTTGCTTTCAAAAATACCTTTTTATCACTATCTAAAGGTTTAGGGGTCTCCCACCTACGTGAGATGGACAGTGGGAGATGAGATGGATAGTAGATCCACCTTGTGCAAGTTTATGAGATACCTAAGAGAGTCTATGAGTTATTAGTTTTACGATCCCTTATAACAAAAGTGTTTGTTTCGAGGAACGCCTACTTTTTGGAAAAGCAATTTCTATTAGATAGAAATGACATTGTTGTTAAACTTAATGAAGTTCAAGATGATCATCAAATCCCACAAGTAGTGGAAACAAATGAGCAATAAGAGCCTCACACACAACCTCTGAAAAGGTCAGATCGAGTCAAGAAGTAACCTAAAAGGTTCGATTTTCTTCATGAGATGGGCCAATCGGATAGTGATCCAAAAATTTATGAAGAAGCTATGTTGGATGGACATTAACTCGAGACATTGGCTTGATGCCATGAGATCCAAAATAGACTCCATGTACTCCAACAAAGTATAGACTTTGGTTGATCCACCGAAGAGAATAGTTCCCATTAGTTGGAAGCGGATCTATAAGTGAAAGCCAGGGGTCAATGGCATGACTAGTTGCAAATGGATCTATAAGTATCGTTTTCGAGGAAACTTTTCACCGGTCATAAGAATAATGTACAGTTTATTGTGCTTTATATTGATGGCATCCTTCTCATTGGAAATGAGGTAGGTATATTAGCGTGTACTAAAACATGGTTATCTACTCAGTTCTCCATAAAGGATTCAGAAGAAACATCCTACGTATTGGGAATATGTATCTATAAAGATAGATCAAGGAGGATGCTGGGCTATCCCAAACCCTATACATTGACAAGATACTAAAAAGGTTTAGTATAGAAGAATCTATGAGAGGGTTCCTTCCCTTGGGACATGGTATTCATCTCTTCAAGTATATGGCCCCTAAAACTGATTACGAAAGATGAAAAATGTCCTACATGCTTTATGCATTTGCTATTGGAAGCATAATATATGCCATTCAATGTACGAGATGGGATATGGCACAACTTCTAAGTGTTATAAGTCGTTTCTAATCCAATCCTGGCGAAAGCCAATGGATAGCTGTAAAAGCAATCCTTAAGCACATGAGAAAGACTAAGGACTTATTTTTCATATACGACAATGGAGAATTGAAACTCGAGGGGTTTTTGGATTCTAGTTTTCAATCCGATGTAGATGACCTAAAATCCACTTCTAGACTCTTATTTTGTCTCAATGGTAGTGCAGTGAGTTGGAAGAGTTCCAAACAAGACACCATGGCCGACTCTACCACAAAGTCAGAATATATTGCGGCTTCAAATGCTGCAAAGGAAAGTGTTTGGATGAAAAACCTCATTCAAGGGTTAAAAGTAGTGCCTAACATTACTAAGCCAGTAGTTGCCTTTTATGACAACAATGAGGAGGTAGCACAAGCTAAAGAGCCAAGATCTCATCTACAATCCAAGCATATATTGGGGCGATATCATTTGATCCAAGAGATCATTGATAGAGGCGACATCCGAGTGGAGAGAGTTGCCTCGAAAGAAAATATAAAAGATTCACTAACTAAACCCCTATTGCAAAAGGTCCTTGAAAGATATTTGGAGAATATGGGCCTTAAGAATATGGGAAATTGGCTTTAGGGGAAGTAGGAGATTGTTGGAATAGTGTTCTGAAAGCCAATTAGATTGGCCTTGTAAACTATTTCCTTGTAAGACATGTTGATTGAATGATATTCTTGATATGCCATGTTCATCTTATGTTCATTATTACTTCACCAGCATTTGGTTGAAGCCCTTAGATCACACAAGACTATAGGACTTGGTCACGCACTAGGTGGCAATCATGGAATAAGTCTTATACAATCATGATTTTAAATCTTCCAAGTCATAGGATCTTACAAGATAGGGAATCTAAGATCCAGATAGATTTGCACTAACGATGCATAAATCCAAGGGTTAGATATTGCTCTATTCCGTGAGCAATCCCATATGAGATATGGATGCATGCTAGTGGATACTTGTTAGAGAACAAGGCACAAGTTCTTCAGCTTACACTAGTGAATATTGTAAGTCCTTTAACATGAGGATCCATAGTAATCTTGTGTTTAAGTCCTCATACTTTGACTCTTCCCTGGTTACCTAGTGGGCCTTTCTAGTGGTGATTGGACATAAGCTAATTAGAGATGGAGGTTTGTGAGATCAAAGATGAAATTCGACTCCTTGTCATTGTCAAGAGCAAGTTCATCTCCTACGTATTCTATAATGATCGACCCCAAAAAATCCTTGTGCAAGGTAATACGTGTTGGAGTAGTGCCCAACAAGCCGATTAGATTGGCCTTGTAAAAGTTATTTCCTTGTAAAATAATCTTAATCGAATGATATTCTTTATATGGCCACCTTCATCTTATACTTTATATTACTTCACTTGCATTTAGATGAAGCCCTTAAATCACTTATGACTATAGGACTTGGTTCGATGACCATGGAATAAGTCTCACATAGTCGTGATCTTAAATCTTTCAAGTCATAGGATCTTAAGAGATAGGGCATCTGAGATCCAAATAGACTTGCACTAACGATGCATAAATCCAAGAGTTGGATATTGCTCTGTTCCATGAGCAACCGTATGAGATATGGGTGTATGTTGGTGGGCGCTTGTCAGAGAACAAAGCACTGAAGACCCTCTGAAGAATCCACTAGATAGCCATAGTAGCAAGTTAGTAGTGGTTAATTCTCTTGAGTCATCTGACTTGAGGATCCATGGTAACCTTATGTCCGGTCCTCATGCTTTGACTATTCCTTGACCACTTAGCAGGTCTTTTGAGTTAAGGTTGTGTATGAGCTACTTGGCATTGAGGTTTGTGATATCCAAGATGGAATTTGACTCCTCACTTTTGTGAAGGGGGAGTACATCTCTTATGTATTCTATAATGATCAATTCTAAGAAATCCTTGCGCAAGGTGGTGTGACAATTTGGAAAAGGAGTTTTCCAAAGGTGAGGTCACACAAGGGAATCGAACACTTAGAATAGAAACATAGTATCAAGTCTATTAGGAAGCCAACAAATGTTTTGCCCTATGTCTCTTTCGGGAGATAGGAGACTGAAGGACCATATTTACATAGTACGCATAGAGCTATGATGGTTCTCCAGAATATTCACTTCGGCCAATTAGTTGGGCCCCATGGGCTTAAGGTTGGACATCAACCATGGAGATTGGGTACTCTTCAATTAATGAGATTAATTGAATTGAGTCAATTAATTTAAAATGAGTTTTAAACTAAATTGAATATGAGATATTCAAAAATCACAAAGAGTTGTGAGCCCATGTCCAATGAATGACAGAACCTATTGGGTCACACACAAAAGCCAAATAACTTCCAAAATTGGTAGAGCAATTTTCTAAGTATTAGAAAAATCACCCTTTGGTGACCGATTTTGAAGGTTCCAATCTAACGATCAATTTTGGTTTGATTAATTTAAGTATTAAATTAATCAACTAATTTAAGAGTTAAATTAGATCAATAATTAAGGAGTTAATTATTTGGTACCATATTGACCATCAATTGGACAAGTTGACTTAAAGAGTTCAGTTGACTAATTTAAACTTAAGAGTTAAATCAAAGGTTAATTAATTAAATTAAAGTGTTTAATTTAATTAATGGGAAGAATAGTTTTTGGTGAAAAATTTAAATGAAGTGTTCATTTAAATTAGCATCTTAATTAATTTGTAATTAGATTCCAAATGAAATTGAAATGCACATGAAATTGAAGTAAGACCTGAATTTGAATTTTGCCAACTTGGCATGCCACTTGGGCGGTCACCTTGAGGAAGGTGTGATGCCAACTGGCATCACACCTTCCACCCTCTATATATAAATACAGAGTGCATGCAAAATTCAAAATTCACATTGCTGAAAGTGTGAGAATTAGATTCTTGCATTCCCTTAGAAATTCTCTATCTCCATGCATTGCATCATGTGTTGAAGCTTTGCATTTCTTATTTTTCCCAACCTAAAAATCATCCTCCTCTACCTCATTTTCTCCTCTGTAACTCTAGATTCTAGTGAGGGGAAATTGGAAGATAGTTCGTTGTGTGGATCATATCAATAGAGGCAAGGCACTTGACTTGCTCGGTTTTGGAGATCCACTTGCAGCAGCTTCCAGTTGGAGAATTTTTATGGAGCGATCCAGAATGATTTTTGGCTCTAATTTTTCATAGTTTCTTCCCTTGTCTATGGATGTATTCCAGATTTAATTTCGTGACTTTTGGAGCATTATAGCTAAGGTAAATATTGCCAACTTTTTGCTATGCCAGTTCCAGACAGTTTCTTGATTTGTGAGAGATAGTTGATCTTCTCCTTGTTTTTGAGCTACAAGAGGTAGTTTTTCATCCTAATCCGGATCTATGGCATGACTATATCTTTTTTAGCTCAAGAAGCTTAGTTATTTTCAAGCTTATGAAGTTTTAATTTATGGATCCTAGTGCTACTCTTACTTTCAAGTAGTATTGGAGCTTTTTTCATGCTATGTTTGGGATTATTTTTTGATTGATTCATATGATGAATTGATCAATATCACCAAATAATTTATCCAAGTGATGGATGGAGGGTTAGGTTGATGATGCTTGTGGCTCTATTGCTTGATGAATTGAAAGCATACTAATATGTGTTTTAAGTGTTGATTCATATGATTAATATGTTTTGATTCATATCTTTTAATGTTGAATGTTGATTTAGCATTAATTGATATTAAATGTTGATATCGCATTTTGATCATTGATGAAAAGAGTTTTGGTCATTTTTGGATCCAATGTGATTGGAGTTTTGTTGGAGAGTTTTGAACAATACGTACGATTCTTACTTGAACTTGATCTTTGAAGCTTGATTGAGCACTTAAATTTCCAGTTTTAAAATGTGTTTTAGATTTGGAAATCAGTCCATAATGTGTGATTTAATGTTTAGAATGAATTCTAGCATTTTTTGTGAACAAAAGTTGAGCCAAAAATGACCTAACTTGTCTGTGACCCAAAACAGCGGTTGCTGCTGACTTTGGTGCACATTGGTAAGGTTGTAACCAAGACTTACTACCCAGCCATGTGCTTGCCATGGCTAGCAGTGCCCGGTCATGGGTTGGGTGAGTTTTTGTGCAATTTTTGGTCTCTCTTGGTGACTACAAATGATTTTAAATCATGTATTATGGATGCACAAGTGTTGAGCAAGTTCTCAATATAATATTTGACATTTTTCAAGATCCTTAAATCTTGTTAAAATTTATCTCCAAATGTTCCATAAGTGTTATGCATGACCAATTATTTGTTAATTTGATCAACATTTAATTGTTAATTCTAGATTTTTTTATTGTTCATTTAATTATTGAATGGGTGATAAATAAATGGGGATGATCATGAGCCGTCAATATTGATTTTATTTATTTTAAGTTGTTGAAATGGGTTGTATTAAATTGGGGCTTGCATGCCTCTTTATTTCTACCTTGTAAATGTTACGAAAGTAGAATCACTAGGATTGAGGATTTCTTTCTCATGTAAAAGTTACATGGAGCAAAGGAGACCTTGGAGGCATGGATACTTTTGAAGACCCATAAATGTATGGGATACACTCATGTAATAGCTATATTTAATCAACCTACCTAAAATCAACTAGGTGGTGCACCTATGGCTCTAAGTGCACCACTTGGTTAGGCTCATGGTCATCCCACTCTAAGAGCATGCTAGGCGTATTTACTTATTTATGTTTTTCATATCCTATTGATATATGAGCTGCATGGTTAGGATATAGAAAACTCAAATAAGAAGATAACATGATGACATTTTTACAAGCAAAAACCCTCTACTTTGAATGTCTAAGTGCTTTTCAAATATTAAGTCAAAATGGATACAAATTAAAAGAGTTTTAATTAATCTAAGTCTTCTACCAATAGTATATGGCATGACGATGCTACCACCTTTATGTGATATACATCCGGTCATGGGGGTCATACTTAGGTGGAAAGCTATGACCATGCACTTTGCATAAGATGCACCTTTTGATTTGAGAATGCCCACACATTATACACTCGGGCACGGGGGATGTTGTGGTGCCCGTCTTGAATCAAAGTTTGATTGGTAGGTTTGACTTAACAGCGAGTAATGTAGAGGTCGTCCATTAGGGGATCTACATGGAATGGTGAGGCAAAATATATCAAGAATTGTATGAGATGCAACTAGCAAAAGTTGTTTACCTTTGGATTGCTCGTGGATATACATCCGGTCACGGGGGTCTACTAGCAAGTCTTTAGGATCTTGATTCTCACTAGGAAATATGATTTCCCAAATTCTTCTTGGTGGCGAAGGATTTGATAAAATAGTGGGAGGAAAACATACTTGAAAGACCATGAACATGTTTTTAATATCAAATTCAACCACATGTTTATTCTCTTTTAACCTTTGAGGATTTATGAAATCTCAAGAATGTCTTAAAATTCCACTCAACGTTATTTTGGAAACCAATAAACCAACGGGCCAAACTTCCATGATTGACTTAACATAAAAAATCATTCTAGATTCCTAGAAGCAGATATATTTCCTATATCAAGGTGTTCCTAATCCCAAGGGGACTAATGTGGATCAAGAGACACTTTGTGAAAAGTTCACGAATCGAGTTTAGAAAAGTTCTATCCCATAGTTTCTTAGTGACATCTACAAACTTTAAAAGTCTCAAACACATATGAATAGTACCTTGGTTAGAGTTTACAAGAGTTGTAAAGCAAAAAAGGTATGAGAAGTTTATGGTGTCAAAAGAGATTTTCAAGCTAGGATGGATGTGAAGTCATCTATCATCGACTACAGTCCAAAGATGATTAGGCTTGGGAAGCTTTTTTCTACTTGGATGTAGTGATGAACAATAATCTCCATGAGGATTTGATCATCACATCCTCACTGAGTTTTATTGATCAAAATGTTGATCTTGAAGGAGACTACCATGATAAGGGCAAACCTTTGACACTTGTTTCCTCCTCCAAGCCTATAGGCCCTAGGGGTGCTAGAAAAAGAGGTAAAAGGAAGAAAAGTTCTTCCTCCAAGGGAAAACAACTATTAAAGGCATTCATATGTATCAAGAAGAATATAGAGGATATAGTCAATATTATTTAATTTGTTTCTACTTTGGCTAGATAGGCCAGTGGAAGCAATTTTGCAAGAATTACCTTGCAACCTTTTGGAAGGGTATGTACTTTATTGAATTGTATTCTTCCTCATGGATATGTGATATCGCATGTGGTTCTTTTCTTTATAAGTTGCTACAAAGAATAAGAAAGAAGAATAAAACTTAGTGATGTGGATATGATCCAATGCCTTGACTAAGGAGCAAGAGTTGTGACCAAAGCCGAAGGCGTATAATAAGTTGGACTTATGGAACTCCATAATTGTATTGAAACCTTGCTATTGTGTGCCATAGGTTGTTGAGAATACTATTTCAATCCCCGTATTTATATAGTGAAGGATTTGATCCTTCTATATCAAATGGGATATTTTAGGCATTAAAGAATGGGTTCTTTAATTGCTTATGGTACACTTAACAAAGGATTATACATATTGGATTCTCAACTATCACTAATGCACTTTCAACAAAGTAAGAGAAAGTTAGATATCTAAGAAGAAGCCATGTTGTGGCATGCATGAATTGGGCATATTTCTAAGAAATAGGATGAACGGTTTAGAAGCTCTCAAAGCCTTAAATGTTAGTGGCATTGAAGATCTTTCTATTCGTGAATCTTGTTTAAAGGGGTAAATTACCAAGGCTCCTTTTGTAGGACAAACGGAGCGCTCCAAAAGTCTTTTGGATTTGATCCATATGGATGTTTGCGGACCACTAAGAGTTAATGAGAGAGAAGGCTATTCCTACTTCATCACCATCATCGATGAATATAGTCGGTTTGGACACATGTTTCTTATAAAGAACAAGTCCAAAGCCTTTGAAAAGTTCAAAGAGTATAAGAGTGAAGTGGAAAAGCAATTAAGGCTAAGTATTAAAGCTCTTCAATTGGATCGAGGAGAAAATACTTGAGCACCGAATTCTTAGATTACCTAAGGGAGAATGACATTCTCTTACAATAAACTCCAACCGACAATACCTAAAATAATGGAGTAGTCGATAGGAGAAAGTGTACCTTGTTAGACATGGTACGCTCTATGATGAGCTTCTTCGATATGCATATATCCTTTTGGAGATACGCCTTAAAGACGATGGCGAAGTTATTAAGTGTAGTACCTTCAAAGTCGGTGCCCAAAGCACTACATGAGATATAGCATGTACCCTCTTACTAATATACCTTAGTTTGAGGATCTCCCACCTACGTTAAATAGACAATAGGAGATAAGTTGGATAGTAGATCCACCTTGTGCAAGTTTGTGGGATACCCAAGAGAGTCTATGGGTTATTACTTATGTGGTCCATCGGAACAAAAAGTGTTTGTTTCGAGGAAAGCTACCTTTTTGGAAAAGGAATTTCTATTAGATAGAAAAAGGCGTTGTTGTTGAACTCAGTGAAGTTCAAGATGATCATCAAATCCCACAAGTGGTAGAAACAAATATATATCAAAGAGCCATGCACATAACCTCTAAGAAGGTCGAACCGAATCAAGAAGCATCCCGAAATGTTTGGATTGCTTCATGAGACTGGCCAATTGGATGATGATCCGAAAACCTGTGAGGAAGTTATGTTGGATATAGAATTGGGACATTGACTTGAAGCCATAAGATCCGAAATGGACTCCATGTACTCAAATAAAGTATGGACTTTGGTAGATCCACCAAAGGGAATAGTTCTCGTTGGTTGCCAGTGGATCTATAAGCAAAAACTTGGAGTAGATGGAGAAGTGGTGACTTTTAAGGCACGATTAGTAGCAAAAGGTTGCACTTTAGGACCCGGTATCGATTTTGAGGAAACCTTTTCGCCGGTTGCTATGCCTAAGTCCATTCGGATTCTATTAGCTATAGCCACATATTATGACTATTAGATATGGCAAATGGATGTGAAAATTGCTTTCATCAATGGTGATATTGAAGAAGAAATCTATATGGAGCAACCACAAGGTTTTACATCCAAGGGGAGTGAGCAAAAGGTTTACAAACTCCAGAGATCTTTTTATGGACTCAAACAAGCATCCCGAAGTTGGAACATACATCTTGGCAAAACGGTCAAACCATTTGGCTTTGTTAAAAATGTGTATGAACTATGTGTGTACAAAAAGGCTAGTGGGAGTAGCGTACAGTTTATTATACTTTATGTCAATGACATCCTTGTCATTGGGAATGAGGTAGCAATGTTTGAGTGTACGAAAGCGTGGTTATCTACACAATTCTTCATAAAGGATTTGGGATGAGTATCCTACATATTAGGAATATATATCTATAGAGATAGATCTAAGAGGATGCTGGGACTATCCCAAACCCCGTACATTAACAAGATACTGAAGAGGTTTAATATGGAAGAATCCAAGAAGGGATTTTTTCCCATAGGATATGGCATCCGTCTCTCCAAGTCTATGGCCCCCAAGACTGAAAATAAGAGATAAAGTATGCCCCACATACCTTATACCTCCATCATTGGGAGCCTAACGTATGCAGTTCAATGTACAATACTAAATGTGGCACACTCGCTAAGTGTTATGAGTAGGTTCCAATCCAAATCTAGTGAAAGTTATTGGATAGCCATTCAAGCAATCCTTAAGTACTTCAGAAGGACAAAGGACTTATTTTCGGTATATGGCAATGGAGAATTGAAACTAGAGGGGTTTTCGGATTCAAGTTTCCAATCCAATGTAGATAACCTCACATCCACTTCTGGATTTATATTTTGCCTCAATGACAGCATGGTGAGTTGGAAGAGTTCCAAACAAGACACCACAACCGTGACAACCACTGAGGTAAAATAATTTGTGGTTTTGGAAACCACAAAAGAAGGTGTTTGGATAAAAACTTCATCTAAGAGTTGGATGTAGTGCCTAGCGTGCATGAGCCCACAATTGTCTTTGGAAGATAATTTTGGAATTGAGCCAAGATCTCATCAGTGATCCAAACAAGGTAAATGTGTTATCAATTGATATATGATATCAATTAATAGAGGTGAGAACTGAGTGGACAAAGTTGCCTCAAAATAGAATTAAGCAAAACCATTGTCTGAAACCCTAAGAGCAAAAACTCTTTGAAGAACATCTTGAGAAGATGGGTCTCAAGGCCATGGGGCATTGACTTTAGGGTAAGTGGGAGATTGTTGGAATAGTGTCCGGCAAGCCAATTAGATTGGATTTGTAAAAGCTATTTCCTTATAAAACAATCTTGATTGAATAATATTCTTTATATGACCACATTCATCTTATGTTTTATATTACTTCACTTCTATTTGGATGAAGCCCTTATATCACATATGACTACGGGATTGTTCGATGACCATGGAATAAGTCTCACACAGTCGTGATCTTAAACCTTTCAAGTCATAGGATCTTAAGAGACAGGGCATCTATGATCCGGATAGACTTGCACTAACGATGCATAAATCCAAGAGTTAGATATTGCTTCGTTCCATGAGCAACCATATGAGATATGGGTGCATATTAGTGCGTGCTTGTTAGAGATCAAGGCACTGAAGACCCTCCAAAGAATCTACTAGATAGCAGTAATGGCAGGTCGGTAATAGTTAATTTTCCCTCTTACGCTAGTGCATATTATTAGTCCTCTTACTTGAGGATCCATGGTATCCTTGTATCCGGTCCTCATGCTTTGACTCTTCCTTCACCACTTAGTGGGTCTTTCATGTTGAGGTTAGGTATGAGCTACTTGGCATGGAGGTTTGTGAGATCCAATACGGTATTCGTCATTTTTGTGAAGGGCGAGTGCATCTCCTATGTATTCTATAATGATCGATTCCAGGAAATCCTTACGCAAAGTGGTGTGACAATTTGGAAAAGGAGTTTTTCAAAGGTGAGGTCACAAAGGAAAATCGAATATTGAGAATAGAAACATAGTATCGAGGCTATTAGGGAGCCGATAAATATCTTGCCCTAGGCCTCTTTCCGGAGATAGGAGATGGAAGGACCGTATTTTCATGGTACGCATAGAGCTATATGGTTCTCCAGGATATTCATTTTGGCCAATTAGTTGGGCTCCATGAGCTTGAGGTCGGACATCGACCATACAGATGAGGTACTCTTCAATTAATGAGATTAATTGAATTGAGTCGATTAGTTTAAAAGGAGTTTTAAACTAAAATGAATATGAGATATTCAAAAGTCATAAAGAGTTGTGAGCCCATGTTCAATAAATGGTAGAACCTATTGGGTCACACACAAAAGCCAAATAGCTTCCAAAATTGGTAGAGCAATTTTCTAAGTGTTAGAAAAATCACCCTTTGGTAACCAATTTTCAAAGTTCCAATCTAACGATCAATTTTAGTTTGATTAATTTAAGTGTAAAATTAATCAACTAATTTAAGAGTTAAATTAGACCAATAATTAAGGAGATAATTATTTGGTACCATATTAACCATCAATTTGACAAGTTGACTTGAAGAGTTAAGTTGACTAATTTAAGCTTAAGAGTTAAATCAAAGGTTAATTAATTAAATTAAAGTGTTTAATTTAATTAATGGGAAGAATAGTTTTGGAGGGAAAATTTAAATGAAGTGTTCATTTAAATTAGCATCTTAATTAATTTGTAATTAGATTCCAAATGAAATTGAAATGCACATGAAATTCAAGTAAGACTTGAATTTGAATTTTACCAACTTGGCATGCCACTTGGGCAGTCACCTTGAAGAAGGTGTGACGCCAACTAGCATCACACATCCAACCCTCTATATATAGATATAGAGTTCATTCAAAATTCAAAATTCACATTGTTGAAAGTGTGAGAATTAGATTCTTGCATTCCCTCCAAAATTCTCTCTCTCCATGCATTATATCATGTGTTGAAGCTTTGCATTTCTTCTTGTTCCCAACCTGAAAATTGGCCTCCTCTACCTCATTTTCTCCTCTCTAACTCCAGCTTCTAGTGAGGGGAAATTGGAAGATAGTTTGTTGTGTGGATCATATCAATAGAGGCAAGCCACTTGACTTGCTCGATTTTGGAGATCCACCTGCAATAGCTTTCGGTTGGTGAATTTTTATGAGTGTTACAGAAGGCTTTTTGGCTCCAATTTTTCACAGTATCTTTCCCTGTGTGTGTAGGTATTCCAAATTTAATTTCATGATTTTTGGAGTAGTATTTCTAGGGCAAACATTTCCATCTTTCCGCTGTGCCAGTTCCAGACAGTTTCCGGATTCGCGAGAGATAGTTGATCTTCTCCTTGTTTTTGAGCTACAAGAGGTAATTATTTATCCTAATCTAGATCTATAGAATGACTAGATCCTTGGTAGCTTGATTAACTTAGTTATTTTCAAGCTTATGAAGTTTTAATTTATGGATCTCAACGCTACTCTTTCCTTCAGTACGATAATTTGGAAAATGAGTGTTTCAAAGATAGGTCATAAAGAAGAATCGGACATTGAGAATAAAAACATAGTATCGAGGCTATTAGGGAGCCAACAAATATCTTATCCTAGGCCTCTTTTGGGAGATAGAAGATAGAAGAATCGTATTTGTATGGTACGAGTAGAGCTAGAATAGTTCTCCAAAACTAATCATTTCGGCCAAGTAGTTGGGCTTCATTAGCTTGAGGCTGGACATCGACCTTAGAGAACGAGTATTCTTCAATTGATGGAGGTTAATTAAATTGAGTCGATTAGTTTAAAGAAGTTTAAACTAAAATGAATATATGATATTCAAAAGTGACCAGGAGTTATAAGCCCATGTCCAATGAAGGGTAGAACATAATGGACCACACACAAAAGCCAATTGCATTTCCTACTTGATGAAGGAGAATTTTTTAAGAGTTAGAAAATCACTCCTAGTGGACTGATTTTGAGGTTAGAAAATTGAGGTCATTTTTGGCTTGTTTAATTTAACTGTCAAATTGATCAATTAATTTAAAGAGTTAAATAAGGCCAATAATTAAGGAGTTAATTATTTGGTGCCGGTGTGAGAACAACATGTTTAGATCCTTATTAACATGTGTAGCCTAGTTAATTTTAGTTTTTAAAGTGTTAATTATTAGATCCTAGCACTATATGTCCCTTTAGATCACACTCAGTTCGGACACTTGTATCTTATGAAGTACAAGTCCGAAGCCTTTGAAAAGTTCAAAGAGTATCGGTGTGAAGTAGAAAAGCAAAAAGGACTTACTATTAAAGCTTTTTGATCGGATCAAGAGGAAGAATACATAATTACCAAATTTTTGGATTATCTAAAGGAGAATGGGATTCTCACTCAATGGACTCCACCCGACACACCCCAACACAACGAAGTAGATGAGAGGAGAAATCGTACTTTGTAGGACATGGTGCATTCCATGATGAGCTTTTTTGATGTACCTATTGTTGGAATAGTACCCCCACAAGACAATTAGATTGACCTTACAAACTATTTCACTTGTGATACAATCTTGATTAAATGATATTCAATAAATGGTCATCTTCATCTTATGTTTATTTCTACTTCATTAGCATTGGGCTGAAGCCCTTAGATCACACAAAGAGCATAGGACTTGGTCACGTACTGGGTTGTGATCATGAAATAAGACTTATACAGCCGTGATCTTAAATCTTCCACGTTGTAGGATCTGAAAGCAAGAATAGCATTAGGATCCATAAACTGAAACTTCAAAGGCTTGAAAGTAACTAAGATACTCAAACAACTAGGAATCCAGTCATGCTATAGATCTAGATTAGGATGAAGAATTACCTTTTGTAGCTCAAAACAAGGAGAAAATCAAGTATCTCTCTCGGATCCAAAAACTATCTAGAATCGGCATAGCGAAAAGGCAACAATCTTAGCCCAAGTTATACTACTGAAAAAATCACCAAATTAAATATGGAACACCTTCACACACGGAGGAAGCTACTGTGAAAAAATTAGAGCAAAAAACCTTCTGGATTGTTCCATAAAAATTCGCCAATTGGAGCTACTGCAGGTGGATCTCCAAAATTTAGCAAGTTAAGTGCCATGCCTCTACTGATATGATCCACACTCCAATCAATCTTCCAATTTCCCCTCACTAGAAGTTGGAGTTAGAGAGGAAAAAATGAGGTAGAGGAGGCCAATTTTTAGGTTGGGAAGAAGAAGGCATACAAAGCTCAATACATGATGCAATGCATGGAGAGAGAGAGAGAGAGAGAGAGTTTTAGAGGGAATCTAAAGAATCTAATCTTCACACTTTCAGTAATGTGTGTTTTGAATTTGCTCACCCTCTATATCTATATATAGAGGGTGGAAGGTGTGATGCTAGTTGGCATCACACCTCCCTCAAGGTGACCGCCCATGTGGCATGCCAAGTTAGCAAATTCAAAATCAAGTCTTACTTGAATTTTATGTGCATTTCAATTACATTTTGAATCTAATTCCAAATTAATTAAGATGCTAATTTAAATGAACACTTCATTTAAAATTTTCCTCCAAAAGGTATTCTTCCTATTAATTGAATTAAACACTTTAATTTACTTTTAATTTAATTAATTATCTTTTGATTTAACTTTTAAATCAAACAAGCTTAACTCTTAAGTTTAAACTAGTCAACTTAACTCTTTAAGTCAACTTGACCAATTGATGGTCAACATGGCACCACATAATTAACTCCTTAATTATTAGTCTAATTTAACTCTTTAAATTAGTTGATTAATTTAACACTTAAATTAATCAAACCAAAATTGACCATTAAATTGGATCCTTGAAAATGGGTCACCAAAGGGTGAGTTTTTCTAACATTTAGAAAATTGCTCTACCAATTTTGGAAGCTAATTGGTTTTGTGTGTGACCTAATAGGTTCTACCATTCATTGGACATGGGCCGCAACTCTTTGTGACTTTTGAATATCTTATATTCATTTTAGTTTAAAACTCCTTTTTAAACTAATCGGCTTAATTCAATTAATCTCATTAATCAAAGAGTACCCAATCTCTATAGTTGATGTCCAACCTCAAGCCCGTGAAGCCCAACTAATTGGTTGAAATGAATATTCTAGAGAACCATCATAGCTCTACGCTTACCACACAAATACGATCCTTCCGTCTCTTATCTCTTGAAAGAGGCCTAGGGCAAGATATTTTTCGGCTCCCTAATAGCCTCGATACTATGTCTCTATTCCCAATGTTCAATTCCCTTATGTGACCTAACCTTTGGAAAACTCATTTTCCAAATTGTCACACCACCTTGCGAAAGGATTTCTTGGAATTGATTATTATAGAATACATAGGACATGTATTCGCCCTTCACAAAAGCGAGGAGTTGGATTCCATCTTGGATCTCACAAACCTCCATACCAAGTAGCTCATACCTAACCTCAACCCAAAACACCCACTAAGTGGTCAAGGAAGAGTCGAAGCATGAGGACCAAACACAAGGTTACCATGGATGCTCAGGTTAGAGAACTAATAATATGCACTAGCATAAGTTAGGGAACTTGCCACTACCGACTTCCTACTACAGCTATCTAGTGGATTCGCCGATGGGTCTTCAATGCCTTGTTCTCTACCAAGCAGTCATATCTCATATGGTTGCTTATGGAATGGAGCAATATCTAACTCTTGGATTTAAGCATCGTTAGTGCAAATTTATTCGGATCTTGGATGCCCTATCTCACAAGATCCTATGACATAACAAATTTAAGATCACGACCGTGTAAAACTTATTCCATGGTCATCGAACCAAGTGCCATAGTCATGAGTGATCTAAGGGCTTCATCCAAATGCAAGTGAAGTAATAAAAAGCATAAGATGAAGATGGCCATATAAAGAATATCATTCAATCAAATTGTTTTACAAGAAAATAGCTTTTACAAGGCCAGTCTTATTGGCTTGCCGGGTACTATTCCAACAATCTCCCACTTACCTTAAAGTCAATGCCCCATGGCCTTGACACCCATATTCTCAAGATGTTCTTCAACGACCTCTTGATTTACGGGTTTTGTTAGTGGATCTGCTAAATTCTTTTGAGGCAACTTTGCCCACTCATTTGTCGCTTCTATCAATTTGATATCATATATCAAATGATAACGTATTTATAGTATTTGGATTAGTGATGAGATCTTGGCTCAAGTCCTAAGTTGTCTTCTAAAGACAACCATGGGCTCATGCACACTAGGCACTACATCTAACTCTAGGATGGAGTTTTTCATCCAAACTCCTTCTTTTACTATTTCCAAAATCACAAATTATTTCACCTTAGTGGTTATCTCGGCTGTGGTATCTTTTTGGAACTTTTCCGACTCACCATGCCACGATCTACATCGAATTGGAAACTTTAATCCAAAAACCCTTTGAGTTTCAATTCTTCATCATCGTATCCAAAAAAATAAATCCTTAGTCCTTCTCAAGTACTCAAGGACTGTTTTAACGGCTATCCAATAACTCTCATTGGGATTGAATTGGAACCTACTCGTAATGGTTAGTGAGTCTGCCACATCCGACATTGTACATTGAACTTCATACATTATACTACCGATAGCGGAGGCATAAAGTATGTGGGACATGCTTTGTCACTCATTTTCAGTCAATTCTTTCGTATCTAGTCAATGTACGGGATTTGGGATAGCCCCGGCATCCTCCCAGATCTATCTCTATAGACACGTATTCCTAATACGTACGATGCTTTCTCCCAAATCCTTTATGGAGAGATATGCAGATAACCACACTTTAGTACACTCTAAGATTCCTACCTCATTCCCAATGAGAAGGATGTCATCGACATAAAGCACAATAAACTGTACACTCTCCCACTAGCCTTCTTATACACACATGGTTCATACACATTTCTGACAAAGCCAAACAATTTGACCATTTTGTCAAATGTATCTTCCAACTTCGAGATGATTATTTGAGTTTATAAATAGATCTCTGGAGTTTGCAAACTTTTTGCTCCCTCCCCTTGGATGTAAAACCTTGTGGTTACTCCATATAGATTTCTTCTTCAATATCTCCATTGAGGAAAGGGGTTTTAACATCTATTTGCCATATCTCATAGTCATAATATGCGGCTATGGCAAGTATAATCCGAATGGACTTAGGCAATGTAACTGGTAAAAAAGGTTTCCTCAAAATTAATACCTGATCTTTGAGTGTAACCTTTTTCCACTAGTCGCGCCTTAAAAGTCACCACTTTTCCATCTACTCTAAGCTTTCGCTTGTAGATCCACTTGCAACGAACATAAACTTTTCCCTTTAGTCGATCTACCAAAGTCCATACTTTGTTTGAGTACATGGTGTCCACTTCGGATCTCATGGCTTCAAGCCAACATCCTGAATCTATGTTCAACATAGCTTCCTCATAGGTCTTCGGATCATCATCCGTTTGGCTAGTATTATGAAGAAATCCGAACCTTTCGGGTTGCTTCTTGATTCGATCCGACCTACGTAGAGGTTGTGTGTGAGGCTCTTTGACATTTATTTATTTCTACCGCATTTGGGATTGGATGATTGTCTTGAACTTCACCAAGTTCAACAATAGTGCCTTTATCTATCTTATAGAAATTCCTTTTCCAAAAAAGTGGTGTTCTTCGAAACAAATACCTTTTGTTTTGAGGGATCATAGAAGTAATAACCCGAAGACTTTCTTAGGTATCCCACAAACTTCCGCAAAGTAGATTTACTATCCAACTTGTCTCCTACTAACCATCTCAAATATGCGGGAGACCCCCATACCATTTAAATAATGATAAGAGGGTGCTTTGCCGTACCACATCTCATGCGGTGTCTTTGGCACCGACTTTTGAAGGTACTACACTTAGTAACTTCGCCGATCGTCTTTGAGGTATATCCCCAAAAAATATATGCACATCGAAGAAGCTTATCGTGGAACGTACTATGTCCAACAAGGTATGTTTTCTCCTCTCGACTACTCCATAATGTTAAGTGTGCTGGGTGGAGTCCATTGTAAGAGAATCCTATTATCTCTTAGATAATCCAAGAATTTTGTGCTTAAGTATTCTCCCCCTCGATCCGATTGAAGAGCTTTAATACTAAGCCCCAATTGTTTTTCCACTTCATTTCTATGCACTTTGAACTTTTCAAAGGCTTCGGACTTGTACTTCATAAGATACATCTATCCAAATCGACTATAATCATCGGCGAAGGTGATGAAGTAGGAATGGCCTCATCTCCCACTAACTCTTAGTGGTCCACAAACATCCATATAGATAAAATCCAAAAGACTTGTGGAATGCTCCGCTTGTCTTACAAAATGAGCCTTGGTCATTTTTCCCTTTAAACAAGACTCACAAGTAGAAAGATCCTCAAAGCCACTAACATTTAGTGCTTTGAGAGTTTCTAACTTGTACATCCTATTTTTAGAAATATGTCCAAGCCTTGCATGTCATTACATGGCATTTTCTTGGATATCTAATTTTTCTTACTTTGTTGAAAATGCATTAGTTATGGTTGAGAATCCAATATATATAATCTTTTGTTAAGTGTACCATAAGCAATTAAAGAACCCATTCTTTAATGCCTTCAATCTCCCATTTGATATAGAAGGATCAAATCCTTCACTATCCAAAATGAGAATTTGAAATAATGTTCTCAACAATATATGGCACATAATAGCAAGGGTTCAATACAATTATGGAGTTCCCTAAGTTCAACTTATTATATGCCTTCGCCAAGGTGGTGGATCATATCCACATCACTTAGTTTTATTCTTCTTTCTTATTCTTTGTAATAACTTACAAAGATAAGAACCACATGCAATATCAAATAAGAATTTCTCCTTAAATGCACTTCAATAAAGTACATACCCTTCCAAAGGGCTGTAAGGTGTTCCTTGCATAATGGCTTCCAATGACCTATCTAGCCAAAGTAGAAATAAATAATATTAACTATATCCTCTATAATCTTATCGACTCCTCAAGATGCCTTTAATAGTTATTTTCCCTTGGAGGAAAAACTTTTCTTCCTTTTACCTCCCTTTCTAGCACCCCTAGGGCCCATAGACTTGGAAGAGGAAACAAATGTCAAATGTATGCCCCTGTCATGGTAGTCTCCTTCTAGATCAACACTTTGATCAATAAAACTCGACAAGGATGTGAGGATCAAATCCTCTTGGAGATCATTGTCCATCACTATGTCCAAGTAGAAAAAACTTCTCCAAGACTAATTATCTTTAGATCATAGTCGATGACACATGACTTCTCATCCATCCTAGCTTGAAAAATCACTTTTGACAACATGAACTTCTCATACCTTGTTTGCTTTACAACTCTTGTAAACTTTAACCAAGGTATTATTCATGTATCTTTGAGACTTTTTAAATTTGTAGATTCCATCATGAGACTTTGGGGTAGGAAGATCCTAAACTTAATTCGTGAACTTTTCACATGTCTCTTGATCTACATTGATCCTCATGGGATTATGAGCATTTTGATATAGGACATATATCCCCTTCTAGGAATCTCGAACAACTTTTGAGGTTAGGTCAATTGTGGAAGTTTAGCCAAGTTGGTTTATTGTTTCCAAAAATAATGTTAAGTGGAATATTAAATCATTCTTGAGATTTTAGAAATCCTGAAGGGCGAAAAAGAGAATAAGTGTGTTATTGAATTTGATATTAAAAACATGTTTATGGTCATTCAAGCATATTTTCTTCCTACTATTTTATCAAATTCTTCACCTCTAAGACGAATTTAGGAAATCATATTTCCTAATGAGAATCAAGATCCCAAGGACTTGCAAGTAGACCCCCCTAACCGAGTGTCATCCATAAGTAATCGAAGGGTAAGCAATTTTTCCTAATTGCATCTCATGCAACTCTTGATATATTTTGTCTCACTTTTCACATAGACCCACGTAACCGTGTGCCATTTATGGTACTAAGTGTTAAGTGAACCTACCAATCAATCTTTGACTCAAGATGGGCACCACATCATCCCCCATAATCGAGTGCCAATGTGTGGGCGTTCCCAAGTTAAAGTGCATCTTATGCTAAGTGCATGCTCACAACTTTCCTCCTAAGTGTGACCCACTGAGTGGCTTGTGGCCCAACGACATGAGTCTCCTGCATAATGTGGAAGGTCAGGAGTTCGAGCCCTAACGGACTCCTAATGTGTGTGTGTATAAATAACAAAAAAAGAAAAAAAGTGTGACCCCCATAACCAAGTGCCATCACATAAAATCGGTAGCATCGTCATGGCATACACTATTGGTAGAAGGCTTGGGTTAATTAAAACTCTTTTAATTTATATCCATTTCAACTTAATATTTGAAAATAACTTAGACATTCTAAGTGGAGGGCTTTTGCTTGCAAAGATCAGGTTTTCTATATCCTAAACATGCATCTCATACATCAATAGGATATGAAAAATATAAATAAGTATATGCGCCTAGCATGCTCCTAGGGTGGGATGACCATGAGCCTAACTAAGTGGTGCACTTAGAGCCATAGGTGCACTAAGTAGTTGATTTTAGGTGGGTTGATTAAATCTAGCTATTACATGAATAGAAAACCTCATTCCTAGTGATTCTACTCTCATAACATTTAGAAGATAGAAATAAGAGGCATGCAAGCCTCAATTTAATACAACCCATTTCAACAACTTGAAACAAATAAAATCAATAGTAAAGGCTTATGATCATCCCTATTCATTCATCATCCATTCAATAATTAAATGAACAATAAACAAATCTAGAATTAATAATTAATTCCAACAATTAAATGCTTATCTCATAAACAAATAATTGAACAAGCATAGCATTTATGCCATAAGTTGGAGATTAACTTTAATTAGATTTTAAAAGCATTCAAAAAATGTCAAACATAATTTTGAGGACTTGCACAACACCTGTGCATCCATAACACATGATTTAATGCCATTTCTAGCCATTCAAGGAACCAAAAAGAAGCTCAAAACCTGCCCAATCCCAAACTGGGTGCTGTTGGCCAAGCTTGGCACACCGCTGGGCAGTAGCTCTTGGCTACTACTCTGCCAGCTTGCACCATTGCTGCCGGCAACCCTTGTTTTGGGGTCAAAGGCTAGTCAAGCCTATTTTTAGTGCAACTTTTGTGCACCAAATATTGTAGAACACTTTCTAGACATTAAACCACACATTATGGACCAATTTTCAGATCTAAAACTACTTTTAAATCTGAAAATTAAAGTGCTCAATCATACTTCAAAAATTCAAGTGAGAATCAAATTCTCCAAAAATCTTCAATCAAACTCCAATCTCATTGGATCAAAAAATGACCAAAACACTTTTGACCAAAGAAAACATGCTATATTATCATATAACATCGATTAATGCCAAATCAACATTCAACATTAACAACTATGAATAGAAACATACTGAAACATGAATCGACACTTAAATCACATAAAAGCATGCTTTCAATTCATCAAGCAATAGAGCTACAAGCATCATCAACCAAACAATCCAATCCATTACTTGGATCAAGTATTTGGGGATATTGATCAATTCATCACATGAATCAACCAACAATAATCCAAAACATAGTATGAAAAAGGCTCCGATACCACTTAAAAGCAAGAGTAGCATTAGGATCCATAATTCAAAACTTCAAAAGCGTGAAAATAACTAAGCTACTTAAGAAAATAGGGATCTAGTCATGCTATAGATCTAGTTTAGGAAGAATAATTACCTCTTATAGCTCAAAACAAGGAGAAAATCAAGTACCTCTCTCGGATCCAGAAATAGTATGGAATCAGCACAATAGAAAGGCAGCAACCTTTGCCCCGGTTATACTACTCCAAAAATCACCAAATTAAATCTGGAACACCTCTACACACTGAGAAAGCTACTATGAAAAAATTGGAGTAAAAAACATTCTGGATTGCTCCATAAAAATTCGTCAATCTGGAGCTACTGCAGGTGGATCTCCAAAATTTAGCAAGTCCAGTGCCTTGCCTCTATTGACATGATCCACACTCCAATCAATCTTCCAATTTCCCCTCACTAGAAGCTGGATTTAGAGAGGATAAAATGAGTTAGAGGAGGCTGATTTTTAGGTTGGGAAGAAGAAGAAATGCTAAGCTCAACACATGATGTAATGCATGGAGTGAGAGAGATAGAGAGAGAGAGAGAGAGAGCTTTGGAGGAAATGCAAACAATCTAATCTTCACACTTTCAACAATGTGTTTTTCAAATTTGCTCACCCTCTATATCTATATATAGAGGGTGGAAGGTGTGATGCAAACTGGCATCAGACCTTCCTCAAGTTGACCGCCCATGTGGCATGCTAAGTTGGCAAATTCAAATTCAAGTCTTACTTGAATTTTATGTGCATTTCAATTACGTTTTGAATCTAATTCCAAATTAATTAAGATGCTAATTTAAATGAACACTTCATTTAAAATTTTCCTCCAAAAATTATTTTTCCCATTAATTAAATTAAACACTTTAATTTAACTAATTATCCTTTGATTTAGCTCTTAAATTAGACAAGCTTAATTCTTAAGCTTAAACTAGTCAACTTAACTCTTTAAGTCAACTTGACCAATTGATGGTCAATATGGCACCAAATAATTAACTCTTTAATTATTGGTCTAATTTAACTCTTTAAATTAGTTGATTAATTTAACACTTAAATTAATCAAACCAAAATTGGCCATTAAATTGGATCTATTTAACACGCAAATACGGTCCTTCTATCCCTTATCTCCTGAAACAGGCATAGGGCAAGATATTTGTTGGCTCCCTAATAGCTTCGATACTATGTCTCTATTCCCAATGTTCAATTCCCTTGTGTGACCTCACCTTTGGAAAACTCCTTTTCCAAATTTTCACACCACCTTGCGCAAGGATTTATTGGAATCGATCATTATAGAATACATAGGAAATACACTCGCCCTTCACAAAAGCGAGGAGTCGGATTTCATCTCGGATCTCACAAACCTCCATGCCAAGTAGCTCATACCCAACCTCAACTCGAAAGACCCGCTAAGTGGTTAAGGAATAGTCAAAGCAAGAGGACCAAACATAAGGTTACCATGGATCATCAGGTAAGAGGACTAATAATATGCACTAGCGTAAACTGGAGAAATTACCACTACCGACTTGCTACTATGGCTATCTAGTGGATTCTCCGGTGGGTCTTTAGTGCCTTGTTCTCTAACAAGCACCCATTAACATGCACCTATATCTCATACGGTTACTCATGAAATGAAGCAATATCCACATCTTAGATTTATAAATCATTAGTGCAAGTCTATATGGATCTTAGATGCCCTGTCTCACAATATATAGGTGCATATTAGTGGGAGCACACTGAAGGCCCGTCCGGACAATCCACTAGATAGCTGAGGTGGCAAGTCGATAGTAGCAAGTTCTCCAGCTTACACTTGTGCATATAATCAGTTTTTTGATCTGAGGATCCATGTAAACTTTGTGTGTAGGTCCTCATCCTTTAACTCTTCCTGGGCCATGTCGCAGGTCGTTAAGATGAAGATTGGGCATGAGCTATTTACACATGGAGGTTAGTGAGATTCAAGATGAGATCCGACTCTCATCATTGTGAAGGGCAAGTGCATCTCCTATGTATTCTATAATGATCGATTCCAAAAAATCTAAGTGCAAAGTAGTATGGCAATTTGGAAAATGAGCTTTCCAAAGATAAGGTCATAGAGAGGAATCGAACATTTGAATAGAGACATAGAATCAAAGCTCCTAGAAAGTCAACAAATATCTTACCCTAGGTCTCTTTCAGGAAATAAAATATGGAAGGACTGTATTTGCATCGTACGTGTAGAGCTAGAATGGTTCTCCAAAAGCATTCATTTTGGTCAATGAGTTAGGCTCCATGGGCTTGAGGTTGGACATCGACCATGGAGTTTGGGTACTCTTCAATTAATAGAGATTAATTGAATTGAGTTGATTAGTTAAATGAGTTTAGATTAAGATGAATATAAGCTATTCAAAAGTCACAAAGAGTTGTGAGCCCATGTTCGATGAATGGTAGAACCTAATGAGTCGCACACAAAAGCCAATAGCATTTCCTAATTAATGAAGGAATTTTTCTAAGTATTAGAAAATTACTCCTAGTGGACCGATTTTGGAGGTTAGCAAAAATTGAGGTTATTTTTAGCTTGATCAATTTGATTGTTAAATTGATCAACTAATTTAAGGAGTTAAATTAGATCAATAATTAAGGAGTTAATTATTTGGAGCCAAATGACCATCAATTGGGAGACGCATCCTATGTATTAGGAATACGTATCTATAAAGATAGATCGAAAAGGATGCTGGGTCTATTCCAACCCCTTGCATTGACAAAATACTAAAGAGGTTTAGTATGGAAAAATCCAAGAAGAGAATCATTCCTATGGGACACTGTCTTTGTCTTTCTAATTCTATGGCCACTAAGATGGAAGAAGAGAGATAGAAGATGTCCCACGCACCTTATGCCTCTGCTATTAGGAGCATAATATATGTTGTTTAGTGTACAAGATCAAATTTAGCACACGCTCTGAGTGTCACGAGCAGCTTTCAATCCAATCTCGATGAAAGTCACTGGATGGCTGTTAAAGCAATCCTTAAACCCGAGGAGTTTTGAATTCGATACATATGACCTTATATCCACTTTTAGATTCATATTTTACCTCAATAGAGGCGCAGTAAGTTGGAAAAGTTCCAAACAATACAACATGGACGATTTAACCACAGAGGCACAATATTTTGCGGCTTCGAAAGTTACAAAGGAAGGAGTTTGGATCAGAAACTTCATCCAAGAGTTAGATGTTGTGCCTAGTATGTCATAGCCTGTAGTTATTTTCTATGACAATAATGGTACAGTTGCATAAGCTAAGGAGCTAAGATTTCATCAGCAATCCAAGCACATTTTGAGCCAATACCATTTGATCTGAAAGAACATTAGGAAAGGCGACATTTGAGTGGAAAGAGTTGCCCCAAAAAAGAATATTGCATATCCATGACTAAACCCCTAACCCAAAAGGTCTTGAAGGACATCTTGAGAAAATGGGTCTTAGGACTATGGGACATTAGCTTTAGGGCAAGTAGGAGATTGTTGGAATAATGCCTCGCAGCCAATGGGATTAGCATGTAAACTATTTCACTTGGAATACAATCTTAATTGAATGATACTCTTTATAAATGTCCATCTTCATCTTATGCTTATATTTATTTCACTAGCATTTAGTTGAACCCCTTCCTTATATCACACAATACTATAGGACTTGGTCACGCACTGCATAAAATCTTATGAAACAGAGCATCTAAGATTACTAACGATGCATAAATCCAAGGGTTGGATGTTGCCCTGTTACATGAGCAAACCATATGAGGTATGGGTGCTTGTTAGAAAATAAGGCACCGGAGGCTCGCTCAGAGAATCCACTAGGTAGCCGTAATGGCAAGTCGGTAATGGCAAGTTCTCCAGCTTACGCTACTGTATATAATTAGACCTTTGACTTGAGGATCCATGGTAACCTTGTGTTTAGGTCCTGATGCTTTGACTCTTCCTTAGCTGCGTAAAAGGTCATTTGGGTTGAGGTTGGGTATGAGCTACTTAGACAAGAAGGTTTGTGAGATCCAAGATAGGATCTAACTCCTCATCGTTGTGAAGGGCGAGTGCATCTCCTATGTGTTCTATAATGATCTATTCCAATGAGTCCTTGCGCAAGGCAGTATGACAATTTAAAAAATGAGTTTTCAAAAGATGAGGTCATGAATTGGAGTCGAACATTGAGAATAGAAACATAGTATGGAGGCTATTACGGAGTCGACAAATATCTTGCCCTAGGCCTCTTTCATGGAGATAGGAGATGGAATGACTGTATTTGCATGGTATGCGTAGAGCTAGAATGGTTCTCCAAAATCATTCATTTGGCCAATTGTTGGGCTCCATGGGCTTGAGGTTGTACACCGACTATAGAGATTATGTACTCTTCAACTAATGGAGATTACTTGAATTGAGTCGATTAGTTTAAAAGAGTTTAAACTAATGTGAATATATTATATTCTAAAGTCACAAAGAGTTGTGGGCCCATGTCCAATAAGCAATAGAACCTAATGGGTCACACACAAAATTCAATTGGAAATCCTACTTGATGAAGGGAGTTTTTCTATAATTGTTAAATTGATCTAAATAATTTAAGGAGTTCAATCAGACCAATTAAATTAAGGGTTAATTTAGTTTAGTGCCATATGACTATCAATTGGTCAAGTTAACTTGAGGAGTTAAGCTAACATTTTCTAGCTTAAAGACTTAAGCTAATTGACTTAAGTGTTAAGTCAAAGGTTAATTAATTAAATTAAAGTGTTTAATTTAATTAAAATGAAGAATTAATTTTGGAAGGAAAATTTAAATGAAGAGTTCATTTGGTGTGGCATTAGAATTATTTGGATGACATTTCATAAGATGAAATGAAGATTCCAAATGAAATTCAAATACAAGTGAAATGTGATTTCACATGCAACTTGCTTGCTTAGGTAGCACCTCATCGGAGTAGCTATGAAGAAGTGTAACGAATGAGAGTTGTTGAAACTAGTATATTGGAAGATCAATCAGCCAAAATAACCATGAGCATTTACGATATTGTAAGTTTCTTCCTCTTGACCGAATTTGTAACCTTCGTTAGCAGATTCATTTTCTATGATTTCCCTAATTAAACTAGAAATTACCAAGGAACCATGCATAGCACTAAATAGAGAGACGCCGAATACACCAGCTCCACCTAACATGTGAAATAGGTGCATAACACCCTCCCTCCCTCTATATATAGATATAGATGGCTAGCCATATACAAGCTAGTTGGCAAAATTTTAGATCCAATGTTAGATTCCTTTTTTCCTCCATTTTTGTTATTCTCTCATGAGTTGAGACTTCATACCTTCTTCATCTCTCTCTCTCTTAATGTTCAACCTTAATCATCCTCTACATTTCTCCTTTGATTTTCTAGCTAATCTAGGAGGAATTGAATTGTCCATTGGTGTTTGGATCTTATCATTAGAGACAATACACTTGGATTGCTATGCTTTTGGAGATCATCTATTTGGGCAGTAACTTTAGAGCACCTATTGGAGGTCTTGCTGAAATCCTTTTATGCTTATTTTTTAACTGGATATTCAATAAGGAGTTGGCGAAATTTTGATCCAAGCTTCAGCTCATTCTGAGGTGATTTAGCTAGTCAAGGCTGCTCACACTCTACTGCACTAGAAGCAATCTGCTTTCGGAAAAGGAAGCTCATCTTTACTTTTTGGTTGGAATTTGCTCTTGAGGTAACATTCAGACCTTGATCTATTACATTATCATGAATTAGATCCTTATGGAGGTGCAAATCAAGTTAGATTTTAGTTTTTAAGTGTTATTAATTGGATCCTTGGCTTGCAGCGTCCTACAAAAACTAGGTATTTTTTTCTTGATTTTTAGTATCATTCTAAGGGCATGATGGATCATTTGCCATTCGGCCTACTCTGGCGATTGCATGATCATTAGAACATGTATGATTACACCTAGGACTTATTTAGTGATGATAGGTTCGATGGTGTAGAAGAAGAGTGTCGGACTAATTCATTTGCCTCATGTGTCAACGCTTTATACTAGCACGAATGACACTATAAGTGGTGGGACATAGGTCTCTATTTTCCCAACCATTCCAACACGTGCTATGATGGCCATTTATTCAAAAAATCATGCATATTATGTTATAGGCTCACCAGTATGTTGTTCCACCCGTTGAATTAAGTTAAAATCGGCCTTTGGAATCGTAAGTACAGAAACCTTGACCACAAGTACACAACATAGTCAAAATGAATACATAAACCCCATTTCGAAGTACATAAGTGCCAAAATTGGGTACTTTTTTGTTGATTTTCAGTATCATTCTGAGGGCATGATGGACCATTTGCCATTCGGCCTACTCTGGTCATTGCATGATCATTAGAGCACAAAGGATTACACTTAGGAGTTATTTAGTGATGATAAGTTTGGTGGTATATGAGGGGGGTGTCAGACTGATTCATTTACCTTATGCTTCAATGCTTTATGCTTGTACGAATGACACCACAAATGGTGGGATGTAGGTCTTTATGTTCCCAACCATTCCAACACGTGCTATGATGACCATTTATTCAACAAACAATGCATATGATGTTATAGGCTCACTAATATATTATCCTTTGCATTGAATTGAGATTAAAATCAGGCTTTGGAACACCAACTACAGAACTCCTAACCACAAGTACACAATATAGTCGAAGTGAGTACATAAACCCCGTCTCAAAGTACATAAATGCCAAAATTGGAAATTTTTATATGGATTTTCAGTGACATTCTAAAGGTGTAAGGGATCATTTCAAATTCGGCCTAATCTGGCCATTGCATGATCATAAGAGCATGAAGTATTACACCAAGGACTCATTTAGTGATTATAAGTTTGGTGGTGTAGGAGGGAAGTGTCAGACTAATTCATTTGCCTCATATATCAGTACTTTACACTAGTGCCAATGAGACCACAAGTGGTAGGACGTAGGTCTTTATTTTCCCAACCATTCCAACACATACTATGATGACCGTTTATTGAACAAATCATGCATGATGTTGTAGGCTCACCACTATGTTGTTTCGTTTGTCGAATTGAGGTTAAAATTAGCCTTCGGAACTATAAGTACAGAATCCCTAACACAAGTACACAACATTGTCAAAGTGCATTTATAAGCCCCATCTCATAGTGCATAAGTGCCCACACTGGGTACTTTTTCTTAATTTTCAGTATTATTCTAAGGGCTTAATGGATCATTTGCCATTTGGCCTAATCTGGCTATTATATAATCGTAATAGCACGAAATATTACACCTAGGACTCATTTAATAATGATAAGTTCAGTGGTGTAGGAGGTTCAGTGGTGTAGGAGGTTTTGGAATAGTACCCCACAGCCAGTCAGATTAGCATGTAAACTATTTTACTTGTGATACAATCTTGATTGAATAAGATTCACATAAAATGTCCATTTTCCTCTTACTCTTATTTATCCTTCACTTGCATTTGGTTGAAGCCCTTAGATCACACAAGACTATGGGACTTGGTCACATACTGGGTGGTGATCATAAAATAAATCTCACACAATTGTAATCCTAAAATATTCTAAGTCATAGAATCTTACAAGAAAGATATCTAAGATTCGGATAGACTTGCACTAACGATGCATAAATCCAAGGAGTTGGATATTGCTCTATTTCATGAGCAATCTATGTTAGACATGGGTACATGTTGGTGGGTGCTTATTAGAGAACAAGTTTATTTGAAGACTTGCTCAGAGAATCCACTAAATAGTGGAGTGGCAAGTCGGTAGTGGCAAGTTATCTAGCTTATGCTAGTGCATATAATTAGTCCTTAGACCTGAGGATCTATGATAACCTTGTGCTTAGATCCTCATACTTTGACTTTGTTAAAATAGTGCCCCCGTAGCCAATTAGATTGGCATGTAAACTATTTCACTTGTGAAACAATCTTTATTGAATGATATTCATACTTCAATGGTCATTTTCATGTTATGCTTATGTTACTTCACAAGCATTTTGTTGAAGCCCTGAGATCACACAAGACTATAGGACTTTGTCACAAACTAGGTGGTGATCATGAAACAAGTCTTATATGATCATGATTTTAAAATATTCCAAGTCATAAAATCTTATAAGACAGGGCATCTAAGATTCGGATAGACTTGCGCTAACAATGCATAAATCCAAAGAGTTGGATATTGCTCCGCCTTATGAGCAATCCATTTTAGACATGGGTGCATGTTAGTGGGTGCTTGTTAGAGAACAAGTTCACTGAAGGCCCGCCCGAATAATCCACTAGTAGCCGTAGTGGCAAGTTTTTCAGCTTAAACTAATGCATATAATTAGTCCTTAGACTTGAGGATCCATGACAGCCTTGTGTTTAGGTTCTCATGCTTTAACTCTTCCTTAACTACTTTGCAGGCCATCCAAATTGAGGTTGGGCATGAACTACTTAGACATGGGGGTTTGTGAGATCCAAGATAGGATCCATGTCATCGCCATTGTGAAGGGTGAGTGCGTCTCCTATGTATTCTAAAATGATTGACTCCCAAGAGTCCTTGCGTAAGGCAGTATGACAATTTGAAAAAGGAGTTATCCAAAGGTAAGGTCATAAATTGGAATCGAACATTAGGAATAGAAACATAGTTATCGAGACTATTAGGGAGCCAACAAATATGTTGCCCTAAGCCTCTTTTGGGAGATAGGAGACGAAAAGACCATTTTTGCATAGCAAGCATAGAGCTAGAATAGTTCACCAAAAGTATATTCATTTCATCCAATTAGTTGGGCTTCATGGGCTTGAGGTTGGACATCGACCATGGAGATTGGGTACTCTTCTATTAATAGAGATTAATTGAATTGAGTTATTAGTTTAAAGGACTTTAAACTAATGTGAATATTTCGATATTCTAAATATCACAAGAGTTGTGAGCCTATGTCCAATGAATGGAAGAACGAAATGGGTCACGCACAAAATCCTAAAGGAGGTTCTATTTGATGAAGGGAATTTTCTAAGAGTTAGGAAAATTCCTAGTGACGATTTTGTGGAGAAAATGGTTGGCTAATTTATAGTCATTTTGGCTTGATTAATTTAATTATTAAATTGATTAAAATAATTTAATGAGTTAAATTAGAACAATTAAATTAAGAAGTTCATTTAATTGGTGTCATATGACAAATTAGTCAACTTAAGGGGTTAAGTTAACACCTTCTAGCTTAAAGAGTTCAGTATGGAGTTAAGTCAAGACTAATTAATTAAGTTAAGGAATTAATTTAATTAATGTGAGGAATTAATTTTGGAGGGAAATTCAAATGAAGGTGTTCATTTGAGGTGCATTTAGAATTAATTTGGATTATATTTCATGACATTAAATGAAGACTCCAAATGAAATTCAACTACAAGTGAAATTCACATTTCACATGCAAGTGGCCTTGCTTAGTTGGCACCCTACCTCATGGGAGGTGTGATGTTTGTATCTATTTTGACTTAATATTTGAAAAGCACTTAGACATTCAAAGTAGAGGGTTTTGCTTGCAAAGATCTCATCATTTTATCTTCTTATTTAAGTTTTCTATATCCTAAACATACATCTCATATATCAATAGGATATGGAAAGCATAAATAAGTAAATGCACCTAGCATGCTCCTACGGTGGGATGACCATGAGCCTAACCAAGTGGTGCACTTAGAGCTATAGGTGTACCACCTAGTTGATTTTAGGTGGGTTGATTAAATCTTGTTATTACATTATTGTATCCCATACATTCATAGGTCCTCAAAAGTCTCTATGCCTCCATTGGTCTCCATTACTCCATGCAACATTTACATAAATAAGATATCCTCACTCCTAATGATTCTACGCACACAACTTTTACAAGGTAGAAAGAGGCCTAGGGCAAGATATTTGGTGGCTCCCTAATAGCCTCGATGCTATGCTTCTATTCTCAACATTCAACTCCCTTATCTGACCTCATCTTTGGAAAACTCCTGTGCTAAATTGTCACACCACCGTGCGCAAAGATTTCTTGGAATCGATCATTATAGAATACATAGGAGATACCATCTTGGTTCTCACAAACCTCCATGCCAAGTAGCTCATAGCTAACCTCAACCTAAAAGACTCACTAAGTGGTCAAGGAAGAGTCAAAGCAAGAGGACCAGATAAAAGGTTACCCTGGATCCTCAGGTTAGAGGACTAATATATGTACTAGCGTAAGCTGGAGAACATATCACTACCGACTTACCACTAAGGCTATCTAGTGGATTCTCCAGTGGGCCTTCAGTACCTTGCTCGTTAACAAGCACCCACTAACATTCACCCATATCTCATACGGTTGCTCATGGAATGGAGCAATATCCAACTCTTGAATTTTTGCATCATCAGTGCAAGTCTATCCAGATCTTAGATGCCCTGTCTCATAAGATTCTATGACTTGAAAGATTTAAAATCACACCATGTGAGACTTATTCCATGGTCATCGAACCAAGTCCCGTAGTCATAAGTGATCGAGGGGTTTCATCTAAATGTAAGTGAAGTAATAAGAAGCACAAGATGAAGATGGCCATATAAAAAAATATCATTCAATCAAGATTATTTTATAAGGAAATAACATATATAAGGCCAATCTAATTACCTTGCCAGGTACCATTCCAACAAAGGGTTATAATCAAAGACCCAATATCGATTTCGAGGAAACTTTTCACCAATCGCTATGTCTAAGTGCATTTGGATTCTACTTGCCATACCCGCATATTAAAACTATGAGATATGGAAAATAGATGTGAAAATTGCTTTCTTCAATGTTGGCATTGAAGAAGAAACGTATGTGGAGCAACCACAAGGTTATACATTCAAGGAGAGTGAGCAAAAGGTTTGCAAACTCCAGAGGTCAATTTATGGGCCTAAACAAATGTCCCAAACTTGGAACGTACATTTTTGATTAGATAGTCCAATCGTTTGGCTTCGTCAAAAAGGTGTACGAACCTTGTGTGTATAAGAAGACTAGTGGGAGTAGTATACAGTTTATTGTGCTTTATGTTGATGACATTCTTTTCATTAAGAATGAGAGAGAAATGTTATAGTGTACTAAAGCTTAGTTATCTACACAATTCTCTATGAAGAATTTTGAAAAAGCATCCTATGTATTGGGAATATGTATCTAAAAAGATAGATCGAAGAGAATGCTGGGGTTTTCTTAAACCCCATACATTAACAAGATACTAAAGAAGTTTGGTATGAAAGAATCCAAGAAGAGATTTCTTCCCATAGGGCATGACATTCATCTCTCCAAGTCTATGGCCTCTAAGACTGAAGACAAGAGACAAATGATGTCCCACATACCTTATGCCTCTATTATTAGGAGTATAATGTATGCAGTTCAATGTACAAGACCGAATGAGGCACACTCGCTAAGTGTTACAAGTATGTTCCAATCCAATTCCGATGAGAGTCACTGGATAGCCGTTAAGGGGACTGAAGTGCTTGAGAAGCACTAAGGACTTATTTTTAGATATACAGCGATGGAAAATTGAAACTTTAGAAGTTCTCGGATTCTAATTTTCAATTCGATGCAGATAACCTAATATCCATCTTTGAATTTATGTTTTGCCTCAATAGCGGCATAGTGAGTTGGAAGAGTTCCAACAAGATGCCACAGCTGAGACAACTACTGAGATGAAATAATTTGTGGTTTTGGAAACTGCAAATGAAGGTGTTTTGGATAAAAACTTCATCTAAGAGTTGAATGTAGTGCCTAATGTGTATGAGCTTATGGTTTTCTTTGGAAGACAACTTAAGACTTAAGCCAAGATCTCATCATTGATCCAAACACATCAAACGCATTATCATTTGATATATGATATCAATTGATAGAGGCAACTACTGAATAGATAAAGTTGCCTCATAAGAGAATATAACATAAACACTGTTTGAACCCCCTAAGTGCAAACGGTCTTTGAAGGACATCTTGAGAATATGGGTCTCAAGGCTATAGGGTATTGGCTTTAGGGCAAGTGGGAGATTGTTGGAATAGTGCCCAGCAAGCCAATTATATTGGCCTTGTAAAACAATTTTGATTGAATGATATTCTTTATATGGCTATCTTTATCTTATGCTCATTGTTTACTTCACTCGTATTTGGATGAAGCCCCTAGATCACACAAGACTAGGGGACTTGCTTATGCACTGGGTGGTGATCATGGAATATATCTTACATGGTCGTGATCTTAAACCTTCCAAGTCATAGGATCTTATGAGATAAGGCATCTAAAACCCAGATTACTTGCACTAACGATGCATAAATCCAAGGTTTGAATGTTGCTCCATTCCATGAGCAATCCTATAGAGATATGGATGCATGTTAGTAGGTGCTTGTTAGAGAATAAGGCACTGAAGACCAACCCACCCAAAGAATCCACTAGATAGCCGAAGTGGTAAGTCGGTAGTGGCAAGTTCTCCAACTTACGCAAGTGCATATTATTAGTCCTTTGACCTGAGGATCCATGGTAACCTTATGTTTGGTCCTTATGCTTTGACTATTCCTTGGTCACTTAGTGGGCCACTTGGGTTGAGATTGGGCATGAGCTACTAGGCATGGAGGTTTGTGAGATCCAAGATGGAATCCGACTCATCGCTTTTGTAAAGGGCGAGCGCATCTCCTATGCATTCTATAATGATCGATTCCAAGAAATCCTTAAGCAAGGTAATGTGATAATTTGGAAAGGCGTTCTAAAGATGAGGTCACAAAGGGAGTTGAACATTGAGAATAGAAGCATAGTATTGAGGCTATTAGGGAGCCGACTAATATCTTGTCGTAGGCCTCTTTTAGGAGATAAGAGATGGAAGGACTGTATTTGCATGGTACGCGTAATGCTATAATGGTTCTTCAAGAGTATTCATTTTGGCCAATTAGTTGGACTCCATAGGCTTGAGGTGGACATCGACTATGGAGATCGGGTACTCTTCAATTAATGAGATTAATTGAATTAAGTTGCTTAGTTTAAAAGAGTTTAAACTAATGTGAATATTTGATATTCCATAAGTCACAAGAAGTTGTGAACCCATGTTCAATGAATAGTAAAACCTAATGGGTAGCATACAAAAGCCAATTGTTTGACCTGTTGAAGGAAGGAGAATTTTCTAAGTGTTAGAAAATTCACTCATGACCGAATTTGAAGAAGGCATAAATTGGAGTCATTTTTGGCTTGATCAATTTAAGAGTTAAATTGGTCAATTTAATTTAAGAGTTAAATTAAGATCAATTAATTAAAAGTTAATTAATTGATACCACATGACTATCAATTGGTCAAATTAATTTAAGAGTTAAATTATTTTTGACTATCTTAAGGAGTCAAGCACTTTGACTTAAGAGCTAAATCAAAGCATTATTAATTAAATTAAAGTGTTTAATTTAATTGGAGAGTTATATTTGGAGAATATTATTAAATGAAAGGGTTTATTTAATATGGAATTAGAATTCATTTGGAAGACATTTCATGAGATAAAATGCAAACTCCAAATGACATTCAACTTTACATTAATACTAATTGTTAGTGGCCACCTTGGCATCGACACTTGGCACCCTCTCCATGAGGATGGCGTGTGCCCACATACCATCCCACTCCAATATATAGATATAGAAGAGGAGGGGCTGCCACTTTGCTATTCATATTGCAAGGTGTGCATTATTCTCCCAACAACTTGGTTAGTGGGCGTCTAATAGTTAGAATCCCCAAAAACTCTCCAATCTGCTTCTTCCTCCCCATCCATTCTTGACCTTCTTTCCTTCATTTCTTTGCAAATACCTCCAACCATTTTTGTATAGAAAATGTCATTCCACTTGGTGTGTGGACTATCTCATTGGAGGCAAGCCACTTGGGTTGCTATTGCTCTTATAGAGGTAGTTTCTGGAAGCCTGCCATGGGTTTTTTGTGGGGGACCAAATCTGTTTCATTTTTGCTAAAATTTTAACCGAACCATCCTCAAGGTTTTGAGGGCTTTTTGTAAAAATTTTAGCCTGATCGGAGAAGTCTAAGTTGGGGAAAAATGTTGGCAAACTTGATGCGCCAATGAGGATTTTCTTCAACTATTGAAGAGAGTTTTCTTGCTCCTTGGATTTTCTATTTTCACCAAGGTAATTCCTCTACCAAAATCTAACTCCTATGCATGTCTTGATCCTTGGGGATGTGTGTGGGCTAGTTACATTCATATTTTTTGAAAATTATTGGATCCCAGTGCCATACACACCTTTAGATCCACATTGTGCAAGTTTGTGGGATACCCTAGAGAGTCTATGGGTTACTACTTCTATGATCCCTCAGAACAAAAGGTGCTTGTTTCAAGAAATGCCCGCTCTTTAGAAAAGAAATTTCTATTAGATAAAAATAGTGTTATCGTTGAACTTGATGAAGTTCAATAAGATCATGAAATCCCATAAGTGATAGAAACAAATGAGCAACAAAAGCTGCACACAACCTCTAAGAAGGTCGGAATGAATCAAGAAGCAACCCGAAAGGTTCGGATTCCTTCATGAAATAGGCCAAATCAAATAGTGATCCGAAGGCCTATGATGAAGCTATGTTGGACATAGATTCAAGATGTTGGCTTGAAGCCATGAGATCCAAAATAGACTCCGTGTACTCAAATAAAGTATAGACTTTGGTAGATCCGCTAAAGAGAATAGTTCCCATTTGTTCCAAGTGGATCTATAAGCGAAAGCTTGGAATAGATGGAGAAGTTGTGACTTTTAAGGCGCGACTAGTGGGAAAGGGTTACACTCAAAGACCGGTATCGATTTTGAGGAAACCTTTTCACTGGTCATAAATCCTAAGTCCATTCGGATTCTACTTGCCATGGCTATATATTATGACTATGAGATATGGCAAATGGATATTAAAACCGCTTTTCTCAATGGAGACATTAAAGAAGAAATCTATATAGAGCAACCACAAGGTTTTATATTCAAGGGGAGTGAGCAAAAGGTTTACAAACTACAAAGATCCATTTATGAACTCAAACAAGCATCCCGAAGCTGGAGCATATGTTTTGACAAAATGATCAAATCATTTGGCTTTGTCAAAAATGTGTATGAACCATGTGTGTATACGAAGGCTAGTAGGACTAGTGTAGAATTTATTGTACTTTATGTCAACGACATTCTTCTCATTGGGAATGAGGTAGGAATGTTAGAGTGTTCTAAAGTGTGGTTATCTAGACAATCCTCGATGAAGAATTTAGGAGAAGCATCCTATGTATTGGGAATACGTATCTATAGAGATAGATCTAAAAGGATGCTGGGGCTATCCCAAACCCCGTATATTAATGAGATACTAAAGAGGTTCACCATGGAAGAATCCAAGAAGGGATTTCTTCCCATGGGATATGACATTTGTCTCTCCAAGTCTATGGCCCCCAAGACAGAGGAAGAGAAACGAAAGATGTCCCACATATCTTATGTCTCCACTAGTGGTAGCATAATGTAGGCAATTCAATATACAAGACTGAATGTGGCACACTTGCTAAGTATTTTGAGTAAGTTCTAATCCAATCTGGTTGAGAGTCACTAGATAGCCATTAAAGCAATCCTTAAGTACTTGAGAAGAATAAGGACTTATTTTTGGTATACAGCAATGAAGAATTAAAACTAGAGGGGTTTTCATATTCAAGTTTCCAATCCGATATACATGACCTAAAATCTACCTCTGGATTTATATTTACCTCAATGGTCATGTGGTAAGTTGGAAGTATTCCAAACAAGACACCACAACCGATTCTACCATGGAGTCGGAATATATTGCCGCTTCAGAAGCTGCAAAAGGTATTTGAATGAAAAAATCCATTCAAGAGTTGAACATAGTGCCTAGCATTGTTGAGCCAGTGATTGTCTATTGTGACAACAACGGGGCAGTGACACAAGCCAAAGAGCCAAGATCTCATCAGAAATCAAAGTACATTTTGAAGCGATATAATTTAATCCGAGTGATCATCAATAGAAGCGACATCCAAGTAGAGAGAGCTGCCTTGGAAGAAAATATAGTGGATCCACTAACAAAACTCCTAACGCAAAAGGTCTTTGAAGAATATCTTGAAAAGATGGGACTCAAGGCCATGGGACATTAGCTTTAGGGCAAGTGGGAGATTGTTGGAATAGTACCTGGCAAGCTGATTAAATTGGCCTTGTAAAAACTATTTTCTTGTAAAATAATCTTGATTGAATGATATTCTTTGTAGGGTCGTCTTCATCTTATGCTCATTATTACTTCACCTGCATTTGGATGAAGCCCTTAGATCACTCTCGACTACATTATTTGGTTCAATGACCATGGAATAAGTCTCATATGGTCGTGATCTTAAACCTTTCAAGTCAGGATCTTATGAGACGGGACATCTAAGATCCAGATAGACTTGCACTAACGATGTATAAATCCAAAAGTTGGATATTGCTCCATTATATGAAAACTGTATAAGATATAAGTGCATGTTATAAGTGCTTGTTGGAGAACAATGAAGGCCCACCGAAGAATCCACCAGATAGCCATAGTGACAAGTCGGTAGTGACAAATTCTCCAGCTTATGCTAGTGCATATTATTAGTCCTCTGATCAGAGGATCCATGGTAACCTTGTGTCTAATCCTCATGCTTTGACTCTCCCTTGACCACTTAGAGGGTCTTTTAGGTTGAGGTTGTGTATGAGCTACCTTTCATGGAGGTTTGTGAGATTCGAGATGGAATCTAACTCCTCAATTTGGTGAAGGGCAAGTACATCTCCTATTTTTTCTATAATAGTCAATTTCATGAAATCCTTGCGCAAAGTGGTATGTCAATTTGGAAAAGGTGTTTTCCAAAGATGAGGTCACACAAAGGAATCAAACATTGGGAATAGAGACATAGTATCGAGGCTATTAGGGAGCCAGCAAATATCTTGCCCTAGGCCTTTTCTAGAGATAGGAAATGGAAGGACCGTATATCCATGGTAAGCGTAGAGCTATAATGGTTCTCCAAAACATTCATTTCAATTAATTAGTTAGGCTCCATGGGCTTGAGGTTGGACATCGACCATAGAGATTGGGTACTCTTCAATTAATGAAATTAATTAAATTGAGTTGATTAAACTAAAATGAATGTATGCTATTCAAAAGTCACAAAAAGTTGTGAGCCCATATCCAATGAATGGTAGAATCTATTAGGTCTCACACAAAAGCGAATTAGCTTCCTAGTTGACGGAGCAATTTTCTAAAAGTTAGAGAATTTCTCCTAGTATACTGATTTTGAGGTGTCCAATTTAGAGGTCAAATTTAACTTGATTAATTTAAGTGTTAAATTAATCAATTAATTTAAAAAGTTAAATTAGAATATTAATTAAGGAGTTAATTATTTGGCGCCAAAGTGACCATCAATTGGTCAAGTTAACTTAAAGAGTTAAGTTAACAAAATTAAGCTTAAGAGTTAAGTCAAAGATTAATTAATTAAATTAAAGTGTTTAATTTAATTATTGGGAAGAATACATTTTAGAGGGAAAATTCAAATGAAATTTTCATTCGAATTAGCATCTTAATTAGCTTGAAATTAGATTTCAAATGTAATTAAGATGCACATAAAATTCAAATTGGATTTGAATTTGCATTTGCCTCCTTGGCAATGCAAGCTGGCCGCCCACCTTGAGGAAGGTGTGATTCCAACTTTGCATCACACCAACCTCAACCTGTAAATAGATATAGTGGGTGTGAGGATAGGTCATTGCTGAAAGTGTGAAAGAATTAGATTCTTTTGCAATTCCCTCCAAAACACCTTGCAAGCATTGCATTCAAGTGTTGAAAGCTTTGCTCTCCTCTTCTTCTTCCTTGCCTCAAATCAGCCTCCACCATTATCATTCTCCTATCTTATTCCAGCATATAGTGAGGAGAATTTGGAAGTTTTGTTGGTGTGTGGATCATATCAATAGAGGAGAACAAGTTAGTTTGCTACGGTTTGGAGATCCACTTGAGCAGAGCACTAATTTGATGAATTTTTCCAGGGAGATCTAGAATGCTTATTTATCCAAATTTTTTACTATGTTTCGTCCAAAGTATCTAGAGGTTGCATTATTTTTTTCGTGAATTTTAGAGGAGTTTTAATGAGGTTAAAAATCGCTCCATTCTTGCTGCGCGGTTTCTCACAGATTCTGGATTGGTGAAAGGTGACACTTTCTCCTTGGATTTTAGAATTTCAAGGTAACACTATATCTAAATCTGGATTTTAGGCATTATTTGATCCAAGTTAGCATGTAAGCCCTAGTTTATTTAGCTTTTGAAGTTTTTATAATTGGATCCTACTGCCTTACTTACTTTCACTTCTGGGTTATCTAACTTTCTTTTCCTTGATCAAATTTGTATTAGTGAAGGTTGAGAATCAAGTATGTATAATTCGTTAATTAATGTACCTTGTGCAATTAAAGTACTATCGTTTAATGCTTTCAACATCCCATTTAATATAGAAAAATCAAATCCTTCATTTTCTAGAACAGGAATTGAAACAATGTTCTTAACAAGATAGGGTACATAATAAACCGGATCAAGGACAATGCAAGCATTCCCTAAGTCCAACTTGATAATACCTTGGATGGTGGATACAACGCTTGCTTCATTTCCTAGATGAAGGATCATTCCCATTCATGAAGACTATTTCTTCTTTCCATCCCCTGTAACAAATTACAAATGTGAAAACCACATGCTGTATCAAATACCCATGAGAAAGAATTAGTCATCAAGTGCACTTCAATAAAGTACATACCCTCCTCAAAGGTTTCAAGGTAAGCTTTGAAATTTCTTTTCAATGTCCCTTCTTGCAATAATGGAAGTAACTAGCTTTAGTTTTAGCTTTCTTCTTAACCCTCCCGGAACTTTTCTCGGGTTGCTTCCCTTATGAGGAAGAACTCTTCTTCCACTTACCTCCCTTTTGAGGACCCCTAGGACCTTTTGACTTGGAGATGGATGCAAGCATAAGAGGTTTATCCTTTCTCAGAGTCGGCTCCACGGTCACAAGCATGTTCACAAATTCATTAATCGTAATTTCTTACTTGAACATATTAAAGTTCATAACGAATTGGTCAAACGAAGATGGCAACAATGACTAGAGGATCAAATCCATATAGAGGTCATGGTCATTGTCCATGACCAAATCTAATTATCCAAGCTTCTCGATAAGTCTAATCATCTTAAGGCCGTGATCATGGACATTAGATCCCTCACTCATCCTTGTCCTAAAGAGCTCTTTAGACAAAGCGAGCCTTTCATGTCTATTTTGTGCACCATACAACTCTTGTAAGCGTACATAGATCTCTTGAGCATGTTTTATGTGCTCATGAGTCTTTTGGAGCTCATTAGACACGGAGGCCATCATGACACATCTAACTTTTAGATCATCATCTACAAATTTCGTGAACATTTCACATTCTTGGTCAGTGGCGTCATCACCAATTGCATCCATAGGACTTTGATCAAGGACGTATGTCTTCTTTTCAGAGTCAAGCACTATTTTAAAGTTTCTCAGCCAATCTTGGAAGTTTTTCCTAGTTAGCTTATTAGTTTTCAAAATACTTGTGAGTGGATTTTTAGCCATTTTGATTGAAGATTTCGAAAATCTACAAGAGGCGATAAAAGAGTATAAGCATGTGATTGAATTTGATATTAAAAGCATGTCTATTGTCTCTCAAGCATCTTTTCCTTCCACTATTTTATCAAATTCTTCACTTCCAAGAAGAATTCCGAAAATCATATTTTCTAGTGAGAATCAAGATCCCAAGGACTTGCAAGTGAACCTCCGTAACCTAGTGCCATCCACAAGCAATCAAAGGGTAAGCAACTTTTGCAAATTGCATCTTATGCAACTCTTGGTATATTTTGCCTTACTTTTCACATAAACCCACGTAACCATGTGCCATCTATGGTACTAGGTGTTAATCTGAACCTACCAATCAATCTTTGACTCAAGACGGGCACCACGTCATTCCCCATAACAAAGTGGGCATTCCTAAGTCAAAGTACATCTTATGCTATGTGTATGCTCACAGCTTCCCTCTTAAGTGTGATCCTCGTAACTGAGTGCCATCACATAAAATCAATAGTATCATCATGGCATACACTATTGGTAGAACGCATGAATTAATTAAAACTCCTTTTAATTTTATCCATTTTGACTTAATATTTTAAAAGCACTTAGACATTCTAAGTTGAGGGTTTTTGCTTGTAAAAATCTCATCATTTTATCTTTTTATATAGTTTTTCTATATCCTAACCATGCAACTTATACATCAATAGGATATGGAAAGCATAAATAAGTAAATACGCCTAGCATGCTCTTAGGGTAGGATGATCATAAGTCTAACCAAGTAGTGCACTTAGGGCCATAGGTGCACCACATCGTTGACTTTAAGTGAGTTGATTAAATCTAGCTATTACATGAGTGTATCCCATACATTCATGGGTCTTCAAAAGTCTCCATGTCTCCACGGCCTCCTTTGTTCCATGTAACTTTTATATGAGAAAGAAATCCTCACTCCTAGTGATTCTACTCTCATAACATTTACAAGGTAGAAATAAAGAGGCATAGAAGCCCTAGTTTAATACAACCTTTTTCACTTAAAACAAATAAAATCAGTATTAAAGGCTCATGATCATCCCCATTCATTCATCATCCATTCAACAATTAAATGAATAATAAACAAATCTAGAATTATCAATTAATTCCATCAATTAAATGCTAATCAAATTAACAAATAATTGGCCATGCATAACACATATGCAACATTGTGGATATTAACTTTATCAAGATTTTAGGAGCTTGAAAAAATGTCAAACATTTTATTTAACACTTGCACAACATTTGTGCACCTTCTATGTGTCATACGAAACCATTTTGAGCACCAAAGGAGACACAAAAACAAGTCAAAACTCATCCTTAGCCAAAACTGCCACTGTCGCATGAGCTGGGCGCACTACCTGGGCATGTACGCATATGGTGTGCGCATGTTGTCCGGCCAACGCCCGGCCATGTGTGGCATGATGCAATTTTTAGCTTGAAGATCGAGGCATCTCATTTTTTACTCAAATTTTATGCACCAAAAAATTTAGGACACATCCTAAACATATTATCACACATTTTAGATAAAATTTCTAAATTCAAAACAGCTTTTAAAAGTGGAAATTCAAGTGTTCGATTAAGCTTCAAAAAACTAGTTTAAGTAAGAATCACATTCTTCAAATATCTCCAGTAAAACTCCAATCAAATTGGATCCAAAAATGACCAAAACACATTAAGGTCAGATTTAACATGCTATATCAACATATAACATCAATAAATGCCAAAATCAACATTTAGCTTAAACCTATGAATTAAAACATACTAATCATATGAATTAACACTTAAGACACATATTAGCATGCTTTCAATTCATCAATCAAGAAGCCACACACAACATCAACCAAACACTCCAATCCATCATATGAATTGAGAATTTATTGATTTATATCAATCCATTGCATGAATCAATCATTCAAAAGAAATATAAATCTAAGCATGATTTAGGCTCTGATACCACTTGAAGGTTAGTAAGCTACTAAGATCCAATTATCAAACTTTAAAATCTCAAAATAACTAGTGCTTATAGCCTACCAAGAATTTAATCATGCTAGGAATTCAGATTTAGTTGGAGTGTTACCTCATAAAGCAAATTTCCAAGGTCTCCAGGGTAAACACTTCACCAATCTAGATTTTGGCAGACTTTGGCACAGTGGAGAAACAACAACTTTTACCTCTGTTATAGTCCTCCAAAAATCACAAAAAAGAAATTCTAGAGCTACTCAACTTCTTGAGAAAGTCACTATAAAAAATTTAGAGCAAAACTCAATCTAGATTGCTTGGAAAAAATTTGGCAAGTGACTGTTCTTTTCTAATAGATCTCCAAAGCTTAGCAAACCAAATGCTTTGCCACTATTGATATGATCCACACACCAATTAATCCTCCAAATTCCACTCACTTTGTTGGAGAAAATGAGCAAAACATCAATGGTGAAGGTTGATTTTTGAGGTAGGAGAAGAAGAGAGAACAAAGCCTTAACATATGAAGCAATGTTTGGAAATAGAGTTTTGGAGGGAATTATGGAGCAATCTAATCCTTCACACCTTTCATGCATATGGCTGATCCTCTCTCTCTATATCTATATATAGATGTTAGATGGTGTGATGCCAAGGTGGCACCACACCTTCCATGAGGGAGGCGGCCAAGTGGGGTACCAATGTGGCAAACTTGAATTCAAATCTCATTTGAATTTCATGTGCATTTTAATTACATTTGAAATCTAATTTCAAATTAATTAAGATGCTAAATTCAAATAAACCTTTCATTTGAAGTTTCCCTCCAAAATGTATTCTTCTCATTAATTAATTTAAACATTTTAATTTAATTAATCAACCTTTAACTTAACTCTTAAGTCAAATCAACTTAACTCTTAAGCTCAATTTTGTTAATTTAACTTGACCAATTGATGGTCACTTGGCACCAAATAATTAACTCCTTAATTATTGGTCTAATTTAACTCCTTAAATTAGTTGATTAATTCAACAATTAAATTAATCAAGTCAAAATTTAACCTTCAAATTGGTGCCTCAAAATCGATCACCTTAGAGTGATTCTCTAACTCTTAAAAAATTGCCCCAATAACTGGGAGGTTAATTGGCTTTTGCGTGTGACCAATTGGTTCTACCATTCATTGGACCTGGGCTCACAACTCCTTGTGACTTTTGAATATCATATATTCATTTTAGTTTAATCGACTCAATTTAATTAATCTCATTAAGTGAAGAGTAATTAATCTCCATGGTCGATGTCCAACCTTAAGCCCATGAAGCCAAACTAATTGACCGAAATGAATGCTTTTGGAGAACCATCGTAGCTATACGCTTGCCATGCAAATACGGTCCTTCTGTTTTCTATCTCACAAAAGAGGCCTTGGATAAGATATTTGTCGACTCCCTGATAACCTCGATACTATATCTCTATTCTCAATGTTCAATTTCTTTGTATGGCCTCTCCTTTGTAAAACTCCTTTCCCAAATTATCATACCACCTTACGCAAGGATTTTTTGGAATAAATCATTATAAAATACATAGGAAATGTAATTGCCCTTCACAAAAGCGTGGAGGCGGATTCCAACTTGAATCTCATAAATCTCCATGCCAAGTAGCTCATACCCAACCTCAACTCGAAAGACCTACTAGATGGTCAAGGAAGAGTCAAAGCATGAGGACCAGACACAAGATTACCATGAATCCTTAAGTTAAATGACTAATAATATGCACTAGTGCAAGCTGGAGAACTTGCCACTATCGGCTTGACACTCCCACTATCTAGTGGACTCTCCGATAGGTCTTTAGTACCCTATTCTCTAACAAGCACCCACTAACATACATCCATATCCCATATGGTTGCTCATGGAATGGAGCAATATCCAACTCTTGAATTTATGCATCGTTAGCGCAAGTCTATCTGGATCTTAGATGTCCTATCTCATAGGATCCTATAACGTGGAAGATTTACGATCACGACCCTGTAAGACTTATTCCATGGTCATCGAACTAAGTCGCGTAGTCATGAGTGATCTATGAGCTTCATCCAAATGCGAGTGAAGTAATAAAGAGCATAAGATGAAGATGGCCATATAAAGAATACCATTCAATCAAGATTGTTTATAAAAGGAAATAGTTTTACAAGGCCAATCCTATTGGCTTGCCGGGCATTATTCCAACAGTAGGTATTTGTGTTCCCAACCATTCCAAAATGCGTTATATGACCATTTATTCAACAAATCATATCTATATATATAATGTTATAAGCTCAACAATAAGTTATTTCACACATCGAATTGAGGTTAAAATCGACCTTTGGAACAGCAAGTATAGAACTCCTGACCACAAGTACACAACGAAGTCACAGTGGGTACATAAACCCTATCTCGAAGTACATAGGTGCCGAAACTAGGTACTCTTTGTGTGATTTTAAAGATCACTTCGAGAGCATAAGGGATTGCTTGCCATTTGGCCTAATCTGGCCATCACATAATCACACGAGCACAAAGTATTGCACCAAAGACTCATTTACTAATGATAAGTTTGATGGGATAGGAGGGGGTGTCGGACAAATTCATTTACCTCATGCACTTATGTTTTCTACTAGTACGAATGACTTCATAAATGATGGGACATAGGTCATTGTGTTCCCAACCATTCCAACACGTGTAGTGCCCAACAAGCCAATTAGATTAACTTTGTAAAAACTATTTCCTTATAGAACAATATTGATTGAATGATATTCTTTATATGGCCACTTTCATCTTACGCTTTATATTACTTCACCTGAATGTGGATGAAGCCCTTAGATCACACATGACTACAAGACTTGGTCAGTTCATTGGGTGGTGATCATGGAATAAGTTTTACATGGTCGTGATCTTAAATCTTCCAAGTCATAGGATCTTATGAGACGGGGTATCTAAGATCCAAATAGACTTGCACTAATGATGATCTAAAAGGTTGATATTGCTCCATTTCCATGAGCGATTGTATGAGATATGGGTGCTTGTTAGAGAACAAGGCACTAAAGACCCTCTAGAGAATCCACTAGATAGACATAGTGGCATATCGGTAGTAGTTAATTCTCCCGCTTACGCTAGTGCATATTATTAGTCCTCTAACCTGAGGATCCATGGCAACCTTACGTTCGGTACTCATGCTTTGACTCTTCCTTGACCACTTGGCAGGTTTTTCAAGTTGAGGTTAGGTATGAGCTATTTGGCATGGAGGTTTGTGAGATCCAAGATGGAATCCGACTCCTCACTTTTGTGAAGAGCACATGCATCTCCTACGTATTCTATCATGATCGATTCTAAGAAATCATTGTGCAAGGTCGTGTGATAATTTGGAAAATGAGTTCTCCAAAGGTGAGGTCACACAAGGGAATCAAATATTAAGAATAGAGACATAGTATCGAGGCTATTAAAGAGCTGGCAAATATCTTGCCCCAGGCCTCTTTTGGGAGATAGGAGACGGAATGTCAGTATTTGCATGGTACAATAGAGCTATAATGGTTCTCCAGAATATTCATTTTGGCCAATTAGTTGGGCTCCATGGGCTTGAGATTGGACATCGACCATGGAGATTGGGTACTCTTGAATTAATGAGATTAATTGAATTAAGTCGATAAGTTTAAAAAAAGTTTTAAACTAAAAGGAATATAAAATATTCAAAAGTCACAAAGAGTTGTGAGCCCATGTCCAAGGAATGGTAGAACCTATTGGGTCACACATAAAAGCCAATTAGCTTCCAAAATTGGTAGAGCAAGTTTCTAAGTATTAGAAAAATCACCCTTTGGTGACTGATTTTCAAGGATCCAATTTAACGGTCATTTTTGGTTTGATTAATTTAACTGTTAAATTAATCAACTAATTTAAAGAGTTAAATTAGACCAATAATTAAGAGTTAATTATTTGGTACCATGGTTACCATCAATTGGTCAAGTTGACTTAAAGAGTTAAGTTAACTAATTTAAGCTTAAGAGTTAAGTTTGTTTGATTTAAGAGTTAAATCAAAGTTTAATTAATTAAACTAAAGTGTTCAATTTAATTAATGGGAAGAATACTTTTTGAAGGGAAAATTTAAATGAAGTTTTCATTTAAATTAGCATCTTAATTAATTTGGAATTAGATTCCAAATGTAACTGAAATGCACATGAAATTCAAGTAAGATTTGAATTTGAATTTGCCAACTTTGCATGCCACTTGGGCAGTCACCTTGAGGAAGGTGTGATGCCAACAATTCAACCATCACAATGCTGAAAAGTGTAAAGATAAGATTCTTTGCATTCCCTCCAAAACTCTCTCTCTCCATGCATTGCATGATGTATTAAAGCTTTGCATTCCTTCTTCTTCCCAACCTAAAAGTCGGCCTCCTCTACCTCATTTTCTCATTTCTAGCTCCAGCTTCTAGTCAAGGAAAATTGGAAGATTGATTAGGGTGTGGATCATATTAACAGAGGCAAGGCACTTGACTTGCTCGGTTTTGGAGATCCACCTACAGTAGCTTTCCGTTGGAGAATTTTTATGGTGCGATCCAAAAGGATTTTTGCTCCCATTTTTTCATAGTAGCTTCCTAAGTGTGTCAAGGTGTTCCAAATTTAATTTGGTGATTTTTGTAGTAGTATAACTGGGGCAAAGGTTGCCACGTTTCTTTTGTGCTGATTCCAGACAGTTTCTAGATCCGATAGAGATAGGTGATTTTCTCTGTGTTTTAAGCTACAAGAGGTAATTCTTCTTCCTAATCCAGATCTATAGCATGACTAGATCTTTGGTCGCTTGAGTAGCTTAGTTATTTTCAAGCTTATGAAGTTTTGATTTATGGATCCTAACATTACTCTAGCTTTCAAGTTGTATTGGAGCCTTTTTCATGCTATGTTTTGGATTATTGTTTGATTGATTCATGTAATGAATTGATTAATATCACCAAATACTTGATCCAAGTGATGGATTGGAGTGTTTGGTTGATGATGCTTGTGGCTCTATTGCTTGATGAATTGAAAGTATGCTTTTATGTGATTTAAGTGTTGATTCATGTTTTAGTATGTTTCAATTCATAGTAACAAATGTTGAATGTTGATTTAGCATTTATTGATGTTATATGGTGATATAGCATGTTGATATTTGATCAAAAGAGTTTTGGTCATTTTTAGATCCAATTTGATTGGAGTTGTTTTGGAGATTTTGAAAAAATATGATTATAGCTTTTTCTAATTTTTGAAGGCATGATTAAGCACTGGAATTTCCTTTTTTAATAGAGGTTTGAAATTTGGAAATTCATCTATAATGTGTTTTTTAATGTTGGGAACTTGTGCTAAAACTATTAGTGCATGAAAATTGAGTGAAAAATGGTTTGACAGACTTTAAAACCCCAAAACAGAGGGCTGCCGAGCACTGCGTGTGCACGGCCTACCCAGTCGTGCACCTAGGCTAGGTGGCAGCGCCTGTTTTGAGTTTGGGTGAGTCTTGAGCCCCTTTTTTCCAACTTCTTTTATGCTTGAAATATTTTTGCACCACACATAGTAGATGCACAAATGTTGTGCAAGTTCTCCAAATTATGTTTGACATTGTTTAATGCCTGTGAAAATTGGTTAAAGTTTATCTTCCAATTAAGGCATAAATGTTATGCTTGTTCAATTACTTGTTTATGAGATAAGCATTTAATTGTTAGAATTAATTGTTAATTCTAAATTTATTTATTGTTCATTTAATTTTTGAATGGATGATGAATGAATAGGGATGATCATGAGGCTTTAATATTGATTTTAATTGTTTCAAGTTACTGAAATGGGTTGTATTAAATTGAGGCTTGCATGCCTCTTTATTTCTACCTTGTAAATGTTATGAGAGTAGAATCACTAGGAGTGAGGTTTTCATATTCTTGTAAATGTTGCATGGAGCAATGGAGACCAATTGAGGCATGGAGACTTTTGAAGACCTATGAATGTATGGGATACAATCATCTAATAGCTAGATTTAATCAACCCACCTAAAATCAACTAAGTAGTGCACCTATAGCTCTAAGTGTACTACTTGGTTAGGCTCATGGTCATCCCACCCTAGCAGCATGCTAAGCGCATTTACTTATTTATGTTTTTCATATCCTATTAATGTATGAGATGCATGTTGAGGATATAGAAAACCTAAATAAGAAGATAAAATAATGAGATCTTTGCAAGGAAAAACCCTCCACTTAGAATGTCTGAGTGTTTTTCAAATATTAAGTCAAAATAGATACAAGTTAAAAGAGTTTTAATTAATCCAAGCCTTCTACCAATAGTATATGGCATGACGATGCTACCACCTTTGTGTGATACACATTCGGTCATAGGGGTCATACTTAGGTGGAAAGCTGTGACCATACACTTTGCATGAGATGCACCATTGATTTCGGAGCACCCACACATTATACACTCAGTCACGGAAGATGTTGTGGCGCCCGTCTCGATTCAAAGTTTGATTAGTAGGTTTGATTAACACAGAGTAATGTAGAGGTCGTCCATCAGGGAATCTATATGAAATGGTGAGGCAAAATATATCAAGAATTGCATGAGATGCAATTTGCAAAGTTGCTTACCTTTGGTTCCTCGTAGATATATATCCGGTCACGGGGGTCCACTTGCAAATGTTTAGGATCTTGATTCTCACTAGAAAATATGATTTCCCAAATTTTTCTTATGGTGAAGGATTTGATAAAATAGTGGGAGGAAAACATGCTTGAAAGACCATAAACATGTTTTTAATATCAAACTCAATCACATGCTTATACTTTTTTTTTTTGCCTCATGTAGATTTTCGAAATCTTCAAACAAAATGGCTAAAAACCCACTCACAAGCATTTTGGAAACCAATAAACTAACCAAGCCAAACTTCTAGGATTGGTTAAAAAACCATAAAATCATTCTTGACTCTGAAAAATGGACTTACGTCCTTGATCAAAGCCCAGTGGACACACTTGATGATGACGCCACCGACGCACAACATGAAATGTTCACAAAATTTGTAGATGATGATCTATAAGTAAGGTGTATCATGATGGCATCCATGTCCAATGAGCTCCAAAAGACTTATGAGCACATGAAACATTCTCGAGAGATCTATGTACATTTGCAAGAGTTGTATGGTGTACAAAGTAGACACGAAAGGTTCACTTTGTATAAAAAGTTCTTTAGGGCAAGGATGGGTGAGAGGTCCAATGTCCATGATCACGACCTCAAGATGATAGGACCCATTGAGAAGCTTGGACAGTTAGATGTGGTCATGGACAATGACCTTTACGTGGATTTGACCCTACAGTCATTACCACCATCATATGATCAATTCGTTATGAACTTCAATATGTCCAAGCAAGATGTTATGATTAACAAATTGATCAATATGCTTGTGACTGCGGAGACAACTATAAGAAAGGAGAAGCTCCTTATGCTTGCATCCTCCTCCAAGTCAAAAGGCCTTAAGGGTCTTAGAAAGGAAGGTAAGACAAAGAAAAGTTCTTTCTAAAAAAGGAAGCAACCCGAGAAGAGTTTCAAGAGGGTTAAGAATAAGGTTAGAACCAAAACTAGTTGTTTCTACTGTGGCAAAAAAGGGCATTGGAAAAGAAATAGCAAAGCTTACCTTGAAACCTTTGAGAAGGTTATGTACCTTATTGAAGTGCACATGACGACTAATTCTTCCACATGGGTATTTGATACCGCATACAGTTCTCACCTTTGTAATTTATTATAGGGGATGGAAAGAAGAAAGAGTCTTCATGAAGTGGACATATTCCTCCACTTAGGAAATGGAGCAAGATTTGTGGCCACTTTCCAAGGTATTATCAAGTTGGACTCAGGGAATGCTTGCATTGCACTTGATCCAATTTATTATGTACCCCATCTTATAAAGAATATTATTTTAATTCCCATTCTTGATAATGAAGGATTTGATTTTTCTATATCAAATGGGAAGTTGGTAGCATTAAAGAATGGTTCTTTGATTGCTCAAGGTACATTAATAAATGGATTGTATAAACTTGATTCTCAACCTTCACTAATACACATTCAATCAAGTAAAGGAAAGTTAGATAACTAAGAAAATGCCCTTTTGTGGCATGCAAGACTTGAACATATTTCTAAAAATAAAATGAACAAGTTATAAGCTCTCAAAGCACTAAATGTTAGTGGCACTGAGGATCCTCCTATTTGTGAATCTTGTTTAAAAGGAAAAATGACCAAGGCTCATTTTGTAGGACAAACGGAGCGCTCCACAAGTCTCTTGGATTTGATCCATACGGACGTTTGTGGACCACTAAGAGTTAGTGGGAGAAGAGGCTATTCCTACCCCATCACCTTTACCAATGACTTTAGTCAGTTCGGACACGTGTTTTTTATAAAGAACAAGTTCGAAGCCTTTGAAAAGTTCAAAGAGTATAGGAGTGGAGTGGAAAACTAATTGGGGCTAAGTATTAAAGCTTTTTGAGCGGATAGAGGTTGAGAATACTTAAATACCGAATTCTTGGATTATCTAAAGGAGAATGGGATTCTCTCTAAATGGACTCCACCCGAAACACTCCAACATAATGGAGTAGCCGAGAGGAGAAATTGTACCTTGTTGGACATGGTACATTCCATGATGAGCTTTTTCGATGTGCCCATATCTTTTTGGGAATACGCCTTACTCACAATGGCAAAGCTACTAAATATAGTACCTTCAAAGTCGGTGCCCAAAATACCATATGAGATATGGCTTTGCAAAGTACCCTCTTACCAATATCTCAAGGTTTGGGGATCTCCCGCCTTTGTGAGATGGACAGCGGGAGATAAGTTGGATAGTAGATCCACCTTATGCAAGTTTGTGGGAGTCCTTAGAGAGTCTATGGGTTACTACTTCTATGATCCCTCAGAACAAAAGGTGTTTGTCTCAAGGAACGCCTACTTTTTGGAAAAGCAATTTTTATTAGATCGAAATGGCATTATTATTGAACTCGGTGAAGTTTAAGATGATCATGAAATCCCACAAGCGGTGGAAACAAGCGAGCAAGTGGAGCCTAATACACAACTTCTACATAGGTTGGACCGAATCAAGATGAAAATCAAAATGTTCGGATTCCATCATGAGATGGGCTAATCGGATAATAATCCGAAGACCTATGAAGAAGCTATATTGGACATAGATTCGGGGACGTTGGCTTGAAGCCATGAGATCCGAAATGGACTCCATGTACACAAATAAAGTACGGACTTTAGTAGATCCACCAAAGGTAATAGTTTCCATTGGTTGCAAGTGGATCTATAAGCGAAAGCTTAGAGTAGATAAAGAAGTGGTGACTTTTAAGACGACTAGTGGCAAAGGGTTACACTCAAAGACCCGGTATTAATTTTGAGGAAACCTTTTCACCGATCGCTATGCCTAAGTCCATTCAGATTCTGCTTGCCATACCCGCATATTATGACTATGAGATATAGCAAATGGATGTGAAAACTACTTTCCTCAATGGTGACATTGAAGAAGAAATCTATATGAAGCAACCACAAGGTTTTACATCCAAAGGGAGTGAGCAATAGGTTTCCAAACTCCAAAGATCCATTTATGGACTCAAACAAACGTCACAAAGTTGGAACATACGTTTTGACAAAACAGTCAAATCATTTGACTTTGTCAAAAATGTGTATGAACCATGTGTGTACAAGAAAGCTAGTGGGAGTTCAGTACAATTTATTATGCTTTATGTCGATGACTTCTTTCTCATTGGGAATGAGGTAGGAATGTTAGAGTGTACTAAAGTATGGTTATCTACACAATTCTCCATGAAGAATTTGGGAGAAGCATCCTACGTGTTGGGAATATGTATCTATTGAGATAGATCTAAGAGGATGCTAGGGCTTCCCAAACCCCGTACATTGACAAGATACTAAAGAGGTTTAGTATGAAAGATCCAAGAAGGGATTTCTGCCCATAGGACATGGCATTCGTCTCTCAAAGTATATGGCCCCCAAGGCTGAGGAAGAGAAACGAAGAATGTCTCACATACCTTATGCCTCCACCATTCGTAGCATAATGTATGCAGTTCAATGTACAAGACCAGATGTGGCACACTCACTAAGCGTTACGAGTAGGTTCCAACCCAATCCTAGTGAGAGTCATTAGATAGTCGTGAAAGCAATTCTTAAGTACTTGAGAAGGACTAAGGACTTGTTTTTAGTACAAAGCAATAGAGACTTGAAACTAGAAGGGTGTTCAGATTCGAGTTTCCAATCCGATGTAGATGACCTCAAATCCATTGCAGAATTTATATTTTGCCTCAATGGTAATGCAGTGAGTTGGAAGAGTTCTAAACAAGATAATATTGTTGATTCCACTACTAAAATAGAATATATTGTGGCTTCGAAAGCTGCAAATGAAGGTGTTTAGATGAAAAACATCGTTCAAAAGTTGAATGTAGTGCCTAACATTACTGAGCCAGTGGTTGGTCTCTATGTTCCCAGCTTTTCCAGCACGTGCTATGACAATCATTTATTCAACAAATCATATATATGATGTTATAAGCTAACCAATGAGTTATTTTATGCATCAAATTAAGGTTAAAATTGACCTTTGGAGCAGCAAGTATAGAACCCCTAACCACAAGTACACAACATAGTTAAAGTGAGTACATAAACCCTACCTCAAAGTACGTAAGTACCAAAATTGGGCATTTTTTTTCCAAATTTTTAGTTTCACTCTAAGGGCATGAGGGATTGTTTGCCATTTGGCCTAATCTGGCCATTATATGTTCAAACGAGCACGAAGTATTACACCAAGGGCTCATTTAGTGATTATAAGTTCGTTGTCAGACTAATTCATTTACCTCATGTGTCTGTGCTTTACACTTGTACGAATGACTCCATAAATGGTGGGGCATGGTTCATTGTGTTCCCAACTATTCCAACATGTGATACAACAATCATTTATTCAACAAGTCATGCATATGATGTTATAAGCTCAATAATATGTTGTTCCACGTGTCGAATTAAGGTTAAAATCATCCTTTGGAACAACAAGTGCAAAACCTCTGACCACAAGTACGCAACATAGTCAGAGTAAGCACATAAACCCTGTCTTGAATTACATAAGTGTCAAAATTAGGTATTTTTCCTCAATTTCAAATATCATTCTGAGGGTATAAAGGATTGTTTCCCATTCGGCGTAACCTAGCCATTGCATGATAATATGAGCACGAAGTATTACACCCAATACTCATTTAGTGAAGATAGGTTCGATGGTGTAGAGGATGTCAGATTATTTAGTTTGCCTCATACATTAATGCTTTATACTAGTACAAATGACACTACAAGTATTGGGTCGTAGGTCTTTGTGTTCCCAAACATTCCAACACGTGTTATAACAATCATTTATTCAATAAATCATGCATATGATATTATAGGCACACCAATATTTGTTCCACACGTCAAATTGAAGTTAAAATTAGCCGTTGGAATAGCAAGTACAGAACCGGACCATAAGTACACAACGTCGTCAAAGTGAGTACATAAACCTCATCTCAAAGTACATAAGCGCCAAAACTAGGTATTTTTTTTCTTGATTTTCAATATCATTCTAAGGGCATGATGGATCAGACACCATTCAGCCTAATTTGGCCATTTCGTGATCATTAGAGCACGAAGGAATATACTCAAAGTACATAAGCGCCGAAACTGGGTATTTTTTTCTTGATTTTCAATATCATTCTGAGGGCACGATGGATCAGACGCCATTCGGCCTAATTTGGCCATTTCGTGATCATTAGAGCATGAAGGAATACACTAAGGACTTATTTAGTAATGATAGGTTCCGCGGTGTAGGAGAGGGTATCGGACTGATTCATTTTCCTCATGCCTCAGTCCGTTGTACAAGTACGAATGACTCCATAAGTGGTAGGACATTAGTTATTATGTTCCCAACCATTCCAACATGTGATACGATGATCATTTATTCAACAAATCATGTATATGATGTTATAAGCTCACTAATATGTTGTTCCACACGTCGAATTGATGTTAAAATCAACCTTTGGAACAGCAAGTGCAGAACCCCTGACCACAAGTACACAACATAGTAGTAAACACATGAACCCTGTCTTGAATTACATAAGTATCGAAATTAGGTATTTTTTCTCGATTTCAAGTATCATTCTGAGGGCATGAAGGACTATTTCCCATTCGGCCTAATCTAGCCATTGCATGATAATAAGAGCATGAAGTATTACACCCATGACTCATTTAGTGATGAGAAGTTTGATAATGTTAGGGGTGTCGAACTATTTGATTTGCCTCATGCGTCAACACTTTATACTAGTACAAATGACATTATAAGTGCTAGATCATGGGTCTTTGTGTTCCCAAACATTCCAACACATGTTATACTGGTCATTTATTCAGCAAATCATACATATAATTTTATAGGCTCATCAATATGTTGTTCCACATGCCGAATTAAGGTTAAAATCGATCGTTGGAATAGCAAGTACAGAACCGACCATAAGTACACAACATAGTTAAAATGAGTACACAAACCCTATCTTAAAGTACATAAGCACTGAAATTGGGTACCTTTCTTTGGATTTTCAGTATCATTCTGAGGGCATGATGGATCATTTTCCATTCAGCCTAAACTGGCTATTACATGATCAATAGAGCACGAAGGATTACACTTAGGACTTATTTAGTAATGATATGTTCAATGGTATAGGATGAGGTGTTGGACTGATTTATTTTTCTAATGTGTCAGTCCTTTGTACAAGTACGAATGACACCACAGGTGGTGGCATGTAGGTCTTTATGTTCCCAACCATTCCAACATGTGCTATGATGACCATTTATTCAACAAATCATACAAATGATGTTATAAGCTTGCCACTGAGTTGTTTCACGCATTAAATTGATGCTAACATCGGCCTTTGGAACAGCAAGTATAGAACCCCTGACCACCAGTAGACAATATAGTCAAAGTGAGTACATAAACCACATCTCGAAGTACATAGGTACTGAAATTGGGTACTTTTTTTTGGATTTTCAATAACATTCTGAAGGCATAAGGGATTCTTTTCCATTCGGCCTACTCTAGCCATTACATGATCATACGAGTACGAAGTATTACACCAATGACTCATTTAGTGATTATAAGTTCGATGGGGTAGGAGGTGGTGTCGAACTAATTCATTTACCACATGCGACTATGCTTTATAATAGTACGAATGACTTCATAAGTGGTGGGACATAGGTATTTAATAAATCATGGATACGATGCTATAGGCACACTAATATTTGCTCTACACATCGAATTGCGGTTAAAATTGGTCGTTGGAACAACAAGTACAAACCAGACTATAAGTACACAACGTAGTCAAAGTGAGTACATAAACCCCATCTCAAAGTACATAAGTCTATAAACTGGGTAGTTTTTTCTTGATTTTCAATATCATTATGAGGGCATGATGGATCGTTCGCTATTCGGCCTAATCTGGCCATTCCATAAACATTAGAGCATGATGGATTACACTTAGGTCTTATTTAGTAATAATAGGTTCAGCAGTGTAGAAGATGGTGTCAAACTGATTCATTTTCCTCATGCATCAATTGTTTGTATGAGTATGAGTGACACCATAAGTGGTAGGACATCGGTCTTTATGCTCCCAATCATTCCAACACGTGCTATTACTACCATATATTCAACAAATCATGCATATGATGTTATAGGCTTACTAATGTGTTCTTCCATGCATCGAATTAAGGTTAAAATCAGCCTTTGGAATAGCAAGTATAGAACCCCTAACCATAAGTACATAACATAGTCAGAGTAAGCACATAAACCCCACCTTGAATTACGTAAGTGTCAGAATTAGGCATGTTTTTTGGATTTCAAGTATCATTATGAAAGCATAAGGGATGGTTTCCCATTCGGCCTAATCTAGCCATTGTATGATGATAAGAGCACGAAGTATTACACCCACGACATATTTAGTTATGAGAAGTTTGGTTATGTAAAGAGGTGTCGAGCTATTTGATTTGCCACACGTGTTAATACTTTATACTAGCACGAATGACACTACAACTGCTAGGTCGTGGGTTTTTATGTTCCCAAACATCCCAACACATGTTATACCGATTATTAATTCAGCAAATCATGCATATGATGTTATAGGCTCACCAATATGTTGTTCCACACGTCGAATCAAGTTTAGAATTGACCATTGGAACAACAAGTACAGAGCCTGACCATAAGTACATAACGTAGTCAAAGTGAGTACATAAACCCGATCACAAAGTACATAAGTGCCGAAATTAGGTATTATTTTTTGGATTTTCAGTATCATTCTAAGGTCTTGATGGATTATTTTCCATTCGGCCTAAACTAGCCATTGGTTGATCGTTAGAGCATGAAGGATTACACCTAGGACTTATTTAGTAATAATAGGTTTGGTGGTATAGGAGAAGGTGTCGGGCTGATTCATTTTCCTCATATGTCAGTCATTTCTACAAGTATAAATGACACCACAAATGGTGGGACGTAGGTCTTCATGTTCCCAGCCATTCCAACATGTGCTATGATAACCATTTGTTCAATAGATCATGTATATAACGTTATGTACTCGCCAATGAGCTATTTCACGTGTGGAATCGGGGTTAAAATCGGCCTTTGGAATAGCAAATATAGAACCCCTTATTACAAGTACACAATATATTCAAACTGAGTACATAAACCCCATCTCGAAGTACATATGTACCGAAACTAGGTATTTCTTTTGGATTTTCAGTATCATTTTAAGGGTGTGAGGGATTGTTTGCCATTCAGCCTAATCTGGCCATCACAGAATCATACAAGCATGAAGTAATACACTAAGGACTCATTTAGGGATTATAAGTCCAATAGGGTAGGATGGGGTGTTGGATTGATTCATTTACCTCATGTGTCTGTGCATCAAACTAGTACGAATGACTCCATAAATGGTGGGACATTGGTCACTGGGTTCCCAACCATTCCAACACGTGGTACGACGATTATTTATTCAATAAATCATGCATATGATGTTGCAAGCTCTCTAATTTATTTTTCGACGCATCGAATTAAGGTTAAAATTAAACTTTAGAACAATAAGTACAGAACCTCTTACCACAAGTACACAACATAGTCAGAGTAAGCACATGAACCCCGTCTTGAGTTACATCAGTGTCAGAATTAGGTACTTTTTTTCTTGATTTCAATTATCATTCTAAGAGCATAAAGGATTGTTTCCCATTCGGCCTAATCCGTCCATTGAATGATAATAAGAGCATAAAGTATTACACCTATGACTCATTTAGTGATGAGAACTTTGGTGATGTTGAGGGGTGTCAGACTGTTTGATTTGCCTCATGCGTTAATGCTTTATACTAGTATGAATGATAGTACAACTGCTAGGTCGTGTGTCTTTATGTTTCCAAACATTCCAACACATGTCATACCGATCATTTATTCAGCAAATCATACATATGATGTTATAGGCTCACCAATATGTTGTTCCATAGTCCCAATTAAGGTTAAAATTGGCCGTTGGAATAGCAAGTACAAAACCCGACCATAAGTACACAACGTAGTCAAAATAAGTGCATAAACACCATCTCGAAGTACATAAGTACTAAAATTGGGCACTTTTTTGGATTTTTAGTATCATTCTGAGGGCATGATGGATCATGGCCATTCGGCCAAAACTAGCCATTATATGATCATTAGAGCATGAAGCATTAGGTTCGCTGGTATAGGAGGGGATGACGGACTAATTCATTTTTCTCATGTGTCGGCCTTTTGTACAAGTACAAATGACACCACAGGTGGTGGGATGAGGTCTTTATGTTCCCAGCGATTTCAACACGTGCAATGATGACCATTTATTCAACAAATTATACATATGATGTGATATGCTTACCAATAAGTTGTTTCACGCATTGAATTGAGGTTAAAATTGGCCTTTGGAACAATAAGTTTAGAACCTTTTACCACAAGTACACAGCATAGTCAAAGTGAGTACATAAACCCTATCTCGAAGTACATAGCTACCGAAACTAGGTGTTTTTTCTGGATTTTCAATATTAATCTGAGGGCATAGGGGATTGTTTGCCATTTGGCCTAATCTAGCTATCAAATGATCATACGAGCATGAAGTATTACACCAAGGACTCGTTTGGTGATTACAAGTTTGATAGGGTATGAGGGGGAGTCGGATTGATTCATTTACCTCATGCATCTGTGCATTATACTAGTATGAATGACTCAATAAGTGATACGACGATCATTCATTCAACAAATCATACATGTGATGTTATAAGCTCACTAATGTATTGTTCCACAATCGAGTTGAGGTTAAAATCTGACTTTAGAACATCAAGTACAGAACCCCTGACCACAAGTACATAACATAGTCAGAGTAAGCACATAATCCCCGTCTTGAATTACCTAAGTGTCGGAATTAGGTGTTTTTTCTTGATTTCAAGTATCATTCTGAGGGCATGGATGATTGTTTCCCATTCGGCCGAATCTAGCCATTAGATAATAATAAGAGCATGAAGTATTACACCCAATACTCATTTAGTGAAGATAGGTTTGGTGGTGTAGGGGTGTCGGGCTATTTGGTTTGCCTCATGCATCAATGCTTTATACTAGTACGAATAACACTACAAGTGCTAGGTCGTGGGTTTTGTGTTCCCAAATGTTCCAACACATGTTATAACTATCATTTATTTAATAAATCATACATATGATCCTATTGGCACACCAATATTTATTCCACACATCGAATTGAGGTTAAAATTGGCTATTGGAACTACAAGTACAGAATCGGACCATAAGTACACAACATAGTCAAAGTGAGTACATAAACCCTATCTCAAAGTACGTAAGTGCCGAAGCTAGGTACTTTCTCTGGATTTTCAATATCACTCTGAGGGCATGACAAATCGTTCGCCATTCGACCTAATCTGATAGGTCCGGCAGTGTAGGGGGGTGTCGGACTGATTCATTTTCCTCATGCATCAGTCCTTTGAACAAGTACGAATGACACCACAAGTGGTAGGATGTCAGTCTATGTGTTCCCAACCATTCCAACATGTGATATGATGACCATTTATTCAACAATCATGTATATGATGTTATAGGCTCACTAATGTGTTCTTCCACGTATCGAATTGAGATTAAAATTAGCCTTTGGAACAGCAAGTATAGAACCCCCGACCACTAGTACCTACCACAGTCAGAGTAAGCACATGAACCTCATCTTGAATTATGTAAGTGTCGGAATTGGTAACATTTTCTAGATTTCAAGTTCATTCCGAAGGCATAAAGGATTGTTTCCCATTCGGCCTAATCTAGACATTTCATGATAATAAGAGCATGAAATATTACACCCATGACTTATTCAATGGTGAGAAGTATGGTGATGTAGATAGGTGTCGGACTATTTGATTTGCCTCACGCGTCAATACTTTATACTAGTACGAATGACACTACAACTGCTGGGTCTTAGGTTTTTGTGTTCCTAAACATTCTAACACGTGTTATACCGATCATTTATTCAGCAAATCATGCATATGATGTTATAAGCTCGCCAATATGTTGTTTCACACGTCGAATTAAGTTTAAAATCGGCCATTGGAATAGAAAGTATAAAACCAGACCATAAGTACACAACATAGTTAAAGTGAGTACATAAACCCTATCACAAAGTACATAAGTGCCGAAATTAGGTACTAATTTTGGGATATTCAGTATCATTCTGAGATCATGATGGATCGTTTGCCATTCAGCCTAAACTAGCCATTGCATGATCATTAGAGCATAAAAGATTACACCTAGGACTTATTTAGTAATAATAGGTTCGGTGGTATAGGAGGAGGTATCGGGCTGATTCATTTTCCTCATGTGTCAGTTCTTTCTACAAGTACGAATGACACCACAAATGCTGAGACGTAGGTCTTTATGTTTCCATCCATTCCAACACGTGCTATGATGACCATTTGTTCAACAAATCCTACTTATGAGGTTATATGCTCAACAATAAGTTGTTTCACACATCGAATTGAGGTTAAACTCAGCCTTTGGAGCAGCAAGTATAGAAGTCTTTACCACAAGTACACAACATAGTCAAAGTGAGTACATAAACCCCATCTCGAAGTACATAGGTACCGAAACTAGGTACTTTTTTATGGATTTTCAATATCATTATGAGGGCATAAGGGATTGTTTGCATCTAGCCACTAATGCATCAGCCCAAGGGAAGGAGAGGGTGTCGAATTGATTCATTTACCCCATGCATCTGTGCATTATACTAGAATAAATGACTCCATAAGTGGTGGGATTGGTCATTGTGTTCTCAACAATTCCAACACATGATATGACAATCATTTATCCAACAAATCATGCATATGATGTTATAAGCTCACTAATGTATTGTTTCACGCGTCGAATTGAGGTTAATATCAGACTTTAGAATAGTAAGTACATAACCCTTGACCACAAGTACACAACATAGTCAGAGTAAGCACATGAACCCCATCTTGAATTACATAAGTGTTGGAATTAGATACTTTTTCTCGATTTCCAGTATCATTATGAGGGCTTGAAGGATTGTTTCCCATTCGGCCTAATATAGCCATTGCATGATAATAAGAGCAGGAAACATTACATCTAATACTTATTTGTGATGATACGTTTGGTGGTGTAGGCAGTGTCGGACTGTTTGATTTGCCTTATGCGCCAATATTTTATACTAGTACGAATGACACTACAAGTGCTAGGTCGTGGGTCTTTATGTTCCCAAGCATTCCAACATGTGTTATAATGATCATTTATTCAACTAATTATGCATATGATGTTATAGGCACACCAATATTTGTTCCACACATCAAATTGAGGTTAAAATTGGCCGTTAAACAGCAAGTATAGAACCGGACCATAAGTACACAACATGGTCAAAGTGAGTACATAAACCCCATCTCAAAGTTTGTAAGTGCCAAAAATGGGTACTTTTTTTTGAATTTTCAATGTCATTCTGAGAGCATGATAGATCGTTTGCCATTCGGGCTAATTTAGCCATTGCATGATCATTGGAGCATGAAGGATTGCACCTAGGACTTATTTAGTAATGATAGGTTCGGTTGTGTAGGAGGGGGTGTTGGACTGATTCATTTTTCTCATGCATCAATTCTTTATACAAGTATGAATGACACCACAAGTGGTCAGACGTTGGTCTTTGTGTTCCCAACCATTCCAAAATGTCCTATGATGTCCATTTATTCAATGAATTATGCATATGATGCTATAGGCTCACTAATATGTTTTTCCACACATCGAATTGAGGTTAAAATCAGCCTTAGGAACAGCAAGTATAGAACCCCTAACTAGAAGTACACAATATAGTCATAGTAAGCACATGAACCCCATCTTGAATTACGTAAGCGTCGGAATTATGTACATTTTTTGGATTTCAAGTATCATTCTAAAGGCATGAGGTATTGTTTCCCATTCGGCCTAATCAGGCTATTGCATGATAATAAGAGCACAAAGTATTGTACCCATGATTTATTTGGTGATGAAAAGTTTGGTGATGTGAGAGGTGTCGAACTATTTGATTTGCTTCATGCGTCAATACTTCATACTAGAACGAATGACACTACAACTACTGGGTTGTGGGTCTATGTGTTCCCAAACATTCCAACATATGTTATATAGATAATTTATTCAGCAAATCATGCATATGATGTTATTGGCTCACCAATGTGATGTTCCACACATTGAATTAAGGTTATAATCGGCCGTTGGGATAGCCAATATAGAACCCCAGACCACATGTATACAACGTAGTCAAAGTAAGTTCATAAACCCTGTCTTGAAGTACATTGGTGCCGAAACTAGGTATTTTTTTCTAGATTTTTAGTATTATTATAAGGGCATGAGGAATTATTTGCCATTCATCCTAATATGGTCATTACATGATCATACGAGCACGAAGTATTACACAAAGGACTCATTTAGTGATGCTAAGTTTGATGGGGCTAAAAGGGGGTGTCGAGCTGATTTATTCACCTCATGCGTCTGTACTTTATACTAGTATGAATAACTCCATAAGTAGTGGGACATAGGTCATTGTGTTCCCAACCATCTCAACACGAGATACGATGACCATTTATTCAACAAATCATGCAATATGATGTTATAAGCGCATTAATATTTTGTTCCACGTGTTGAATTGAGGTTAAAATCACCCTTTGGAACAGCAAGTATAGAACTCCTGACATAAGTGCACAACACAGTCAGAGTAAGCACATGAACCCCATCTTGAATTACATAAATGTCAGAGTTAGATAATTCTTCTAGATTTCAAGTATCATTCTAAGGGCATGAGGGATCATTCCCATTTCAGCGTAATCTATCCATTGCATGACAATAAGAGCCCGAAGTATTACCCCAAAGACTCATTTACTGATGATAGGTTCAGTGGTGTGGGGAGGTCTCGGACTATTAGGTTTTCTTCATGCATAAATGCTTTATACTAGTATGAATGACACTACACGTGTGAGGTCGTCAGTCTTTGTGTTCCCAAATATTCCAATTTGTGTTATACCTGTTGGAATAATGTCTGGCAAGCTAATAGGATTCGCCTTATAAAGTTATTTCCTTGAAAAAAAAATTTGATTAATTGATATTCTTTATATAGCTATCTTAATCTTATGCCCTTTATTACTTCACTTGCATTTAGATGAAGTTCTTAGATCACTCTTGACTGTGAGACTTAGTTTGATGACCATGGAATAAACCTCACACGGTCATGATCTTAAATCTTTCAAGTCGTAGGATCTTATAAGATGGGGCATCTAAAATCCGGATAGACTTGCACTAATGATGCATAAATCTAAGAGTTGGATATGGCTCTATTATATGAGTAACCGTATGAGATATGGGTGCATATTTGTGGGTGCTTGTTAAAGAACAACACTCTGAAGGCCCACCGGAGAATACACTAGATAGCCGTTGTGGCAAGTTTGTAGTGGTAAGTTCTCCCACTTAAGCTAGTGCATATTATTAGTCCTCTGACTTGAGGATTCATGGTAACCTTGTGTCTGGTCCTCACGCTTTGACTCTTCCTTGACCACTTAGCAGGTCTTTTGGATTGAGGTTGGGTATAAGCTACTTGGCATGGAGGTTTGTGAGATTCAAGATGGAGTCCGGCTCCTCACTTTTGTGAAGAGCGAATGCATCTCCTATGTATTCTATAATGATCGATTCTAACAAATCATTGCGCAATGTGGTGTGACAATTTGGAAAAGGAATTTGCCAAAGATGAGGTCACAAAAGGGAATCGAACATTAAGAATAGAAATATAGTATCGAGGCTATTAGGGAGCCGGCAAATATCTTGCCCTAGGCCTCTTTCGAGAGATAGGAGATGGAATGACCACATTTGCATGGTAAGCGCAGAGCTATAATAGTTCTCCAAAACATTCATTTCGACCAATTAGTTGGACTCCATGGGCTTGAGGTTGGACATCGACCATGGAGATTGGGTACTCTTCAATTAATGAGATTAATTGAATCGAGTCGATTAGTTTAAAAGTATTTTAAACTAAAATAAATATATGATATTCAAAAGTCACAAGGAGTTCTGAGCCCATGTTCAATGAATGGTAGAACATATTGGATCACACACAAAAGCCAATTAGCTTCCTAATTGATGGGGGAAATTTTCTAAGTGTTAGAAAATATCTCCTAGTGGACCAATTTCAAGGTATCATTTTTGAAGGTCAATTTTGGCTTGATTAATTTAAGTGTTAAATTAATCAATTAATTTAAGGAGTTAAATTAGACCAATAATTAAGGAGTTAATTATTTTGTGCCAATATGACCATCAATTGGTCAAGTTGACTTAAAGAGTTAACATAATTCAAGCTTAAGAGTTGAGCTTGTTTAACTTAAGTGTTAAATCAAAAGTTAATTAATTAAATCAAAGTGTTTAATTGAATTAATGGGAAGAACATATTTTGGAGGGAAAATTCAAATAAAATGTTCATTTAAATTATCATTTTAATTCTATATATAGATATAGTGGATGTGTGGATTACATATTGCTAAAAGTGTGAAAGAATTAGATTCTTTTGCAATTCCATCCAAAACCTCTTGCAAGCATTGCATTCATGTGTTGAAAGCTTTGTTCTTTCTTCTTCTTCCCTACCTAAAATCCGCCACCACCATAGGCTATCTCTGGTCTTATTCCAGCTTATAGACTAGAGATTTTGGAAGATCTATTTGGTGTATGGATCATATCAATGTACGGTTTGGAGATCTACCTACATAGTTCGATTTGGCGAATTTTTTCAGGGAGATCTAGAAAGCTTTTTGATCTAAATTTTTATTGTGTTTCCTCCAAGGATAGGTTTCACTATTTTTTTCGTGATTTTTGGAGCAGTTTTGACATGGTTAAAAATTGCTCTATTCCTGCTACATGGTTTCTGGCAGATTCTGGATTATTCACCACTTTCTCCTTGGATTTTGGCATTTCAAGATAACACTCTATCTAAATCGAAATTCTAGGCATAATTTGATTCTAATTAGCATGTAAACACTAGTTTGTTAAGCTGTTAAGGTTTTATAATTAGATCCTAGTGCCTTATTTTTTTTCAAGTGGTATCAGAACCTAAATCATGCTTAGATTTAGATTTTTTGTTGATGATTGATTCATGTGATGGATTGATCATAATCACCAAATTCTCAATTCATGTGATGGATTGATCATAATCACCAAATTCTCAATTCATATGATGGATTGGAGTGTTCGGATGATGTTGTATGTGGCTCCTTGATTGATGAATTGAATGCATGCAAATATGTGTTTTAAGTATTGATTCATATGAATAATATGTTTAAATTCATAGCCATTGATGTTGAATGTTAATTTAGCATTAATTGATGTTATATGTTGATATAGCATGTTTATGAATGGCAAAAATAGTTATGGTCATCTTTGGATCCAATGTGATTGGAGTTTTGTTGGAAATTTTTGAAGAATACGATTCTTAAGCTTGATTGAGCACTTAAATTTCTAGTTTTGAAATGTATTTTAGATCTATAAATTGGTCCATAATGTGTGATTTAATGTTTAGAATGATTTCTAGCATTTTTGGTGCATAAAAGTTGAGTCAAAAATGGCCTAACTTGCTTTTGACCCAAAATAGGGGCTGCTGTCGGCTTTAGTGCACAATGGCAGGGCAATGACCGATACTTACTACCCAACCATGTGCTTGCCTCAGCTAGCAGTGCCTAGTCACGGGTTGGGTGAGTTTTGTGCAATTTTTGAGCTCCTTTAGTAGCTAGAAATGATGTTAAATCATGTATTATGGATACACAAGTGTTGAGCAAGTTCTCAATTTTATGTTTGACATTTTTCAAGCTCCTTAAATCTTGTTAAAGTTTATCTCCAAATTTTGCATAAGTGTTATGCATGATCAATTATTTGTTAATTTGATTATCATTTAATTCATGGAATTAATTGTTAATTCTAAATTTGTTTATTGTTCACTTAATTGTTGAATGGATGATGAATGAATGAGGATGATCATGAGCCTTTAATATTGATTTTATTTATTTCAAGTTGTTGAAATGGGTTGTATTAAATTGGGGCTTGCATGTCTTTTAATTTCTACCTTGTAAATGTTATGAGAGTAGAATCACTATGAGTGAAGATTTCTTTCTCATGTAAAAGTTACCTAAAGCAGAGGAGACCATAGAGGCATGGAGATTTATGAAGACCCATGAATGTATGGGATACACTCATGTAATAGCTAGATTTAATCAACCCGCCTAAAATCAACTAGGTGGTACACCTGTAGCTCTAAATGCACTACTTGGTTATGCTCATGATCATCCCACCCTGGGAGCATGCTAGGCGCATTTACTTATTTATACTTTCTATATCCTATTGATGTATAAGATACATGGTTAGGATATAGAAAACCTAAATAAAAAGATAAAATGATGAGATTTTTGCAAGCAAAAACCCTCAACTTAGAATGTCTAAGTGTTTTTCAAATATTAAGTTGAAATGGATATAAATTAAAAGAGTTTTGATTAATCCAAGCCTTTTACGAATAGTGTGTGGCATGACGATGCTACCATTATTTTCTTGATATCTCACGAGTCTTAGGTCATACTTATAATGGAAAGTTGTGACCATATACTTAGCATATGATGCACTTTTGATTTGAGAATGCCCATACATTGTCACACGAGTTGTGGGATGTCGTGATGCCTGTCTCGAATCAAAGCTTGATTGGTAGGTTCGACTTAACACCTATTAGTGTGGATGTCTCACGAGTCATGGGTCCATATGAAAAGTGAGGCAAAATATAGCAAGAGTTGTATGAGATGTAATTAGAAAAAGTTGCTTACCTTTCGATTGTTTGTGGATGTCTCATGATTCGTGGTTCCACTTGCAAGTCCTCGAAATTTTGATTCTCACTACGAAATATGATTTCCCGAATTCTTCTTGGGGGTGAAGAATTTGATAAAATTGTGGGAAGAAAACACGCTTGAAAGGCCAAAAACATGTTTTTAATATCAAATTCAATCACATACTCATTCTCTTTTTCGCCTTTGAGGATTTGTGAAATATCAAGAATGGTTTAATGTTCCACTCAACATTATCTTGGAAACAATAAACCAACTAGGCCAAACTTCCACAATTAACTTAACCTCAAAAATTGTTCTAGATTCCCAGAAACAGATATATGTCCTATATCAAGGCACTCCTAATCCCAAGGGGATTAAAGTAGATCAAGAGACACGTGAAAAGTTCACACATTCGATTTAGGATTGTCTTATCCCATAGTCTCATGGTGGCATCTACAAACTTAAAAAACCTCATAGATACATGAATAGTACCTTGGTTAAAGTTTACAAGAATTGTAAAGCAAACAAGGTATGAGAAGTCTATGTTGTCAAAAGAGATTTTTTCAAGCTAGGATGGATGTGAAGTCATGTGTCATCAACTATGGTCTAAAAATGATTAGGCTTGGAGAAGTTTTTTCTACTTGGACGTAGTGATGGACAATGATCTCCATGAGGATTTGATCCTCACATCCTCGCCAAGTTTTACTGATCAAAGTATTGATCTAGAAGGAGACTACTGCGACAAAGGTAAACCTTTGATACTTGTTTCCTCCTCCAAGTCTATAAACCCTAGGGGTCCTAGAATGGGAGGTAAAAGGAAGAAAAGTTCTTCCTCCAAGGAAAAACAACTATGAAAGGCGTCCAAAGGTGTCAAGAAGATCATAAAGGAAAAAGTCAAAATTATTTGTTTCTACTTTGGCTAGATAGGCAATTCGAAGCAATTTTGCAAAGAATACCTTGCAACCCTTTGGAAAGGTATGTACCTTATTGAAATGCATTTAAGAATAAATTCTTCCTCATGGATATATGATATCGTATGTGGTTCTTATCTTTGTAAGATGTTAAAAAGAATAAGAAAGAGAATAAAACTTAGTGATGTGGATATGATCCACTGCCTTGGCTAACGAGCAAGAGTTGTGACCAAAGTCGAAGGCGTATAATAAGTTGGAATTAGGGAACTCTATAATTGTATTGAACCCTTGCTATTATGTGCCATATATTGTTGAGAACATTATTTCAAATTCCCATTTTGGATAGTGAAGGATTTGATCCTTCTATATCAAATGGGAGATTGAAGGCATTAAAGAATGGGTTCTTTAATTGCTTATGGTACACTTAACAAAGGATTATACATATTAGATTATCAACCATTACTAATGCACTTTCAACAAAGTAAGAAATTAGATATCCAAGAAAATGCCATGTTATGACATGCAAGAGTTGGACATATTTCTAAAAATAGGATAAACAAGTTGGAAGCTCTCAAACACTAAATGTTAGTGGTATTGAGGATCTTTCTACTTATGAATCTTATTTAAAGGGAAAAATGACCAAGGCTCTCTTTGTAGGATAAACGGAGCGCCCCACAAGTCTTTTGGATTTGATCCATATAGATGTTTGTGGACCACTAAGAGTTAGTGGGAGAGGAGGCTATTCCTACTTCATTACCTTCACCGATGACTATAGTTGCTTCGAACACATGTTTCTTATGAAGAACAAGTCCAAAGCCTTTGAAAAGTTCAAAAAGTATAGGAGTAAAGTGGAAAAGCAATTGGGGCTAAGTATTAAACCTCTTCGATTGGATCGAAGAGGAGAATACTTGAGCACCATATTCTTAGATTATCTAAGAGAAAATGAGATTCTCTTTCAATAGACTCTACCCGGCACACCCCAATATAATGGAGTAGCCGAGAGGAGAAAACGTACCTTGTTAGACATGGTACGTTCCATGATGAGTTTCTTCGATGTGTTTATATCCTCTAGGGGATACGCCTAAAGACGACGGTGAAGTTACTAAGTGTCGTACTTTCAAAAGTCAATACTAAAGACACCGCATGAGATGTGGCATGACAAAACACCCTCTTACCAATATATCAAGGTTTGGGGATCTCTCGCCTGCGTGAGATGGACAGTGGGAGATGGATAGTAGACCCACCATGTGCAAGTTTGTGGGATACCCAAGAGAGTCTATTGGTTATTACATCTATGACTCCCAATGCAAAAGGTGTTTGTTTTGAGGAAAAAGGCGTTGTTGTTGAACTTGGTGAAGTTCAAGATGATCATCAAATCCTATAAGCAATAGAAATAAATATATATCAAAGAGCCTTGCACACAATCTCTAAGAAGGTCGGACCAAATCAAGAAGCTACCCAAAAGGTTCAAATTTCTTCATGAGATGGGCTAATCAGATACAGATCCAAAGACCTATGAGGAAACTATGTTGGACATAGATTCAGGATGTTAGCTTGAAGCCATAAGATCCGAAATGGACGTCATGTACTCAAACAAAGTATGGACTTTGGTAAATCCACCAAAGGAAATAGTCCCTATTGATTGTAAGTGGATCTATAAGTGAAAGCTTGGAGTGGATGGAGGAATGGTCACTTTTAAGACGCGACTAGTGGCAAAGGGTTACACTCAAAGACCTGATATCAATTTCGAGGAAACTTTTTCATCGGTTGCAATGCCTAAGTTCAATCGGATTTCACTTGCCATAGCCACATATTATGACTGAGATATGGCAAATAGATGCAAAAACAACTTTCCTCAATGGAGATATTGAAGAAGAAATTTATATAGAGCAACCATAAGGTTTTACATCCAAGGGGACTGAGCCAAAGGTTTGCAAACTCCAAAGATCCATTTATGGACTCAAACAAGCGTCCCAAAGTCGAAACATATGTTTTGACAAAATAGTCAAATTGTTTGGCTTTGTCAAAAGTGTGTATGAACCATGTGTGTATAAGAAGGCTAGTGGGAGTAGTGTACATGTTTATTTTGCTTTATGTCGATGACATCCTTCTCATTGGGAGTGAGGAATGAATGATAAAGTGTACTAAAGCATGGTTATCTACATAATTCTTCATAAAGAATTCGGGAGAAGCATCCTACTTATTGGAAATATATATCTATAGAGATAGATCTGGGATGATGCTGGGGCTATCCCAAACCCCATACATTGACCAGATATTAAAATGGTTTAATGTGGAAGAATCCAAGAGGGGATTCCTACCTATGGGACTTGACATTCATCTCTCCAAGTCTATGACCCCTTAAAGACTGACAACAAGAGACAAACAAAGTCCCACATACCTTATGCCTCTACTATTAGTAGCATAATGTATGCAGTTTAATGTACAAGACTTGATGTGGCACACTCACTGAGTGTTACGAATAGGTTCAAATCAAATCCCCGTGAGAGTCACTGGATGGCCGTAAAAGCAATTCTTAAGTACTTGAGAAGGATTAAGGACTTGTTTTTTATATACAACAATGGAGAATTGAAACTAGAGGAGTTTTTGGACTCAAGATTCCAATCCGATGTAGATGACCTAAAATCCACTTGTAGATTTATATTTCGCCTTAATAGCGGCATGGTGAGTTGGAAGAGTTCCAATAAGACACCACAACCAAGACCACCACATAAGTGAAATAATTTGTAGTTTTGGAAACCTCAAAAGAACGTGTTCGGATAAAAACTCCATCCAATAGTTGGATATAATGCCTAGCATGTATAAGCCTACAGTGGTTTTAGGAAGAAAACTTTAGACTTGAGCTAAGATCTCATTAGTAATCCAAACACAGTAAATGCATTGTCGTTTGATATATGATATCAAATTAATAGAAGCGACAATTGAGTAGACAAAGTTGCCTCAAAATAGAATAATAGAACCACTGTCTAAACCCCTAACGCAAAAGGTCTTTGAAAAACATCTTGAGAAGATGGGTCTCAAGGCCATATGGCATTGGCTTTAGGGCAAGTAGGAGATTGTTGGAATAGTGCCCGAAAAGCCAATAGGATTGGCCTTGTAAAGCTATTTCCTTGAAAAATAACCTTAATTGATGGATATTCTTTATATGGCCATCTTCATCTTATGTCCTTTAGTACTTCACTTGCATTTGGATGAAGTTCTTAGATCACTCTTGACTGCGGGACTTGGTTTGATGACCATGGAATAAGTCTCACACGGTCGTGATCTTAAATCTTCCAAGTCGTAGGATCTTACAAGATGGGGCATCTAAAATCTGGATAGACTTGCACTAACGATGCATAAATCCAAGAGTTGCATATAGTTCTATTCCATGAGCAACCATATGAGATATGGGTACATGTTAGTGGGTGCTTATTAGAGAACAACACTCTGAAGGCCCACCAAAAAATCCACTAGATAGCCATAGTGGCAAGTCGGTGGTGGCAAGTTCTCCAGCTTACGCTAGTACATGTTATCAGTCCTCTAACCTGAGGATCCATGGCAACCTTGCATCTGGTCTTCATGCTTTGACTTTTCCTTGACCACTTAGCGGGTCCTTCGGGTTGAGATTATGTATGATCAGCTCCTTGGAATAGTTGTGAGATCCAAGATGGAATCCGACTCCTCGCTAGTGCATCTCATATATATTCTGTAATGATCGATTCCAACAAATCCTTGCGCAAGGTGGTGTGACAATTTGGAAAATGAGCTTTCCAAAGATAAGGTCACACAAGGGAGTCGAACATTGAGAATAGAAACATAGTATCGAGGCTATTAGGGAGCCGGCAAATATCTTGCCCTAGGCCTCTTTCGAGAGATAGGAGATGAAAGGACCGTATTTGCATGGTAAGCGCAGAGAATAATGGTTCTCCAAAAATATTCATTTCGACCAATTAGTTGAGCTCCATGGGCTTGAGGTTGGACATCAACCATGGGCTTGAGGTTGGACATCGACCATGGAGATTGGGTACTCTTCAATTAATAAGATTAATTGAATCGAGTCAATTAGTTTAAAGGTGTTTTAAACTAAAATGAATATATGATATTCAAAAGTCACAAGGATTTGTGAGCCCACGTCCAATGAATGGTAGAACCTATTGGGTCACACACAAAAGCTAATTAGCTTCCTAATTGATGGAGGAAATTTCTAAGTGTTAGAAAATATCTCCTAGTGGACCAATTTTAAGGTATCATTTTTGAAAGTCAATTTTGGCTTGATTAATTTAAGTGTTAAATTAATCAATTAATTTAAGGAGTTAAATTAGACCAATAATTAAGGATTTAATTATTTTGTGCCAATATGACCATCAATTGGTCAACTTAACTTAAAGAGTTAAGTTAACATCATTCAAGCTTAAGGGTTGAGCTTGTTTGACTTAAGTGTTAAGTCAAAGATCAATTAATTAAATTAAAGTATTTAATTTAATTAATGGGAAGAACATATTTTGGAGGAAAATTCAAATGAAATGTTCATTTGAATTAGCATTTTAATTATCTTGAAATTAGATTTCAAATATAATTAAGATGCACATGAAATTCAAATTGAATTTGAATTTACACTTGCCACCTTAGCAATGCATGTGGCCGCCCACCTAGAGGAAGGTGCGATGCCAACTTGGCATCACACCAACCTCACCCTATATATAGATATAGTGGGTGTGTGGATTGCATATTGCTGAAAGTGTGAAAGAATTAGATTCTTTTGCAATTCCCTCCAAAATCTCTTGCAAGTATTGCATTCATGTGTTGAAAGCTTTGCTCTCTTCTTCTTATTCCCTACCAAAAATTGGCCTCCACCATAGGCTATATCGGGTCTTATTCCAGCTTATAGACTAGAGATTTTGGAATACCTATTTGGTGTGTAAATCATATCAATAGAGGCAAACAAGTTAGTTCGCTACGATTTGGAGATCACCTGCACATAATCCAATTTGGCAAATTTTTCCAAGAAGATCTAGAAAGATTTTTTATTCAAATTTTTTATTGTGTTTTCTCCAAGGTGTTGAAAGGTTGTAGTATTTTTTTGTGATTTTTGTAGTAGTTTTTTCATGGTTAAAAATCATTCCATTCCTGCTGTGCGGTTTCTGGCAAATTCTGGATTTGTGAAAGATTCACTACTTTCTCCTTGGAATTTGGCATTTCAAGGTAGCACTCTATCTAAATCTGAATTTTATGCATGATTTGATCCTAGTTAGCATGTAAGCACTAGTTTATTAAGCTTTTGAAGTTTTATAATTGGGTCCTAGTGCCTTACTTACTTTCAATACCGACCATTTATTCAACAAATCATGCATATAATGTTATAGGCTCACCAATCTGTCGTTCCACACATTGAATTAAGGTTAAAATTGGCCGTTGGAATAGCAAGTATAGAACCCGACCATAAGTACACAACGTATTCAATGTGAGTACATAAACCCCATCTCGAAGTACGTAAGTGCCGAAACTAGGTACTTTTTTCTATATTTTTAGTACCATTCGGAAGGCATGATAGATCATTTGCCATCGGCCTAATCTAGCCATAAGCATGAAGGAATACACTTAGGACTTATGTAATAATGATAGGTTCGGCGGTATAGGAGAGGGTGTCAGACTGATTCATTTTCCTCATGCACTAGTCATTTTCACAAGTACAAATGACACCACAAGTGGTAAGACATAGGTCTTTATGTTCCCAACCATTCCAACACAAGCTATGATGACCATTTATTCAACAAATCATACATATGATGTTACAAGCTCACCAATGAACTGTTTCACACATCCCATTGAGGTTAAAATTGGCCTTTGGAATAGCAAGTATAGAACCCCTGACCACAAGTACACAACGTAGTCAAAGTAAGTACATCTCGAAGTACTTAGGTGCCAAAATTGGGTAGATTTTCAGTATCATTTTGAGGGCATGAGGGATTATTTTCCATTCAGCCTAATCTAGCCATTATATGATCATACGAGCATGAAGTATAACACTAAGAACTCATTCAGTGATGATAAGATCGATGGGGTAGGAGGGGGGTTAGACTGATTCATTTACCTCATGCGTATGTGTTTTATACTAGTACGAATGACTCTAAAAGTTGTGGGACATAGGTCATTGTGTTCCCAACCATTCCAACACATAATACGATGATCATTTATTCAATAAATCATGCACATGAAGTTATAGTCTCACTAATGTGTTGTTCCACGTATCGAATTGAAGTTGAAATCATCCTTTAGAACATCAAGTACAGAATTCCTGACCACAAATACACAACATACTCAGAGTAAGCACATGAATCCCATCTTGAATTACATAAGTGTCAGAATTAGGTACTTTTCTGGATTTCAGGTATCATTCTAAGGGCAAGAGGGATTGTTTCCCATTCAACCTAATATAGCTATTGCATGATAATAAGAGCACAAAGTATTACACCCAAGACTCATTTAGTGATGACAGGTTTGGCGGTATGGTGGGTGTTGGACTGATTTATTTGCCTCATGCGTTATGCTTTATACTAGTACGAATGACACCACAAGTGTTGGATTTTGGGCCTTTGTGTTCCCAAACATTCCAACACGTGTAATAATAACCATTTATTCAACAAATCATGCATATGATGTTATCGGCTCACTAATATGTTGTTCTACACGTTGAATTAAGGTTAAAATTGGTCATTAGAATAGCAAGTAGAGAACCCTTGACCACAAGTACACAACATAGTCAACGTGAGCTTATAAACCTCATCTCGAAGTACATAAGTGCCGAAATTGGGTGCTTTTTTTAGATTTTCAGTATCATTCTAAGGGTATGATGGATAGTTTCTCATTCGACCTAATCTTGCCATTGCATGATCATAAGAGCATGAAGCATTGCACCTAGTACTTATTTAGTGATAATAGGTCCAGAGGTGTAGGAAGGGGTGTCAGACGGATTTATTTTCCTTATGCATCAATGTGTTATACTAGTTCAAATGACACCACAAGTGGTGGGATATAGGCCTTTATGTTTCCAACCATTCCAACATGTGCTATAACGACCACTTATACAAAAAATCATGCATATGATGTTATGGGCTCACTAATATGTTGTTCCACGTGTCGAATTGAGGTTAAAATTGACCTTTTGAATAGCAAATATAGAATCCCTGAGCACAAGTACACAATGTTTTCAAAGTGAGTACATAAACCCCGTCTCGAAGTACATAGGTACTGAAACTGGGTTTTTTTTGCTGGATTTTCAATATCATCCTAAAGGCATGAGGGATTGTTTGTCATTCGGCCTAATCTGGCCATTACATGATCATACAAGCATGAAGTGTTACACCAAGGAGTCATCTAGTGATGACAAGTTCAGAGATGTAGGAGAGGGGCATTGCACTCATTCATTTGCCTCATGCGTTAGTGCTTTATACTAGTACGAATGACACCACAAGTGGCGGTATGTAAGTCTTTATGTTCCCAACATTCCGACACGTGCTATGATGATCATTTATTCAGCAAATCATGCATATGATGTTCTAAGCTCACCAATATATTGTTCCACATGTCGAATTGAGGTTAAAATCGGCCTTCAAAACTATAGGTACAGATTCCCTAACCATAAGTAAACAATGTAGTCAAAATGAGTCCATAAACCCCATCTTGAAGTACATAATTGTCAAAACAGGGTACTTTTTTTGAATTTTTAGTATCATTTTGAGGGCATGATGGATCATTTTTCATTCGACCTAATCTAGCCATTACACGATCATAAAATTGCAAAGTATTACACCCAAGGATCATTTAGTTATGACAAGTTCGATTGTGCAGGAGGGAGTGGCGAGCTGATTATTTTGCCTCATGCATCAATGCTTTACACTAGTATGAATGACAAAACAAGTGGTGGGATGTGGGTCTTTGTATCCCCAACCATTCCAACACATGCTATGACGATCATTTGTTCAACAACTCATGCAGTTAGGACAATGTCACTTTATAGTGGAAAGGTCCAATAAAAACGTGTCTTTATTGAAAGGGGTACTTTTACCTCTTATGAGAGAGCATATATGTTAAAAGTTCGTTAAAATTTAATTTTTTAGTATTATATATAAATATAAGAGTGATATCATTAAATTAATTGATCCTTGTTAGATATCTTAATTATTATAGGCGCACAAATGTGTTGATCTGCATGTCGAATTGAGGTTAAAATTGGCCTTTGAAACACCAATTACAGAACCAAACCATAAGTACACAACGCAGTCAAAGTAAGTACATAAACCCCAACTCGAAGTACATAAGTGCTGAAACTAGGTACTTTTTTTCTGAATTTTCAGTATCATTCTGAGTGCATGATGGATCATTTGCCATTTAGCCTAATCTAGTTATTACATGATCATTAGAGCACAAAGGATTACACTTAGGACTTATTTAGTAATTATAAGTTCGGTAGTGTATGAGGGGGTGTTAGACTGATTTATTTGCCTCATGCATCAAAACTTTATACAACTACGAATTACACCACAAGTGGTGGGACGTAGGCCTTTATGTTCCCAACAATTCCAACACATGCTATGACAACAATTTATTTAACAAATCATGCATATGATGTTTTAGGCTCAATAATGTCTTGTTCCACATGTCGAATTAAGGTAAACATTGGACTTTGGTACCGTAAGTATAGAATCCCTGACCATAAGTACACAACATAGTCAAAGTGAGTACATAAACCCCGTCTCAAAGTACATAAGTACCACAAGTACACAACGTAGTCAAAGCGAGTACATAAACCCCATCTCAAATTACATAAGTGTCGGAACTGGGTATTCTTTTCTGGATTTCAAGTATCATTTTGAGGGCATACGGGATAGTTTCCCATTTGGCCTAATCTGGTCATTGCATGATCGAAAAAGCATTAAGCATTACACCCAAGACTCATTTAGCGATAATAGGTTCAGGGTGTAAGGGAGTGTCGAACTGATATAATTTGCCTCATGCACCAATGCTTTATGCTAGTATAAATGGCACTACAAGTGGTGGGATGTGGGTCTTTGTGTTCCCAAACATTCCAACAGGTGCTATCATTCATGGGTTCCTCCACAGCTTGAATTAAGGTTAAACTCATTCTTTGAAAAAGTAAGTATAAAACCCCTTATTATAAGTACATAACTATTGCGATTTTAGTACATAAACGCAATTGTGAAGTACACAAATGCCTAAATTGGATACTTTTTTTGAATATTCATTATCATTGTTAACAGAGAATGGTATTTTATCTACATTTAAGGCATCTGACAAATTTGGTATAGTAGCTAAAAATCATAATATATTCCACTAAATGTAATACCAAACATTCCAACACGTACTATCACTCATAGGTTGCTCCACAGGTTGAGTTAAGGTTAAACTCATTGTATGGAAAAGCAAGTATAGAACCCCTAATTATAAGTACATAACCATTGTAGTTTCAGTACATAAATGCAATTCTACAATACACAGATGACTAAATTGGGTACTTTTTTGGGGATATTCAGAATCATTATTAACCGAAAAAATGCAACATATTACCCTACATGCAATACTAAACATTCTAGCAAAAAGTCAACTAATATATTATTATATAATAATCCAAATAGTCTAGATCTAACATGCCCTTCAAAAAGCAAAAAATAGCAGTTGTCACTAGTGTCTAGGCACCTTGTAATCCTTTTTCTATTGATTGTATCCCCTTCATGCACTTTCTTCCTACAAATTAATAATAAATAAAAAAAGATATTAGTTATATAGTAATGACAAGAAGGTATAGCAAGCATACATATACAACATAATGGGAAGCAAATATATCAGCAAGGTCAAGCTTATCTAGCTAGTGTTACCTTGTTTGCATGTACAACAGTTATGCCCGGTTCTACCACACAGGCTATACCTGACTACCAGAACATCAATTTGAGATGGCAATCTCTATGTCCTCCCACGACCTGGTTGAGGTCTCACAACAAGTGCATAAATGGTTGGTTCTTCCTCTGCTTTAAAAGTATTCAGGTTAAAAGTAGGCATAGGGTTAAGTACAAGTTTGTAGGCTTGTTGATACATCCCAACCCGATAGTATTGATCAGTAAAGTCATACACTGAGAGTGACTTAGACTTAATATATGCACAAGCATGCTTGCAAGGTATTCTATCAACTTGCCATGCCCAATATGAACAACTCTAGTTTGCAAATCCACAATGTAGGATTGTCATGATCAGTGACCTCAAAGTTCCAACCACTAGATTTCTCCTTTTTTAATGTACAAGAAGCTATATAATTTACTGGTAGTTTCTTCTCCGAGTTCGGGCATAATACTCCAATAAGTTTATTAGACTCTTCTCGTTAATCATGCATCATAACCATGATTTGTTTGCGTATATGATCCACTAGAGCTGCAATGGGTATAAATCATGCCAGTTTAACCCAATTATTCTAACATTCTGCCTGATTGTTGTTTATTACTCCCATCTATCACTAAAAAATAAAGAATTTGTCCAACATTAGGGCTCTTACTGCATCATAAAGTCTCTAGCAAGAGGCATGGACTCCACTGTGTTATTTATATGCCGAGTATATTCTTGCCTTGTTGGAGCATATGCAACTATCATGAAAATAGATGCTCAATGTTTCTTATTGTGGAGAGGGTACTTTCTCATTACCTAAAATTGAAAATATATGATCATTAGATTTCTTGAACTATTACTTGGACATTAATTTAGATTAGAACATAGTTTTCAATAAAATACAAAAGAATCTCACTTGCGTTTTGAAGTTGCCCACCAAGTGTCTCAAGCAGTATGTATGATGGCTACCAGGAAATACCAGTGGGATGCCTTTAAGAAGCCCATTATGTCAATCAGAGAAAAAGGTGAACCTTCTGAACCCTGTGTGATAGTGAGAATATAAAATGCTCTTCAACTTCAAGCAGAACCACTCCCAATTAGTATCATTTTCAGCATCAACAACTGCATATGCTAATGTAAATAGATCACCATCAGGATCCTTGGTGACAGCACTAAGTAAAGGAAAATGAATGGTCTGTATCCATTAAGAAAGCCAACCAGACAAGTTGTGAAATAGATAAATAATCACTGAAATTTTGTGGTCATAGGATCAATCTCATAATCCGCAATACTTCCAGGATTTGTTTCCTTTACAGCCCTACAATACTATCTCAACTTATCAAAGGATCCCTTGTTTGCCCCATAAATATCATGCATAGCTATTTCCTTACCCCAACCATGCTCTATGGTATGGAATTTCTATGCCAAATTCTCTATGAATATCTTTCATTAGGTTGATAGGTCAGTAATGGTTGATGGGTCGGTAACAGGGCTCTCCTCTTAATTTTTCTTTCACTATATTAGCAACCCAAGCAAAATTAGCTCTAGAATGTCCCTTTGTCCGAAGACTACCCTTATTTCATGTATGTTCCGGGTTGCATTTTTGAATATCAAAGAGTTTGTCAGCTTCATGCCTTGAGGCATCTATTCTCCATTAGCAATTATTATCACTAAAAATTGCTATAATATTTTTGGAATCATTTTTCTTATATATAAAGGAACTTCTAGTAGCAATAATATAGTTTTTAAGTTTAGTTCTAAACTCTTCAGCATCCTGGAACGTTTGGCCCTCTCCATGGATGCAATGACTCCAAGCATCAATTGAATTCCTTTATAATACTAAATCATATTGTGACTCACTTGTGGAGAGAATGTCCTCCTCTGTTTCATTCCTAAAAAGGTGTTCATTGCATAGAAATAACATAGTCAAATACATTATAATTGTCAATAAAGTGCTGCAAGATCAGCACATAAGTACTCAACTATGCAATTTCAGTATTCAACAATAAGATAACTAGGTACTTAAGTAAACAATATCAGTATTTCACATAAAAGTACTAAGTATTGAAATAAACAATTTAAGTACTTAAATAGAGAAGATAAGTACTGAAATAACTGAATCCAATATTTAACATAGAAAGAATTAAGCAGTGAACCAAAAAACAAATACAGTATTTGACATTGAAGACTTAAATATTGAAATGAACAAATTTAGTATTTAATATAAAAGGCCTAAGTACTAAAACACACATATCCAATATTCAACATAGAAGAGCACAAGTACTGACATGAACAAATTCAGTTTTCAACACACAAGACCTTAGTACTAAAATACATAAGTATTCTATAAGACAACTGCATATAACTAATAATGCAAACAGGTATAAATTGGGACAATTGAAGTATGCTAAATAATGAATGCAGTACAAAATTGAAGATATGAAGTATTTACCTGCTTGTATAGCTACTTTGCCTTCCCCTCCACTAGGTTCACTTTTTTGGATAGCCATCATATCAACTAAGACCATCTTTAAACACAACTACAGGCAAATCATGTTGGACTCATCCTCGTAGCATTTAAAGTCATGTACATTTTTAATGGAGAGCAAGGTATCGTACTGTATGTACTTGAGGGCGGATTTCACACCATTTTTTCTCTAATTGAAAATAAATTCCCACTAGAGTCATATTCTCAAAAATGGACATGATATAGAGTTCCTCATTGTACATACAACTTCCTAATTGTTGAATTTGATTTTTTCCCCACTATTCGACATTTTCAGGCTAAAAAAAAATTAAAATAATTATTGCTCGCCAAAGATTACAATGTTGCTTTATCGTGCAACAATGGAGACAAAGTAGGCTTATTTCTTGCTAATCTATTGAAGTTGATTGCAGAAAATGAGAGAGAAAGAGAGAGAGAAGTAATGTGTTTTGCCTCGGGAGATAAATAGAAAATAGATGAGAAAGGGGGGGAGAGAGAAAGAGAGAGAGAGAGAGAGACGAGCTGCTTGGGACATCATGGTTTAGGAATAAAGGGAAAAAAATTAAAGTGAGGCCATTTCCGTCATTTTGAGTGGCAAGGGAGTAAAGGCTAAACTGAAACTTCACATGGGGAGTTGAAAATAAGAAATGATTGGGTGGGGACTGAATACCAAATTGAATGTTAGATTAGGTATTTTTAATTAAGTTGCTCAATGTAATTCTAATAATTTTATATAAGTAATTAAATAATTTTAATCATTTTGTATAACATAATTTAATAATTTTAAAAAAATAAATAAATAAAGATTTAATAATAATACTTAAATTAATACTAAATAATATTACATTCTCTTAAATAAAATTAAATTAAGATTTAATAATAATACTTAAATCAATGCTTAATAATGTTACATTAATACTTAGTAAATTAGATAATAAAAAAAAATAAGTAAAAAATTGAAAAAGAAAATATCTTTTTCTCCCCACACCCCTCTCTTTCCTTTCACCCAACCCTAGCCCTAGAAAACCTTCTAAGCTCAACCCCGCGCTAGATCCACCCTTGCCTACCCATACTCATGCAGGCCATGATCAGAGGGTGCTGGCCGCTGGCATGTGACTATGGTCGACGCCAAGCAGTTAGTGGCTACTGGCCACTGCCATGGCCAACCAATCTAGCCATGGTTGGCGGCCTGGATTGAGGGGTTAGGAGTGGGAGGTAGGGATGGGGTTTTATACATATATATCTATATGTAGGTATTATATTGTATTTATACAATATAGATGTATATATATTGTTTTAAAATAATTTTTGTAGAGAAACTTTATTGTATTCAAAATTTAGTTTTTTTATTATTTTTTAAATTCTTTTAGTGAGAGTTAAATAGATATTTCATATTTTTTGGTTCTTTTCATAAATAAACGAAATATTATGAGTTTTTGTGTGATAATTCCTTTTTATTGTAACCATTTTCATCAATATTTATCAACGAAGGACTAAAAGTGTTAAAAGTTATAAAATTTGGACGTAAAGTGTGAAGTGTCAATTTATGGGACTAATAGTACACAAATAGTTGTATTGTGACACTAAGAAAGTAATTTTCTAGTAAAGATCTTGAAGTCTATGTGTGTGGCTTTAATTGATGTGAATTCGATTCTGTCGAGATGTAAGATGTTGATTTAGTGTTGTTGATTCAATTGGATTGGATCTACGTGAAGATTGCATATTATTATTGATGATTCTATTTAATTTTTGGAGTTTGAGCATGTTGAGAAGTTATTTCCATATTTTAAATTATCTAAAAATCTGTTAGGATGGATAACCCAAATATAATAATTAAACGTTACGATATATTTCAAGCAAAAACAAATCCCTCACTTAGAAAGTTCAAAATTTTCAAAATAATAAGTCAAAAATGGATAAAATTAAACTAAGTATCCATGCCTACTAACAATAGGTGTGTGATATAGGATGCTACTATGATTAAAGGTTGTAGTGAAGCAAGGATCAAAAAATATAGCAAATTAAAACTTCAAAAGTAACTTGCCAAACTACTCTCAATGATCTAGATTATGTCATAATTAATAATGGATTTAAGGTTAAGAGGAATTACCTTGATTGATTTTCACAAAATCAACTTTAAGATCTTCCAATATAAGCCTCTCCAATGAAGATCTCCCACTCATTTTTGCCTTCAAGTGCAAAAACTTTAGGGCTTCAAATGTCCTCCAAAAGCTAAATTTACAACAGCAGCAACAACATCCTCTAATGGAGCAATACCATCGGTTCAATCTTCTTGAACCATCTCTTGAATAACTCTTCTTCAAGTGCTCTTCCTTGTTCACCAACAAAGTAGGACTTCAAATGTAGTGTTTCTAAAGGTATCTGCACACTTATCACACTCCAAATCGTCACTCTAAAGTTTGAAAATAGAATGAAGATGAAGGAGGAATGTGACGAAGAAGGGAGGAGGAAGTTTGGAAGAAAGGGAAAGTTGGAGAGAATCTAGGAAAATAGTTATTTTTTCTCAACAAATTGAGAAAATTTTGGGAGGAAAAATTGGGTGTGATGACCTACCATATGGTGTGATGAGAGGGTATTTATAGAGTGTGATGGGTGCATCTAGATGCATCCTTCACACCTTCTTCACACCTTGTCAAATAGTATGCCAACTCGCATGCTTAGTTGTATTTTAATTTTCACCTATTAAAATATAATTTTAATTAGAAAATTAAAATGCCACCTAATATTTAAATGGACTCTTCCATTTTAATTTTCTCCCAAAATTAGATTCTTTAATTAATAAATTAAGTCCTTAATTTAATTAAATCAATTTAACACCTTAAGTTGACTAGACTAATTAAATTATCACATGGCTCCAATTAAATTAACACCTTAATGTAATTGGTCTAATTTAACTCCTTAAACTATTTAATTAATTTAATACTTTAAATTAATCAAGCTATTTTGACCAACTCTTAATTAGTTAATTTGATCTCTTTCAAACATAACCAATTTAATTATTTAATTTCTTAGATAATTTCTCCAATTCCAATTAGAGTGCTTTAGAATTTTGTGTGTGACTCTTTAGGTTCACCAATTAATTAGACATAGGCTCACAACTCTTTGAGATTTAGTGAATATCAAATATTTCAATAAATCTAAACTCTTTTAAACTAATCTCTCTTTCAATTAATTCCTATTAATTGAAAAGTACTCAATCTCCATAGTCGATGTCTAGCACAAGCCTATGGAGCCCAGCTAAATGGATGAATTAATTTCGGGTGAACCTTTCTTGCTTACGATTTCCATGCAAATACAGTCCTTTCGTTTTCTGTCTCCCGAAAAAGGCCTAGGGCAAGATATTTGTTGTTTCCTTAATAGCCTCAATAACTATGTATATGTTCTTGATGTTTGATTCTCATTTATGATTTTATCTTTGGAAAACTCTTTTTTCAAATTGTCATACTACCCTGTGCAAGGATTTCTTGAAATCGATCATTCTAGAATATATAGGAGATCAACCCATTCTTCATAAACAAGCGAAATGAATCCCATTTTGGAACTCACCAACCTCTATACTAAAGCAGCATGTGCCCGACCAAAGCCCCGGGCGACCCGCTACGTGGTCAGGACAAAATCAAAGCACAAGGACTTAAATGCAAGATTACAAACGAACCTCAAGTCAGAGGATTAATTATATACACTATCGTAAGCTAGAGAATTTTCCACTACCAATATGCAGCTTCGACTACTTTGTGGATTCTCTAAGCAAATCTTCAATGAATTTATGCTCTAAAAAGCATCCATTAATGTTCATCCATATCTTACATAGATTGCCCAGGAACAAGGCAATATCCAACTCCTTGGAGCATGTATCCCTAGTACAAGTCTATTTGAATCTTAGATGTCATGTCGCTTAAGATTCTATGACTTGGAATATTTAAAATCATGACCATAGAGACTTGTTTCATGATCACCATCATATGTATGATCAAGTCCTACAGTCTTGTATGATTTAAAGATTTCAACCAAATGCACGTGAAAAATATCATAAATGCATAAGATGAAAATGATAATTACATATATATATACACAATGATTGTATCTATTTTGAAGAATTTAAATAGAGAGATATTTTAAGAATATTTTAAATTACTTTAAAGATAGTTTGTGTTTTAAAGAAAATAAACCCCCGTGAGAAATATTGACAAATGAATGCAAATATAGGGCTTGTTTGTTTATGAATTGGAGCATTTGCCCAAATAAGTTCTTAGAAAGTGGGGTTGGGGAATGTGATGGTTGTTTGTTTGTGTCGTAGGAGGAGAGAAGATGTCAATGAAGGTATGTGTGGTGCTAGGATCCAATAAAATTCAAAAAAAACTAAACAAAACTAGCCCACACACATCCACAAGGATCTAGACAACCACAGGATTCAAATTTAGAAAGGAAAATACCATGATGAAACCAAAAATCAAGGAACAAGGAAGAACACCCTTCAACTCTTGAAGTTGTCCCCTTACTGGCGCAATGGAAACACAACCAGATTTCCCTAAGCTACACTCCTTGTTTTGAGCCGAAACTTTTACTATAATCCCTCAACACCATGAAGATCCTGCAGTCAAAATTTTAACCTAATCAGAACAAAATAAAGCCCCCTAGAACTCGCTTGAAGTGTCTACCAAAATCTGCTTCTCAAAGAATAATAACAACCCAAACATTTTGCCTTTAACGAGATATCCACACATCATAGCAATGACCATTTTTCTAAAAAAATAGTTGGAGATAATTGCAGAGGAATGGAGGAAAGAAGGTTTAGAATGGAAATGGAAGATGAAGGAGGTTGGAGAGATTTGTGGAGAATCTAACTTTTACATGAATCCACTAACAATTTGTTGAGAGAAAATATTCCACACCTCACTAATAATGCTAGTAGTGGTCGGCCCCTTCTATATCCATATATAGAAGAAGGATGGTGTGTGGTCACACACCATCCTCAATGAGAGGCCGCCACCTACCCATACCAAGTAGCATATGGTCCATAGTGGTGTGTGAATTTGAGTGTAATTTGGAATTTACATCTCATTTTATGAAATGTCATCCAAATGCATTCTAATTCTATATTAAATGAACTCTTCATTTAACAATTCCTTCCAAAACTAACTCTCCAATTTACTTAAATTAAACATTTTAATTTAATTAACAATCCTTGGGCTTAACTCTTAAGTCAAAGTGCTTAACTTTCTAAGCTATCCCAAATTAATTTAACCCTTAAATTAGATTTGCCAATTGATAGTCATGTGGCATCAATTAATTAAATCGTAATTAATTGATCTTAATTTAACTCTAAAATTAATTTGACCAATTTAACTCTTAAATTGATCAAGCCAAAAATGACTTCAATTTTCTTCCCCTTCAATTCGGTCATGAATTTTCAAACTCTTAGAAACTTCTCCTTTATTAAGTAGGCCATGCATTTGGCTTTTGTGTATGACCCATTAAGTTCTACCATTCATTGGGCATGGGCTCACAATTATTTGTGACTTATTGGAATATCAAATATTCACATTAGTCTAAACTTCTTTAAATTAAGTGACTCGATTCAATTAATCTCATTAATTGAAGAACACCCAATCTCCATGGTCAATGTCCATCCTCAAGCCCATGGAGCCCAACTTATTGGGCAAAATGAAAGCTCTTGAAGAACCATTCTAGCACAACACGTACCATGTAAATACGGTCATTCCACCTCCTATCTCCACGAAAAAGGCCTAGGGCAAGATATTAGTCAACTCCCCAATAACTTTAATGCTATGCTTCTATTATCAATGTTTGATTCTCTTTGTGACCTCATCTTTGGAGACACCTTTCCAAATTATCACATTACCTTATGCAAGGATTTCTTGAAATCGATCATTATAGAATACATAGAAAATGCACTTACCCTTCATAAAGGCGGGGACTCAGATTCCTTCTTGGATCTCACAAACCTCCATATCTAGTAGCTCATGCCCAATCACTGCTCGAAGGGCCCGCTAAGTGACCAGGGAAGAGTCAAAGCATGAGGACCGAACACAAAATTACCATGGATCCTTAGGCCAGAGAACTAATTATACACACTAACGTAAGCTGGAGAACTTGCCACTACCGACTTGCCACTCTGGCTATCTAGTGGATTCTCTGACGGGTTTTTAGTACCTTGCTCTCTAACAAGTATCCACTAACATTTATCCATATCTCATATGGGATTGCTCATAGAACGAAGCAACATCTAACTCCTGAATTTATGTATCGTTAGTACAAGTTTATCCAAATCTTAGATGTCATGTCTCGTAAGATCCTATGACTTGAAAGATTTAAGATCACGATCGTGTAAGACTTATTCCATGATCACCATCCAATGCAAAATCAAGTCTCGTAGTCTTATGTGATTTAGGGGCTTCATCTAACTGCCTGTGAAGTAAATAAATAGCATAAAATGAAGATTGCAATATAATGAATATCATTCAATCAAGATTTTCTTACAAGAAAATAGTTTACAAGGCCAATCTAATAGTTTACAAGGCCCATTTCATGAAGGAATAGTATCCCGCAAGCCAATTAGATTGGCCTTATAAACTATTTCCTTATAAGACAATATTGATTGAATAATATTCATTATATGGCCATTTTCATGTTATGATATTGATTTACTTCACTAGCACTTGGATGAAGCTCTTAGATCACATAAGACTACGGGACTTGATTACGCATTAGATGGTGATCATGGAATAAGTCTTACACAGTCGTGATCTTAAATCTTCCAAGTCATAGGATCTTATCAGACAGGGCATCTAAGATCTAGATAGACTTGTATTAACGATGCATAAATCTAAGAGTTGGATGTTGCTCCGTTCCATGAGCAATCCCATATGAGATATGGATACGTGTTAATGGGTACTTGTTGGAGAACAAGGCACTAAAAACCTGTCTGAAAATCCACTAGATAGCCAGAGTGGCAAGTCAGCAGTAGCAAGTTCTCCAGCTTACGCTAGTGCATATAATTAATCCTTTGACCTGATGATCCATGGTAATCTTGTGCTCCGTCCTCATGCTTTAACTCTTCCCTGGTCACTTAGCGGACCCTTCGAGCAGTAATTAAGCATGAGCTACTAGATATGGAGGTTTGTGAGATCCAAGAAGGAATCCAACTCTCTGCCTTTGTGAAGGGCAAGTGCATTTCCTATGTATTCTATAATGATTGATTTCAAGAAATCCTTGCACAAGTTAATGTGACAATTTGGAAAGGTGTTTCCAAAGATGAGGTCACAAAGGGAATCGAATATTGAGAATAGAAGCATAGCATTGAGACTATTGGAAAGCTGACTAATATCTTGCCCTAGGCCTCTTTCATAGAGATAGGAGACGGAAAGACCGTATTTGCATAGTATTCGCAATGCTAGAATGGTTCTCTAAGAGCATTCATTTCAGCCAATTAGTTGAGCTCCATGGGCTTTAGGTTGGACATCAACCATGGAGATTGGGTACTCTTCAATTAATGAGATTAATTGAATTGAGTTTCTTAGTTTAAAAGAGTTTAAACTAATGTGAATATTTGATATTCTAGTAAGTCATAAATAGTTGTGGGCCCATGTCCAATGAATGGTAGAATCTAATGGGTCACACATAAAAGCCAAATGCATGACCTATTGAATGAAGGAGAATTTTCTAAGAGTTAGAAAATTATGACCAAATCGAAGGGGAAGAAAATTGAAGTCATTTTTGGCTTGATCAATTTAAGAGTTAAATTAGTCAAATTAATTTACGAGCTAAATTAAGATCAATTAATTAAGAGTTAATTAATTGATGCCGCAAGACTATCAATTGGTCAAATTATTTTAAGCCTTGAATTAATTTTGGCTAGCTTAAAGAGTTAAGCATTTTAACTTAAGACTTAAGTCAAAGGATTATTAATTAAATTAAATTGTTTAATTTAATTAAATTGGAGAGTTAATTTTGGTAGGAATTATTAAATGAATAGTTCATTTAATATAAAATTAGAATACATTTGGATGACATTTCATAAGATGAAATATAAATTTCAAACGACATTCAAATTCACACACTACTATGGACCACTTACCATCTTAAGAGTTAAGTCAAAGGATTATTAATTAAATTAAAATTTTTAATTTAATTAAATTGGAAAGTTAATTTTGGTAGGAATTATTAAATGAATAGTTCATTTAATATAGAATTAGAATACATTTGGATGACATTTCATAAGATGAAATATAAATTCCAAATGACATTCAAATTCACACACTACTATGGACCACTTACCACTTGGCATGGGTGGTAGCAGCCTCTCATTGAGGATGGTGTGTGACCACACACCATTCTCCTTCTATATATGGATATAAAAGGGGCCGGCCACCACTAGCATTATTAATGAGGTGTGGAATATTTTTTCCCAATAAATTGTTGGTGGATACATCTAAAAGTTAAATTCTCCACAAATCTCTCAACCTCCCTCATCCTCCCATTCCATACTAGGCCTCTTTTTCTCCATTTCTCTGTAATTATCTCCAGCTATTTTTGTAGAGAAAGGGTCTTTCCATTTGGCGTGTGGACTATCTCATTAGAGGCAAAACGTTTGGGTTGTTATTGCTCTTGAAAAAGCAGATTCTGGCAGCTACTTGCAACGAGTTCTAGGGGGCTTTATTTTGTTCTGATTAGGCTAAAATCTTGGCTGTAGGATGTTCAATGTGTTGAGGGAATACAGTAACATTTTAGACTCAAAACAAGGATAACTTTGAGAAATCTAGTTGTGTTTCCGCTGTGCTAGTGAGGAGACAACTTCAAGAGTTGAAGGGTGTTCTTCCTTGTTCCTTGATTTTTGGTTTCATCAAAGTATTTCCCTTTCTAAATCTGAATCCTATGCATGTCTAAATCCTTGTGGATGTGTGTTGGCTAGCTTTGTTCATTTTTCTTTCTTTTTTTTTTTAACTTTAATAGATCCTAGCGCCACACATACCTCAAAGTGGTATTGGAGCCTTATTCATGCATGGATTTGGATTTTGCTTGAATGATTAGTTCATGTGATGAACTGATCATAAATCACCATATACTCGATCCATATGATGTGTTGGAGTGTTTGGATGATCTTGTATGTGGCTCCTTGGTTGATGGACTAATAGCATGCTATTATGTGTTTTAAGTGTTAAATCATGTTATGAGTATGTTTTAATTCATATATGCTAACGTTAAATTTTGATTTGGCATTGGTGGATGTTATATGTTGATATAGCATGTTGTTAATGGTCATAAGTTGTTCTGGTCATTTTTTGATCCAATATGATTGGAGATAATTGGAGATTTTTGAAGAATATGATTCTTGCTTAAACTTGTTTTTGTAACATGATTAAGCACTTGAAATTTCAGTTTTGAAAGGTGTTTTAGATTTGAAATTTCATCCATAATATGTGTTTTAATATTTAGAAGTTGTTCTAAAATTTTCGGTGTATAAAAGCTGAGCTAAAAATGGCTTGACTTGATATTAACCCCAAAACAAGGGATTTGCCGGCTATGGCATCGCACAAGCAAGGTAGTGACAGAGAGTTGCTGCCCAGCCATTTCCAAGCCTCAGCCAGCAGTGGCCAGTTTGGTCCTAGATGAGTTTTGAACCCTGTTTTAAGTTCCTTTAGTGACCAAAATTATTTTGAAACACACACAATGAATGCACAAGTGTTGTGCAAGTTCTCTAAGTTATGTTGGACACTTTTGATTGCTTTTAAAATATGCTAAGGTTAATTTCCAATTGAGGCAAAAATATGATGCATAAGTGTTATGTTTGTTTTTGCATGACCAATTATTTGTTAATGTGATTAGCATTTAATTGATGGAATTGAATGTCAATTCTTGATTTATTTATTGTTCATTTAAGTGTTGAATGGATGATGAATGAATGAAAATGATCATGAGCCTTTAATATTGATTTTATTTTATTTTTTTCAAGTTATTAAAAAGGGTTGTATAAAATAGGGACTTGCATGCCTCTTATTTTCAAAGCACTAAATGTTACCTGGTTCTTTGAGAGCTTCTAACTTGTTCATCCTATTTTTAGAGATATGCCTAGTCTTGCATGCCGAAGGATGGCATCTTCTTGGTTATCTATTTTTCTTTTACTTGATTGAATGTGCATTAATGAAGGTTGAGAATCAAATGTACATTGAGCAATTAAAGAACCATTCTTTAATGCCTTCAACATCCCATTCGATGTAGAAAAATTAAATCCTTCGTTATCAAGAACAAGAATTGAAATGATGTTCTTAACAAGATTAGGTACATAATAAACTGGTTCAAGTACAATACAAGCATTCCCTAAGTCTAACTTAATTACGCCTTGGACTTTGGTGGCAACCTTTGCTCCATTTCCTAGGCGGAGGATCATATCCCCTTCACGAAGACTCCTTTTTTTTCCATCCCCTGTAACGAATTACAAAGGTGAAAACCACATGCGGTATCAAATACCCGTGAGGAAGAATTAGTTGTCAAATGCACTTTAATAAAGAACATACCCTTCTCAAGGGTTGCAAGGTAAGCTTTGCAATACCTTTTCCAAGGTCCCTTTTCACTGTAGTGGAAACAACTCACATCGGTTTTAGCCTTTTCTTGACCCCCTCTCCCCGCGAAATACTTCACGGGTTGCTTCTCTTTGGAGGAAGAATTCTTCTTCCTCTTACCTCTTTTTCTTGGGCCCCTTGGACCTTTCGACTTAGGGGAGGAAACAAGCATAATAAGTTTTTCCTTTTTCATAGTCACCTTAGCAGTCACAAGCATGTTCACCAATTTGTTAATCATTACCTCTTGCTTGGACATATTAAAGTTCATAACAAATTGGTCGAACGATGGGGGTAATGACTTGAGGATCAAATCCACATAGAATTTATTGTCCATGATCACGTCAAGTTGTCCAAGCTTCTCGATGAGTCCCATCATCTTGAGCCTGTGATCATGGATACTTGAACCGTCTACCATCCTTGATCTAAAGAGCTCCCTTAACTAAGCAAAAATTTCATGTCTAGATTGCACACCATACAACTCTTGTAGGAGTTTGTAGATCTGACTTGCATATCTCATATGCTCCTGAGTCTTTTGGAGGTCATTAGTCATGAATGCCATCATGAGGCATCTAACTTGTAGATCATTATCCATAAATTTTGTGAACATTTCACGGGCCCATCGGTGGCATCATCACTAATTATGTCTATGGGACTTTGATCAAGGACATAGGTCCTCTTTTTAGAGTCAAGTAGGATCTTAAGGTTTCCCAACCAATAGCGGAAGTTTTGCTTGATTAGCTTATTAGTTTCCAAAATACTTCGAGTAGATTTTTAGCAATTTTCTTCTGAAGATTTCAAAAATCTACAAGAGGCGGAAAAAAAAGTATAAGCATATGTTGAATATTGATATTGAAAACATGTTCATGGTCTTTCAAGCATGTTTTTCTCCTACTATTTTATCAAATCTTTCACCCTCTAGAAGAATTCGGGAAATCATATTTCCTAATGAGAATCAAGACCCCAAGGACTTGAAAGTAAACCCCCATGACCGAGTGCCATCCACAAGCGATCAAAAGGTAAGAAACTTTTGCTAATTGCATCATATGCAACTCTTGATATATTTTTCCTGACTTTTCATATAGACCTACGTGACCGTGTGCCATCTATACTACTAAGTGTTAAGTCCAACCTACCAATCAAACTTTTATTCAAGACAGCCTGACAACATCCCCCGTGATCGAGTGCCAATGCGTGAGGGTTCCTAAATCAAAGGTGCATCTCATGCTAAGTATATACTCGCAACATTCCTCTTAAGTATGACCCCCGTGATCAAGTGCCATCACACAAAATTAGTAGCATCGTCATGGCATACACTATTAGTAGAAGGCATGGATTAATTAAAACTCTTTTAATTTGTATCCATTTTAACTTAATATTTGAAAGCACTTAGACATTCCAAGTTGAGGCTTTTTGCTTGCAAAGATCTCATCATTTTATCTTCTTATAAATATGCATCTCATACATCAATAGGATATAGAAAGCATAAATAAGTAAATGCGCCAAGCATGCTCCTAGGGTGGGATGACCATGAGCCTAACCAAGTGATGCACTTAGAGCCATAGGTGCATCACTTAGTTGATTTTAAGTGGATTGATTAAATTTAGCTAGTAAATGAGTGTATCCCTTACATTCATGGGCCTTCAAAAGTTTTCATGCCTCCATTGGTCTCCTTTGCTCTATGTAACATTTACATTAGAAAGAAATCCTCACTCCTAGTGATTCTACTTTCATAACATTTACAAGATAGAAAATGAAATGCATGTAGGCCCCTATTTAATGCAATCCTTTTCAATAACTTGAAAGAAATAAAATCAATATTAAAGGTTCATGATCATCCTAGTTCATTCATTATCCATTCAGTACTTAAATGAACAATAAATAAATTAAGAATTGACATTTAATTCCATTAATTAAATGCTAATCATGTTAACAAATAATTGGTCATGCAAAAACAAGCATAACACTTACGCACCATATTTTTGCCTCAATTGGAAATTAACTTTAACATGTTTTAAAAGCAATCAAAAGTGTCCAACACAATTAAGAGAACTTGCACAACACTTGTGTATCCATTGTGTGTGTTTCAAAATAATTTTGGTCATTAAAGGAACCTAAAATAAGGCTCAAAACTCGTCTAGGACCAAACTGGGTATTGCTAGCCAAGGCTTGCACATGACTGGGCAGTAACTCTCAGTCACTGCCCTGCTTGTGCACTACTATGGCTAGCAGCTCCTCTGTTTTGGGGTCATGACCGAGAGTCAAAGCCATTTTTTGCTTAACTTTTGTGTACCAAAAATTTTAGAACAACTTCTAAACATTAAAACACATATTATGGATGAAATGTCAGATCTAAAACACCTTTCCAAACTGAAATTTCAAGCGTTCAATCATGCTTTAAAAATAAGTTTAAGCAAGAATCATATTCTTCAAAAATCTCCAATTATCTCCAATCATATTGGATCCAAAAATGACCAAAACAATTGAAGGCCATTAACAATATGCTGTATATAATCATATAACATCTACCAATGCCAAATCAAAATTTAACATTAGCATAAATGAATTAAAACATACTTATCACATTATTTAACACTTAAAACACATAATAGCATGCTATTAATCCATCAAGCAAGGAACCATATAAAATATCATCTAAACACTCCAACCCATCATATGGATCAAGGGTATGGTTATTTATAATCAGTTCATCACATGAACAAATCATTCAAGCAAAATCCAAATCCATGGATGAACAAGACTCTGATACCACTTGAAGGTATGTGTGGCACTAACATCTAATAAAATTTTAAAAAAACTGAACAAAACTAGCCCACACACGTCCACAAGGATCTAGGCATGCATAGGATTTAGATTTAGAAAGGGAAATACCTTGATGAAATCAAAAATCACGGAACAAGGAAGAACACCCTTCAACTCTTGAAGCTTTCCCCTCACTGGCGCAACAGAAACACAACCATATTTCCCCAAGCTAAACTCCTTATTTTGAGCGGAACATTTTATTGTAATCCCTCAACACCTTGAAGATCCTATAGTCAAATTTTCAACCTGATCATAACAAAATAAAGCCCCCCAAAACTCGCTTGAAGTGGCCGCCAGAATCTGCATCTCCAAGAGCAATAGCAACCCAAACATTTTACCACTAACGAGATAGTCCACACACCATAGCAAAGACCTTTTCTCTACAAAAATAGCTAGAGATAATTGCAGAGAAATAGAGGAAATAAGGTTTAGAATGGAAGTGGAAGATAAAGGAGGTTGGAGAGATTTGTGGAGAATCTAACTTTTACATATATCCACTAACAATTTGTTGGGAGAAAATATTCCACACCTCACAAATAATGCTAGCAATGGTTGGCCCCTTCTATATCCATATATAGAAGGAGGATGATGTGTGACCACACACCATCCTCAATGAGAGGCCGCCACCTACCCATGCCAAGTGGCATATGGTCTACAGTGGTGTGTGAATTTGAATATTATTTGGAATTTACATTTCATCTTATAAAATGTCATCCAAATGCATTCTAATTCTATATTAAATGAAGTCTTCATTTAGTAATTCCCTCCAAAACTAACCCTCTAATTTAATTAAATTAAATATTTTAATTTAATTAATAATCCTTTGACTTAACTCTTAAGTCAAAGTGCTTAACTCTTTAAGCTAACCAAAATTAATTTCACCCTTAAATTAATTTGACCAATTAATAGTCATGTGACATTAATTAATTAACTCTTAATTAATTGATCTTAATTTAACTTTTAAATTAATTTGACCAATTTAATTCTTAAATTGATCAAACCAAAAATGACTTCAATTTTCTTCCCCTTCAATTAGGTCATGAATTCTAACTCTTAGAAAATTCTTTTTCATTAATAGGTCATGCATTTGGCTTTTGTGTGTGATCCATTAGGTTTTACCATTCATTGGACATGGGCTCACAACTATTTGTGACTTATTAGAATATCAAATAATCACATTAGTTTAAACTCTTTTAAATTAAGCGACTTGATTCAATTAATCTCATTAATTGAAGATTATCAAATCTCTATTGTTGATGTCCAACCTCAAACCAATGAAGCCCACTTAATTGGTCAAAATGAATACTCTTGAAGAATCATTATAACATTATGCGTACCATACAAATACATTCCTTCCGCCTCCTATTTCCACGAAAGATAACAAACCCATAGTTGTACTGGTAGAGTTCACGCTTCAAAATCCATACGCTCATATGTAGTGTCTATCTTTTCTCCCATCACATTCACAACGCTCCCAAAATCATTAAATTCATTTCTTCATCAGCAAATCACGGTAAAACCCACCCAAAAAGGAAAGGAAAAGAATTCGTTTAAATGGCCGGAAGACTGAGCCACGTGGCATCCCGGATCATTGGCGGAAACGGCGTGGTTTCCCGGTCCGCCGCTTCCTCTCTCCGCCAGCGCTCCGGCATGGGCCTTCCAGTCGGCAAACACATAATCCCCGACAAACCCGTATAAGATTTTGACTCTTTTTGTTTTTTTTGTTTTTTGGTTTCTGGTTTTTCCAGATCAATTGAACAAGCAAATACCCTAGTAGAAAAGGCCTCTTTCTAATTTTGTTTTTGATGGTGTAATTACAGCTTCCAGTGAACGATGAGCTAGTGTGGGACAATGGGACTCCGTTTCCAGAACCTTGTATCGATCGTATCGCTGACACTGTTGGGAAGGTCAGATTTTAAAACATTTGAATCATTTTTTGTTCAAAATAAAATTGCCTTTGATTTATGTGTGAAAGAAATGTGCTTTTTCTTTTTCTTTTCTTTTTTTTTTTCTTTTGTAATTAGTATGAAGCATTGGCTTGGATGTGTGGAGGGTTGGGATTTTTCGCGTCGCTTGGGCTGTTGGTTGTGTGGAATGACAAAGCTTCAAAAATCCCATTTGTAAGTCTTGACTCGTTGATATTACATTGTCATTCAGCGGCATGGTTGTGAGAAGTTAAATCTCTTAGCTAATGGTGGATTTTACTGGTCAATTAGATTATTTTGCTGTTAGTTTTAGTTGCATGGATATATAAATGCTTTTTCTTTTTTCTTATTTTTTTTTCTGATTATATTCTAATATATAAAGATTCATGTTTTCTTCCTGTTTAAATTATGAAATTGTATTTCTGTGAGTATACATGCTTCTGTGCCTGGGTTGTAATTTAAAGAAATACAGCAAATATCAATTGTTGATAGATTTATATCTTTCTGTCATATTAAAAGAATAAAATATAATTTGCTTCTTTTTAATATAGTCCAGTGACACCATCAGATGTTGACACTTGACATAATTCTATGTATGGATCTTTTGCTCTTTGTCTTGAATTTCTTGTCTGGAATCTTTCCACCTTACTTCAAATTTATGGTTGAGGCTGGAATTACCTTTTCTTTCATTGCTGTCTTAGAAGACCAAAAGGTATCTCATCTTAGTCTTTGAGATTAAATCTTATTCAATGAAAATGAAAAGCCTACTGATCTCATCTATGAAGAATTTGAAGGAAGATTGCCCATTGAGAAACATTATCCAATTCCTTTGTAGAAAAGTGGTTTGACGAGTCATATTGAATAGCTTTTTTTGCCTCATTACTGTCTGACAAGATTCAATAGTGGCTCTTTTGCCACAATCCTAAAAATGGAATTCAGTCTGTAGGAAAGACAGGACCTATTTACAGTACAGCGCCCAAACATAGTTTCTATCCTTGGGGGGTCTTCACTTATGAAATTTCAGCCACATAACAAATTGATGGAATCATGATGCTACTGCACTGAGAAAGAGTAGAATTAATGATTTGGACGAGGGCTGGATCTGGCCAAGAATTGAGTCCTTTCTTTTAGATCTGCTACTGGACCCGTATCTTTGCAAGAGGTTTGCCTAGAGAATCCATCGGAAACTTATACCTGTTGACTTTGAAATCTATTGACATAGCATCTTAAACTGACCACAAACGGGTTAATCTTGTCTATTTGAGGATAGAGCTTCATTTTGAAGGCAGAAACTTTTTCTAAGTTGTTGGAAGTCCACATCTGGCTGAATCCCTTTCTTGGTTTAAAGCAAATGTGCTTTGTTTAAGGAAGAAAAGCCTTATCAACTCTTGCAATCCATGTTTTCCAGGGTTCCCAATCTTAGCCACCCAACCAGATGATGCCTGACAATTAAAAAAAGTAGGAAGATTTAGTGAAGGGGGTCATTGTTTCTGAAAATATGCTGTGTGTGGCTGTTCTTTGAAACTGTGTAGGTATTTCCAGCAACAATAGTTCTATTTGCTCACAGCCTGCTTTAAAGATTTTCTTCAATCGTATTGTGGACAGAACTATCAGAAGGAAAAAAAATCTAGTGTATTCTCATAAATATGTTTGTGAAGTTTCTAAGGGATTACTCCATAACTCAGACAAAACAATAGATTGAGAAATAGTTCTGGCCAATGTGGATGCCCATTTAGGTAACAAACAAACCCCATCACTAATTTGAGATATTGATAAGGTGAATACTATACATCCATTACTAGGCATAATGAATATAACATACTTGGGAAATCTCCATTAGTCCTATGAACTCAAAGCTGTATGAAGTTTCAGACCAATCAATTTTTCAAGTCTCCCACTCCCATAATACATTTTCTCTTCGAAGAATTCCCTTCAACTCCACAATATTATAAATTTAATACTATTAGTTGAAGAGTTTCCAAATCCATGTCTTATTATTTTAAATAATCCATACTTGTAGCAATAGATCCTATTATTCCTCCTCTAAGTGGTAAATGATTATTCAACACTTCCAATTATTTTGTGTCACTCCATAAGACAGCACGATAGTTTCTAAGCATTAACTAGTTACTTCTCAGATGTATGCTTTTGTGAGTATTTCCTTTGTTCAATAAACTTCAGTCAAAAATATCCAAAAAGGGGTATTTGGCGTCAACAGCTTTTTCCTCTTCTGTCACCAAAAAAGATGATAGGCAATACACGACTCAGAAATTGTTGATCTGGCAAACCAATGAACGAGAGCTTGGGGAGAAAATAGCTAGGTCCATTAATGGTGCCCCTATATTTCTTTTCTATTCGGTATGTTGCACCATAGTAGTTCTGTTTGACCTTTCCAAACAAGATATGTCACATGCAGTCCACATAGGTTGTGGCTTCATGTTGAACATTAACAATTGTGGCATTGAAATTCCAAAGTGACTTGGAAGAGGCAAACTGTCCGATCTTAATTCCTGTTCCAGTTTCATGAACAGTGTGAGTGCGTGACTAGGTCACTCTAATTAGCACTCTACTTCTTTCTTTTGGTCTAAGCAGTCCAATTTCTGCATTTGCTATTGTTTGAGCAAGGAAAAACTAAGAAAACAAACTTAATACAACTGAACATTATATGCTAGAATAATGTTGCTGGCTGCTGCATTACGACCTCTAGAGATAATGCCAGCTTCATTCTAAAACTGAATATTGTTTCTTATATTCAGAGTTTCCTTTGTAAATCATGTGATCCTTATTATCTCTATGATCTACATTCTAACAAGAGAATTAAAGCCACTCTGCAGAATAGCTGCAAGAACATCATCATTTAAGCGACTAACAACAGGCCTCTCAGCTGCCCTATATCTATTTTCCTTCTAATCTTCCTTCTTGAGCCAATGACAATTGGATCCAATTTTTTAAAATTCCACGATCTTCAGTCATTCATATAAATCTGAATCCTTGTTTATTACTAGTAGTTAAAATCGACAGTGTGACTAATGTCCATTGGTTCTTCATCCACAACCACAAGAATGTGGACCTTAAAGTGTTAAAATATTCTAGTGAAGGTCATCATGTATGGAAATGTTAGTGTTTTATAAAAGGTCAACTTGATAATGTGAGAAAGAGGCCTTCTTTGTTGATTACCAAAGGGGAGTCGGAGTATGCCCAGTCTTATATTTTGAATGTCATAAACATCTTTGTTCGATATTATCTAGTAGTCTTTGGATATTTAAATGCTGTAATATATAAAATTTTGCTTGCTGCTCTCTATTTATACATTCTGTTATGATTTTTTATTGAGAATAAATTTGTAGTTCAAGTTCATCTTTTTCTATATTTTTCTTTTCTTGTATCACCATTGTTACAGAATGTATAATTCAGATCATTTCAAGTTGTATAGTTGGCTTACCAAAATCTGTATAGCATGATTTTAGGGAGATAATTAGTCAGCTAATATCTGGGAATTATAGGAATTATAGGAGACCCATTTTTAGGGATTTAACTCATTCCTTTTTGTAACCAATGTGACCTATATAAATTATACATCCATATTTTTCTCTTTTACATGGTATCAGCCTTTCAGATTCGATTTTGATGGTGAATTTACCTGCTCAACAGTGGGTTCTCTATAAGTTCCATTCCATGTTGTTGACTTCATAAATCTACATCATAGCTACAACAATTAAATTATCAAGTTTGTTTAAAACAGTGCTAAAAATGCTGCTTATGCAGATAAATGAAGATAGATTTAAGATCCATGGGATTAAATGATCTTTCCCTACAAACTCGCTAGGCCTGTAAATGGGTAGGGTATTACCCTATTCAGGTCCAAAATGTCAATACTCATACCTATACTTATTAAAAATAGTATAATGGGTATGGGTAGGGTTTGTATCCATAAATTACTCATGTATCCATACCTAAAAATTACCCATTACTTTATACTTAAATTTAATCTATGAATCTAAAAATTGTTTATACCCAAATCAAATTTATATTAATGATAAACTTTTTATATATAAAAATTACAAATATGTGAATAAATAGTAACAACTAAATAATTTTCTTCATTAAAAATTAAACTGAATTAATAAAATTAATAAAGTTAATATATTGGGATAGCATTTTATTTTTCTTTTTAAAATTGGAAGAGCAATAGCAACAGTTGAATATTTTTCATTAATAAAATTAATAATATTAAAATTAACAGTGGAATAAATATTTTTTATAAAAATAGTTAATAAAATTAATTTTGTTAATGAATAAAGTTTATTAATATAGAAATTAACTGTTTTTATAAAATTAAATATAGAAAAAAGGTTTTGCTTTTAAACTATTTTTATTAACTTTTTTTTTTAATTATATTAATTTAATTATCAAAAACTTTAATTGTTAATTATATTAATAAAATTTAACTATAATATCAATAAAACAGTTAATTTAATTAGCAAAAGGTTTAAAATTAAATAATTTAAATTTAATGATTAAATTAAATTAAATATAAAAAAAAATTATTTTTTGGTATCATACGCAAAATAATATTTTTAGTATATATTGAGAAAATAAATATATACATTAAAAACATAAGTCCAATAAACTAGACCCAATGGGTCTTGGGTATTTTAGGGTAGGGTGGATTAGGGTCTCATCCTTTTGAGTATTTTAGGGTAGGATTGGATTAGGGTTTCATCCTTTGGGGTATTTTAGGGTGATACTCTATCCATTTACAGGCCTAAAACTCGCCTTTATCTTGTCTCTTATTTTTGGATATTAACATTTAAAGTGAGGAGGGTCAGTTTTATCATGATTGGTTGTAAATTTGTAGTTTGGCAACATGAAGTTGATCTTTCCCCCTTCAGAAAATCTAGACGAGCTAAGTGTAGAAGTGATTGAGAAAGTTTATGCAGCGCTACTTGCTTTGTGTTTTAATTGTGCTGTGAAGAATCAATTATTTGCGTTGGGTGTTTTGTAATTAAATTGTCAAGACAAGAATCATGCACAAGACTCATGTTTGTTTGTTTGTTTTTGTTCTTAAACAGACGCCCAAGGTTTATCCTTATGACGACTTAAGAGTTGAACTTGGCGGAGAGCCCTAAGTTGCTTTGCTGCCTTGTGGATGACTGTCTCATGCACAACTCTCTGCCTTGTTGCTTTAGCCCAGCCCTTTTTAAGTCCTGAATAAGTGACATTGTGAACCAGATAGTTGAAGTTTTATGTTTTTTTTTATTTTTCTTATTCTTATTTTTTTATTAATACATGATTGCATATGTTATAACAGGACCCCTGACAGCCTTCTCCAATGTCCAAATCAGCACTTCCTATTACAACCTGAAACTAAAACATGCTCTTCTTAACAAGTCGAATTCTGATTGAATTTTTGTATCGAGAACCGGGGTTTATTCAGCTCCAACTTAATTTTGTGTTCTAACTTCAAACCGAATAGAATATAGGACAAGAAATTTCTGCAAAGATGTAATTCCCAAATTCTTGTTTAATAATATAGATATGAGATATCGAACAAGATTATGAAATAATATAGAAGTTTCAATGAGGTATGAAGACTAGTGGATAAACAAAACGAGTGTAGTTTATAGAGAAAGTTACATATTAAGGTGATAATTATCTTCACTAAGACTCATAATTAATTACAAGCAGTTAGGAATCTTGTGTGCATTGAATTGCTCATGGTGTGACGCTGAGCTTATTTCAGATATTCTTCAAGTGCTTGTGTTTTATAAAATACTTCTCAAGTGTATTATAAGATGTAATATTTTATTTTAGGGTTTGGCTTATTTATCCAAAAAGTTAAAGGTTTGATGAAATTATAAATACCCTTATAATGTTATGCTCCGTCTTATATTTTTGAAAGTTCGTTAGCCTCCATCCAAAAAAATGTTGATGTCATCAAAAATTTTGCATGAAAATAAAAAATTGTCATGTAGTTACTGTTATGGTTATTTTTAAAACAAAAATACCCTTAAATCTATTTCTAATATTTTTCATTCCACAGGGGTGTAATTTTAACATTATTTAAATTACTCATAATAAATTTAAATACATTTTATTATTTATAAAATTTCATAAATATTGAATAATCTTTAATTTAAGTTAAATAATCTAATTAAGTTCAATTAAAGTAGTTATTAATTGAAAAAAAGAAAATAAATAGAAATTTTAAAAAAAGACTAAATATTAAATTCATCTCTTATGTAAAATAGCTCTTATAATTTTAGATTACATAATGATTAGTGATGTCAAAATAATAGTTATAAATAAAATAAATTAATTAGATTAAGTTGAAATTACTTATTAATTAAGAAATAAAACAAGTAAAATATTAAAAAATAAAATTAAAAATCTATTACCTTATATAACCATAATTTAATAATTTTAAATTATATATTCTATAATATTAAAATAAAAACATATCTAAAATAATATAATTAAATTTAGTTGAATTTATTTATTAATAAAAATGAAAAATGAAAAAAAAATAATATCTAACATATTGATAATTAATTAATTAAAAAATAATAAAAATTTAAAATTTTAAAAAAATATTAAATAATAAAAAATAACTAAATTAATCTATATACATAATTTAATTTATTTAATTATATTAAATTAGAAAATATATTTATTAATTGAACTACTTATTATATAATAATAAATAATAAACATATATGAAATAATTTAACTAAATGAATTGTTAAAATAATAGTCATATCTAAAACAAATAAATTATTCAAATAATGAATAGATCTAATTAAAAATAAGATAAATAAATATTTAAAATAATTAATTAATTCTGAATAAATAGGTAAAAATTATGTATTTTAATTATTAATAAAAATAAACATTATATTCTAAAAATACACCGCACCCTGCTTTTTCTTCCCCCCACCCTCACCCCTCCCTTTGTTCTGTCAACCATGGTCGGTTTGCAGCGGCGGCTGCAACCCATGGTAGCTCCAGCTACTATGGGCAGTTGGGAACCCGTGGCCACCTGCCGCTGCTGTGCTGCTGCCATGATAGCGGCAGCCACTGCCATGACCAGACCTAACCATGTTTTATAATTTATATTTTTTATTAATGATTTTATTGTATTTTTGCAGTTTTATTACTTGAGGTTATTTTTGTCATTTTCATAAAACTTCATAGGTGTTTTAGTTATTTCGTAATGTTACGGTCATTTTAATCTTTGTGCATTCTTTTTTCTTTAGCTTTTCTTCTAATATATTCAATTAAGGATAAATTAGTCATTTTTCAAAAATCGTTTGATTTAACGATTGACTATTAGCTTCAGGGGGTATTTATAATTTCGTAAAACCTGTGAACCTTGTTGTAATTAGGCTAAACTTACGAGTTTGAGTAATTAATCCTTTATTTTAAAAATAAACTCATAAAACATTTGAACTGAATAAAGTGTAAAGATTATAAAGTATTAATAATGAAATTATTTAATTTTTATGGGACAATTTAAAGGAATTTGCTAACGTAAGCTAAAGATGGTGCTTTTTTCCTACAACCAAATCAATATATTTCTGACATATCACCACGACAAAAGAGGATAAATATGTTGGTTAGTTACAAGCACTGTAATTAAGGTTGATACAATCAGTCTCATTTTGTGTAAAAGTTATAAATTTTAGTTGGAAAAACTGCCGTGAGGCTTGTGCAACCCAATAAATTGACACTATGATTGGTTCAAGGGTTTTAGTAAGAAAAAAAAAAATGCAAAGAAAAATAGTTTTGATTGTTTGGTTAATAAAGAAAATGGTAAAGAAAGGAAGACTCAAGGAAAAATATAATATGTTTGAGGAAAATGAATTTTTTTCACAAAATGGTGAGAAAAATGAGGAAAAAACCCATTTGAGCTCTCTTTTCTTTTCCAACACATTTGTCATTCACTCCTTTCTTCATTATTTTCCTCTACAACCAAATAAGTTTAAAATTTTATATTTCTTTACTTTTATTTTACTTTTCCTTAATATTTTCTTTTCCTTGTCAATTTCCTTAAACCAAACAAAGTGTAAGGTTTGCCATGTCTCTCAAACTTTCACTTTAGTAAAATACTTTCAAGTCACAAAATTATTGAGCCAAGATGTTGATGATTGAGATAGACTTGTACACACAGACACGTGTGTATATATATATGCTCTAGATCACCAACCTTTAATGAACTCAAGTCAAACAACTTGCTCATCTTATTTTTAGAGATGTGATCAAGCCTTGCATACCACAAGTATGTTTCGTTTTGATTATCTAATTTTCTTTCATTACTTTGTTGAATTTGCATGAGTGATAGAGAGAAATCAAGTGGGCATAAACTATTGTCAATGTACCACTCGAAATTAAGAACCCTTCTTTAATACAAGAGTGAATTACGGTTACTACCTCTGAGATTTGGCGTAATTATGAAAAGTTTCTCATCTTTTCAAAAATTACAAAAGCCTCCTTAAATTGACAAACCTATTTGTAAGATGGACGAAAAATGTGAAAAGTCAAAAATGCCCCTAACAGAAAAATAATTAAAAAAATAAAAAATGCTGAAAATTGGTTCAATGGCTAAAGTCTTAAATGCCACTCTATGTGTTATGATATCTTAAAATTTTGAATTATTTTAAACAGTATATATATTTAAAATAGTTTACTTATATAATTAAATTTATCTAATAATATTAATTAATAAAATTTTTATTACCTGAATTACATATTAAACAATATTCATTAATAACCATATCTAAAATAATTTAGTTAAATTTAATTAATTTATTTATTAAAGTAGCAATCATATTTAAAGTAAAGATATTTACCATTTATTCAAATAATAAATATATCTAAAATAATTAATAAAATTTAGTTAAATCTATTAATTAATAAAAAAATAAATCAAAAATTAAAAATTACATTAATTAAGGATAAATAAGTAAAAAAATTAAATATATGTAATTTTAACAAAATTATTTATTAATTAAAAAATAAAATTTTTAAATTAAATTAAATTATTTATTAAAATAATAATCATATATAAATTAAAGATATTTAAAATAGTTAAAATATTTATTTAAATAATAAATCTCTCTGAAATAATTAATGAAACTTACTTAAATTTATCAATTAATTCAAAACACAATAAATAAAAAATTAAACATATATCTTAATTAAATTATTTATTAATTGAAAAAAAGATAATTTTTTTATAAAAAAAAATTCAATCCCTACCCACGTTCCCCTTGCCCCCACTCGACGCTCCTTCTTCCCTTATTCTTCCACTTGCTGGCCATGGCAGTCGCACTACCATGGGCAGTAGACAGCAATTTACTGCCGTGTGGCCACGTGGCACGCTTCCACAAACTGTTGCTACTTCTAGGTAGCAACGGCTGCATGGCCAGATGGCTGAGCGGTGCAGCTGCCACCATGGCAGCAGCAGCTCCACGGTGGCTATTGGCAGTAGCCGCCATGTCTAGATCTGGTTGGTGGGGGTGTTTGTATATATATATAGATGTATATATCTTTTTGTGTAAGTCAACATATATATGTATATATCATATATATATTATTTAACATTATTTTATATATGTATGCATATGTATATAAATATTTTACATATTCTTTAATATATATATATATTTTTTAATTAAGAATGAGGGTATTTTTGTATTTTTATTAAGGTTTTAGGGCATTTTTGTACTTTTACACAATCAGTCCATCAACTAAATTACCTGAAATGCATTTATGGAATTTCACATGCCATTTTTAATGAACATTTGAAAAATCCTAATGACGGCTAATGTCTAGACTAAATTATTGTATAGTGACAAACGTTAGGGGGGTTTTTGTAATTTTTAAAAAAATGAGGACATTTTCGTTATTATGTTAAAGCTTAAGGGTGGTAGTTGTAATTAACCCTTAATATAAAGTACCTTCCATTTGAAAATGAAAAATATCCTTCATTATCAAGTATTAGAATGGATACAATATCCTTAATAAAAGATGGTACATATAAACTATTATTTAATCTAATCTTGATTCACCTACCACAAAAGTAACTACGCATTGAGCTTCAGCTGCAACTGTTACTCCATTCTAAGGCAAAGGATCTTATCCCTTTTCACTCAACTTGCTTCTTTTCTCTACCCGTTGCAACAAATTGCAAAGGAAGAACCACATGTGGTATCAACTATCCATGATCAACTGTCAGCCGTTAAGTTAACTTTGTCACAATTAAAATATTTTGCATAATTTTATCCATGATGAACTGTCAGATGTTAACTTTCATCCGTTAAATTAATTTTTAAATTAATTTTTCCATTAAGTTAAATTCAACAAAGAGCATAATGGTCATAGGATACTTCTAATAGCTCATATTCCAATGCCCAATTATGCCACAATGAAAATATTTTGCATCCTTTTGATCACCATTTTTTTAACTCACCAGAGGGCTTTAATGGCTACTTACCCTTAGAAGAACTTTTCCTCCCCCCCCCCCTCTTTCTTACCCTTGTAAGCCTTATATGGAGAAGAGCATGCAATCATTAAAGGTTTATCTTTCTTTAGGGTAGACTTTATGGTCACCAACATATTGACTAATAGATTAATCATCACCTCCACTATACTTATGTTAAAATCTACAACAAATGAGTCAAATGAGCCTAGGAGTGATTGTAAGATCAAATTTATACAAAGTTCATTGTCCACGACCATATCAAGCTTACTAGGCTTCTCAATAAGCCCTATCATCTTGGGATCGTATTCATGGACACTAGACGCCTCAATCATTCTAGCTGGAAAAAAATCTCTGAAGGTAGCTAATTTTTTATACCTCGATTGCACACCATATATGACTTATAAGTGTGTATGAATTGTTGACGCGTGTTTCATATGTTCATGGGTTCTATGAAGCTCATTTTATATGCATTCTAACATTAAACGACGAGTTTAAAGGTCGTCCTCTGCCCATCGTGTAGAAGTTTCATGCTCTCATTTCATGGTATCAATTTTTGATGCAAGCACGTAACGTAATTTTTTTTCAAAACTATTGGAGACCGGGGGGAGAGAAGGGAAATGTTGTTAAGCATGGACCCCCAACTTGTTTATATAACCAAAGCAAGATTTTCAAAATGTATTTACATTACATTTCATAAACATCAAAATGATATATCCTATACTTACTCTATCTACTTTCACAATTGGCAAGCAAATTTTTAAGATTCATATTTGCACAAGTAAGAAATTTTGCACAGGTTCCTTCTTTGTGAATTTCAGCAACATCATATATCCATAAAAATTTTCAGCAATGCTTCCCTTCTAGCTTCATATTTTTTTGGTAACATTAGCAACCAACAATTCAGACTTCTTGTTACTCTAACCTCTTTGTGAATTTCCAACAGTAGATCTTTGCATTAGAGTTGTTGTCCTTCCTTAATTCTTGGTGGTATATTTGATTAGGCGTTTATACTCTATACTCTGTAGTCTACGACTTGCTCAAAGACTTGAACATTTGTTGCAATAGATCCCTAAGGACTATTGTAAGTTTAGCAACAATAGGCAGCCGAATGATCTTTTACGGCAAAAGCTTTAGCAGTTGTGTGTTCAACAACACTTTAGTTTTTCTCAGTAGTTTGACACTCTAAACTCTATTTCTTCTGCCTTGCAGGAGCTCTTCATTCCAATCCATTTAATAATACAATTTAGACATGTGACAAGAAAACTTAAGATTGCATAGAGATGTAATTAGTAGAGAGTTACCTAAGGTATCCCCAAAATAAAGAGTTTTGCCAAAAAGCCTAAGTCATTCATTAAAAGGGAAACTTTGCCACCAATCCATCATCTCTTCATTATGTCAGTAGCTCAGCTACTTGGCCCTAAAGTTAGGAAGGCGAAACCTATCCATCTTGTATGAGCCTTCTAATCTTTAGCACAGCTGGCTGGAGCTTCCAGTCTCTCATATCAAATTCAAGAATCAGACTTAAGGCAACAATGGAATACAATTCCACCTAGACATCTTTTTAGCACAACAAACAACTTTGCGAATATAACCAATTGATCCATAAGATATTCATAGATACCAACAACTGCAGCTCCATTGTGTCCTTCATATATCAACACAGTCGGCTTTTTCTCCCGTGATCCCCTTTCTAGTTCCATTTGTATTTAATTTCCACACCATCCCTACATTGTTTTCTTCCATCTCACAACTTAGGGGAAAGCTTCTTTCTTTTGCGTAATCTGTTGTGGCTCTCTGGCCTTTCCACTGCTCATATTTAAAAGATTTGCTTTTAACGTACCAATCAAGTGTTGTTGGACCCCCATATGAGCCTTCTAGGTGAGATTGGGATGCTCTTATGAAGAAAATCAAATTTTGGAGAATATTAAAATGTTGAATTTTGGTGCCTTAGTCTAGATCTAGAATATGGATTATATCCATAATTGATAATTTTAATAAATTTTTATTGGTATGAATTTTTTTGTCTTGTAATTTAATTTTGTAGATACATGATTTATGTTCTATATATAAAGTTACCTATGCTCCCATCTCACATCTTTTACACTAATTCTAATCAAATTGCCTGCTCAGTCAAGATTTATGGGGGCATTATTTGTACCAAAATAAATTTCTCTAACCGAAGAGAAGAAAGACTTAAAAGCCTACTATTTGTTGAAATTCATGCTCAAGTGAATAAAAGGTCGACCTATCTTGAAGACCCATGGAGAACTTGCAAAGAAATGAAAGCGTAATACCCCTAACATTGTAAGCATTTGTACATAAGTGTTTCTAGGCCTAATCAACTTCAAAAGCACATATATGTAAGCGCAATATTTCATTGTATGCAATAAATAAAATTACAAGACAAGAAAAATAGTAAAAATAAAATAAAATTAAAATTTATCAAATGCGGATTCAATCTTTAATCTAATCCTCTAATTTTTCCTTCCAAATATGTTCCTAAAATTTAATGAGTTCTGCAAAGAACACCTTGAATGTTGCAGATCTTCTTGAATTTGATTTGAAGAAAATAATGCCAATTCAAGGGTTTCGCACCTTAATATTGAATCAAACGTCAAAATATGATGAGCTCCATGAAGAATGCCTGGAACACCGTAGATCTCCTTAAATTTGATGGAGAGAATTGCTGGACTCCTTTAAAGTTTCTCTCACTTGTTAGGATTTTTGTTGTGTTATTGTGTGTTGAATGAGCTTTGGTCATGCCCTTCATATAGATGCTTGTTGGGAGACTTTCAGATTGACTTGAACTTTTTTGATAGTTATCTCTTTGATAAGATAATATTTAATATCAAATATCAAGAGATAATATCAAATATCTTTGATTTAATTGGTCCATAGATATAGATACTTCATCTTTGACACTTGCTAATATTTGATTTGAGCATAAAATAAATATTAGAGTATTAGTTAAAATTAATTATTTATCTTTTGGAATTAAATTTAATAAATTCCAAGAAAAATAGAAAATTTTGAATTAATAACTAGCATATTATTTTATACATGTCACTCTTCAATTGGATAAAATTAATATGTCTACAAATGCCCCCACTTCAAGGCTTGGTGAAAGATATGCCAATTATCCACGAAAGAGATAAGACTTGAAGTATTTGAGAATTTTTCCTTTTTCTCTCCATTTCTTTTGAATATGTCTCTGACAAGAAATCCTTCAAGCATTCCTTAAGCTATGGTGTCCAATAAAAGGATCAAGTCATAACATAATTCAAAGTAAATATCCTTTTGAAGGGGGTGTCATACACAGTTTATGCTCATGCGGGCCAGGAGTAACATACAGTTTAGGATCCTGTGTCAAAGAGTATACTTAACTTGAATAGAAATTTTATACTTATGTCAAGGAGTTCACTTGAATTTGATTAACAATTTATACTCATGTCATGGAGTTTACTTAAGTTTGATTTAATAGACAATTTACACACTTATCAAGGAGTACATGAGGAGAATTTGAATATTTAGATCATTTATGCTCTTACCTAGGAGCCTTATTGATAGTTTAAATTCTAATCAAAGAGCACATGAGGAGACTTTGAATAGTTTATGCTTGTATTTAGAAGCTTTATTGATAGTTTAAGTTAGGGGCAGCAAAATGGGTTGTAAACCATGGGTTCAACCCAACCCACATGGTTTTGGGTTGGGTTGGGTTCCAAAATTTTGAAAATGGGTTGAGGTGGGTTGGATTGTGGTGGGTTATATTTGGTTTGGGCTCAAAGTGGGTTTAAGTAGGTTAAAAATAGGCTCAAGCAATTAATTTAACAAATTAAAAAATAAATTCAAATTAATAATCACAAATTTATATTGTTTTTATTTTCTCATTTTTATCAAAGTCTCATAATTTTGGATCATTAATAATATTTAAATTGAAATAATCATCTTGGACTTAGGTTAGTTGTCTTGATTTTTTCTCAAAATATAAATTTTAATGTATGAATAATATATGAAAGTGATCATAGGAATAAATATTGTATCTACTAATTGAAAATAAATTCTAAATTTAATTTGTTGCTTAACTAATATTGCATGTCAATAGTAAGATTGACATACAACTTATATATATTAATTCTTGAATAATGAAAACTATACAAATTCTTTATTGAGAATTTAATATACATTTATTGGTGTGAATTTAAGGGTGGGCGTTCGGATTGGGTAGGTCGGATTTGGGTAGTTTGGATTGGGTACCCTATTTTTTGAGTAGTAATTAACTACCCAACACCAACCCAAAATTATCGGGCACCCGGCACTTCGAATATCCGACACTAGATATTTTTTTAAAAAAAATAAAATAAAAAAAGGAAAATGAATGTTGGCCTCTTTCACATATATATATAATATAATAATCTATAATATATATTTATATATATGTCATATATATAATAAGTATTTTATATATTTAATATATATAGATATACATATATATTAAATATATAATCTATATAAAGATAACTATAAAAGATCATTATTATATATATTATATAAATATATATCTATCTATATACAAATTAAAGTTGGGTAGCACTTCCTACCCGATATCCAACCCGAAATTTCATTCGAGTATCAAGTACTCGACCAGCAATTTTTTTAAATAAGAAAAATCTAACTCGATCAGACAATATCCAATCGGGTCGGTACCCGAATTACCCGATCGGAATTCCCACCCCTAGGTGTGATAATGGTGTCATTTTCTTCAAAAGGATCAATTTTTTTCACAAAATAACTACTAGAATTGTAATTAATTATGAACATAATTACATACGAAAAATTAATAAAATAAGTATATAATCTAATAAATCTCCCGTTATACTATAAAATTTCATATTGAATATAAGATATGAAAGATATATTAATATTACTATTGTTTTTTAATTAATTTTTTTGATTAAGTAAAATATATATATATATATTTATTTGGACCAATGTTCAACCCAACCCAACCAATGTTCAACCCAACCCAAACCATTTTCAACCCACCTACATAAAACCCATATTGAGCCCACCTATATTGAACTCAACCCAATTGAGCCCAAACCACACCCAACCCAACCCACCAATTTGCCACCCCTAGTTTGAGCTCTTATCAAAGAGCACATGAGAAAACTTTAATTTAAAAATTTCAGATAGTTTATGCTCGTATCTAGGAGCATTTGGAATTTGAAGACTTGAGCTTTAGACTTGAAGACTAGAAGATTTGAGCTTTGACTTGAAAACTGGAAGACTCGAGTCTTGAATTTGGATATCTGGAGACTTGAATCTTGAATTTGAAGACTTGAAGACTTGAGTCGTGGATTTACATATTTGCATACTTAAGTTTTGAATTTGAAGACTTCGAAACTTGAGCTTTGACTTGAATACTTGGAGACTTGAGACATGATCTTGAATTTGAAAACTTGGAGACTTAAAAATTTGAGTCTTGAACTTTGAGACTTAGGGACTTGAGCCTTGACTTGAGGTCTTGGAGACTTGAGTCGTGGATTTTAGAGACTTGGAGACTTGAGTTTGTAATTGAAGACTTGAAGACTTGAGTTTGAATTTGGAGACTTGAAGATTTAAGTCTTGAATTTGAAGACTTGGGACTTGAGTCATGGATGTGGAGACATGGAGACTTGAAAATTTTAGATAGTATGCTCTTATTTGGGAGCATTATTCACAGTTTAGGCTCATATCGAGGAGTGTATAAAATTTGAAGATGAAATTTAATTGCCCCCAACATCTTCATCATCATCGGCATCACTTGAATCTTATTGTTCATCAAAATTCATGCTCATTTTAATATTATATACACGAGTTGCCAAATCTACAAAAAAATTTAGTTTAATTCCTTGAAATATACAACAAAGACTCCAATGCATTCCTTGGATACATATCTCAATAGTTGAAGCCTCCAGCAATTGATCTTTGCAGTTAAGACTCAAATTTCTCTAGCGATTGATGTATTCAATGACAAGTTCTTCTTTCCACTGGTGAGAGTTGGTGAGTTCTATCATGTTAATTGTCCTTTGAGTGTTGTAGAAATGATTGAGGAACTCTTGTTCTAGTTGTCCCCAACTATCGATAGAGCTTACCTCCAAGTCAATATAACAATCAAAAGCAATGCCCTTTAATGATCAAACAAATTGCTTGACCAAATGATCTCCATATGTCCTAGTATTATTACAAGTCTCAATGAAATGAGCCACGTGCTGCTTTGGATTACTTTTTCCATCAAATTGCTGAAATATTAGGGGTTGGTAACCGATCGGCATCTTCAAGTCATCAATCCTTTAAGTATATGGCTTGGAATAAGTCATAGACAACTTAGAACTTCCATCAAGCTTGTCTTTAATATTCCCCATGATAAACTCCTTCAATGGGTCGATGGAAATTAGTCTATCAGTCAAAACTTATAGTTCTTTTGTTGCAGCCTCTTCATTTTGGCTGGTTGTCTCCTTGTAGATATTTCACCTTCGTCTCGAGCCTCAATTTATTTCTCCACCATGCAATTGGCATTAAGATTGCCCACTTTACTCATCAATTTGGAGATTTAAAAATCTTGCTCTTGGACATGCTTCGTGAGTCCTTCAATAGCCCTCATCAAATTTGCAATTTGTTCTTCCAAGGTTGTGGCATTTGTCACCATTACCATCGCCGTGCTCGAGGAATTTGATGTTGAATGGGGAATAGATGATGCGGATTCTTCTTTTGAGTCTTCACCATCTTCTTTCATATTGATAAAATGCAGGTACACATTTTTCATTGCAAGCGAGGGGCCTTTTCTAAAGATGATTGCAACTTCTTGGATATATTGCTCGTGATGACGCCAACACTTTTTGCTCCAACATTTGAGGAATTTGAGGTAGTAATTTTCAGTGCTATAGTCTTGTTGGTGGCCATGATACTTCAATCTTGATGAAGGAAAGAGATGAGAGGTAGAGATAGTCCCACCGGACATGCCAAAATTTGTAAGCACAATATTTCTTTGTATGCAATAAATAAAATTACAAGACAAGAAAAATCATACAAATAAAATATAATTAAAATTTATTAGATGTGGATTCAATCTCTAATCTAATCCTTTGATTTTTCTCTTCCAAATATGATCCTAAAATTTAATGAGTTCCGCGAAGAACGCCTTGAATGTTGTAGATTTTCTTGAATTTGATTTGAAGAAAATAATGTCAATTCGAGGGCTTTACACCTTAATATCAAATCAAATGCCAAAATATGATGAGCTCCGTGAAGAATACCTGGAACACCCTGGATCTCTTTAAATTTGCTAGAGAGAATTGCTAGACTCCTTCAAAATTTCTCTTGCTTGTTAGAATTTTTGTTGTGTTGTTATGTGTTGAATGTGCTTTGGTCACCCCCTTTATATAGATACTTGATGAGAGACTTCCAGATTGACTTGAATTTCTTTAATATTTATCTCTTTGATAAAATAATCTCAAATATTAAGAGATAATACTATATATTGAGAGATAATATCAAATATCTTTGATTTAATTGATCCATAGACGTAGACACTTTATCTTTGACACTTGTCAATATTTGATTTGAGCATAAAATAAATGCTAGAGTATTAATTAAAATTAACTATTTATCTTTTGGAATTAAATTTAATAACTTCCAAGATAAATAGAAAATTTTGAATTAATAATTAGCATATTACTTTATACATGTCACTCTTCAATTGGACAAAATTAATATGCCTACAATATAATAAGAGTTCGTTTGCTTTCTGTGATAGAATTGGATGTGATTGATAAGTGTATGATTCATTTTCTAACAAATGTATCAATATTTTGTTTGTTTGCTTGGGTTATTAATTTGGATATCCTAATTTTAATACAGTCAGATATTTGGATGCTTAGTATTGTAGCTTATGATAAGTGTAAAATATCAATTTCATCCCCAATCTTATTTTAATAATTGAATTATTTTCATTAAAAAGGTTTAATTATATCTAGTATTGTATTGAGTAAGTATCTATCTTTAAATATTTTTCTCAAATATTATTACCTTAAAAAGAGTTAAATTTTTTTTTGAAAAAATAATTTACTTTCAAATTTTATAAAATCATTGACTTATTTCGCAAATTAAACTATTTTAGATTTAATATGTTGGTGGATATTAATTTTTAATTTACAAAATAAATTCATTTTAAGCATATATTTATATTTGAAAAATATTATTTATTTTTCAATTTACAAAAAAAAAAGGTTTACTTTTGAAATCTTATTATCATGGAAGAAATAATTTTCATATAAAAAATTTATATGTTTTAGATAAGTATTCTGTAAAAGAATCTTATAAAAATAAATTTAATTGCTCAAATAATTTTAAATTTTGTTAAAAACTTAATTCTATAAATCAAATTTTAGTGATATATACATATATATATCTATTAATTAAGTTTAGTTTATATGTAGGGATAATTTTGTTATTTCATACATTAACCTCAATATTTCTAATCCTAGGATTATTAATCACACCAAGAGGGTGAGATACAAAATTCCAACACTTTAGGATAAAGTACTTAACTTTTTATTAATCATGGGTTTTAATTGTGACAATCAAACAGTTGATTACACTGAATTATACATATATTATACACAATTCTACCAAGCAAACGAGCCCTAAAAGGACTCTAAGCCATACCAATAAGCCAAGTGTCTGTATTGTATCCACCTTTTAGGATATCAACTTAAAATTTTTTGAAGATCTTGAAGTATTCGGGAAATAAGGTTCATCCCAATTAACAAAGTAAAAACCTATTAAAACTCAATTTGTTATATCATCACTGTACTATTTAAACCAGTGTAATTGTACACACAAGCATACACATTATATCATTCAATCAACTATTTTCTGTCAATTCAAGTAAGTTTTGCTTCTGCATTTTCTAACACCTCGTGCATCTTGAGTTACATATATTTTTTTCCTATGAGTTATCTCAATATTTGAGTAAGCGTGTTCTTGCAAAAATAACTTAATTTCTTTGCATATCTTCAACATTAAACTCAAAAATTGATAACATACTCAAGTTGAATAATTTATTTTAAAGTCCTCCAATTAGTTAAGCAAGGATATAATGTATTAGTTAATTTATTACACTTCACTCGATCGTCTAAAGAAATTTAGATTCAAGAGTGTTGTTTTATTAATTTTATTTACCATTGTGAATACACGGACATATACAGGTATACTTCAAAACTTGTCAAATTTGAATTTTTAATTTGCAAAGCAAACAATAATGCAACCAATTAAAAGAGGGGGCCGGGGGGGGGGGGAGTGTGAAGGGACGTAGTCACATGCAGCTGAATTGATGATGGTGGGATGTAAGTGTTTGGTCCTACAGTTGGGACAACCAACTGAAAGTGCAGAAAATGAAAGCAATACGAGCTATCTTGATTTGTTCATTGACAAGAAACGAATGAAGCAACATTTACCGTGGTGGTCCAAATTAACTTACATGGCAAGTTTAATTGGATTTTAAATTTATTTCATGATGATAATTTATCTAATGAGAGGATGAGATAATTTATTCCATGGGTGGGAGTGGAATTAATAATACTACATATTAATTTTATATATACGGGCCCAATGATAAATCACGAGTCTATATGTATACAATTCTACAAATCAAACATTAAATTGAAAATGATTATTTTCTCTAATCCCATATAATCTCACCAACCAAACTTGCCCATAATATATAAAATCATAAGATATGTAGAATTCTTTATTCTTATTCTCGATCGATATAATATTAATTTAATACAAACAACAGACAACATGTCAAGGAGCCAAGCCCAATTCATCACATGATATTTATATATATATATATCCTCACCAAGAGCAACTTGTTATTATGCATTAATTATATAAATTTGGGCTAAGTTTTTTAGAATAAGGAAGAAAATTAATGATCCTAATTATGTAGATCATGTATATGCATATGCATCTAATTTTCCTTGTTGTGATTAATGGGGTTTGCGGTGTGGTTGTTCGTAATCCATAACTACTATGCCGTCTGCCGTATCTTCCTTGGACTTCACAGTTTCTTTGGCATTGCTTGGTGGCGCCGTCTCCGGTGCATGTCAGCCGTTCCGCCCTCTTCCATGCATTCCTATATATATTTTCTAAAGTAAAATAAATAAATAAATGACTAATTTTTTTTTAATATTCCATCTTATATTCTACTTGTTATAATAATAAATTTCAAGTAAATACGATTCACATAAAAAATATGTTTATGAACCATATGTGTATGTGTGTAAAATCGATCTGAAAAAAAAAAAAGATAAATATAAATCAAATCCACCAAGCATGCATGCAATAGCCTATATATAAAGCTTTGACCCCAATGATACATGAATCAAAGCCATACAAAACTGTTTAAATTTTTAGGCTAAATATGTAATAGTTTGACAACATTTTTAATCTGTTGGACATACTTTTGAATTATGAAATTAATAGACGATCTATTTTTTTTAAAGTTAAAAAAATAATTTACTAAATTTATAAATTATTTACATTTTTTTATATATTCTATACCCTAAACAAATTCAAAAATAAAAAAACTCCCACAACAATCTCATTCTCTCAAACAAAATTTAAAAACAATCTCACAATCATTCACAATCTCACATCACATCACACCACACCACACCACACCACACCATTAAATCACTATAATCATTATATTTTATCTTATAATCAGTCACAACCTCATTTCTCATTTCTCATTTCTCATATATCTCAAACATTAAAATAACACCAAAATCTCTAAAACATAAAAAATGAGACATGGTCTCACAAGCAATCACAGCCGAAAGTTTTACCATGTTTCTTGTAAGGCAGTAGAAACATGCAAAATCAAAAACTAAAAAGAACTGAAAGAGTCTCCAAATTATTCTATAGCCAATAATAAATAATAAATAATATATAATCTATAGGCGTCTAGTTTTGGTTGGAATACAAAAGTATCATCTTAATTATTTAGTTCACAGATTGCACTCTATACGTGCTCTTTAAGAACCATCAAAACCCAAAGGAAACCACAATGAATATAATAGAAAAAAATAAACAAAAAGAAATCAACAGAGTTTAGGATATATATATATATATGTATATATCGATCCTCAGTGTTTGCATCATCAGAAGTAATCTTGTCATGATGTTCTACCATGAAGTATCCTTGTCTTACAAATCCCGAAGCTATTGAGCTCATTTTCACATCCTGATCAACCAAATTTTGTAATTAGTTGAACACTATTTATTAATATATATACATACATACAAAAATATATGTTCATTAATAATTATGCATAATTTACATGCATGCATGCATGCATATCTAAGATGATAAATCTAACCTTGCCAGAAAGCTCAAGTTGCAGAAGAGTTTCTTTACAATCCGAAACCATAACTAGGGGGCCTAGCATTGCAAGCATGCAAATAAAGGTACAAAACCAAAGCCAAGACATAATTGATCGTCTCAAAGTGAAGGGAAATTATACGGTATATATGATAAGGCTAAGGCTGAGGCCAAGAATAACAATTAATTAGGTGGAACTGTGAGTTCAAATGTCCGATACTGATGTATATATGTAGTGAGGAGGGGAAATGAAGCATTAAATGCAGGATTGCTATAAGAGATGGAATTTGTTTGAGGGAACAATATGCAGGGTTCTGGACATTGAAAATTGAAGATCTTGGAGGCCTCCCATGTTCCCCATTTCTACTTTTTAATTAAGAGGATGTTTGGCTAAGGAGCTTATAAGATGTTAGATCTTATTTTTAGAATAAGTTGTGGAAGTGTTTGGATAAAATAAGATTTTGAAGCTTATAAGATGTTAATAATGGCAATTTTGTAATTAAAATGATTAAAATGAAGGAGCTTGTTAAGATCTTAAAAATAAGTTAGGATCTCCTTACTTTTTAAAAAAGAGCTTATAAGCTGTTAACATTTTATTTTAGGATCTTATAAGCTCTTTTTTAAAAAAAATTACCAAACACTTTTTATCAACTTATAAGCTCCTAAACATCTTATAAGATGTTTTAAGAAGCTTATAAGCTCACCCAAACACCCTCTTATTTTAAAAATAAGCTCTTGAAGTGTTCGGAAAAATAAGCTCTTAGAGCTTATAAGATAATTTTATATATGTTTGGTGAGAATGAGTGCTTATAAGCTCTTTTTAGTGTGAAAATGACCAAAAAGGACATAAAGTTTTTGATGTCATGTGAATAGGTATTTACTTATATAACATTCTTATTCTATTATAAATAACATATTTAAATATTGTTCAAAATACTCTATTAAACTCAATTTTTAAATATTTGCCTATTTTTCTTACCTATTTTTTCTTATTTATTTTATAAAATATCAAAAAATGACATTATTATAGGAATTATGATGTATTAAAAAAAAGTTATAAATAATAAATTTCTTATAAGTTTCATATAATTTATAATGCCCTTATAATCCATAATTTTTAACAAATATGATATTAACATAAATAATATTTTTGTTTAACTATCATATCGAGTTATCTAATCATTCCACCATCCACTATTTTAAATACATCTAAAAAATTTAACCCAACATATCTCAAAAGTAACATTGAAATTTTAAAGTATTATAAAAACTTTAAACATACTATTCATAAATTTACCAAAACAAAAAAGCCTTCAAATCCTATCAATAAAATTTTTAACCCCTTCGAGTAATTTCCATAGCAATTGAATCATGTAGTGCCAACCAATAAAACACTCTTAGGATTATCTTCATCTTCCATATTATTAACTCTATTTTTAGTCACACGTTCAATGCATGGCGCATAACTTTCATCCTCAACTATTTGAAATGCTTCATCTGCAACATTTTTCTTCCTGATATAATTGTGAATAGCCATAGTTGCTAGCACGACTTCTCTTTGTGTGTCAATATGAAAATAAGGCATATCAGCTAAAATATTCGAGCGTGCTTTCCAAACCCCAAAAGTTCGTTCAATAATATTTTTGCATGAGAATGGAAATAATTGAAAATTTCCTTAAAGTTTCTTGGTGCACGTTGCTGCCAACTTCTAGCTCGACGAAAGTCTTCAAGATGATATCTTATATTCTCTCCTCAATAAGGACCCATATATCCAGACATATGCGAGTAGCTAGCATCAATCAAATAATATTTTTTTCCTTTTAGATGAGGAAAGTTGAGATCCGATCTACGAATGGCTTCTCCAAATATCCTATTATCATGAGCAGCTCCTTCCCATCCAACCCAAGCAAATGTAAAACACATATTAAAATCCACAACTGCAAGAATGTTTTGAGTGGCATATCCTTTGCGCCCAATGAATGGTATCGCTTGTCCTTGTGGTAGTCAAGCCTTCACATGTGTGCCATCAATTGCTCCAATGCAATCCTATAAATACAAAAATGAAAAGAAAGTGTTGGAATTTTAATTTGAGGATACATGAGTATCCTCAAAAAATGGCTTGTATCGATAATGTTGTGGCCTATGATATCATTTTCCCTCGTTATACTCATGATGAGGTCTAATTATATCATTTGCTAGCTTACTCACCGCCTTCAAAACTCTATGAAAATGTACCTTGAGATAGTTTCACCTGAATGATTAAATATCTCTTGCATCAACTTGTTATCCACACCATGAGCACATATCATCAAAAATATCCCCACTTCTTCATAAACAGACATTCCCATTGTTGGATGAAGAACATACTTAATGGTCAATTCATGACACAAATCTAAGAACACGAATTTTTCAAGATGGAATGCTTGATAACATCTTACTCCATGCCCATTTAATATCTCTTCTAGAAATTGATGACTAGTACTCAGCATGGAACCTTAGAAATATAGTTCTCATAATATGTTAAAATACTACGTGTGGTTACTTGACACAAAGTCCACCAATCCAAGTCTTGTTGAATTTGATGGTTATCTTCACTCATTTCCTCATCATCAAAGCTATTTGGACTAATCAACAAATGATTTGAGATATCCCAGAGTTTTACTGAAGCACAATTTTAATACACCATGGCTCCATTGAACTACAATGAAATCATAAAAGGGAAATTAATGTCTAACTATAGGAATTTTAATCCAAGATAAATGGTTTTTAAAGCAGAAATTAAACTACATAACTGTACTATGTCAAACTACATAGCTTGGTGTTGTGCACATCCTTGTCATGTGGAAAACTATGATAAACAGTTTGACAAGCCTCTAGGAAGGGACAAAAATTGTTTTGTAGCTTATGGAAAAGAATAAATTGTTTAGCAAATGTAGAAAGAAAAATAGAATAGTGTGGACTTATAAACCCAAAGCAAAGAACCATCTTTTTCTTCACTTTTTCTATACAATGTTTCCATTGATCAATTTTGTAAGATTTCTGAACTGGGCACCTATTTACAAAGGCTTCATTATCATTGATTTGTATAATGAAAGTGCTCAAAGACAATTCATTATTCACTAATTAAATCCTAATTAAAACATTTTTTAACAACCTTCACCAATACTTGTCTCTGTAGAGAAACAAATATCCAGAAAGCAACAAAAAATCAGTAGCAGTTCCAAGGTGCGGCATTTGGTCGAAAAAAATCAACCAAATATAACAATGACTACAATAAAAATATTATCATTGCACAAAAGAAATAGAACCTTTGTCTACCAAAATATAAGCATCATCTTTAAATAAGAACTTCCAGAACATATATCAAATTTCTCTCACACACATAATCAACACCACCAAAACAATAATGAGTCACAAGCTCAACTAACTTTAACATCAACAATTCTGCAACAAAAGAGAACAAGACAGATGACATCTCAACTACTATAAAGTCAACTATTTTTCTTAAATCGATTATAGTTAAACTCTAGCCAAGATAAACGAGACTCATGACAGGGTTGACGAGCAAACACTTCTCGCATATCTTTTTTGCTCAACAAGTTACATGAGTAGTTCCAAAGTTCACTTTGTGGTGCTATTCCAAGAACATTGCCCAACATCTCGATTGCAGCCCCAATAGTTATCTCTGTTGATGGTATAGAGCTAGCAGTGCTCTTTCTCCGGTGGTACCAACATCAGAAAATAGCTTATCATATCAAAACCAAATCAAAGATAAGTCATTGTTCCTAAACTTGCTATAGTTACTATTTTCCTGCAAGAACAATTACACTTAAATTAACCTTAGTTTGATAAGTAAAACAAAGTATTTAACTATGTATAAGATTAGTGTTCAAAAAATTACTTTTAGTTTTCTCTTCCACCACTCATCAGAAGCATCAAGTAAGTTCTTTATCAGATCCCAACCTACTCCAATCTCCTTGTGCATTAAATTTCTAAATAATATCCAATCTTTCTTCATGGTATCCCAATGATTTCTAAGTTGTTTGTAGATATAGTTTCTACCAGTCATTTCATTAAACCTCTTGACTAAATTTTTCCACCCATTGACATTGAAGTGACTATTTGGCCTATTGCCTTTCCCAATTTTCTCCTCACACAACTCAATAAACTTAATAGATGAAAATGGATCCCACCTTATAGAGGAGCTGCTTTCACTCGGCTCACTCATTTTCCTTGCACCCTTACTTATACTCTTACCAAAATTTGGATTCGACGCTATTCCTTTATTTCTTTCTCTTGATTCTCCATTTAGAAATTTACTTCCAGTTACCTATAAATAGGAAAGACAGAAAAGGTTGCTACATTGCCATATATAACAAGAAAGATACAGAATTGAGGTTAAGGAGAAGATGAATAACTAATGACTTGCCATAGAGTACTACAGTCAATACAAGCATAATGCTCCAAAGGCCATCTCAATTTCATATTTTACAACAAAGCTTATTTATGCAGAAACATCTGCATAAAGTGCATAGAAATCTAAAACAGAAAATAATAACTAGAGGAGCTTTTCCATGAGATATACCTGGAATAGTATCAATTGTGCAGAAAGAGTTGTTGCTTGCGTCTGAAGGGTTTGGACTTTTCTCTCAAGTTCAGATATGTGGCGGGCCTTTTTCTCTTTTGACTGAGCAGTAGATTGCCAATTTGCCAAAATCCTAGAGGAAAACAAAGTCAAAGGGTGTTAGATGATTGAAAATATCCAACTGGTTAGGCCATTTAGAAAACTGAATATGAGAATTCATCTCATCTTATTCCAAGCATGCTAGAAACAACTTATAGCACCATAGAAAATAAATAGACCTAGACAAAGGTGTAAATGGAAATAAAAAGTTTTGCATGATCAAACGATATTATATTGTATTTGAGTTCACAAAAGAATGCATATATAGGACATCCATAGTAAATTTATATGTGGTTGACCCTACCAATCTAGAAGAGATTCTCTTTTGTTAAGTCATCAACTGTTTAGACAAAGAAGTTATGTGCTTCAAGCAACAATAGATGTTATCACTTCATAGTTTGTGAATAGCAGTAAATATAGAAGCTATAGAGGTATTTAATTAAGGGAATACAACAGTAATAGAAGCTTACTACGACCTACATTAACAACACTTAATTAAATTAAGTCGGTAATAAGTGAATTGAAGTTCTCCACAACTATTGGAACTCTTCATATTGTGGATCGACATTGATCTGTTTAATATAGTTCTACTGTATATACCTTCCTTAGTTCAAACTAACTGGCAGGATATTCCTAAATTTTCGAGCCCTGCAAATTAAATTAGGATTCTAGCAAGCATGCATGTTTCTCCCCAATCAACTCCCTAAACATTCATTTGTTTATAATTAATAAACTCTCATGATATATTCACAATAAGTTTTTAGAAAGTGCCATAATCTGTAGAGTCACCAATGCCATTATCTCCAGTCTCTCTTCTAAAGCCAAATGTAGAAACTAAACCAAGAAAATTTGAAAGAGATAGGAAAAAAGCTAATGGAACAAGATTTTCCAGGGAATTCAAAAAAGAGTAGGGGCACGGTGAGTTAAAGGTTATTTAATAGAGGAAAAATGGTTGAGCACCAATCACAAAAAAGTAGTTGTCAGGTAGATCCAATAGTTACAAAATCATATTCATTTATGTCCTATTCTTTATTTTCTTTGATTGAAAATTAAGGGTGTATTTGATTAGCTGATTAGGATTAAGAAATGAACCGCTGAAAAGAAATGAAAATAGATGAATCTCAAAGCATAACAATTTGTGAGTGATTGTGAGCAATTAAGAGGTAACAAAGATTTGCACTACCAAATCAGCATCCCAAAGATTCATCTATACAATTCTGGATCCAACAATTAAACACAAACAACTAAACTATTAGAAAAACATTAACCCAAAAGACAAAAATATTAAAACCAAGTTAAATTTCAGTTGAGCACCGCTGTTTGCTATGCAAAGGGAGAGTTAGCATACCATGAGCACTCCCTGACCACTTCCAAGCACATCCAGCCATTGAAATTGTTCCAACACCACCACCACCACCACCACAACACCACGAACCGATTAAACTGACAAAAAATGTTATTAGATGTCGTAAATTAGAATATTATACAAAATAGAACAAAAATCATTTTGAATCTTGACAAAAAACAACTGGATTAATCAATAATAGAATTTAAACCTTACCACTATTTTGGAAAATCATAACGGGGTGATCGATTCCAGCTGAAGAAGCCGTCAAAAGGAGCGAGGGTGTTGGTGCAGGCTATGCGGCTGGAGAAAAGTGTTTAGGGTTTAGGGTTTGTGAAGAGTGAATTATGTTGAGGGTAGATCAGAAATTTGAAAAAATAGTAAGGATAGTTTTGTCGTTTTACATGTTAAGATTTTTGAGCTGATAAGATCTTAAAAAACAAGATGGGGTGAGCTTACTTTTTTTTAGGAGCTTATAAGCTCCAAAACAACTTATTTTATGATCTTATAAGTTCTTAAAGAAAAAATTAGCCAAACATTTTCGTGGAGCTTATAAGCTCTTGAACATCTTATAAGTTGTTTAAAAGAGCTTATAAGCTCAGCCAAACACCCTCTAAGTCCGGGCCTAAATGAGAAAAACAATATTATAGCTCCAATTATGTAGGTTCATGGTATGAACATGATCAAAGATATTTTAAGAGAGAAACATACATATGAAAAAAAAAGTATTTCATAATTAAATTTTATAAGAAAAAAATTGGATTGATCAGCTGTGCTAAAAGTTATATATGGTTGATAACAATAATACAAAATATTTTCGGAATATATATATATAGGCCTTCTATTTGTCTGAATAGAAGATCTCCACTGCATATCTCTGTGCTTGATTTGACTAACTGCGTGACTTGTTACTCCTTGTTTCCGGCTTGATTTTACTACTAATGAGTTTGATAGAGGGGTTATAGAATTTTTAGACTTTCCTTATTCTCATCATGAGGTTGTTGACTGTCGTTGTATAAGATGTCCTTGCTCAAAATGCCATAATATGAGATTTGAAAATCGTGATACTATACATTATCACCTTAAAAAGTATGGACTTGAGCGTGTTTATACTACATGGGATGCACACGGGGAACCTTGGATCCAAAGTCTGCTGGGGAACACTCTGGGTCCAAAAATAATGAAAATATTGGGATGATGAATATGGTTATAGATGCTGCATGATATAACTTTAATTGAGAATTTGATAGGGATAAACACCCAATGAATACTAAACAACCACCAAATATACATGCCCAAATTTTTTTTGATCTATTAAAATTTTTAATATGTCAAAAGTATTCTAATTTTTTCATAATGAGTGAAAGGAAACAAACTAAAATACAAGATAAAATAAAAATTGGTAAATAATTGAAGAGAGAAATATTAAAGAAGTAAAAAAATTACTTAGTAATTATGAACTTTAAAAAAAATACAAATCCACACAATGAAAAAAGCTAGAAAATTTGATCAAAAAAATGCGGCTATAACGAGGAGCTATCCTTTACAGCCGCACGCTCCAAGCAATTTTTATATTCAAATTGAAGAATAATTTTTTTTTTTTGTTTATATTGAAGCATATTATTTAGACTATGTTTGATATTCAGTAATTGTGTTTTTAATATTTGGATGTTCAAATAGGATGAATATTGTCAAGAATACGTTAGTCAACATGGCAGCAATCCTACTCTTGAAATCTTATTTGATGCTCAAAAATGGCTTGAGATCAGTGGTGGTCCATTTAAGGGTAGAGTGTATGGCTTTGGGAACACTTACCTACTTTCGTGAGCTTGTTGCTACTGGGACTTTCTCGGATTCACCATCCACAACATCTTCACCCGCCTTTGTGAGTCAGGAGCAACTACAAGATGCGATTGCAAAAGCAATTGATCAAGAATTGGTGGAACAAAGAGAAGAAGCAGCAGACAGAGAAGCAAGCATTATGGAGTAGACTATGAGAGTGAGAGAGGAGGCATTGAGGCTAGTTGAAGAATCAAAGGCAAGAGAAGAGGCTTTGATGAAGACATTAGAAGTGATGATGGAAAAATTAAATTCAATTGAAGGTGCTTCTTCCTCTCGCAATAAAGAAAGTAATGGTGGGAAAGACAAATAACTTTCTTTAAATTAAACTTGGCATACTTGGATTTCATGAACTTGCTCATGTTTGAAAAGCTTTTAAATTACATCTTTATTTAATTAAGAGATGTATTTGATTTTTATTCTTATTTTATAATTAATAAATATGTTTAATTAAATTTGATTAAATTACTTTAGATATGTTGATGATTTTAAATTTTTATTTTTTTTAATTCAACTTCAATTAAAAGATTATTAATATTTTAAAAAAATATTAATAAAATTATTTAAATTTATTTTGAGTAATTTAAATAATATTGAAGTTAAACCCCCATGTTATTAATAAAATTATTTAAATTTATTTTGAGTAATTTAAATAATATTGAAGTTAAAACCCCATGTTAAAGTTATAAATAAGTGCAGGGGTATTTTTGACTAAAAAAATAATCAAAGCAGCTTTTAATATAAATTTTCATCAATATCTACAAATCTGTTAAGGATACTAACAGTTATTCAAATATTTAATTAAATATATGGGGATAAAAAATAATTTTATTAAACTTATAACTATATTACTAAGTTTATATTACAATGTCATGAGTATTTCAAAATAATTTAAAAATTTCCAACCATATTAAAGTTATACAAGTTGATCAATTTCAAAACAATTTGCGTTAATTAAGTGTACAAAATTTTCACTAAATACATGTTCAAATTGTCCACATCAATATATTATTAGTACAAAATATTTTAATTTTTAAAATAAAATTAATTACACATAAAGACTAAAGTTTTTAGAATTTATAAATAATTTTTCTAAAATCTTTTTGTTCAAAAACAATGTTCTAATAAATAATAACAAAAAATAGAATTAAATTTTTAACCCCCATAATAATACATTATAATTCATCTTATAATATAAGATAAAATAAATAATTTTTGTATATACTATTTAGACACAAAATGGAGGGAGAAGCAAAATTTTGGAGGGAATAAAAAAATAATAGGGGAATTCATTTTTGGAGGAAAACTTATTTTTTGAAGGAATATAATACATAGACCAACTAATTCTTAAAAACAACTTGTTCAGATTCATAAAAATTAATAATCATTAAATTTAATAATATACTTTATGTTAATATTTTTTTACACTATATTAGACCATGAAAGTTATCTTCATTTTAGCAATTTATATAGTAAAACATACACACAATTAACATATAGATATCTATAAGTTATAAAAATCTTTAACCGGCCAATAAAACGATTAAAAATTGAAATGTAACATTAACAGGCCTAACTTCAGGGTTTGTTTTCTTTTCATTAAGTATTATGGTAAACTAAATTTCTTTCTTTTCTTTTGCTATTCAAGTATGTAACCTTTAACTATTTATTTTAAGGAGCTTTTAGAATTTTTCTAAAAGAATATTGTAATGAATTATAATAAAAAATTAAATTCTTAAGCACAAAAATTTACAAGTCCAAATTATATGTTATTTAACTATTTTAACTATAATAGAAAGTCATTTAATAATTTAAAAAATTATATGTCAATTCATCATATAATCTAAGATAAAAAAAATTAAGTTTGTTATAAATTATTTATACAAAAAAAATGAAGGATCTAAAATTTAGAGGAATTGAAAAAATGAAGAGAATTCATTATTATTAGTGGGAATCGAATTTTTGAAAGAAATCAAATTAAATTATTATGTCAAACTAATAATAAAAACAATTGTTAACATTTTTTATGGCCCAAATTTTGGAGGGAATACAAAGTTGGAGGGAAACAAAATTGCATTGCTATCCAAATTCATTAAATAAATTTATACATATGTATAAAATAAGAATATACGAAATAATGAGAAATGAGAAATAATGATAAATTTATATATGTATAAAATGAGAAATATATGATGAATCTTCTTTAAATTTTATTGAAATTTATATATATGTATATATATACTATATATGTATATAAATATGAATAAAAAATTATATTATATATATTTTTATAAATATTAAATATTATTTAATTCGGAATGAATAAATAGAAAAAAAATAGATAAAATACAAGTAATTTAAATTTTATTTATAAATTTATATATATGGTTATTATATATATGTGAATAAGTATAAATAGAAAAAATAAGTATACATGTATGAATAATTAGAAAGAAAAAAGATAAAAATAAAAATTATTTAAAATTTTATAGATAAATTTATATATATAAATATTTTAAAAATGAGAATATATGAAATAATGATAAATTTATATATATGCATAAAATGAGAAATATATGAAATAATAGAAGAAGAGAAAATTGAGAAAAAAAATAAAAAAAATAAAATATGTTGATAAAAAGTTATTTAAATTGAATTGTAAATATGTGAAATGATTAAGTGTAAATTGGTCTTTTTATATTAAAATTATATTAAATGGGCAACAAATATGGAAGGGTAGATGGTGTGCGTGGTTTTATAAAATATAAAGAAGTTATTTTATATATGTGTGTGTGTGTGTGTGTATATATATATATATATATATATTTTCACAGTAGACTTTGAAATTAAAACAAATATTTGAAATAATTATTTTAAATCGAATTGGCAGGTTGGATTGGGTGGATTTGAATTAGCGAGTTGATCAAATAAAAATCAGGTCGACCCGAATCTGACCTGATTCGATTTAGGTTGGGTTAGTATTGAGCATTTTTAAATTGTCATCAAGTTGGGTTGGAATAGAGTTGAGAAAATTAATATTATACCCTTACTTCAACCCAACCCAAACTCACACGATCCACCCAAATTGCCACCCCTATAATGACACAAATTCATTATAGAATTAGTGAAGCCAAATTAATAAAAAAGGAGTTCCTAAAGCCCAATTAATCAACTATGCAATTTGATGTCAAACCCAATATTTACCAAATTTTGACTTACATGGCCTCGGGAGTCGCGACTGTGATTGCCGGTTCTGCAATTCCGCCCCCTGGGCCTTTGTGCCCATTTTAGTGGGCTTCGGATTTGGGCCCAGGATGTATGCCTGGGCGGATTGGCACTATTTGGGCCACCTGCTGTGGGCCGCTACTTGGGGCCTACTGGAGGGGCTGGATGCCTGAAAAGTTGGGCAGATTGGAGAATATCTTGTGGGCCGAATCTGTGGGCTGAAATGGGAGAAATTGGGCCACCACTAATATTGGTCCAAAAAATGCTCCAAGAAGAATTCGAACCTGGGCCTTATCAAACCACCAACAACACTTTAACCATTTGGGCTACATGTTGATTTGCTGCTAAAACACACAAGTGAAAACATAAATTAGGAGGAGGGCACAACAATTGGCACTTTTACAAGAATTTCAGCAGTTTTTCAGTTAGTTTTACTTTTCAAAACCTTGTAAGGGAGGAGTCCTCCTCGTTTATCATTTTCTTGAATGTTGCAAACTTTTGGCTTTCTTTTAATATACATGGTAGGGGTTTATGCCAAACCCCCCGTCATGGCACAGGTGGCTTCTCTAAAAAAAAAGAAAAATGACATTGAAAAGGAAGTTGGTAAAGCCCAATTAATGAATTTTTCAAATTAGTATGAAGTTTAATTTGCCAATTCACTAAAATATTAGTTAAGCCCAATTAGTTTAAAAAAAAAAAAAAGTTGTTCAACTCAAAAGCAATCAATTATTTGAACTAATGTGAAGCCCAATTAATAAAAAATAAGCTCAGTTCCTTGAAGAAAGCTTGATTCATCATTTACCTCACTTCAAATTTGTTCAAAACCAACTCTTAAAATGAAGTCTAATTCGCCACTTAATTCATTATAAATTTGGTCAAATCTATTTCATAAATGAAAACTCTCAATTCATTGAATAATTCACAAAAAATTTATAATGCCTAATATTTTAAAGAAATTACCCCAACTAATGGATTATTCACTTCAAATTTCTTCAAGCTCATTCTTTAAAATAAAATCCGATTCAGTAATAATTCACTAAAAAATTGATTAAGCACAATTAACAAATTCTTTATATTATTGTGAAGTCCATTTTTTGAACAAAAGCCCAACCCACAAGTATTAGTAAAAGTTGAATTTAATATTCATTAATAATTAGTAACAAAAATCATTGTTACCATATGTGTACAATTGATATTTGGAGGGAAGTTACTTAAAGTTTAGTAACTAAAAACTTTGTTATAATATTTTTTATTTGTAACAAATATTTTGTTGTTACAAAAGGTACCAAATTTTGTTACAAATATATCTTCTTATATGATGAAAAATGTTATATGTAACAAAATAACATTTTCTGTAATGAATTATTATTTAGTTACGAATATAAAAAATTTAAGGTAATGAATTTGAGTTAAAGGTAACAAAACTTTTACTTTGTTACTCAAGAAAATGTTATTTGTAACAAAAAATCAATTTTGTTACAATAAATCTAACATATGTAACAAATTTTACCTTTGTTACCAAAATTTTTGTTACGCGAAGTGCAATTTGTTGTAGTGAGAGTTTTATGAGATGTAATTAGCAAAAGTTGCTTACCTTTGGATTGTTTGTGGATGTCTCACTAGTCATGGGTTTACTTGCAAGTCCTTAGGATCTTGATTCTCACTAGGAAATGAGATTTTTCGAATTCTTCTAGGAGGTGGAGGATTTGATAAAATAGTGGGAGAAAAACATGCTTGAAAGACCATGAACATATTTTCTATATCAATATTCAATCATATGCTTATGCTCTTTTTTTCCCCTCTTGTAGATTTTTGAAATCTTCAAAAGAAAAATGGCTAAAAATCCACTCGCAAGCATTTTGGAAACCAATAAACTAATCAGGCAAAACTTTCGCGATTGGTTGAGAAACCTTAAGGTTATACTTGACTCTGAAAAGCGGAATTATGTCCTTGATCAGAATCCCAAGGACAGAATTGGTGATGACGCCACCGATGAGGCTCATGAAATGTTCACGAAATTTATAGATGATGATCTACAAGTTAGATACCTCATGATGGCTTCCATGACTAATGAACTCCAAAAGATCACGAGCACATGAAACATGCAAGTGAGATCTACAAACACCTACAAAAGTTGTACGATGTGCAATCAAGACAAAAGGTTTGCTTCTTCAAGGAAGCTCTTTAGATCAAGGATGGTAGAGGGTTTAAGTGTCCATGATCACGAGCTCAAGATGATTGGACTCATCGAGAAGCTTGAACAACTTGACGTGATCATGGACAATAACCTCTACATGGATTTGATCCTCCAGTTATTACCCCCATCATTCGACCAATTCATAATGAACTTTAATATATCCAAGCAATAGGTGATAATTAACGAATTGGTGAACATACTTGTGACTGCTGAGGTAACTATGAAAAGGAGAAACCTCTTATACTTGCTTCCTCTTCTAAGTCGAAAGGTCCTAGGGGTCAAAGAAAGGAAGGTAAGAGGAAGAAGAGTTTTTCCTCCAAAGGGAAGCAACCTGTGAAATGTTCCGGGGGGGGCAAGAAAAAGGCTAAAATCTATGCGAGTTGTTTCTACTGTGGTGAAAAGGGGCATTGGAAAAGGAACTACAAAGCTTACCTTGCAACCCTTAAGAAGGGTATGTTCTTCATTGAAGTGCATTTGATGACTAATTCTTCCTTATGGGTATTTAATACCTCACATTGTTCCCACATTTGTAATTCATTACAGGGGATGGAAAGGAGAAGGAGTTTTTGTGAAGGGAATATGATCCTCCACCTAGGAAATTGAGCATAAGCCGCCAAAGTCCAAGGCGTAATCAAGGTAGACTTGGGGAATGCTTGCATTGTATTAGATCCAGTTTATTATGTACATAATCTTGTTAAGAACATCATTTCAATTCCTATTCTTGAGAATTAAGGATTTGATTTTTCTATATTGAATAGGATATTGAGGGCATTAAAGAATGGTTCTTTAATTGCTCAATGTACATTAAGTAATGGATTGTACATATTTGATTCTCAACTTTCACTAATGCATATTCAATCAAGTAAAAGAAAATTAGATAACCAAGAAGATGCTATTCTTTGGCATGCAAAACTTCAGCATATCTCTAAAAATAGGATAAACAAGTTAGAAGTTCTCAAAGCACTAAATATTAGTGGCATTGTGGACCTTCCCACTTGTGAATCTTATTTAAAGGGGAAAAATGACCAAGGCTTCTTTTGTGGGACAATCAGAGCGTTCCACAAGTCCTTTAGATTTGATCTATACGGATGTTTGTGGCCTACTAAGAGTTAGTGTGAAAGGAGGTTATTCCTACTTCATCACCTTCACCAGTGATTATAGTTGGTTTGGACATGTGTATCTTATAAAGTACAAGTCCAAAGCCTTTAAAAAGTTCAAGGAGTATAGGAGTGAAGTGGAAAAGCAATTGGCACTTAGTATTAAAGCTCTTCAATTAGATCGAGGAAAAGATTACTTAAGTATTGAATTCTTGGATTATCTAAAGGATAATGGGATTTTTTTTCTCAATGAACTCCACCCAGTACACCCCAACATAATGGAGTGACCGAGAGGAAAAACTGTACCTTGTTGGATATGGTATGTTCCATGATGAACTTTTTCAATGTGCCCATATGCTTTTGAACCTTAGAAACAGCGGCAAAGCTGCTAAATGTAGTACCTTCGAAGTCGGTACCAAAGACGCCGCATGAGATTTGACATGGTAAAGCACCCTCTTACTACTACCTAAGGGTCTGGAAGTCTCCTACTTATGTGAGACAGACAGATAGTAGATTGACCTTATGTAAGTTTGTGGGATATCCAAGAGAGTTTATAGGTTATCACTTTTATGATTCCTTGGAACAAAGGGTGTTTGATTCGAGGAACATCACCTTTTTGGGATTTTTTTTTCTATTGGATAGAAATTACGTTGTTTTTGAATTTAATGAAGTTCAAAATGATCATCAAATCCCACAAGTGGTGGAGACGAACAAGCAGCAAGAGCCTCACACACAACCTCTGAGAAGGTTGGCTTGGATCAAGAAGTAATCTAAAAGGTTCGGATTTCTTCATGAGACGAGCCAATCGGATATTGATCCGAAGACCTATAAAGAAGCTATGTTGGACATAGACTCAGGACATTGGCTTAACGCCATGGGATCTAAAATGGACTCCATATACTCCAACAAAGTATGGACTTTGGTAGATCCACCCAAGGGAATAATTCCCGTTAGTTGTAAGTAGATTTATAAGTGAAAGCTGGGAGTCGATGGAAAGGTAGTGACCTTTTAGGTGCAACTAGTGATAAAAGGGTTACACTTAAAGACCCGGTATTGATTTCGAGCAAATCTTTTCACCGATTGCAATGCCTAAGTCTGTTTGGATTCTACTTGCCATAGTTGCATATTATGACTATGAGATATGGCAAACGGATGTGAAAACCGCTTTCCTCAATAAAGACATTGAAGAAGAAATCTATATGGAGAAATCACAAGATTTTACATCCCATGGGAGTGAGCAAAAGGTTTGCAAACTCCATAAATCTATTTATGGACTCAAACATGCATCCCGAAGTTAGAACATACATTTGGACAAGAAAGTCAAATCGTTTGGTTTTTATCAAAAATGTGTATAAACCATGTGTGAACTTGAAGGCTAGTAGTAGTAGTATACAGTGTATTGTGCTTTATGTCGATGACATCCTTCTCATTGAGAATGAGGTAGGAATGATAAAGTGTACTAAATCATGGTTATCTACACAATTCTCCATAAATGATTTGGGAGAATCATTCTACGTATTAGCAATACATATCTATAGAGATAGATCGAGGAGGATGCTTGGGCTTTCCTAAACCCTGTATATTGACAAAATACTAAAAAGGTTTAGTATGAAAGAATCCAAGAGAGGATTCCTTCCCATGGGACATGGCATTCATCTCTCCAAGCCTAGGGCCCCCAAGACTAAAGACGAGAGACAGAAGATGTTCCACATACCTTACGCATCTGCCACTGAGAGCATAATGTATACAGTTCAATGTACAATACTGGATGTGGCACACGTTCTAAGTGTTACGAGCCGTTTCCAATCTGATCCTGGTGAGAGTCACTAGACAGCCGTAAAAGCAATCCTTAAGTACTTGAGAAGGACTGAGGACATGTTTCCGGTATACGGCAATGGAGAATTGAAACTCAAGCAATTTTTGAATTCCAGTTTCCATTCCGATATAGATGACCTAAAATCCACTTCTGGATTTATATTTTGCCTCATTGGCGGCGCGGTGAGTTGGAAGAGTTCCAAACAAGACACCACAGTTGACTCTACCACATAGGTAGAATATATTACAGCTTTAGAAGCTGCAAATGAAGGTGTTTGGATGAAAAACTTCATTCAAGAGTTGAATATAGTGCCTAACATTGCTGAGCCAATACTTGTCTTTTGCGACAACAACGAGGCAGTAGCACAAGCTAAAGAGCCAAGATCTCATCAGGGATCCAAGCACATTTTGAGGAGATATCACTTGATCTGGGAGATTATTGATAGAGGCGACATCTGAGTGAAGAGAGTTACCTCGAAAGAGAATAGAGCAGATCCACTGATTAAACCCCTATTGCAAAAAGTCTTTGAAGGACATCTTGAGAAGATGGGTCTCAAAGCTATAAGGAGTTGACTTTAAGGCAAGTGGGAAATAGTTGGAATAGTACTCCGCAAGCAAATTAGATTAGCCTTGTAAACTATTTCCTTGTAAGATAATCTTGATTGAATGATATTAATTATGTGTTTATCTTCATCTTATGCTCTTTATTTACTTTACTGGCATTTGGATGAAGCCCTTATATCACATAAGACTATGGGACTTGATTACGCATTGCATGATGATCATGGAATAAGTCTTACATGATCGTGATCTTAAATCTTCTAAATCATAGGATCTCACGAGACAGGGCATCTAAGACCCGAATAGACTTATACTGACGATGCATAAATCCAAGAGTTGGATGTCGCTCTGTTCCATGAGCAATTCCATATGAGATATGGATATATGTTAGTAGGTGCTTGTTAGAGAACGAGGCACTAAAGACCCACTAGAATCCACTAGAAAGCTGGAGTGGCAAGTCAGTAGTGGCAAGTTCTCTAGCTTATGTTAGTGCATATAATTAGTCCATTGACTTGAGGATCCATGATAACCTTATGTTTGGTTCTCATGCTTTGACTTCTCCTCGGTCACTTAGCGGGGCCTTTGGGTGGTGATTGGGCATGAGCTACTAGACATAGAGGTTTGTGAGATCCAAGATGGAATCCAAAACCTTACCTTTGTGAAAGACGAGTGTATCTCCTATACATTCTATAATGATTGATTCCAACAAATCCTTGGGTAAGGTGATGTGACAATTTGGAAAGGTGTTTCCAAAGATGAGGTCACAAAGGGAATCAAACATTGACAATAGAAGCATAGCATCGAGGTTATTAGGGAGTCGACTAATATCTTGCCTTAGGCCTATTTCATGGGGATAAAGAGACCAAATGACTGTATTTTCATGGTACACGTAATGCTAGAATAGTTTTCCAAGAACATTCATTTTGGCTAATTAGTTTTCATGGGTTTGAGGCTAGACATCGATCATGGAGATTGGGTACTCTTTAATTAATAAGATTAATTGAATCGAGTCGCTTAGTTTTAAAAGGTTTAAACTAATGTGAAAATTTTTTATATTGTAATAAGTCACAAATAGTTGTGAGTCCATGCCCAATGAATGGTAGAACCTAATGGGTCACACACAAAAGCTAAATGCATGACCTATTGGATGAAAGAGTTTTCTAATTTCATGACTGAATTGCAAGGGAAAAAAATTGAAGTCATTTTTGGTTTGATCAATTTAAGAGTTAAATTGGTCAAATTAATTTATGAGTTAAATTAAGAGGTAATTAATTGATGCCACATGACTATCAATTGGTCAAATTAATTTAAAGGGTTAAATTAATTTTGACTAACTTAAAGAGTTAAGCACTTTGACTTAAGAGTTAAGTCAAAGGATTATTAATTAAATTAAAGTGTTTCATTTAATTAATAGGAGAGTTAATTTTAGAAGGAATTATTAAATGAAGAGTTCATTTAATATAGAATTAGAATACATTTAAATGACACTTCATAAGATGAAATATAAATTCCAAATGACATTCAAACTCTTACACCGCTTTGGACCAGATGCCACTTGGCATGGGGTAGGTGGCGGCCTCTCATTGAGGATGGTGTGACCACACACCATCCTCCTTCTATATGTGGATATAGAAGGGAGCAGACCACTATGTGTTTTTAGTGTGGTGTGGAATATTTTTTTTCAACAAGCTGTTAGTGGATATATCTAAAAGTTAGATTCTCCACAAACCTCTCCAACCTCCCCATTCTTCTCTTCCATTCTAAGCCTCATCTCATCCATTTCTCTATAATTATCTCCAGCTATTTTTATAAAGCAAGGGTCTCTCCATTTAGTGTGTAGATTATCTCGTTATAGGCAATACGTTTGGGTTGCTATTGCTCTTGGAAAACAGTTTCTAGTAGCTGTTTGCATCATGTTTTGGGGGGGGCTTATTTTGTTCTGGTTGGGCTAAAATTTTGGCTTGAGGATCTTCAAGAAGTTGGGGAAATACAATAAAATGTTTGGCTCAAAACAAGGAGTGTAACTTGGGGAAATTCAGTAGTGTTTCCGCTGCGCCAGTGAAGGGACAACTTCAAGAGATGAATGGTGTTCTTTCTTGTTCCTTAATTTTCAGTTCATTCAAGGTATTTCCCTCTCTAAATCTAAATCTTATGCATGTCTAGATCCTTGTGGATGTGTGTGGGCTAGTTTTATTTAGTTTTCTTTGAATTTAAATAGATCGTAGCGCCATACACACCTTTAAGTGCAATAGGGTCTGTCTTTCTTCAGTCTTCTATATCCACCAGAAAACTAATTGTTGTTGTGTCTAGAAGGCTATTTATAACTCTATGCATTGACAGCAAAGGCCAGATTATTGGATGTGTCACTATTAAGGTTGTTGCCAACACCTTGTTGCATTTCTTTTTGACAAACCAGTGAGAAAACTTTGCTAATCTGAGGTAGGGGATCCATGAGTAGAATCTGACTCCAATTGTGGGCATAGCTATCATTAAGACCCATTAAAAATGCTAGAACATATTCTCACTAGTAGTGTTCGAGTATCTCCTTCATACCTCCACAAGTACACAAATTGCATGAGCAGGAGAGGCGTAAATTTCTTAATTAATTCCAAATTGCTTTGAGTTTTGTAAAATACACATTGACAGAGTTGGATCCTTGCATGTTGGTAATGGGTTCTCTATGTAATTGATAGAGGCAAAGACCAATGCATTGCTCTACTCCAAGCGGTGTAATTACCACCGGACAATTGTAGTGTCACCAAGATGAGTCCAGGACTATCAAAATGATGGATATAGAAAGCACTTGCGGAATCATCAATGGTGGAATAACCATTGTAGGCTGATGAAGCTGAAGATCGAAGAGGATCCATGCGAGAAAAGAAAGATTTAGACTAAAACTATTGGAAGAGAAGTAGCGGTGAGGTGTGTTGGAATAATGCCCCACAACCAATTAGATTAGCATGTAAACTATTTCACTTATGATACAATTTTGATTGAATGATATTCATAATAAATGGCCATCTTCATCTTATGCTTAATTTGCTTCATTAGCATTTGGTTAAAGCCTTTAGATAACACAAGACTACAGGACTTGGTCACACATTGGGTGGTGATCATGAAACAAGTCTTACACGATCATGATCTTAAAATATTCCAAGTCATAGGATCTTATGAGACACGGCATCTAAGGTTCAGATAGACTTGCACTAACAATACATAAATCCAAGGGGTTGGATATTAGTCCGTTAGACATGGGTATATATTAGTAGGTGTTTGTTAGAGCACAAGTTCATAATAGCCCGCCCGGAGAATCTACTAGATAGCTGTAGTGGCAAGTCGGTAGTGGCAAGTTCTCCAGTTTACGCTAGTGCATATAATTAGTTCTTAGATATGAGGATCCATGGTAACATTAGGTTCTCATGCTTTTACTTTTTCTCTACCACTCTGCGGGTTATTCGGGTTAAGCTTGAGTATGAGCTACTTAAGCATAGAGGTTTGTGAAATTCAAGATGGGATCCATCTCTTCATTATTGTGAAGGGCGAATGCATCTCTTATGTATTCTATAATGATCGATTCCATGAAATCCTGCACACAAGATAGTATGACAATTTAGAATATGAGTTTTTCAAAGATGAGGTCATAAAGGGGAATCGAATATTGGAATAGAAACATAGTTATCAAGGATATTAGGGAGCCGGTAAATATCTTACCCTAGGTCTCTTTCAAGAGATAGGAGACGGAAGGACCATATTTTCATGGCAGGCCTAAAGCAAGAATGGTTAGCCAAGAGCATATTCATTTCGGCGAATTAGTGAAAGAAGGTGTAAGTTAAGGATACAATTATAAAAAATTAAAAACTAAAATCAAATTTAGGCCAATTAGTGAAAGAAGGTGTAAGTTAAGGATACAATTATAAAAAATTAAAAAATAAAATAAAATTTAATTACACCTCCCAAGATCAAATTCATGCTGCTGAAGTGGATTTAGGTTAGAAAATTACCTAGATAGCAAAATCTAACCAAAGCGATGAAGACTTGCTTGAACTCTTCAATGCAGTCTCCCCTGGCGCAGCAACTTGTAGGAAACTTTTGTCCAACCAAATCATCTCAAAATCGGCTGAAATGTGGACACAAGATCACCAACACCTTGTGAAGATCCAGTAAAAAATTCAACCAAAATAAAAAAATTGTAACTCACTCCAGAAACACCTCCGAATTTCTACCCAAGCAGAGGATCTCCAAAAGGCAAGCAATCCAAGTGTTTTGCCTCTAGTGTCAAGATCCGCACACCAATGGACAATCCAAATCTCTCCTAGATCAGCTGAATAACCAAGAAGATAAGAGAGAGAGAGAGAGAGAGAGAGAGAGAGAGAGAGAGAGAGAGAGAGAGATGAAGGCTAATTTAGGAGGAAGAGGTGAAGAAATGTGAAGCCTCAACACATGAGAGAATCACACATAATTGGAGGGAAAAAAAGAATCTAACAATTAGATCTAAAATGCTTGTGTATTCACATGCCTTGGCTGCCCACACTCTATATCTATATATAGATAGAGAGAAGGTGTGATGCTTAGGTGGCATCACACCATCCTTGTGGTTGGCACCAACTTGCAAGCAAGTTGTATGTGAATTTAATGTGCATTTGAATTTCATTTGGAATCTTCATTTCATCTCATGAAATGTCATCCAAATAAATTCTAATGCACTCCAAATGAACTCTTCATTTGAATTTTTCCTCCAAAATTAATTCTTTATTTTAATTAAATTAAATACTTTAATTTAATTAATTAACCTTTGACTTAACTCTTAAGTCAATTAGCTTAACTCTTTAAGCTAGGAACTATTAACTTAACTCCTTAAGTTAACTTGATCAATTGATAGTCATGTGGCATCAATCAAATTAACTCTTTAAATTAATTGGTCTAATTTAACTCCTTAAATTATTGAGATCAATTTAACAATTAAATTGATCTAGCCAAGATGACCAAAAAATTGTGTCAATGGTTTCCCTCCAAAATCGATCGAGGTGGAGTCTTTCTAACTCTTTGAAAATTCTCCTTCATTATGTAAGATTTTCAATTAGCTTTCGTGTGTAACCTATTAAGTTCTAACATTCACTGAACATGGGCTCACAATCTTGTGATTTTAGAATATCAAAATATTCACATTAGTTTAAACTCCTTTAAACTAATGACCAATTCAACTAATCTCTATTAATTGAAGAGTACACAATCTCTATGGTTGATGTCCAACCTCAAGCCCATGGAGCCTAACTAATTGGCCTAAATAAATATGCTCTTGGAGAACCATTCTAGCTCCGTGCTTACCATGCAAATATTGTCCTTCCGTCTCCTATCTCCTAAAAGAGACCTAGGGCAAGATATTTGCTGGCTCCCTAATAGCCTTGATACTATGTTTCTATTCCTAATGTTCGATTTCAATTTATAACCTCATATTTGGAAAACTCTTTTTCCAAATTGTCATACTGCTTTGCACAAGGACTCCTTGGAATCGATAATTACAAAATACAAAGGAGATGCCCTCGCCGTTCACAACGATGAGGAGTCAAATCCCGTCTTAGATATCACAAACCTCTATGCTTAAGTAACTCATACCCAAGCTCAACCCAAAAGCCGCTAAGTGGCCAAGGAAGAGTCAAAGCATGAAGACCTAAACACAAGGTTACCATGGATCCTCATGTCAAAGGACTAATTATATGCACTAGCGTAAGAACTTGCCACTACGGTTATCTAGTAGATTCTTTGGGTAGGCCTCTAATGAACTTGTTCTCTAACAAGCACCTACTAACATGCACCTATGTCTCACATGGTTTGCTCATGAAATAAAGCAATATCCAACTCTTGGATTTATATATTGTTAGTGCAAGTCTATCCGAATCTTAGATGCCCCGTCTCATAAGTTTCTACAGCTTAGGATATTTAAGATCACGACCGTATAAGATTTATTTCATGATCACCACCCAGTGCGTGACCAAGTCGCATAGTCTTGTGTAATCTAAGGGTTTCAACTAAATGCCAGTGAAATAATATAAGCATAAGATGAAGATGGCCATGCATAATAAGTATCATTCAATCAAGACTATATCACAAGTGAAATAGTTTACGTGCCAATCTAATTGGCTGCGGGGCTCTATTCCAAACAATTAGTTGGGCTCCATGGGCTTGAATTTGGACATCAACCATGGAGTTTAAGTACTCTTCAATTAATAGAGATTAATTGAATTGAGTTTTTTAGTTTAAAGGAGTTTAAACTAATGTGAATATTTTGATATTCTAAATATCACAAGAGTTGTGACCCATGTCCAATGAATGGTAGAACCTAATGGGCTGCACACAAATTCCAATAGGAAGTTTTATTTGATGAAGGGAATTTTCTAAAGTTAGAAAAGTTCCTAGTGACCGATTTTGTGGAGGAAAACGGTTGGCTAATTTTTGGTCATTTTGGCTTGATTGATTTAATTGTTAAATTGATCAAAATAATTTAAGGAGTTGAATTAGGCAAATTAAGTTAAGGAGTTAATTTAATTGGTGCCATATGACTATAAATTGATCAAGTTAACTTAAAGAGTCAACACTTTCTAGCTTAAGGAGTTAAGTTAGATGACTTAAGGAGTTAAGTCAAGATCAGTTAATTAAATTAAGGAGTTAATTTAATTAATGTAAAGAATTAATTCGGGAGGGAAATTCAAATGAAGGAGTTCATTTGAGGTGCATTTAGAATTTATTTGGATGAAATTTCATGAGATGAAATGAAGATTCCAAATAAAATTCAAATGCAAGTGAAATTCACATTTCACATGCCCCATGCCTTGCTTAGGTGGCGCCTCACCTCATGGGAGGTGTGATGCCAACTAGCATCATACCTTCCCTCATCTATAAATAGAGAGTGGGCAGCCATATTGAATGTATTGATGTTAAATTCCCCTTTTCCCTCCAAATTGTGTGATTCATTCATGTGTTGAAGTTTCACACCTTCTTCCTCATCTTCCCTCCTAAATTCGGCCTTCATCATTTCTTCATACCTTGGTTTTCTAGCTGACTAAGGTTTGATTGGAGCTTGCCTATGGTGTGTGGATAATTTCATTAGAGGCTAGACAATTGGATAGCTTTGCTCTTTGGAGATCCACTGCAGGACAGTCTAGTTGGTGGCACATTTGGAGCACTTTCCGATTTTTTATTTTAGTGAAACTTTTGCTGGACATTATTCAAGGTGCTGTCCAGATTTCATCCAAATTTGAGGTCGTTTGATTGGGCAAAAGTTGCCGGAACTCTGCTGCGCCAACTGGAGACAGCTTTGAAGTGTTCAAGCTTCTCTTGATTCTACCTTGGATTTTTGAGCAATTTAGGTACTTATCTACTTCCAGATCCTTATTAAAAGCATGATTTGATCCTTGGGAGGTGTGTAGTCAAGTTTTGATTTAGTTGTATTTGCTTTATTTCCTGGATTCTTATGCTACACACTCCTTCAATGCGAGATGTCACTGATATACCATGTTAGAACCCTAGACTGTCAAGGAAGAAGATGAATGAAACTGGAGAAATTGGGAGAGAGATGAGAGTAGCAAGCAATCTATGCATTTCAAAGTGTGTGTGAAATGTGAACTATATTCAAAAGAAGACTATGTACACGATTTATATACACAAAGACAATTATAGCTAACTAAATCTGTTGAGTAAGAGTAAAAACAAACAAACAAACTAACTAACTAACTATCTATTGAGTATGAAACTAATGCTATAACTAACTAATTACATGATAATTAATGCTGAGTAAACCCTACACTATCTGAATATTTTCATGACCTATGCTAATAACAAACAACAAAATTTGAGTAATAATTGAAGTTCTCACCAATAGTGTGGAAATTAGGTGACAAAATATTAAATGAGAACTAATGTTAAATTTTATTTTATCAGAATAATATCCTTTTTATTAGCAACAATAATTAAATTTGATTGTCATCATTGACAATCAGTGATATACATAGAGCATTATCTCGGGGATAACAGTAATATTATTATAGTCACCGTGGCAATTTATATATTATATATTTTTGTTTTAATTCGTAATTTTCAATACTAAACAATTTTTAATACTATCAAATTCGTCAAAATGATCTTTATATTCAAATAAAGATTCATGTCACATGAGATATACAATTAATAACAACTTTTATATTATTACTTAATAATTTATAACTTTCATTCTTTTCTTTTCTATCGTATTTTTGCAAGATAAAATTTTCACCCAATACATAATATGGAAAAAAGTTGTAATTTTGGTTCTTTAACTATTGTCAACTTTTTAAATTGTCCATTTTCTATTGCAGCTTATGTATTTATGCAATTATCTTAAGTTTACCATCATATTTAGTCAATTTATTTGCAAATTTAGTTCTTCGGGCCGCTTAATTTGAAATCAAGCCCAAAACATGTCCAATCACCTTTTATTAGGGCAAAATTTGGGACTTTTTGACCATGTGTATTTAGGTGCAACATTTTTGCTGCATCGGTTTAAAAATTTAACTAAATCTTAAATTTGAAGATGTGATTTAAGAAATAATCACTGCACTTATATTTTTTTAGATTAAAAAAGATAAGATAAAAAGTCGGCCACATTTTTCACCTATAAATATTCATTTTTATAATAGTTATTTTCAACTTTTCATATATATGTACTTTCCTATATTATATTTTAAATAACTATCTTTCTTAATATCTTTTTTAACTTTTGTTTCTTTCAAATTAAAATAGCTAAGTAATTATTTCCTAAATCACGTCTTGAAATTCAGGTTTTAGTTAACTTTTAAGCTGACATGGTAAAGAAATGGCACCTGACTACACATGTCCAAAAAATTCTAAATTTTGGTCTAATAAAAGGTATTTTCGGGCTCGATTTCAAATTAAGCGGTCTAAAGGACTAAATTTGCAAATAAATGAACTAAATATGATGATAAATTTAAAATAATGGACTAAATATGTAAGTTGCAATAAAAAATGGATCATTTAAAAAGTTGGCAATAGTTAAAGGAACAAAATTGTATTTTTTCCACATAATATGTTATGATTTATATACGAGTGATAACTTTGATATTATTAGTCAATATCTGAATATTAACATTTTCATTTTGACGTAGTATTTTGAGAGGTCGGCGGCCACAATGTGCAGTTGACATGTGAAAACATATATATATATATATATATATATTACTTGAAATGGATTCAGAATATATTAAAAACCAAATAGGGAATCGACATGTGAAAACATATTGCCACAAAAAACAATAGGTGCATTAATTTATTGCCTGTAGCCGAGAAAATCTGTGTCATATCAGGCTGTGGCAAACAAGAGACACTGTAAGTTTCACGATGGAATAATTGATTGCTAAGTTTAAGCGCTCTTCCATATGCAAGTTTTGAAAAGCATTTCCAACTCATTTTCTTAGTGTGCTCTTTAACTTTGCTTGCACTACAAATAATGTTCCTCTAATAATCATCCGCATTGTAAGATCTTCTCCTCATGCTTGCAAGTTTTGTTCCCCATGATGCATGTGAATGAAATTGGAGTCCTTTTGAGAAATCATTGAATTGATGCTTTCAAAATCGCACATGCTTTAAGTCAAATTTTGAATTTTTTGTTGATGAAAGTATAATTATAGGTAAAAAATAAAGAATAACTTTTAGACTAAGGCGCGATATCCTACTCTTTTTAAAGAGATTCAAGCTTATTGCGGTAGAAATTTAATATTGATCCAGTTGTAATACTTTTGATTTGTCCCCTCTAGAATACTATAACCCGACAATATTGTATAACTCAAAAAAATTGGACAAGGCTTTGAGTTCAAAACTCCACCACAAAGAACACCTTCCTTCAATTAATATAACCGCCTCTATTAATATGTATAAGCTAGTAGTTGTAAAAAAAATTTGTGCAAGTGATCGTAAGAAGAAATGACTTCTATTTATAGGTGTGGAGGACCTTCATAGCATAAATGAAAAATAGTGAATAATAAGGGTTACATGCAATTCCACAAGTTGACATGGATTTGATACACGAAATAAAAAAAAAAAGAGATTAGAGATTAAAAGAGCTTTACGGCAGGCTCTGAAAAGAAAAAGTACGATAATAAAAAGGGACATGCTAATCTTATACTGCTGTTTCTAATAGCAATTAAGATGGCTGAGCAGAAATATCCTTTCTTTCTTCTCGATAGATGGTGGGGAGAAGGCTCTACTATATCCATCCTTCGGGTGGCAGACGGCCATGGGCATGTTGTGACGTGCAAACGTCTTTGAGTCGCACTTTATTAGGGTCAAAATAAGTCAATCGAAAATAATTTGAGTGGATTGTGTTGATTTTAGAGTTAGGGAGATTCATTCATTTTTATTTTTTATTTTTGGATCAAATAAGAACTAAACCTGCAATATATTATCCAATACAACTTGAAAATAAGATTGTAATTGGAGTAGTTTATGTGTAAACTTGATTGCATATAGCTCATAAGAGGGATGTAGAAATGTATTCAATCTGAATCACTGCGTTTAAAATGTAAAATCATAATTTTTTTTTTATTATTAGTTGGCAATATAATAAAGTGCATTTAACCTATTACTTGTACGTGAGGTTGATGGTGGATTTTGATTGTATGTTGAGGATTCATTGTATTAAAATAGTGGTGATCATAATAAATTTTATTTATTTTGGACTCCAACTCATTGAATAACTCTGTCTATATTTTGAGCCCATTAAATTAGTTTTCTTTTAAAATTTTTTTCATTAGACTCATAAAAATAGAATCGTTATTTTTTTTATTATATGTGAATTTATATTTATCATATACTACTACATATTATAACCTATTACTTGTACTTGAGGTTGATGATGGATTTTGATTGTATGTTGAGGATTCATTGTATTAAAATAGTGGCAATCGTAACAAATTTTATTTATTTTGGGCTCCGACTCATTGAATAACTCTATCTATATTTTAAGCCCATTAAATTAGTTTTCTTTTAAATATTTTTTTCATTGGACTCATAAAATACAGAATAGTTATTTTTTTTTTATATGTGAATTTATATTTATCATATACTACTACATATTATAACCTATCACTTGTACGTGAGGTTGATGGTGGATTTTGATTGTATGTTGAGGATTCATTGTATTAAAATATTGGCGATCATAATAAATTTTATTTATTTTGGACTCCAACTCATTGAATAACTTTGTCTATATTTTGAGCCCATTAAATTAGTTTTCTTTTAAAAAAAATTTCATTACACTCATAAAATATAGAATCGTTATTTTTTTTAATTATATGTGAATTTATATTTATCATATACTACTACATATTATAACCTATTACTTGTACATGAGGTTGATGATGGATTTTGATTGTATGTTGAGGATTCATTGTATTAAAATAGTGGCAATCGTAACAAATTTTATTTATTTTGGGCTCCAACTCATTGAATAACTCTGTCTATATTTTAAGCCCATTAAATTAGTTTCTTTTAAATATTTTTTTCATTAGACTCATAAAATACAAAATAGTTGTTTTTTTATTATATGTGAATTTATATTTATCATATACAACTACATATTATAACCTATTACTTGTACGCGAGGTTGATGGTGGATTTTGATTGTATGTTGAGGATTCATTGTATTAAAATAGTGGCGATCATAATAAATTTTATTTATTTTGGACTCCAACTCATTGAATAACTTTGTCTATATTTTGAGCCCATTAAATTAGTTCTTTTAATTTTTTTTTCATTAGACTCATAAAATATAGAATTGTTATTTTTTTTATTATATGTGAATTTATATTTATCATATACTACTACATATTATAACCTATTACTTGTACGTGAGGTTGATGGTGGATTTTAATTGTATGCTGAGGATTCATTGTATTAAAATAGTGGCGATCATATTAAATTTTATTTATTTTGGGCTCCAACTCATTGAATAACTCTGTCTATATTTTGAGCCCATTAAATTAGTTTTCTTTTAAATATTTTTTTCATTAGACTAATAAAATATAGAATAGTTATTTTTTTATTATATGTGAATTTATATTTATCATATACTACTACATATTATCTTTCAGTTTCAATACATAATATATTTTAATATTTTTCATGCATTTTTATTTTTAAATTAATGAAAATTGATTGAGTTTGAAATAGAAATGTCAAACAATTATACATAATATATTAATATACCTAAAAAATTGTAGTAACAAGTTATTTTAGGAAAAGTGTTAGAAGTTATTCTCCATTGACATTCTCCAACTGATATGGGACGGCCCAAGTGCCTAGGCCCAAACCAAGGTAGCCTAGTCAGGCGCCCGAGGCCCATATGCCTCATCGACTTCACTCGATCAGGTTAGCCCAGAGACGCAGCGCCAGGCCCAGTCAGGCGTCCAAGGCCCATGGAATTCCTCGACCCCAGTCGACCATATCGAGGTTGAGTCGGAGGTCGAGAATAGTATAGTACTCTACTGTCGCATTAAATGCACTGCTGGGCATCACGCCTCCACATTAATGGCGCATGCCATCCCCCTCACCACCTGACACAGCAGGCGCCGCTACAGTGTACTATCATGTCCTTGAAACTTGGAAGGGCAGTTAGCTGGAGATATACCAGGTAGGTAAATGACTAATTACCCCTGGCCCAAGGCTAAGGGTCCCTGGGTGTACCAGGGGCACCCCGGACATTTCCTCGAAGGGAGAAGGATATAAATACCCTTGCCCCAGCCTTCTAGAGGTACGCACTCATATACACTCTAAGCCCTTGCTCCGCTGCTTGATATTTTGTGGTCGATCTCTACTGACTTGAGCGTCGGAGGGCCTAAGTTGAGGGCTCCTCAGCTAGCCTAACGTTTACTATAATTGTAGGATTCTTCCCTATCCAAGCAAGAATATAGACCCTTCAGGTCGAGTCCTACCCATATTCAAAGTCGGTTCCCTATCTAACCGATCGAACCCTCATCATTTGGCGCCGTCTGTGGGAACACTAGAATCCTCTATCGAAAATGGTTAACACTCGGCGAGCTCCATCTGGGAGAGAAGAAAACAGAAAGTCCAGCTCCCCTCCCCTTCGACAGAACCCAGAGCCAAATGCCCAAGGATCCAACGCTCAGCTTGGGCCTGTGGTCACATTAACAATGCCCCAGTTAATGCAGCTCATCAGTGAGCAGATCTCCGCGCAGATTTCGGCCCAACTCTCGACTGCATTAAACAGGCATGCCGTGCAGCAGGAACCGGCAGTTAGTGCCACACCCCAGCCTGTGGCTCCAGAGAAGGCGTGGCCAGAAGAGCACTCCTAGCAACCGAAGTCGCGAAGGCACCAGTCAAGGAGGGAATTGAGCCCGGGTCGCTTTCCCAAGGAAGTAGCCCACCCCTCACCAAGAGAGGAGGTAGTAGACTCTATTGACCATGACGTTCGGCCCCTTCGAGCCCCGCAGTGCGATAGGGTCAAACGCTCCAGATTCAGACCAGGCAGAAATGCATCTCAGGCAGATCAGCAAGAATAGGATGAGGTATCCCATCAGGTGCAACAACTGAACAGACGCCTGGAGGAGATCTCAAAGAAGAATGTGGACAGAGCTCTTCATCTAGACGGGTCGTAGAGGTTTAGGACGGAGCGGGATTCGCTGTTCGTCCAGGAGATCATTGACGAGCGCATCGACGTCGATGCTAAGATCCCAACCGGACTCCCGAGGTATGATGGCTCCACAGACCCGAACGAGCATCTGCTACAGTTTGAGCACATGATGCAGCTGCATGGGCACAACGAGTACATTCATGCAAAGATGCTGGTGACCACGCTTCAAGGAGTAGCCCTGGATTGGTTTGTGAAGTTGGAACCATCGTCCATTTTTTCTTATGATCAGTTGTGTGATAAATTTCTACACCAGTTTGCGAGCATGAGGAAAGCAAAATTTCCCCACACCCACTTGCATATCGTGAAGCAAGCTGAAGGAGAATCCCTTTGTGATTTTTTCACCAGATTCAATACAGAGGTTCTGAAGATCGACAACCCGAGGATTGAGTTCTTGATTGACGTGTTTTTCTTGGGTTTGAGACACAAAGAATGTGCCAATGCTTTGGTACGCGAACAGGCCAGATCAATGGAGGAGCTCCTTGACCTCGCGGAGAGGTACATGACCCAGGAGGAGATGAACAGGAAGAAATATGGCAGTGTGGAGGTCGACAGAAAGAAAGGCAAAGAGAAAGATGATCGACAAATCAAAGAGGGGTGCCGTTCCCCGATAAAGCGCTTCCATGAATATACTCCACTGAACATACTGAGAAGAGAAGTGTTGTTCGCTATTCAGCACGACAACCTGCTTAAGAAGCCCCAAAAAATCACAAAAATCGAGGCCATGAAGAAGTCGAAGAAATACTGCCATTTTCATAAGCAGAAAGGGCACGACATTGAGGAGTGTTTTAACTTGAAGAACGAAATCAAGAGGCTGATCAGACAAGGCCACTTGAAAAAGTTTTTCGACTAGCAAGACAGAAGAGAGGAGGGCAAGACCGACTGGACTCCCCGAAGAGAGAAGACAAGGGAAAGCGACCTACCCAGGAACCCAACTCACCCATCAGAGGAATCATCGACATGATTGCAGGGGGACCCACAGGAGGAGATTCCCGAAACGCAAGAAAGCAAATGCAGAGGCAACTCGACTCGACAAAATTGTCCAAGGTCGAAACAGTTTTCCAACTGTCAACCAATACTGAACCAATCTCTTTCACCGATGCAGACCTAGACCACATGGAGGACAGAGGAGTCAACCGTAAGATAGACTGCCCGATGGTGGTCGCCCTTGAAATAGCCAACTTCGAGGTTAGGAAGGTGCTGGTCGATAATGGAAGCTCTGTGAACATCATATTCTTGTCGACCCTGAACATAATGAAATTGGGAAAGTTAAAATTTGATCCGGTCAGAACACCCTTGGTCGGATTTGGTGGATCTGAGATCATCCCAGAAGGACCCATCAATCTTTCCACCACATTCGGGCAAGGCCAGCATAGCCGAACACTGATGATCAACTACTTGGTGGTCGACGCCCCCTTCGCATACAATGTCATCATGGGTCGACTAGCCCTCAATGACTTCAGAGCTATTGTATCCACTTACCACATGAAGATAAAGTTCCCGACCCCAGCCGGAGTAGGTGAGCTTTTATGCAACCTCAAGGACGCTTGGCGCTGTTACACCATTTTTGTCGACTCCAGCGAGCAGAAGAAATGGCCCGAATTGAAGCCCTCGGGGGACGCCCCAGTAGCGAAACCCGAGGAGGGACCTTCATCGAAGAAGAGGAGGCTGGAAGACACCAGGGTTGAGCCTGTTAGCGAATTCAAAACAATCGAGCTCGAGCCTGGGGACCCTAACAAAACCACCAAGATTGGAAGCAATCTGGGGGATCGATTAGAATGCCTTATGGTCGATTTCCTCATGCGTAACATTGATGTTTTTGCGTGGAAAGCTACGGATCTTCAGGGCATCGACCCTAACATTATTGTTCATCGACTCAATGTGGACCCAACCCACAAACCAGTGCGGTAGAAGAAAAGAACTTTCAATGCTGAGAGGACCCAGATCATCGACGAGGAGGTCAGCAAGCTTTTGGAAGCATGATATATTGTAGAAATCCAGTACCCCTCTTGGCTTTGTAATGTTGTACTTATCCCCAAGAATAAGGGGAAATGGAGAATGTGTAATGACTTTACTGATTTAAATAAAGCTTGCCCTAAGGATCCTTACCCCTTGCCTCGTATAGATTTATTGGTTGATTTTACTGTTGGTTGTGAGTTGCTTAGCATGATGGATGCATTCCAAGGTTATTACCAAATATTTATGGCACCCAAGGACAGGGACAAAACCTCTTTTGTCATCCCCAACGGAGTATATTGCTTCCTAGTTATGCCATTTGGACTTAAAAATGCAGGGGCAACGTATCAGATATTAGTCAATTTCATGTTCAAGAATGAAATCAGGAAGTTGATGGAAGTTTATGTGGATGATATGATTGTAAAAACCGAAAAGGCCAAGGACCATCTGGTCGACTTCAGCCACACCTTTGCAATATTGAGGGCTTTCGGCATGAAGCTCAATCCGAGCAAGTGCACCTTTGGTGTTCGAGGTGGTAAATTCCTCGGTTATATGGTCAGTCAGAAGGGGATCGAGGCCAACCTGCAGAAGATCCAAGCGTCTGGTCGGTAGAGTTATAGCCCTGGGTAGATTCATAGCCCGACTAGCTAACAAGAGCCTACCTTTCTTCAAAATCCTCAGAAACGCAAAAAAGTCTAGATTCAAGTGGGATTAACAGTGCGATCAAGCTTTGCTAGAGCTTAAGAAATACTTGATTTCGCCACCTATGCTCGCCAAACCCGAACTAGGAGAAGTGCTACAGCTATACTTGGCAGTCTCCTCGGCCTCGATCAGTTCGATGTTGACGACGACAAGAGGAGGAAGCCCCCGTCCGGTATATTATTGCAGCAAGGCTCTCCAGGGGCCCGAGCACAATTATTTGGAGATTGAGAAGTTTGCTCTAGCCTTTGTCACGTCGGCCAGGAAGCTACGGCCTTACTTTCAATCCCACACAATCTCGGTATTGACGAATCAACCACTAAAATAGGTGTTGTCGAAATTGGACACTTCGGGTCGACTCACCAAATAGGCCATCGAGCTTGGGGAATTCGACATCACATTCCAACCACGGACTGCCATTAAGGCACAGGTACTGGCCGACTTCATCGTTGAATGGCTCGACTTGCCAACCTAGAATGTTGAAAACACCTCTATGTGGACCTTGCACGTTGACGGGTCTGCAACCTCATCCGGAGGCGGGATAGGTATATATCCCTCCGATCCCCACTTGCCGAGGAGTATGATTTCGCAGTGAAACTTGACTTCCTGGTCACTAATAATGAAGCGGAATATAAGGCACTCATCGTAGGAATGCGCATGGCTGCAACCCGCGGCATCGAGCAGCTTGCAGCATTCATGGACTCCCAGATGGTTGCAGAATAGATCAAAGGAAACTTTGAGGTGAAGGAACACAAAATGGCATAATATTTGGCAGAAGTGAACCAATTGAAACACATGTTCAGAAGTTTTACGCTGAGCCAAGTCCCCCGATCAGAGAATGAACGAGCAAATGCGCTCTAGAAGCTAGCCAACTCGACGAAGGGTATCAGAGAAAGAATAATAACATTTTTGGTGGCCGACAAGCCCTGTGTCATCTCCACCGATCAGGGCCTCGTTGGGTGCATCGAGGAAACAACCCTCTCTTGGCAGGAACCAATCAAACTTTACCTGAGTCGAGGTACCTTACTCGACGACGACTCGAAGGGCCACAGACTCAGGGGGTTAGCAGCTAAGTATGCGCTAGATGAGCATGGCCAGCTGTATCGGAGGTCAATAGCAGGACCCCCACTGAGATGTCTAGAACCCAACGAAGCAAACAAGGTATTGCAGGAGATACATGCCGGCATCTGCGGCAACCAATTGGGCGGCCGATCCCTGGCACACAAGGTCATCCGTTATGGGTATTTCTGGCCGACGTTGCTGCGAGACTCCATCGACTTTGCTAGAAAATGCCCATCATGCCAGATCCACTCCAACATTCAACACCAGCTGGCCGCACCGCTGATCAACGTTCAGATCACCTGGCCATTCGACCAGTGGGGGTCGCTCCCGAAGATGTTGGGCCAGCATAAGTTCATCATAGTGGCCATCGAGTACTTTACTAAATGGGTGGAAGCTAAGGCAGTCCCGAAGATCACCAACGCGGCCATAAAAAGTTTCATTTGGAATAATATAATATGTCGATTTGGTTTGCCTAAGGTCTTAATCTCGGATAACGGCACCCAATTTTAGAGCAGAAGCACGAGGAAGTGGTGCGAGACCTTGGGGATCACCCAACACTTCACTTCGGTGGGAAACCCGCAGGCTAATAGCCAAACTGAGGTCACCAACAGGACTATCCTCGACTACCTCAAAAGTCGAATAGCGGGGACAGGGGCCAGTTGGGCAGACGACCTCCCAGGTGTGCTTTAGGCATACAGAACGACACCTCAAACAGCCATGGGCCACAGCCCGTACAGCCTAGTCTATGGATCCGAGGCAGTAATTCCATCAGAACTGATCCAACACACAACGAGGGTGATCCACAATAACCCAATAACAAATGTATCAGAGAGGACACTGGATTTAATCACGGTCGACGAGCAACGCCACGCAGCTTACAACATAATGCAGCGATATCGCTCTAAGATGGCGGAGCGCTATAACAAAACAGTACGACATCGGAGCTTCAAGGTTGGCGACCTCGTTCTCAAGAAAGTGGAAGTGTCTAAGAATGTAGGAAAACTCGACCAAAAGTGGGAGGGACCGTATTCAGTAGTTAAGGTGTCAAAGAACAACGCCTACCGACTATCCGATGCATCAGGCCGCGAGCTACCCTGACCTTGGAATGTAGTAAACCTGAAAAAAAAAATTATGTAACAGGCTATTGACGACCTTTGTATCCCCCCAACGGAGTAAAATTATGATACGTTCAAATCGCATGAAACATACTGAATCTTTATCATATAGTCGACCCCGCAGTCGACAAAAGGCTTCACGCCGCCAAGTTGAGGCCTACGCGCCGAGACCAAGCAATCGACCCCGCAGTTGACAGAGGGCTTCACGCCTCCAAGTCGAGGCTTATGCGCCGAGACCAAGCAGTCGACAGAAGGCTTCACGCTGCCAAGTCGAGGCCTATACGCTGCGACCAAGCAGTCGACCCCACAGTCGACAGAAGGCTTCACGCCGCCAAGTCGAGGTCTATGCGCTGAGACCAAGCATTCAACAAAAGGCTTCACGCCACCAAGTCGAGGCCTATGCGCCGAGACTAAGCAGTTGACCCCGCAGTCAACAAGAGGCTTCACGCCGCCAAGTCGAGGCCTATGCACCCAGACCAAGCAGTTGACTCTGCAATCGACAGAAGGTTTTACGCCGCCAAGTCGAGGCCTATGCGCCGAGTTAATTACAATTGTCAATTACAATTACAATGGTTATAAACCGACTATACAATCGTTAAGATCATTCAAAGCCTAAAGGCTAGCTATTATACCAGTGGATTAATTACAATTTGCTCGACGAGAGCTAAGAATGAATTTGGCAAAGCAGTCTTTGTTCGACGAAGAACATAAATGAAAATTCGCCCAAAAATTCCAATATGCATAACAACAAACACTCCAGTTAAAGCTTTGCAAGACACATACACACCAACAAAAGTAATTTATAACCAAAGCAAGAAAAATTATCATCGAAATTGGAGTAAAGGAAAATAGCAATTATCATTCATCATTAGCAAAAGCCTCATTGAGGCATGAATTCCACAATCGTTTTAAAAGCCTCATCGAGGCATATTCATCCCTTCAGCAAAACAAAAATAAATAACAGAATTAGGCCTAACTAGAGCTGCCGACCTCTTCTACATCAGGAGCAGGAGCGGCAGTAACGGATGGTCTGGGCTCGGGGAAAGCCATTGAGATGGGGACCGCAGCTGTCACTGGTCGAGAAGGGCTCGCTGCATCTTGTAAAAACTGCCGCTCGGAGATCGGGAAGTAGGCGGCGGCATCAACTGTCCCCTCTAACACCTCGAAGGCGAGGTCGTCTGTGAACTCGAACTCCCTGGCGACCGTTTTCAGTTTTCTATCAATTTTAGCCCGCCTTTTCTCTTCGGCAGTCAGTTCGACTTCTGGTGCGCCTTCCACCCCGCCGACCTCAATGACTGGCTCCTCCGCATCGCCCTCTTCCTCGGGGTACTGACGCAACTATTCGTCGAGTGCGTGGCCCATTCGCGACCGGTCTTTGGCCCGAAGAGCATAGCCCAGAAACTGCATCTGCTTAATGGCTTTCTCAAAAGCATTCCGGGTGTCGTCCAGGGAGAACACAACACTTGCATCCTGGAAGGCTGGACTGACCATGAACTGCTGTACAGCTTCCCAGCGCACCAGTGGCAGTACCCGGTTGAACTCCGCCCCCGCCTCTGCCAAGCACGCATTCCAGCCCGCTGATCGACCGGAGTCATAGGCCACCTGCACATCCAACTGCAGTTTTTTGACCATGTCATCCATCTTGGTCCTCTCCTTAACAGCTAAGATCACCTGCTCATCCTTCTGCTCCAGGTCCTTAGTAAGCTGGCCGACCTGTTTTTCCAGCTCATCAACCTACATTTGAGAAGACTCGAGCTGAGCCTTCAAAGTTTCAGCATCCCCCCTAGCCTCCAGCTGTTCCCGATCAGCTAAGGCCAGCTCGGATCGCCGATAGAAATTGTAGCCCAGTTGCCCGACCTGAAACATAAAAGTTATCATCTGCTCGAGCGAAGTGTAAACATACAAGAACAAAAGATAGAAAACCCTACCATGTTGGCGTGGTAGGCAAACTCTCGAAGGGCCGCAGGTTGGCTCAGCCCCATAATCCTTTTCTGGTCAGCTAAGAACTAACCTACCAGCAACACCTTCAGAGGGGCGACCCCGGTTGGCCCCACCGTGTCCATGCATAAAGAATTGTGTATGACGGGGCTGGGCTCTGCCCCAAATCGAGGAGAGGGGAACTTGGGCAAAGTGAACAAGACGTCGTCCCCTCAATCCCCGAAGAGATCATTCCCGGTCGGTGGCCCCGACCACGCTGCTTTCCCTTTGCCCTTCCCTGCAGCAGCTTTCTTAGGCGGAGGACCTCCCTGCTCGATCATGGTCCTCTTGCCCCGACCTGTGGGGCTATCACTCATGGTCGCTATAGCTCAGCCAGGTGAAGGACTGGGTGACGTAGTGGGTGCTGCGGCCACTCGATGTGGCTCTTCGGCTGCAGCAGGTGCTCGACGAGCAGCGATCTCCTGTCGGCGCTTTTGATTTCTTTCTGCTCGATCCAGCGCTTCAGCTCTTGATCTGTTCATTATGTCTGCGCGATCTGCCAAACATCAAATTAACAAAGATCAGAAACAAAGAATCATGCGCGATATCAAAGATAGCAAATCACGAGATACACTATCTCTACCTATTTGATTATCCGCAGGCAAATCTAATGGGGCCGGTGACAGTCCAGCCAACACTAAATGCCTCTCCTCGATGAAAACAGAGGCCTCCATTGGGCCAAACTCAACCAAGTCCCGCAAAAATGTGTTTGGCCAGGCCGGAGTAAGATTCCCCGGTATATCGACGTGCCCCCTCCACCAGCCTTGGGGAATATTGAAACCCCCCGCCACCCGAACAAATAAATATCTCTTTTTCCACTCCTGCCCATACGAAGAAAAGAGGGCTACGAGGAATCTGAGACGGGGTCGAGCAGTGAGGTAGTAGAATCCCGACTCGTTGGTGCTACCCGACTTGTGGGACATGGGAAGATGAAAAAGGTTGGAGAAAATTTCAAAACTGGAAGACTGATTAAACAAACACATCAAAACTATAAAACTACAAAGGGTAGAAAAGTAGTTGGGCAGAAGTTGTGTTATACATACTTGAAGACCCCTGAGCAGACCAACCATACTATCACTCAGGGGGAACCTAAGACCACATCTAAATGCGTCCTCGAAAACAGTTATACAGCCAGCAGGAGCGCGATGCATTCGACTAGGTGGTCCAGGGGTCAAAAGTTGATATTCGAGAGGGATGTGATACAACTCTCTAAGACGCCTCAAGTCCCCAGGGTTAATGGTAGATATGATTTCACTATAATGGCTTGGCGTAAACAGTCGACCTCGCGACTGGGGAATCTGGCTTTGCCCTGCGTCCTCCCCTCGCGATTGCTCGAGTTGCTGGAACTGGAATCGTCGCTCGAGGACTCACTCGATGACCCAGAAGCATACCTACGTCTATCATACTGGGTGACCTCACTGTCCTCCCCTGACTACCCTCAGAACTATACAAGCCCAGCATGATTTTCAAAGAAAGTTAGAGGACAGGAAGTAGAAGCAGAAGAACACTTACTGAATGCAAGGACTAAACTCAGAATGTCTCGGAAGTGAAGATGTTTGGATAAGCGCTCGACTAGAAGCCAATGCGGTAAAAGTAAAAATGGCCAGTTTTACTGTAGGTATTTATAGAGGAAGAAGCGCAGCAAACCAAGCGTCTGCAACAATGTCTGTAACCGCCATGCCGCCCCACGTGCGCCACGATGTAACCGCTCAATAAATGCACCGAACCCTGGTCGATTATCACTAATACCGATTTCGCTACTTCCCGACGCTTCTCGTCAAATCCACGTTCAGCCTTGCGAAGTGGGGGGACTCATGATATGGGACGACCCAAGTGCCTAGGCCCAAACCAAGGTAGCCCAGTCAGGCGCCCGAGGCCCATATGCCTCATCGACTTCACTCGACCAAGTTAGCCTAGAGACGCAGCGCTAGACCCAGTCAGGCGTCCGAGGCCCATGGAATTCCTCGACCCCAATCGACCATATCGAGGTCGAGAATAGTACAGTACTCTACCGCTACATTAAATACACTGCTGGGCATCACGCTTCCGCATTAATGGCGCATGCCATCCCCCTCACCGCCTGACACAACAGGTGCTGCTATAGTGTACTATCATGTCCTTGAAACCTGGAAGGGCATTTAGCTGGAGATATGCCAGGCAGGGAAATGATTAATTACCCCTGGCCCAAGGCTAAGGGTCCCTGGGTGTACCAGGGGCACCCCAAACATTTTCTCGAAGGGAGAAGGATATAAATACCCTCGCCCCAGCCTTCTAGAGGTATGCACTCATATACACTCTAAGCCCTTGCTCCGCTGCTCGATATTTTGTGGTCGATCTCTACTGACTTGAGTGTCGGAGGGCCTAAGCCGAGGGCTCCTCGGCTAGCCTAACGTTTACTGTGATTGCAGGATTCTTCCCTATCCAAGCAAGAATCTAGACCCTTCAGGTCGAGTCCTACCCATATTCAAAGTCGGTTCCCTATCTAACCGATCGAACCCTCATCACCAACCAATCTCAAATTTTAGTTATATTAATTATTTCAATATCTTGATTAATATATATGTTGGCTAACATGAATGCATTTTATATTTTAATATTATTTTATCAAATTTATTTTCATATTAGTTAATTTCCACTGCTAATACTGGGCTCGACATACTTATTTTTATGTATTTATATACTTATAATTATATTATTTTTTTTATCTATAACATGTACACATAATACTGTTTTATGACAATAATTACGATAAATTGATGCCTAAGAAAGAAAAATAATATTTTCAAGTAAGAATTTTACTGTAAATCAATTTTTAATTGAGTTGAATTTTTTGTCAGATTCAAAATGATAATTTAAGATTTTTGACCAATATAGTATTTAATATGATACAACTACATTTTTTTAATAGAAAATGATATGAAAATATTTTTTGTCAAATAAAAAAAAATAGCTAAATTAATTTTCTGATTATATCTTTATCGATTATAATTGAGGCGCCAAAGAAAGAAAAAATATTATTTATCATCTATCCATAGTGATTCTAATTTGCGTGCCTGAAAAGGGGAAAAATTATTTTTAGAATATAACTCGGTTATAAATTAAATATAGAAAGAATGGAACTTTAATTAGAACCCAACCTCACTATTTGGGATCTTTTAACCAATGCTAATAAATACTTTAATTTGATTATATAAATTTCATTGAGAATGCCATTAATACATTAAATATAAATTTCATTAATATCATATGTCAATCAAGCCTCATCAAACAAATTAAATATAGTTGTGAGATTAATATATTATTTTGACATTTTTAATTTTTAATTTTTAAAGAATAAACTTATTTAATATAAATCTCAATTATCATTTAGTTTGTCCAACATGATAAAAGATAAATTACATTTTATATTGAATTTAGTTGATAGATATATTTATAAAAATATAGTCAGTGTTAAATGAAAAACTATTAAGTGAAAAATAATTTTTTAATAAAGAAAATACAATAAGTAACATAAATAGGAATTCATTACTAAGAGAATTATATTTTAATAATTTATTACCATGAGTTTACATAGAGAACTATATTTTAATAAGTAACATAAAAATGAATTCATTACTATGAGTTTACATAGAGAATTATATTTTAATAATTTAAAGTAGAATTCATTACTTACAACCTTTGAAGTTCGAGGTCTTTATAAAAAAATTCATAAATATTAAAGATTACAATTACCCTTGGACCTTTACGAGAACATGAAATGGCTTTTTAACCTCATTGAAAATATTTAAAAGAAAATTAATAAAAAAAAACTAAATAGTAAACGACAAAATGCCCTTTATGAAAAATATATTCAAAATATTTATATGTTTACACATATAAATATATATATATATGTATATTATATATTATAATATATTATATATGAAATGGCCAGCAATGATCCCTGGCCGCTGGACCGGCGATGGCCGACTGTACCATGGTTGGCTGTCTCTGAAATGATAAATTAAAATTTTCTTTTTCAAAAAATATTTTACTTATTAAATAAAATGAGTTAAAATATGTTAAATATGTTTGTGTAATATTATTGAGTATACAAGTTAAAATTGTTGAAATTATATTGTTAGAATGATAGATTTTGATTTTGTTATTTCTTAATTTTATATCTTAATTAATAAAAAATTCAACTAAAGTTACTTACATTATTTAGACATGTTTATTATTTAACATTTAGAGCATGCAATTCAAAATAATTAAATTATATTATCTAAGATAATAAATTTTTATTTTCTTTTTTGAGGAAAAAACATTTTCCAAGCATTAAATGCATTAAGATCTTAAAATACAAATCAATCATTTGTTGTGAAATTAACAATAATTTATTATAAAAAATATGTGTCATTTAATTTGAAAGTATCTCGTACAAATGAAATACGATATTACTTCACTATAAACATGCCCATAATAATTATCCTAACATGTAATCATTCACTCACGAGTTTGTTTAAAAAACCAAATCTGATCGGCAAACGAACCGGTCCTTTTTTTCTCAAAAAACCGAAAAATTCAAAAAAAAGTCCTATTTTGTTAAAACCGTCCAAACTGGCCGATTGGACCGGTGAACTGCTCACGGTTCAATTGAATTGGACCAATTATTTCCATTTAATTTTTAAGGATATTAATTTTTTTTTGAATTTTTTTGTCTAAGTACAAAATTTGAAGGCTAAAGTACACCTCACAAGTTATGTAAAAGTCAAAAAAAGCATTGATTTAGAGTTTAGACTTTAGAATTAATTCCCACACTCTCAACTTTAAACTTCAAACTTGAGATATTTAAATTGTTGTAATCATTTATAATATGAACTATGAAATTTGGATTGTGATGTTAGACAATATCATTTAAAATCTTTATGTTTTATATTTTGGCATTTTATTAATTTTTAAGTAATATAATATATATATATTTCATAATTATGACGTCACGGTTCAATTACGGTCTGACCAACTGTTGAACCAGTGAACTGTGAATCGATAAATTTTCAATTCAATGAACAGTCCGATTTTTCGAACACTGCTTACGACTAAGTGGAGGCAGGCAATGTCATAAAAAAGGTAATACAACTTAACGAAGAAAAAAACCGTAACCCTTCAATTTCGGTTTGGCCGCCTCTAAGACTATGTTTGGTTCATGGATTTTGGTGAAAAAAAGAAAAAAAAATATTAAGAAAAATATTTTTGATTGTTAGGTTGGCAAAGAAAATACTAAAGAAAAAAAAAATTGGGAAAAATAAAATGTATCTAAAAAAAATAAATTTTCCTCATAGAATGATGAGGAAAATGAGAGAAAAGTCCTTTTGAACTCTCTCTTTTTCTCCAATACATTCATCACTCATTTTTTTTCCATCATCTTCTTCATTATTTTCTTTAACAACAAGATAAATTTAAAATTTTATATTTTTTTCTTATTCTTTCCTTATCAAAATCCTTAAACTGAACCTCGAGTAAATATTCAAGAACCTCACGCTGATCCTCACCCTCAGTCTCATCTATTCAAGAACCTCACGCTGATCCTCACCCTCGCTCTCATCGTCTCCCTCGCTGCTTTCAATTGTGTTTAGTACTCTACTCGTCTTCGATTTTCTTCTTTTTGTTTTTTGCTTTATAATATCTCTCCATCCTGGGATGGAAGATTTTTGTTCCCCCATCTTTTTTACCATTTTTGGATCGGCAAATCAGCCTGAAAGGAATTCAAGTCAACCCAAAAATCCAATTTGAGTTGGGTCAAAATTATCATTCTATAACACTAAGATGCATAATTTGGTGCTTCTTGATATATGGGGACCACTTGGTCATTTACATGCTGCATCAAATTTATATGGTCATTTCAAGAGGGCAAAAAACATAAAAAGAAAATTAAAAATTAAAAATTAGAGAGAGAGAGAGAGAGATTCACCAATGTCATCATTGGAAATTTTCTGCACATAAAGTACACCTAAAAGTTGCAAGCCATGATCCACACTCTGCACTTAATATAATTTCCATAGATTAATTAATCCAATCAACACCATCTCCGAGAAACTGCTTTCATAAGTAGAGATGTGTGACCGAAATAATGGTTATTGAGTTCATAAACCAGGAAATGTTGAAATCTTCAGTGTCATTCATAAACTATATACATATATGCTATACAGAATCTGAACCAGAAATATCTTATTAGATGGGCACGGCAAACTGAGGATTATCAGCACAGTATAATGGCAGCAACTATTGTTAGAAAAATGGCAGCCCGATTTTATGCCAGACTCTGATACCCAAATGTGTTCTCTCCGCTGTAGGTTACATAAAGGAAGCCATCTTCATCTTTCTTTTCATCATATATGGACGACATTATAGCACCTAGACAAGGAGAACCGGGAAAGTTGCTTAGTAGTTGTAGGACTCACCTAGCTGGTACCACTCAGGTGTGGTCGTTAACAGTTACACACTATAAAGTCGGCATCTCACTTAATGATATCATCGTATGTACATCTAACAACTCTAAACCCACTTGGGCACTATATAATATTTCCAGTACATTGGTTTAAGTTGCAGCTATCGACAACCAAACATATCATATACCTGTTGGTGGCAGGACATTGTCAACAAATATGAAAATGGCCTTTTCTGCACTCAGTTTGATCCTCTTGCGAATAACATAGACAAACTGCCCAACGGTCAAGTCCGCGGGGACAAGATACCTGTGATTATCCCAGTAAGATAAACAATCTCAACTTTCAATTGGTAAATAATTCATGGATTTAGATTCACAGCCCAGCAAAATAAACCAGCCTAGACAGGAAGACTACGGGTGCAAATTCTATGAGGCTAGGCCTTGGGAAAGAGAAGCCACCCCAACTGGTAGCTTATACGACAGTAAATATGTGCAATTCTTATAGGGCCACCAAGTTCTTGATGTGCATCAAAACCATCATTCCCAAGTCCCAACTCAGATCAAGGAAACAAAGAGAAAAAGAGAGAAACAAAAGAAAAGAAAATCAGAGAGCAGAAAGATATATAAGTTGAAAATTCTAAATAATTTCAATCCATCCATGTACCCATTTCAAATCCATTTTCATCTCGACAAACATGAATTTCAGGGGCACTGCTAATGCAATTTCCACAAAGACAGCCCACATCAATTTCATAGTATTGAAGAGTAAAACATAGGAATAAACTTTGAGAGCATTTTAACCCGTATTGCGTTGCTGCCAGGCAAAATTAAGTCCACTTCCCGGTTTAGAAATGTTTTTTGTTTTGCATTGAGGATCATTCAATATACAATAAATTAAAAATAAATGTTAACAACTTTATGTGCTTATGATGACCTCTTATAAGAAAATATAACACAAAAATGAGATCTGCAGAAAAACTTTAAAGAAAGAAATAATTAATTGGCAAGAGAAAGGCGGAAGGAAAAATGCTGAGGATAACAAAGAGAAATGAAAAGAGAGATTGGAGTACTGAGATACATTACAACTTTCAAGAGGTCAGAGGTTATCAATACGAAAGAAACCAAGTTAGTAACTTCAGGTCTCTCTTCAATAATAGACGATATTGATTTCAAAATTCAGTTCCTAAATAAGCATTTAACTTTCAATTCCATAAACTTCTAGCATCTCCACGTAAATAATCCCATTTCAATACAGATGGATCTACAACTCCATTCAGTATCTTATCCCATCAATTATGAGTAAAAGATCATTCCCACACAACTTGAGTGAACATTCTACTATTCTAGAGCATAGAAGATATCATAATCATAATAGATCATCAATTTAGTGCAAATTAATGTTGTATAGCCGATGCTTACTTTTTCTTGTCAATGTTGGGGATATCACTCCTTTCTGCCTTCTCCACAATCACCTACATTTCAGAAACACAACTTACTGTTTTTGAAGTTCAAAAGAAAATCATTTATTAACTTCAAGGTCTTCCCTGCAGAGTATTTGGACAACATTATCAGCCACAATTGAAGGGAAAAAGAACAGGAGGGGGGTGGAGGGGGGACACCCTAAGTATCGGCCAGGAAAATGGCTAACTGTTGACAGAACACATAGCAAATGGTAAGAAATGAAATGCTCATCTATATATCCCTATCACATAATCCTGTGTTCCTCTTATTTACAGATTTGTGGCTTGAAAAATTGACCAAAAAAATATCTTACACCTCAGAATAAAAGAAACAATGACATTTATCTTCACCAAGGAAAGTTCAGACAGAGCAGAACAGAAGTTCAAGCATATTGTGATTATTTTGTCCAACATTGCCTATATCTTATGTAAATCACATGCACAAAGTTATAAACTACATCATGTTAACCTTAGCTCTCAACAAGGCAGAATTCATTAAAGGGCTTTAAATGAATTCTTAAAAATCATGCAACCTGCTAGTCCAATCAAACTGGTTTGCTTAGAAGCAAGAAATACCTGTAACTATGAATGTGAAACCTTGGACAGTTGGACTAGCAGCATCTTATGCTATTTAGTTGTGATTAAATCTATACAACATCATGTGAACCTAAGTATAAAATATAACACTTTCTCTTCTTCATTCATGCTTCAAAGCAGTGAATACACTGACAACTAAAATATATTGGACCAATATTAAAAATATTGAGGCAGTATTATTTAATTTTGACATACTTAGCACATTATTTGAGCATTGTATAATGTTTGTGCAGAATTAGCTGTTCACATATCAAAATTTGACCCATTGACTGTCTGTGCTCAATTGATGTTTAATTCTAATAACTACTCCCAAAGAAATCACATCTTCATGACATAACCAGGGAACCAAGTTGTTGTACTTTCATTTGCTAATATAAACAAAGTCACTTGACTCTCTCCATTGTTCGGACTCTCTCCATTGTTCGGACATCCAAAAATTCCCAATCTTGAAATATTGTTCTTAATGGATGTTAATAAAGATACAACACACTGATAAAATCTTTTGTTTCAGGTGTAAACATTTTTGTGACCAAAAGGAAGCTAGAGATGAATGATGCGATCAAAATAACCATGTCAAGCAATTCAAAGATTTCCTTAAATGAAAGTTGAGAACACCCTATCGTAACCAAAATCAAACAATAACTTATCAAAGGATGAGCCATAGTTAAAATTCAAGGATATTTTCATGTTAAAAATAAAATAAAAAAAATAATACAAGTGTGTCTAATGTTAGATTTGTTTCAAAGAAAATCCAACATCAACATCTCTGGAGGGGAAAAGGTGCAGTTCAGAAGCCCCATAAAGCAACTTCAAACTGCTCATACAAATAAAGTAACAACTAACAACTTTTGGAAATGGTCCACGACATGTATGTCACTAATTCTCAAATCTCAAATTAGAAGTTCAGTAGTTCTACCTTAGAATACTTTTTTTTTTTTTTTTTGACTCTACCTTAGAATACTTAATCTCAAGAAGTTGCACTTAACATATCATTCATTCAGGACACCATGTACGAATAAATCCTTATAAAGAAGCTGCAGGTGCGACAACAATAAGGTGTTTGAGAGAAAGTATTTCAAGTTATACTTAATACCGATGGAATCATCTGCTTACCACCAACCCATTCGGACCAAACAAGCCCAACTTATCACATGGCATCAACAACACCAATGACAGGGTAAACAGAAGACTGAGGATGTCACGTGCATGGTTCATCAATTTATTATAGTTAAAAGTAAATGTATTTAGAATGCTAAAAATCGCACCCAAATAAAAAGTAAATATCTTAATCCAGATCATTTGGAATTATATTTTGTAAACTTGTGACATGCATTAGAAGCATTTTCAAAGAGGCATTTCATTGACATATTAGCATAAGAATCTAGTGCAGAAGCATCTTTGATCTCAAGCATGCAATAAGAAACAAACAAATCCAACCAAAAAGTGGTGCAACTAACACAAGTTCACAAATTGGTTCATTAGTCTTTCTCTGATATAGTAAAAGCTAGGCACTAAAACAAGTAAGCAATTCAAATAATTTGGTAGTCCAACAAAAGCATAATACGCTGGAAATAATTCTTCTTTCTAAAAATTACGTCAGAAAAATCCTAAAGAAATAGCTCATTAAAGCTTAGAACTCTATATTAATGATACTAAATCATTGACGTCGGACAATTGCCAAAAATTTGTCAAACGAGTCTAAAAAGATGACGTGGATAAAGCCATAAAACAGATAATACTATAAAACTAGGTAGTCAATCACACAAACCTCCATCCACACAACTACTGGAATTACAATCAGAAGATTGATAGAATTCTCACCGGAATTCTATCAGGATATTTCTCCCTAATTCTAGCAGCCTCAGCACGCCTTTTCTCTAAAAAATATAATATGTAAACTATCAGAAATTTGGGGTGATAAAGAATTATTCCACAAGACAAAACAAGGAAGAAGTCATCATAAAATTCGATTGATCAAATGGCAGCACAAACCGAGATCATGTTCTTGCTTGAATGAGCTCTTCGCCATTCCACCTGAATATCTGTGCTCAAATTTAAAAGGTCAAATTCTTGAAATTAACGAATAAAAGAAAAAGCAATCTGGATTAACACCATCGAGAAAGAGAGTCAAATTCAGTCCTTTGAGGTAACCAATAGCCCGGTTGCCAAAAGACCACTATGATATGATGATAACAGAAAGCTAAAAATAAATTCCAAAAAGAAAATTCTAAACTAAATACACCAGATGAAAAAAATATAGGGCTTCCAAGAAATCCATTGACAGAATTATACATGTGATTCACTTTTTACAAAACAGACACACACACACCTAGAAAAATTGAACTTTCTTACAAAACACCCACCCAAGAAAATTAAGTAAAATCTCAAAGAAAAAACCAAAAATAAAAACAAAGTCAGAATCTTGAAATGTCTTTCAAACTAAAGGAAAACTAGGAAACCAAGAAAAGAAGATTATAACAACACGTTGATCAAAAAAAGGACGAACCTTTTCCAGGAAAAAGATGACGGTGAAGAAAGAAAAATGGAAAAATGATAAAGAAAGTCTGGAATGTGGCTCGAATTGAATGAACGATGAGGCTTTGTCTTTAAACTTTGCTTTCGAACGATGGCTATAATAAAATATTGGGTAGCCTAATCGTTAATCATTATCCAACTCTCTAGTCCTAATCGAAAATTGGGGAAAGTTTGTGTGTATTCGCGAGTTTGTATGCGCTATTGCGCTCGGAATAGTCAACATCATACAAAGTTTTAAAGGGGAAGTAAGTAGCAAGTACGTTATCGATTGAGTTTCGGTTATGATTGCTGGTCACTTGTACTTAAGTCCAGCCTGAATTCGAGCCCAAAAAAATGAGCTATGTGAATTGCTGAGCTATGCGCCTTTTGTTTAAGATTCGGCCAAAAAGCTCCAATATATAATATCTTTATCAATTTAGGATTATAAATGAATATTCGAAAGATCGTTTACTGTTTGTATTTGTATTTATTTATAACAATTTTTTATTTATATCCATTTAAAGTGGATATTATCCGTATTCGATAAGTAGATGTCCGATTGTAAATGGATACAGATATGGTAAATGTGTATTCGATCCGTTTAATATCGACTCTAAATATATATTTATTAAATAATATATTATTTATATTTTTTAATAAAAAATTCATAATCCATATATGTATATATATAAATTATAATTGAAGAATTGGGAAGAAAAAAAATAAATTTAAAAAATTATTGTAATATAGAGAAAAAATTAAAAAATAAAGTTAATTACCATATTTATTGTTGGTTGATTTTATAATTAATATACTTAAATGTTATTATTATTAATAATTACTAATAACCACTTATAAAATTAATTATTAATTAAAAATTATGCTATTTATTTGATTGCTTTCTGTTTAATAAAATTATATAGTTCCTTGTATTAATTAAAATATGTATTTGTTATAGGTTCATAGATTCACATATTTAGATATTTGTAAATAGATATCTAAATAATTATCATCAAATATGAATATAAAAAAATAATTCAAATACTAATAAGTTTAATAAAATATGAATAAATCTGAATCATTATAATCGAATATAGATATATCCGAATTCGACCAATATCCGATAAATACGAATTCGGATATCATTTTTAAATATTCGTTATATTCGTATCCGTATCCGTATCCAAATATTCAAAAAATTAAATGAATACAAATATGAAAATAGTGTATCCGATCCGTTTAATATCCGTTTACACCTCTATTTATCATAATTTCAAACTTCTTATATAGTGTTTTACTTGTAAAAGTATTTTTTTTATTTATTTATGCACTTTACCATTTATTTGTGGGATTATCTAAGAAAAAAAGTTATATAGTAAAGGTTCATCATTAGGTGACCCTATTTTTAATTGCCACCAATATTTATGTAATTATTTAAATATTTTAAAAAATTCATAAACTAACAATGTAGAGGTAATCTATTCATTAAGCTTTTAATTAAAATTTTATTTATTATTTTGATATTATTTTTAAGAATCAAAATATTTATCTTTTCGCTTGTTTCCTGCTCCATGTTCTCGCCATTTTTGCATAGTGGAAATTTGACAAAGAATCAATTTTAGTTGTTCTTTGGTAGTTTACAATTCCATTTTTATCATTTCCACTTTGTTCTGTTTCTGGTCATGTATTACAATTTCTTCTTTGATGCATTTCTTTCCTTATCTATTATTATTGTTTATTTTTACATTATATTATTTATTTAGTTAAATATATAAAGTAGCAAATGAAAATTATTATACACTGTTTACTTATTTAAAATATAAATATAAAAATAAAATTAAAAATATAAGATATTTACAAAAGTTAAAAGCCCTGTGAGTTAGTTCATTGCTTTCGAATAGTCATGTATGAATGCGACTTGAGTCAAACTGGCTCTACTCATCTTATAACTTTATCCTATAGTAAAGTTTTCTAATAACATTAGATCAAACTTGAATTGTAGCATTTTAATATATAATAACGCATGCAACAAAAATAGAATTGCATTAACTCATGTTAATCATAATGTTTGCTCGTTGAATTTCCAATTGATCTTAGAATGTACAAGTTAAAACTATATATACTTAATTCCTCTTATTTAAAAGTGCACAATTAGTGACAATACGGCCTAAAAAAGGATGCATTAGTTTACATTCATCATACCCTCGATTACTAAGTGATAAACTATGTAAGTATAAATTATATTCAATTTTATGATGTCAATACGATTAAAACGATAATAAGATTGATATTTATACAATAAACAAGGTAAAAATCAAATAAAATTGTACAGTAATTCAGCTCTATAACTAGATTAAGAATATTTGAAATTTATTGTTATTATATTTTAAAGAGGTAAATTATACACTAATTGTTACATAACCTACATAATTTATGAACAAAGGTTGATAATTTAATTATTTTGAGAATATTTTTAATATCTCTAGTTTGCAATATTTGAATCCAAAAAGTTATTGGCGAAGCAAAGTAAAAAATTTAATTATTTCCGTCATGTGTGGTTAATAGGAGGACTAAAATATTATACTAATTATGGATATCATGGAATCTTTTAAAAAATTATTCAACCAACATTAATTTGAAATGATTAATAATATGAGATCATAGAATATGAATTAAACAAATACACGAGATAATTAATGAAGCATCAGAAAACTTAAATATGTAATGAATATGCTTTCAGTTATATTGAATATTATGAATTGAATTAAACATAATTACATATTCTTTGCTAAGTACTTGATATAATATTTATATATTTTACTCTATCCTTTTAACGTACTCGAATTTTAAAATTATCCAAAATTATTGATATTCTTGATGTTTTACATGTTGTCGTATATAGTATATTGTTTTTTATTGTCAACTAAGCTCTACTGTTGTAGATAGTTTTGATAGTGGAATTAGAAATGGACTGGATAATATTTTTGAAAGGTGCACATAGGAGATCTGAAGAGCCAAGCTCAATGAAATTTAAAATTTTTATTTTATCAAATAAAACAATTCAAATAACCACACATAATGGAGGATCTGATTCACATTATTTACCATAGATTTGGATTAGTGAAGTTACCTTGAAGGGGAACCCAAGATTGGATGCAAAAGACTAGATGTTGAAAGTCTGCCAAAAAACTTTCAGCTCACTTGCACTCGATTTTTCATCTTCTTGGGAGTCTGACCTTCTTCAGTGTGATAGACCAGATTAAACCTCTATGAAAGAAAAGTGTTCAGTAAAAAAATCAGCCTCAAATCCAATTTCTAAATGCCTCAAAACCAAGCTTGAAATCTGATATTGCAGTGGCCGAAATACAGATTTGATCCACAAATGAAGAGTGTACCAAGTGTTATACCTTCGTGGATGAAGCACAAACACTCAAATTTCTATGGTTAGAGAAGAGATTTGGTGAAGAGGAACGAGAAGATATGAAAGAAATCTTGCTTTGGAGGGAAAACAACCAACATTAACAATGAGATGGATTCAAAGAGAGTATCTTGGGTGTTTCTCCTAGTAACCGCCGGCTATCCCTCTTTAGTGTGACTAGTTGGCTTCTTATATAGTGTGGAGGGTCTTTGTGAGCTGGCAAATACAACTTACTAGCTTCTAGATCCTTTTCACTATTTAATTGGTCCATTAGTCACCTAGTGGGAATTTAATTGTCACCTCAAAATCTCATTTTGATTTTGGCAACTTAAAATCAAGATCACTAATTTAAATAGACACCTCTTTAATTTATTTATTTTTTCCCTTCAAAAATTAATCATCTCTTGCTTTAATTAAATTAACTCTTTAATTTAATTAATTCAACTAAGTTGACAAGACTAGCCAATTGGCCTCTTTAAAGCAGCTAATTTCTTGTTATCTAACTCTTTCAATAACATCTCCAAACTCTTAGTGCTTACATTAGGATTTGTGTGTGACTCTTTAGATTCACTAATTAATTGGATATGGACTCGCAACTCATTGTGACATGTCTCAATATAAAATATTCTAATTAATTTAAACTCCTTTAAACTAGTTCTTTTTTAATTAATTTTTATTAATTAAAAAAGACCCAATCTCCATGGTCAATGTCTAACCTTAAGCCTATAAAGCCCAACCATTGAATGAATTAATTATTTGTGAACCAAATTACCGCTTACGATTACCGTACAAATACAGTCCTTCTGTTTTCTATCTCCTTGAAAGAGGCCTAAGGCAAGATATTTATTGGCTCCTTAATAGCCTCGATAACTATGCTTCTATTCAGGATGTTCATGTTCATTTTTTGACCTCTACTTTGAAAATGCCTTTTGAAATTGTCATACTATCTTGGCCAAGCATTTCTCGAAACCAGTCATCATAGAGTACATAAGAGATATACTCGTTCTTCACAGATGAGAAACGGGATCCTATCCTGGATCACACTTATTTCCATACATAGGTAGCTTGTGCACAATCAAGTCTATAAGACCCCATTCAGTGGTCAAGACAAAGTCAAAGCACAAAGACCTAAGAACAAGATTACCATGGATCCTCAAGTCAAATGACTAATTATATGAACAATCATAAACTAGAGAATATTCCATTGCTGACTAGCTACTCCGGCTATCCAATAGTTGCTCTGGGCGAGGCTTGAGTGAACTTGTTTCCTAATAAGCACCCACTAATATACACCTACGTCTCACATGGACTACTCATTAAACAGAGCAATATCTAATCCTTTGGAATGTGCATCATTAGTGCAAGTCTATCCAAATTTTAGGTGCCCTGTCTTGTAAGGTTCTATGACTTGAAATATTTAAAATTATGACCTTAGAGATTTATTTCATGATCACCTTCATATGCTGACCTAAGTCCCATAGTCTTTATGATTTAAAGGTTTCAATTAAATACATGTGAAGAATATCATAAAGTGCATAAGATGAAGATTCCATTTGAAGATATCATGCAATCAAGATTATATTCCAGAAATAAAGATACACACCAATTTAATTGGCTTGCAAGGCACTATTCCAATAATCTACCACTTCCTTTAAAACCAATTCCCCATAGCCTATAAGCCATTTTCTCAAGATACCTTTCAAAGACCTTTTGCATTAGGGGTTTAGTTAGTGGATCTATTATATACTCTTCCAAGGTAACTCTTTTCATTCTAATGTTGCCCCTATTAATGATTTCTCTGATCAAGTGATAACGCCTCAATATGTACTTGGATCGCTGATGCAATCTTGGCTCCTTTGTGAAGTCACATGTAGCCATATGATCTAATAATCAAAATATTAAAAACAGAAATTAACTAGGCTACACATGATAACAAGGATCTAAACATGCCATTGATTCAGATTTAAATGGAGAATTACCTTGTTTTTCTTAAAAACCAAGGAAGCAAGAAGAAAGCCTTTGACTCTCAAAAACTGTCTTCCATCGGCATAGCAGAATAGCAACCAGATTTCCCCAACCAAATGAATTGTTTGAGCTGAAAATTTTATAGGAACTCCACAACACCTTGATGGATCTACTAGCTAAAACATAGCTCAATCAAACTCAGAAAGTCCACCTAGAACTGCTTCCAAGTTGTTTCCAGAAACTGGATCTCCAAAGGCGAGCAATCTAATCATCTTTTCTCTAACATTAAGATCCACACACCAATGCAATAACCTATATTCTTCTATATTAGCTAGTGAATATAGAGAGGATACACAATGATGAAGGCTTGATTTGGAGGTAGGAGGAGAAAGGAAAGTGAAGCTTCAACATATGATGCAAGACTTGAAGATTGGAGGGAAAATATGGAGAGAATCTAATTCTTCCTTCTTAGATCTAAATTCACATGGAATGCAATGCATGCATATGCTTGGCCGCCCCTCTCTATATCTATATATAGAGGAAGGATGGTGTGATGCCAAGTTGGCATCACACCTTCCTCAAGGGATGGCGCCAACTAGCACGCAAGTTGGCATTTGAATTTTGTGTTAATTTGAATTTCATTTGGAATTTTCATTTCATCCCATTAAACGTCATCCAAATAAATTCCAATTCACATCAATTGAACATTTCATTTGAATTTTTCCATCAAAATTAATTCTCCATATTAATTAAATTAAACTCCTTTAATTTAATTAATTATCTTGACTTAACTCTTTAAGTCAATTAGCTTCACACTTTGAGCTAGCAATAGCTAAATTAACCCCTTAATCTAACTTGACCAATTGATAGTCATGTGGCACCAAATAATTAACTCCTTAATTATTGATATTAATTTAAATCCTTAAATTAATTAGATTAATTTAACAATTAAATTAATCAAGCTAAAAATAACCACAACAATTATGTCAATCGGTCACTTCCAAATCATGAAGGCAAGAGTAGCTTTAGGATCCATAAATCAAAACTTCATAAGCTTGAAAATAACTAAGCTACTCGTGCTCCCAAGGATCTAGTCACGCTATAGATCTGGATTAGGATGAAGAATTAACTCTTGTAGCTCAAAAACAAGGAGAAGATCAACTATCTCTCATGAATCCAGAAACTATTTGGAACTGGCACAGTGGAAAGATGACAAAGTTTTCCATGGCTATATTGCTCCAAAATTCACAAAATTAAATTTGGAAAACCTCCACACATAGGGGAAGCTACTGTGAAAAATTGGAGCCAAAAATCTTTCTGGATCGCTCCAGAAAAAATCGCCAACTGGAAGCTGCTGCAGGTGGATCTCCAAAACTGAGCAAGTCAAGTACCTTGCCTCTATTGATATAATCTACACACCAAACAATCTTCCAATTTCCCCTCACTAGAAGCTAGAGTTAGAGAGGAGAAAATGAGGTAGAGGAGGCTGATTTTTAGGTTGGGAAGAACAAGAAATGCAAAGCGTCAACACATGATGCAATGCATAGAGAGAGAGAGAGAGATTTTGGAGGGAATGCAAGAATCTAATTCTCGCACTTTTCAGCAATGCTTAATTCGAATTTTGCAAGCACTCTATATCTGTATATAGAAGGTGGAAGGTGTGATGCTAGTTGGATTACACATTCTCAAGATGACCACCCAAGTGGCATGCTAAGTTGGCAAAATTCAAATTCAAGTATTATTTGAATTTCAAGTGCATTTCAATTTCATTTGGAATCTAATTCCAAATTAATTAAGATGCTAATTTAAATGAACACTTCATTTAAATTTTACCTCCAAAAAGTATTCTTCCCATTAATTAAATTAAACACTTTAATTTGATTAATTAACCTTTGATTTAACTCTTATTCTTAAATTAGTCAACTTAACTCTTTAAGTCAACTTGTCCAATTGATGGTCAACATGGTACCAAATAATTAAATTCTTAATTATTGGTCTAATTTAACTCTTAAATTAGTTAAATAATTTAACACTTAGGTTAATCAAACCAAAATTGATCGTTGGATTGGACCCTTGAAAATCAGTCATGAAAAGGTGATTTTTCTAACACTTAGAAAATTGCTCTACCAATATTGAAAGCTATTTGGCTTGTGTGTGACTCAATAGGTTCTACCATTCATTGGACATGGGCTCACAACTCTTTGTGACTTTTGAATAACTTATATTCATTTTAGTTTAAAACTCATTTTAAACTAATTGACTCAATTCAATTAATCTCATTAATTGAAGAATACACAATCTTCATGGTCGATGTCCAATCTCAAGCCCATGGAGCCCAACTAATTGGCCGAAATGAATATTCTAGAGGACCATCATAGCTTTATGTTTACCATGAAAATACGGTCCTTCTGTCTCTTATCTCCTATCTCCTGAAAGAGGCATAGGGCAAGATATTTGTCAGCTCCCTAATAGCCTTAATACTATGTCTCTATTCTTAATGTTCGATTTCCTTATGTGACTCACCTTTGGAAAACTTATTTTTCGAATCGATCATTATAGAACACATGGGAAATGCACTCGCCCTTCACAAAAGTGAGGAGTCAGATTTCATCTTGGATCTCACAAACCTCCATGCCAAGTAGTTCATACCCAGCCTCAACCCGAAAGACTCGCTAAGTGGTCAAGGAAGAGTCAAAGCATGAGGACCAGACATAAGGTTACCATGGATCCTCAAGTCAGAGGACTAATAATATGCACTAGCATAAGCAGGAGAATTGACCACTACTGAGTTGCCACTACGGCTATCTAGTGGATTCTCCAAAGGGTCTTCAGTGCCTTGTTCCCTAACATACACCTGTATCTCATACAGATTGTTCATAGAATGGAGCAATAACCAACTTTTGGTTTTATGCATCGTTAGTGCAAGTCTATCCAGATCTTAGATGCCCCGTCTCATATGATCATGTGACTTGGAAGATTTAAGATCACAATCATGTAAGACTTATTCCATGATCACCACCTAGTGAACTGACCAAGTCCCATAGTCATGTGTGATCTAAGGGCTTCATCCAAATACAAGTGAAGTAATATAAAGTATAAGATGAAGGTAGCCATGTAAAGAATATCATCCAATCAAGATTGTTTTATAAGGAAATAGCTTTTACAAGGCTAATCTAATTGGCTTGTCGGGCACTATTCCAACAATCTCCCACTTGCCCTATGGCCTTGAGACCCATATTCTCAAGATGTTTTTCAAAGACCTTTTGAGCTAAGGGTTTAGTCAGTGGATCTATTGTATTCTTTTCCAAGGCAACTCTCTCCACTCGAATGTCGCTTCTATCAATGATCTCTCGGATCAAATGATATTGCCTCAAAATGTTCTTGAATTTCTGATGAGATCTTTAGCTTGCGCTACTGCCCCGGTGTTGTCACAGAAGACAACAACTGGCTCAGCAATGTTAGGCACTATATTCAACTCTTAAATGAAGTTTTTCATCTAAACACCTTCCTTTGCAGCTTTTGAAGTAGCAATATATTCTGCTTCAGTAGTGGAATCGGCTGTGGTGTCTTGTTTGGAACTCTTCCAACTCATGGCGCTGCTATTGAGGCAAAATATAAATCTAGAAGGAGATTTGAGGTCATCTACATTGGATTAGAAACTCAAATCTGAAAAGCCCTATAGTTTCAATTCTCCATTGCCGTATACAAAAAATAAGTCCTTAGTCCTTCTCAAGTACTTAAGAATTGCTTTCACGGCTATCCAGTGACTCTCACTGGATTGGATTGGAACCTACTCGTAACACTTAGCGAGTATGCCACATCCAGTCTTGTACATTCAACTGCATACATTATGCTACCAATAGCAGAGGCATAAGGTATGTGAGACATCCTTCATTTCTCTTCCTCAATCTTAGGGGCCATAGACTTTGAGAGACGAATGTCGTATCCTAGGGGAAGAAATCATTTCTTGGATTCTTCCATACTAAACCTCTTTAGTATCTTATCAATGTATGGGGTTTAGGATAGCCCCATCATCCTCTTAGATCTATCTCTATAGATATATATTCCCAATATGTAGGATGCTTCTCCCAAATCCTTCATGGAGAATTATATAAATAACCATGCTTTAGTACACTCTAACATTCCTACCTCATTCCCAATGAGAAGGATGTCATCGACATAAAGCACAATAAACTATACTGAACTCCCACTAGCCTTGTTGTACACACATGGTTCATACATATTTTTGACAAAGCTAAACGATTTGATTGTTTTGTCAAAATGTATGTTACAACTTCGGGATGTTTCTTTGAGTCCATAAATGGATCTCTGGAGTTTGCAAACCTTTTGCTAGCCCCCTTTAGATGTAAAACCTTATGGTTGCTCTATATAGATTTCTTCTTGAATGTCACCATTGAGAAAAGCAGTTTTCACATCTATTTGTCATATCTTATAGTCATAATATGTGCCTATGGCAAGTAGGATCCGAATGGACTTAGGCATAGCGACTGGTAGTGAAAAGATTTCCTCAAAATTGATATTGGGTCTTTGAGTGTAACCCTTTGCCACTACTCGCGCCTTAAAAGTCACCACTTTTCCATCTACTCCAAGCTTTCTCTTATAGATCCACTTGCAACCAACAGGAACTATTCCCTTTAGTGGATCTACCAAAGTCCATACTTTGTTTGAGTATATGGAGTCCATTTCAAATCTCATGGCTTCAAGCCAACATCCCGAATCTATGTCCAATATAGCTTCCTCATAGGTCTTCGGATCATCATCCAATTGGCCCATCTCATGAAGGAATCTGAACTTTTCGAGTTACTTCTTGATTCTGTCTGACCTACGTAGAGGTTGTGTACAAAGCTTTACTTGTTTGTTTCCACTACTTGTGGGATTTCATGATCATCTTGAACTTTATCAAGTTCAACAACAATGCAATTTCTATCCAATAGAAATTGCTTTTCCAAAAAGTAGGCATTCCTCGAGATAAATACCTTTTGTTTCGAGGGATCATAAAAGTAGTAACGCCATAGACTCTCTAAGGTATCTCAAAAACTTGCACAAGGCGGATCTACTATCCAACTTATCTCCTACTGTCCGTCTTACGTACATGGGAGATCCCCAAACCTTAAGATAATGGTAAGAAGGTGCTTTGCCATGCCATATCTCATATAGTATCTTGGGCACCAAATTTGAAGGTACTATATTTAGTGGCTTTGCCGCTGTTAGTAAGGCATATCCCCAAAAGGATATTGGCACATTGAAAAAACTCATCATGGAACGTACCATATCCCACAAGGTATGACTTCTTCTTTTGGCTACTCCATTATGTTCGGGTGTGCCTAGTGGAGTCCATTAAGAGAGAATCCCATTCTCCTTTAGATAATCCAAGAATTCAGTACTCAAGTATTCTCCCCCTCAATCTGATCGAAGAGCTTTAATACTTAGACCCAATTGTTTTTCTACTTCATTTCTATACTCTTTGAATTTTTCAAAGGCTTCGGACTTGTTCTTCATAAAAAACACGTGTCCATACTAACTAAAGTCATCAATGAAAGTGATGAAGTAGGAGTAGCCTCCTCTCCCACGAACTCTTAGTGGTCTACAAATGTCCGTGTGGGTCAAATCCAAGAGATTTGTGGAGCGCTCTGTTTGTCCTACAAAAGGAGCTTTGGTCATTTTTTCCTTTAAAAAAGATTCAAAAGTATGAAGGTCATTAATACCACTAACATTTAGTGCTTTGAGAGGAGCTTTTAACTTGCTCATCTTATTCTTAGAACTATGACCAAGTCTTGCATGCCAAACAATGGCATCTTCTTGGATATCTAATTTTCTTTTACTTGATTGAATATGCATTAGTGAAGGTTGAGAATCAAGTATGTACAATCCATTTATTAATGTACCTTGAGCAATCAAAGAACCATTCTTTAATGCCATCAACTTCCCATTCGATATAGAAAAATAAAATCTTTCATTATCTAGAATAGGAATTGAAACAATGTTCTTAACAAGGTGGGTACATAATAAATTGGATCCAGTACAATACAAGCATTCCCCAAGTCCAACTTGATAATCCCTTGGAAAGTGGCCGCAACTCTTGCTCCATTTCCTAAGCGAAGGATCATACTCCTTTCAGGAAGACTTTTCCTTATTTCCATCCCCTGTAACAAATTACAAAGGTGAGAACCGCGTGCAGTATCAAATACCTATGTGGAAGAATTAGTCGTCGTGTGCACTTTAATAAAGTACATATCTTTCTCAAGGGTTGTAAGGTAAGCTTTGCAATTCCTTTTCCAATGCCCATTTTTTGCCACAGTGTAAACACCTAGCTTTGATTTTAACCTTCTTCTTAACCCTCCTAAGACTTTTCTTGGGTTGCTTCCCTTTCGAGGAAGAACTCTTCTTCCTCTTACCTCCCTTTCTAGGACCCCTAAGGCCCTTCAACTTGGAGGAGGACGCAAGCATAAGGGGTTTTTCCTTTCTCATAGTAGCCTCCGCGGTCACAAGCATATTGATCAATTCGTTAATCATAACATCTTGCTTAGACATATTGAAGTTCATAACGAATTGATCATATGACGGTGGTAATGACTGTGTGATCAAATCCACGTAAAGGTCATTGTCGATGGCCACATCTAGCTGTCCAAGCTTCTCGATGAGTCATATCATCTTGAGGCTGTGATCATGGACATTGGACCTTTCACTTATCCTTGCCCTAAAGAGCTCTTCAGATAAAGCGAACCTTTCGGGTCTACTTTGTACACCATACAACTCTTGCAAGTGCACATAGATCTCTTGAGCATGCTTCATGTGCTAATGAGTCTTTTGGAGCTCATTGGACATAGATGCCATCATGAAACACCTCACTTGTAGATCATCATTTAAAAGTTTTGTGAACATTTTACGTTGTGTGTCAGTGGCGTCACACCAAGTGTGTCCATAGGACTTTGATTAAGTACATAAGTTCATTTTTTAGAGTCAAGAATGATTTTAAGGTTCTTTAACCAATCTTGGAAGCTCAGCCCGGCTAGTTTATTGGTTTTCAAAATGCTTGCGAGTGGATTTTTAGCCATTTTGATGGAACATTTTGAAAATCTACAAGAAGCGAAAATAGAGTATAAGCATGTGATTGATATGATATTAAAAACATGTTTATGGTCTTTCAAGCATGTTTTCCTCCCAATATTTTATTAAATCCTTCATCCCTTAGAAGAATTCGAGAAATCATATTTCCTAGTGAGAATTAAGATCCTAAAGACTTGCCAGCCCCCGTGACCGAATGTATATCTACGAGTAATCTAAAGATAAGCAACTTTTGATATATTTTGCCTCACCATTTCATGTAGATCCTTTGGTGGATGACCTTTACATTACTTGGTGTTAAGTCAAACCTATCAATCAAACTTTGATTCGAGATGGAGGCCACAACATCCCCCGTGATTGAGTGTATAATGTGTGGGCGTTCCCAAATCAAAGGTGCATCTCATGCAAAGTGTATGGTCATAGCTTTCCACCTAAGTATGACCCCCAAGACCGGATGTATATCACATAAAGGTGGTAGCATCGTCATGCCATATACTATTGGTGGAAGGCTTGGACTAATTAAAACTCTTTTAATTTGTATCCATTTTGACTTAATATTTGAAAAGCACTTAGACATTCTAAGTGGAGGGTTTTTGCTTGCAAAGATCTCATCATTTTATCTTCTTATTTAGGTTTTCTATATCCTAAACATGCATCTCATACATCAATAGGATATGGAAAGCATAAATAAAAGTAAATGCACCTAGCATGCTCTTAGGGTGAGATGACCATGAGCCTAACTAAGTGGTGCACTTAGAGCCGTAGGTGCACCACCTAGTTGAATTTAGGTGGGTTGATTAAATTTAGCTATTACATGACTGTATCCCATACATTCATGGGCCTTCAAAAATCTCCATGCCTCCATTGCTCCATGTAACATTTACATGAATAAAAATCCTCACTTCTAGTGATTCTACTCTCATAACATTTACGAGGTAGAAATTAAGAGGGATGCAAGCCTCAATTTAATACAACCCATTTCAACAACTTGAAACAATTAAAATCAATATTAAAGGCTCATGATCATTCCCATTCATTCATCATCTATTCAACAATTAAATGAATAATAAATAAATCTAGAATTAACAATTAATTCCATCAATTAAATGCTTATCTCATAAACAAATAATTGAACAAGCATAACATTTATGCCATTATTGGAAGATAAACTTTAATTAATTTTCAAAGGTATTAAAAAATGTCAAACATAATTTGAGAATTTGCATAACATTTGTGCATCTACCATGTGTGGTGCAAAAAACATTTCAACCACAAAAGGAGTAGGAAAAATACCTAAAACTCACCAAACCATCAAAACAGAGGTTGTCGCCCAACCTGGGCGCACGGCTGGGCCGGCCGCCGGGGGTTCGGCATCACTCTGTTTTGGGGTTTCAACATGAATCAAGTTGTTTTCCACTCAACTTTCATGAAACAATATTTTTAGCACATGTTCCCAACACTTTGAACAGACATTATAGATGAATTTTCAGATTAAAAACCTCTCTTAAAAAAGGAAATTCAAGTGCTCAATCATGCCTTCAAAAATTAGAGAAAGCTAGAATCGTATTCTTCAAAATCTCCAATAAACTCAAATCAAATTGGATCCAAAAATGGCCAAAACTATTTTGATCAAATATCAACATGATATATCACCATATAACATCAATAAATGCAAAATCAACATTCAACATTTATCACTATGAATTGAAAAATACTAAAACATGAATTAACTCTTAAATCACATAATAGCATGCTTTCAATTCATCAAGCAATAGAGCCACAAGCATCATCAACCAAACACTCCAATCCATCACTTGGATCAAGCATTTGGTGATATTGATCAATTCATTACATGAATCAATCAAACAATAATCCAAAATATAGCATGAAAAAGGCTTTGATATCACTTGAAGGCAAGAGTAGCTTTAGGATCCATAAATCAAAACTTCATAAGCTTGAAAATAACTAAGCTACTCGAGTTCCCAAGGATCTAGTCATGCTATAGATCTTCATTAGGATAAAGAATTACCTCTTATAGCTAAAAAACAAGGAGAAGATCAATTATCACTCACGACTCTAGAAACCGTATGGAACTGGCACATTAGAAAGATGGCAACATTTTCCCTGGCTATACTGCTCCAAAATTCACAAAATTAAATTTGGAACACTTCCACACATAGGGGATGATACTATGAAAAATTGGAACCAAAAAGTTTTTTGGATCGCCCCTTAAAAAATCGTCAACTTGAAGCTGCTGCAGGTGGATCTCCAAAATTGAGCAAGTCAAGTGCCTTGCCTCTATTGATATGATCCACACAATCTTCCAATTTTCCATCACTAGAAGCTGGAGTTAGAGAGGAGAAAATGAGGTAGAAGAGGCTGATTTTCAGGTTGGGAAGAACAAGAAATGCAAAGCTTCAACACATGATGCAATGCATGGAGAGAGAGAGAGATTTTGGAGGGAATGCAAGAATCTAATTCTCATACTTTTCAGCAATGCTTAATTCAAATTTTGCTAGCACTCTATATCTATATATAGAAGGTGGAAGGTGTGATGCTAGTTGGCATCACACCTTCTCAAGGTGACCGCCCAAGTGGCATGCCAAGTTGGCAAAATTCAAATTCAAGTCTTACATGAATTTCAAGTGTATTTCAATTTCATTTGGAATCTAATTCTAAATTAATTAAGATGCTAATTTAAATGAACACTTCATTTAAATTTTTCCTCCAAATAGTATTCTTCCCATTAATTAAATTAAACACTTTAATTTGATTAATTAACCTTTGATTTAACTCTTAATCTTAAATTAGTCAGCTTAACTCTTTAAGTCAACTTGTCCAATTGATGGTCAACTTGGTACCAAATAATTAAATTCTTAATTATTGGTCTAATTTAGCTCTTAAATTAGTTGATTAATTTAACACTTAAAGTGTTAAATTAATCAAATCAAAATTGACTGTTGTATTGGACCTTTGAAAATTAGTCACCAAAGGGTGATTTTTCCAACACTTGGAAAATTGCTCTACCAATTTTGGAAGCTATTTGGCTTTTGTATGTGACCCAATAGGTTCTACCATTCATTATACATGGACTCACAACTCTTTGTGACCTTTGAATATCTTATATTCATTTTAGTTTAAAACTCTTTTTGAACAAATCGACTCAATTCAATTAATCTCATTAATTGAAGAGTATCCCATCTCCATGGTCGATGTCCAACCTCAAGCCCATGGAGCCCAACTAATTGGTCAAAATGGATAGAGAACCATCATAGCTCTACGTGTACCATGCTAATACGGTCCTTCCGTCTGCTATCTCCCAAAAGGGGCCTAGGGCAAGATATTTGTCGGCTCCCTAATAGCCTCAATATTATGTCTCTATTCTCAATGTTTGTTTCCCTTATGTGACCTTACCTTTAGAAAAATCATTTTCCAAATTGTCACACCACCTTTAACAAGGATTTCTTGGAGTCGATCATTATAGAACACATAGGAGATGCGCTCGCTCTTCACAAAAGCGAGGAGTCGGATTCTATCTTAGATCTCACAAGCCTCCAAGCTAAGTAGCTCATGCCCAATCTCAACCCAAAAGGCTCACTAAATGGTCAAGAAAGAGTTAAAGCATGAGGACCGGACACAAGGTTACCATGGATCCTCAGGTTAGAGGACTAATACTATGCACTTGCCTAAGTAGGAGAATTGACCACTACCGACTTGTCGTTATAGCTGTCTAGTGGATTTTCCGAAGGGTCTTTAGTGCCTTGTTCTCTAACAAGCATCCACTAATATGCACCCGTATCTCATACAGATTGCTCATGGAACAGAGCAATATCCAACTCTTGGATTTATGCATCATTTGTGTAAGTTTATCCGGATCTTAGATGCCCTGTCTCATAAGATCCTATGACTTGGAAGATTTAATATCACGACTATGTAAGATTTATTCCATGATCACCATCCAGTGAACTGACCAAGTCTCGTAGTCATGTGTGATCTAAAGGCTTTATCCAAATGCAAGTGAAGTAATATAAAGCATAAGATAAATGTGGCCATATAAAGAGTATCATTCAATCAAGATTGTTTTACAAGAAAATAGCTTTTACAAGGCCAATCTAATTGGCGGGCACTATTCCAAAAAATTGATCATGTTGGAATTTTTCTAACTCTTAAAAAATTCTCCTTATCGCCTAAGATACGCAATTAGCTTTCGTGTGTGACCCTTTAGGTTCTACTATTCATTGAACATGAGCTCACAACTCTTTGTGATTTTGGAATATCAAATATTCACCTTAGTTTAAAATCTTTTAAACTAATCGACTCAATTCAATTAATCTCCATTAATTGAAGAGTATCCAATCTCTATGGTCGATGTCAAACCTCAAGGCCATGGTGCCTAACTAGTTGGCCAAAATGAATGCTTTTGGAAAACCATTCTAGCTCTACTCATGCCATGCAAGTACGACACTTCCATCTCCTATCTCCCAAAAGAAGGCTAGGACAAGATATTTGTCAGTTACTTAATAACCTCGATTCTATATTTCTATTCTCAATGTTCGATTCCTTTTATGACCTCATCTTTGAAAAACTCCTTTTCCAAATTTTCATACTACCTTGCGCAAGGGTTTCATAGAATCAATCATTATAGAATACATAGGAGATGTACTCACCATTCACAACAATGAGGAGTTGGATCCCATCTTAGATCTCATAAACCTCCATATCTAAGTAGCTCATACCCAATCTCTACTCGAACGACCTGCTACGTGGCGAGGGAATAGCCAAAGCATGAAGACCTGGACACAAGGTTACAATGGATCCTCAGGTCAAATGACTAATTATGTGCACTAGCGTAAGCTGGAGAACTTGCCACTATAGCTATTAAGGGATTCTTTGGGTGGGTCTTTAGTGCCTTTTTCTCTAACAAGCACCTATTAACATGCACCCATATCTTGTATGACATTGCTCATGAAATAGAGCAATATCCAACTCCTTGGATCAATGTATCGTTAGTACAAGTCTATTCGGATCTTAGATGCCCTTGGTCTCATAAGATCTTACGACTTGGAAGTATTTAAGATCACGACCGTGTAAGATTTGTTTCATGATCACCACCTAGTAGGTGACAAGTCCCATAGTCTTGTGTGATCTAAGGGCTTCAACCAAATGCCAGTGAAGTAAATTTTGCATAAGATAAATGTGGCTATTAAAAGAATATAATTCAATCAAGATTGTATCACAAGTGAAATAGTTTACAGCACTAATCTAATTGGCTTGCGGGGTATTATTCCAACATTCTCTCACTTGCCCTAAAGACAATTCCCCATAGACTTAAGACCCATTTTCTCAAGATTTCCTTCAAAGAACTTTTCGGTAGGGGTTTAGTCAGTGGATTTGCTATATTCTTTTTCGAGGCAACTCTCTCCTCCGAATGTCACCTCTATCAATGATTTCCCAAATCAAATGATAGCGCCTCAAAATGTGCTTGGACAGTTAATGAGATCTTGGCTCTTTAGCTTGTGCTACTATCATGTTGTTGTCATAGAAGACAGTGACTGACTTAGCAATGGTATGAACTTCATCCAACTCTTAGATGAGGTTCTTCATCTAAACACATTCCTTTGTAGCTTCTAAACCCGCAATATATTCTGTCTCGATGGTAGAATTGACCATGGTATCTTGTTTGGAACTTTTTCAACTTACCTCACAACTGTTGAGGCAAAATATAAATCCTAAAGTGGATTTTAGGCTATCTATATTAGATTGAAAAGTGGAATTCGAAAACCCCTCAAATGTTAATTCTCCATTGTCGTATACCAAAAATAACTTCATAGTCCTTCTCAATTACTTAAGGATCGTTTAACGGCCATCCAGTGAGATTCACCGAGGTTGGACTGGAAATAGCTTGTAACACTTAGAGTGTGTGCCACATCCAATCCTATATATTGAACGGCATATATTATGTTCCCTATAGCGGATGCATAAGGGATATAGAGCATTCTTTGTCTCTCATCGTCAGTCTTAGGGGCCATAGACCTGGAAAGACGAATGCCATCTCCCAAAAAGAGGAATCCTCTCTTGAATTCTTTCATACTAAACCTCTTTAGTATCTTGTCAATGTACGGGGTTTGGGAAAGCCCCAACATCCTCCTTGATCTATCTCTATAGATATGTATTTCTAATACGTAGGATACTTATCCCAAATCCTTCATGGAGAATTAAGTAGACAACCACGCTTTAGTACACTCTAACATTTCTATTTCATTCCCAATGAGAATAATGTTATCAACATAAAGCACAATAAACTGTATGCTACTCCCACTAGCCTTCTTATACACATAAGGTTTATACACATTTTTGACAAAGCTAAACGATTTGACTGTCTTGTCAAAACATTCCAACTGCAGGACACCTGTTTGAGTCCATAGATGGATCTCTGGAGTTTGCAAACCTTTTGCTCACTCCCCTTGGATGTGAAACCTTATGGTTGTTCCATATAAATTTCTTCTTCAGTGTTTTCATTGAGTTTTTACATCCATTTTCCATATCTCATAGTCATAATATATGGTTATGGCAAGTAAAATCCAAATAGACTCAGGCATTGTGACTGGTGAAAAGGTTTTCTTGAAATCGATACCGGGTCTTTGAGTGTAACCTTTTGCCACTGGTTGCGCCTTAAAGGTCATAACCTCTCCATCAACTCCTAACTTTCGCTTATAGATCCACTTACAACCAACGGGAACAATTCCCTCCAGTGGATCTACCATAATCTATACTTTGTTGGAGTACATAGAGTCCATTTCGAATTTCAGGGCGTCAAGCTAATGTCCCGAGTCTATGTCCAATATAGCTTCCTCATAGGTCTTCAGATCACTATTCGATTAGCCCATGTCATGAAGAAATCCAAACCTTTTGGGTCACTTCTTGACTCGATCTGATCTTTTTAGAGCTTGTGTGTAAGGTTCTTGTTGCTCATTTGTTTCCATCACTTATGGGATTTGTTGATCATCTTGAACTTCATCAAGTTCAACAACAATGCCATTTCTATCTGGTAGAAATTTTTTTTCCAAAACATCGGTGTTTCTCAAGACAAACACTTTTGTTTTGAGGGATCATAAAAGTAATAACCTAAAGACTCTCTTGGGTATCCCACAAACTTGCACAAGATAGATCTACTATCCAATTTATCTCCCACTAACCGCTTCACGTAAGCGGAAGACCCACAAACTTTAAGATAATGGTAAAATAGTGCTTTGCCATACCACATCTCATGCAGTATTTTTGGCATCGACTTTGAGGGCACTATGTTTAGTTGTCTCGCTGTTGTTTCTAGGGCGTATCCCCAAAAGGATATGGGCCCATTGGAAAAGCTCATCATGGAACGTACCATGTCCAACAAGGTACGATTTCTCTTCTCGGCTACTCCATTATGTTGGGATATGTTAGGTGGAGTCCTTTAAGAGATAATCTCATTCTCTTTTAGATAACCTAAGAATTTGGTACTTAAGTATTCTCCCCCTCGATCTGATAGAAGAACTTTAATACTAAGTCATTTTTGCTTTTCTACTTCATTCCTATACTCTTTGAACTTTTCAAAGGCTTTGGATTTTTACTTCATAAGATACACATGTCTGAACTAACTATAATCATCAGTGAAGGTGATGAAGTATGAATGGCTTCCTTTCGCACTAACCCTTAGTGGACCACAAACATCCGAATGGATCATATCCAAAGGATTCCAAAGGATTTGTGGTGCGCTCCGTTTGTCCTATAAAAGGAGACTTGGTCATTTTTCCCTTTAAATAAGATTCACAAGTAGGAAGGTCCTTAATGCTGCTAACATTTAGTGCTTTGAGTGCTTCTAACTTGTTCATCCTATTTTTAGAAATATGTCTAAGTCTAGCATACAAATTATGGCATCTTCTTGGTTATCTAATTTTCTTTTATTTGATTGAATGTGCATAAGTGAAGGTTGAGAATCAAGTATGTACAATCCATTATATAATGTACCTTATGCCATTAAAGAACCATTCTTTAATGCCTTTAACATCCCATTCGATGTAGAAAAATCATATCCTTCATTATTAAGAATGGGAATAGAAATAATGTTTTTCACAAAGCCGGGTACATAATGAACTAGATCAAGTACAATGCAAGCATTCCCCAAGTCTAACTTGATTACACCTTGGACCATGGCGGCAGCTCTTACTCTATTTCTGAGGCGGAGAATCATATCCTCTTCATTAAGACTCTTTTTTCTTTCCATACCCTGTAACGAATTACATAGATGAGAACCACATGTGGTATCAAATACCAATGAGTAAGAATTAATCGTCAAATATACTTCAATAAAGTATATACCCTTCCCAAGGGTTGCAAGGTAAGCTTTGAAATTCCTTATCCAATGCCCATTCTCACCACAATGGAAACAACTCGCATCGATTTTATTCTCATTCTTCTTCTTTACTCCCCTTGAACTTTTCAAGGGTTACTTCCTCTAAGGAAAAACCTTTCTTCTTCTTACCTTTTTTCTTAAGACCCCTAAGGCCCTTCGACTTTGAGGAGGAAGCAAACGTAAGGGGTTTTTTCTTTTTCATAGTCGCCTCGGTGGTCACAAGCATGTTCACCAATTCATTGTTCGTTATCTCTTGCTTGGACATATTGAAGTTCACAACAAATTGGTCGAATGAAGAGGGTAATGATTACAGAATCAAATCTCCATAGAGGTCATTGTCCATTACAACATAGTTGTCTAAACTTTTCGATGAGTCCAATCATCTTAAGCCCATGATCATGGACGCTTGAACCCTCAATCATCCTTGACCTAAAGAGCTCTCTAGACAAAGCAAATCTTTCGCGCCTAGTTTGTACACCATACAACTCTTGTAGGTGCACAAAGATCTCACTTGCATGCTTCATATGCTCATGAGTCTTTTGGAGCTCATTGGTCATAGAAGCCATCATGAGGCATCTCGGTTGTAGATCATCATCTACAAACTTAATGATCAATTCACGCTCCTTATCAGTGGCGTCATGTTTATTGGTTTCCAAAATAGTGTGAAGTGGATTCTTAGCCATTTTGTTTTTGAAGATTTCAAAAATCTATAAGAGGCGAAAAGAAAAATATAAGCATATGATTGAATATTGATATTTGAAAAAATATGTTTATGGTCTTTCAAGCATGTTTTCCTCCCACTATTTTATCAAATCCTTCACCCTCTAAAGAATTTGGGAAATCATATTTTCCAGTGAGAATCAAGATCCAAAGGACTTGGAAGCTGACCCCCGTTATCGAGTGCCATCCACAACCAATCGAAGAGTAAACAACCTTTGTTAATTGCATCTCTATACAACTTTTGATATATTTTACCTCACTTTTCATGTAGACTCACATGGCAGTGTGCCATCTACATTACTAGGTGTTAAGTCGAACTTATCAATCAAACTTTAACTTGAGATGGCGTCACGACATCCCTTTTGATTGAGTGCTAATGCATAGGTGTTCTCAAATCAAAGGTCCATACTAAGTATATGCTCATAGCTTTCCTCCTAAGTGTGACCCCTATGACCAAGTGCCGTCACACAAAATTGGTAGTGTCGTCATAGAGTATACAATTAGTAGAAGGCATGGATTAATTAAAATCCCTTTTAATTTATAACCATTTTGACTCAATATTGAGAGCATTTAGACATTCTAAATGGAGGGTTTTCTTGCTTGCAAAGATCTCATCATTTTTATCTTTTTATTTAGGTTTTCTATATCCTAATCCATGCATCACATACACCAATAGGATATGAAAAGCATAAATAAGTAAATGCGCCTAGTATGCTCCTAGGGTGGGATGACCATGAGCCTAACCAAATGGTGCACTTAGTGCCATAGGTGCACCATCTAATGATTTTAAGTGGGTTGATTAATTCTAACTATTATATGAGTGTATCCCCATACATTCATGGGTATTCATGTCTCCAATGGTCTTCTTTACTTCCTGTAACATTAACATGAGAAAAAAAATCCTCACTCCTAGTGATTCTACTCTCATAACATTTACAAAATAGAAATAAGAGGTATGTAAGCCCCAATTTAATACAACTCTTTTCAAAAACTTGAAACAAATAGAATCAATATTAAAGACTCATGATCATCCTCATTCATTCATGATCCATTCAACAATTAAATGAACAATAAATAAGTTCAGAATTGACATTCAATTCCAACAATTAAATGCTTATCTCATAAACAATTAATTGGCCAAGCAAGATGAAGCATAACAATTATGCCACTTTGTTGAAGATTAACTTTAACTAATTTTTAAATGCAATCAAAAATGTCAAACATAATTTTAAAAACTTGCACAACATTTGTGCATCTATTATGTGTGATTCAAAACACTTTCGGTTACTTAAGGAACAAAAAATCAACACTCAAAATCCTTAAAACCGAAATTGCCATACTGCCACCTAACTTGGGCATACGATCACATGGCAGGTACACACCTGGCGCATTCGCTGCTGACCAGCACCCGACCATGAGTGGTAGTTGCCTTATTTCACGATTTTGCATGGATCAAGTGGATTTTAGCTCAACTTTTGTGTACCAAAAAAATTAGAACTCTTTCTAAACATTAAATCACATAATATAGATGAGATTTTAGATTCAAAACACCTTTTAAAAATGGAATTTTAAGTGTTCAATCATGCTTTCAAAAACAAGTTTAAATAAGAATCATATTCTTCAAAGATCTCCAACAAACTCCTATCATATTGGATCTAAAAATGACCAAAACACCTTATGGCCATTAACAACATGCTATATCAACATATAACACAAATTAATGCCAAATCAACATTCAACATTAGCATCTATGAATTAAAACATGCTCAACATATGAATTAACACACTAAAATACATATTAGCATCATTTCAATTCATCAATGAAGGAGCCACATGCAACATCTTCCAAACAATCCAATCCACAACAAGGATCAAGTATTTAGTGATTTTGATCAATTCATCACATGAGTCAATCAATCAAAAATTCAAATCATAGCATGAACTAGGCTCTAATACCACTTGAAGGCACATATAACCATATGATCCAATAATCAAAATATTAAAAATGAAGATTAACTAGGATACACATGATAAAAAGGATCTAAACATGCCATTGATTCATATTTAGATGGAGAATTACCTTGTTTTTCTCAAAAACCAAGGAAGTAAGAAGAAAGACTTTGACTTTCAAAAACTATCTTCCAGCGGCGCAGCAAAGCAGCGACTAAATTTCCCTAAATAAATGAATTTTTTTTGAGCTGAAAATTTTATAGGAACTCCACAATACCTTAATGGATCTACTGTACAAAAATCATCTCAATTAGAACTCATAAAGTCCACCTAGAACTACCTCCAAGTTGCTGCCAGAAACTGGATCTCCAAAGGTGAGCAATCTAATCGTCTTGCCACTAACGTTAAGATCCACACAGCAATGCAAGAACCTATCTTCTTCTATATTAGCTGGAGAATATAGAAAAGATACACAATGATGAAAGCTTGATTTGGAGGTAAGAGGAGAAAGGAAAGTGAAGCTTCAACACATGTGCAACACTTGAAGATTGGAGGGCAAATATGGAGAGAATCTAATTCTTCCTTCTCAGATCTAAATTCACATGGAATGTAATGCAAGCATATGCTTGGCCACCCCTCTCTATATCTATATATAGAGGGATGATGGTGTGATGCCAGGTAAGAGGAGAAAGGAAAGTGAAGCTTCAACACATGATGCAACACTTGAAGATTGGAGGGCAAATATGGAGAGAATCTATTTCTTCCTTCTTATATCTAAATTCACATAGAATGTAATGCAGGCATATGCTTGGCCACCTCTCTCTATATCTATATTTAGAGAGAGGATGTTGTGATGCCAAGTTGGCATCACACCGTCCTCAAGGGGTGGCGCCATCTAGCACGCAAGTTGGCATGTGAATTTGAATTTCATTTGGAATCTTCATTTTATCCCATTAAATGTCATCCAAATAATTCCAACTCACACCAAATGAACATTATCTTTGAATTTTCCCACCAAACTTAATTCTCCATATTATTTGTCTTGACTTAACTCTTTAAGTGAATTAGCTTCACACTTTGAGCTAGCAATAGCTAAGTTAGCCCCTTAAGCTAACTTGACCAATTGATAGTCATGTGGCACCAAATAATTAATTCTTTAATTATTGGTCTTAATTTAACTCCTTAAATTAATTAGATTATTTTAACAATTAAATTGATCAAGCTAAAAATGACCAAAACAATTGTATCAATTGGTCACCTCCAAATCGATCATGTAGGAATTTTTCTAACTTTTAGAAAATTCTCCTTCATCGGCTAGGATACTTAATTGGCTTTCGTGTGTAACCCGTTAGGTTTTGCCATTCATTGGACATTGTCTCACAACTCTTTGTAACTTTGGAATATCAAATATTCACTTTAGTTTAAACTCTTTTAAACTAATCGATTCAATTCAATTAATCTCCATTAATTGAAGAGTATCCAATCTCCATGGTCGATGTCTAACCTCAAGGCCATGGGGCCCAACTAGTTGGCCGAAATGAATTCTTTTGGAGAATCATTCTGGCTCTACGCATGTTATGCAAATACGGTCCTTTTGTCTCCTATCTCCCAAAAGAGGCCTAGGGCAAGATATTTTTCAGTTCCCTAATAGCCTCGATTCTGTGTTTTCATTCTCAATGCCCAATTCTCTTTATGACCTCATCTTTAGAGAACTCCTTTTGCAAATTGTCATATTACCTTGCGTAAGGATTTCATGGAATCGATCACTATACAATACATAGGAGATGTATTCGCCCTTCACAACGACGAGGAGTCTGATCTCATCTTGGATCCTATAAACCTCAATGTCTAAGTAGCTCATACCCAATCTCCACATGAGCAATCCGCTACGTGGCCAGGGAAGACTAAAAGCATGGGGACCTAAACACAAGGTTATAATGGATCCTCAAGTCAAATGTCTAATTATATACACTAGTGTAAGCTGGAGAACTTGCCACTATGGCTATCTAGTGGATTCTCTGGGCAGACATTTAGTGCCTTATTCTCTAACAAGCACCCACTAACATGCCCCTATATGTCATATGGCATTGCTCATGAAACAGAGCAATATCCAACTTCTTGGATTAATGCATCGTTAGTGCAAGTCTATCTGGATCTTAGATGTCCTTGGTCTCATAAGATCCTACGACTTGAAAGTATTTAAGATCACGACCGTGTAAGATTTGTTTCATGATCACCACCTAGTGCATGACCAAGTCTCGTAGTCTTATGTGATCTAATGGCTTCAATCAAATGCCAGTGAAGCAAATATGTGCATAAGATGAAGATGACCATTTAAAGAATATCATTCAATCAAGATTGTGTCACATTTGAAATATTTTATATTGTCAATCTAATTGGCTTGCGGCGGCACTATTCCAACACTTTGCTTGTGCAATTGCACTATTGTTGTTACATAAGACAACAATTGGTTCTGCAATGCTATGTACTACATCCAACTCTTAGATAAAATTTTTCATCCAAACACCTTTTTTTGCGGCATCTGATGCCGCTATGTATTTTTCTTCAGTGGTGAAATTGGTTATGGAATCTTGCTTGAAAGTCTTCCAACTTACCACACTACTATTGAGGTAAAATAAAAATCATAAATGGATTTAAGGTCATCATCATCAAGTTAGAAGCTCGAATCTGTGAAACTGTTTAGTTATAATTCTCCATTGTCGTATAATAAGAACAAACCCTTAGTTCTTCTTAAGTACTTTATGATTGCTTTAACTGTAGTTTAGTGATGCTCACTGGAATTGGATTGGTAGCGGCTCGTAACATTTAGAACATGAGCTACATTTGGTCTTGTATATAACATATCATACATTACGCTTCCAATTGCGGATGTATAAGATATGAAGGACATTTTTTCCTTTTTCCATCCCTCTGGGGGCCATAGACTTAGAGAGATAAATGCTATAACCCATTGGAAAGAATCCCTTCCTAGATTCCTCCCTACTAAACATCTTTGGTATTTTATCTATATACGATGATTGGGAGAGCCCCAATATCCCATTCGATCTATCTCTATAGATATGTATTCCCAATAAGTAAGATGCTTCTAACAAATCCTTCATGGAGAATTTTAAATATAGCCATGGTTTAGTGCACTTTAATGTCACTCTCTCATTCCCAACGAGAAAAATGTCATTGACATAAAACACAGTAACTTAAATTGAATTTCCACTAGTCTTTTTGTACACACAAGGTTCATACACATTTTTCATAAAGCTAAACGATTTGATTAGCTCATCAAACTATATGTTCCAACTCCGAGATACTTGCTTAAGTCCATAAATGGACCTTTTAAGTTCGCAAACCTTTAGCTTACTCTCTTTTGATTGCTCCATATAAATTTCCTTATCAATGTTGCAATTGAGAAAGACAGTCTTCATATCCATTTGCCAAATTTCATAGCCTTGTTAAGCAGCTACGAAAAGAATAATCCAAATAAATTTAAGCATAGCGACCAGTGAAAAAGTTTCCTCAAAATCAACTTCGGGTCTTTAAGTATAACCTTTTGCCACAAACCTTGCCTTACAGGTCAAAATCTCTCTATTTACACCAAGCTTTTGCTTATAAATTCACTTGCAATTGGTGGGTACTATATCCTCTTGTAGATCTAACAAAATCCATGCTTTGTTGGATTATATAGAGTTCATTTCAAATTAGATGGCCTCAGCCAATGTCTCGAAGCTATGCCAACATAGCTTTTTTATATGTTTTTGGATCACTATTCAATTAACTCGTTTGATGAAGAAAGTCAAACCTTTTGGGTTGCTTCTTGATACGGTCGGACCTTCTAGGAAGTTGTGTACTAGGCTCAACTTGGTCACTTGCTTCTAATGTTTGTGGATTTTTTTGATCATCTTGAACTTCATTAAGCTCAACAACAATTCCCTTTTCAATCTAACAAAAATTCTCTTTCTAAAAAGTGGGCGTTCCTCAAGATAAACACCTTTTATTCTGAGGGATCATAGAAATAATACCCCATAGACTCTCTTAGGTATCCAACAAACTTGCACAAGATGGATCTTGCATTTGGCTTATCTCCCACTAGTCTTTTGACGTAAGCGGGAGAGCACTATACTTTTAAGAGTATGAAGGTGCTTTACCAAATCACATCGTATGTGGAATAGTTGAAACCGACTTAGAAGGTACTATGTTTAGTAACTTTGCTGCCGTTTCTAAAGCAAAACCCCAAAATGAAATAAGAATATCGATAAGCTAATCATGGATCGAACTATGTCTAATAAGATGTGGTTTCCCTTTTCGGATACTCCATTATGTTGTGGTGTACCAAGTGGTGTCCATTGGGAGAGAATCCCATTCTTCTTAAGATAATCTAAGAACTTGGTACTTAGGTATTCTATTACTTAATGAGATCAAAGAACTTTGACACTAAATCTAAGTTTCTTTTTTATTTTATTCCTATATGCTTTGAACTTTTCAAAGGCTTTAGACTTGTGCGTCATAAGATACACATGTTCTAATTGAGTATGATCATTGGTAAAAGTAATGACGTATGAAAAGCCACCTTGAACACTAAGTCTTAGTGGTCCATAAACATTCGTATGGATCAAATCCAAAGGATTCATGGAGCACTTCGTATGTCCAACAAATAGAGCATTGGTCATCTTTCCAAGATTCACAAGCAAGTAAGTCTTCTAATTTACTAATACTTAGAGAATTTGAGGCTACTAACTTATTATATTTCTTGAAATGTGACCAACTTAAGCATGGCGAAGATTAGCATTTTCTTGATTGTCTTGGTTCCTCTTGTTATTTTGTTGAATGTAAATAAGAGATTGAGGGATTTCTAAAGTATACAACTCGTTATTCAAAGTACCTTAAGTAATCAAAGAAACACCATTTGTTGCTATTAACTTTCATTCTTTTATGGAAAAATCAAATCCTTCCTTATCAAGAATGGGGAATAGAAATTAGTGATGGTACAAAGTAAGCGGGGTCCAGTACAATGTATGAATCCCCTAAGTCTAAATTTATTGCTCCTTGGGCCTTGGTAGCAACTCTTGCTCCATTCCCAAGTTGGAGGATAATATCCTCTTAATTTAATGTCTTTCTTCTTTCTAGCTTCTACAACAAAGTGTATAGATAAAAACCACATGCATGTAAAATATGTATGAGGAATAATCTATACACATATGCACTTCAATAAAAAAATATACTGGTTCCTAATGTTGTAAGATATTCTTTGCAATTTCTTTTTCGATGGCCGAGTTCGCCACAAAGAAGCAAGTTTATTCCTTTTTGGTTTCCTTCTTCTCTTTTTCAAAGTAGCCTCGACAATGACAAATATGTTGGCCAAATCATTTATAGAGACTTCTTGCTTTGGAATGTTGAAGTTTGTGACGAATTGGTCATATAACTCCATCAAAATTGTAAGATCAAATCTATGTACACCAAATCGTGCTTTGCAAAGTTCATATTGACCAACTCGTTTATAGAGACTTCTAGCTTTGGCATGTTGAAGTTCATGACAAATTGGTCAAATAAACTTAGCAAGAATTGCAAGATCAAATCTATGTAAAGATTATTGTCCATGAACACATCTTAGTTAGATAACTTCTCAATGAGATAAATCATTCTAAAACCATGATCGTGAACACTTGATCCCTCCACCATCCTTGCTTTAGAAAGCTCTTTGGACAATATAAACCATTCATGTCTAGTTTGTATCAAATATAACTCTTGTAAGTGCAAATAGATCACTTAAGCATTTTTTATGTGTTCATGAGATTTTTGAAGCAAATTTTTCATTGAGACCATCATGAGATATCTAGTTTATAAGTCATCTTCTACCCACTTAGAGAATATTTCTCTAGCCTCTCTATCGGCACCATCACCAAAAGTATCTAAGGGACTTTGTGTGAGCACATAAGTCTTCTTTTTGAAGTTAAAAATTATTTTGAGATTCGGGATCTAATCTTGGTAATTTGGGCTATTCAACATATTAGGTTCCAAAGATGATGTTGTTGGAATAGTGCCCGGCAAGCCAATTAGATTGGCCTTGTAAAAGCTATTTCCTTGTAAAATAATATTGATTGAATGATATTCTTTATATGGCCATCTTTTTCTTATGCACTTTATTACTTCACTTGCATTTGGATGAAGCCCCTAGATCACTTATAACTACGAGACTTGGTCAGTTCACTGGGTGGTGATCATGGAATAAGTCTTACACGATCGTGATCTTAAATCTTCTAAGTCGTAGGATCTCATGAGATGGGATATCTAAGATTCTGATAGACTTGCACTAACAATGCATAAATCTAAGAGTTGGATATTGCTCCGTTCCATGAGCAATTTGTATGAGATACAAGTGCATATTAGTGGGCGCTTGTTAGAGAACAAGGCACTGAAGACCCTCTAGAGAATCCACTAGATAGCCACAGTAGCATGTTGGTAGTCGTTAATTCTCCTGCTTACGCCAGTACATATTATTGGTCCTCTGACCTGAGGATCCATGGTAACCTTGTGTCTAGTCCTCATGCTTTGACTCTTTCTTGATCACTTAGTAGGTCTTTTGGGTTAAGGTTGGGTATGAGCTACTTGGCATGGAGGTTTGTGAGATCCAAGATGGAATCCGACTCATCACTTTTGTAAAGGGCGAGCGCATCTCCTACGTGTTCTACAATGATAGATTCCAAGAAATCCTTGCGCAAGGTGGTGTGACAATTTGGAAAATGAGTTTTTAAAAGGTGAGGCCACACAAGAAAATCGAACATTGAGAATAGAGATATAGTATTGAGGCTATTAGGAACCTGACAAATATCTTGCCCTAAGCCTCTTTGGGGAGATAGGAGACGGAAGGACAGTATTTTCATGGTGCGCATAAAGCTATGATGGTTCTCCAGAATATTCATTTTGGCCAATTAGTTGGGCTCCATGGGCTTGAGGTTGGACATCGACCATGGAGATTGGGTACTCTTCAATTAATGAGATTAATTGAATTGAGTCGATTAGTTTAAATTGAGTTTTAAACTAAAATGAATATAAGATATTCAAAAGTCATAAAGAGTTGTTAGCCCATGTCCAATAAATGGTAGAACATATTGGGTCATACACAAAAGCCAATTAGCTTCCAAAATTGGTAGAGCAATTTTCTAAGTGTTAGAAAAATCACCCATTTGGTGACCAATTTTCAAGGATCCAATTTAACAATCAATTTTGGTTTGATTAATTTAAGTGTTAAATTAATCAACTAATTTAAAGAGTTAAATTAGACCAATAACTAAGGAGTTAATTATTTGGTACCATGTTGACCATCAATTGGACAATTTGACTTAAAGAGTTAAGTTGACAAATTTAATCTTAAGAGATAAGCTTATTTGATTTAAGAGTTAAATCAAAGGTTAATTAATTAAGTTAAAGTGTTTAATTTAATTGATCGGAAGAATACTTTTTGGAGGGAAAATTTAAATGAAGTGTTCATTTAAATTAGCATCCTAAGTAATTTGGAATTTAAAAGCAAGTGTAGTATTAGGATCCATAAATCAAAACTTCATAAACTTTAAAATAACTAAGCTACTCAAACTACCAAGGATCTAGTCAGGCTATAGATCTAGATTAGGATGTAGAATTACGTTTTGTAGCTCAAAACCAGGGAGAAGATCAACTATTTCTCACGAGTCCAGAAATTATCTGGAACTGGCACAGCCGAAAGATGGCAACGTTTTCCCAGGCTATACTACTCCAAAAATCACGAACTTAAATCTGGAATACTTCCACACACATGGGAAGATACTTTAAAAAATTGGAGCCAAAAATACATCTGGATCGCTACACAAAAATTCGCCAAACGGAAGCTGCTGCAGGTGGATCTCCAAATCTGAGCAAGTCAAGTGCCTTGCCTCTATTGATATGATCCACACACCAAACAATCTTCAAATTTCCCCTCACTAGAAGCTGGAGTTAGAGAGGAGAAAAATGAGGTAGAGGAGGCAGATTTTCAGTTTGGGAGGAAGAAGAAATGCAAAGCTTCAACTCAAGATGCAATGCATAGAGAGAGAGAGAGAGAGAGAGAGAGAGAGATAGAGAGAGATTTTGGAGGGAATGCAAGAATCTAATTCTCATACTTTCAGCAATGCGATATCCAAATTTTGCTTACCCTCTATATCTATAAATAGAGGGTAGAAGGTGTGATGCTAGTTAGCATCACATCTTCCTCAAGGTGACCGCCCAAGTGCCATTCCAAGTTGGCAAAATTCAAATTCACGTCTTACTTGAATTTCAAGTGCATTTCAATTTCATTTGGAATCTAATTCCAAATTAATTAAGATGCTAATTTAAATGAGCACTTCATTTAAATATTCCCTCCAAAAAAGTATTCTTCCCATGAATTAAATTAAACACTTTAATTTAATTAATTAAACTTTGATTTAACTCTTAAATCAAACAAGCTTAACTCTTAAGCTTAAATTAGTTAACTTAACTCTTTAAGTCAACTTGTCCAATTGATGGTCAATATAGTACCAAATAATTAACTCCTTAATCATTGGTCTAATATAACTCTTAAATTAGTTGATTAATTTAACACTTAAATTAATCAAATCAAAATTGACTGTTAGATTGGAACCTTGAAAATCGGTCACCAAAGGGTGATTTTTTCTATCACTTAGAAAATTGCTCTACCAATTTTGGAAGCTATTTGGCTTTTGTGTGTGACCCAATAGGTTCTACCATTCATTGGACATGGGCTCACAACTCTTTGTGACTTTTGAATATCTTATATTCATTTTAGTTTAAAACTCATTTTAAACTGATCAACTCAATTCAATTAATCTCATTAATTAAAGAGTACCCAATCTCCATGGTCGACGTCCAACCTCAAGCTAATGGAGCCCAACTAATTGGCCAAAATGAATATTCTGGAGAACCATCATAGCTGTACGCGTGCTATGCAAATATGGTCATTTCATCTCCTATCTCCCGAAAAGGCCTAGAGCAAGATATTTGTCGGCTCCCTAATAGCCTCGATACTATGTCTCTATTCTCAATGTTTGATTTCCTTGTGTGACCTCACCTTTGGAAAACTTCTTTTCCAAATTGTCACACCACTTTGCGCAATGATTTCTTTGAATTGATCATTATAGAACACATAGGATATGTACTCGCCCTTCACAAAAGCAAGGAGTTAGATTCCATCTTGGATCTCACAAACTTCCATGCCAAGTAGCTCATACCTAACCTCAACCTAAAAGACCTGCTAAGTGGTCAAGGAAGAGTCAAAGTATGAGGACCGAGCACAAGGTTACCATGGATCCTCAGGTCAGAGGACTAATAATATGCACTAGCATAAGTAGGAGAATTAACCACTATCGACTTGCCACTACGGCTATCTAGTGGATTCTCCGGAGGGTCGTCAGTGCCTTGTTCTCTAACAAGCACCCACTAACATGCACCCGTATCCAATACAGATTGCTCATGGAACAGAGCAATATCCAACTCTTAGATTTATGCATCGTTAGTGAAAGTCTATCCGGATCTTAGATGCCTCGTCTCATAAGATCCTGCGACTTGGAAGATTTAAGATCACGACCATGTAAGACTTATTCCATAGTCACCGAATCAAGTCCCGTAGTCATGTGTGATCTAAGGGCTTCATCCAAATGCAAGTGAAGTAATATAAAGCATAAGATGAAGGTGGCCATATAAAGAATATCATTCAATCAAGATTGTTTTACAAGGAAATAACTTTTCAAGGCCAATCCTATTGGCTTGCTGGGTTAGAAAAATCACCCATTTGGTGACTGATTTTCAAGGATCTAATTTAACAATCAATTTTGGTTTGATTAATTTAAGTGTTAAATTAAGCAATTGATTTAAAGAGTTAAATTATACCAATAATTAAGGAGTTAATTATTTGGTACCATGTTGACCATCAATTGGACAAGTTGACTTAAAGAGTTGAGTTGACAAATTTAAGCTTAACAGATAAGCTTATTTGATTTAAGAGTTAAATCAAAGGTTAATTAATTAAGTTAAAGTGTTTAATTTAATTGATGAGTAGAATATTTTTTGGAGGGAAAATTTAAATGAAGTGTTCATTTAAATTAGCATCTTAATTAATTTGGAATTAGATTCCAAATGTAATTAAAATGCACATGAAATTCAAGTAAGACTTGAATTTGAATTTTGCCAACTTGGCATGCCACTTGGGCGGTCACCTTGAGAAAGGTGTGATGCTAACTAGCATCACACCTTCTGCCCTCTATATATAGATATAGAGGGTAAGCAAAATTTGGATATCACATTGCTGAAAGTATGAGAATTAGATTCTTGCATTCCCTCCAAAATCTCTCTCTCTCTCTCTCTCTCTCTCTATGCATTGCATCATGTGTTGAAGCTTTGCATTCCTTTTTCTTCCCAACTTGAAAATTGGCCTCCTCTATCTCATTTTCTCCTCTCTAACTCCAGCTTCTAGTAAGGGAAAATTGGAAGATTTTTTGGTGTGTGGATTATATCAATAGAGGCAAGGCACTTGACTTGCTCGGTTTTGGAGATCCACTTGCAGCAACTTTCAGTTGGCAAATTTTTATGGATCAATCCATAATGCTTTTGTATCCAATTTTTTTTACAGTAGCTTCCATTGTGTGTTTAGGTGTTCTAGATTTAATTTTGTGATTTTTGGAGCAGTATAGCTAGGGCAAAGGTTGCTGACTTTCCACTATGCTGATTCGAGATGGTTTCTGGATCTAAGAGAGTAGTTAATCTTCTCCTTGTTTTTAGCTACAAGAGGTAATTCTTCTTCCTAATTCAGATCTATACCATGAATAGATCCTTGGACACTTGAGTAGCTTAGTTATTTTCAAGCTTATGAAGTTTTGATTTATGGATCCAAACGCTACTCTTGCCTTCAGGTGGTATCGTAGCCTTTTTCATGCTATGTTTTGGATTATTGTTTGATTGATTCATGTGATGAATTAATCAATATCACCAAATACTTGATCCAAGTGATGGATTGGAGTGTTTGGTTGATGATGCTTGTGGCTTTATTGCTTGATGAATTGAAAGCATGCTTTTATGTGATTTAAGTATTGATTCATGTTTTAGTATGTTTCAATTCATAGAGGTAAATGTTGAATGTTGATTTTGCATTTATTGATGTTATGTGGTGATAAAGCATATTGATATTTTATCAAAAGAGTTTTGGTCATTTTTAGATCCAATTTGATTGGAGTTATATTGGAAATTTTGAAGAATATGATCCTAGCCTTTTCTAATTTTTGGAGGCATGATTGAGCACTTGAATTTCCATTTTTAATAGAGGTTTTAAATCTAAAAATTCATCTGTAATGTGTGTTTTTAATGTTCGGAACATGAACAAGGGCTTGCCGAGCCCTGCCGGGAACTGGCCGGGCGCTGTGCGCGTAGGCGGCCCAGTCGTGCCCCCAGGCTGGGTGGCAACACTATTTTGAGGTTTTGGTGAGTCATGAGCCAATTTTCCAACTCCTTTTGTGCATGAAATGTTTTTGCACCACACATAGTAGATGCACAAATGTTGTGCAAGTTCTCAATATTATGTTTGACATTTTTGAATGCCTTTAAAATTGGTTAAAGTTTATCTTCCAATAATGGCATAAATGTTATGATTATCCAATTATTTTTTTATGAGATAAGCATTTAATTGATGGAATTAATTCTTAATTCTAGATTTATTTATTGTTCATTTAATTGCTGAATGGATGATGAATGAATGGGAATGATCACGAGCCTTTAATATTGATTTTAAATGTTTCAAGTTGTTGAAATAGATTGTATTAAATTGAGGCTTGCATACCTCTTTATTTCTACCTTGTAAAAGTTATGAAAGTAGAATCACTAGGAGTGAGGATTTCCTATTAATGTAAATATTTCATGGAGTAATGGAGACCAATGGAGGCATGGAGACTTTTGAAGACCCATGAATGTATGGAATACAATCATGTAATAGTTAGATTTAATCAACCTACCTAAAATCAATTAGGTGGTGCATCTATGGCTCTAGGTGTACCACTTGGTTAGGTTCATGGTCATCCCACCCTAGGAGCATGCTAAGCGCATTTACTTATTTATGCTTTCCATATCCTATTGATGTATGAGATGTATGTTTAGGATATAGAAAACCTAAATAAGAAGATAAAATCATGAGATCTTTGCAAGCAAAAACCCCTCAACTTAGAATGTTTAAGTGCTTTTCAAATATTAAGTCAAAATAGATACAAATTAAAAGAGTTTTAATTAATCCAAGTCTTCTATCAATAGTATATGGCATGACGATGCTACCACCTTTGTGCGATATACATCCGGTCACAAGGGTCATACTTAGGAGGAAAGTTGTGACCATATACTTTGCATGTGATGCACCTTTGATTTGGGAACGCCCATATATTATACACTTAGTCACGGGGGATGTTGTGGCGCTCGTCTCGAACCAAAGTTTGATTGGTAGGTTTGACTTAACACCGAGTAATGTAGAGGTTGTCCATCAGGGGATCTAAATGAAATAGTGAGGCAAAATATATCAAGAATTGCATGAGATGCAATTAGCAAAAGTTGCTTACCTTTGGATTGCTCATGGATATACATCCGGTCATGGGGGTCCACTTGCAAGTCTTTAGGATCTTGATTCTCACTAGGAAATATGATTTCCCAAATTCTTCCAGGGGGTGAAGGATTTGATAAATAGTGGGAGGAATACATGCTTGAAAGACTATTAACAAGTTTTTAATATCAAATCAATCACATGCTTATACTATTTTCTCGTCTCTTGTAGATTTTCGAAATCTTCAATCAAAATGGCTAAAAATCCACTCGCAAGCATTTTGGAAACCAATAAACTAATTGGGCCGAATTTTCAATATTGGTTAAGAAACCTTAAAATCATTCTTGACTCTAAAAAGCGGACTTACGTCTTTGATCAAAGTCTTGTGGACACACTTGGTGATGATGCCACCGATGCACAATGTGAAATGTTTACAAAATTTGTAGATGATGATCTATAAGTGAGGTGTGTCGTGATGGCATCCATGTCCAACGAGCTCCAAAAGACTCATGAGCACTTGAAACATGCTTGAGAGATCTATGTACACTAGCAAGAGTTGTATGGTGTACAAAGTAGACACAAAAGGTTTGCTTTATCTGAAGAGCTCTTTAGGGCAAGGATATGTGAAGGGTCCAATGTCAATGATCACGGCCTCAAGATGATAGGACTCATCGAGAAGCTTGGATAGTTAGATGTGGTCAAGCCAACGACCTTTACATGGATTTGATCCTACAGTCTTTGCCACCATCATATGATCAATTCATTATGAACTTCAATATGTCCAAGCAAGATGTTACGATTAATGAATTGATGACCGTAGAGGCAACTATGAGAAAGGAGAAGCCCCTTATGCTTGCATCCTCTTCCAAGTCGAAGGGCCTTAGGGGTCCTAGACAAGGAGGTAAGAGGAAGAAAAGTTCTTCCTTGAAAGGAAAGTAACCCAAGAAGAGTTCCAGAAAGGTTAAGAAGAAGGTTGGAACCGAAGCTAGTTGTTTCGTGCACATGAGGACTAATTCTTCCACATGAGTATTTGATACCGCATGCGGTTCTCACCTTTGTAATTTGTTATAGGGGATGAAAAGAAGAAAGAGTCTTTATAAAGGGAATATGATCCTCTGCTTAGGAAATGGAGCAAAAGTTGCGGCCGCTTTCCAAGGCGTTATCAAGTTGGACTTGGGGAATGCTTGCATTGTACTTGATCCAGTTTATTATGTACCTTATCCTGTAAATAATATTATTTCAATTCCCGTTCTTGATAATGAAAGATTTGATTTTTCTATATCGAATGGGAAGTTGGAAGCATTAAAGAATAGTTCTTTGATTGCTCAAGGTACATTAATAAATGGATTGTACATACTTGATTCTCAACCTTCACTAATGCACATTCAATCAAGTAAAAGAAAATTAGATATCCAAGAAGATGCCATTCTTTTGCATGCAATACTTGGTCATATCTCTAAGGATAGGATGAGCAAGTTAGAAGCTCTCAAAGCTAAATGTTAGTGGCTATTCCTACTTTATCCCCTTCACCGATGACTATAGTCGGTTCGGACACGTGTTTCTTATGAAGAATAAGTTCGAAGCCTTTGAAAAGGTCAAAGAGTGTAGGAGTAAAGTAGAAAAGCAATTGGGGCTAAGTATTAAAGCTTTTTTATTGAATCGAGGGGGAGAATACTTGAGCACCGAATTCTCGGATTATCTAAATGAGATTGGGATTCTCTCTCAATAGACTCTACTCGGAACACCCCAACATAATGGAGTAGCCGAGAAGAGAAATTGTACATTGTTGGACATGGTACGTTCCATGATGAGCTTTTTCGATGTGCCCATATCCTTTTAGGGATGTCCCTTACTTACGGCAGCGAAGTTACTAAATATAATACCTTCAAAGTCGGTGCCCAAAACACCATATGAGATATGGCATGGCAAAACACCCTCTTACCATTATCTTAAGGTTTAGGGATCTCCCGCCTATGTGAGACGGACAGTGGAAGATAAGTTGGATAGTAGATCCACCTTGTGCAAATTTGTGGAATACCCTAGAGAGTTTATGGGCTACTACTTCTATGATTCTTCGGAATAAAAGGTGCTTGTCTAGAGGAGCACCTACTTTTTGGAAAAGCGATTTCTATTTGATAGAAATGGCGTTGTTGTTAAACTTGATGAAGTTTAAGATGAACATGAAATCTCACAAGCGATGGAAACAAGCGAGCAAGTGGAGCCTAGTACACAACCTCTATATAGGTCGGATTGAATCAAGAAGCAACCCGAAAGGTTTGGATTCCTTCATGTGACTGGCCAATCGAATAATGATCTAAAGACCTATGAGGAAGCTATGTTGGACATAGATTCGGGACATTGGCTTGAAGCATGAGATACAAAATGGACTCCATGTACTCAAACAAAGTATGAACTTTATTAGATCCACCAAAGGGAATAGCTCTCATTGGTTGCAAGTAGATCTATAACCAAAAGCTTGGAGTAGATGGAGAAGTGATGACTTTTAAGGTGTGACTAGTGGCAAAGGGTTACACTCAAAGACCTAATATCAATTTCGAGGAAACCTTTTTCACTAGTCACTATGCCTAAGTCCATTCGAATTCTACTTGCCATAGCCGCATATTATGACTATGAGATATGACAAATGGATGTGAAAAATCATTTTCCTCAATGGTGACATTGAAGAAAAAATCTATATGGAATAACCACAAGGTTTTACATCTAAGGGGAGTGAGCAAAAGGTTTGCAAACTCTAGAGATCTATTTATGGACTCAAACAAGCGTCCCGAAGTTGGAACATACATTTTGACAAAACGATCATATCATTTAGCTTTGTCAAAAATATATATGAACCATATGTGTACAAGAAAGCTAGTGGGAGTTCAGTACAGTTTATTGTGCTTTATGTTGATGAAATCCTTCTCATTGGGAATGAGGTACGAATGTTAAAGTGTACTAAAGTGTCGTTATCTACACAATTCTTCATGAAGAACTTGGGAGAAGCATCCTACGTATTGGGAATATGTATATATAGAGATATATCTAAGAGGATGCTGGGGCTATCCCAAACTTTGTATATTGATAAGATACTAAAGAGGTTTAGTATGGAAAAATCCAAGAAGGGATTTCTTCCCATGGGACATGGCATTCGTCTCTCAAAGTCTGGGCCCCCAAGACTGAGGAAGAGAAATGAAGGATGTCTCACATACCTTATGCCTCCGCTATTGGTAGCATAATGTATGTAGTTCAATGTACAAGACTGGATGTGGCACACTTGCTAAGCGCTACGAGTAGGTTCCAATCTAATCTCGGTAAGAGTCACTGGATAGCCGTGAAAGCAATTCTTAAGTACTTGAGAAGGACTAAAGACTTATTTTTAGTATATGGCAATAAAGAATTAAAACTAGATGGGTTTTCGGATTTGAGTTTCCAATTCGATGTAGATGACCTCAAATCCACTTTTGGATTTATATTTTACCTCAATAGTGGCACGGTGAGTTGGAAAGGTTCCAAACAAGACACCACGATCGATTCTACCACTGAAGCAGAATATATTGATGCTTCAGAAGCTGCAAACGAAGGTGTTTGGATGAAAAACTTCATTCAATAGTTGAATGTAGTACCTAGCATTGCTGAGCCAGTTGTTGTCTACTGTGACAACACTAGGGCGGTAGTGCAAGCTAAAGAGCCAAGATCTCATCAGCGATCCAAGCACATTTTTAGGCGATATCATTTGATCCGGGAGATCATTGATAGAGGCAACATTCAAGTGGAGAAAGTTTCATCGGAAGAGAATATAGCAAATCCACTAATTAGACCCTTAGTGCAAAAGGCCTTTGAAGAACATCATGAGAAGATGGGTCTCAAGGTCATAGGCATTAGGTTTAGGGCAAGTGAGAGATTGTTGGAATAGTGCTCGGCATGCCAATTAGATTAGCCTTGTAAAAGCTATTTCCTTGTAAAACAATCTTGATTGAATGATATTCTTTATATGGCCATCTTCTTCTGATGCTCTTTATTACTTCACTTGCATTTGGATGAAGCCCCTAGATCACTTATGACTATGGGACTTGGTTAGTTTGTTGGGTGGTGATCATGGAATAAGTCTTACACGATCATGATCTTAAATCTTCCAAGTCATAGGATCTCGTGAGACAGGGCATCTAAGATCTGGATAGACTTGCATTAATGATGCATAAACCCAAAAGTTGGATATTGCTCTGTTCCTTGAGCAATCTGTATGAGATACGGGTACATGTTAGTGGGTGTTTGTTAGAGAATAAGGCACTAAAGACCCTTCGGTGAATCCACTAGATAGCCGTAGTAGCATGTTGATAGTGGTTAATTTTCCCACTTATGTTAGTACATATTATTAGTCCTCTGACCTGAGGATCCATGGTAACCTTGTGTTCGGTCCTCATGATTTGACTCTTCCTTAACCACATAGCAGGTCTTTCGATTTGAGGTTGGGTATGAGCTACTTCGGATAGAGGTTTGTGGGATCCAAGATGGAATCCGACCCCTCACTTTTGTGAGGGGCAAGTGCATCTTCTATGTGTTCTACAATTATCGATTCCAAGAAATCCTTGCGCAAGATGGTGTGACAATTTGAAAAAGGAGTTTTTCAAAGGTGAGGTCACATAAGGGAATCGAACACTGAGAATAGAGACATAGTATTGAGGCTATTAGGGAGCCAACATATATCTTGTCCTAGGCCTCTTTCGGGGAGATAGGAGACAGAAAGACTATATTTGCATGGTACGTGTAGAGCTATGATGGTTCCTCAGAATATTTATTTCAACTAATTAGTTGGGCTCCAGGGGCTTGAGGTTGGACATCGACCATGCAGATTAGGTACTCTTCAATTAATGAGATTAATTGAATTGAATCGATTAGTTTAAAAAGAGTTTTAAACTAAAATGAATATAATATATTCAAAAGTCACAAAGAGTTGTAAGCATATGCCCAATAAGTTGTAGAACCTATTGGATCACACATAGAAGCCAATTAGCTTCCAAAATTGGTAGACCAATTTTCAAAGTGTTTGAAAAATCACCCATTTGGTGACTGATTTTCAAGGATCCAATTTAATAGCCAATTTTGGTTTGGTTAATTTAACTGTTAATTTAAAGAGTTAAATTAGATCAATAATTAAGGAGTTAATTATTTGGTACCATGTTGACCATCAATTGGACAAGTTGACTTAAAGAGTTGAGTTGATAAATTTAAGCTTAAGAGTTAAGCTTATTTGATTTAAGAGATAAATAAAAGGTTAATATATTAAGTTAAAGTGTTTAATTTAATTGATGGGAAGAATACTTTTTGGAGGAAAAATTTAAATGAAGTGTCCATTTAAATTAGCATCTTAATTAATTTGAAATTAGATTGCAAATGTAATTGAAATGCACATGAAATTCAAGTAAGACTTAAGTTTGAATTTTGTTAACTTGGTATGCCACTTGGGCGGACACCTTGAGGAAAGCGTGATGCCAACTAGCATTACACCTTCCATCCTCTCTATATAGATACATAGGTTAAGCAAAATTCGGATATCACATTGCTGAAAGTATGAGAATTAGATTCTTGCATTCCCTCCAAAATCTCCCCCCCCTCTCTCTCCATGCATTACATCATGTGTTGAAGCTCTGCATTCCTTCTTCTTCCCAACCTGAAAATTGGCCTCCTCTACCTCATTTTCTCCTCTCTAACTCCAGCTTCTAGTAGAGGGAAATTGAAAGATTTTTTGGTGTTGGATCATATCAATAGAGGTAAGGCACTTGACTTGCTCGGTTTTGGAGACCCATCTGCAGCAGCTTTCGGTTGGCGAATTTTTCTAGAGTGATCCAGAAGTATTTTTGCTCCAATTTTTTTACAGTAGCTTCCCTTGTGTGTGGTATTACAAATTTAATTTGGTGATTTTTTAATCTGTATAGCTAGGGCAAAGGTTGCCGCTTTTCCACTGTGCTGATTCTAGATGGTTTCTAGATCCAAAAGAGATAGTTGATCTTCTCCTTTTTTTGAGCTACAAGAGGTAATTCTTTTTCCTAATTTAGATCTATAACATGAATAGATCCTTGGACGCTTGTGTAGCTTAGTTATTTTCAAGATTATGAAGTTATGATTTATGGATCCTAACGCTACTCTTGTCTTCAGATGCTTAGTGGCAATTTGATGATTTTACGATTTACAAAAGCATTGAAGAGAATATTAGCATTTGATTCATTTTGATATTGAAAACATAATTATGGTCTTTCAAGCATATTTTTCTCTTATTATTTCTTCAAATTTCTTACTCTCACTAGAAATTTGAGAAATCACATTTCCTGTGGGAATTAATGTCCACTAAACATTACTTGTGGACTAGGTAACTTTTACCAATTGCATCACCATGCAACCCTTAATGTGTTTTACCTCACTTTTCATATAGATCCACCACTTGTGTGCCATCTATATTTCTAAGTGTTAAGTCTAACCTACTATTCATTTTTAAATATGCACTCAGTATTGAACATCCCTCGACTAGAGTGCAAATGTAAATATCAAGTTATATTGAAAGGGTACCTCATGCTAAGGTAGTGATCATAACTTTCCACAAAAGTGCGTCCCTCAACTTGAGTGCTAACACACAGTCATGGTAGCATCTCATGCCACACATCTATTGGTAGAAGGCATGGATTACTAAACCTAATTTAAATTTGTCCATATTGACTTAATATTGAAAATACTTAAGGCCTCGTTTGGTTTCATTTTCATTTCCAATTTCCATTTCCATCATTTCTAAAATTTGAAAAGTTAGTTAGCGGAAATGAGTTGAAAATGAGTTTGTATTTGGACGAATTGTTAGAAAAGTAATGATTATGTTGGTTTTAATAGGTTGTAGGTGGAAAGATATAGAAATAATGGAATAGAGTGAGAAGATGTATAGGTCATTGGGGGAAAATATATATGTTACTGGAGAATGTGTTTTGAAAATGAAAAATAAAAATGATGTTGGATGAAAATATGTAAAAAGTGATGTGTTTCATTTTTGAAATAGTAGAAAATCAAAAAAGAGGCTATGGAAATGAAATCAATAAGTTAGGGGTTTGCATGCTTGGAAGACCATATCATTTTATCTTTGTTTATTTAAGTTCTCTACCTTAAGCATGCATCCTCATACATTAAAGGATAAATAAGTATAAATAAGTAAAATAGCTTAGCATGCATCTGAGATGGGATGACCATGAGCCTTGACCAAATAAAGTACTTTGAGCCATTAGTGCAACACTTGGTTGATTTGGATAGGGTTGTTAAAGGGGTTTAGATCCTATCTATTGCAAACTTTCATCATATACAAATGAGGGCTTCAAGCCTCCTACTAGACTTCCCATTCACATAGCAAAATGAACAACATTTACATGAAAAGGAAATCCTCACTTTACAAAATGCTCATTCTCATTACATTAAGAAGACAACATTTACAAAGTGAAAGGATAAGGGGCATGCAAACCCCAAGTGAATTACAACCCAAATAATCAACACTTGATTTATTTAAATTATATTTAAAAGCCTCATGATCATCCCCAATCATCTCATCATGCATTCAACAATTAAATGATTAATAACAATATTTGACATTCAAAACAATAATTAAAAATTCATCACATGAATCATTAATTGCTAGCAAGAAATAAGAGCATCACATGCATAATATTAGCTTGAATAATCCATTAAAAAAGTAATTAAAAATTGACATATAAGCATGCAAAAATGTCCAACATAATCTAGAAGAGTAGTATAACACCTATACTATGAAATGGATAAAACAAGATATTTTGAATACCAAAAATAACCACAAAAACAAAGAGCATGCTTATATGGACCCCCTATGGTGCACTCCTAAATGCTCCTGAAAGAGGTGTAAGGCTAAGAATCTGATTTAAAACATTTAAAAATTGAATTCTAACTTATCTTGCACCACCACAAGGATCTAAATCATGCATATATAGTGGATTTAGATTGTTACCTCTTGAGCAAAATCCAACCAAAGGTAGAAGAAGAGCTTCCTTTCCCGAGAGGAAACTGCTACTGTTGCAGCTAGGCATGATCAACATTTGATCTAGCAAATCACCCCGGAATTCAACCAAATCCAGACCAAATGAAAGTTGACTTAAAGAAGAGCGTCCAGATATAAAATTCACAACTAGAATTCTTTGGCTAGACCTCAAACAAAGACCTTAAAATTTTTGCTAGAACAGAGGATCACCAAAGTAAGCAATTTGTAATACGTCTTGCCTGTAATGTCAAAATACACACACCTTTGGACTATCCTTTCCTTCTCAATTTAGCTGGAAAAATCAAGATGGAAGAGAGCTAGGTTGAAGGCCAAAAATGGAGGGAAGGAAAAAGAGAGTGAAACCTCAACTCATGAAAGAATCACTTTTGGAGGGAATTTTTTATCTAACAATTAGATGCAAAAAGTGTGACTGATTTTTCTTGTTGGCTGCCACCTTCTATATTTATATATAGAGGGAGGATAGTGTGGCATCACACCTTCCTCAATAGGGGGTTTCCAACTAAGCATGCCAACTTGCAAGCTTAATTTTAAATTTCCCTCCAAAACTCATTCTTCTATTTAATTAAATTAAACACTTTCATTTAATCAAGTATTGACTTAACATTTAAGTCACCAAACTTAGCTCTTTAAGTTTGACTTGACTAGTTGATAATCATGTGGTACCAAATTAAATTAACAATTAATTTAATTAGCTCAATTTAACAATTAAATTGGTGAAACTGAATGACTAAAAATGCATCAAGATTTCTTCCTTACATTTTCGGTCCTCCTAGAATTTTTCTAATGCTTAGAAAATTTCTCCTCATTATTTAGGATTTCCAATAAGCTTCTGTGTGTGACCCATTAGGTTATATTGCTCATTAGACATGGGCTCACAACAATTGTGACTTTAGAATATCATATATTCACATTTATGATATTCACGTTAGTTTAAAACTCCTTTTAAACGAACCGACTCATATCAATTAATCTCTATTAATTGAAAAGTACCCAATCTCTATGGTCAATGTCCAACCTCAAGCCCATGGAGCCCATCAATTGGCTGAATGAATGTTTATGGTGAACCATTCTAGCTTTATGCGTACCATGCAAATACGCTCCTTTTGTCTCCTATCTCCATGAAAAAGGCCTAGGGCAAGATGTTTGTCGGCTCCCTAATAACATCAATGCTATGCATTTATTCTTAATGTTCGATTCCTTTTGTGACCCCATCTTTGGAAAATTTCTTTTCCAAATTGTCATACTGCTTTGGCCAAAGACTCCTTGGAATCGATCATTATAGAACACACAGGAGATGTATTCGCCATTCACAAAGACGAGGAGTCGGATCCCATCTTAGATCTCATAAATGTCAATGTCTAAGCAACTCATGCCCAATCACCACCGGAACGCTTGCTAAGTAGCTAAGGAGGAGTCAAAGCATGAGGACCTAAATAAAATGTTACAATGGATCCTTAGGTTAAAGGACTAATTATATGCACTAGCTTAAGCTGAAGAACTAGCCACTACCGACTTGCCACTACGACTATCCAGTGGGATCTCCGGGCAGGTCTCCAATGCTTTATTCTCTAACAAGCACCCATTAACATGCACCCATATTACATTTGGTTTGTTCATGGAATGGAGCAACATCCAACCTTTGGATTTATGCATCATTAGTGCAAGTCTATCTGAATCTAAGGAACCTCATCTCTTAAGATTCTACGACTTGGGATGTTTAAGATCACGACCGTGTAAGGCTTATTCCATGATCACCACCGAGTGATCTGACTAAGTCTTGTAGTTTTATGTGATCTAAAGGCTTCAATCATATGCCAATAAAGTAATATGAGCATAAGATAAAGATGGCCATATAAGAATAATATCATTCAATCAAGATTGTATCGCTAGTGAAATAGTTTATATGCCAATCTAATTGGCTTTTGCTGGGTACTATTCCAACAATCTCCCACTTGCCCTAAAGCCAATACCCTACAGTCTTAAGACCATCTTCATAAGATGTACTTCAAAGACCTTTGGCGATAGGGGTTTAGTCAGTGGATTTGCTATATTCTCTCTAGAGGCAATCCATTCCACTCGGATGTCACTTCTAATCAAATGATATCATATATCAAATGACAATGCCTCAAAATATATCGCGCCATAGTTGTCACAAAAGACAACCACAGGCTCAGATATGCTAGGCACTACATCCAACTCTTGGATGAAGTTTTTGATCCAAACACCTTCCTTTGTAGCTTCCGAAGCCGCAATATATTCTGCCTCAGTGGTTGAATCAATCGTGGTGTCTGGTTTGGAACTCTTCCAACTCACCGCACCACTATTAAGGTAAAATTGAATATAGAGGTAGATTTTAGGTCGTCTACATCGAATTGGAAACTTGAATCTGAAAACCTCTCAGGTTTCAATTCTCCATTACCGTACACTAAAAACGTCTCCTTAGTTCCTCTAATGTACTTAAGGATTGTCTTAATGGCTATCCAGTGACATTCAGCAGGGTTAGATTGAAAGCAGCTCGTGACACTCAGAGCGTGCGCTACATCCGCTCTTGTACATTGAACCACATACATTATGCTCCATAGAGCGGACGCATAAGGTATCCAGGACATCTTTTATCTTTCTGTCTCAGTCTGGGGGGGCCATACACTTAGATGAATACCATGTCCTATGGGAAGGAATCCCTTCTTGGATTCTTCCATACTAAACCACTTTAGTATTTTGTCAATGTACTGTGATTGGGATAGCCCCAGCATCCTCTTCGATCAATCTCTATAAATACGTATTCCAAATACGTAGGATGCTTCTCTCAAATCTTTCATGGAGAATTAAGTAGATAACTACACTTTAGTCTGATCTAACATTTCTACCTCATTCCCAATGAGAAAGATGTCATTGACATAAATCACACTAAACTATACACAATTTCCACTTATCTTCTTGTATACACATGGTTCATACGCATTTTTGATAAAGCCAAACGACTTGACTATACTATCCAAATGTATTTTCCAAGATCGTGACACTTGCTTGAGCTCATAAATGGACTTTTAGAGTTTGCAAACCATTTGCTCATTCCCTTTAGATGTAAAACCTTGTGGTTGCTCTATATAAATTTCTTCTTCAATGTTGCCATTGAGAAAAATGGTTTTCACATCCATTTACAACATCTCATAGTCATAATATGCGGATATAGCTAGTAGGATCCGTATGGACTTAGGCATTGCAACTGGTGAAAAAGTTTCCTCGAAATCAATATCGGGTCTTTGAGTATAACCTTTTGCCACTAGCCGGGCCTTAAAGGTCACTAACTCTCCATCGACTCCAAGCTTTTGCTTATAGATCCACTTGCAATCAATAGGAACGATTCCCTCCGGTGGGTCTACCAAAGTCCATACTTTGTTGGAGTACATGAAGTCCATTTCGGATCTCATAGCATCAAGCTAATGTCTCAAGTCTATGTCCAACATAGCTTCCTCGTAGGTCTTTGGATTTATATCTAATTGACTCGTCTTATAAAGAAATCCAAACCTTTTAGGTTGCTTCTTGATTTGGTCCGACCTACATACATGATGTGTTTAAAGCTCGCTACTTATTTCCATCATTTGTGGGATTTGATCATCTTGAACTTCATCAAGTTCAACAACAACACCTTTTCTATTTAATAGAAACTCCTTTTCTAAAAAAGTTGCATTCCTCAAGAGAAACATTTTTTGCTCTGAGGGATCATAAAAGTAATAACCCATAGACTCTCTAGGGTATCCCAAAAACTTGCACAAGGAGGATCAACTATCCAGCTTGTCTCCCACTAACCTCTTGACGTAGGCGGGAGACCCCCAAACCTTTAGATATTAGTAAAAGGGTGTTTTCCTATACCATATCTCATGTGGTGTTTTTGACACGGCCTTTGAGGGTACTACATTTAGTAGCCTCGCTGCCGTTAGCAAGACGTATCTCCAAAAGGATATAGGCACATCGAAGAAGCTTATCATGGAACACACCATGTCTAATAAGGTATGATTTCTCCTCTCGGCTACTCCGTTGAGTTGGAGTGTGCTTGGTGGAGTCCATTGAGAGAGAATCTCATTCTCTTTTAGATAATCCAAGAATTCGATACTTAAGTATTCTCATCCTCGATCCGATCAAAGATTTTTAGTACTAAGTCCCTTTTATTTTTCTACTTCACACCTATACTCTTTAAACTTTTCAAAGGCTTTGGACTTGTTCTTCATAAGATACATATGTCCAAATCGAGTGTGATCATCAATAAAGGTGATGAAGTAAGAATAGCCTCCTCGTGCACTAACTCTTAGTGGACCGCACATATCCATATGGATCAAATTCAAAAGATTTGTGGTTCGCTCAGATTGTCCTACAAAAGGAGCATTGGTTATTTTTTCCTTTAAACAAAACTCACAAGTTGGAAGTTCCTCAATGCCACTAACATGCTTTGAGAGCTTCTATCTTGTTCATCTTATTCTTAGAGATATGGCCAAGTCTTACATGCTATAAAAAAACATCTTCTTGGATATCTAATTTTCTTTTACTTGATTGAATGTGCATCAGTTAAGGTTGGGAATCTAATATGTACAATCTATTGTTTAATGTACCTTGTACAATTAAAGAACCATTCTTTAATGCTTTCAACTTCTCCTTAGATATAGAAAAATCATATCCTTCTTTATCTAATTCGGGAATTGAAATAATGTTCTTAACAAGATTAGGTACATAATAACAAGGATCAAGTACAATTTGGGAGTTTCCTAAGTCTAACTTGATTACGCCTTGGACCATGGTTGCAACTTTTGCTCCATTTCCTAAACGTAGGATCATATCCCCTTTTGAGACTCTTTCTTCTTTCTAACCCTTATAATGAATTACAAAGGTAAGAACTGCATGCAGTATCAAATACCCATGAGGAAGAACTAATTTTCAAGTGCACTTCAATGAAGTACATATCATTTTCAAGAGTAGCAAGATAACCTTTGTAATTTCTTCTCCAATGGCCTTTTTGCAACAATAGGAACATATAGCTCCGATTTTAGCATCTTTGTTATTCTCAATTCCCGTTGAACTTTTCAAAGTTTGTTTCCCTTGGGAGGAAGAACTTTTCTTCTCTTTACCTCCTTTTCTAGCACCCATAAGGTCCATAGACTTGGAAGAGGAAACAAGTGTAAGAGGCTTGTCTTTGTTTATAGTCTCCTCGGCGATTACTAACATATTAACTAATTCATTAATCGTTACTTCTTGCATCAACATGTAGAAGTTCATGATGAATTTGTCAAATGAGTTAGGTAATGATTGAAGGATCAAATCCACAAGGAGCTCATTATCCATGACAACGCCTAATTGATCGAACCTCTTAATGAGAGTGATCATTTTAAGCCCATGTTTATAGACATAAGTGCCCTCAATCATTATATTTCTAAAGAACTCCCTAGATAAAACGAACCGTTCGTGTCTAGTTTGAACACCAAACAATTCTTGTAGGTGTGTATAGATATCATGTGCACATCTCATGCTCCAGTGAGTCTCTTGAAGCTCTTTAGACATAGAAGCCATCATAAGGGATCATGTTTGCATATCAACATCCACAAACTTCGTGAACAATTCACGTGCCTTATTGGTGGCATTATTGCTAAGGGTAACTAGCGGACTATGATCAAGCATATAAGTCCTCTTTTCGAAATCAAGAATAATATTGAGGTTTCTCAACCAATAGCGAAAATTGGGCCCGGTTGGTATATTGGTTTCCAAAATTGTTGTGAGTGGATTTTTAGCCATTTTGAGTTTGAAGATTTCACAAATCTACAAAAAAGTGATAAAAGAGAATATAAGCATGTGATTGAATTTTGATATTGCAAAAACATGTTTGTGGTCTTTCAAGCATGTTTTCCTCCCACTATTTTACCAAATCCTTCACCCCTTTAGAAGAATTTGGGAAATCATATTTCATAGTGAGAATCAAGACTCCTAAGACTTGCAAGTGGACCCTCGTAACCGAGTGCCATCCACAAGCAATCTAAGGATAAGCAATATTTGCTAATTATATCACATGCAACTCTTAATATATTTTGCCTCACTTTTCATGTAGACCCACAACTCATGCGACATCTACATTACTAAGTGTTAAGTCGAACCTACCAATCAAACTTTGATTCAAGACCTCTCCACAACATCCCCCGTGATCGAGTGCTAAGTGTGGGTAGCCTCAAATCAAAGGTGCATTGAATTCTAAGTATATTCTCACAGCTTTCCTCCTAAGTGTGAACCCCGTGGCTGAGTGCCATCACACAAATTCGGTAGCATCAACATAGAATATATTATTGGTAGAAGGCATGGATCAATTGAAACTCCTTTTAATTTATATCCATGTTGACTTAATATTTGAAAAACACTTAGACATTCTAAGTGGAGGGATTTTCAACTTGCTTGCCAAGATCTCACCAATTTTATCTTCTTATTTAGGTTTTCTATATCCTAATCCATGCATCGCATACATCAATAGGATATGAAAAGCATAAATAAGTAAATGTACCTAGCATGCTCCTAGGGTGGGATGACCATGAGCCTAACCAAGTGATGTACTTAAAGCCATAGGTGCATCACTTAGTTGATTTTAAGGGTTTGATTAAATCTAGCTATTACATGAGTGTCTCTCATACATTCATAGGTCTTAATAAGTTTCCATTGCTCCTTGTAACAATTACATGAGAAAGGAATCATCACTCTTAGTTGTTTTACTCTCATAACATTTACAAGATAGAATTTAAGAAGCATGCAAGCCCCAATTTAATACAACCCATTTCGATAACTTTGAAATAAATAAAATCAATATGAAAGGCTCATGATCATCCCCATTCATTCATCATCCACTCAACAATTAAATGAATAATAAATAAATTAAGAATTGACATTTAATTCCAACAATTAAATGCTTATCATATAAACAATTAATTGGCCAAGCAAAAACAAGCATAACATTTATGCATCCTATTTTTGCAAAAATTGGGGTGTAACTTAAATTTGACCTTAAAAGCAAGTAAAGATGTCCAACATTTTTTTGAGTACTTACACAAAAATTGTGCATTGAAAGTGTATGGAAAAATCAAGTTTTGGAGGGCAAAAATGCATAAAATGGCAAATCAGTCACGCCATGGCAGCCTTAGGCGGGCCTACTACAAGGCCAACCATCCAGGTAGGCTGCACGGGCACTACAGTAACCGTTCTGCCCAGCTAAGGGCTGGCTAGGATGCTTCCGCAAGGTGCATAGGCCACTGTTTTACCACGTTTTTGCCTTTTTCCCTTCCCAAACCTTATTGACACTTCTATAACATAATTCCATACATTTTATGATAAATTTCCAAATTGAATTCTAACTTATCTTACACCACCACAAGGATCTAAATCATGCATATATAGTGGATTAATGTTAGATTGTTACCTTTTGAGAAAAATCTAACCAAAGGTAGAAGAAGAGCTTCCTTTCCTGAGAGAAAACTGCTACTGGTGCGGCTAGGCGTGATCAATGTTTGATCTAGCAAATCACCTCAGAATTCAACCAAATCTAGACCAAATGAAAGTTGACTCAAAAAGGAGCATCTAAATATAAAATTTACGACCAGACTTCTCCAACAAGACCTCAAATAGAGACCTCAAAGTTTCTACTAGAATAGAGGATCACCAGAGCAAGCAATCCATAATATGTCTTGCCTCTAATATCAAAGTCCACACACCTTTGGACTATCCTTTCCTTCTCAATTTAGCTAGAAAAATCAAGAAGGAAGAGAGCTAGGTTGAAGGTCGAAATGGAGTGAAGGAAGAAGAGAGTGAAACCTCAACTCATGAGAGAATTACTTTTGGAGGGAATTTTTGATCTAACAATTAGATGCAAAAAGTGTGATTGATTCTTCTTGTTGGCTGCCCCCCTCTATATCTATATATAGAGGGAGGATGGTGTGATGCCAAGGTGGCATCACACCTTCCTTAAGGGGGGTTGGCAACTAAGCATGCCAACTTGCAAGCTTAATTTTAAATTTCCCTCCAAAACTTATTCTTCCATTTAATTAAATTAAACACTTTAATTTAATTAAATATTGACTTAATATTTAAGTCACCAAACTTAACTTTTAAGTTTGACTTGACCAATTGATAATCATGTGGTACCAAATTAAATTAATAATTAATTTAATTGGATCAATTTAACAATTAAATTGATGAAATCGAATGACTAAAAATTGCATCAAGATTTCTTCCACATTTTCGGTCCTCGTAGAATTTTACTAATGCTTAGAAAATTCCTCTTCATTGTTTAGGATTTCCAATAAGCTTCTGTGTGTGACCCATTAGGTTCTATCGCTAATTGGACATGGGCTCACAACAATTGTGACTTTAGAATATCATATATTCACATTTACGATATTCACGTTAGTTTAAAACTCCTTTCAAACCAACCGAATCATATCAATTAATCTCTATTAACTGAAAAGTACCCAATCTCTATGGTCGATGTCCAACCTCAAGCCCGTGGAGCCCAACAATTGGCCGAATGAATGTTTATGGTGAACCTTTCTAGCTTTATATGTACCATGCAAATACAGTCCTTCCGTCTCCTATCTCCATGAAAGAGGCCTAGGGCAAGATCTTTGTTGGCTCCCTAATAGCATCAATGCTACGCATCTATTCTTAATGTTTGATTCCTTTTGTGACCTTATCTTTGGAAAATTTCTTTTCCAAATTCTCTCACTGCCTTGGCCGAGGACTCTTTGGAATCGATCATCATAGAACACACAGGAGATATACTTGCTTTTCATAAAGATGAGGAGTCGGATCTAATCTTAGATCTTATAAACCTCCATATCTAAGCAAATCATACCTAATGACGCCCACTAAGTGGCCTAGGAAGAGTCAAAGCAAGAGGACCTAAACACAAGGCTACAATGGATCCTCAAGTCAAATGACTAATTATATGCACTGGCATAAGCTGAAGAACCATCCACTACCAACTTGCCACTACAACTATCTAGTGGGATCTCTAGGCGGGTCTCCTGTGCCTTGTTCTCTAACAAACACCCACTAATATGTACCTATATCACATGTGGTTTGCTCATGGAATGGAGCAACATCTAACCTTTGGATTTATGCATTGTTAGTGGAAATCTATCCAAATCTAAGATACCCCGTCTCTTAAGATTCTATGACTTGGGATGTTTAAGATCACGATCATGTAAGACTTATTCCATGATCACCATCGAGTGAACTAGCCAAGTCCTGTAGTCTTATGTGATCTAAGGGATTCAACCATATGCCAGTGAAGTAATATGAGTATACGATGAAGATGACCATATAAGAATAATATCATTCAATCAAGATTGTATCACAAGTGAAATAGTTTACATGCCAATCTAATTGGCTTGTTGGGCACTATTCCAATAGCTCTTTCGCTAACTTTTGTCTTTCAAAAACTCTTGGACACTTCCAAACCAAATTTCATCTACACTTTACAATTTTCATAATTTAAATAATTTTAAAAATAAAAGTAAACTCTTCTTAGATGCTCAAAAATTAATGACAAATTGAATCAACATTCAACAAAAGGAAAATGCAAGGAAAATCAATCTAATTGAATCAAAATCATGCCAAATCTCTATCTAGCATTGAAATATCATACCAAATCAACATTTAGCATCTAATAAAGCCAAATCATCATTTAGCATATGAATTAAATTCATCATCATCATCATCTAAATAAACATATAGCATAATGGATAGAAATCAATTCGAATCAAGCAAGATACATATGCATCCATCTCAAATTCTTCAATATCCATTAATTGGATTAAGAATTCAAGGCAAGATTCAATTCACCACATGAACCAAGTCAAAAAAATCTAAGTTAAGAACAAGAACCTGGCTTTGATACTACTTGAAAGGTGTAGGAGATTTGAAGAGCCAAGTGCAACAAAATTTAAAAGTATAATCACAGTTTTGGATTAGGGAAGTTACCTTGAAGAGGAAACTAAGATTGGATGCACAAGACTAGATGCTAAAATTCTGCCAAAAAACTTTCAACTCACTTGTACTCAATTGTTCACCTCTTTCGAAGGCAGAAGTAAAGTTAAGTGTAGCATTAGGATCCAATAAATAAAGCCCAAAAATAGGTAAACTAACTAGGCTACACTCGAGACCAAGGATCTAATCATGCTTTAAATTCATATTTGGATGAAGGATTACCTTGAATGCTCAAAATCCAAGGAAAGGAGAAAGAACACTTCAACACTTGAAAACTGTCTTCCAATGGTACAACAGGTTCTTGACAATAGTTGCCTATCACCTCAAAATTGGTTGAAATTTTGACACAAGATCACCAACCACTACAACAAATTACACTTTTAGTAACGAATAATTTTGTTACCATAACGCTAAAATTCGTTACCCAAAATATTGGTCACGAATTTTTTGATACTGAAGTTTAGTGCCCTAATGCCCGTCGCAAAAAGTCTTAGTAATGAAATTTATGGTTCGTTACGAATGATGACCTTATGGCGACGAAATGTATTGTCACAAAAAGTTTCGTATTAGTGACAAAACAATGTTAGTTACAATAGAATTTTATAGCATGACGAAATACTTAGTTACCAAAACGTTGGCCGTTTTGTCGCCTTATATTTTTCGTTACCAATGCATATTATAATAATATTATTTATTTATTTTAGTTTCGTTACAAATTATTTGTGTAACAAAAAAATTGGTTACAATTAGTTAAATAATATTTTTATTTTAATAAGCTTGTCGTTACTAATAGAATACATAATTAACAAATTCGTTACAAAAGATATTAAGAGTTTTGTTACAATTGGTAAATACAACTAAATGTTTCGTTACCTATGACTTGTAAGATTAAAATATTTTGTTAAAAATAAGCAATGAATTGGTTACAAATAATTAATGTCTTAATTAAGATTGAGTAATTATTTGTTACAAATCGGTAAATAATTTGTTACGAATAAGTAAAATAATTCGTTACGGATACATAAAATTAGGTTGTTACGGTCAAGAAAGGTGACCAACAAATTTTGTCACCAATAACTTGTTTTTGTAACAAAATAATTTCGTTGCAGAAAGTGTTTTTTCTCCTATTCAATAGCTGAATTTGGATATGAATGTGTAGAAGAAATTAAAATGTGAAGTATACCAACTTCCTAAATATAAATAATTCAAAGTCATTCTTTCAGTAAACAAAAGAGCAAGCACATTTATCCATCTATAGACATAATACTAACCACATTCATCCATCCATAGGCATAAATATAATTTGAAAACATTAATCCCAAATTCAAGCTAGCTACCAAAGCCATGATAACCAAATGGGTATATGAGTCAAACAAAAGTGATGAGTTTTGAGGAAGTATTATCATTCAAGTGACAAAAGAGAAATGCAAAATATCTTCCTTAATCCTCGTCAACTTCATCAGAAAGTGGGCTACTTCCAACAACCTGCAAAAAATGATTGCACGACACACTGTGAATATGAAGAACTTCAAATTAGATATTACATATGTTTAACCAATTAATATACATCTATTTTTTCTTAGATTGGATAAGTAAGGTACATAGGAAAAATAAAGGGATAATATAACATCAAAAAAACATGCCAAAAATAATAGCACAATTCATAGCAGGAAATTGCAATACCCAATAAAAGATTTGTATGATATCATCTCTTGTCCAACATAAACTACACAAAATATCATAGAAGATAATATTGAACATAAAAAGACATTTCATTTAATTCGTTAGCTATATTACCAAATGAGTCATATTTTTTTTCTAATAATACGACTTTAAATGGAAAATTCCATAATAATCTCCAAACTAAAAGTTCTCCCAATTATTTACATATATGAGAACTCACATGTTGAAAGACAACACGGTAAAATTCTAAAAATTATAATTCTTGTAACTTAAGTAAACTCAACTAATCATTATAAACATGACAAGTGACAAACAATCAAATAAAACAACAATATAAGGCCTCAATGTTCATAACTCGAAATTTGTCATTCTTAATTTTGATTATCATATATCACAAAATTTCATATACGCAAAATTCAAGTAAAATCATATTACATCATAAGAACATACTTACCTTCAAGTGAGTTTGTCTTGAAACGCCACCAAGAGCTACTTCAGCTCGGTCTGACTGTCTTTAAGGCTTGCTATTTCTGCAGCTTGTTGTTGGCATTGCTCTTGTTGAGTTTTGATGAGATCCAATGCACTTTCTTAGTCATTTTCAGCTTTGTTCAATTTCTCTTTCATTACTTCAAGTTATATAGCTTGAAGTCTCATCTTCTTGCTTCCTTTAGACGGTACAACTCCATGACCCATGCCTCTCTCATATCCTGTCCGTGTGCCAAATGACTCCTTAATAATATCCCTTTCAGAAACTTCCTGGAGTCCTTCTTCTAGTGCTTTATCCCTCATCCTTCTCATTTCATCCCATCACGAGCATAAATATATATATATATAAGTACATACTTATATATAGGGGATATTTTATTATAGAACATGAACTCACATGCTTGTTCGCAGCTGTAGCATTCACATACTCTCCGCTACCTTTCTTCATATGAGTGGCTTCAAAATTGTCCACTGCGCTTTGATTTTCCTTTGCAATTGTAAGTAGAAGTTTTAGTACAAAAATTTATATAATAACAAGAGAAAATATAAATAAAAGAAAGTTAAAATGCTATGTTACCATTTCCATTAATCGTACAGTGAATGGTATAGAACTGGATGTATAACAGTATGGCATAAGTGCTCTATTTCTTAAATTGAACCTTGATCTTTCCTGCATTTACATATAATTATGTGAAGATGTAAAAAAACAAACTTATGTCAATTTTGACTTGATATATTTTAAAGTGCGCTTCGATTTAAAGCCCAAATATAGCAAATTTCAGCTTCAAATTGAAAGTTGAATCTCAATTTGAAGCTCAAACTGACCAACCTAAAACTAATCACACTTAGGTTAGTTTCAGCTAAATATTGCCCTCAAAATTACATTAGTTTTCAGCTCGAAATTGAACTGAAAATCTGTCTAGTTTAAGGTCAATTTTACCTTGAACCTACATTTTAATGTCATCCTAAAATTGAGGTGAAACTGGACAGAGTTTGAGCTAAGTTTCAAGCTAAAACTAGGATTACTTCCATGTTGAAATTAGGCTTCAATTGGTCTTGATTACATGCAACAAATAATTATATGAAATAACCAACAAAATTAATCCAACATTTGTCCCATCTACTTACAAAAATAAAATGCATTAGCATCCAATTAACGAAAAATAATAAAAATTATGCAACAAATAATTGTATAAAATAACCAATAAAAGCAAACTAACATTTATCCCATCTACCTACAAAAAAATCAAATACTCCAGCATCTAAGAAAAGAAAACTAACAAAAATGTTCAACAAAAAATGACATCAAATAACAATCAAACCAAACCAACATTTAGAATTCAAGCATTTATTCCATCTACTTATAAAAATGATATACATCAACATCCAAAAAAAAAAAAAAAAAATTCTTAGCAGCTAAAAAGAAAAGGTAATTGCTCATCATCAACATGCAATAAATAAAACCCCCAATATTGCCAACAACAGTTATTATGTAACTAAATACCTTAAACTTAGCATCTCCAAATACATCACATAATCCCAACCATTTGTCTTGTGGGATCCAATCAAAAGGCACCTCACTCCTTGGATCCACACTATTTTGAACCATTTTCCTATACATCTCACTCAATCTTCCCTTAGAATGATTGTAGCTGTCCGCAAACATGTCCTCTACATACATTGTGACCACAGGATCATTATGCCATCCTTTGATTGAAAATCATTGCTAGGAATACATTAAATTAGACACAAAGTCAATCATTAAGATAATAAATATCCATGCACATATAATAAATGGAAAACTTAAAAATTTATCAAATAGGTAATGAACTTACATCTAGTCTAGCATACACAGGCAATTTATCATGTTTTGGAACTTTTTTCCATGTTGTTTTTCAATCAAGTTTAGGACTATGGCGAACAATAATACCAATCACATTAGATAAATGGGAAGCATACTTGATCAGCCTCTTTAAGCCCTCGAAAAATTCAATTTCCAACACTTTGCCCCCCTTAATAAAATCATAAATAAGAAAATTTAAGTGAACGCATTGCAATATTACACATAACATATTGAAGGTACTAACACTTACATTTTTTCCAATTTCTCTCTCTATTTCCTTGCCTGTTCTTGCACTGCGGCCTCTTTTTTTGGTGGGACCTATTTTTTATTTATCAATATACAAATATAAAAATAGTAGACATGATTATAAATTATATGAATTAAAAAAGTTAATTTGATGTAGATGTATTAACCTGTGGTCAGGGTAGGATCTGTAGTTCCAATCTCTCCAATACCTTCTTCAGGGAGTAGAGTTCCTAAAGATTGAGTCCCTTCTTGTGGCTGAGTACCTGATGATGGAGGAATCAATGGTGCATCTATTGATGGTGATGGCATGGCATGAGGATTTGAAATAGCTGGAGATGTTTGTTGATTAGCTGCAGCACTCCTAGTTAACACATGGAGTTACTTGGTGGTGTATAGCTATAAGGTCAGTCTGAACGACAGCTGGAGAAGATTCTTGTTGGTTTGTAGACAAAGAAGTCTAACTCATAGTCATAGGTGGAGATGTGGAAGGATCTACAACTGTCATAGGCTTTGGAGGTAGAGGAAACAACTTCCTACTTGTACTGGTGGTACTCTTGGTTGTCGGCACATCAAAAGTTGAAAGTTGATTTCTAGTGAAATGTGGAGATTTGCGCAGAGGTGTGGCATTAGCAATTTTTATGGTTGAAGGATTTTGAGTGCCTTCATTCATCTTTGATAGAGCATTCCTAGTTATTGGACAATGCAACATAACTACCTTAGGTGGCATTTTAACCGCAAAAAAGGAAAAAAAGAAACAAAATAAATTAATGGGTCTAACCTAATTACAACATTCATTTGATTACTTGATTATGATTATAGACGTAAAAATTTGTGTTGAGTTTATAAGATTAAATTAATTAAATTAATTTTTATCATTAATTAAAAATTAATTAATTTAATCCAACAAATGTACACAATTAATTTAATTATCTTGTGATCCAACAAGAAAACTTAAATCTTTTAAAATTAATGGACGTTAATTACAAAATTAATATTTAATTAATATTAAATAATACATTCTTTTCAAATTGGAAATTAGCTTTACTATTAGTAAATACTTTTAAATGAAGACACAGTAAAGACTTAAGTCTTTGTGGACATGCATGATATTCAAAATTTTTAAATAAGACAAAGCCAATTAGTTAAAATTACGTAGTTAACTATCAATTTGTAAATATAAAAATTAACTAAGAATCAAGAAAGCCTTTGTAGCTTATCCTCGAATGATGCCCACAAACCAACATGATAATCCTATATATGTTTTAATTATGCCAATATATATCTGAGCTTCAATATCATATAGGGGTTTACATATTGGTGAAGAATAAAGCACATAATTATATATTTGTATAATATTGTTTGGTTCTCATGCATAACCCAATAATTGCACTTTAATACTATTCAACATAGCTCTAGAAATAGAAATTAAGGCATAAAAGAGAAATAATTCATATATTAAAAGAGTAAAGCAATAGAACATAGAAATTTACTGTATTAACTTGTAGCAAGTTGGCTTGAAGCCTTGAACTATGTTTTTAATCTCTTCAGCTAGAACAGGCCTAAGTAGTTGGCTTACATCAGGGGTAGGCAAAAACTCCTCTATTGCTGAAAGCCTCTGCAAATTTACATAATTGACACTGAAATTAGGAGTAGAGAAAAGAAGAAAGTGGAAGACTACAAAAACAGACACAAATAACTAGAAGAAGAAATGCCATCTATCCAAATGCTAAACGAAGCAATCATATAACTGAGGTCCAATCCAACACGAAATGAGACATCCGATAACTGAATTGCATGTTGCCTAGATAGAATCTAAAAAGTTATGTGGCCCATCAATTAAATATAGACGCTTCAAGGCGCTGCAATTGTCCAGAGTTTGCCCAAATCAATCTATCAAAATGAACATCTACAAAAGGGGGAAATCCAGCTTATTGGTGACTTGGGGTACAGCTTAATGATGAATATCATGCCAAAAGAAACCCATTATCATTTTCTTACAATGATGTGTCGCATTACTAATTTGCTTAAAGTTGTGTCTGTATTTATGGAAATTCGCCTAGATGCAAAATTCCCGTTTAAAGACATCTAACCTCGAAAATAATTGGACCCAATTTAACATGCAACCTCCAAAATAGTGAAGACTTTGACAGCAAGAAATTTTTAGGGGGTAAAAAAGGAAGAAGGGAGAAAAACTAATTGAGCGACTGTCTGAACCCACCCGCATTATCAAAGAATTTTTCGTTGATAAGAATTTTGAGGAATTTTTTGTTGACAAGAGCAGTACCTCAGATTATTTTATTCCTAATTTTCTTCCTGCTTTTTCAAAATCTCCCCCGGAGTTCTATCCAGCCTATCTACAATTTTACGTTGTATATCCTAGACATAATTGGGAACTGTTCGCATAAATATCCATCTATCATATCCTGCAAAAGAATTGCAAAGATTCATTTCATTAGCCATTAACAGAAAGCTTACTTGGGGAAAACAAGAAAGGAAGATGTAATATGCAAACAGACTCAACTGAGGCAATTATTGTGTCCGCCAAGAAAAAAGACTCAACAGAGGCAACTGAGGTAAAAAAAAAAAAATGAAGGTATATTAAACAGATGGCTACTTGGGCATTACAACAGAGTCTTTTAACCACAACAGAGGCTGCTGTCACAACAGAGGTAGTGTATACAGTATTGTTACTGCTCCTCTACATTCTATTGCCGGAATAGAGTAACACAAACTTGTAGGATTATAGACTTGCAATAAACCGTTGTCCACACAGAAATATGCTAACACAAACAAAGGGCTTTGGGATATTCAAGCCATTTAGTGAAAATCGAGTGAGCAGTAGCAACGGCGAATGGTGAACGACGACCGAGGAGGTAGCAACGATGAACAGTTAGCAGCAGAACCAACGTGAACAGTGAACACCGAGCAGTGAACGGTGAGAAGGAAGCAGATTTTTGCTCAGGCTATAAATCTGGTTCGAGCAGGGAATGAAAATTTGGAGAATTGTGTGAAATTCAACCTTCTTGGCTTCTTCAGCAACCTATTCCTAAGTCCATAGTACCGGAATCCAAATCAAGTTTGAATGATTTTATCTTTCAACCAACTGTAGCTAGCTATCTCATTGCAGGAAGCAAAGTATTTTGGCATCCTTTTCTCACATTTTTTAATTTTTAAATGTTTTATTATTTTTTCTATCAAAAAAATGCAAGGTCATTTTGTTTTCTTCACCCTTTTGCTGAACAACTACACGTGCACACACTCTTATTTTAGTTTTTATTGGAATTTAATATTAAATTAATTTAATATTTAAAAAGAAACTAGATGCTACAAATTTTTTATCTGGTTTTTGCTAGAGTTTTCAATTTGGATTTGTTTAATTTATCTACCAAACTATGAAAAGTGCTACTTTTACTTAAACCTGCATATTATTATTATTAATTTTATTTTTCATGTTTAATAACGTAATATATATTTATTAGTAAAAATAAAAAGTAATATTTAATTATTTATTGACTCGTGGGCCCAAGCCTAAATACAGACGGCTCAAGATCAACTCACATTAAAGCTCGAGCCATATTTGAACTCGAGTAAAGCTAGATTGAGAATGACTCGTGAGACTCATGAGCCGACAAGACTCGTATGCACCCTTAGACTAGGTAAATATTTTTAAAAAATTAAAAAAAAATTAAAAAATCTATTATATTAGATAACATAATTTTATAATTTTATATATATTTTAAAACTATCATCCTAACAATATAATTTAATTTCAAATAAGCACTTAATTAATGTTAATCATTTCAAGATAATTCTAATATGGTTTAAATCAGTTTGAACAATATAAATTAATAAATTTTAAATAAATAAAATAAGTCCAAATAATTTTTTTCAGTTAATACTTAATAATATATAGAAAAAATATTTTACAACAGATAATGTTATTTTAATAACTTTTTACAAAAGGGCAATTTGGTTATTTAAAAACTTCAATCCATTTAAACTGGTAATTTCTATTTATCAACCATTAGAATTGAATCAAGAAGGGAATGGCGATTCCATTCTTTTCTTATTCCTTATACATACCAATCATAAGATAAAATATACCAACATCATTCTATTCCTAAAATCATTCCATTCCCACCTAATTCCATTTCTACATATGTATTGTACCGTTAAATGGAGATAAAACGAAAAGTATTTCATAATTCAATTAAATATATGGGGGTAAAAAATAATTTTATTAAACTTATAACTATATTGCTAAGTTTATATTACAATGTCATGAGTATTTCAAAATAATTTCATTTCCAACTATATTAATGTTATACAAGTTGATCAATTTCACAACAATTTGCTTGCATTCCGTTAGAAAATTTTCAATAAATGCATGCTTAAATTGTCCACATTAATATATCGTTAGTATAGAATATTTTAATTTTTTTGTAAACAATTTTTCTAAAATCTTTTTGTTCAAAATCAATGTCCTAATAAATAATAACAAAGAATAGAATTACATTTTGACCCCCAGAATAATACCTTATAATTCATCTTATAATATAAGATAAAACAAATAATATTTGTATATACTATTTATACACAAAATGGAGGGAGGAGCTGATATTTGGAGGGAATAAAAAATAATAGGGGAATTCGTTTTTGGAGGGAATCTCATTTTTTGAAGGAAATATAATATGTAGACCAACTAATTCTTAAAGACAACTTGTTCAAGTCCATGAAAGATAATAATTATTATATTTAATAGGGTAAAATCTACTTTATCCCCTTGTACCAAATTTCATCTCACTTTACCCCCTATATACTTTTAATTGCATCATTTTGTCTCCCTGTACTCTCAGTTTTACTTCACTTACTTTAATACCATTAAAGCATCTTTAATTTTTGGTAGCAAATCAAGCAAAAATGGTTTATTGGATTTATGTTTGAAGATATATTTTATATTTTATTGGAATTTACAAATAAAATAATTTAATATTTAAAAAGAAACTATATACTAAAATTTTTTTTATCTGGTTTTTCCAAGAGTTTTGAATTTGGTTTTGTTTAATTTGTCAACCAAACTATGAAAAGTGCTACTTTTACTTAAACATAAATTAAAAAATATATTTCAAAAATAATCAACTACATAATTTTATTTTTTTATATTTAATAATACAATATATATTTATTAGTAAAATAAAAAATAATATTTAATTATATACTAGCTCGAGAGCCTTGAGTCTAGATACAGACGGCTCGAGATCGGCTCGCATTAAAACTCGAGCTCGAGAGTAAAGCTAGCTTGAGATTGGCTCGTGAGACTAGATAATATAATTTGGAATTATATATATTATAATGTTAAAATAATAAATATATCTAAAATAATATAGTTAAATATAATTAGCTTTATTTATTAACTGAAATAAAAATTTAAGAATAAATATCAAATCTAAAACTATTATCCTTACAATATAATTTAATTTCAAATAAGCATTTAATTAATGTTAATCATTTCAAGATAATTCTAATATAGTTTAAATCAATTTGAACAATATAAATTAATAAATTTCAAATAATTAAATAAGTGAAAATAATTTTGTTCAATTAATACTTAATAATATAAAAAATATTTTACTAATAAATACTATTATTTTAATAACTTTTTTGCAAAAGGGCAATTTGGTTATTTAAAAAACAAATATAAGATAAAACAAATAATTTTTGTATATACTATTTATACACAAAATGGAGGGAGGAGCTAAAATTTGGAGGGAATAAAAAATTAATAGGGAAATTTGTTTTTGGAGGGAAACTGTAACACCCCGAAAATTTCATAATTTATAGAATTTAATTTTAATATATTTAAATTTCATGATTTTTATGTTATAGTTGCTAAATTATTATTTTATTTAATTTTGGTGGTCAATTTGTTAATAAGAAAACTTTAATTTTAGCAATTTTAAAAGTTTGGGGTCAATTCAAAATTTATCAAAACTTGATTGAACACTTTTTGAAAATAATGGGGTTTGCATGTGAGGGTCTTAGTCAACATGGTTTAAATTGTAATTTTAAAAATTTGTAAGGTCTAATTGGGGCTGATTGGAAACTTGGAGGACTAAATTGCATAAAATGAAAATTTTAATTTTAAAACCAAAAACGAGCAGCAGATTGTTTCTTCCTTTCTTTTTCTTCTTTTTCTTTTCCTTTCTTCTTCCTTTTCTCCTTCTCCGACGAGCACCATTCCCCCTCGACGACCCTCTCACCGGCGACCACCAACCACCAAACCAACACCTTCAAACATCTCTTCTCCACCTTCTGACCACCTTCCTGCACACATGCACAACTGAAACCCTGGCGAGCCACCGCGAGAGTGAAAGACCGAGACCCTTTCCACGGCGGCCAAGTGGGTTTGGTATTTCCGACGACGATTTGGACTTTTGAGGGGTGGTTTGGGTAGCCCTCGGCATGGAGAAGCAAAATACGGTGTTGCATGTGGGTTTGGTGCAGCAGAGACGACGAGAAACGGAGATCGGAGCACGGCGGAGAAAGAAAAATTTTGGGTTGTTGAGCTCATTTTCGATGGCTACAGGCCTTGAAATGATAAACCGAAGGTGGTATTAGATTTAGGAGCTCAAAAGGAGTAGACTGGTGGTGCACTGAAAATTTCCGGCGGCGGCGGAGAGGCAGTTTCACCTCCTCGGCACAACGAACGCCCCTGTGTCATCGGTTTGTGGTTTCGAAACTCCAGTGGCAAACTTTGATTTATTTGGTTGTATTTGATATATATATATATATATATGTATATAGTATGTCTTAATTTGGAGACTTTGTATTGCATGCCAAGATTGATGAAATGGATAAGTGATATATATATATATATATAGAGGTGTAAAATGCAAGATTCCCATGCAAGGAATATTGATAGTGGACCCGGACACATCATGCAAAATACCAAAAAATTGGATTGAATAATGGCATTAAGAATTATGTAATGAGACTAAGTGGCATTTGACTAAGGATAATTAATTGTAGAATTTGGACTATTTGGTATGGATTGATTAGGATAATGATATGATACGCTTTTGTAGTTAAGAATGGGATATCATGATATTTATGGGACCGATATAGAGTGTCTTGATAAATTCAAGAATAATCGATTTATTGGAATGCTTGTGTAGATACTACCGATAAGCCTATATCACTATGTTGATTTATAAGCTAGTAATGTTAGAATACTTATGGTACCATTCTAGAATGTTACTAGAGTTGAATAGGAATTTGACTTTGGAAATATTCTTTTGACTAGGTGACGAAGAAGTGGGTCCTGTCGATCAGTAAATTGCGGGCTGTGGTTGTTTTGCTGTAACTACAAGAGGTGAGGGTCTGCCACTCTGGCCTCAATTATTATCTATTTGTTATTCGTGATAAGCCCCCGTGTGGGTTTTCTGTTTTTGTACCGTACTTTGTCTGTTTGAAATCTGAAATGTGTTGGAATTCTGATTTGCTATCTGTTATCTGATTTGAACACCCCTGTGAGGGTTATTATTGATATCGATTATGTTTCTGTCTGTTATGGCGCCCAGAACCTTATATGTTATCTGTATCTCAGTTGTTTGTCTGTTTATCTCGTATCTGTACTGATCTTTACTGTTCTCTGTTGCCTCGCCGGTATATCTGTTATCTGTACAACTTTATTTGGCCATGTTGGCTTATCTGAATCTGTTAGCTACTATTGTGTGGCCTTAACGGCGTTTCTATTCTATTCTGTTATGTTATGTTCTGTTTTGGGAACCGGCGGTGCACTAAGGACTTTCCCCGGGGCATATGCACAAACGGTTGTGAATTTTGTTATGTGTACGGAGAAAATGTGGGCCAAGGGCCAATCCGAGCGAAATGTTTGGTTATATTAGGCACGCTAAGGACTTTCCCCTCGATGTCAATGATACGCTAGGGACTTTGCCCTAGGTATCAGCTGTACGTTAGGGACTCTCCCCTAGGTATCAGCGGTGCGCTATATAGCTCGAATGGGCATCCGCCGTATACCAAGCTATTACGCTTAGGTAAACTGTTTGTCTGACTGGAATAGGGTGATTCTGTAATGCATGTCTATAGTTTTCTTGGAATGCATATGCTTTGGGTTTGTTTTGCCTATCTGAATTCTGTCTATCTGAAATCTGTCTTGGAGCAATAAGGCAGGAGCATTTCCTATTTTGCTATGTTTACTGTTTGATTCTGAATATGTCATGTTTTGTATATTTATTTGATGATCTGTTGAGTTGAATCTTCCTTGATAGATCTCTTCTGTTATTCGTAAGTTATCCATCACTAAGTCTTTGGACTTACCCCCAATATATCTTGACATTTTCAAACAGGTTTTGGTGATGATCTTGTACTTCAGGCTTGGAAGGATGTAAATATGTTTTGTAATAGAATAGGTACTTAAACTTGTGTATGGAACACTTTTATGTTTAATAAGAACTTGGAGATGTTGTGAGATGTTTGACTTGAACTTATGAATTGTAATAGGTATGAATTGATGAATGATGAACTTGTGATTGTTTGAAATTCGTACCTTTGTAAGACGTACTTAGGTTGAAGCTTGTTGTTATCCTTGAAATTTTTGGAAAAATTTTCTGATGGGCCTATTATTAGAATCATGTATAAGATTTAAGTCTGAATCAGAGTGGTGCCTCAACTTAGGTGCTATCCCGAGTAGGGGCACTACATAAACTTATTTTTTGAAGAAAATATAATATATATATATAAATATGTAGAGTGTAGACCAACTAATTCACACTATGGCCAGGGGACATGGGCTGGCTCCACCCTCTTACTCAAATAGGCCGTCCACCATTAGCCCACTAGTTGAGCTTGCTGAAGACTGGAAAGAGAAATTCTTGGCAGCAGGACTCGAACCAGCGCCAGCGCCAGCATGTAACAAGCAACAAACCATCTTGGCTACATCCAGCATAAGTTATTATTGACTCCCACACAAATACTTATACATCTCAACCACTTCTCGTATTCTTCACTTGCAAGTCTTCTTGTGCTGGGAAAGCTTATGACATTATACTTTTTCTGATTTGATATTAATAAAATTGAATAGGGTTAGCCTAAGCCTCTATTCTTTTAAAAAAAAAAGGTCCATAAAAGTTAATAATCATCATATTTAATAGGGTAAAGTTCACTTTACCCCCTTGTACTCAAACGAAACTCAAATTTCGTCTCACATTACCCCATCTATACTTTTAATTACATCACTTTGCCTCCCTATATTCTCAATTTTATTTCACTTACTTTAACACTGTTAAAACATCTTCAATTTCTTTTAGTAAATCAAGCAAAAACAGTTAGATCATCATATTTTATATTAATATACCCAAAATGCCTATACCTCAATATTTTTTGACAATATATCCCAGCTACTCTTCTCTTATATGAATACACAAATTTTATACAAAAAAATATTCAAATTAAATTAAAAGATCCAAGCTAAGTGCTGAAAAATGAAACTTGAATATATATATGAGTATTGACTGCACTATAAATATATCAAACACTTGCATCATATACAAATAGTACATCTCTAGAAGAAACAATTATTTATTCTCTTTTGCTATTTAGGTATGCAACCTTTAACTATTTATTTTAAGGAGTTTTCAGAATTTTTCTAAAAAAATATTATAATAAATTATAATAACAAATTATATTCTAAGCACCAAAATTTATAAGTCCAAATTTTAATACTACTTTAATTGTAATAGAAAGTCATTTAATCATTTAAAAAATCATATGTTAATTCATCATATAATCTAAGATAAAAGAAATTAAGTTTACTATAAATTATTTATACCAAAAAAAATAAAAATAGAGGGGGGAGCTACAATGTAGAGGAATCAAAAAATTGAAGAGAATTCATTATTAGAGGGAATCAAATTTTTGGAAGAAATCAAGTGAAATTATTATGTCAAACTAATAATAAAAACAATTGTTAACATACTATTCATAAGATAAACTATTCCAACATCATTCTATTTCTAAAATCATTCCATTCCCACCTAATTCTATTTCTGCATACCTATTGTACCATTAAATATATTTGGGTAAGAAATAATACTATTAAACTTATAACTATATTACTAAGTTTATATTACAATGTCATGAGTATTTCAAAAAAATTTGAAAATTTCCAACTATATTAACGTTATACAAGTTGATCAATTTCACAATAATTTGCGTTAATTAAGAGTAGAAAATTTTCAATAAATGCATGCTCAAATTGTCCATATTAAAATATTATTAGTACAGAATATTTTAATTTTTAAAATAAAATTAATTACAAATAAATACTAAAGTTTTTAAAATTTGTAAACAATTTTTCTAAAATCTTTTTGTTCAAAAACAATGTCCTAATAAATAATAACAAAGAATAGAATTAAATTTTTACCCCCCAAAATAATATGTCATAATTCATCGTATAATATAAGATAAAACAAATAATGTTTGTATATACTATTTATACACAAAATGGAGGAAGGAGCAAAAGTTTTGAGGTAATAAAAAAAATAATAGGGGAATTCCTTTTTGGAGGGAAACTTATTTTTTTTGGAAGGAAATATAATATGTAGACCAACTAATTCTTAAGAGCAACTTGTTCAGGTTCATGAAAGTTAATACTCATTACATTTAATAATATACTTTAAGTTAATACTTTTTTTACACCATATTAGACCGCAAAAGTTATTTTCATTTTAGCAATTTATATAGTAAAACATACACATAATTAACATATAGATATCTATAAGTTATAAAAATCTTTAACTGGCCAGTACAACGATTAAAAAACGAAATGTAACATTAACAAGCCTAACTTCATGGACCATTTTCTTTTCATTAAGTATTGTCATAAACTAGATTTCATTCTTTTCTTTTGCTATTCAGATATGTAACCTTTAACTATTTATTTTAAGGAGTTTTTAGATTTTTTCTAAAAGAATATTGTAATAAATTATAATAAAAAATTAAATTCTTAAGCACCAAAATTTATAAGTCCAAATTATATGTTATTTAACTATTTTAACTATAACAGAAATTCATTTAATAATTTAAAAAATTATATGTCAATTCATCATATAATCTAAGATAAAAGAAATTAAGTTTGCTATAAATTATTTATACAAAAAAATAGAGTAGCTAAAATTTAGAGGAATCGAAAAAAAAATGAAGAGAATTCATTATTATTAGATGGATCAAATTTTTGGAAGAAATCAAGTTAAATTATTATGTCAAACTAATAATAAAAACAATTGTGAACATTTTTAATGGGCCAAATTTTGGAGGGAATACAAAGTTGGAGGGAACAAAATTGCATTGCCATCCAAATTCATTAAATAAATTTATACATATGTATAAAATAAGAATATATGAAATAATGAGAAATGAGAAATAATGATAAATTTATACATGTATAAAATGAGAAATATATGATAAATCTTCTTTAAATTTTATTGAAATTTATATATATGTATATAAGTATGAGAAATGAGAAATAATGATAAATTTATATATGTATAAAATGAGAAATATATGATGAGTCTTTTTTAAATTTTATTGAAATTTATATATATGTGTGTCATATATACTATATATGTACATAAATATGAATAAAAAATTATATTGTATATATTTTTATAAATATTAAATACTATTTAATTCGAAATGAATAAATATAAAAAAATAGATAAAAATAAAAGCAATTTAAATTTTATTGATAAATTATATATATATATATGTATTTATATATACGTGAATAAGTATAAATAGAAAAAGTAAGTATATATGTATGAATAATTAGAAAGATAAAAATAAAAATAAATGAATACATAAAAAAGGAAAACATATAAAAATAAAACTATATACGCACATATAGACAAAATTGCAATTTTCGTCCTGTAACTTTACCCCATTTGATTTTTGGTCCTATAAATTGCATAATTGAAATTTTAGTCTTATAAGTATAAAAAAAAATAATCAATTTTAGTTCTTTTCTAGTCGAAACTGGCGAAAGTCACAAGAAAAGCTAACGTGGCTTGTCGGACGCATGCCCATTTGGAGCTTTTGCCTTGTTGGCAGCTGATGTGATTTGATTAATTAAAAAAAATAAAAAAAATTCCATATATATATAATAAAATATATTTATGATATTTATCATATATCATGTATATGATATATATTTATATATACACATATATCTAAATAGATACATTTATCTAAATATATGTATTTATATATACATACATATACATATACATTATATATATGCCCACCTCTCCCCTCAACAAAGCTTGCACCCCCTACCCCCCAACCAACCCATTGGGTTACCAAGGCCATAAGCCAGGTGGCTGCAGGCGAGCTCGCTAGCCGCCTGGATCTAGCCTCGGCCATGGCTATGGCTGGCCAGGCAGCCGTGGCCAGATCCAGACGGCCAGCAAGCTTGCTTGGATTTGGCCGTGGTCGAGGCAACCATGGCCGGCGGCCATGGTGGTTGCCCGGGGTGGGGGTTGGGGGGTTTTGTACCATTTTTTTCCCTTTTTTTTTTCTTTCAAATTTTCATTTTTAATTTAAATTATTGTAACCATGTGATTTTTGTTTTTCAATTAGTAAATAATTATAAATTTTATATAAATATTTGTGTATATATATGTGTATATTTTTAAATTCAAAGTTGTGCCAACTAAGCGAGTTAAAAGAATATTGTTAATATTGCAGATAATTTTTTTTATTTTTTAATTAGTAAATAATTATAAATTATACATAAATATATAATTATATGTATATATTTTTAAATTCAAAGTTGGAGGGAAACAAAATTGCATTGCCATCCAAATTTGTTAAATAAATTTATACATATGTATAAAATAAAAATATATGAAATAATGAGAAATGAGAAATAATGATAAATTTATACATGTATAAAATGAGAAATATATGATAAATCTTCTTTAAATTTTATTGAAATTTATATATATGTATATATGTATAAAATGAGAAATATATGATGAGTCTTTTTTAAATTTTATTGAAATTTATATATGTGTGTGTCTATATACTATATATGTATATAAATATGAATAAAAAATTATATTATATATATTTTTATAAATATTAAATACTATTTAATTTGGAATGAATAAATAGAAAAAAATAGATAAAGTAAAAGTAATTTAAATTTTATTGATAAATTATATATATATGTATATTATATATATGTGAATAAGTATAAATAGAAAAAAATAAGCATACATGTATGAATAATTAGAAAGAAAAAAATAAAAATAAAAATAATTTAAAATTTGATAGATAAATTTATATAGTATAAAATGACAATATATGAAATAATGAGAAATGAGAAACAATGATAAATTTATATATATATATATATGTATAAAATGAGAAATATATGAAATAATGGAAGAAGAGAGAAATGAGAATAAAAAGAAAAGAAAAGAATGAAAAAAAAATAAAATAGGATAATAAAAAGTTATTTAAATTGAATTGTATATATGTGAAATGATTAAGGGTAAATTGATCTCTTTATATTAAAACTATGTTACATGGGCAACAAATGTGGAGGGGGAGGCGGTGTGGATGGTTTTATAAAACATAAGTTATTTTGTGTGTGTGTGTGTGTGTGTGTGTATTTCATAGTAAGATTTGAAATTAAAACAAATGTTTGAAATAATTATTTTAAATTAGATTGGTAGGTTGGATTGGGTGGATTTGAGTTGGTGAGTTGACCAAATAAAAATCAGGTCGACCCGAACCTGACCTGATACGATTCAGGTTAGGTTAGTGTTGAACATTTTCAAATTGTCATCAGGTTGAGTTGGGTTAGGGTTGAGAAAATTAATGTTATACCCCCTATTTCAACCCAACCCGAACCCGCACGATCCACCCAAATTGCCACCCCTATTGACACCAATTCATTATAAAATTAGTGAAGCTCAATTAATGAAAAAGGAGTTGCTAAAGCCCAATTAATCAAATCTGCAGTTTGATGTCAAACCCAATTCTTTACCAAATTACATTAATTTACTAAAAAATTGGTGAACTTATATTAATAAAAGAAAAGTTGCAAAAACACAATTAATCAATTCTTTAAGTTAATGTCAGATCCAATTCATTTTGAAATCCAATTCACTAATTTTACTAGGAGAATTATTGAAGCTCAATTAATGAAAAGGAAGTTGGTAAAGCCAAATTAACAAATTCTTCAAATTAGTATGAAGCCCAATTTGCCAATTCACTAAAATATTAGTTAAACCCAATTAGTAAAAGAAAATAAGGTGATCAACCCAATGTAATCCATTTGAACTAATGTGAAGCCCAATTAATAAAAAATAATTTCAGTTCCTTGAAGAAAGCCTGATTCATCATTTACCTCACCTCAAATTTGTTCAAGACCAACTCTTAAAATGAAGCCTAATTCACCACTTAATTTACTATAAATTTGGTCAAATCTATTTCATAAATGAAAACTCCCAATTCATTGAATAATTCACAAAAAAGTTATAAAGCCCAATATTATAAAGAAATTGGCCCAACTAATGGATTATTCACTTCAAAAATTTTCAAGCTCAATCTTTAAAATAAAACCCAATTCAATAATAATTCACTAAAAAGTTGGTTAAGTCCAATTAACAAATTCTTTACATTATTGTGAAGTCCATTTCTTGAACAAAAGCCCAATCCACAAGTATTAGTAAAAATTTAATTTAACATTCATTTATAATTAGTAACAAAAATCATTGTTACCATATGTGTAAAATTGATATTTTGATGGAAGTTAATTAAAGTTTAGTAACTAAAAACTTTGTTACAATATATTTTATTTGTAACAAATATTTTGTTGTTACAAAAGGTATCAAATTTTGTGACAAATATATCTTCTTATATAATGGAAAATATTATATGTAACAAAATAACATTTTTCGTAATGAGTTATTATTTAGTTATAAACATAAAAAATTTAAGGCAACAAATTTGAGTTAAAGGTAACAAGACTTTTATTTTGTTACTAAAGAAAATGTTATTTGTAACAAAAAATCAATTTTGTTACAATAAATCTAACATATGTAACGAATTTTACCTTTGTTACCAAAATTTTTGTTACGTGAAGTGCAATTTGTTGTAGTGAACACTTTGAAGAAGATCCAGTAAAAAATTCAGCCAAAACAGAAACTCGAAAGTCACTCTAGAAATGCCTCCAATTGAATGGACCGCAATAGATCTCTAAAAGCCAAGCAATCTAAGTATCTTGCCTCTACTGTGATGATCCACACACCAATGGAAAATTCAAATTCCTCCGATGTTAGTTGGAAGATAGAGGACAAATGAAGAAGATGAAGGCCGAATTTAGAGAGAGGGAGAGGTGAAGAAAGTGTGAAGCCTTAACACATGAGAGAATCACAAAATTGGAGGGAAAATGGAATCTAACTTTTCGATCTAGATTTCGCCAACTTAGCTTCATGTGGCCGACCACTCTATATCTATATATAGAGGGAGGGGAGGCATCACACCTCCCATGAGGTGCTACCCAAGCAAGCAAGTTGCATGTGAAATCACATTTCACTTGCATTTGAATTTCATTTGGAATTTTCATTTCATCTCATAAAATGTCATCTAAATAAATTCAAATGCACTCTAAATGAACTCTTTCATTTTGAATTTCCATGTAAATAAATTCTACATATTAATTAAATTAACCCCTTAATTTAATTAGTCAACCTTGACTTAACTGTTGAAATCAATTAGCTTAACTCTTTAAGCTAGAAGGTGTTAATTTAACTCCTTAAGTTAACTTGACCAATTGATAGCCATGTGGCACCAATTAAATTAACTCCTTAATTTAATTGGTTTAATTTAACTCCTTAAATTATTTAGATCAATTTAACAATTAAATTGACCAAGCCAAAATGACCAAAAATTGTGTCAACCATTTCCCTCCAAAAATCGGTCATGGTGGAATTTTCTAACACTTAGAAATTCCCTTCATCATGTAGGATTTTCAATTGGCTTTCGTGTGTGACCCATTAAGTTCTACCATTCATTGGACTTATAGAATATCAAAATGTTCACATTAGTTTAAACTCTTTTAAACTAATGACATAATTCAATTAATCTCCATTAATTGAAGAGTACCCAATTTCCAAGGTCGATGTCCAACATCATGCCCATGGAGCCAAACTAATTGGCTGAATGAATAGGCTCTTGGTGAACCACTCTAACTCTACTCTTACTATACAAATACGATCCTTTCATCTCCTATCTCCCAAAAAAGGCCTAGGGCAAGATATTTGTTGGCTTCCTAATAGCCTCGATGTTATGTTTCTATTCTCAATGTTCAATTCCAGTTTCTCATCTTTGAAAAACTCTTTTTCTAAATTGTCATATTGTCTTGCGCAAAGACTCCTTAGAATTGATCATTATAGAATATATAGGAGATACATTTACCCTTCACAATGATGAAGAGTCGGATCCCATCTTGGATTTTACAAACCTCCAAGTCTAAGTAGCTTATACCCAAGCGCAACCCAAAAAACCCACAAAGTGGTCAAGGAAGAGTCAAAGCATGAGAACCTAAGCATAAGGTTACCATGGATCCTCAAGTCAAAGGACTATTTATATGCACTAATGTAAGCTAAAGAACTTGTCAGTACTAACTTGCCACTATAGCTATTTAGTATATTCTCTAAGTGAGCCTTTAGTGAACTTATTCTCTAACAAACACCCATTAACATGCAACCTTATCTAACATGGCTTGCTCATGAAATGGAGTAATATCCAACCTTTAGATATATGCATCGTTAGTGCAAGCTTATTCAAATCTTTGATGCCTTCTCTCATAAAATTCTATAACTTGGAATACTTAAGATTATTACCGTGCAAGACTTGTTTCATGATCACCATATAGTGCATGACCAAGTCCCATAGTCTTGTGTGATCTAAAGGCTTCAACTAAATGCCAGTGAAGTAATAATAAGCATAAGATGAAGATGACCATTTATAATGAATATCATTCAATCAAAATTGTATCAGAATTGAAATAGTTTACATGCCAATTTCATTGGCTACGGGGCACTATTCCAACAATCTCCCACTTATCCTATAGCCAATTCCCCACAGTCTTCTAGGCCCATCTTCTCAGGATGTCCTTCAAATACTTTTTGCATTTAGGGGTCAAGACAGTGGTTCTGCTATATTCTCTTATGAGGCAACTGTTTCCACTCACATGTTGCCCATATCAATTGATATCATATATAAAATGATAATGCATTTATCTGTGTTTTGATCACCAATGAGATATTGGCTCAAGTCCTAAGTTGTCTTCGAAAGATAACCATCCGTTCATGCATGTTGTGCACTATATCCAACTATTGGATAAAGTTTCTATCCAAACACCTTCCTTTGTTGTTTTCAAAACCGCCATGTATTTCACCTCAGTAGTAGTCTCGGCCGTAGTGTCTTGTTTGGAACTCTTTCTTTTCATCGCGCTGCCATTGAGGTAAAATATGAATCTAGAAGTAGATTTTAGGTCTTTTACATTGGATTGGACACTAGAATCCAAAGCCCCCTCGAGTTTCAATTCTCCATTGCCATATACTAAAAATAAAATTCTTAGTCCTTCTCAAGTACTTAAGGTTTGCTTTAACGGCCATCCAGTGACATTCATTGGGGTCAAATTGAAAGCGACTCGTAACATTTATAATGTATGCTATATCTGGCCTTGTACATTGAATGACATACATTATGCTTCTTATAGATGCATAAGGTATGTGGGACATTCTCTGTCTCTCGTCGTCAGTCTCAGGGGCTATGTACTTAGGGAGATAAATATCGTGTCCTAAAAGGAGAAAACCCTTTTTGGATTCTTTCATACTAAACCTCTTTAATATCTTGTCAACGTATGGTGTTTGGGAAAGCCCCAACATCTTATTCAATTTATCTCTATAGATAAGTATTCCTAATATGTAGGGCGCTTCTCCCGAATCGTTCATGGAGAATTAAGTAGATAGCCATGCTTTAGTACACTCTAACATTTCTCTTTCATTCCCAGAGAAAAATGTCATCGACATAAAGCACAATAAACTATACACTACGCCTACTAGCTTTCTTGTACATACAAGGGTTTTACACATTTTTCACAAAGACAAACAATTTGACCGTCTTATCAAAATTTATGTTCCAACTTCAGGACATCTGTTTGAGTCCATAAATAGACCTCTGGAATTTGCAAAACTTTTGCTCACTCTATTTAGATATAAAACCTTGTAATTGCTCTATATAGATTTCTTCTTCAATGTTTCCATTGAGGAAAGCAGTTTTTATATCCATTTGCCATATCTCATAGTTATAATATACGAGTATGGCAAGTAAAATCCTAATGGACTTAGGCATTATGACAGGCGAAAAGGTTTCCTTAAAATTAATACCGAGTTTTTGAGTATAATCTTTTGCCACTAGTCGCGCCTTAAAGGTCATTTTCTCTCCATCAACTCCTAGCTTTCACTTATAGATCCACTTGCAACCAACAGGTACTATACCCTCTGATGGATCTATCAAAGTCCATTATTTGTTGGAATACACGGAGTCCATTTCGAATTTCATGGCATCTAGCTAATATCCCGAATTTATGTCCAACATAGATTTCTCATAGATCTTCAGATCATTATCTGATTGGCCCGTCTCATAAAGGAATCCCAACATTTCGGGTTACTTCTTGATTCAGTCTAACCTTTTCAGAGGTTGTGTGTAAGGCTCTTGATGTTCATTTGTTTCTACTGCTTGTGAGATTTGCTGATTATCTTGAACTTCATTAACTTCAATAACAACACCATTTCTATCTAATAGAAAGTTTATTTCCAGAAAGTAGGCATTCCTCAAAACAAACAACTTTTGTTCCGAGGGATCATAAAAATAATAGCCCAAACACTCTCTTAGGTATCCCACAAACTTGCACAAGGTAGATCTATTATCCAACTTGTCTCCCACTAGCCGTTTGATGTAAGCGGGAGACCCCTAAACTCTTAAGAAATAATATCAAGGTGCTTTGCCATACCACATCTTATGCAGTGTCTTTGGCACTGACTTTTAAGGTACTGCTTTTAGTAACTTCACCGCCATAATTAAGGCGTATCCCCAAAAGGATATAAGCATATTGAAAAAGCTCATCATGAAACGTACCATGTCCGATAAGGTACGGTTTCTTCTCTCAGTTTCTCCATTGTGTTGGGGTGTGCCAGCTGGAGTCTATTGAGAGAGAATTTCATTTTCCTTTAGATAATCCAAGAATTCAGTACTTAAGTTTCTCTTTCTCGATCCAATCGAAGAGCTTTAATACTTAGTCCTTTTTGCTTTTCTACTTCATCCCTAAACTTTTTGAACTTTTCAGAAGCTTTGTGCTTATACTTCATAAGATGCACGTGTTTGAACTGAGTATGATGATCGGTGAAGGTGATGAAGTAAGAATAGCCTCATCTCACACTAACTCTTAGTAGACCACAAATCCGTATGGATCAAATCTAAAGGACTTGTGATTCGCTTCGATAGTCCCACAAAAGGAGCCTTGATCATTTTTCCCTTTAAACAAAATTCACATGTAGGAAGATTCTCAATGCCACTAATATTTAGTGCTTTGAAAGCTTTTAACTTGTTCATCCTATTTTTAGAGATATGTCCAAGTGTTGCATGCCACAAAATGACATCTTCTTGGTTATCTAATTTTCTTTTCCTTGATTGAATGTGCATTAGTTATGGTTGAGAATCTCAAAATTTATAATCCTTTTTTAAGTATACCATGAGTAACTAAAGAACGTATTCTTTAATGCTTTCAATCTCCTATTTTATATAGAAAGATCAAATCCTTTGCTATCCAAAATGGAGATTGAAAAAATGTTATCAATAATATATGGTACATAATGATAAAGGTTCAGTACAAGTATGGAGTTCTATAAGTTTAAGTTATTAGGTGCCTTCGGCTTTGGCCGCAACTCTTGCTCCTTTGCCAAGGCGGTGGATCATATCCCTATCACTTAGTTTCATTCCTCTTTCTATTCTTTGTAACAAGTTACAAAGATAAGAACCACACGCGATATCATATATCCATGAAGAAGAATTTATCCTTAAATGTACTTCAATAAAGTACATACCCTTCTCAAGCGTTGCAGGTATTCCTTGCAATACTGCTTCTAATGGCCTTTCTCTATAATCTTCTTGACTCCTCCAAATGCCTTTAATGGTTGCTTTCCCTTAGAGGAAGAACTTTTTGTCCTTTTGCCTCTCTTTCTAGCACCCCTTGGGTCCTTAGACTTGGAGGAGGAAGCAAGCATCAAAGGTTTGTCCTTGTCATGGTAGTCTCTATTGGAATAGTGCCCAGCAAGCCAATTAGATTGGCTTTGTAAACTATTTCACTTCTGTACAATCTTGACTGAATGATATTAATAATATGTCCATCTTCATCTTATGCTAATATTCACTTCACTGGTATTTGGTTGAAGCCCTTAGATCACTCATGAATATGGGACTTGGTCATGCATTAGGTAGTGATCATGGAACAAGTCTTACACGATCGTGATCTTAAATCTTCTAGGTCAAAGGATCTTACGAGACATAGCATATAAAATCCGGATAGACTTGCACTGACAATGCATACATCCAAGGAGTTGGATATTGCACCATTCTATGGGCAACCTATATGAGATATGGATGTATATTAATGGGTACTTGTTAGGGAACAAGATACTGAAGACCTACCAGAGAATCCATTAGATAGTTGGAGTGGCAAGTCGATAGTGGCAAATTCTCTCGCTTAGTAACCTTTGACTTGAGGATCCATAGTAACCTTGTGCCTAGGTCCTCACGCTTTGACTCATCCCTGGTCACTTAGTGGTCCATTTGGGTGGTGATTGGGCATGAGCTACTTAGGCATGGAGGTTTGTGAGATCCAAGATGGAATTCGACTCCTCGTCTTTGTGAAGGGCAAGTACATCTCCTATGTGTTCTATAATAATTGATTCCAAGAAATCCTTGCCCAAGGTAGTATGATAATTTGGAAAAAGGAGTTTTCCAAAGATATGGTCATAAAGTGGAATCGAACATTGGGAATAGAGACATAGTATCGAGGCTATTAGGGAGCCGGCAAATATCTTACCTTAGGCTTCTTTCGGGAGATAAGAGACGGAGAGACCATATTTGCATGGTATGCGTAGAGCTATGATGGTTCTCCAAAAGTATTCATTTTGGCCAATTTGTTGGGCTCTATAGGCTTGAGGCTAGACATCGACCATGGAAATTGGGTACTCTTCAATTAATGGAGATTAATTGAATTGAGTCAATTAGTTTAAAGGAGTTTAAAATAAAATGAATGTACAAAATTCAAAAGTCACAAGTAGTTGTAAGCTCATATCCAATGAATGGTAGAACCTATCGGATCACACACAAAAGCCAATTACATTTGCTAAGTAATGGAGGAACTTTCTAAGTGTTAGAAAATTCTCTCAATGGAGATCGATTTTCGGGTGATTGAAATTGAGGTCAATTTTAGCTCGATTAATTTAAGTGTTAAATTGATTGACTAATTTAAGGAGTTTAATTTGACCAATAATTAAAGATTTAATTATATGGTGCCATGTGACCATCAATTGGTCAAATTAACTTAAAGAGTTAAGTTAACAAAATTAAGCTCAAAGAGTTAAGTTAGTTGACTTAAAGGTTAAGTCAAGAATTAATTAATTAAATTAAATTATTTAATTTAATTAATGAAGAGAATATTCTTTAGAGGAAAAATTCAAATGATAGGATCATTTTACATGTGGCATTTAATTAATTTGAAATTAGATTTCAAATGTAATTCACATGCACACAAATTCAAATTAGATTTGAATTCGCCAAATAAGCATGCATGGGATGCATGGTTGGTGGTCCACCCTCCTTGAGGAAGGTGTGATGCCACCTTGGCATCCTACCATCCTTGCTCTATATATAGATATAGAGTGAGGGGCGGCAACATATATGTCTTGCAAGTGAAGAATTAGATTCTCACTCTTTTCTCCAGTTTCAAGGTGTTCATTCATGTGTTGAAGATCACCTACTTCTTCTTCTTCTCCCTACCCAAAAATCAGCTACTTTCCTCTCAACTCTCATCTCTCTCCAGCTAAAAGTGAGGAGTAGTAGGATTTGGATTGGTGTGCGGATTATTTCAATAGAGGCAAAACAATTTTTTGGCTAAGCCTTAGGAGATCTACCTGCAAGACTAGTCTGTTGTTGATTTTATTTCAGGAGATCCAGAAGGAGTTTCAAGATGAAATTTATAGTAGCTTTCTCAAGCTATTGAGCATCTATTGGAATTTTTTCAAAATTTTTGGAGAGTTTTAAATTGGTCAAAAATCGCTTGCTTCTAGCTGCTCCACTGTCTGGCAAATTCTGTTTGAAGAAGGAGTTCTTCAAACTACCTTTGGATTTAAGCTCTTAAGTTAACTCTTCAACCAAATATGAATCCTAAAGCATGTTTAGATCCTTGGTTGCTTGTAAGCACTAGTTTATTTAAGATTTTGAAATTTTATTGTAGGATCCTAGTGCCTTACTTGCTTTCAGTCTCCCTCTAGACCAACACTTGGATCAATAAAACTCGGCGAAGATGTGAGGATCAAATCCTCATGGAGATCATTGTCCATCTTTAGACCATAGTTGATGACACATGATTTCTCATCTATCGTAGCTTGAAAATCTTCTTTGACAACATGAATCTCTCATACCTTGTTTACATTACAACTCTTGTAAGCTTTAACATAGGTATTTATTCATGTGTCCTTGAGACTTCTGAAGTTTGTAGATGCCGTTATGAGACTATGGGATAGGACGATTCTTAATCCAATTCGTGAACATTTCACGTGTCTCTTGATCCACATTGATCCCCATGGGATAAGGAGCACTATGATATAGGACATTATGTCCTTTACTTGGAATATAGAATGATTTTGAGGTTTAGTCAATCGTGGAAGTTTGGCCCAATTGGTTTATCGGTTTCCAAAGTAACGTTGAGTGGTTTCTTAGCCATTTGATTTGAGATTTCAAAAATCTACAAAGATGAAAAAGATAGTAGCAATATGTGATTGAATATTGATATTGAAAACATGGTTATGGACTTTCAATCATGTTTTTCTCCCATTATTTTATCAAATTCCTCACCCCCTAGAAGAATTTGGGTAATCTCAATTCCTAGTGAGAAGTAAGGTACTAAGAACTTGTAAGTGGAACTGCGATGAGTGACATCCACAAACAATCAAAAGGTAAGAAACTTTTGTTAATTGCATCTCTATGCAACCTTTGATATATTTTGCGTCACTTTCCTTATAGATCCCCTTGATGAGTAACCTCTATATTACTAGCTGTTAAGTCAGACCTATCAATCAAACTTTAATTTAAAATCGCTCCATTTCATGCCACGTGATGTGAGCCACATATGGGAAGCATCAAATCAAAGGTGCATCATATGCTAAGTATATGATCACAGCTTTCTACCTAAGTATGACTCCCGTGGTGGGTGCCATCACATAAAGATAGTAGCATGCCATGTCATATACTATTGGTAGAAGGCATGGATTAATTAAGACTCTTTTTAATTTATATCCATTTTAACTTAATATTTGAAAGCACTTAGACTCTTCTAAGTGGTGGGATTTTCTTGCTTGTGAAGATTTCACAAATTTTATCTTCTTATTTAGGTTTTCTATAAACTAGCCATGCATCTCATACATTAATAGGATATGGGAAGTATAAATGAATAAATGTGCCTAACATGCTCCTAGGATAGGATGAACACGAGCCCTAACCAGGTACTGTACTTAGAGCCATAGGTGTACTACTTAGTTGATTTTAAGTGGGTTGGTTAAATCTAGACATTACATAAACATATCCCCATACGTTCATGGGTCTTTATGCTTCCAATGGTATTCTTATCTCCTTGCAACATTTACATGATAAAAAAATCCTCACTCCTAGTGATTCTACTCTTATAACATTTACAAGATAGAAATTAAGAAGCATGCAAGCCCCAATTTAATACAACCCTTTTCAACAACTTGAAATAAATAAAATTAATATTAAAAGCTTATAACCATCCCCATTCATTCATTATCCATTCAACAATTAAATGAACAATAAATTAAGAATTGACATTCAATTCCAACAACTAAACGCTTATCTCATAAATAATTAATTAATTAGCAAAAATAAGCATAACATTTATGCATCTCATTTTTGCACCAAATTGAAAATTGACTTTAACAAGATTTTAAAAGCATTCAAAAATGTCCAACATTGCTTTGAACACTTACACAATATTTGTGCATCAAAATAAGGATGAAATAATCAAGTTTGATTCGCCAAAAATACCACAAAAATGGGTTCTAGAGTGACCTTGGGCGAACTGCTACCCAATCGGCCATCTGGACACGCAACGGGCATGCACAAGGCATGCCCATGGTCGTGCTTAGCTGCTTCTAGGCAGGGTGGCAACCTTGGTATTACTCATACTGATCAACCATTTAAGCACCATTTTGTGTTTTTGCCACTCCAAACCATATAAACACCTCCATAACATCATTTCATACAAAATTTGACAAATTTCCAGATTAAAAACACCGTTAAAAGCTAAAAATTAAAGTACTCAAACATGCTTCAAAAATCTAGTTTAAGTGAGAATCAACATTCTCCAAAAATCTCCAATTAACTCTAATCCAGTTGGATCCAAAAATGACCAAAACACCTTAAGTCCAATTTTAACATGTTATATCAACATATAACATCATTCAATGCTAAATCAAAATTTAACATCATCAACTATGAATCAAAACATACTAACACATGAATTAACTCTTAAAACAGATATTAGCATAATTTCAATTCATCAACAAAGGAGCCACATGCATCATTTTCCAAACACTCCAATCCATAAATTGGATCAAGTATTTAGAGATCTAGATCGATCCATCACATGGATCAAACAATAAAAAATCCAAATTAAAGCATGAAATAGGTTTCGATACCACTTGAAGTCAAGTGTAGCACAAGGATCAAATAAATAAAGCACAAAATTGCTAAATTAACTTGGATACACTAGAAACCAAGGATCTAATCATGCTTCTAATTTAGATTTGGATGAAGGATTACCTTGATTGCTCAAAAATCCAAGGTAGAATGGAGAATAGCCTAAACACTTCAAAATTATCTCCATTCGGCACACTAGCAACTCGGCAACAATTGCCCTATCAAATCACCTCCAAATTTGCTGAAATTTGGACACAATCTCCTCAACACCTTGGGGAAGCACCACTGAACAATTTAGAAAAAATTGAGATCGGAAAGTTTTGGAAAAACTAAAGAGAGAAGAAGGATATGAAGTCTAATTTAGGAGGTAGGATGAAGAAGAAAAGTGTGAGACTTCAATACATGAGTGAATCACACAAATTTGAGGGAAAAATGGAATCTGGCATGTCTCAATGCTTTGGCTGCCCATACCTCTTATTTATAGAGGCAGAGGTGTGATGCAGGTTGGCATCACATCTCGCATGTGGTTGGCACCAACTTGGCATGGCACATTTAAGTTTTATTTGGAATCTTCATTTCATCTCATGAAATGTCATCCAAATAAATTCTAAATGCACTTCAAATGAACTCTTTCATTTAAATTTCCCTCCAAAATTAATTTTTCACATTAGTTAAATTAACCCTTTAATTTAATTAATTGGTCTTGACTTAACTCCTTAAGTTAATTAGCTTAACTCCTTAAGCTAGAAAGTGATAACTTAACTCCTTAAGTTAACTTGACCAATTAATAGTCATATGGCACCAATCAAATTAAATGCTTAATTTAATTAGTCTAATTTAACTCCATGAATGATTTTCATCAATTTAACAATTAAATCGATCAAGCCAAAATGACCAAAAATTACCAACCATTTTCCCCACAAAATCAGTCACTAGGAATTTTTCTAACTCTTAGAAAATTTTCTTCATCAAATGTGACTTCCTTTAAGCTTTTGTGTGTGACCCGTTAAGTTCTACCATTCATTGGATATAGGCCCACAACTCTTGTGATATGTATTAATATTAGTTTAAATTCCTTTAAACTAATAACTAAATTCAATTAATCTCCATTAATTGAAGAGTACCCAATCTCCATGGTCAATGTCCCACTCAAGCCCATGGAGCCCAACTACTTAGCCTAAATGAATATGCTCTTGGAGAACCATTCTAGCTTTATGCTTGCCATGCAAATACAGTCATTCCATCTCCTATCTCCCGAAAGAGGCCTAGGCAAGATATTTGCCGGCTCCTTAATAACCTCGATAACTATATTTCTATTCCCAATATTCGATTCTCATTTATGACCGTATCTTTAGAAAACTTCTTTTTTAAATTGCCATACTACCCTACACAAGGATTTCATGGAATCGATCATTATAGAATGCACATGAGATGCACTCACCCTTCACAACAATGAGGATATGGATCTCATCTTGGATCTCACAAACCACTATGTCTAAGTAGCTTACACCCAAGCTCGACCCGAATGACTCGCTAAGTAGTCAAGGAAAAGCCAAAGCATGAGGACCAAAACACAAGGTTACCATAGATCTTCAGGTGAAAGGGCTAATTGTTGGAATAGTGCCCTACAAGCCAATTAGATTGGCATGTAAACTATTTCACTTTTGATACAATCTTGATTGAATGATATTCTTTAAATGGCCATCTTCATCTTACGCTTACATTTACTTCACTGGCATTTGGTTGAAGCCCTTAGATCACGCAAGACTATGGGACTTGGTCACATATTAGGTGGCGATCATGAAGCAAGTCTTACATGATCGTGATATTAAATCTTTCAAGTCAAGACAGGGCATCTAAGATCCGGATAGACTTACACTAATGATAGACTTGCACTAACGATGTATAAATCTAGGGGTTGGATATTGCTTTTTTTTTTTTTTTATGTACAAGGCTATATGAGATATAGGTGTATGCTGGTGGATGCTTGTTAGAGAACAAGTTCATTGAAGGCTCGCCCGGAGAATCCAATAAATAGCCGAAGAGACAAGACGATAGTGGCAAGTCCTCCAGCTTACGCTAGTGCGTTTAATTAGACATTTGACCTGAGGATTCATGGTAACCTTGTGTTTAGGTCCTCATGCTTTAAATCTTCCTTGATCACTTAGCGGGTCGTTTGGGTAGAGATTGTGTTGGAATAGTGCCCGATAAACCAATAGGATTGGCCTTGTAAAAGCTATTTTTTTGTAGAAAAATCTTGATTGAATGATATTCTTTATATGGCTATTTTTATCTTATGCTCTCTATTAGTTCACTCGCACTTGGATGAAGCCCTTAGATCACTCATCACTATAGGACTTGGTTAGTTCACTGGGTAGTGATCATGGAATAAGTCTTACACGATTGTGATCTTAAAACTTTCCAAGTCATAGGATCTTATGAGACAGGGTATCTAAGATCCAGATAGACTTGTACTAATGACGTATTAATCCAAGAGTTAGATGTTGCTCTATTCCATGAGCAAACCATATCAGATTTGGGTGCATATTAGTGGGTACTTGTTAGCGAACAAGGCACTAAAGACCCACCGGAGAATCCACTGGATAGCCATAGTGGCAAGATGGTAATGGCAAATTCTTTTGCTTACGCTAGTGCATATAATTAGTTTTCTAACATGAGGATCCATGTTAATCTTATGTCTATTCCCTATGCTTTGGCTCTTTATTGACCATTTGGCGAGTATTTTGGGTTGAGGTTGGGTATGAGCTACTTGGCACAGAGGTTTATGAGATCCAAGATAGAACCCGACTCCTTGCTTTTGTGAAGGGTGAGTGCATCTCCTATGTGTTCTATAATGATTGATTCTAAGAAATTTTTGCATAAGGTGGTGTGACAATTTGGGAAAGGAGTTTTTGAAAGATGAGGTGATAAAAAAGAATCGAACATTGAGAATAGAGACATAGTATCGAGGCTATTAGGGAGCCGACAAATATCTTGCCCTAAGCCTCTTTTGGGAGATAGGAGACAAAAGAACTGCATTTGCATGGTACGCATATAGCTATAATGGTTCTCCAAATGCATTCATTTCGGCCAACTAGTTGGGCTCCATGGGCTTGAGATAGGACATTGACCATGGAGATTGGGTACTCTTCAATTAATGAGATTAATTGAATTGAGTCGATTAGTTTAAAAGTGTTTTAAACTAAAATGAATATGTGATATTCAAAAGTCACAAGGAGTTGTGAGCCCATGTCCAATGAATGGTAGAACCTATTGGGTCACACACAAAATCCAATTGGCTTCCAAATTTGAAGGAGGAATTTTTCTAAGAGTTAGAAAATTACTCCTAGGTGACCGATTTTGAGGTGTCAAATTGAAGGTCGATTTTTAGCTTGATTAATTTAAGTGTTAAATTGATCGACTAATTTAAGGAGTTAAATTAGACCAATAATTAAGGAGTTAATTATTTGGTGCCAAGTGATCATCAATTGGTCAAGTTAATTTGAGGAGTTAAATTAACAAAATTAAGCTTAAGGAGTTAAGCTTGTTGACTTTGGAGTTAAGTCAAAGGTAAATTAATTAAATTAACGTGTTAAATTTAATTAATGAGAAGAATTATTTTTGGAGGGAAGAATCAAACAAAGAGTTCATTTGAGTTAGAATTTTAATTAATTTGAAATTGGATTCCAAATTAAATTAAAATGCACATGAAATCAAATGAGATTTAAATTCAAATTTGCCACCTTGGCACCCCACTTGGCCACCCCCCTGCATGGAAGGTGTGATGCCACCTTGGCATCAAACCATCCAACATCTATATATAGATATAGAGAGGGAGAGTTCAGCCACTTTGCAAAAGGTTTGAAGAATTAGATTCATTCACACTTCCCTCCAAAAACTCGTTTTCAAACATTGCTTCATGTGTTGAGGCTTTGTTTTCTTTTTTTCTCCTATCTCAAAAATCAGTCTTCACCATTGATATTCTGCTCATTTCCTCCAGCTAAAAGTGAGTGAAATTTGGAGGATCAATTGGTGTGTGGATCATTGCAATAAAGGCAAAGCATTTGATTTGCTAGCTTTGAAGATCTACTGGAATAGAGCAGTCACTTGCTGAATTTTTTTTTAGCGATCTAGATCGGGTTTTACTCCAAATATTTTACAATGACTTCTTCAAGTAGTTGAGAAGTTCCAAAATTTTTTTGTGATTTTTGGAGCACTCTAACTGAGGTAAAAGTTGTTGGTTCTCCACTGTGTTAGAGTCTGCCAGAATCTAGATCGGTGAAGTGTTCACCTTTATGACCTTGGAAATTTTCTTTTTGAGGTAAATGTCTAATTAATTTTGAATTGGAATCATGAATAGATCCTTGGTAGGTTGTAAGCACTAGTTATTTTGAGCTTTTGATTGGATCCTAGTGGTTTAGAAACCTTCAGATTGGTTATGAGCTACTTAGACATGGAGGTTTGTGAGATCTAAGATAGGATCCGACTCCTCATCATTGTGAAGGGTGAGTATATTTCCTATGTATTCTAAATGATCGATTCCAAGAAATCGTTGTGCAAGGTAGTATGATAATTTGGGAAAATGAGTTTTTCAAATATGAGGTCATAAAGGGGAATCAAACATTAGGAATAGAAACATAGAATCGAGGCTACTAGAGAGTTGACAAATATCTTGCCCTTGGTCTCTTTCGGGAGATATTGGATGGAAGGATCGTATTTGCATGGTATGTGTAGAGCTAGAATGGTTCTCCAAAAGCATTCATTTCGGCTAATTAGTTGGGCTCCATGAGCTTGAGGTTGGACATCAACCATGGAGATTGGGTACTTTTCAATTAATGGAGATTAATTGAATTGAGTTATTAGTTTAAATGAGTTCAAACTAATGTGAATATTTGATATTCTATAAGTCACAAAGAGTTGCGAGCTAATGTCTAATGAATTATAGCACCTAATGAGTCACACACAAAAGTCAATTGCAAATCCTACTTGATGAAGGGGAATTTTCTAAGAGTTAGAAAAATTCCTTGATGACCGATTTTGTAGGTAGACGGTTTGTAGTCATTTTGGCTTGATCAATTTAATTATTAAATTGATCTAATTAATTTGAAGAATTAAATTAAGACCAACTAATTAAGGAGTTAATTATTTGGTGCCACATTACTATCGATTGGTTAACTTAAGGAGTTAAGTTAACAATGACTTGCTTAAAGAGTTAAGCAAATTGACTTAAGAGTTAAGTCAAAGGATAATTACTTAAGCAAATTGACTTAAGAGTTAAGTCAAAGGATAATTACTTAAATTGAAGTATTTAATTTAATTAAAATGAAGAATCAATTTTCGAGGGAAAATTCAAATGAATTGTTAATTTGGTGTGGCATTAGAATTTATTTGGATCACATTTCATGAGATGAAATGAAGATTCCATATGAAATTCAAATGCACACAAAATTCACATGCCACTTGCTTGCCAACTTATCATCCCTTTCTATATTGATATAGGAGGGGGTAGTCAACTCAAATGTGAAAGCAAACAATCCAGATCTAATTTTAGATTCTCTCATTTTCCCTCAAATTTCTCAAGTGTTGCCTCATATGTTCAAGCTTTACTTTTCTTCATCTCCTGCCTCCAAATCAAGCCTTCATCCTTGCTTTTCTTCTCTTTGTTCTCCAACTAACATTGAGAAGAAAAGGATTGTGCATTGGTGTGTGGATCTTATCATTAGAGGCAAGACAATTAGATTGCTAGCTTTTTGGAGATCCTCTGTTCAAGCAGAATCTTTGGAGCATCCATTGGAGACCTTGCCGGAATCATTTTGAGGTGAAATTTTTACTAGAGCATCATCAAGACATTGATGATATACTAGTTGCAAGTTTCACTTAATTTGGAGTTCATTTGGCTAGGCAAAATTTACTCGGATTCTACTGTGCCGCTGGGATATAGTTTTCAAGGAGTTGAGATCTTCTTCCAAGTTTCTTTGATTTTGTGAAAATCAAGGTAATTCTCATATCAAATCTGTATCTATGGCATATTTAGATCCTTGTCTTCATATATAGCCTAGTTATTTTAGCATTTTTTATGCTTTGATAATTGGATCCTAGTGCTACATGTGATTTCAGGCGGTATTGGATTTTTGATTCATTGATTCATGTGATGGATTGATTAAAGTCTCCAAATAATTCATCCAACCTATGGATTTGAGTGTTTGGATGATGTTGTATGTGGCTCCTTTGATTGATGAATTGAAAGCATGCTAATATGTGTTTTAAGTGTAAATTCATATGATTAGTATGTTTTAATTGATAGTTGATGATGTTGAATTTTGATTTGGCACTAGTAGATGTTATATGTTGATCTAGCATGTTAAATTTGGCCTTAAGGTGTTTTAGTTATTTTTGGATCCAATTTGATTGGAGTTTATTGGAGAATAGAGATTCTCACTTACACTTGATTTTTGAAGCATGTTTGAGCACTTGAATTTCCATTTTTAAAAGGTGTTTTAGATTTTGAGATTCATCCATAATGTGTGATTTAGTGTTTAGGAGGTGTCCTAAATTTTTTGGTGGACAAAAGTTGAGCCAAAAATGACTTAACTTGGACCAAACCTCTAAACAGGGCAAGCAATCACGCATGGCCAAGCAGTGATCGAGCAGCAGGCACACCCTACCGCATGGTCATGCTGCCAGGTAGGGGCAACATCGCCTATTCATGGGTTTAGGGAGTTTTGAGCTTTGTTTTGTGTTCATTTGGTGACCAAAAGTGACCTAAATCGTACTACATAGATGCACAAGTGTTGTGCAAGTTCTCAAAATTATGTTTGATATTTTTGTTGCTTTAAAAATCTTGTTAAAGTTAATCTTCAATTAGGTGCAAAAATGAGATGCATAATTGTTATGCTTATTCTTGCTTGGCCAATTAATTGTTTATGAGATAAGCATTTAGTTGTTGGAATTGAATATCAACTCTTGATTTATTTATTGTTCATTTAATTGTTGAATGAATGATGAATGAATGTGGACGATCATGAGCCTTTAATATTGATTTTATTTATTTCAAGTTGTTGAAAAAGGTTGTATTAAATTGAGGCTTGCAAGCCTCTTAAGTCTATCTTGTAAATGTTATGAGAGTAGAATCACTAGAAATGAGGATTTCTTTCTCATGTAAATGTTACAAAGAGAAAACAAGACTATTGGAGGTATAAAGACCCATGAATGTATGGGGATACATTTTTTGTAATAACAAGATTTAATCAACCCACTTAAAATCAACTAAGTGGTGCACCTATAGCTCTAACTGCATCAATTGGTTAAGGCTCACGGTCATCCCACACTAAGAGCATGCTAGGCGCATTTACTTATTTATGTTTTCCATATGTTATTGATGTATGATATGCATGGTTAGGATATAGAAATCTTAAATAACAAGATAAAATTGATGAGATCTTTGCAAGCAAGAAAACCCTCCACTTAGAATGTCTAAGTGCTTCCAAATATTAAGTCAAAATGCATAAACATTAAAAGGTGTTTTAATTTATTCATGCCTTCTACCAACAGTATATGTGATGACTACGCTACCATCTTTGTGTGATGGCACTCGGTCACAAGGGTCACACATAGATGGAAAGCTGTGAGCACATACTTAGCATAAGATGCACCATTGACTTGAGGCTTCCCATGCATTGACACTCGGTCACGAAGGATGTCGTGGAGCGGTCTCGAATCAAAGTTTGATTGGTAGGTCCGACTTAAAACCTAGTAATGTAGATGGCACACGGTCATGTGGGTCTACATGAAAAGTGAGGCAAAATACTTCAAGAGTTGCATGAGATTCAATTAGCAAATGTTGCTTACCCTTCGATTGTTTGTGGATGGCACTCGATCATGGGGCCCACTTACAAGTCCTTGGGATCTTGATTCTCACTAGGAAATGAGATTTCCCGAATTCTTCTAGGAGGCGAATGATTTGATAAAATAGTGGGAGAAAAACATGTTTGAAAGACCATGAATATGTTTTCAAATATCAATATTCAATCACATGCTTATATTTTCTTTTTTGCCTTTGATGATTTGTGAAATATCAAGAATGGCTTAAAATCCACTCAACGTTATTTTGAAAACCAATAAACTAACCAAGCCAAACTTCTACGATTGACTTAACCTTAAAAATTATTCTAGATTCCAAGAAATGGATAAATTTCCTATATCATGGTGCTCCTAATCCCATAGGGATTAATGTAGACCAAGAGACATATGAAAAGTTCATGGATTGGGTTAAGGATCGTCTTATCCCACAGTGTCATGATGGCTTCTACAAACTTCAAAAGTCTCAAGGACACGTGAATAATACCTTGGTCAAAATTTACAAGCATTATAAAGTAAACAAGGTATGATAAGTTCATGTTGTCAAATGAGATTTTTCAAGCTAGGATGGATGTGAAGTCATGTGTCATTGACTACGGTCTAAAGATGATTAGCTTTGGAGAAGCTTTCCAACTTGGACGTAGTGATGGACAATGATCTCTATGAGGATTTGATCCTCACATCCTTGCTAAGTTTCATTGATCAAAGTGTTGATCTAGTTGGAGACTACCATGACAAGGACAAACCTTTGAAGCTTGCTTCCTCTTCCAAGTTTACGGGTCCTAAGGGTGCTAGAAGGGGACTAAAAAGGAAGAAAAAAATTTCCTCCAAGGGAAGTAACCATTAAAGGCATCTAGTAGAGTCAAGAAGATTATGGAGGATATAGTCAGTATTACTTGTTTGTAATTTGGTGAGATAGGCCATCGAAAGCAGTATTGCAAGGAGTATCTTGCAACCTTTGAGAAGGAGATGTACTTTATTGAAGTGTATTTAAGGATAAACTCTTTCTCATAGATATATGATATCTCATGTGGTTTTTATCTTTGTAAGTTGTAACAAGAAATAGAAAGAAGAATGAAACTTAATGATGTGGATATGATCCGTCGCCTAGCAGAGGAGCAAGAGTTGCGGCCAAAGCCAAAGGCATACAATAAGTTAGACTTAGGGAACTCCATAATTATATTAAACCCCTGTAATTCCCATTTTGGATAACAAAGGATTTGATTCTTTTAAATCAAATGGAAGATTGAAGGTATTAAATAATGGGTTCTTTAGTTGCTTATGGTACACTTAACAATAGTTTACACATTTTTGAATTCTCAGCCATCACTAATGCACTTTCAATCAAGTAAAAGAAAATTAGATAACTAAGAAAATGCCATTTTATGGCATGCAAGACTTGGACATATCTCCTAAAAAAATAGGATGAACAAGTTAGAAGCTCTTAAAGCACTAAATGTTAGTGGTATTGAAGATTTTCCCACTTGTGAATCTTGTTTGAAGGGAAAAATGACCAAGACTCCTTTTGAGGGACAAACGGAGCCAACCACGAGTCCTTTGGATTTGATCCACAAGATTTTGTGGCCTACTAAGAGTTAGTGCTAGAGGAGGCTATTCTGACCTCATCACCTTCACCAACGATTATAGTTGGTTCGGAATATGTATCTTATGGAGAACAAGTCCGAAGCCTTTGTAAAGTTCAAAGAGTATAGGAATGAAGTAGAAAAGCAAAAAGGACTTAATATTAAAGCTCTCTAATCAGATCGAGGGGGAGAATACTTACATACCGAATTCTTGGGTTATCTAAAAGAGAATGGGATTCTCTCTCAATGGACTCCACCTGGCACACCTCAACACAGTGGAGTAGGCGAGAGGAAATCGTACCTTGTTGGACACGGTACGATCTATGATTACTTTTTTGATGTGCCTTTATCCTTTTTGCAATATGCCTTAGAAATACCGGCGAAGTTACTAATGTAGTACTTCCATAGTTGGTGCCAAAAATGCCACATGAGATGTGGTATGGCAAAGCACCCTTTTACCATTATCTTACGGTTTTGGGGTATTCCGCTTACGTCAAGCAGTTAGTGGGAGACAAGTTAGATAGTAGATCCACCTTGTGCAAATTTATGGGATACCCACGAAAGTCTTTGGGTTATTACTTTTATGATCCCTTGGAAAAAAAGGTGTTTATTTTGAGGAATACCCACGTTTTTGAAAAGGAATTTCTATTGGATAGAAATGACATTGTTGTTGAACTTGATGCAGTTTAAGATAATCAATAAATCCTACAAGTGGTGGAAACAAATGAGCTACAAGAGCCTTACACACAACCTCTAAGAAGGTTGGACCGAATCAAGAAGCAACTTGAAAGGTTAGAATTTCTTCATGAGATGGCCAATCGAATAGTGATCCCAAGACCTATGAGGAAGCTATGATAAACATAGACTAGGGACATTGGCTTAACTCCATTAAATTCGAAATGGACTCCATATACTCCAACAAAGTATAAACTTTGGTTGATCCACCAGAGAGAATAGTTGCCGTTGGTTGCAAGTGGATCTATAAGCGAAAATTGGGAGTCGATAGAGAGGTAATAACCTTTAAGGCACGACTAGTGGGCAAAAGGTTACATTCAAAGACCTATTATTGATTTTAAGGAAACCTTTCATCGGTCGCAATAACTAAGTCTATTTGAATTTTACTTGCCATACCTACATATTATGACTATGAGATATGACAAATGGATGTGAAAACTGCTTTCCTCAATGGAAACATTGAAGAAGAAATTTATATGGAACAACCACAAGGTTTTATATCTAAAGGAATGACCAAAAGGTTTGCAAACTCCAAAGATCCATTTATTAACTCAAACAGGCGTCCCCAAGTAGGAACATATATTTTGATAAGACAGTCAAATCATTTGGCTTTGTCAAAAATGTGTATGAACCTTATGTGTACAAGAAGGCTAGTGGGAATAGTATACAGTTTATTGTACTTTATGTTGATGACATTCTTTCCATTAGGAATGAGGAAGAAATGTTAGAGTGTGCTAAAACATAGTTATCTACCTAATTCTCCATGAAGGATTTAGGAGAAACATTCTATGAATTAGGAATACGTATCGATTGAGATAGATCAAGGATGATGCTGGGGCTTTTCCAAATCTCGTATATTAACAAGATACTAGAGAGGTTTAGTATAGAATAATCCATGAGGGGATTCCTGTTGGCATAGTGCCCTACAAGCCAATTAGATTGGCATGTAAACTATTTCACTTGTGATATAATCTTGATTGAATGATATTCTTGAAATGGTCATCTTTATCTTATGCTTATATTTTACCTCACTGGTGTTTGGTTGAGACCTTAGATCACGAAAGGCTATGGGACTTGGTCAGTACACTTAGTGATGATAATGAAACAAGTCTTGCACATTTGTGATCTTAAATTTTCTAGGTTATATGATCTTACAAGATAGGACATCTAAGGTTTTCATAGATTTGCAATAATGATGAATAAAACAAAGGGTTAGATGTTGCTCCGTTTCATGAGCAATTCCGTTTGAGATGTGGATGTATGTTAGATGATGCTTGTTAGAGAACAAGGAACTGAAGGCCCGCCCAAAAAATCCAATAGATAGCCGAAGAGGCAAATCAGTAGTGACAAGTTCTCCAGCTTACGCTAGTGCATATAATTAGTTCTTTGACATGAGGATCCATAGTAACTTTGTGTTTAGGTTCATATCCTTCGACTCTTCCTTGGCCATGAGCAGGCCGTTCGGGTAGAGATTGGGCATGAGCTACTTAGATATGGAGGTTTGTGAGAACCAAGATAGGATCCGACTCCTCATCACTTGCGAAGGGCGAGTATATCTCCTATGTATCTATAATGATCGATTCCAGGAAATCCTTGCGCAAGGTAGTATGACAATTTGAGAAAGGAGTTTTCCAAAGGTGAGGTCATAAAGGGGAATAAAAAATTGGGAATAGAAACATAGTATCAAGGCTATTAGGAAGCCGACTAATATTTTTTTCTAAGCCTCTTTCGGGAGATATGAGACAGAAAGAATGTATTTCCATGGTATGCGTAGAGCTAGAATGGTTCTCCAAAAGCATTGACATCGACCATGGAGATTACGTACTCTTCAATTAATCGGGATTAATTGAATTGAGTCTATTAGTTTAAAGAAGTTTAAACTAATGTGAATATTTGATATTCTAAAGTTACAAAGAGTTGTGAGCCCATATCAAATGAATGGTAGAGCCTAATGTGCCACATACAAAAGCCAATTGCAAATCTTAATTCATGAAGGGGAGTTTTCTAAGAGTTAGAAAACTCCTACATGACCAATTTTGGAGGTTGACCGATTGATGCAACTTGTATTCATTTTGTCTTGATCAATTTAATTGTTAAATTGATCTAATTAATTTTAAAAGTTAAATTAAGGCCAATTAATTAAGGAGTTAATTATTTGGTGCCACATGACTATTAATTGGTCAAGTTAAGGAGTTAAGTTAACAATGTATTGTTTAAGGAGTTAAGCAAATTAACTTAAAGAGTTAAGCTAAAGTTTATTAATTAAATTAAAGAGTTTAATTTAATTAAAATGGATAATTAATTTTGGAGGAAAAATTAAAATGATTCATTTGGTGTGAATTAGAATTTATTTGGATGACATTTCATGAGATAAAATGAAGAATCCAAATGAAATTCAAATTCAAATAAAATTCAAAATTCACATGCCAACTTGCAAGAACAAGTGGGAGGCCACCTTAAGGAAGTGGCATCAGACCATCTTCCCTCTATATATAGATATAGAGAGTGAGAGAGACGAGCACATGAATTTTGTGAGCTAGAATTAGATTCTCTCAATTTCACTCCAAATTCTCATGTGTGGAAGCTTCACTTCTCTTCTTCTCCTACCTCCAAATCAAGCCATTATCCAAGTTCTTCTTCTCTTTGTTCTCCAGCTAGCGTTGAGAAGAAAATGATTGTGCATTGGTGTGTGTATCTTTACATTAGAGGCAAGGCAATTGGATTGCTAGCCTTTGGTGATCCTCTATGTCGGGCTGTGATTTTGGAGTGACCTTTGGAGGTCTTTCCGGATCCATTTTGGGCTGAATTTTTTATTGAAGATACATCAATGAGTTGGTGTTCTTTTGGCCTAAATTGGAGTTCATTTGGTTGGGTAAAAGTTGCTCGGATTCTATTGTGCCACCTGGGGGATTGTTTTCAAAGACTTGAGATCTTCTTCCACTTTCCTTTGATTTTCTGAAAATCAAGGTAATTCTTCTTTTAAATCTGAATCTATGGCTTTTTTAGATCTTTGGCTTCATATGTAGCCTAGTTATTTTAGCGTTTTCATGCTTTGATAATTGAATCCTAGTGCAACATGTGACTTCAAGTGGTATTGGAGCCTAATTCATAATATGATTTGGATTTTTGTTTGATTGATTCATGTGATGAATTGGTCAAAATCTCCAAATACTTGATCCAACCTGTGGATTGAAGTGTTTGGATGATATTGTGTGTGACTCCTTGGTTGATAAATTAAAAGCATGCTAATGTGTGTTTTAAGTGTTAATTCATATGATTAGTATGTTTTAATTCATAGTTGCTAATGTTGAATTTTGATTTGACATTGGTTGATGCTATATGTTGATATAGCATGTTAAATTTGGCCTTAAGGTGTTTTGGTCATTTTTAGATCCAATTTAATTGGAGTTTATTGGAGATTTTGAAGAATATGATTCTTACTTAAACTTGTTTTTGGAAGCATAATTGAGCACTTGAAATTTTATTTTTAAAAGGTGTTTTAGATTTAAAATTTTATCTATATTGTGTCATTTAATGTTTAGGATGTGTCCAAAATATTTTTGGTGCACAAAGTTGAGCCTAAAAACACTTGACTCGGTCATGACCTCAAAATAGAGATTGCTGCAAGCCTTTCCAAGGCGCTGGCCAGGCAACGGGAGCGCTATGCACGCGCCTACCACATTTCTATATGCCCAGGCTGGGCCAACAGTGGCTGTTTTGAGGAGACATGAGTTTTGAGTAATTTTTTTAGTTCCTTTGGTGACCAAAAGTGTTTTGTTTCACATGTAATAGATGCAGAACTGTCGTGTAAGTTCTCAAAATTATGTTTGACATTTTTGATTGCTTTTAAAAACTTGTTAATCTTCAATAATGTGGCAAAATTATTTTGCTTCCTCTTGCTTGGCTAGTTAATTATTTATGATATAAGCAATTAATTGATGGAATTTAATGTCAATTCTAGATTTATTTATTGTTCATTTAATTGCTGAATGGATAATGAATGAATGGGGATGATCATGAGCCTTTAATATTGATTTTATTTGCTTCAAGTTGTTGAAAAGTGTTGTATTAAATTGGGGCTTGCACACTTCTTAATTTCTATTTTTTTATTTTTATGATAACTAAGTGGGTCACTTATGGCTCTAACTGCATTACTTGGTTAAGGCTCACGGTCATCCCACCCTAGGAGCATGCTAGGCGCATTTACTTATTTATGCTTTCCATATCCTATTGAATTATGAAATGCATGGTTAGGAAATAGAAAACCTAAATAAGAAGATAAAATGATGAGATCTTTGCAAGCAAGAAAAACCCTCCACTTAGAATGTCTAAGTGCTTCCAAATATTAAGTCAAAAAGCATACAAATTAAAAGCAGTTTTAATTAATCCATGTCTTCTACCAATAGTATATGGCATGACGATGCTACTATCTTTGTGTGATATACATACGAATAAGGGGGTCACACTTAGATGGAAAGCTATTACCATACACTTAGCATATGATGTACTTTTGATTTAAGGCTTCCTACTCATTATACATTCAGATACGGGGGATGTGATGGAGTGGTCTTGAATCAAAGTTTAATTGGTAGGTATAACTTAACACCTAGTAATATAAAGGTCGTCCAATTAGGGGATCTACATGAACAATGAGGCAAAACATATTAATTAGCAAAAGTTACTTACCTTTGTATTGTTTGTGGATATACGTCTGAATATGGGGGTCCACTTACAAATATTTAGGATCTTGATTCTCACTAGGAAATGAGATTTCTCGAATTCTTCTTGGGGGTGAAGGATTTGATAAATAGTGGGAGCAAAACACGCTTGAAAGACCATGAACATGTTTTTAATATCAATGTTCAATCATATGCATATACTTTTTTTTTCCTCTTGTAGATTTTTGAAATCTTCAAAAACAAAATGGTTAAAAATCCTCTCTACACTATTTTGGATACCAATAAACTAACCAAGCCAAACTTTCGTGATTGGTTGAGAAACCTCAGGATAATTCTAGACTCTAAAAAAAGACTTGATGAGGATCGGAATATTTTTCAGGTTAACTAGAAATGAACCTAATCTACTCGACTGGAATCTGATCGACCTCGCTATGGTTGAGGTTTAGGGAGTGAGTCCTGCAACCACAAGCAAAAGTTGGGCTTGCCGAAAAAGCCCTTGGTAAAGGCACTCTGACGCTCAAGTTAGTGTTCTAATCGGACAGGAAACTCGAGCAGCAGAGTAAGAGCCCAAGACAGAATAATGGTATACCTTGTGAGAAGTTGGCCATGGTGTATTTATAACCTTCTCTAGGTGATCAATATGTCTATGATGCCCTTCCTACGTATGAAAGATTCTGGCCCTTTCATGGGGAGCTTTAGGTCATCTCACATGTTGGTACTATTCCAGGTGGCCTTATCTTCAGCTTTTAGGGACAGAGTGGTACACCAGTAGCATGCCCCTTCCTTGGTGTGGCAGTACTGGTGGTATTGGGCAACGTGCGCCATTAATGTGGTGGCCTAATGCCTATCGGGGTATTAAATACGGTAGGGCAAAGGCTTTGCAGTTAGTTGACCAACCTGGTCTACTTGAGCAATCAACCACCGAGCTGACTCCAGATGTGCCAGTAGATAAGTAAGCGCCGCCGCCGACAAGGATCGCTGATATGGTCGACTTGCTTTGGGCGGAACCGAAGTGACAAGTCGACCTTAGGATAGGCCTCAAGGAGGAAACAAGCTTAGTAATGTACTCTTGGGTCGATAACATTTGGGCTGGGCCTATTGGGCCACCCCATATCATAAGTCCCCCCCACTTTCGGGTCCTGATCGAGAGAATTGACAAGCGGGAAGCAGGAGTAGTTTTAATAAATAGAAATGCTTGGGTCAGTCAACGAGAGGCAGGAGGAGCCAATGAGAGACTGGAGGATTCAATTAGGGTTTGGCGCATTTAATGCAGCGGTTACTTGGTGTCAGGCATAGCGTCAAACGATGGTTATGTCATTGTTATCGTTGCTTGGGGTTTCGCACATAGTGCCCTATGAATAGGTGCAATAAGAATCCATATTTTTACTTTTACAGCATTGTGTGAGGTCAAGTCAAGCATTTACTGAGCTCTGCATTGCATCTTTGATTACTCTATCAAGTATTTCTCGTTCTTCAGAGCGCATTTATTATATCCTACTTACTGAGTCTATTTGCAATAAACTATGTTGAGAGTTTTTGAGGGTGATGAGGGGAGTCATGGGAGCGATAGTAAGGCAATGAGGTCGGATAGGGTTCCGACCAGTGGTGAAGAGGCGTCAAATAGTAGTTCTAGTAGCTCGTCGAGTAGTAGTTCAGGCTCGAGCAGTGTGCGTGCCACCGTTGGGGTTGGGCCAGAGTGAGCCCCTGGTTTCTCGTGGTCAATTGTTCACCCCAGGCCACTCTAGTGAGATTAGGTTGGCAGTAGGGGAGGCCGATTTGGCTATTCTTAGGTAATTGTACCATGTCCCTAATGACTGTGGTTTGATCGCTCCGGGACTCGTGGGTAGAATAGACGAACCTCCCGAAAGGTGCATCACTGTGTTCGAGGATGATCTTAGGTGTGGTCTTAGGTTTCCTTTAGCCGACACCATAGTCAACCTATTATGAGGTCTGCAGGTCTGCATTACTCAGCTATTTCCCAATTGCTTCTCCACCTTGTATAGTTTTGTCGTCTTAATGCATATTTATAACCAACCCCCTACCTTCGCCAAATTTAGCAACCTCTTCCATCTCCCCATGTCCCGCAAGTCGGAGAGTAGTGAGGAGTCTAGGTTCTATTGTTTAACAACCCGTCTTCATCAGAAATTCTTTGTAACCTCTGCTTCCTCATTTGGTCAAAAGTGGAAAAATAGGTTTTTTTATGTTCGATCACTGGGGGGGTTGGGCTTTAATATCCCCAGGGGTTGGATGAGGGGGCACATCGAGATGCTAGGGAACCCGACTCCGACCTAGCCAAATACTTTTGTGAGGGATTTGGTTGAGTTTGGTTAGATGGAGGCATCTAGCTTTATCGAGGAGAGAAGTCTCGTGCTGGCTGGCTTGTCGCCTGGCCGGCTCGACTTGCCCACGGATGCTCGATTCGGTAGATATTTATATGAGCTTTGTTTATTGTTATGCATGCATCATTAGGGTCGTATCTTATGTGTTGTCCACTTTGCCCCTCGCAGACCAATAGGACATCATGAATCGGGCACACCTCCAAGCTATTGCTCACGCCGAAAAGAACAAGGAGAATCGCGAGTGGCGTGCGGATACAGGTGCCTGACAAGAGGCTCGACAAGAGCTTGTAGCTCTACCGCCGGTTACTGCCATTCCTATCGTCGGTAGTGTACCGTCTCCTAGCCGTAGTTCGGCTAGTCAAGGTAAGACGCCTGTCACCTCGCAGAGTGGGCCTACTCTAAAGAGGGCTGATTAAGGCAAGGGCAAGGCTCAGGCTGCAACAGGGTTCGATCTGTTCGGGCACTAGAAAGACAAGGCTTTATTCGAATTGACGGATCTACCATCTCGTCGCTTTGGGTCCAAGCTGGGGGTCCATAATTCGATGTCAGTGATGACGGTGGGGGAAGTTGTGTCCCTACTAATGAAAGTTTTAATGGCTGGTCTGTTCACTTCGAACTAGTGCAAGATGATGGAGAAGAGTCAGGGTGCCGTGATGAAAGCCTTGGCGTATCACACTAATATGGTAAGCTTTTGGTCGAGCCGCGCCTGACATTTTGTTTTTGTAAGTATTTCCATTATACTGATGTGAGTGTTGACTTTGTAGGTAAGGCAGTTGGGGCACTATATGTTCCGGAGGTTGGAACTCGCCCTCGATCAGGCGGACCAATTGCGGGTAGAATACAAGGAGATGGATACAACAAAAGCAGCGCTTGAGTCTGCCCAAATAGAGGTTTAGCAGCTAGCAAAGCAGCTGGAAGAGGCAAACTCGCAGCTTGCGATGAAAGATGTCGAGCTGATAACTAGAATGACCATTAGAAGCATGACCAACGAGCTTTTGAAGAAGGCATAGGTAGAGGCGCAGTCTTACTATAATAACGGTCGAGCGCATGGGTACGAGGCCGCTTCGTAGTTTGCTCGTCAAGAATTTAGGTAGATGCTGCCAAATGTTTGATGGCAAGCGGTGCAATAGTTAATGCTGACATCAGCCTTTATGGATGCTAGCATCGTCTTTTCACTTAACGATGCCAAAGAAGCATTCGACGAGGCTATTCGGTAGCTGGAGTTTTTAGGATACAACATCAGTGCTAAGGATAAAAAACGTTTGAACTACATGCTCGATGACCAGCTTTGAATGTACCCCAAAAAGGGGGGCCCTGTTGATGAGGTCACCGTTGGAGGCGCATCTGTCCCTGGTCCTACACCTGCTCCTCCTGCTTTTATCCCCGAGCACCAAGCTCGTGTCGAGGCGGTGACTATGGAGCTTGACTTTACCAATGTTTTTACATTCGACATGAGGGATGACAAGGTGAATACAACCTAGTATTTTTTGCCTTGGCGAACATCCTTTTCTAGTAGATGAAGTGGGCCCGTCACAACCTCCAGGGCAAGATGAAGATGAGGTCGAGTGACTGCCGCTCAATGATGCCTGCAGTCTTCTTCTTTCTTTCCTTTTTTTTTTGTAATTTGGAAGTGCCTTTGTAATTAGAATTCTTGAATGTTAATGGGATCTATTGTTTAGCTTATTAGCGTGTATCATAATTTAATTCCTATCATTTTCGATCGATCAATGACCACCATATTACACCGTGCTTAACAATTTTTGTAATTCAGTCGTAATAATTCTGTGTGGTCAATTTAAACTTGCATGACTTAAAATTTTGTATGAATTGACAATTCTGCCTGGTCAATTTAAAAACTCGCAAGATTTTAAATATACCGAGTCTTCATTCGTTGCTAATGTCGTAAGTGTGGCTTACTTACAGTTTTGCTATCACTTGGGTTGAGTTGATCAACCCTGTTAGGTGGATTCGTTCAATGAAATGCGTAGATAGTCGACTGCACAGTCTATTGCAAACGATCATGCCATTTAATTGGGGCTAGAAAACCCTTATTTGGCAGCCAGAAGCTACTACTCGGTCGACCTTAGGTGGTCTACCGATTTGAGGACTTAGGCTGGGAAGCCTTAGTTTGGCAGCTTGAAGCCGCTAGGTGGTCGATATGGGGTCAACTACAAACGATCAGACTGAACAACAACTGGGGTTGGGGATAGTTTATCATGCAGCTCGCTGCCGCCGCCCCATCAGTTATATCATACGAATGTGTTGTTAGATAAAATATTTGGGAGCTTTATTAATGCAAAATTGTAGAGCGAGTTTCATACATAAAATTTTCTTAAATTAACAGTGTTCCAAGGGCGCGGGAGCTCATTGCTGCTCATATCGGCCAGTCGATAAGCGTTATTCTTTGCCACTTTAGTCACTAAATATGGCCCTTCCCATTTCGGGTCGAGCCTGCCAACGCTCTTGGAGACCTCGACTTTTTTGAGGACAAGGTCGCCAACTTTGAAGTTCTGCTATCAAATCCTTTGGTTATAGTAATCGGCCATCTTCAATCAGTATCTTTGCATGGTAGAGTAAGCCTATTGGCGCAACTCATCGATGGTCTCGAGGTCGAGTTCTATTTTTGAGGAGCTCGTGATTGGGTTAAAGTGTATCACCCGAGTTGTGTGCTGTATTAGTTCAGTCAGGATTACTGCTTCTGATTCGTAGACCAAACTATAAGGGCTGTGTCCTGTTGTTGTTGGCGGGGTTGTCCTGTATACATACAGTACACATGGGAGGTCGTCTGCCCAGGTCGCTCAAATTCCTATTATCCTTACCTTAAGGTGGTCGAGCACCATTCGATTTGTTACTTCAATTTGACCGTTAGCTTGGGGGTTTTTTACCGAGGTAAAGTGTTGGCGAATTCCCAGGCTTTCGCACCAGTTCCTTATGCTTCTGCTTTGGAATTGGGTCCTATTGTTCGACATGAGAACTTTAGGGAGACCGAAATGACAAATTATATTTTTCCATATAAAGCTCTTGATGGCGGGGTCGGTTATCTTAGGGACTGCTTCCGCTTCGACCCACTTGGTGAAGTATTTGACTGCCACGATGATGAAGTTCATTTGACTTGTTATTTTTGGGAGAGAACTGACAATGTCGATTCCCAATTGGTCGAATGGCCAGGTGATCTGGACATTTATCATTGTTGCTGCGGGTTTATGAGATATGTTCGAATGAACGTGGCAGGATGGGCACTGTTTTGTGAAATCGATGGCGTCTTTGAGCAACATTGGCCAAAAATATCCATATTGGATGATCTTGTAGGCTAGGGTGCAGCTGTCGGAGTGATTACCGCAGATGCCCACATGGACCTCGTGCAGAACCTCTCGGGTTTGATCAGGATATAAGAATCTCAATGGTGGGCTTGAGATTGACCTCCTATATAGCAACTCGTGCTCATCAAGGGCGAATTTGGTTGCTAAGCTTTTGAGTCGACGTGCCTCACCCTTGTCCTCTAGCACTACTCCTTGTCTAAGGTAGAGTTTAATTGCGACTTGCCAAGAGGGATTTTCTTTTTCGACTCTCCGCACCAAGTCCTAGTCAGACCGACTTATGGACAGCTTGTGTGTGACTAGGAACGTAATTGTTCTATCTCTAGTTCCTTTGGCTGAGTTGGCGAACTTAGATAGGGCATTTGCTCTTTCATTTTCTGATTGAGGAACTTGATTCAGAGTGAACTTCATGAACTGCTGGCGCAACCTTTTTCACCTAAGCCAGGTACTTGGTCATTATAGAGTCTTTGGCTTCAAAATTGCCTTCAACTTATTCGGCGATTTACTAAGAATCGATGATCTCCATAAGCTGCTTGACTTCCCGATTCACTAGCATCCTTATACTGGCAATGAGGGCCTCCTATTCAGCTTTGTTGTTCGTTACTGGGTAATCGAGCTTAATAGAAAAATCATACTCCTCTGCAAGTGGAGAACAGAGTGAGACACCCATTCCCCCTTCCGTAGAGATTGCAGAGCCATCGATGTGTCATGCCCAAATGAGGGAGCTATGGTCGGGATGCTCTGGCAAGTCGAATGTTTCTGTGATGAAATCCACTAACACTTGTGCTTTTATGGCTGTTCGGGGCTAGAAACTAATGTCAAACTTGCCAAGTTCGATTGCCCATTTGGTGAGTTGTCCGGATGAGTCTGGTTTAAATAGCACCTGCTTCAGTGGTTGGTTTGTCAATACTGTGATGGAATGTGACTAGAAATAAGATCTCAACGTTTTGGCCGCTGTGATCAGGGCAAGTGCGAATTTCTCGATTTCAAGGTAGTTGTGCTTTGGGCCCTGTAAAGATTTGCTACAGTAGTATACAGGTTGGTGTGTTCTGCCTCTTGTTGTGACCAAAACCAAGCTGATTGACGCTGATGACACTTCCAAGTACATGTACAGAGTTTCACCCAAGTCAAGTTTGGCTAATATGGGCGGTGAAGATAGGTATTACTTTTGTTCGGCAAGGGCTTGGTCACACTGTTCCGATCATTGGAAACTTGACTTTTTAGCATTTCTGAGAATTTTGAAGAATGGCAAATTCTTGTCGGCTAATCGAGCGATAAACCTTCCCAGGGCGACGATTCGTCTGACTAGCCGCTACACATCCCTGACCGTTCAAGGGGATTCGATGTCCAAGATAGCTTGAATTTTTTGAGGGTTCGCCTTGATGCCTTTTTAGCTGGCCATGTACCCTAAGAATTTTCCTTCTCGAACTCCAAAGGTATATTTGTTGGGGTTAAGCTTCATGCCGAATGCGTGAAATATAGAGAACGTGTGGTCGAGATCGACTAGATGTTTTTCTATTTTTTTGTGTTTTAACAATCATGTCGTCGACATATACCTCCATTGATTGTCCTATTTCGTTTTTGAACATGAAGTTCACTAGTCTTTGATAGGTTGCTCCTATAATTTTAAGCCCAATCTTTTTCTTTCTAATTATTTAAAATTATTTATATCTTTTTTTTCTAATTATTTATTTCAAATTAAATATTATATATATATGAAAATATATAGTATATTTATTTACATATATATATATATATATTTATAAGATAGCTATATTTATATATTTATTATCATGTATATATGATAATATATTTATATACATATATATGATATTATATATTTTTTTGTTATATTTATTTTTTATAAGATAGTTATATGTATATCATATATATATATGATAATATATACAATAATATATTCAATATAATACATAAATGATAATATATATAATTATTTAGTAATATATATAATACAAAATTCTACCCCAACCCCCCAACCCCCAACCCCCACCCCATCTCTCCAAACCCCCACCCCCAGACCCTGTCTCCCCAACCCTTACCCTTACGGGCTGCCATGGTAGCATTGTGGCTAGATCTAGCCAGATCCAGCCACTGGCCGCCATCTGTTTTTATTTTTTCATTTTTATTTTTTATTATTGCAAGTACCAGCAGCAGCTGCTAGTTGCCTGGTGGGGTGGGTAGCCATTTATATATATAATTGTATATATATACACTTGTATATAATATATATACACATTATAAATATATGATAATATATTATATTGTATATATATATATTTTATATATTTTTTTAAAAATTATAATATAATTTAATCTAAACCATTGATTTTTTAAAAGAAGATCCAATTGTTAATGAATACGGGCATAATTATCTTTTTATATACAAAAATTTAAACCCAAATGCACGCACAGGCGCGTGTGCTACACCCACACTCTCAGGGGGGGTTCGTTGCATGGTTTTTTAAAATATGAGGGTGTTTTTTGAGTATTTGTTTTCATAGGGGCGTAATTCGCCTATTTTTCTTAACACGTGGGGGTTATTTGTAAGAATTCGAGCATATGAGACTGCTTGTGAGATCTACAAACATCTACAAGAGTTGTATGGTGTAAAAACAAGACGTAAAAGGTTCGCTTTGTCAAGAGAGCTCTTTAGGTCAAGGATGGTTGAGGTTTCAAGTGTCCACGATCATGAGCTTAACATGATTGGACTCATCAAAAAGCTTGGGAAACTTGATGTCATCATGGACAATGACCTCTACATGGATTTGATCCTACAATTATTGCCCTCTTCGTTCGACCAATTTATTATAAACTTTAATATGTCCAAGCTAGAGGCGACGATTAATGAATTGGTGAACATATTGGTGATCATTGAGGCGGTGATGAACAAGGAAAAGCCTCTTATGCTTGCTTCCTCCTCTAAGTCTAGGGGCCCTAGAGGACCTAGAAAGGGCGGTAAAAGGAAGAAGAGTTCTTCCTCCAAAGGGAAGCAACACTTGAAGTGTTCGGAGGGAGTCAAGAAGAAGAAAGAGGCTAAGACTGATGCGAGTTGTTTCCATTGTGGCGAAAAGGGGCATTGAAAAAGAAATTGCAAAGTTTACCTTGCAACCCTTAAGAAGGGTATGCATTTTATGGAAGTACACTTGACGATTAATTCTTCATCATGGGTATTTGATACGACGTGTGGTTCCCACCTTTGTAATTCATTATATGGAATAGTAAGAAGAAAGAGTTTTAATGAAAGGGATATAATCCTCTGCATAGGAAATGGAGCAAGAATTGTTGCCGTGGTCCAAGGCATTGTCAAGTTAGACTTGGGGAATGCTTGCATTGTATTAAATCTTTGTTATTATGTAGCCAACCTTGTTAAGAACATTGTTTCCATTCCCATTCTTAATAATGAAGGATATGATTTTTCAATATCAAATGGGATATTGAAAGCATTAAAGAATGGTTCTTTAATTGCACATGGTACATTGAATAACGGATTATACATGATTCTCAACCTTCATTAATGCACATTAAATCAAGTAAAAGAAAATTAAATAACCAAAAATATGCCATTTTATGGCGTGCTAGATTTGGACATATCTCTAAAAATAGGATGAACAAGTTAGAAGGTCTTAAAGCAGTAAATGTTAGTGGCATTGAGGGCTTTCCTACTTTTGAATCTTGTTTGAAGGGAAAAATGACCAAGGCTCATTTTGTGGGACAAACGAAGAGCACCATAAGTCCTTTGAATTTTATCGATATGGATGTTTGTGGCTCACTAAGAGTTAGTGTGAGGAAAGACTATTCTTACTTCATCACCTTCACTGATGATTATAGTTGGTTCAGATATGTGTATCTTATAAAGTACAAGTCTAAAGCCTTTGAAAGGTTCAAGGAGTATAGGAATGAAGTAGAAAAGTAAAAGAGACTTAGTATTAAAGCTCTTCGATCAGATCGAGGGGGAAAATACTTAAGTACCAAATTCTTGAATTATCTAAAGGAGAATGAGATTCTCTCTCAATGGACTCCACTCGGCACACCCCAACAAAATGGAATAGCCGAGAGAAGAAACTGCACCTTATTGGACATGGTATGTTCCATGATGAGCTTTTCTGATGTGCCCATATCCTTTTGGGGATACGCCTTATATATGGTGGCGAAGTTACTAAATGTAGTACCCTCAAAATCGGTGCCAAAAACAACGCATGAGATGTGGTATGGCAAAGTACCATCTTACCATTATCTTAAGGTTTAGTGGTTTCCTACTTACGTCAAGCGGTTAGTAGGAGACAAGCTGGATAGTAGATCTACCTTGTGCAAGTTTGTGGGATACCCAAGAAGTCTTTAGGTTATTACTTCTATGATCCCTCGAAATAAAAGGTGTTTGTCTTGAGAAATGCTTGTTTTTTGGAAAAGCAATTTTTATTAGATAGAAACGGCATTGTTGTTGAATTTGATGAAGTTCAAGATGATAACAAATTCCACAAGCAGTGGAAATGAGTGAGCATCAAGAGCTGTACACACAACCTCTAAGAAGGTCGGATCGAATCAAGGTGCAATCCGAAATGTTTGGATTCTTTCATGAGATGGGCCAATTGAATGGTGATTCGAAGATCTATGAGGAAGCTATGTTGGACATAGACTCGAGACATTGGCTAGACGCCAAGAAATCTGAAATGGACCCTATGTACTCCAATAAAGTATGGATTTTGGTAGATCTACCAGAGGAAATAGTTTTCTGTTGGTTGCAGGTGGAACTATAAGCAAAAACTAAGAGTCAATGGAGAGGTAATGACCTTTAAGGTGCGATCAGTAGCTAAAGGTTACACTTAAAGACTCGATATTGATTTTGAGGAAACTTTTTCACCGATCGCAATGCCTAAGTCTATTTAGATTTTACTTACCATAGCCGCATATTATGACTATGAGATATGGCAAATCGATGTGAAAACCACTTTCCTCAATGGAAACATTGAAGAAGAAATTTATATGGAGCAACCACAAGGTTTTACATTCAAAGGGAGTGAGCAAAAAGTTTGCAAACTCCAGAGATCCATTTATAGACTCAAATAGGCATCCCAAAGTTGGAACATATGTTTTATAAGACAGTCAAATCATTTGGCTTTGTCAAAAATATATATGAACTTTGTGTGTACAAAAAGGCTAGTGGAAGTAGCATATAGTTTATTGTGCTTTATGTCGATGACATTCTTTTCATTAGGAATTAGAGAAATGTTAGAGTGTGCTAAAGTAAGGTTATCTACTCAATTCTCCATGAAGGATTTAGGAAAAGCATCCTACATATTGGGAATACGTATCTATAGAGATAGATCGATGAGGATACTAGGACTTTCCCAAATCCTGTACATTGACAAAATACTAAAGAGTTTTAGTATGGAAGAATCTAAGAGGGCACATGGCATTCATCTCTCAAAGTCTATGGCCCCTAAGACTAAGGATGAAAGACAAGGAATGTCCCATATACCTTATGTGTCCGCTATTAGGAGCATAATGTATGCCATTTAATGTATAAGATCGAATGTGGCACATGCTCTAAGTGTTTCGAGTCCTTTCTAATTCAATCCTGGTGAAAGTCACTGGATGGCCATGAAAACAATCCTTAAGTACTTGAAAAGTTCTAAGGACTTGTTTTTGGTAAACGACAATGGAGAATTGAAACTCAAGAGTTTTTGGATTGTAGTTTCCAATCCGATGTGGATAACCTAAAATCCACTTCTAGATTTATACTTTGCCTTAACAGGGGCACTGTGAGTTGGAAGAGTTCCAAATAAGACACCATGGCCAATTCAACCACAGAGGCAGAATATACTGTAGCTTTGAAAGTTGCAAATGAAGATGTTTGGATAAAAAACTTCATCTAAGAGTTGGATGTAGTGCCTAGCATTACTGAGCCAGTAGTTGTCTTTTGTGACAACAATGGGGTGGTAACGTAAGCTAAAGAGCCAAGATCTCATCGACAATCCAAACACATTTTGAGGTAATATCATTTGATCTAGGAGATCATTGATAGAGGCGACATCAGAGTGTAGATGCCTCAAAAGAAAATATAGCAGATCTACTGACTAAACCCCTATCGTAAAAGGTCTTTGAAGAACAACTTGAGAAAATGGGTCTTAAGACTATAGGGAATTGGCTTTAGGGGAAGTGGGAGATTGTTGGAATAGTATCCCACAAGCCAACTAGATTGGCGTATAAACTATTTCACTTGTGATACAATCTTGATTGAATGATATTCTTGAAATGGCCATCTTCATCCTATGCTTATATTTTACTTCACTGGCATTTGGTTGAAGCCCTTAGATCACACAAGGCTACAGGACATGGTCAGTACACTCAATTATCTTAAATCTTCCAAAATAGTAGAATCTTACGAGACAAGGCATCTAAGATTTGGATAGACTTGCACTAATGATGAATAAATCTAAGGGTTGGATGTTGCTTCGTTTCATGAGCAATTCCATATGAAATATAGGTGCATGTTAGTGGGTATTTGTTAAAAAATAAGGTAATGAAGGCCCACCTGAAGAATCCAATAGATAGCTGAAGAGGTAAGTTGGCAATGGCAAGTTCTCCAGCTTATGATTGTGCATAAAATTAGTCCTTTGGCCTGAGGATCCATGGTAATCTTGTTTTTAGGTCCTCATGCTTTGACACTTCTCTGGCCACAAAGCGGGCCGTTCGTGTAGAGATTGTGCATGAGCTATTTAGATATGGAGATTTGTGAGATCTAAGATAGGATCCGACTCATTATCATTGTGAAGGGCTAGTAGATCTCCCATGTATTCTGTAATGATCGATTCCAAGAAATACTTGCGCATAGTAGTATAATAATTTGGAAAAGGAGTTTTGCAAAGATGAGGTCATAAAGGGGTATTAAACATTGGGAATAGAAACATAGTATTGAGGCTATTCGAGAACCGACAAATTTCTTGCCCCAAGCCTCTTTCAGAAGATAAGAGACAGAGGGACTATATTTGCACGATATATGTAGAGCTGGAAAGATTCTCCAAAAGCATTCATTTCGGCCACTTAGTCGGGCTTCATGGGCATTAGGTTGGACATTGACCATGGAGATTGGGTACTCTTCAATTAATGGAGATTAGTTGAATTGAGTCGATTAGTTTAAAGGACTTTAAACTAATGTGAATATTTGATATTTTAAAGTCAAAAAGTGTTGTGAGCCTATGTTCAATGAATGGTAGAACCTAATGGGTCACACAAAAAAGCCAATTGCAAATCCTAATTCATGAAAGGGAATTTTCTAAGAGTTAGAAAACTCCTACATGACCAATTTTGGAGGTTAACCGATTGATGCAACTTGTAGTCATTTTTAGCTTGACCAATTTAAATTTTAAATTGATCTAATTAATTTAAGGAGTTAAATTAAGACAAATTAATTAAGGAGTTAATTATTTGGTGCCACATGACTATTAATTGGTCAAATTAACTTAAGGAGTTAACAATGTCTTACTTAAAGAGTTAAGCAAATTGACTTAAAAAGTTAAGTCAAAGTTAATTAATTAAATTAAAGAGTTTAATTTAATTAAAATGGATAATTAATTTTGGAGGAAAAATTCAAATGAAATGCTCATTTGGTGTGAATTAGAATTTATTTGAATGACACTTCATGAGATGAAATAAAGATTCCAAATGAAATTCAAATTCACATAAAATAAAAAATTCACATGCCAACTTACAAGTGCAAGTGGGCAGCCACCTTGAGGAAGGTGTGATGCTAACTTGGCATCACACCATCCTCTCTCTATATATAGATATAGAGAGTGAGAGAGGCGTCCACTTGAATTTTGCAAGGTGCAATTACATTCTCTCAATTTTCCTCTAAATTCTCAAGTGTTGCCTCATGTGTTGAAGCTTCACTTCTCTTCTTCTCCTACCTCCAAATAAAGCCTTTATCCAAGATCTTCTTCTCTTTGTTCTCTAGCTAACATTGAGAAGAAAAGGAATGTGCATTAGTGTGTGGATCTTCATATTGGAGGCATGACAATTGGATTGCTAGCCTTTGGAGATCCTCTATTTTGGGCAGTGAATTTGGAGCGAACTTTGGTAGTCTTTTCAAATCCATTTTGAGATGAATTCTTTATTGATGATAGATCAATAAGTTGGTGTTCTTTTGGTTCAAATTTCACTTAAATCGGAGTTCATTTAGTTGGGTAAAAGTTGCTTGGATTCTATTGTGTCGCTTGGGAGACAGCTTTCAAGGAGTTGAGATCTTCTTCCACCTTTCTTTGATTTTCTAAAAATCAAAGTAATTCTCCTTTCAAATCTAAATCAATGGCATACTTAGAACCTTAGCTTCATATGTAGCCTATTTATTTTAGTGCTATATGTGACTTCAAGTGGTATCTCATAGTCATAATATGTGGCTATGGCAAGTAAAATTCGAATAGACTTAGGCATTGCAACCGGTGAAACGGTTTCCTCAAAATTGATACCAGGACTTTGAGTGTAACCTTTTATCACCAGTTATGCCTTAAAGGTCATTACCTCTCCATCGACTCCTTGCTTTTGCTTAGAGATCCACTTGCAACCAACGGGAACTATTCCCTTTGGTGGATCTACCAAAGTCTATACTTTGTTGGAGTAAATAGAGTCTATTTCAGATTTCATGGTGTCAAGCCAATGTTTTGAGTTTATGTCCAACATAACTTCTTCATAGGTCTTTGAATCGCTATTCGATTAGCCCGTTTCATGAAGGAATCTAAACCTTTTGGGTTGCTTCTTGATTCGGTCTGACCTTCTTAGAGGTTGTGTGTAAGGCTCTTGATGTTTACTTATTTCTACTACTTGTGGGATTAGATGATCATCTTGAACATCATCAAGTTCAACAACAAAGCCATTTCTATTCAATAGAAATTGCTTTTCCAAAGAGTAGGCATTCCTCAAAACAAACACCTTTTATTCTGAGGGATCATAAAAATAAAAACCCAAAGATTCTCTTGGGTATCCCACAAGCTTGCACAAGGTGGATCTATATTCCAACTTGTCTCCCACTAACTGATTGATGTAAGCGGGAGACCCTTAAACTCTTAGATAATGGTAAGAGTATGCTTTTTCTATACCACGTCTCATATGGTATTTTTGGCACTGACTTTGAGTGTACTACATTTAGTAGCCTCGCCGCCATTGTTAAGGCAAATCCCTAAAGGATATAGGCACATCAAAAAAGCTCATCATGGAACATACCATGTCTAACAAGGTACAATTTCTCCTCTCAGCTACTCCATTGTGTTGGGTGTGCCGGGTGGAGTCCATTGAGAGAGAATTTCATTCTTCTTTAGATAATCCAAGAATTCAGTACTTAAGTATTCTCCCCTTCGATCCGATCAAAGAACTTTATTACTAAGTCCTTTTTGCTTTTCTACTTTATTCCTTTACTCTTTGAACTTTTCAAAGGCGTCAGACTTGTACTTCATAAGATACACATGTCCGAACATACTATAATCATTGGTAAAGATGATGAAGTAAGAATAGCCTCATCTCGCACTAACTCTTAGTGGGCCACAAACATGCATATGAATCAAATTCAAAGCACTTGTGGTACGCTCCGTTTGTCCCGCAAAAGGAGCTTTGGTTATTTTTCCTTTCAAACGAGATCACAAGTAGGAAGGTCTTCAATGCCACTAATGTTTAGTGCTTTGAAACTTTGTAACTTGCTCATCCTATTTTTAAAGATATGCCCAAGTTTAGCATGCCATAAAATGGCATCTTCTTGGTTATCTAATTTTCTTTTTATTTGATTGAATGTGCATCAGTGATGTTTGAGAATCCGAAAATGCTTAATCCTTTGTCAAGTGTACCATGAGCAACTAAAGAACCTATTCTTTAATGCCTTCAATCCCCCATTTGATATAGAAGGATCAAGTCCTTTACTATCTAAAATGGGAATTGAAATAATGTTCTTAGCAATATATGGTACATAATAACAAGGGTTCAATACAAGTATGGAGTTCTCTAAGTCTAACTTATTGTATACCTTCGGCTTTGGCCGCAACTCTTACTCTTTTGCCATGGCAGTGGATCATATCCCCATCACTTAGTTTTATTTTTTTTTCTACTCTTTGTAACAAATTAAAAAGATAAGAACCACATGTGATATGATATATCCATGAGGAAAAATTTATCCTTAAATGCACTTCAGTAAAGAACATACCTTTCTCAAGGGTTGCAAGGTATTCTTTTCAATACCCCTTCTAATAGCCTTTCTTGGCAATGTAGAAATAAGTAATATCGACTATATCTTCTATAATCTTCTTGACTCCTTTGGATGCCTTTAATAGTTTCCTTCCCCTTAGAAGAAGAACTTTTCTTCCTTCTACCTCCCTTTCTAGCACTCCCACAGCCCATAGACTTGGAGGAGGAAGTAAGCATCAAGTGTTTGTCCTTGTCATGGTAGACTCCATCTAGTTTAACACTTTAATCAATAAAACTCGGGGAGGATGTGAGGATCAAATCCTCATGGAGATCACTGTCCATCACTACGTCCAAGTTGAAAAGCTTCTTCAAGCCTAATCATCTTTAGACTATAGTTGATGACACATGACTTCACATCTATCCTTGCTTGAAAAATCTCCTTTGACAACATGAATTTCTCATACCTTGTTTGCTTTACAACTCTTGTCAACTTTACCCAAGGTATTATTCCTGTGTCTATGAGACTTTTTGAAGTTGTAGATGCTAACATGAGATTATGGGATTGGATGATCCTTAACCCAATCTGTGAACTTTTCATGCGTCTCTTGATCTACATTAATTCCTATGGGATTAGGAGCACCATGATATAGGACATTTATCCATTTCTTGGAATCTCGAACGATTTTTTTTTAGGTTAAGTCAATCATGGAAGTTTGGCCCGATTGGTTTATTTGTTTCCAAAATAATGTTGTGTTGATTTTTAGCCATTTTGAGATTATGCAAATCATCAAATGTGAAAAAGAGAATATAAGCATCTGATTAAATATTGATATTGAAAACAAGTTCGTGGTCTTTCAAGCATATTTTTCTCCCACTATTTTATCATATTTTTCAGCCCTAGAAGAATTCAGGAAATCTTATTTCCTAGTGATCAAGGCCCTGAGGACTTGTAGCGGACCCATGACTCATGAGACATCTACAAACAATCGAAAGGTAGGCAACTTTTGCTAATTTCAACTCTATGCAACCCTTGATATATTTTGTCTCACATTTCATGTAGGCCTACAACTCATGCGACATCTACATAACTAGGTGTTAAGTTGGACCTACTAATCAAACTTTGATTCGAGACTACTCCACATCATCCCATGACTCGTGTGCCAATATATGGGAAGCCTTAAATTAAAAGTGCATCATATGCTAAGTATATGGTCATAGCTTTCTACCATAAGCATGACCCACGACGTCATGAGACATCACACCAATGATGGTCGCATCGTCATGCCATATACTATTGGTAGAAGGAATGGATTAATTAAAACTCTTTTTAATTTGTATCCATTTTGACTTAATATTTTGGAGCACTTAGACATTCTAAGTGGAGGGATTTTCTTGCTTGCAAAGATCTCATCATTTTATCTTCTTATTTAAGTTTTTTATATCCTAACCATGCATCTCGTACATCAATAGGATATGGAAAACATGATAAGTAAATGCACCTAGCATGCTTCTAGGGTAGGATGACCATGAGCCTTAACCAAGTGGGGCAGATAGAGCCACAAGTGCATCACCTAGTTGATTTTAAGTGAGTTGATTAAATCTAGCTATTACATGAGTGTATCCCCATACATTCATGGGTGTTCATGCCTCCAATGGTCTTCTTTGCTCCTTGTAACATTTACATTAGAAAGAAATCATCACTCATAGTGATTCTACTCTCATAACATTTACAAAATAGAAATTAAGAGGCATGCAAGCCCCAATTTAATGCAACTCTTTTCAACAACTTAAAATAAATAAAATCAATATTAAAGGCTCATGATCATCCCCATTCATTCATCATCCATTCAACAATTAAATGAACAATAAATAAATCAAGAATTAACATTCAATTCCAACAATTAAATGCTTATCTCATAAACAATTAATTAGTCTAGCAAAAACAAGCATAACATTTATGCATCATATTTTTGCTAGACCAATCATATTTTAACAAGAATATGAAAACAATAAAAAATGTCAAACATTATTTTGAGAACTTGCACAACACTTGTGCATCTATGGAGTATGATTTAGAACACTTTTGGTCACTTAAGGAACACAAAAAACTCCCCAAACCCATGATTGGGTGCTGTTGTCCCTACCTGGCAGCATGACCGCATGGCAGGGTGTGCCGCTGCTTGTCACTATTGGGCTGGGCGTGTCAGCGTTAGCTTACCTTATTTGAAGGTTTGGTCCGAGTCAAGTCAATTTTGGCTCAATTTTTGTGCACCACAAATTTTAGAACAACTCCTAAACATTAAATCACACAATATAGATGAAATTTCAGATCTAAAACACCTTTTAAAAAATGAATTTCAAGTGCTCAATCATGCTTCTAAAAACAAGTTTTAAGTAAGAATCACGTTTTTCAAAAATCTCCAATAAACTCCAATCATATTGGATCTAAAAATGAACAAAACACCTTAAGGCCAAATTTAACATGCTATATCAACATATAACATCAACTAATGCCAATTAAAAATTCAACATTAGCAACTATGAATTAACACTAAAAACACATATTAGCATGCTTTTAATTCATCAAGCAAAGGAGCCACATACAACATCATCCAAACACTCCAATCCATATGTTGGATCAAGTATTTGGAGATTTAGATCAATTCATCACATGAATCAATCAATCAAAAAATTCAAATCATAGCATGAATTAAGCTCCAATACTACTTGAAATCATGTATAGCACTAGGATCCAACTATCAAAGCATAAAAACGGAAAATAACTAGGCTACATATGAATCCAAGGATCTAAACATGCCATAGATTTCGATTTGATATGAGGATTACCTTGATTTTTAGAAAATCAAAGGCAACTAGGAGGAACAATCCAACTCCTTAAATCTATCTCCCTGCGGCATAGCGGCTTTCCGGTAACTTTTGCCTAATCAAACAAACACCGAATTGAGTGAAACTTGGACCAAGAGATGACCAATGCCTATGTTTTAGCTAAAAAAAGTTTGATTAACACCTCAAATGGATACTCCAAAGATACTACTATAACAATGGTTCTCTAAAAGGCTAGCAATCCAATTATCTTGCCTCTAATGATAAGATCCACAAACCCGTGCACAATCTAATTCTCCTCAATGTTAGCTGCAAAACAAGGAAGATAAATGTAAGGATGAAGGCTTGTTTAAAGGTCGGAGATGAAGAAAAGTGAAGTTTCAACACATGAGGCAACACTTGGGAAATTGGAGGGAAAATGAGATAATCTAAAATTAGATCTACATTGCTTGCTTTCACATGCTAGTGGCCGCCCCTCCTATATCTATTTATAGAGAGAGGATGGTGTGATGCTAAGGTGGCATCACACCTTCCTCAAGTTGGTGCCAACTTGCTTGCAAGTTGGCAAGCAAGTGGCATATGAATTTTATATGCATTTGAATTTCATTTGGAATATTCATTTCATCTCATGAAATGTCATCCAAATAAATTCTAATGCCACACCAAATGAACATTTCATTTGAATTTTGCCTCCAAATTAATTCTTATTTTTAATTAAATTAAACACTTTAATTTAATTAATTATCCTTTAACTTTAACTCTTAAATCAATTAGCTTAACTCCTTAAGCTAGTAATTATTAACTTAACTCCTTAACTTAACTTGACCCATTGATAGTCATGTGGCACCAAATAACTAACACCTTAAATATTGGTTTAATTTACCTCCTTAAATTAATTAGATCAATTTAACAATTAAATTAACCAAGCCAAAATGACCACAAATTGCATCAACCGTCTACCTCCAAAATTAGTCATCAAGGAATCTTTCTAACTTTTAGAAAATTCCCCTTCATCCATTAGGATTTACAATTGGCTTTTGTGTGTGACCCATTAGGTTCTACAATTCTTTGGACATGGGCTCACAACTCTTTGTGACTTATAGAATATCAAATATTCACATTAGTTTAAACTCCTTTAAGCTAATAACTCAATTTAATTAATATTCATCAATTGAAAAGTACCCAATCTCCATGGTCGATGTCCAATCTCAAGCCCATGGAGTCCAACTAGTTAGCCAAAATGAATGCTTTTGGAGAACCATTCTAGCTCTAAATGCAAATACAGTGAAGGCATATGTAACATTAGGATCTAATAACGAAAGCTAAAATTAACAAGGCTACACATGCAAAAAAGGATCTAAACATGCTCGTGATTCAAATTTGGTTGGAGAATTTCCTTGATTAGAAAAAATCCAAAGGATGATGAAGAACACTTCTTCAATCCAGAAATTGTCATATAGCGACACTGCGGATTGGATGTAACTTTTCCTCGATCCAAACTTCTCCAAAAAATTCCAAAAAATTACAGCACCTTCTCAACTCCTTCATGAAGCTGCTATAAAAAATTCAGCTCAAAAATCCTCTACAAAGTGCCAGAAAAAAAATCACCAAACAGACTGCCCTAATAGTGGATCTTCCAAAAGCAAGCAATTCAATTGTCTTGCCTCTAACCATATGATCCACACACCAATGTTGGATCCTAATCTCCTTGGTATTAGCTGGAAAATACAAAGGAGATTTTCAGAAATAGAGGCTTGATTTGAGGTAGGAAAAGAAGAGAGGAAGTGGAGCTTCAACACATGAGGCAACACTTATGATTTGGAGGGAAAATGTGAAAGAATATGATTCTTCACATGGAACTTAATTGGCCACCCCTCTCTCCCTCTATATCTATATATAGAGTGAGGATGGCATCACACCTTCCTCAAGGGGGACCACCAACTTGCCTTGCAAGCGGGGAAGTGGTAATTCAAATGTGAATTTGAATTTTGTGTGTATTTCAATTTCATTTGAAATCTAATTTCAAATTAATTAAAATGCCACTCCAAATGAACATTTCGTTTGAATTTTTCCTTCAAAATTGATTCTCTTCATTAATTAAATTAAACATTTTAATTTAATTTATTAACCTTTGACTTAACTCTTAAGTTAATTAGCTTACCTCTTTAAGCTAGTCATTGTTAACTTAACTGTTTAAGCTAACTTGACCAATTGATGGTCATGTGACACCAAAAAATTAATTCCTTAATTATTGGTTTAATTTAACTCTTTAAATTAGTTGATAAATTTAACAATTAAATTAATCAAGCCAAAATGACCTCAATTTCACCAACCTCAAAATCAGCCAACTAGTTGTCAACTCTTAGAAAAATCTCTTTCATCAAGTAGGAAATGTAATTGGCTTCTATGTGTAACCCATTAGGTTCTACCATTCATTGGACATCAGCTTACAACTCTTTGTGACTTTTGAATATCATATATTCATTTTAGTTTAAACTCCTTTAAACTAATTGACTCAATTCAATTGATCTCCATTAATTGAAGAGTACCCAATCTCCATGGTCGATGTCCAACCTCAAGCCTACGGAGCCCAACTAATTGGCCGATATGAATGCTTTTGGACAACCATTCTACCTTTACACATACCATGCAAATGTGGTCCTTCCGTTTTCTATCTCCCAAAAGAGGCCTAGGGCAAGATATTTGCAGGTTCCTTAATAACCGCGATACTATTTTTCTATTCTCAATGTTCAATTCCTCTTTATGGCCTCATCTTTGAAAAACTCCTTTAGCAAATTATCATACAAACTTGCACAAGAATTTTCTGGAATCAATCATTATAAAAAACATAGGAGATGTACTCGTCCTCCACAACGATGAAGGATCGGATTCCATCTTGGATCTCACAAACCTTCATGCCGATGTAGCTCAGACCCAACGTCCACCTGAACGACCCGCTACGTGGCCAAGGAAGAGTCAAAGTATTAGGACCTAAACATAAGGTTACCATGGATCCTCATGTCAAAGGACTAATTATGTACACTAGCGTAAGCCGGAGAACTTGCCACTATCGACTTGCCACTTCAGCTATCTAGCAGATTCTCTAAGCAGACCTTCGATGTCTTGCTCCCTAACAAGCACCCACTAAAATGTATCCATATCTCATATGACTTTGCTCATGAAACAAAGCAATATCCAACTCATTGAATTTATGTATTGTTAATGCAAGTCTATCCGAATCTTAGATGCCCTATCTCATAAGATCCTATGACTTCGAAGTTTTATGATCATGACTGTGTAAGAGTTATTTCATGATCACCACCCAGTGCGTGACCAAGTCTCGTAGCCTATGTGTGATCTAAGGGCTTCAACCAAATACCAATTAACTAAATATAAGCATAAGATGAATAAGGCCATTTAAAGAATATCATTCAATCAAGATTCCTACTTGCCCTAAAGCCAATTCCCCATAGTCTTAAGATGCATCTTTTCAGGATGTCCTTCAAAGATCTTTTGCGATATGGGTTTAGTCAATAGATCTGCTATATTCTCTTTCGAGGTAACTTTCTCCACTTGGATGTTGCCTCTATCAATAATCCATGGATCAAATGATATCGCCTCAATATGTGCTTGGATCGTTGATGAGATCTTGACTCTTTAGCTTGCGCTACTACCCCATTGTTTTCATAAAAGACAACAACTAGCTCAGCAATGCTAGCCACTACATCTAACTCTTGGATGAAGTTTTTCATTCAAACACCTTCCTTTGTCGCTTCCGAAGCAGCAATTGAAAGCTAGTAAGGCAATGGGATCCAATTATAAAAACATCAAAAGCTTAATGAACTAGTGCTTACATGCTAACTAGGATCAAATCATGCTTGAGATTCAGATTAAGATAGAGTGTTACCTTGAAATTGCAAAATCCAAGGAGAATGAGGTGAACTCTTCACCATTCTAGAAACTGCGAGAAAATGTGCAGCAATAGAGGAGCGATTTTTACCTCCGTCAAATCACCTCCAAAAATCACAAAAAGGTTACTGGAGCTGGTCAACACCTTGAGGAACTCTTAGTAAAAAAATTCAAACCAAAAAGCCTTATGGATCTCCCTATAGGAAATTGCCAAATCGGACTCTGTGCAATGGATCTCCAAAACCATAGCAAACAAATAGTTTGCCTCTATTGATATGATCTACACACCAAATAGATCTTCCAAAATCTCTAGTCTATAAGTTGGAATAAGACTAGAGATTAACTATGGTGGAGGCCAAATTTTGGTAGGGAAGAAGAAGAAAAAACAGAGCTTTCAACATATGAATGCAATGCTTGCAAGGATTTTGGAGGGAATGGTGGAGAATCTAATTCTTCACATCTTTTAACATAATGATCAGCTCTCTCTCTCTCTCTCTCTATATATATATATATATATATCTACATATAGAGGCTGAAAAGTGTGATGCCAAGGTGGCATAACACCTCCCATGAGGAGAAGGGGCAGCTAACTTGCATTTGCCAAGGTGGCAAATGCAAATTTAAATCTAATTTGAATTTCACTTGCAATTTAATTACATTTGACATCTAATTTCAAGTTAATTAAAATTCTAATTCAAATGAATATCTCATTTGAATTTTCCCTCCAGAATGTGTTCTTCTCATTAATTAAATTAAACACTTTAATTTAATTAATTAACCTTTAACTTAACTCTTAAGCCAAATAAACTCAACTCTTAAGCTTAAATTTTGTTAACTTAACTCCTTAAGTTAATTGACCAATTGATGGTCATATTGGCACCAAATAATTAACCCCTTAATTATTGGTCTAATTTAGCTCCTTAAATTAATTGATTAATTTAACACATTAATTAATCAAGCTAAAATTGACCTTCAAAATTGGCACCTCAAAATCGGTCCACTTGGAGATAATTTTCTAACACTTAGAAAATCTTTTCTCCATCAAATAGGATGCTATTTGGCTTTTGTGTGTGACCAAATAGGTTCTACCATTCATTAGACATAGGCTCACAACTCCTTGTGACTTTTGAATATCATATATTTATTTTAGTTTAAAATACATTTAAACTAATCGACTAGATTCAATTAACCTCATTAATTGAAGAGTACCCAATCTCCATAGTTAATGTCCAACCTCAAGCCCATCGAGCCCAACTAGTTAGCTGAAATGAATGTTTTGGAGAACCATTATAGCTCTATGCTTACCATGCAAATACAGTCCTTCTGTCTACTATCTCCCAAAAGAGGCCTAGGGCAAGATATTTGTTGGCTCCCTAATAGCATCGATGCTATGCTTCTATTCTCAATGTTCGACTCCCTTGTGTGACCTCATCTTTGGAAAACTCCTTTTCCAAATTGTCGCACCACCTTGCGCAAGGATTTCTTGAAATCAATCATTATAGAATACATATGAGATGTACTCGCCTTTCACAAAAGCAAGGAGTCGGATTCCATCTTGGATCTCACAAACCTCCATGCCAAGTAGCTCATACCCAAACTCAACCCAAAAGACCCACTAATTGGTCAAGGAAGAGTCTAAGTATGAGGACCAGACATAAGGTTACCATGGATCCTCAGGTCAGAGGACTAATAATATGCACCAGTGTAAGCTAGAGAACTTGCCACTACCGACTTGCTACTATGGCTATCAAGTGGATTCTCCGGTGGGCCTTCGATGCCTTGTTCTCTAACACGCACCCACTGACATGTACCCATATCTCATACGGTTGCTCATGGAATGATGCAATATCCAAGTGTTGGATTTATGCATCGTTAGTGCAAGTGTATTCAGATCTTAGATGCCTCGTCTCCTATGATCCTATGACTTGGAAGATTTGAAATTAGGATCGTGTGAGACTTATTTCATGGTCATCGAACTAAGTCCCATAGTCAGGAGTGATTTAAGGGCTTCATCCAAATACAAGTGAAGTAATAATGAGCATAAGATGAAGACGGTCATATAAAGAATGTGGTCATATAAAGAATATCATTCAATCAAGATTGTTTTACAAGGAAATAGGTTTTACAAGGCGAATCATATTCGCTTGTCGGGCACTATTCCAACAATCTCCCACTTGCCCTAAAGCCAATGTCCTATGGCTTTGAGACCCATTTTCTCAAGATGTTCTTCAAAGACCTTTTGCCTTTAGGGGTTTAGACTATGGAACCATATGCTCATGCACACTAGGCACTATATCCAACTATTGGATGGAGTTTTTATCCAAACACCTCTTTTTGCGGTTTCCAAAACCATGAATTATTTCACCCTAATGAGAAGGATGTCATTGACATAAAACACAATAAACTGTACACTACTCCTATTAGCCTTCTTATACACACATGGCTCATACACTTTTTTGACAAAGCCAAACGATTTGATTGTTTTGTCAAAATGTATGTTCCAACTTCGAGATGTTTTTTTGAGTCCATAAATGGATCTCTGGAGTTTGCAAACCTTTTGCCCACTCATCTTGGATGTAAAACCTTATGGTTGCTCCATATAGATTTCTCCTCCAATGTCTCCATTAAGGAAGTGGTTTTCACATCCATTTGCCATATCTCATTGTCATAATATGCAATTACGACAAGTAGGATCTGATTGGACTTAGGCATTGTGACTAGTGAAAAAGGTTTTCTCGAAATCGATATCGAGTCTTTGAGTGTAACCTTTTGCTACTAGTCATGCCTTAAAAGTCACCACTTCTCCATCTATTCCAAGCTTTCGCTTAAAATCCACATGCAACCAACGGGAACTATTCCCTTTATTAGATTTACCAAAGTCCATACTTTGTTTGAGTACATATAGTCTATTTTGGATCTCATGGTTTCAGGCCAATGTCCCGAGTTTATGTCCAACATAGCTTATTCATAGGTTTTTGGATCACTATCAGATTAGCCCATTTCATGAAGGAATTCGAACTTTTCAAGTCGCTTCTTGATTTGGTCTGACCTTTTCAGAGGTTGTGTGTGAGGCTCTTTGATATATAATTATTTCTATTACTTGTGGGATTTGATGATCATCTTGAACTTCACCAAGTTCAACAATGCCTTTTTCTATCTTACAGAAATTCCTTTTCTAAAAAAAAAGTGCCGTTCATCGAAATAAATTCCGTTTGTTTTGAGGGATCATAAAAGTAATAACCCATAGACTCTCTTAGGTATCCCACAAACTTGCACAAGGTGGATCTACTATCCAACTTATCTCCCATTGTCCATCTCATATAGGCGAGAGATCCTTAAACCTTAAGAGATTGGTAAGAGGGCGCTTTGCCATGCCATATCTCATGCAGCATCTTTTGTATTGATTGTTGGAATAGTGCCTGATAAGCCAATTAGATTGACCTTGTAAAAGCTATTTCCTTGTAAAACAATCTGGATTGAATGATATCCTTTATATGGCCATCTTCATCTTATGCCTTATATTACTTTACTTGCATTTGGATGAAGCCCTTAGATCACACATAACTATAGGACTTGGTCAGTTTACTGGGTGGTGATCATGGAATAAGTCTTACATGATCATGATCTTAAATTTTTCAAGTCATAGGATCTTACGAGACAGGGCATCTAAGATCAAGATAGACTTGCACTAATGATGCATAAATTTAAGAGTTGGATATTACTCCGCTCCATGAGCAATTGGTATGAGATACGGGTGCATGTTAGTGGGTGCTTGTTAGAGAACAAGGTATTGAAGACCCTTCGGAGAATCCACTAGATAGCCGTAGTGGCAAGCTAGTAGTGGTTAATTCCCCTATTTACACTAGTGCATATTATTAGCCCTCTGACCTAAGGATCCATGGTAACCTTATGTCCGATCCTTATGCTTTTACTCTTCCTTGACCATTTAGTAGGTCTTTCAGGTTGAGCTTGGGTCTGAGCTGCTTGGCATAGAGGTTTGTGATAACCAAAATGGAATTCAACTCCTTGCTTTTGTGAAGGACGAGTGCATATCCTATATGTTCTATAATGATCGATTCCAAGAAATCCTTGTGCAAGGTGGTGTGAAAATTTGGAAAAGGTGTTTTTCAAAGATGATTTCACACAAGGGAATTGAACATTGAGAATAGAGACATAGTATTGTGGCTATTAGGAAGTCGGCATATATGTTGCCCTAGGCCTCTTTTGGGAGATAGGAGATGGAAGGACCGTATTTGCATGATACGCGTAGAGCTATGATGGTTCTCTAGGATATTCATTTCGGCCAGTTAGTTAGGCTCCATGGGCTTGAGGTTGGACATCGACCATGGAGATTGGGTACTCTTCAATTAATGAAATTAATTAAATTGAGTCGATTAGTTTAAAAGGAGTTTTAAATTAAAATGAATATAAGATATTCAAAAGTCACAAAGAATTGTAAGCCCATGTCCAATGAACGGTAGAACTTAGTGGGTCACACACAAAAGCTAAATAGCTTCCAAAATTGGTAGAACAATTTTCTAAGTGTTAGAAAATTCACCCCTTTGGTGGCTGATTCTCAAGGATCCAATGTAACGATCAATTTTGGTTTGATTAATTTAAGTATTAAATTAATCAACTAATTTAAAGAGTTAAATTAGATCAATAATTAAGGAGTTAATTATTTGGTACCATGTTGACCATCAATTGGACAAGTTCACTTAAAGAGTTAAGTTGACTAATTTAAACTTAAGAGTTAAGCTTATTTGATTAAGAGTTAAATCAAAGGATAATTAATTAAATTAAAGTGTTTAATTTAATTAACAGCAAGAATACTTTTTGGAGGGAAAATTTAAATTAAGTGTTCATTTAAATTAGCATCTTAATTAATTTGGAATAAGATTCCAACTGAAATTGAAATGCACTTAAAATTCAAGTAAGACTTCAATTCGAATTTTGCCAACTTGGCATGCCACTTGGGCGGTCACCTTGAGGAAGGTGTGATGCCAACTAGCATCACACCTTCCACCCTCTATATATAGATATAGAATGCAAGCAAAATTCAAAATTAGCTTTGCTGAAAGTGCGAGAATTAGATTCTTACATTCCCTCCAAAATCAATCTCTCTCTCTCTGTCTCTGTCTCTGTCTCTGTCTCTGTCTCTCTCTCTTTCTCCCCCTCCATACATTGCATCATGTGTTGAAGATTTGCATTCCTTCTTCTTCCCAACCTAAAAATTGGCCTCATCTACCTTATTTTCTCATCTCTAACTCCAGCTTCTAGTGACGGAAAATTGGAAGATTGCTTGGTGTATGGATCATATCAATAGAGACAAGGCACTTGACTTGCTCAATTTTTGAGATCCATTTGCAGCGGCCTCCGGTTGAAATCATGCTATTATATGATTTAAGTGTTGATTTATGTTTTAGTATGTTTTCATTCATTGTGATAAATGTTGAATGTTGATTTAGCATTTATTGATGTTATATGGTGACATAGCATGTTGATGTTTTATCAAAAAAGTTCTGGTCATGTTTGGATCCAATTTGATTGGAGTTATATTGGAGATTTTGAAGAATATGATTCTAGCTTTTTCTAATTTTTGAAGCCACGATTGAGCACTTGAATTTTCTTTTTAAATAGAGGTTTTAAATCTAGAAATTCATCTATAATGTGTTTTTAACATTGGGAACATTTGCTAAAACTATTGGTGCATGAAAGTTGAGTGGAAAATTGCTTGACACACTTTGAAACCCCAAAATAGGGGGCTGCCGAGCTATTGGCGAGTGCTGACCAGGCGCCACGCGTATGTCGCGCACGCAGCCGACCCAGCCGTGCACCCAGGCTGGGCGGCATCCCCCATTTTGATGTTTTGTTGAGTTTTGAGCTTTTTCTCCAACTCCTTTTGTGCTTGAAATATTTTTGCACCACACATAATAGATGCACAAATATTGTGCAAGTTCTCAAAATTATGTTTGACATTTTTGAATGCCTTTGAAAATTGGTTAAAGTTTATCTTCCAATAATGGCATAAATGTTGTGCTTGTTCAATTATTTCTTTATGAGATAAGCATTTAATTGTTAGAATTAATTGTTAATTCCATATTTATTTATTGTTCACTTAATTGTTGAATGGATGATGAATGAATGGGGATGATCATGAGCCTTTAATATTGGTTTTAATTGTTTAAAGTTGTTGAAATGGGTTGTATTAAATTGAGGCTTGCATGCCTCTTTATTTCTACCTTATAAAACTTATGAGAGTAGAATCACTAAGAATGAGAATTTCTTATTCATGTAAATGTTGCATGGAGTAATGGAGACCAATAGAGGCATGGAGACTTTTGAAGACCCATGAATGTATGGATACAATCATGTAATAGCTAAGTTTGATCAACCCACCTAAATCAACTAGGTGGTGCATCTATGGCTCTAAGTGCACCACTTGGTTAGGCTCATGGTCATCCCACTCTAGGAGCATGCCAGGCGCATTTACTTATTTATGCTTTTCATATCCTATTGATGTATGAGATGAATGTTTAGGATATAGAAAACCTAAATAAGAAGATAAAATGATGAGATCTTTGCTAGCAAAAACCCTCCACTTAGAAATTGAAAGAGTTTTAATTAAAAGTAGTGTCATCATGCCATATACTATTGGTAGAAGGCATGAATTAATTAAAACTCCTTTTAATTTGTATCCATTTTAACTTAATATTTAAAGTACTTAGACATTTTAAGTGGAGGGTTTTTCTTACTTTCAAAGATCTCATCAATTTTACGTTCTCATTTAGGTTTTCTATATCCTAACCATGCATCTCATACATCAATAGGATATCAAAAGCGTAAATAAGTAAATGCGCGTAGCATGCTCCTAGGATGGGATGACCATGAGCCTGAATCAAGTGGTGAACTTAGAGCCATAGGTGTACCACCTAGTTGATTTAAGTGGGTTGATAAAATCTAGCAATTACATGAATGTATCCCCATACATTAATGGGTCTTCTTGGGTCTCTATGCCTCCAAAGGTCTTCTTTGCTCCTTGTAACAATTACATGAGAAAAAAATCCTCACTCCTAGTGGTTCTACTCTCATAACATTTACAAGATAGAAAACAAGAGGTATGCAAGCCCTAATTTAATACAATCATTTTCAACAATTTGAAACAAATAAAATCAATATTAAATGCTCATGATCATCTCCATTCATCCATCCCCAATTTAATACAATCCTTTTCAACAACTCAAAACAAATAAAATCAATATTAAATGCTCATGATCATCCCCATTCATCCATCATCTATTCAACAATTAAATGAACAATAAATAAATCTAGAATTAACAATTAATTCCAACAATTGAATGCTTATCTCATAAACAATTAATTGGCCAAGCAAGAGCAAGCATAACATTTATGCATCTTAATTGAAATTAACTTTAACAACTTTTTAAAAGTAATAAAAAATGTTAAACATAATTTTGAGAACTTGCACAACACTAGTGCATCTATTACTTGTGATACAAAACACTTTTGCTCACTAAAGGAGCCTAAATTGGCAGTCAAAACTTGCTTTGACCCAAATTGACCATTGTCAGCCAGGCCTGGGCGGCAGATGCACAAATGGCGCACCCGTTGCCTGGCCAGGGCCGGCAGCTGCCCGGCTTTTTAGTCTTGAGCAAGTCGAGTGCAATTTTACTCAATGTTTATGCACTAAAAAATTTAGGACACATCATAAACATGAACTCATTTGAAAAACTCCTTTTTCCAAATTTTCATACTACCTTGCGCAAGGATTTCTTAGAATTGATCATTAGAGAATACATAGGAGATGCACTCACCCTTCACAACGACGAAGAGTCGTATTCCATTTTGGATCCCACAAATCTTCATGTCTAAGTATCTTATACCCAACATCCACTTGAACGACCCACTATATGGACAAGGAAGAGTCAAAGCATGAGGACTTAAACATAAGGTTACCATGGATCCTCAGGTCAAAGGACTAATTATATGCACTAGCATAAACTGAAGAACTTACTACTATCAACTTGCCACTTTGGCTTTCCAGTGGATTCTTTAGGCGGGCCTTTAGTGCCATATTCCCTAACAAGCACCCACTAATACGTATCCATATGTCATATGACATTGCTCATGAAATGGAGCAATGTCCAACTCCTTGGATTTATGCATTGTTAGTATAAGTCTATCTGGATCTTAGATGCCTTGCCTCATAAGATCCTATTACTTGGAAGTTTTAAGATCACGATCATGTAAGACTTATTTCATGATGACCACCCAATGAGTGATCAAGTCCCATAGTCTATGTGTAATCTAAGGGCTTCAACCAAATGCCTGTGAAGTAAATATAAGCATAAGATAAAGATGGTCATTTAAAGAATATCATTCAATCAAGATTGTATCACAAGTGAAATAGTTTACAATGCCAATCTAATTGGCTGGGAGGGCACTATTCCAACATATGGTCCTTCCATCTCTTATCTCCCGAAAGAGGCCTAGGGCAAGATATTTGTCAGCTCTCTAATAGCCTCGATACTATATTTCTTTTCTAAATGTTCAATTCCCATCTATGACCTTATCTTTAAAAAACTCCTTTTCCAAATTTTCATACTATCTTGTGCAATAATTTGTTGGAACCGATCATTATAGAATATATAGGAGATGTACACACGATAAGGAATTGGATCCCTTCTTGGATTTCATTAACCCCTATGTCTAAGTAGCTAATACCCAATCTCCACCTGAATGACCCGCTGTATGGCTAAGGAAGAGTCAAAGCATGAGGACCTAAACACAAGGTTACCATGGATCCTCAGGCCAGAGGACTAATTATATGCAGTAGCGTAACTTGGAGAACTTGCCACTACCGATATGCCACTACGGCTATCTAGTAGATTCTCTAAGTAGGCCTTCAGTGAGCATGTTCTCTAACACGAACCCACTAATATGTTGGAATAATGCCCGACAAGCTAATTAGATTGGTCTTGTGAAAGCTATTTCCTTGTAAAACAATCTTGATTGAATAATATTCTTTATATGACCACATTCATCTTATGCTTAATATTACTTCACTTGCATTTGGATGAAGCCCTTAGATCACACATGACTACAGGACTTAGTTCGGTGACCATAGAATAAGTCTTACACGGTTGTGATCTTAAATCTTCCAAGTTATAGGATCTTACAAGATGGGGCATCTGAGATCTAGATAGACTTGCACTAATGATGCATAAATCCAAGAGTTGGATATTGCTCCGTTCCATGAGCAATCTGTATGAGATATGAGTGCATGTTAGTGGGCACTTGTTAGAGAATAAGGCACTAAAGACCCTCCGGAGAATCCACTAGATAGCCGTAGTGGCAAGTAACTAGTGATCAATTCTCCCGCTTATGCTAGTACATATTATTAGTCCCCTGACTTGAGGATTCATGGTAACCTTTTGTTCGGTCCTCATGCTTTGACTCTTCCTTAGCCATACAACGGGTCTTTCGGGTGGAGATTGGGTATGAGCTACTTGGCATAGAGGTTTGTGAGATCTAAGATGGAATCGGATTCCTCGCTTTTGTGATGGGCGAGTACATCTTCTATGTGTTCTATAATGATCGATTCCAAGAAATTCTTGCGCAAGGTGGTGTGACAATTTGGAAAATGAGTTTTCCAAAGGTGAGGTCACACAAGGGAATCCAACATTAAGAATAGAGACATAATATCGAGACTATTAAGGAGCCAACAAATATCTTGCTCTAGGCCTTTTTCAGGAGATAGGAGATAGAAGGGCCGTATTTGCATGGTACGTGCAAAGCTATGATGGTTCTCTAGAATATTCATTTCGGCCAATTAGTTGGGCTCCATGGGCTTGAGATTGGACATCGACCATAGAGATTGGGTACTCTTCAATTAATGAAATTAATTGAATTAACTCGATTAGTTTAAAAGGAGTTTTAAACTAAAATGAATATAGGATATTCAAAAGTCACAAAGAATTGTAAGTCCATGTCCAATGAATGGTAGAACCTATTGGGTCACACACAAAAACCAAATAGCTTTCAAAATTGGTAGAGTAATTTTCTAAGTGTTAGAAAATTCACCTCTTTGGCGACCGATTTTCAAGGGTCCAATCCAACGGTCAATTTTGATTTTATTAATTTAAGTGTTAAATTAATCAACTAATTTAAGAGTTAAATTATACCAATAATTAAGGAGTTAATTATTTGGAACCATGTTGACCATCAATTGGACAAGTTGACTTAAAGAGTTAAGTTGACTAATTTAAGCTTAAGAGTTGAGCTTGTTTGATTTAAGAGTTAAATCAAAGGTTAATTAATTGAATTAAAGTGTTTTAATTTAATTGACGGGAAGAATACATTTTGGAGGGAAAATTTAAATGAAGTGTTCATTTAAATTATCATCTTAATTAATTTGGAATTAGATTCCAAATGAAATTGAAATACACATGAAATTCAAGTAAGACTTGAATTTGAACTTTGCTAGTTTGGCATGCCACTTGGGCGGTCACCTTGAGGAAGGTATGATGCTTTCCACCCTCTATATATAGATATAGAGAGCATGCAAATTTCAAAATTGATTGCTGAAAAGTGTGAGAATTAGATTCTTGCATTCCCTTCAAAATCTCTATTTTCGTGCATTGCATCATGAGTTGAAGCTCTGCATTTCTTTTTCTTCCCAACCTGAAAATTGGCCTCCTCTACATAATTTTCTCCTCTCTAACTCCATATTCTAGTGAATGGAAAGTGGAACATTGTTTGGTGTGTGGATCATATCAATAGAGGCAAGGCACTTGACTTGCTTGGTTTTGGAGATCCATCTGCAGCAGCTTCCAGTTGGAGATTTTTTACAGAGCGATCCAGAAGTATTTTTGGGTCCAAATTTTTACAGTAGCTTCATATATGTGTTTAGGTTTTCCATAGTTAATTTCATGATTTTTGGATCATTGTATGCTGGGAAAACGTTGCCATCTTTCCTCTATGCCAATTCCAGACAGTTTCTGAACTCGTGAGAGATAGTTGATCTTCTCCCTGTTTTTGAGCTACAAGAGGTAATTATACATTCTAATCCAGATCTATAGCATGACTATATCCATGGTTGCTTGAGTAGCTTAGTTATTTTCAAGCTTATGAAGTTTTGATTTATGGATCCTATTGCTACTCTTGCCTTCAAGTGGTATTAGTGCCTTTTGCATGCTATGTTTTGGATTATTGTTTAATTGATTCATGTGATGAATTGATCAATATCACCAAATACTTGATCCAAACCATGAATTGGAGTATTTGGATGATGATGCTTGTGGCTCTATTGCTCGATGAATTGAAAGCATGCTTTTTTGTGATTTAAGTGTTGATTCATGTTTTAGTATGTTTCAATTCATAGTGATAAATGTTGAATGTTGATTTAGCATTTATTGATGTTATATGATAATATAGCATGTAGATGATTGATCAAAATTTTTTTGGTCATTTTTGGATCCAATGTGGATGGAGTTTTGTTGGAGATTTTTGAAGAATACGATTCTTACTTGAACTTGATTTTTGAAGCTTGATTGAGCACTTAATTTTCCAGTTTTAAAATGTGTTTTAGATCTATAAATTGATCCATAATGTGTGATTTAATGTTTAGAATGAGTTCTAGCATTTTTGGTACACAAAATTTGAGCCAAAAATGGCCTAACTTGCCTTTGACCCTAAACAGGGTCTGCTGCTGGCTTTGGTGCACATTAGTAGGGCTGTAACCGAGACTTACTGCCCAGCCATGTGCTTGCCTCAGCCAGCAGCGCCCGGTCATGGGTTGGGCGAGTTTTTGTACAATTTTTGGGCTCCTTTGGTGACTAGAAATGATGTTAAATCATGTGTTATGAATGCACAAGTGTTGTGCAAGTTCTCAATATAATGTTTGACATTTTTCAAGCTCCTTAAATCTTGTTAAAGTTAATCTCCAATAGTGGCATAAGTGTTATGCTTGTTCAATTATTTGTTTATGAGATAAGCATTTAATTGTTAGAATTAATTGTTAATTCTAGATTTGTTTATTGTTCATTTAATTATTGAATGAATAGGGATGGTCATGAGCCTTTAATATTGATTTTATATGTTTCAAGTTGTTGAAATAGGTTGTATTAAATTTGGGCATGCATGCCTCTATATTTCTACCTTGTAAATGTTATGAAAGTATAATCACTAGGAGTGAGGATTTCTTTATCATGTAAAAGTTGCATGGAGCAAAGAAGACCTTGGAGGCATGGAGACTTTTGAAGACCCATGAATGTATGGGATACTCTCATGTAATAGCTAGATTTAATCAACCTACTTAAAATCAACTAGGTAGTGCACCAATGGCTCTAAGTGCACAACTTGGTTAGGCTCATGGTCATCCCACTCTAGGAGCATGCTAGGCGTATTTACTGATTTATGATTTCCATATCCTATTAATGTATGAGATGTATGTTTAGGATATAAAAAACCTAAATAAGAAGATAAAATGATGAGATCTTTGCAAGCAAAAACCCTTCACATAGAATGTCTAAGTGCTTTTCAAATATTTAGTCGAAATAGATACAAATTAAAAGAGTTTTAATTAATCCAAGCCTTTTACCAATAGTATATGCCATGATGATGCTACCGAATTTGTGTGATGGCACTCGAAGTGGGGGTCACACTTAGGAGGAAAGCTATGAGCATATACTTTGCATATGATGCACATTTGATTTGAGAACCTCCATGCATTGGCACTCAAAGCGGGGGATGACAGAGAGTCATCTCGAATCAAAGTTCGATTGGTAGGTACGACTTAACACTTAGTAATGTAGAAGCACTCGAAGCGGGGTGTCTACATGAAAAATTGCATGAGATGCAATTAGAAAATGTTGCTTACCTTTCAATTGTTTGTGGATGGCACTCGAAGCGGGGGTCCACTTACAAGTCCTTAAGATCTGGATTCTCACTAGGAAATATAATTTCCCAAATTCTTTTAGGGGTGAAGAATTTGATAAAATAGTGATAGGAAAACATGCTTGAAATACCATAAAACATGTTTTTAATATCAAATTCAATCACATGTTTATTCTCTTTTCCGCCTTTGAGGATTTGTGAAATCTCAAGAATGGTTTAATGTTCCACTCAACGTTATTTTGGAAATCAATAAACAAATCGGGCCAAACTTCCACGATTGACTTAACCTAAAAAATCATTCTAGATTTCTAGAAACGGATAGATGTCCTACATCAAGGTGCTCTAAATCCCATCGGGATTAAAAATGGATCAAGAGACACGTGAAAAGTTCGTGAATTGGGTTTAGGATCGTCCTATCCCATAGTCTCATGATGGCATCTACAAACTTTAAAAGTCTCAAAGATACATAAATAGTACCTTGGTTATAGTTTACAAGAGTTGTAAAGCAAACAAGGCATGAGAAGTTCATAGTGTCAAAATAGATTTTTCAAGCTAGGATAGATGCGAAGTCATGTGTCATTGACTACGATCTAAAGATGATTAAGCTTGGAGAAGCTTTTTCTACTTAGATGTAGTGATGGACAATGATCTCCATGAGGATTTGATCCTCACATCCTCGCCGAGTTCTATTGATCAAAGTGTAGATGTAGAAGACTACCATGACAAGGGAAAACCTTTTACACTTGTTTCCTACTCCAAGTCTATGGGCCCTAGGGGTGCTAAAAAGTGAGGTAAAAGGAAGAAAAGTTTTTTCTCCAAAGGAAAACAACAATTAAAGGCATCTGGAGGAGTCAAGAAGATCATAGAGGAAATAGTCGATATTATTTGTTTCTACTTTGGCTAGGCTATTGGAAGCCATCATGCAAGGAATATCTTGCACCCTTTGAAGGGTATGTACTTTATTGAAGTGCATTTAAGGATAAATTCTTCCTCATGGATATATGATATCGCATGTGGTTCTTATATTTGTAAGTTGTTACAAAGAATAAGAAAGAAGAATAAAACTAAGTGATGTGGATATGATCTACCACCTTGGCTAAGAAGCAAGAGTTGTGACCAAAGCCGAAGGTTATAATAAGTTGGACTTAGGGAACTCCATAATTGTATTAAACCTTTGCTAATATGTGCCATATATTGTTGAGAACATTATTTCAAATTCCTATTTTGGATAGTAAAGGATTTGATCCTTCTATATCAAATAGGAGATTGAAGGCATTAAAGAATAGATTATTTAATTGCTTATGGTACACTTAACAAAAGATTATACATATTGGATTCTCAACCATCACTAATTCACTTTCAACAAAGTAAGGAAATTAAATACCCAAGAAAACGCCATTCTTTGGCATGCAAGTCTTGGTCATATCTCTAAGAATAGGATGAGCAAGTTAGAAACTCTGAAAGCACTAAATGTTAGTGGCATTGAGGATCTTCCTACTTGTGAATCTTGTTTAAAGGGAAAAATGACCAAAGTTCCTTTTGTAGGATAAACAGAGCACTCCACAGTCTCTTGGATTTGATCTATATGGATGTTTGTGGACCACTAAGAGTTAGTGGGAGAGGAGGCTATTCCAACTTCATCACCTACACCGATGATTATAGTCGGTTCGGACACGTGTTTCTTATGAAGAACAAGTCCGAAGCCTGTGAAAAGTTCAAACAGTATAGGAATGAAGTGGAAAAGCAATTGGGGCTAAGTATTAAAGCTCTGCGATCGAATTAAGGAGGAGAATACTTGAGCACTGAATTCTTGGATTATCTAAAGAAGAATGGGATTCTCTCTTAATGGACTCCACCTGGAAAACCCCAAGTCAAATGGAGTAACCGAGAGGAGAAACTGTACCTTGTTAGACATGGTATGAACTATGTTGGGCTTCTTCGATGTGCTTATATCCTTTTTGGATACGCCTTAGTCACAGCGGTGAAGTTACTAACTGTAGTACCTTCAAAGTCGGTGTCCAAAACACCATATGCGACATGGCATGGCAAAGTACCCTCTTACCAATATGTCAAAGTTTGGGGATCTCCCGTCTGCATGAGACAGATAATGGGAGATAAGTTGGATAGTAGATCCACTTTGTGCAAGTTTGTGGGATACCCAAGAAAGTCAATGGGTTATTACTTCTATGATCCCTCAAAACAAAAGATGTTTGTTCGAGGAACACCACATTTTTAGAAAAGAAATTTCTATAAGATAGAAAAAGGCGTTGTTGAACTTGGTGAAGTTCAAGATGATCATCAAAATCCCACAAGCAATAGAAAAAAAAGATATATATATATCAAAAAGCCTTGCACACAACATCTAAGAAGGTCGAACCAAATTAAGAAGCAACCCGAAAAGTTTGAATTCCTTCATGAAATGGTCCAATCAGCTAGTGTTCCGAAGACCTATGAGGAAGCTATGTTGGACATATATTTGGGATGATAGCTTGAAGCCATGAGATCAAAAATGGACTCCATGCACTTAAACAAAGTATAGACTTTGGTAGATCCACCAAAGGGAATAGTTCCCATTGGTTGCAAGTGGATCTATAAGCGAAAGCTTGGAGTAGATGGAGAAGTGGTGAGTTTTAAGGCGCTACTAGTGGCAAAGGGTTACACTCAAAGACCCGATATTAATTTTGAAGAAACCTTTTCACTAGTCGCTATGCATAAACTTGCCATAGCCACATATTATGACTATGAGATATGGCAAATGGATGTGAAAATTGTTTTCCTTAATGGTGACATTGAAGAAGAAATCTAGATGGAGCAAGCACAAGGTTTTACATCCAAGGGGAGTGAGCAAAAGGTTTGCAAACTCCAGAGATCTATTTATGGACTCAAACAAATGTCCCAAAGTTAGAACATACGTTTCAACAAAATAGTCAAATCGTTTGGCTTTTCAAAAATGTGTATGAACCATGGGTGTACAAGAAGGCTAGTGGGAATAGCATACAGTTTATTGTGCTTTATGTTGATGACATCCTTCTCATTGGGAATGAGGTAGCAATGTTAGAGTGTACTAAGGCATGATTATCTACACAATTCTCCATAAAGGATTTGGGAGAAGGACCTACGTATTGGGAATACGTATCTATAGAGATGAAAATGTGAGGATACTGGGGCTATCCCAAACCCTGTACATTGACAAGAAACTAAACAGGTTTAGTATGGAAGAATCTAAGGGATTTCTTCCCATGGGACATGGTATTCGTCTCTCCAAGTCTATGCCCCCAAGATTGACAATGAGAGATAAAATATGTCCCACATACTTTATGCCTCCACCATTGGGAACATAATGTATGCAGTTCAAAGTACAAGACTGGATGTGGCACACTTGCTAAGTTTTACGAGTAGGTTCCAATCCAATCCCAGTGAGAGTCACCAGATAGCCATTAAAGCAATCCTTGAGTACTTGAGAAGGATTGAGGACTTGTTTTTGGTATACGGCAATGGAGAATTGAAGCTATAAGGGTTTTTCGATTCAAGTTTTCAATTCGATGTAGATGACCTCAAATCCACTTTTAAATTTATATTTTGCCTCAATGGTGGTGCGGTGAGTTGGAAGAGTTTCAACAAGACACCACAGTCAAGACAACCACTGAGGTGAAATAATTTGTGGTTTTGGAAACCGCAAAAAAAGTATTTGGATAAAAACTTCATCCAAGAGTTGGATGTAGTGCCTAGTGTATATGAGCCCACAATTGGCTTTGGAAGACAATTTCGGATTTGAGCCAAGATCTCATCAGTGATCCAAACACGGTAAATGCATTATAATTAGATATGTGATATCAATTGATAGAGATGACAACTGAGTGGACCGTGTTGGCTCAGAAGAGAATTTAGCAGAACCACTATCTAAACCCCTAAAAGCAAATGGTCTTTGAAGAACATCTTGAGAAGATGGGTCTCAAGGCCATGGGAATTGGCTTTAGGGCAAGTGGAAGATTGTTGGAACAGTACCCAGCAAGCCAATTAGATTAGCTTTGTTAAAGCTATTTCCTTGTAAAACAATCTTGATTGAATGATATTCTTTATATAGCCACCTTCATCTTATGCTTAATATTACTTCACTTGCATTTGGATAAAGCCCTTAGATCACACATGACTACGGGACTTGGTTTAGTGACCATGGAATAGCTCTTACACGATCGTGATCTTAAATCTTCCAAGCCATAGGATCTTACGAGACGGGGCATCTGAGATTAGGATAGGCTTGCATTAACGATGCATAAATCCAAGAGTTGGATATTGCTCCATTCCATGAGCAATCTGTATGAGATACGGGTGCATGCTAGTGGGTGCTTGTTAGAGAACAAGATACTGAAGACCCTCCTAAGAATCCACTAGATAGTTGTAGTGGTAAGTCGGTAGTGATCAATTCTCATGCTATGCTAGTGCATATTATTAGTCCTCTAACCTGAGCATCCATGGTAACCTTGTGTTCGGTCCTCATGCTTCAACTTTTTCTTAACCACCTAGCGGGTCTTTCGGGTTGAGATTGGGTATGAGCTACTTGGCATGGAGGTTTGTGAGATCTAAGATGGAATTTGATTCCTCGCTTTTATAAAAAGCGAGTGCATCTCCTATGCATTCTATAATGATCAATTCTAAGAAATCCTTGTGCAAGGTGGTGTGACAATTTGGAAAAAGAGTTTTCCAAAGGTGAGGTCACATAAGGGAATCCAACATTAAGAATAGAGACATAGTATCGAGGCTATTAGGGAGCTGACAAATATCTTACCCTAGGCCTCTTTCGGGAGATAGGAGACAGAAGAACTGTATTTGCGTGGTACGCGCGAAGCTATAATGGTTCTCTAGAATATTTATTTCGGCCAATTAGTTGGGCTCCTTGGGCTTGAGGTTGGACATCGACCATAAAGATTGGGTACTCTTCAATTAATAAGATTAATTGAATTGAGTCGATTAGTTTAAAAGGAATTTTAAACTAAAATAAATATAAGATATTCAAAAGTCACAAAGAATTGTGAGCCCATGTCCAATGAATGATAGAACCTATTGGGTCACACACAAAAGCCAAATAACTTCCAAAATTGGTGGAGTAATTTTCTAAGTGTTAGAAAATTCACCTCTTTGGTCATTGATTTTCAAGGGTCCAATCCAACGGTCAATTTTGGTTTGATTAATTTAAGTGTTAAATTAATCAACTAATTTAAGAGTTAAATTAGACCAATAATTAAGGAGTTAATTATTTGGTACCATGTTGACCATCAATTGGACAAGTTGACTTAAAGAGTTAAGTTGACTAATTTAATTAATTAGTGTGTTTTAATTTAATTAATGGGAAGAATACATTTTGGAGGGAAGTTTTAAATGAAGTGTTTATTTAAATTAGCATCTTAATTAATTTGGAATTAGATTCCAAATGAAATTGAAATGCACATGAAATTCGAGTATGACTTGAATTTGAATTTTGCCAACTTGGCATGCCACTTGGGCAGTCACCTTGAGGAAGGTGTTATGCCAGTTAGCATCACACCTTCCACCCTCTATATATAGATATAGAGAGCATGCAAATTTGAAATTGTTTGCTAAAAAGTGTGAGAATTAGATTCTTGCATTCCCTCCAAAATCTCTCTTTCCATGCATTGCATCATGAGTTGAAGCTTTGCATTTCTTCTTCTTCCCAAACTAAAAATCATACTCCTCTCCATCATTTTCTCCACTCTAACTCCAGGTTCTAGTTAAGGGAAGTTGGAAGATTATTTGGTGTGTGGATCATATCAATAGAGGCAAGGCACTTGACTTTCTCAATTTTGGAGATCCACTTGAAGCAACTTCTGGTTGGCAATTTGGTTGGCTACAAATTTTCATAGTAGATTCCATTGTGTGTGGGGGTGTTCAAGATTTAATTTCTTGATTTTTGGAGTAGTGTAGCCTAGGAAAATGTTGCCGTCTTTCCACTATGCCATTTCCTGATAGTTTCTGTACTCATGTGAGATAGTTGATCTACTCCCTATTTTTGAGCTACAAGAGGTAATTCTACATCCTAATCTAGATCTATAGCATGACTAGATCCTTGGTAGCTTGAGTAGCTTAGTTATTTTAAAGCTTAAGAAGTTTTGATTTATGGATCCTAATGCTACTATTGCCTTCATAACATGCATCCATATCTCATATGGCTTGCTCATGAAATGGAGCAATATCCAATTCTTGGATTCATAGTGCAAGTCTATACGGATCTTAGATTCCTTGTCTCATAAGATCCTACAACTCGAAGGATTTAAGATTACGACTGTGTAAGATTTATTTCATGATCATCATTAAGTGTACTAACAAGTCCCGTAGTCTTATATGATCTAAGGGCTTCAATCAAATGCCAGTGAAGTAAATATAAGCATAAGATAAAATAGCCATTTAATGAATATCATTCAATCAATATTGTATCACAAGTGAAATAGTTTACATTCCAATCTAATTGGCTTGTAGGGCACTATTCCAACATATAATTCATTATCTATTTGATATCTCTATCTATTTTTTATTCTAACCCCTTTTGGTTGACGCCAAATAGGGAGAAAGGTTGATGAAGAAGTATTTCATGGTTTAGTATGATTGTAAGTCATAAAAATGATTTAGTATGATTATGATGTGATGATTTTGATGACATTATGAGACTTTGGATGTTTTTGATGAAATTATGATTCTTTGATAAATAACTATGAAAGTTATGATCACATAAGATTTCATGATGCTCTGATAAGTTACTTGATAATTCATACTCAAATAAGTTATTTTTAACTTTGATGCATCATGATACCATATGCTCTGATACATTATAAGTTCTAATATCATACACTTAGACTTATTGTGTCATACAGGCTTTGATATATCAATTCTATTCAAAAGTTATTCTTTAGACTCTGAAAGCTCTAATTCATAAGTATAATTTAATGATTTGACAATTTACTCTGAGGAAAATTTATGCTTTGATTACTCAAAATGATTTGATTTCTCTGAAAGCTCTGAATTAATCTAAGAAATTCATTTAATAAGGCTCTAATACTACAATGTTCATGATGACATGCTTATGCTCTACTCTCACTAAGTTAATGATTCTAGTATACTATGCTTACTGGGATATTGTGATTAATTAGATCATAAAATTGCAGAATTGATAATTGCTCTCAAATTCAAAGGAAGCTATTGGGTTTCTTGAAAAATGCTCTGTAAGTATTCCTCTATGCTTATTTGATTGAAATCCTTTCTGGAATGCTGGTTGTTTATCTTCATCCAAAAGGGGGAGATTGTTGACGTTTTGGTTTAATCAATTGTTTTGAAGATAACAAACTAACCTTTGTTACTAATAATTTTCAAAAGTGATGATTGATAGATGAAAAAGACTCAATATTGGTTTATATATAATCTAAAATTTGAATGGTAGTTTTCAAGGAAGAAGTGAATTGCAGTTAATGGGAAACAGTTAGTGCTTATTGTGACACAAGCTAAATAATTAAATTTCTTTGTCAAAATGAACTAGAAACCTCAACATCCAAATTTCAAATTGAATTTAAAGTTTGAAATGGTTCCAGTGAAGGCAGTCTATGAAGACAGCTCACTTGCACAAAATGAAAAACAAAAAAAGTCAAATCTAAGAAGCAAAGAATGTCTTACACAAAAGGGAAATTCTTAAAAAAGTCCATACTTATGAGTAACATCTATAAAGGGCTAGTTTGTCTATAAATACTCCAATATGGCCTTCAAATGCTTAAGAGAGATTTTATAGAAATATCAAAGTTTGTGCATTCACCTGTATTCAATTTCTTTCAAGCTACATTCAAAATCTCTCAAGTTTACGAGCTAAAAACCAGTCTTCCCATCAGCCGGATTGAGAATTATGTTGAAATTGTTGTAATAAGCTTTGTATAAGCTTAACCTCTTTTCTTACCTTCAATATTCTATAAGGCTAAAACTTATCCTTAAATTCATGGTGTTGAAGGAATTCATTTCCTTGTGATGCATTGTCTGAAGGTTCGAGCTTAGTCATGTAAAAGGTTGGATTATTAGCTGAGCCCAAAAAAAGTTGAGGTTGGATTCTTTGGCACCTTAAAGACTTAGGTTTTTGGGTAAGACTATAAAAGCTAAGGTTTATTCTTTCTATACCATAAAGGATTAGGTTAGGATTGATCCCCTAAAAGTCTAGGTTAGAATTGCTCCTACAAAAATCTAAGTACTAGGCTAGATTTCAACCTGTGAAAAAATGGGTATAATGATCTTTCCCAAAAATCCTATGTTGCAAAGCTTAGGTAGATCAGTAAGATCATTTGGTCCAAAGTTCTCTAAAATCTTGGTATTCTTTACTTGCTTTATTCTTTACTATCACTCATTGCTTACTTACTAATTAATGCACTTTACATTGTGCACAACTTTGTACTAATCAATAATCTATTTGAGTGCTACAAGTATTGAACTAATAGGATCAGAAAGCAATCATTCTTATTGATATTTCCAGTGTGCGAAAGAGGGGCGAATTAGCATAATTCATCCCTCTCTTATGCTCATATGTGTACCACACAAACAACTATGCATTACTACAAATATAACATGCAAGCAGTATAAGCTATGTAAAAGAAAAAGAACTTACCTACCCTAATTCTCTAATAACAAGCTTTGTTAACTGCAAAAGGTAATATCTCAGATTTTTCTTGATCATACTTACTGACTTTACCCTAAAGGCTGTTAATGTTGAAGGTAATGTCATTAACATCTCAATAAGAGTCAACATATAGCACATATGCAATCCATAGTGATATAATCATTTGCATTGCCAGAATGAAGGGACAAGAAGATTGAGGACAAGTAGCCCTAGCAACAAACTCCTCGAGCATGCTTCCCAGTAGATCCCAAAACCACTAGTTGGGAATCATCATTTGTGTCCAACTAAGAGGTCGCAAGAGGAAGCGGCAAAGACTAAGGATATCAGGAAGGCATTCGCTGAGGGTTAGGACGTTGCCCCACTAAGGATGAATCCTTGCATCACTACTCCATGAAAGGCCTCTTACGAGAACTACCATTTGCCTTCCTTGTGTAAATATTTTTCTTTTATGCTAATAGCAAGCAATTAAACAAACTTAAACAAAAAAGGAGAACAAAGAAAAATAACCTAAGTTCTAGGGAGAAAGCATGAATGTAAAAGCAAGTACACAAACAAAGAAAAATTCAAAAAAATAAGCCACCTCAAAGTACTAACAAAGGTCATGAAGAACCTTGCACAACTATGTTTATGAAGGTAAGCTACCCCAAACATGAGAGACCCTTTAGTCCTCGCCTCTCACACATAGAAATGAACTCATTTAAAGCTTTTAGAAAATGGCAATCCACCCAGAAACCTACCACTCAACCTGAGAAAAAGATGAAAAAGACATCATTTTGATTTTTCATTATTATGAAAATAGTGTGAAAACTATCTAAAGAAATGGGAAGATCTAACTCGCTAAGACAATGTTGGAACCCCACAAAATACACAAAGGAGTTCAGAGCAAATTGACTAAAACACATACCATAACTTCCAACTACCTCTAGAACAATAGATTAGAATCAGGGAAAAAATTGACTACTAGATTGCCCATTAAAAATGGTAAAGTATTCAAGAGAAGGCAATATTAAGCAATCTTTTGAAGAAGTGACAATACTTAAACTTATGGTGTAGCGCCTCGATCGGGAGGCGCCTGCTCCCATCTGAGGTGCTACCCATACTATACCACAAGCTTTCTGAATAATCAGAAAGTAAACTTCTTAAAATCCAAAGTATTTAATTTCAACGAGTAACATCCATTAGAAGTTCAACTATTAACGAAAATATCATGAATTACACTTATCACTTCTACCACATTCATTGGGTCCATTACCTCATGTATCATGTGGGTTACTCTATCTTCATTACTTGATCTTATCTAGGGTAAAGAACGAAAGATAACAACACAACAACATAAGTTCGAATGACTTAGTGAGATATTTTAGCACTAGCAACATAGTGATAATTTTCCAAATATTATATAGGAGACAAGTAGAAGTATTAAAACTCTAGAAGTTGTGAGAGAAGGATTTAGTCAAAGTTTAAAGTTTTCCATCTCACCACCATCCCATACCAGTGATGAAACTTCAAAAAATTCACTATCTTTTTACATATATTTAAATCTCAAATAGGACCAAAGGGGTCGACATGATATTTGAATAATCACTTGATTTTTGTCAAACATTCGAGTTTCAAAGCACAAGTATCGAGCATATCAATTACTTATACAATCTTGTTGTTGGTGGTTATCCTACCTTGTCACTCCACTTTCGGAAACACGAAAATCCTTATTCTTCCAATTTTTAAGTGATTGGCTCGAACATGTAAACAATCATTAGGCAAGGCTAGCCATATGCCTTATCCTGCTTATAGACAGCTACCTCTAGTTGGCTATGAATAGGGTTATATCTACAACTTTGTCGGTTATCAGCCGAAGATCAACTACTGTCGGTCTGTTTTACCCAATTATCTTTCGATCTAATCTTAGGGCCCACCCATAAAAGTATCAAGTATTTTCATGAATATCATGTAACAAGTCCAACAACATTTCAATTGACATTCAGATTTGCCATGACAAACAAATAATCAAGCAATTTATATCAAAGCTCATTTCAAGGTAACAGTCATGGTGCTAATAGAATGCATATTTCGAAATTCCTTTTCAATTTTGCCAACATGATCACCAATTTCAGGCAAACCAGCATAAATAAAGTTCAATATGAACCACAATCAACATAAAGTGGCGATGTGTGGTAAATTTCACAACACATTTATTGAAAAGGATCGAGCAACAAGGATATATTAACAAGTATATATATTCTTCCGCATCAAAGAAATCTCGTACTATTGAGTATAAACTCACTGTTAGAATAGTACCCCACAGCCAAGTAGATTGCCATGTAAACTATTTCACTTGTGATACAATCTTAATTAAATGATATTTATTATATATGGCCATCTTCATCTTATGCTTGTATTACTTCACTAGCCGTTGGTTGAAGCCCTTATAACACACAAGACTATGGGACTTGATCACGCACTTGGTGGTGATTATGAAATAATTTTTACACAATCGTGATCTTAAACCTTCAAAGTCGTAGGATCCTATGAGATAGGGCATCTAAGATCTGAATAGACTTACACTAATGATACATAAATCTAAAGGTTGGATATTGCTCCATTTCATAAGAAATCCATGTGAGCTATGGGTGCTTGTTAGAAAACAAGTTCACTGAAGGCCTCCGCCCGGAGAAATTCACTAGATAGCTATAGTGTCAAGTCAGTCGTGGCAAGTTCTCCAGCTTACGCAAGTGCATATTATTAGTCCTTTGACTTGAGGATCCATGGTAACCTTGTGTTCCAGTCCTCAAGCTTTGACTCTTTCTTGAACACTTAGCGGGTTTCTCGGGTTGAGGTTGGGTATGAGCTATTTAGAGATAGAGGTTTGTGAGATCTAAGATGGGATCCGACTCCTCACTGTTGTGAAGGGCGAGTGCATCTCCTATGTATTTTATAATGATCAATTCAACGAAATCCTTGTGCAAGGTTATATGACAATTCTAAAAAGGAGTTTTCCAAAGATGAGGTCATAAAGTGGAATTGAACATTAGGAATAGAAACATAGTATTAAGGCTATTAGGAAGTAGACAAATATTTCGCTCTTTTTGGAGATAGGAAACGAAAGAACTGTATTTGTATAGTAAGCGTAGAGCTGGAACGGTTCTCCAAAAGCATTCATTTTGGCCATTAGTTAGGCTTTATAGGTTTGAGGTTGGACATAGACTATGGAGATTGGGTACTCTTCAATAATGAGATTAATTGAATTGAGTCATTAGTTTAAAAGAGTTTAAACTAATGTAAAGATGTGATATTTTATGAATCACGAGAGTTGTGAACTCATGTCCAATAAATGGTAGAACCTAATAGGTCACACACAAAAGCCAATTGAAAATTCTACTTGATGAAGTGGAATATTTTTAAGAGTTAGAAAGATTCCACCTTGACTGATTTTTGGAGGTATATTTTTTAAGAGTTAGAAAAATCCTACTTGATGGTCATTTTGGCTTGATCAATTCAATTGTTAAATTGATCTAAATAATTTAAGGAGTTAATTTAATTGGTATCTCAAGATTATCAATTGGTCAAGTTAACTTAAGAAGTTAAGTTAACAATAACTAGCTTAAAGAGTTAAGCTAATTGACTTACAATTTAAGTCAAAGGTCAATTAATTGAATTAAAATTTTTTATTTAATGAAAATGAAGAATTCATTTTGGAAAAAAAATTCAAATGAAGAGTTCATTTGGAGTGCATCAGAATTTATTTAGATGACATTTCATGAGATGAAATGAAGATTCCAAATGAAAATCAAATGCATCATAAATTCAAATGCAACTTGCTTGCAAGTTGGCACCAACCACAAGGGTGTTGTGATGCCACCTAAGCTCATACCTTCCCTCTATCTATATATAGATGTAGACGGTGGCCGGCCATTATGATGTGAATACAAGCATTTTAGATCTAATTGTTAGATTCTCTCTTTCCCCCAAATTCTGCATGTGTTGCCTCATGTGTTGAAGCTTCAAATTTTTTTCTTCATCTTCTACCTCCAAAATCATATTTCATCCTCTCACATCTCTCATTTGTTTTCCAACTAACATAGAATAGATTCGGATTGTCCATTAGTGTGTGGATCTTGTCATTAGAGGCAAAACACTTGGATTGCTTACCTTTTGAAGATCCTCTGTTTGGGCAGAAACTTAGAGGATGATACCACCTATGTAATGCCCCCTCTTAGGATAGCCCCTAAGCTGAGGCGCCACTTAATTCAGTCTTAAATCTTAACCCACAATACAGTCATTAGGCCCATCAAAAAAAATTTCAAAACTTATTGGAGATAGCAACGGATTCAATCTTAAACAATCCTTAACAAAGTACAGTTTACATGCATTAATTGATTCCATAGCATTTGTCATTCCACACATACCACAAATGTTAATTTCATCCGATCACATCACAACATCACAGAGTTTAGAACTTAACATACGATTGAACCCATAACAGTTGCAAACACATATTCTATTATCAGAAAGAGCAGTGGATTTCATCTTAAGCAACTTCAACAAAAGTATTATATACAAACCAAAATTGATCCCATAATACTCAACATAATATATATATATACACACCATGCAGATGTTAAATTTAGACCTAACATAGCACAACATCTTTAGGGTATACAAAATGTCCAAGAGTACCCATAAGCATATACAACCATTTTTCTATTACAAAATATGATCACCGATAAAAGCCTGTAGTTCAAGTTCATCATTTAACCCTATCTAAGAAAATTAAAGAAATACGAAGGGGGGAGGGGTAAGTTCAAAGGACTTATTAAGGGATATTCATAATAATAAGTAGTAGGGATTTGTCGAGGAGGAATCAACTTAACATATCATAATTTAACAATTAAATAAGAACATTTCAGGATACAGACAATAACAAGTTAAGCAAAAAGGAATATCTCCTTCCTTATTGCTTCATGAATAGTTTACAAACAATCGAATACAGACAGAATAAACAATCCCAAGTCATATGCAGTTCAACGGAACAAACTTAACATACTTTATTCCAATAGATTAGACATATCCAAGCATGACAGCTTGATACACGGTAGATACCTAGGAATAGCCCTAGCACATTACTGATGCCCAGGAGTATCCCTAGCACATCACCGATGCCCAGGGGTATCCCTGGCACACCGTCGATATCTAGGAGTATCCCTAGCATATCGCTGATACCTATGAATATCCCTAGCATATCACTAATACCTAGGAGTATCCCTAGCATATTAGTGATACACAGGAGTATCCCTAGTGTGTCCCATATATCTAAGCATTCCTCTAGGATTGGCACTCGGCCCAAGCATATCTTGATACATATAATAGATATCAACCAATCGATACATATTTCCAGGTATGTATCCAGACAACAAAACAATTAGATAACAGAATGATCGGATAACATGACGATCAGATAGCAGACAGACAGATAACAAAATGGACAGATAACAGGCAAGAATTATGGGCACTAGAGCAAATAGGAATCAGAATCAATATCAATCGATAACCCTCACAAAGGTGTACACATCAAATAATAGATAACAAACGAGATCTCAAGCAGTTCATTGATTTCAATAAACACGATGCAGTATAGTACAGAAAAATGAACCCTCACAGGGGTTTATCACACTAATAGATAGGTGTATTCAAATGCCAGATTGGCAAACCCTCACCTTCGTAGCCTCAGAAAATGCAATCCACAATCAGCAATCTACTGGTTTGCAGGATCCATTTCTTTGTCACATAATAAAAAGAGTATTTTCATAGTCAAAATTCCTATTCAACTCTAACAATCCTTAATAATTACAATTACACCATTAGCAGTCTAAAATCACTAATTACTTGGCTAATACGGTAGTTTTAGGGTTCATTCGGCATAAACATTACTGAACGTGCTAATCACACTGCTCTCGATAAAAGAATAATATCAGGTCCTTAATCATCCAGTTGATCTTGCCACAATGTACTAAATCAATAATAATGGTCCAATATTCCTTAATAATCCTAATTCTATTCTTAGGTTCCAAATTCACAGAATTAGGGTTTTAATCCTTCAATGAACTCAAATAACCCAAAATTATCACATGATAATACAAATCCAAGTTCCCTAAGCTTATAATGGTACATGCATGTCTAGATTTTTGGTTCCATATCATCTTAAATAACTTAGTTTTTATCACTTAGGTTCCAAATCCATAAAAATCCACAAGTTAGGGTTTCAAATTCTTCAATTAACTCAATTACCCAAAAATCATCATATTTTAATTTGAACTTGGGGCCACTAAACTATATAAAAATCCATACATGGGATGTATATATACCAATCATATATCAAATCCTTATTTTCTTTTAGCAATATACAAGATTTGGAAGAATTTAAACGATACAAAGCTTAAACCCAAATTCGGTCATTACCCCAAGATGTCTTAATCGGAACCTCAAAATCACAAACTAACTGCACCATCACGATCGTCACAATGAGGTAAAGATTCTACCTCAACTCTGCCGCCGCGTCGCCACTGGATATAGTCAACACAGCACCAAAAGATGCCTTTCAGCTCCACTAACCAAACCCCCACCAAATTGAAGTCCAATTTCAGCCTCAACACCCAATATACTAATTTGTTCCTTGAGCTGAGAGCATCAGAACCCACTACTCACAACCAAGGTTCAATCGTCGGAGACGAAAGACCCATCATCACCGTCGTGGTTCAGATTTGAGCTTTGATTACTAGTGATTTTCCTACGATTTCAAGCTTACATGTGGTATGGTTGGGTTGTTGGTGAGGAGAGAAAGGTATTGGTAATGATGGTTTTTCACTTTAGGGTGTTGTCGGAGAAGTTGTGCAGTTCTATCTAACTTATCTCCCACTGTCTGTCTCACGTATGCGGAAGATCCTCAAACCTTAAGATAATGGTAAGAGGGTGCTTTGTCATGCCATATCTCATATGGATTTTGGGCACTGACTTTGAAGGTACTGTATTTAGTAGCTTTATCGCCGTAAGTAAGGCATATCCCCAAAAGGATGTGGGCACATCGAAAAAACTCATCATGGAACGTATCATGTCCAATAAGGTACAGTTTCTCCTCTCGGCTACTCCATTATGTTGGGGTGTGCCAGGTGGAGTCTATTGAGGGAAAATCCCATTCTCATTTAGATAATTCAAGAATTTGGTGCTCAAGTATTCTTCCCCTCAATCCGATCGAAGAGCTTTAATACTTAGCCCTAATTGCTTTTCCACTTCACTCCTATACTCTTTGAACTTTTCAAAGGCTTCAGACTTGTTCTTCATAAGAAAGACGTGTCTGACCTGACTATAGTCATCAGTGAAGGTGATGAAGTAGGAATAGTCTCCTCTCTTACTAACTCTTAGTGGTCCACAAATGTCCGTATGATCAAATCCAACAGACTTGTGGAGCACTCCGTTTGTCCTACAAAAGAAGCTTTGGTCATTTTTCCCTTTAAACAAGATTCACAAGTAGGAAAGTCCTCAATGCTACTAACATTTAGTGCTATGTGAGCTTCTAACTTGCTCATCCTATTCTTAGAGATATGACCAAGTCTTGCATGCCAAAGAATAGCATCTTCTTGGATATCTAATTTTCTTTTAGTTGATTGTATATTCATTACTGAAGGTTGGGAATCAAGTATGTACAATCCATTTATTAATGTACCTTGAGCAATCAAAGAACCATTCTTTAATGCCATCAATTTCCTATTCAAGATAGAAAAATCAAATCTTTCATTATCAAGAACGAGAATTGAAATAATGTTCTTAACAAGATAGGGTACATAATAAATGAGATCAAGTACAATGCAAGCAGTCCCCAAGTCTAACTTGATAACGCAACTCTTGCTCCATTTCCTAAGAGAAGGATCATATCCCCTTCACGAAGACTCTTTCTTCTTTCCATTCCCTATAACGAATTACAAAGGTGAGAACTGCATGAGGTATCAAATACTCATGTGGAATAATTAGTCATCATGTGAACTTTAATAAAGTACATGCCCTTCTCAAGGGTTGCAAGGTAAGCTTTGCAATTTCTTTTTCAATGCCCCTTGTGGCCACAATGGAAACAACTAACTTTAGTTCTAACCTTCATCTTAACCCTCCCGAAACTCTTTCCAGGTTGCTTCCCTTTCGAGGAAGAACTTTTCTTCCTCTTACATCCCTTTCTAGGACCTTTAGGGCCCTTCGACTTGGATGAGGATGCAAGCATAGGGGGCTTCTCCTTTCTCATAGTCGTCTCTATGCTCACAAGCATATTGATCAATTCATTAATTGTAACATCTTGCTTGGAAATATTGAAGTTCATAACGAATTGATCATATGATGGTAGCAATGACTATAGGATCAAATCCACATAAAGGTCATTGTCCATGACCACATCTAACTATCCAAGCTTCTCGATGAGTCCTATCATCTTGAGGCCGTGATCATGGACGTTGGACCCTTTACTTATCCTTGCCCTAAAGAGCTCTTTAGACAAACCGAACCTTCGTGTCTATTTTGTACACCATACAACTTTTGCAGGTATACATAGATCTCTCCAGCATTATTCATGTGCTCATGAGTCTTTTGGAGCTCGTTGGACATGGATGCCATCATGACATACCTCACTTATAGATCATCATCTACAAATTTTGTGAACATTTCATATGGTGTGTCGGTGGCATCATCACCAAGTGTGTCCACGGGACTTTGATCTAGGACGTAAGTCCGCTTTTTAGAGCCAAGAATGATTTTAAAATTTCTTAGCCAATCTTGGAAGTTTGGCCCAGTTAGTTTATTGGTTTCCAAAATCCTTCACCCCCTAGAAGAATTCGGGAAATCATATTTCCCAGTGAGAATCAAATCCTAAGGACTTGCAAGTGGACCCTTGTGACCGGATGCATATCCACAAGCAATCCAAAGGTAACAACTTTTGTTAGTTGCATCTCATGTAATTCTTGATATATATTTTGCCTCACCATTTTATGTAGATCCCCTGATGGACGACCTCTACATTACTCGGTGTCAAGTCAAACCTACCAATCAAACGTTGATTCCAGATGGGTGCCACAACATCCCTCGTGACCGAATGTATAATGTGTGGGCGTTTCCAAATCAAAGGTGTATCTCATGCGAAGTGTATGGTCACAACTTTCCACCTAAGTACGACCCCCGTGACCGAATGTATATCACACATACCTCGTAGCATCATGATGCCATATACTATTGGTAGAAGGCTTGGATTAATTAAAACTCTTTTAATTTGTATCCAGTTTGACTTAATATTTGAAAAGCACTTAGACATTCTAAGTGGAGGGTTTTTCCTTGCAAAGATCTCATCATTTTATCTTATTATTTAGGTTTTCTATATCCTAAACATTCATCTCATACATCAATAAGATATGGAAAGCATAAATAAATAAATGCGCCTAGCATGCTCCTAGGGTGGGATGACCATGAGCCTAACCAAATAGTGCACTTAGAGCCATAGGTGCACCACCTAGTCGATTTTAGGTGGGTTGATTAAATCTAGCTATTACATGATTGTATCTCATACATCCATTGGTCTTCAAAAGTCTCCCTGCCTCCATTGGTCTCCATTACTCCATGCAACATTTACATGAATAGGAAATCATCACTCCTTGTGATTCTACTCTCATAACTTTTACAAGGTAAAAATAAAGAGGCATGCAAGCCTCAATTTAATACAACCCATTTCAACAACTTGAAACAATTAAAATCAATATCAAAAGCTCATGATCATCCCCATTCATTCATCATCCATTCAACAATAAAATGAACAATAAATAAATCTAGAATTAACAATTAATTCTAACAATTAAATGCTTATCTCATAAACAAATAATTGAACAAGCATAACATTTATGCCATTATTGTAAGATGAACTTAACCTATTTTCAAAGACATTTAAAAATGTCAAACATAATCTTGAGGACTTGCACAACATTTGTGCATCTACTATGTGTGGTGCAAAAACATTTCAAGCACAATAGGAGTTGGAGAAAAAGCTCAAAACTCACCACAACTTCAAAACAAGGGCTGCCGACCAGTCTGGGTGCACAGCGTGCATGCAGTGCCCGGCCAGCACGCACGCAGTGCCCGGCCAGCGCCCAGAGTGGCTCAGCAGCCCCCTGTTTTGGGGTTACAAAATTTGTCAAGCAATTTTCCACTCAACTTTCATGCACCAATAGTTTTAGCACATGTTCCCAACATTAAAACACACGTTATAGATGAGTTTTTAGATTTAAAACCTCTATTAAAAAAGGAAATTCAAGCGCTTCATCATGCCTCCAAAAATTAGAAAAAGCTAGAATCATATTCTTTAAAATCTCCAATATAGCTCCAATCAAATTGGATCTAAAAATGACCAAAACTCTTTTGATCAAACATCAACATGCTATATCACCATATGACATCAACAAATGCTAAATCAACATTCGACATTTATCACTTTGAATTGAAACATACTAAAACATAAATAAACATTTAAATGACATAATAGCATGCTTTCATTTCATCAAGCAATAGAGCCACAAGCATCATCAACCAAACACTCCAATCCATCACTCGGATCAAGTATTTGGTGATATTGATCAATTCATCACATGAATCAATCAAACAATAATCCAAAAGATAGCATGAAAAAGGCTCTAATACCACTTGAAGGCAAGAGTAGCGTTAGGATCCATAAGTCAAAACTTCATAAGCTTGAAAGTAACTAAGCTACTCAAGCGTCCAAGGATATATTCATGATATATATCTGAATTAGGATGAAGAATTGCCTCTTGTAGCTCAAAACAAGGAGAAGATCAACTCTCTCTCTCGGATCCAGAAACTGTCTGGAATCGGCACAGTGGAAAGTCAGCAACCGTTTCCATGGATATACAGCTCAAAAACTCACCAAATTAAATATGGAACATATACACACATAATGGAAGCTACTGTAAAAAAATTGGAGTAAAAATATTTCTGGATCGATCCATAAAAATTCACCAACCGGAAGCTGGTGCAGGTAGATCTCCAAAACTGAGCAAGTCAAGTGCCTTGCCTCTATTAATATGATCCACAAACCAAACAATCTTCCCATTTCCCCTCACTAGAATCTGGAGTTAGAGAGGAGAAAATGAGGTAGAGGAGGCTGATTTTCAGGCTAAGAAGAAGAAGGAATGCAAAGCTTCAACACATGATGCAATGCATGGAGAGAGAGATTTTGGAGGGAATGCAAGAATCTAATTCTCACACTTTCAGCAATGTTAATTTCGAATTTTGCTTGCACTCTATATCTATATATAGACGATGGAACTTGTGATGCTAGTTGGCATCACACCTTCCTCAAGGTGATCACCCAAGTGGCATGCCAAGTTGGCAAAATTCAAATTCAAATCTTACTTGAATTTCATGTGCATTTCAATTTCATTTGGAATCTAATTCCAAATTAATTAAGATGCTAATTTAAATGGGCACTTCATTTAAATTTTCCCTCCAAAAAGTATTCTTTCTATCAATTAAATTAAACACTTTAATTTAATTAATTATCCTTTCATTTAACTCTTAAATCAAACAAGCTTAACTCTTAAGCTTAAATTAGTCAACTTGTCCAATCGATGGTCAACATGGCACCAAATAATTAACTCTTAATTATTGGTCTAATTTAACTTTTTAAATTAGTTAATTAATTTAACACTTAAATTAATCAAACCAAAATTAATGGCCAAATTGAATTCTTGAAAATTGGTCACCAAAGGGTGATTTTTCTAACACTTAGAAAATTGCTCTACCAATTTTGGAAGCTATTGGCTTTTGTGTGTGACCTAATAGGTTCTACCATTCATTGAACATGGGCTCACAACTCTTTGTGACTTTTGAATATCTTATATTCATTTTAGTTTAAAACTCCTTTTAAACTAATCAACTCAATTCAATTAATCTCATTAATTAAAGAGTACCCAATCTTCATGGTCGATGTCCAACCTCAAGCCTATGGAGCCCAACTAATTGGCCAAAATGAATATTTTTCAGAACCATCATAGCTCTACACGTACCATGCAAATACGGTCCTTCCGTCTCCTATCTCTCGAAAGAGGCCTAGGATAAGATATTTGCCAGCTTCTTAATAGCCTCAATACTATGTCTCTATTCTCAATGTTTGATTCCCTTGCGTGACCTCACCTTTGGAAAACTCATTTTCCAAATTGTCCCACCACCTTGCGCAAGGGTTTCTTGGAATGGATCATTATAGAAAACATAGGAGATACACTCGCCCTTCACAAAAGCGAGGAGTCGGATTCCATCTTGAATCTCACAAACCTCCATGCCAAGTAACTCATACCCAAGCTCAACCCAAAAGACCCGCTAAGTGGTCAAGGAAGAGTCAAAGCATGAGGACCGGACACAAAGTTACTATGGATCCTCAGATCAGAGGACTAATAATATGAACTAGTATAAGTGGGAGAATTAACCACTACTGAGATGCCACTATGGCTATATAGTGGATTCTTCAGAGGGTCTTCAGTGCCTTGTTCTCTAACAAGCACCCACTAATATGCACCCCTATCTCATACAGATTGCTCATGGAATGAAGCAATATCCAACTCTTGGATTTATGCATCCACTACAACAAATTACACTTTTAGTAAAGAATAATTTCATTACCATAAAGCTGAAATTCGTTACCCAAAATACTGGTAACGAATGTTTCGTTACTTAAGTTTAGTGCCCTAAAGCCCGTCGCAAAAAGTCTTAGTAATGAAATTTATGGTTCGTTACGAATGATGGACTTATGGCGACGAAATGTATCGTTACCAAAATATGTTATTAGTAACAAAAAAGTGTGGTAGTTACAATAGATTTTTACAGCGTAAAAAAATATTTAGTTACTAAAATATTAGCAATTTTATTTTATTTTATTTTTTCATTACTAGTGCATAATATAATGATATTATTTATTTAATTAAGTATAGTTACTAATTGTTTATGTAACAAAATATTTGGATACAAATAGTTAAATAAAATTTTAATTCAAAAATAAGCATTTCGTTACCAATGGAATAGATAACTAAGAGTTTCATTACAAAATGTGTGCGCGTGGGCTCCTATTTGGGCTGTTGCATAGAGGCTGCCACGCATATGGATGAGCCATTTGACATCGAGCCTTCGCGTGCTAGGCCACTGAACTCTGGGCTCGCCCTGCTCCAGCGCCCACCGGCCTACCAGCACCCAACTGCGTTCAGGCCCTGTTGCGCTCAGGCCCAACGCCCATTAGCCCACCAGCAAGAGTGCCGCAGGGCCGGCCCACCCGCAAGCTGGCAGCAAGACCCAGTGCCTACCAGCCCTCCCGCATGCAAATTCCTCCCAAACTGTTGGCAGCAGGACCCGATCCCGTGCCAGCGCCATCCGCAAGCAAGCATCTAACCATCTTGGCTGCATCGTCCAAAAGTTAATATTTACGTTTGCTCAATTACTTATTCATCTCTTGCATATAAAGCTCTCAAGTAATTTCACATGTTATCAAGCAAACATTATTTTATTTTTAAAAAAAATAATAATTGTCATTTGAATAAATAAAATAAGAGTATCAAATAGTGAACTAAAACAAATAAACAAAAAGTATGGGATAATTATATAACATAGCTGCATGAAGCAAAGAAATTTTATTACATATATGCATATATAAATTGTTAGGTAAAGGAGTAATATTTATGTATTGTGAGTTTTGGACAAAGAAAATACTATAATAATTTATTTCATTAATCAAACTATATAATATTAACAGACGAGTAGAAATATAGACTAAGTGTGTGTTTGACTAAGTTTTTAATGAAAAGATATTATAAGAATTTTTTAAGCTTATAAAAATATCAAATTTTGTCTTTTAAAGTAAGCCTTGCAATGTATAAATAAAATAAAAATTTAAATTCATACGGTCTAAATTATTACAGGAGTATATTCAAATTTTAAAATAAGTGAATACCACTTTACATTTTGTAGAAGAGCTTATAATATAAAATACTTTATTTTAGAAATTTATAAAAAAATATTTATAAAAAATAATTGACATTACATATAAATATATATATATATATTAAAAAATTGTGGACAAAGCCATTAAAGTAAAAAACAAAGGGCAATATAATAAGCAAAAATAACAATATTATTAATTGTGGCGGTTTAGAAAAATCATCGTGAAGTTATTCATTCAGGGAAGGTTACACTAACCACCACCATTTATTATGAATCCGCGGCGGTTTTGAATTAGCTGCCTTCAAATTAATATTTTGCGGTGGTTGAGACAAATCGTCGCAAAATATTTGCCGCAATTAACCTATTTTCTTATAGTGTATATATACACTATATATATACATACATTTGAATGAAAAATTATATTATATACATAGTTATAAATATTAAATATTATTTAATTCAAAATGAATAAATGGAAAAAATAGATAAAAATAAAAGTAATTTACATTTTATTGATAAATTTATATATATATATGTATATTATATATATGTGAATAAGTATAAATGGAAAAAATAAGTATACACGTATGAATAATTAGAAAGAAAAAAGATAAAAATAAAAATTATTTAAAATTTTATAGATAAATTTATACATATATATATATATGTGTGTGTGTGTGTGTGTATAAAATGAGAATGTATGAAATAATGAAAAATTTTGATTTTGATTATTTGGAAGGTTAACAACTTTTTTTGTTATTCACTATTTTTTTGCTATTTGCAAAATATAATATGAATATTCAATTATATTTATACAAAAATTTGAGAATGAACACAATAATTTGTTTTTTCTATATTTTATTTTATATTCTAATTTCGTCCTCATATTTTGTCGCTAATTCATTTTAAAATCAATTTTAAGTTTATAATTATTTTATCAGTTTACTATAGTTTTAACTTTATATGACTGATGTCAAACTCTTTCCTTCACTTAATTATTCGATAACTAAGTTATGAGTCAAATTAAAAGGTTTCTACTAACTTATATACTAATATTGATTTTAACTTTACAATTATTTTATATATTTATTTTGATTTATTTTAAAAAAATTTATCTTTACTATCATAGTTTTGTCTTAACTTAATTGATTTTTAATCAAAAGTTAAAATTAAATAAGATTGTTTTTAAAAAATAATTGGCATTACATATATATATATATTAAAAAATTATGGACAAAACCCTTTAAAGTTAAAAACAAGGGCAGTCTAATAAGTAAAAGAAACAATATTATTAATTGCAGGAGTTTAGAAAAACTAGTGCGAAGTTATTTATTTATTGGTGGTTACACTAATCGCCGCCATTTATTATGAATTCCACGGCGGTTTTTCGAAACCTTCGCTAAATGGCTAATTTAGCGGTGGTTTGGATAAATCGCCACTTAACCACCATCAAATTAATATTTTGCGGCGGTTGAGACAAACCATTGCAAAATATATGCCGTAATTAACCTATTTTCTTATGGTGTATATATATACTATATATGTAAATAAGTATGAATAAAAAATTATATTATATATATATTTATAAATATTAAATATTACTTAATTCAGAATGAATAAATAGAAAAATTGATAAAAATAAAAGTAATTTAAATTTTATTGATAAATTTATAAATATGTATATTATATGTATGTGAATAAGTATAAATAATAAGTATACATGTATGAATAATTAGAAAGAAAAATGATAAAAATAAAAATTATTTAAAATTTTATAGATAAATTTATATATATATATGTATGTATAAAATGAGAATATATGAAATAATGAAAAATGAGAAACAATGATAAATTTATATATATGTATAAAATGAGAAACATATAAAATAATGGAAGAGAGAAATGAGAATAAAAAGAAAAGAAAAGAATGAAAAAAAAGAAAAAATAAATAAAATATGTTAATAAAAAGTTATTTAAATTGAAAAGTATATATGTGAAATGATTCAGGGTAAATTGATCTTTTTATATTAAAATTACGTTAAATGGGCAATAAATGTGGAGGGGGAGGTAGTGTGTGTGGTTTTATAAAACATAAGGAAGTTGTTTTGTATTTTTATTTTTTTCATATGAGGATTTGATACTTATTGCAACTAGCTCAATAAAATTATTACTATTTCAATGGAGCCCTTACTTTTCTTTTTTCTTTTTTAGCTAACGTAGTGTTTGGTTGTATTGGAAAATTACATTTTTGATCCCATTGGATAGGGGGTTTGCACTTTTGGTACTTAAGTTGACACTTATAGGACCAAAACTCTAAATTTTTAACACATTTAGGATAGCACCTCAACTTCCATTAGTGTTCAGGCAAAACTATTAAATTAAAAAAAAATAATTATCCAACAACCAAAATTTTGATTTATTTATAAAAATTCCACAAAATTTGAAATGTCCAATCAACCTTCATTAAAATATTTTAAAAAAATAAAATAAAATTAAAAATATATAACAAAATCCTCATAAAAAATTTATATCTCAATATAAATATCATACAAATATATATATATAAATATAATATCAATATAAATACATATAAAATAAATATCATATAAATATATGCATAAATATATATATAACACCCACCCCCCTCTCCCCCAACCCCTCACAGCCGGCCATGGCCGGCCACTGTGTCTAGCCATGGAAAAATGGCCACTAGCTAGCGAGTTTATTGGTTTTCCAAAATGGGTGCAAGTAGATTTTTAGCCATTTTCTTTTTGAAGATTTCAAAATCTACAAGAGGCGAAAAAAGAGTATAAGAATATGATTGAATTTTCATATTGAAAACATGTTCATCGTCTTTTGAGCATGCTTTTCTCCCTCTATTTTATCAAATCCCTCACCTCCTAAAAGAATTCAAGAAATCTCATTTCCTAGTAGAAATCAAGATTCAAAGGACTTGCAAGGGGACCCCCGTAACCGAGTCTCATCCATAAGCAATCGTTGGGTAAGCAACTTTTGCTAATTGCACCTCATGAAACTATTGATGTATTTTGCCTCACCTTTCATATAGACCCACATAACCATAAACCATCTATATTACTTCGTGTTAAGTCCAACCTACAAATTAAACTTTGATTCAAGATGGGCACCACATCATCCCTCATAACCAAGTGCCAATGTGTGGGTGTTCTTAAGTTAAAGGTGCATCTCATGCTAATTGTATGCTCATAGCTTTCCTTCTAAGTGTGACCCCCCATAACTAAGTGCCATCACACAAAATCTGTAGCATCGTCATAGTATACACTATTGGTAGAAGGCATGGATTAATTAAAACTCTTTTAACTTGTACCTATTTTAACTTAATATTAGAAAACACTTAGTCATTCAAAGTGGAGGGTTTTTGCTTGCATAGATCTCATCATTTTATCTTCTTATTTAGGTTTTCTGTATCCTAACCATACATCTCATATATCAATAGGATATGGAAAGCATAAATAATTAAATGTACCTAGCATGTTCCTAGGAGGGGATGACGATGAGCCTAATCAATTGGTGCACTTAGAGCCATAGGTGTACCACCCAGTTGATTTTAAGTGGGTCGATTAAGTTTACTATTACATGAGTGTATCCCCTTATATTTATGGGCCTACAAAAGTCTCCATGCCTCCAATGGTCTTCTTTGCTCCATGCAACATTTACATGAGAAAGAAATTCTCACTCCTAATGATTACTCTCATAAGTTTTACAAGATAGAATTAAGAGGCATGCAAGCCCCAATTTAATACAACACTTTTCAACAACTTGGAACAAATAAAATCAATATTAAAGGCTCATGATCATCCCTATTCATTCATCATCCATTCAACAGTTAAATGAACAATAAATAAATCTAAAATTGACATTCAATTCCAACAATTAAATGCCTATCTCATAAACAAATAATTGGCCAAGCAAGAGCTAGCATAACAATTATGCAAAAATTGGAGATTAACTTCAACAAATTTTAGAAGCAATAAAAAATGTGAAACATAATTTTGAGAAGTTGCATAATATTTGTGTCTAATATGTGTGTAACAAAATATTCACCTAAAGGAGCCAAGAAGAAGGCTCAAAACTCGCCCAAACCCGACCAGGCATTGTTGGCTGAGGCTTGCGTATGGTTGGGCGACAGCTCTCGATTGCTGCCCTGCCTGTGCGCTGCTATGGCTGAGTAGCACCCCTACTTTTGGGGTTATGGTAACCCATTTTTGGCCCAACTTTTGTGCACTAAAAAATTTAGAACAACTTCTAAACATTAAAACGCACATTATAGATAAAATTCCAGATTCAAAACACCTTTTAGAAATTGAATTTCAAATGCTCAATCATGCTTCTAAAAAAAGTTAAAGTAAGAATCACATTCTTCAAAAAACTCCAACAAAACACCAATCAAATTGGATCCAAAAATGACCAAAACACTTTTAGGCCATCATCAACATGTTATATCAACATATAACATCAACTAATGCAAAATCAACATTCAACATTAGAAGCTATGAATTAAAACATACTCAAATATGAATAACACTTAAAACACATATTAGCATGCTTTCAATTCATCAATTAAGGAGCCACACACAACATCATTCAAACACTCCAATCCATCATATGAATCAAGAATTTGGTGATTTTGATCAATCTATCACATGAATCAATCATTCCAAAAATCCAAATCATAGCATGAATTAGGCTCCGATACTACTTGAACGCAAGTGATGCACTAGGATCCAACAATTAAAACTTCAAAAGCTAAAATTAACTAGTGCAACACAAGAAAACAAGGATTTAAACATGCTTATGATTCAAATTTAGATGGAGAATTACCCTGATTAGCAAAAATCCAAAGGAAAGATGAAGAACACTTTTTTAATCCAAAAATTGTCAAACAGTGATGCAATGAATTTCAACCAACTTTTGCCCGATCCAAACTGCTCCAAAAATTCTAAAAATATTACAGTGTCTTCCAACTCCTTGATGAAGCTACTGCAAAAAATTGAGCTCAAAAAGCTGTAGGGAAGTGCTAAAAAAAATTGCCAAGCGGACTGTTTTGATAGTAGATCTCCAAAAGCAAGCAATCTAATTGTCTTGCCTCTAATTGTTGTAATCCACACACCAATGCTTAGATCCTAATCTCCTTAGTGTTAACTGGAAAACACAAAGGAAATTCGCAGAGATGGAGGCTTGATTTGAGGTAGGAAAAGAAGAAAAGAAGTGGAGCTTCAACACATGAGGCAACACGTGTGAGTTGGCGGGAAAAATATGAAAGAATCTAATTCTTCACATGGAGCATGAGTTCACCGCCTCTCTCACCATATATATCTATATATAGAATGAGGATGGTGTGATGCCAAGGTGGCATCGCACCTTTCTCAAGGTGACCACCAACTTGGCCATGCAAGTTGGCAACTTGCAATTCAAATTTGAATTTGAATTTTGTGAGTATTTCAATTTCATTTGGAATCTAATTTCAAATTAATTAAAATACCACACCAAATAAACCTTTCATTTGAATTTTTCCTCAAAAATAGATTCTTCCCATTAATTAACTCAAATACTTTAATTTAATTAATTAACTATTTGAAGGCAAGTAAGATACTAGGATCCAATAATAAAACTTTAAAAGCTCAAATTAACTAGTGCTTTACAGGCAAACAAGGATCTAGACATGCGTAGGATTCAGATTTAGATGGAGAATTATCATGATTACCAAAATCCAAAGGAAAAATAAAGAACTCTTCTTCAATCCAAAATCTATCAAACGGCGGTGCAGTTGGAAGGATGCAACTTTTGCATGATCCAAACTCCTCAAAATAATCTAGAAACTTCCAATATATTCTCAACTTTTTGATGAAGATACAGTGGAAATTTCAGATCAAAACTCCTTATGCTTCTCCTGGAATAAATTCACCAAGTTACTGCCCTGACTCGTGGATCTCCAATGCACAACAATCCTATTGTCTTGCCTCTGTCAATATGATCCACACACCAATGCAATTTCCAATTTCTCCAAAATATTAGTTGGAGATAGAGAGAAGAAATAAGAGCTAGAAGGCCGATTTAGGGGTTGGAGAAGAAGAGAGAAGTGGAGCTTCAACTCATGAGGCAACACTTGAATGAGGGAAAATGTGATAATCTAATTGTTCACATGGGTTTCAATGAGGCCACCAACTCTCACCTCTCTATATATATATAGAGAAAGGATGGTGTGATGCCAAGGTGGCATCGCACTTTCCTCAAGGTGGGGGATGGCCCACTTGTTTGCAAGTCGGCAAATTCAAATCAAATTTGAATATTGTGTGCATTTCAATTACATTTGAAATATAATTTCAAATTAATTAAATGCCACACCAAATGAACCTTTCATTTGAATTTTTCCACCAAAAATGATTCTTCTCATTAATTAAATTAAACACTTTAATTTAATTAATTTAATCCTCAACTAAACTCTTAAGTCAATTAGCTTAACTCTTTAAGCTTAGAATTTTAACTTAACTCTTTAAGTTAACTTGACCTATTGATGGTTATTTGGAAGCAAATAATTAACTCCTTAATTATTAGTCTAATTTAACTCCTAAAATTATTTGATCAATTTAATAATTAAATTAATCAACCCAAAATTGACCTCAATTTTCAGTCACCCCAAAATTGGTCACTTAAAGTGAGTTTCTAACACTTAGAAAAATTCATCCATTATTTTGGAAATGCAATTGGCTTTTGTGTGTGACCCGATAGGTTCTACAATTCATTAGACATTGGCTCACAGCTCATTGTGACTTTTGAATATGATACATTCATTTTAGTTTTAACTCCTTTAAACTAATCGACTCAATTTAATTAATCTCGATTAATTGAAGAGTACCCATCTCCATGGTTGATTCCAACCTCAAGCCCATGAGCCCAACTAATTGGCCAAAATTAATGCTCTTGGAGAACCATTATAGCTCTATGCATGCCATGTAAATACAGTCATTTCGTCTCCTATCTCCCGAAAGAGGCGTAGGGCAAGATATTTGCCGACTCCCTAATAGCCTCGATACTATGCCTCGATTCCTAGTATTTGATTTCACTTTATGACCTCATCTTTGGAATACTTCTTTTCCAAGTTGTCATACTACCTTGCACAAGAATTTCTTAGAATCTTTTAATATAGAATACATAGGAGATGTACTCGCCCTTCACAAAGATTAGGAGTCAGATTCCATCTTGATCTCACAAACCTCCATATCTAAGTAGCTTATGCCCAATCACCACCTGAATGGCCTGCTAAGTGGCTAAGGAGGAGTGAAAACATGAGGACCTAAACACAAGGTTACCATGGATCCTCAGGTCAAAGGACTAATGATATGCATTAGCATAAGTTGGAGAATTTGCCACTACCGACTTGCCACTTTGGCTATCTAGTAGATTCTCTGAGCGGGCCTTTAGTACCTTGTTCCCTAATAAGTACCTACTGACATGCATCCATATCTCATATGGGATTACTCATGGAACGGAGCAACATCTAACTCTTGGATTTATGTATCGTTAGTGCAAGTCTATCCAGATCGTAAACGCTGTCTCTTAAGATCCTATAACTTGGAAGATTATGATCACGACTATGTAAAACTTATTCCATGATCACCACCCAGTGCGTGACCAAGTCCCATAGTCTTGTGTGATCTAAGGGCTTCAACCAGATGCTGGTGAAGTATTAATGAGCATAAGATGATAACAACTATATAATAAATATCATTCAGTCAAGATTGTATGACGAGTGAAATCATTTACAACTCCAATCTAATTGGCTTATGGGGCATTATTCCAATAATTTCCCACTTGTCCTAAAGCTAATTCCCCATAGTCTTAAGACCTATCCTCTCAAGATATCCTTCAAAGGCCTATTGCAAGAGGGCTTTAGTCAGTGGATCTCCTATATTCTCTACCGAGGCAACTCTTTCCACTCCGATGTCACCTCTATCAATGATTTTCTAGATCAAATGATATCACATCAATATGTGCTTGGATCACTGATTAGATCTTGGTTCTTTAGCTTGCGCTACTGCCCTGTTGTTATCACATAAGACAACCACTGGCTCAACAATGCTAAGCACTACATTCAACTCTTGAATGGAGTTTTTCATCCAAACACCTTCTTTTACAGCTTCTGAAGCTGTAATATATTCTGCCCTTGTGGTAGAGCTGATCGTGGTATCTTGTTTGGAACTCTTCCAACTTACCGCACCGCAATTGAGATAAAATATGAATCCAGAAGTGGATTATAAGTTATCTACATTGGATTGAAAACTAGAATTTGAAAACCCATCGAGTTTCAATTCTCCACTGCCATACACTAAAAACAAGTCTGTAGTCCTTTTCAAGTACTTAAGGATTGCTTTTACAGCCATCCAATGACTTTCACTGGGATCGAATTGGAAACGACTAGTAACACTTAGAGCATATGTCATATGCAATCTTATACATTGAATAACGTACATTATACTCCCAATAGCAGACGCATAAGGTATGTAGGACATCATTTATCTCTGGTCGTCAGTCTTAGGGGCCATAGACTTGGAGAGAAGAATTCTATGTCCTATAGAAAGAAATCATCTCTTAGATTCTTCTATACTAAACCTCTTTAGTATCTTGTTAATGTACAGGGTTTGGGAAAGCCCCAGCATCCTCTAAGATCTATCTCTATAGATATATATTCCTAATACATAGGATGCTTCTCCCAAATCCTTTATAGAGAATTAAGTAGATAACCGTGCTTTAATATACCCTAACATTCCTCCCTCATTCCCAATAAGAAAGTTGTCATCAACATAAAGCACAATAAACTGTACACTACTCCCATTAGCCTTCATATGCACACATGGTTCATACACATTTTTGACTAAGTTAAATGATTTGATTGTCTTGTCAAAATGTATGTTCCAACTTCAGGATACCTGCTTGAGTCCATAAATAGATCTTTGGAGTTTGCAAACTTTTTGCTCACTCCCCTTGGATGTAAAACCTTGTGGTTACTCCATGTAGATTTCTTCTTCAATGTCTCCATTGAGGAAAGTGATTTTTACACCCATTTGTTATATCTCATAGTCATAATATGCGGCTATGGCAAAAAGAATCTGAATAGACTTAGCATTGCGACCGGTGAAAAGGTTTCCTTGAAATCGATACCAGGTCTTTAAGTGTAATCCTTTGCCACTAGTCGCGCCTTAAAGGTCACTACCTCTCCATCGACGCCTAGCTTTTGCTTATAGACCACTTGCAAGCAATGGGAACTATTCCCTCCGGTAGATCTACCAAAGTTTACACTTTTTTGGAGTTCATGGGTCCATTTTGGATCTCATGGTGTCTAGCCAGTGTCCCAAGTGTATGTCTAACATAGCTTCCTCATAGGTCTTTAAATCACTATCCAATTGACTGGTCTCATAAAGGAATCTGAACTTTTCGGGTTGCTTCTTAATTTGGTCCAATTTTCTTAGAGGTTATGTATAAGGCTCTTGATGCTCACTTGTTTTTATCGCTTGTGGGATCTATTGATCATCTTGAACTTCATCGAGTTCAATGATAACACCCTTTCTATCTAATAGAAATTTCTTTTCCAAAAAGTGGGCATTTCTTGAAACAAACACCTTTTGTTCCAAGGGATCATAAAAGTAATAACCCGTAGACTCTCTAGGGTATCCCACAAACTTGCACAGGGTGAATCTACTATCCAAATTGTCCCCTACTATCCGTTTCATGTAGATAGGAGGCCCCAAAACCTTAAGGTAATGGTAAGAGAGTGCTTTGCCAAATCACATCTCATGCAGTGTTCATGGCACCAACTTTGAGGGTATTATATTTAGTAGCCTCACAGTTGTCTCTAAAGCGCATCCCTAAAAGGATATAGGCACATCAAAAAAACTCATCATGAAACATACCATGTCTAACAATGGTTTCTCCCTTCTACTACTTCATTATGTTGGGGTGTGCCGGGTGGAGTCCATTATGAGAGAATCTCATTCTCTTTTAGATAACCTAAGAATTCGGTACTTAAGTATTCTCCCCCTTGATACATCAAAGAGCTTTAATACAAAGTCCCTTTTATTTTTCCACTTCATTCCTATACTCTTTGAACTTTTCAAAGGCTTTGGACCTATACTTCATAAGATACACATGTTCGAACCAACTATAATCATCGATAAAAGTGATGAAGTAGGAATAGCCTCCTTTGGCACTAACTCTTAGTGGGCCACAAACATCTGTATAGACAAATTCAAAGGACTTGTGGTGCACTCTGTTTGTCCTACAAAATGAGCCTTGGTAATTTTTCCCTTCAAACAAGGTTCACAAGTGGGAAAGTTCTCAATGCCACTAACCACTAACTTTTACTGCTTCTAATTTATTCATCCTATTTTTAGAGATATGACAAAGTCTTGTTTGCCAAAGAATGGAATCTTCTTGGTTATCTTATTTTGCATGCTAGACTTAGACATATTTCCAAAAATATGATGAACAAGTTTGAAGCTCTTAAAGCACTAAATGTTAGTGACATTGAGGACCTATTGATCATCATGCGGCACCAAATAATTAAGTCCTTAATTATTGGTCTAATTTAACACCTTAAACTATTTGATCAATTTAATAATTAAATTAATCAAGCCAAAATTGACCTCAATTTTCGGTCAACCCAAAATCGGTCACTTGAAGTGAGTTTCTAGCACTTAGAAAAATTCCTCCATTATTCAGGAAATGCAATTGGATTTTGTGTATAACCCAATAGATTCGACCATTCATTGGACATGGGCTTACAACTTCTAGTAACTTTTGAATATCATATATTCATTTTAGTTTAAACTCCTTTAAACTAATCAAATCCATTAATTGAAGAGTATCCAATCTCCATGGTCGATGTCCAAAGTAAAGTCCATGGAGCCCAACTAACTGGCCTAAATGAATGCTTTTTGAGAACCATTATAGCTCTACGCATGCTATGCAACTATGGTCTTTCCGTCTCCTATCTCCCGAAAGAGTCCTAGGGCAAGATATTTGCTAGCTCCTTAATAGCTTTGATACTATGTCTTTATTCCCAATATTCGATTCCACTTTATGACCTCATCTTTAGATAACTCCTTTTCCAAATTGTCATAATATCTTACGCAATGATTTCTTGGAATCAATTATTGTAGAATACATAGGAGATGTACTCGTCCTTTACAAAGACGATGAGCTAGATTCTATCTTGGATCTCACAAACCTCTATGTCTGTGTAGTTCATGCCTAATCACCACCTAAATGGCCTACTAATGGACCAGGGAGGAGTCAACGCATGAAGACCTAAACATAAGGTTTCCATGGATCCTAAGGTCAAAGGACTAATTATATGCACTGGTGTAAGCTGAAGAACTTGCCAATACAAACTAGACACTTCAGCTATCTAGTGGATTCTCCGGGCGGGCCTTCAGTGCCTTATTCCCTAACAAGTACCCACTAAATATGCATCCATATCTTATATGGGATTGCTCGTGGAATGGAGCAACATCCAACTCTTAAATTTATACATCATTAGTGCAAGTCTATCTGAATTTTAGATGCCCTGTCTCTTAAGATCCTATAACTTGGAAGATTTACGATCACGACCATGTAAGACTTATTCCATGATCACCACCTAGTGCGTGACCAAGTCCCGTAATCTTGTGTAATCTAAGGGCTTCAACCAGATACCAGTTAAGTATTAATGAGCATAAGATAAAGATGGTCATATAATGAATATCATTCAATCAAGATTGTATCACGAGTGAAATAGTTCACAAAGCCAATCTAATGGGCTTGCGGGGCACTATTCCAACACCATTGTCTTAGCTCTTAAGTCAATTAGCTTAACTCTCAAACTAATTATCATTAACTTAACTCTACTTAACCAATTGATGGTCATGTTCCACCAAATAATTAACTCCTTAAATTAGTTGATCAATTTTACAATTAAATTTATCAAGCCAAAAATGACATCAATTTTCACCAACCTCAAAATTGGTCCACTAGGAGTGTTTTCTAACTCTTAGAAAATTCTCCTCCATCAAGTAGGAAATGCAATTGGCTTTTGTGTGTGACCCATTAGGTTCTATCATTCACTGTACATGGGCTCACAACTCCTTGTCACTTTTGAACGTCATATATTCAACTTAGTTTAAACTCATGTAAACTAATCGACTCAATTCAATTAATCTCCATTAATTGAAGAGTACCCAATCTCTATGGTCGATGTCTAACCTCAATCCCATGGAGCCCAACTAATTGACTAAAATGAATGCTCTTAGAGAACTATTCTAGCTCTATGCTACCATGCAAATACGGTCCTTCCGTCTCCTATATCTCAAAAGAGGCATAGGGTAAGATATTTGTCGGCTCCCCAATAGCTTCGAGGTTATGTTTCTATTTTCAATATTCGATTTCTTTTGTGACCTCATCTTTGGAAAACTCCTTTTTCAAATTGTCATACCACTTTGTGCAAGGATTTCTTGGAATCGATCATTATAGAATACATAGGAGATGCACTTGCCCTTCACAAAGACAAGGAGTCGGATTCCATCTTGGATCTCACAAACCTCTATGTCTAAGTAGCTCATGCCCAATCACCACCCAAATGGCTCGCTAAAGGACCAGGGAGGAGCCAATGTATGAAGACCTAACACAAGGTTACCAGGGATCTGCAGGTCAAAGGACTAATTATATGCACTAGCGTAAGCTGGAGAACTTGCTACTACTGACTTGCCACTTTGGCTATTTAGTGGATTCTCTGGGTGGGCCTTCAGTGCCTTGTTCTCAAACAAACACCCACTAATATGCATCTATCTCTCATATGGGATTGCTCATGGAATGGAGCAATATGCAATGCTTGGATTCATGCATTGTTAGTGTAAGTCTATCCGGATCTTAGGTGCCCTATCTCATAAGATCATATTAAAAGTAAGTAAGGTAATAGGATCCAATTATAAAACTTTCATAAGCTAAATAAACTAGTGCTTACATGCTAACTAGGATCAAATCATGCCTAAAATCTAGATTCAGATAGAGTTTTACCTTGAAATGCTAATATCCAAGGAGAAAGTGGTGAACCTTTCACCAATCCAGAATCTGCTAGAAACTGCGCAGAAGAGACCAATTTTTAACCTCATTAAAACTCCTCCAAAATTCACAAAAAAATTACTGCAACCTATCAACACCTTGGAGGAAACACAATAAAAAATTCAAATCAAAACGCTTTCTGGATCTACTTGGAAAATTTCCCCAAATCGGTGATATGCTCAAGTGGATCTCCAAAATCGTAGCAAACTAACTTGTTCGCCTCTATTGATATGATTCATACACCAATTGAAACTTCCAAAATCTCCTCACTATAAGCTAGAATAAAAAAGGAGAATGATAATGGTAAAGGCTGATTTGAGGTGGGGAAGAAGAAGAAGAAAGCAAAGCTTTCAACACATGAATACAATGCTTACAAGGTGTTTTGGAGGGAATTTTCAGAAAAATCTAATTCTTTCACCCTTTCAGCAATGACCTATCCTCACACCCACTATATCTATAAATAGGATGACGTTGGTTTGATGCCAAGTTGGCATCACACCTTCCTAAAGGTGGGCGGCCAACTTGCATTGCTAAGGTGGCAAATGCAAATTCAAATTCAATTTGAATTTCATGTGCATCTTAATTACATTTGAAATCTAATTTCAAGCTAATTAAGATGCTAACTCAAATGAACATTTCATTTGAATTTTCCTCCCAAAATGAATTCTTCCCATTAATTAAATTAAACACTTTAATTTAATTAATTAGCCTTTAACTTAACTCTTTAGTCAAATAAGCTTAACTTTTAAACTTAATTTTGTTAACTTAACTCTTTATGTTGACTTGACCAATTGATAGTCACTTTGGTACCAAATAATTAACTCCTTAATTAAAGGTTTAATTTAACCTTTTAAATTAATTGATTAATTTAACACTTAAATTAATCAAGCCAAAATTGACATTTAAATTGGACACCTCAAAATCGGTCCACTATGAGAAATTCTCTAACTTTTAGAAAATTGCTCCATCAACTAGGACGCTAATTGGATTTTGTATATGACCCAATAGGTTCTACCATTCATTGGATATGGGCTCACAACTCCTTGTGACTTTTGAATATCATATATTTATATACTTATCGACTCAATTCAATTAATCTCATTAATTAAAAAGTACCCAGTCTTTATGGTCGATGTCTAACCTCATGCCCATAGAGCCCAATTTATTGGCTGGAATGAATGTTTTGGAGAATCATTATAGCCCTATGTTTACCATGCATCATTAGTACTAGTCTATCCGGATCTTAGATGTCATGTCTCTTAAGATCTTATGACTTGAAAGCTTTAAGATCACGACCGTGTGAGACTTACTCCATGGTCATCAAACCAAGTCCCGCAGTCAAGAGTGATCTAAGGGTTTCATCCAAATGCAAGTGATGTATTAAAGAGCATAAGATAAAGATGGCCATATAAAGAATATCATTCAATCAAGATTGTATTACAAGGAAATAGTTTTACAAGGCCAATCTAATTGGCTTGCCAGGCATTATTCCAACACCTACGACTTGGAAGATTTTAAGATCATGACTGTGTAAGACTTATTCCATGATCACCACCCAGTGCGTGCCCAAATCTTGTAGTCCTGTGTGATCTTAGGGCTTCAACCAAATGCTAGTGATGTAATAATAAGCATAAGATAAAGATGGATACATAATGAATATCATTCAATCAAGATTATCTTATAAGGAAATAGTTTACAAGCCAATCTAATTGGCTTGCGAGGTACTATTCCAACACAAACTAATGTGAATATTTGATATTCTAAAGTCATGTGAGTTGTGAGCCCATGTCTAATGAATGGTAGAACCTAATAGGTTACACACAAAAGGCAATTGGAAATCCTACTTGATGAAGGGAATTTTCTAAGTGTTAGAAAAATTCCCATTTGACCAAAACTAAGAGGAAAATCGGTTGATGCAATTTTTAGTCATTTTAAATTGATCAATTTAATTGTTAAATTGATCTAAATAATTTAAGGAGTTAAATTAGACCAATTAAATTAATGGTTAATTTAATTGGTGCCACATGACTATAAATTGGTCAAGTTAACTTAAATAGTTAAGTTAACTCTTACTAGCTTAAAGAGTTAAGTTAGTTGACTTAAGAGTGAAGTCAAAGTTTAATTAAATTAAAGTGAAGAATTAATTTTGGAGGAAAAATTCCAATGAAGAGTTCATTTGATGTGGCACTAAAATTTATTTGGATGACATTTCATGAGATGAAATAAAAATTTCAAATGAAATTCAAATGCAACTTACTTACAAGTTGGCAAGCAAGTGGCACTTCCCCTCATGGGAGGTGTGATGCCACCTAAGCATCACACCATCTCTCCATCTATATATAGATGTAGAGAAGGGAGGCCAAGAGGTATGTGAATGCAAGCATTTTGCATCTAATTTTTAGATTCCTTTCCCTCCAAAATTGTGTGACCTTCTCATGTGTTGAGGCTTCACATTTTACCTCACCTCTTCCCTCTCTAGATTTTCATCCTTCATCATCCTCATTTCATCTTTGATTTTTCATCTGATCTGGGATAAATTGGATTGTCCATTGGTGTGTGGATCTTATCATTAGAGGTAATACATTTGGATTGCTAAGCTTTTGGAGATCCTCTGTTTGGGCAGTCATTTTGGAGCATCCATTGGAGATCTTGCTGAAATTTTTTTGAGCTGAAATTTTTACTGGAGATACATAAAGGTGTTGGTGTTCTTTTGGTTCAAGTTTCACTCAATTCCAAGGTGATTTGACTGGGCAAAGATTGCTCACACTCTACTGCACTAGGAAGAGACTGTGTTGGAGAGATCTAGCTTGTCTTATTCATTCCGGTTGGAATTTACTTTTGAGGTAATTTTATGATCTTAATCCAGTTTAATAGCATGAATTAGATCCTTGTGGAGGTATAAATCAAGTTAGATTTCAAATTTTAAGTGTTATTAATTGGTTCTTTAGTTTTCACAATCTTTCACATGGGATGTATATATGTAATAGATAAGATCTATTCATTTAGTTAACCTACCTAAATCAATCAAATGGTGAACTAATAGTTCTAGGTGCATCACTTGTTGAAGGCTCATGGTCATCCCAAAAATTAGATACATGTTAAGTTTATTTCTTATTGATGCTTTCTTTATCTTTTGATGTACAGTGATGCATGCTTATGGTGGAGAACCTAAATAACCAAAGATAAAATGATAAGATCATCCAAGCAAGCAAACCCTCACTTAGAAAGTTTAAGTTCAATCAATATTAATCCAAAGTGGATAAAATCAAATAAGGTTTAGTAATCCATGCCTGCTATCAATAGGTGGGTGACATGGGACACTACAATGATTGTGTGTTGTGTCATGAGTCGTGGAGCACACTTTTGTACAAAGCTATGACACTTTAATATGGCTTGGTTATGACACAGTCTCACAAGTCATGGAATGTTCATAGTGGAGTGCACAATTAAAGAAGGATTGTTAGGTCTGACTTAACACCTAGTAATATAGATGATGCACGAGTCGTGATCTATACAAAAAGTGAGCCAAAACATACTAAGGGTTGTATGGAGATGCAATTGATAAAAACTAACTATCTTAGGATCATGAGTAGAAGTCTCACTAGTCATGGATCCACAAGTGATGCCTTTGAACTTTAGTTATTACTAAAAATGTGATTTCCCAAATTCTTGTTGAGTGTAAAAAATTTGAAGAAATAGTGGGAGCAAAACATGGTTGAAAGACCACAATCAAGTTTTAATATCAAAATTTAATCAAATGCTTATATTCTCTTCCTTACTTTTGTAGATTTGTGAAATCTTAAGCATGGCTAAAAATCCATTAAGCATCATATTGTAAACGAATAAATTGACCGGCCTGAACTACCATGATTGGTTAAGAAACCTTAAAATTATCCTAGATTCCAAAAATAGACTTATGTTCTAACTCAAGGTCCATCGTATACCATAGGGAATGCCGCCAGTCAAGAGATAAATGAAACATTCAGGATGACCTCCAATCTTGATGTCTTATGGTGGCATCAATGTCTAATGAACTTCAAAAGTTCCACAAACACATGAAATATGCCTTAGATATTTTCTTGCAATTACAAGAGTTGTATGTGTGCAAACTATGCATGAGAGATTCATGTTGTCTAAAGAGCTTTTTTAAGTCTAGGATGGTGTTAAGGGATCAAGTGTCCACGACCATGGTCTAAAGATGATTGGGCTTATTGAAAATCTTGCCAACTTGGATGCAGTTATGGATAATGATCTCTATGTGAATTTGATCCTCCAATCCTTGTCGAGTTCATTTGACCAAAGTGTTGGTCACAATAGAGGCAACCATGTAAAAGGACAAACCTCTAATGATTACTTCCTCCTTCTATTCTAATGGCCCAAAAAGCAAGAAAAAAAGGGGTAAGAAGAAGAAAAGTTCTTGTTGTAAGGACAAGCATCTATTGAAGACATCCAGAGGGGTCAAGAAAAAGAAGGTTGATGAAAAGTATGCAACTTGTTTCTATTTTGGTGAAGTGGGGCATTGGAAGTGCAATTGCAAGGAATACCTCACAACTTTAGGGAAGGGTATATTGTTTATTGAAGTGCATCCTATGACCAATTCTTTTTCATGGGTATTTGATATCACCTGTGATTTTCACCTTTGTAATTTGTTGCGAAGGATTGAAAGAAGAATAAATCTAGGTAATGGGGATATGATCCTCCACCTTGGCAATAGAGTAAGAATTGTGACCAAAGCCAAAGACATATGTTAAGTTGGACTAGAGATTCTAAACTCATACTAAATTCTTGTTACTATGTTTCTGCATACCATTGGTATAATGTAGGATGGAATGTGCTCAATAGAATCTTAACCATCACTAATGCACATTCAACAAAAGAAAAAAAGGAAACAAGATAACTAAGAAAATGCCTCTCTATGGCATGCTAGACTTGGGCATATTTTCAAGAATAGGATGAGCAAGTTAGTAGCCCTAACATCATTAAGTGTTAGTGGCTTAGTGGACGTATCTATTTGTGAATCTTGTTTGAAAGGAAAAATGACTAAGGCTTCATTTGTTGGACAAACAAAGTGATCATCTGGATTTGATCCATACGGATGTATGTGGGTTGGGTCACTAAAAGTTAGTGCAAAAGGAGGCTATTCTTACTTCATTACCTTTATTGATGATTTCACTCTATTCGGACATGTGTATCCTATAAAGTACAAGTTAAAGCTTTTGAAAAGTTTAAATACTATAGGAATGAAGTAGCCAAGTGGGAAAATAACTTGAACTTAGTGTTAAGGCTCTACAATCAGATTGAGGAGAAAAATACTTAAGTATTGAATTTTTGGATTATCTTAGAGATAATAGAATTCTCTTGCAATGGAATCCACACAGCACACCCCAACATAATGGAGTGGTCAAAGGGAGAAATCGAACCTTGTTAGATATGGTACGATTCATTATGAGCTTCACTGATGTTCCCTTATCCTTTTGGGGGTTTGGCTTGAGACAATGGTGAAGTTATTAAATATAGTACCTTCAAAGTTGACATAAAAGACTCTACATGAGATGTGGGATGGCAAAGCACCTTCTTACTCTTATTTAGAGTTTGGGGGTCTCCCGCCTATGTCAAGAAATTAGTTGGAGACAAGTTGGATGCAAGATTCATCTTATGCAAGTTTGTGGGATACCCAATAGAGTTTTTGGGTTACTACTTCGATGATCCCTTAGAACAAAATGTGTTTGTTTCAAGGACCGTTGCCTTTTTCGAAAAAGAATTTCTATTAGATAGAAAAGACATTATCATTGAGGTTGATGAAGTTTACGATGATCAACTCATCACTACAACAAATTGCACTTCACATAACAAAAACTTTGGTAACAAAGGTAAAATTCATTACAAATGTTAGATTTATTGTAATGAAATTGATTTTTTGTTACAAAAAAAATTTTCTTGAGTAACTAAGTAAAAGTCTTGTTATCTTTAACTTAAATTTGTTATCTTAAATTTTTTATGTTCGTAACTAAATAATAATTCGTTATGGACAATATTATTTTCTTACGTGTAACATTTTCCATCATATAGGAAGCCATATTTGTAACAAAATTTGGTACCTTTTGTTACAAGAAAATATTTGTTAGAAATAAAATATATTGTAATATAGTTTTTAGTCACTAAACTTTAATTAACTACCCTCCAAAACTCATTTCCACCAAATATCAATTGCACACATATGGTAACAATGATTTTCATTATTAATTATAAATGAATATTAAATTAAATTTTTACAAATACTTGTGGATTCAGCTTTTGTTCAAGAAATGGGTTTCAAAATAATGTAAAGAATTTGTTAGTATTAGGTTTGATCAATTTTTTTGTGAATTATTGTTGAATTGAGTTTTATTTTAAGGATTGAGTTTGAAGAAATTTCAAGTGAATGATCCATTAGTTGGGCCAACTTTTTTTAAAACAATGGGCTTTATAACTTTTTTTGTGAATTATTCATTGAATTGGGAGTTTCATTTATGAAATATGTTTGATCAAATTTATAGTAAATTATGAGGTGAATTAGGCTTTCTTTATAACATTTTAAGAGTTGGTCTTGAACAAATTTCAAGTGAGGTAAATGGTAAATTAGGCTTTCTTTTATTAATTGGGCTTCATATTAGTTTAAATAATTAATTATTTTGGGTTGCCCAGCTTATTTTTTAACTAATTGAGCTTCATACTAATTTGAAGAATTTGTTAATTGGGCTTTACCAACTTCCTTTATATTAATTGGGCTTCAATAATTCTATTTGTAAATTAGTGAATTGAGATTTCTATATGAATTGGATTTGACATTAACTTAAAGAATTGATTAATTGAGCCTTTGCAATATTTTTTTTTTTTTTGACAGATAGTATTACAAATGATGAATTTATCATCCTATCAACAAATCAATATTTTTTCTATCCTTAAACCAAATAATCAAAGTATAAACTACCAACAATGCACATAAAGTGCACACAATGCGACCATTTGCGGTCGAACACAAGACCTCCCACATAATATGGGGAGACTTATGCCACTCGGGCTACAAGCCACTGGGCTTTTCTTTGCATTTTTTTTATTAATATGAATTCACTGATTTTATAGTAAATTAACATCATTTGGTAAATAATTGGGTTTGATATTAAATTACAGAGTTAATTAATTGGGCTTTAGCAACTCCTTTTTATTAATTGGGTTTCATTACTTTTATAATGAATTGGTGTCATTTTTTAATAGCTGGGTTTGACATTAATTTAAAAAATTAGTTAATTGTGCTTCTCTAATTTATTCTTAAAAACTGAGTTTACAAAAAGTTTTAGAAAATTAGTTAGTAGGCTTTGTTTAAAAATTGAAATTCACCAATTATAACTTGGTGAGTAAATTGGTGAATTGAGATTTACATTAATTTAAAGATTGGTTAACTGAGCTTCTCCAGCTAATTAAAAATTGTATTTCACTTTAAAAAGAAGTTGGTGAAGTTAAATTAACTAATTCTTTAATTAAAAAAGACATAAATTCTTAAACAAAACTCAATCACAAATTTTTTTTAAATAAACTAGGCCTCATATTAATCTATAAAATTCATCAATTGGACTTTACCAACTTCTTTTTTTTCTTAATGCGCTTGACCAATTTTTGAATGAATTAGTAACTGGGCATTTTTAATGAATTAATTTGTATATTAATTTATAGATTTGATTAATTGGACTTCACCAATATCCCTTTTACTAATTAGGGTTGACCAATTTTTCAGTAAATTAATAAATTGAGCTTCTTTGTAGGCTTCAACTAATTGCTTTTTAAGAATAGGGGAATCCCTATTCTGCTTGTCAATTTTCTGCTTGTCAATTTTCTGCTTGTCAATTTTCTAAAACATTGAATTTATATTCTCACCAAGAATGTATTGATTCAAAAAGTTGGTTGAATACAAATAGTAATCAATTCTTTTTTGTTACCAATTTTAGATGAAAATATAATTTAGTTTCCCTCCAACTTTGTTTTCCCTCCAAAATTTGGGAGAGATTAAAAGCTAACAATTGTTTCTGTTATTACTTCCACATAACAATTTAATTTAATTTTTTTCCAAAAATTTGATTCCCTCCAAAATGAAATCCATTCACTTTTTTGGTTGCCCTCAAATTTTAGCTCCTCCTTCCTTTTTTTTTTTTTTTTTTGTACAAATAATTTATACCAAAATTTCTATTATCTTAGATTATAAGATGAATTAACATAATTAATTTTTTGAATTATTAAATTTCTTTCTATTATAATTAAAGTAGTACTAACATTTGGACTTGTAAATTTTGGTGCTTATAAATTTTATTTTTTTATCATAATTTATTTTAATATTCTTTTAGGAATATTACTAAAAGCTTCTTAAAATAAATGGTTAATGGGGGCAACTAAGATAAATGGGTATATAATATACCTAAATAGCAAAAGCGAGCAAAGAGACCTATTTTACTATAGTACCCCCACCCCTCTCTCTTTGATTTAATAGAAAATAAAAAAATATGAAATTATAATGTCTACTTTTAATATCTAGACATTCATAATTCTACAAAAGAATATACTTAATTACATGATAAGCAATTAATTAATATATGCAAAGATATATGTTAACTAGAAATTGAATAAATGATAACCTCTGTTTGTATACAATAGATGAGCTTTTGTTTTACTTAATTAAAATTTGACATATTTCCTATGCCTTCCTATTATTGTAACCATCCAATTAAATAGTTGGTTATAATTAAGTTATATATATATGTGTGTGTGTGTTAATCGTCTGTATGTTACTACTTCCATATAGTATAAATGTATAAAATTCTCTAAAAATTGATGATGAGGTCCTAAAAGTTTTTTTGTAACCCCATTTCTTTAGTTACGTCATCATAATTTTTTTTTCATTTTATGTCTATTATCTCTAATTTCATCATTAAACTCAAATTTCACCATTTTTTTATGTGAAACGTTAGAATATTATGTATTTCATATTTTTATAATTAAAAACAGAAACAAGGGTAAAAAATAAGGGGAAAAAATCTTCCTATTTTCAAACATCTGACTTCCCGCTTTTTTCTTGCCATCCTCTTGCACAGAGTTTTCCATGAAATTTAGGAAAAATCATCAAAGGATGAAAATTAATCTTTCAGGATACAAAATCTTTCAAAAGTCTTGTAGTATCAAAATTCATTATCTTCACCGCACTTGGATAATTCGAAGCCCATTTTGCATGTATTATAATTTGTTGAAAAAATATCTCCATCAATTTGTTACACCCATTACAATAAAATTGTATTTTAATTTATAATTCATTTGCATCAAAATTTATCTCTGAAATTTATCCGAAATCAAAACATTGGTAGTGATGAGAATTTTACAATTAAAAAAAGATCCTAAAATTTATCTAAAATAAAATAACTCTATTAATACTAATCACCATAAAAATAAATTTTCAAATATTATTAGTCATAAAAAATTCATTTAAAAAATAAGTTAAATTTAGTAATAACAAAGAAAAGCACATCGGATTAGAGAAGGTAGAAGATAAGATTTTTCTTCCTAGTCTTTTCATGGTAGTCAAATGAGTTCTTCTCATGAAATTGTGCAAGGGTTTTGCTCCGTAAATTCTTCAGCACACTCAACATGATTTAGCAAAAATCACCATTCCATCCCCTCCATGAAATTGAAGATGCCCCCTAGCACTTGAGGAGTTTGAAGTCAACGAGCACGAGTAGAAGGAAAACAACGCCATTTTACCACATCATTTTGAAGGAATTTTGTGCAAAGTCTGAAGAACGTTGAAACCCATCTCTTTGAGTGGATTTATGACTAATTTTAAAGGTTTTTTTCTTTTCCCTACCATAATTTATATTGTTGTTATTTTTGTTTGGGTATAAATTACTTTGCATGTGTATTTTGATTTTAGGGGTTGTCTGAAAGTGAGTTACTTTGAGAAATTAGTTAGAGAAACAGAAGAAATCAAAGGTTGGTGAGAATATGCTTCAATCAGTTTGTTCTACTATGTAAGTATTTTTTTCCTACTAATTTGTTTTCCTTATTTTCTTTTCATTTAAGCCCCATTTTGTTTGAATAAACGTGTTGTAGTTTATTTGAATAAACTTTTTTGTTTGAATAAGCTTTTCATTTAAGCCTAATTTTTTGGGTACTTTGTGGAGTTTATGTGAATCAACTTTTTGTAGATTGAGATTTCTGCTTGAGCGAAGAAGCAGAAGAATTTGGGCTTTTTTCTCAAAGATCTAAGTAAGAACTAGTGAGAATTTTGATTTGGGGTATGTTGAGGGAGCGTTTTTCTTCTAGGTTTTTAGAATAATTGAGATTTAGGTTTTTTTTGTTCTATTTTAAAAAATGTTATGCTAATGTATGATATTGGCTTTGTTTGGTCTTATGTTTTAAAGTTTGTGAAGGAATTGAGTTTTTGGAATTATTCAATCCCACAAACTTTATACAAACAAAAATAAGATTGATAATAGCATTTTATTCTCTTCTAGGCTAGCCTAGGGATAGATGGTGACAGGACAAGGTATGGCTCAAACGAGCCTATAAAGAAGACTCAGTATTCAATTTTAGTCAAAACAAGAAGAAAATGACTTCAGAGGAGAATTTCAAAGTATTTATGGGCATATCTAGTTTAATGTTCTGGAAGAAGTAGAATAGATGAAAATACAAACATTTTTTTCAAATTTTTTTAAGAAGACAATGAAAACAACATAAACATTGCATTTATATCTCTATCTATATTTTTTAAGTGCAATCAGTATTTAAATTAAATTTGAATGGTAATCATCATTTTTTGTCATGATTCTAGTTAAAGTAGCTTCATTTGTATTATGCTTTACCCTAATAAATTATTTTTTAAATTTAGTGTTATATATTAATTAATTACAATAATTTTAAATAGATATTTTTTAATTTCAATCCAACAAAATAATTTTGGCCATGTTCTCATTGCCCACACGCAAAAGATTTGTTTGGTTATGTTTTGAAAATTTTAAGAAAAATATTTTAAAAGAATGTATTGTGTAATGGAATTAAGGAATGTGATATTTTCTTATTATTATTTTGGAGGTTATTAGATGATGCTTTAAGAGAAAATAGTTTGTCTAGAAAAGTTTAAAGAGAGAAAATTTATTGTACATATGACAATAGTTGAGTTTTTGTTGTTCAATGGAGTGTATATATATTGTGACTAATTGATTATATGCATATATATGTATAGTTATAATACGCTTTGAAAAGCTATTTTAGAAAAAGAAAATTAAGAAAAGAGGGGTAGCAGCTGGTCCGTGTAGGAATATTTTGCATCCAAAAACACACAGTGAGAAGTGAAAAAAATGGTGACATGTATGATCATCATCATCATCATCATCATCATATATATATATATATACTTTGATCGAGAATGATACATATTATGGTGAAGATGCACATAGATGATGGGTTGTTTTCATCCATGTCCTGGGTGCCCTTGCTCTTTTCGTACATGTTATGTGTAAGGCTCCTCTACCTCCAAAGTTGCTGGAATTTTATGGGCCATTTTATGTATATATAATTTGTCTAGGGCTAAGAAGGAAATCATAAGAAACATTTTGACCTATAAGATAATTTTTATGTCACATTTTGATAATGTTTGGGTATTTTTCAAAATAATCCCATAAGTACACCTTGTATGTTGGTGGACTTGGGTGCTTGGTTTAGACATTAAGTAATAGTTGTAACTAGAAATTGGTTTCATGTTTTAATTAATACTTTCTTGCAGGTTGCAAATTAATAATCTAAATTTAGTCAAATTTTTTGTCTAGGAAAACTTTATAATTGTTGTAATAGTTAGACGGGATCGAAATAAAACAACACTTTACAATTTATATTTCCTTTTCACGTGGATCAACTTAATTTGACTCAAATTAAATATGAGTTCAAATTTGAGTAGTTCATTTGATGTACTTTGCTTGACCAGTGATGAGTATTAAGACTTGGTGTGACATGTTCATATTATCAATTGTTTGTAAATATTCTTAACCTTCATATAATATGAAGTTGTTTTTTTCCCCCTTTATTTTTCATTGTAAAGTTACAATATCTTTTTCTTGAATAAGGTTACAAAATTTTTCTTACATAAATTCATAATATATTTAATTTAAAAATCTACTCAATAATTGAGTAATTGGATAAAATAACTTATTAAACCATATCAAATAATTGAGTACTTCTATAGTTTTTTGCTATCTTTTTCTGAGTTGCATGTTTAGTTTTTGATATTATGTGTGTGCTTCGAATGTACATTTATTTATTAGTGTTTAATGTTTCTAATCTAAAAATTGTTCTAGAAACAAACAAGCTAGGTAAGAAAAATAGATTTTTAAGTTCCACATGACCTTTTTCTTCAAATGTACTTTGTTTTAATCATTCCCAGACTGTACATCTATTACATAGGAGGAATTTGATGTCTTTATGTTAGTATTCCTAACTTTCTGTCCTTTAACTTGTGGACATTCATGTAAAGTTGTGGAATAAGGTAAGAATCTATTTGGTTAGATCTTGTAGGTTGATCTTGTGGATTTATTAGCAGCTCATGACCAAGAATTGCTCACACTTTTAGCAGAGGTAATAACTCTTTGCTTTATGTGGTGTTTGAAGTATTATAAATGATTTTCTATTGGCTAATGCATGCAACATTGTCAAATGGGGTTTTCAACTTTTAAACATTTTCATTTCAACTTTTTTTTCCTAATATTCTTACTTTGGTATGCTTTGGCATGTCTCTTTGATTGATTATTGATGCCACTGATAAAATAAAGCTAATTTTGTTGGCGGGCTATTTCAAAACGATCTATGTGGAAGTCCACACAGATGATTTTCCAAGTATTGCTTAAAACTTTAAGTAGAAATTGAGAATTCGCTGCTCTCTACACCCTAAATTTGGAATAATAAAAAATTGATGGAAAGGAATCCATAAATCTCAAACCTTCCTTACCTTGAAATCTCCTTAATGCTGGTAGGATATGTCTTATCTGTTGGAATAATACCCTGCATGTTAATTGGATTGGCATTTTAAACTATTTCACTTATGATACAATCTTGATTGAATGATATTCTTTAAATGGTCGTCTTCATCTTATGCACATATTTACTTCACTAGCATTTGGTTGAAGCCCTTAGATCACACAAAGCTATGGGACTTGGTCACACACTGTGTGGTGATCATAAAACAAGTCTTACACAGTCGCGATTTTAAATACTTCCAAGTTACAGAATCTTATGAGACCAGGGCATCTAAGATCCGAATAGACTTGCACCGAAGATGCATTAATCTAAGGAGTTAGATGTTCCTCCATTTCATGAACAATGCCATATAAAATATATGTGCATTTTACTGGATGCATTTTAATGGGTGCTTGTTAAAGAATAAGGCACTGAAGACCCCGCCAGAGAATATACTAGATAGCTCTGTGGCAAGTCAGTAGTGACAACTTCTCCAGCTTACACTAGTGCATATAATTAGTCCTTTGACCTGAGAAACTCTTGTAACCTTATGTTTAGGTCATCCTGCTTTGACTCTTCCTCGGCCATATAGCGGGTCGTTTGGGTTGAGATTGGCTATGAGCTACTTAGACATAGTAGTTTATGAGATCCAAGATGGGATTCGACTTCTCGTCGTTGTGAAGGGTGAGTATATCTCATATGTATTCTATAATGATTGATTCCATGAAATCCTTGCGCAACATAGTACGACAATTTGGAAAATGAGTTTTCCAAAGATGAAGTCATAAAGGAAATCGAACATTAAAAATAGAAACATAGTATTGAGGCTATTGTAGAGCTGACAAATATCTTGTCCTGGCCTTTTTCATGGAGATAGGAGACGGAAGGACCGTATTTACATGGCACGTGAAAAAACTAGAATGGTTCTCCAAAAGCATTCATTTCAGCCAACTAGTTGGTCTCCGCAGGCTTGAGATTAGACATCAACCATAGAGATTGGGTATTCTTCAATTAATGGAGATTAATTGAATTGAGTCATTCATTTAAAGGAGTTTAAACTAATGTGAATATTTGATATTCTATAAGTCACAAAGAGTTGTGAGCACATGTCTAATGAATGGTAGAACTTAACGGGTCATACACAAAAGCCAATTGCATATCCTAGGCAGTGAATGAGAATTTTCTAAGAGTTAGAAATATTCTCGCATGACTGAACTTAGAGTGACCGATGACACAAATATTGTGGTCATTTTTGGCTTGATCAATTTAATTGTTAAATTGATCTAATTAATTGAAGGAGTTAAATTAAAACCAATAATTAATTAGTTAATTATTTGGTGCCACATGACTTTCAATTGGTCAAGTTAACTTAAGGGATTAAGTTAACAATTGCTACATAAAGTAGTTTAGCTAATTAACTTAAGGAGTTAAGTCAAGATGATTAATTAAATTAAAGGAGTTTAATTTAATTAAAATGGAGAATTAATTTTGGAAGAAAAATTCAAATGAAAGGTTCCTTTGGTGTGGCAATAGAATTTATTTTAATGACATTTCATAAGATGAAATGAAGATTCTAAATGAAATTCAAATGCACACATAATTTACATTCATGCCAACTTGCAAGGCTAGTGGGCGATCCCCCCTTGAGGAAGGTGTGATGCCACCTTGGCATCACATCATCCTCCCTCTATATATAGATATAGAGAGGGGCAGCCACATAGAATAGCAAGATATCACATTCCATGTGAATTAGATTCTTTCAAAATTTCTCTCCAATTTTCAAGTGTTACATTATGTGTTGAAGCTTCACTTCTCTTCTTCTCCAACCTCAAATTCAAGCCTTCATCCTTGCATGTTCTTTTCTTTATTCTCCAGCTGATATTAAAGAGAATGATGTTGCATTGGTGTGTGGATCTTAACATTAGAGGCAAGACAATTTGATTGTTGTGCCTTTTGGAGATCTAATTTTTGGTAGCAAATTTTTGAGCCATGTTTGGAGGTCTTTCCGAGATTTGATTGAGCTGAATTTGGGATTGAAGATACATCAAAGAGTTGGTGATATTCTAGTGTAGGTTTCACTCAAATCGGAGTTCATTTGCCTAGTCAAATGTTGATCGAAATCCATTATGCTTCTGGAAGATAGTTTTTGAGTGTTAAAGGCTTTCTTCTTCCTTCCTTGGTTTTCCTAGTGCTACATGTGACTTCAAGTGGTATCGGAGCCTAATTCTTGCTATGATTTAGATTTTTGATTGATTGATTCATGTGATGATTTGATCAAAATCACCAAATACTTTATTCTTGCTATGGATTGGAGTGTTTAGATGATGTTGTGTGTGGCTCCTTGATTAATGAATTGAAATTATGCTAATATATGTTTTAATATGTTGATTCATATGTTGAGCACGTTTTTATACATAGATGCTAATATTGAATGTTGATTTGGCATTAGATTATGTTATATATTGATAGAGCATATTGTTAATGGCCTTAAGGTGTTTTGGTTATTTTCAGATCCAATATGATTGGAGTTTTGTTGGATATTTTTGAAGAATATGATCCTTACTTCTACTCTTTTTTGAAAGCATGATTGAGCACTTGAAACTCCTTTTATAAAAGGTGTTTTGAATCAGGAATTTCATCTATATTATATGATTTAATGTTTAGAATGTGTTCTAAATTTTTTGGCACACAAAAGTTGAGCCAAAACTCATTTGACTCAGTGTCGAAGTGAAAACAGGGTATGCTGCCCTGCCTAGCCAAGTGTTGGCCGAGCAGTAGGCATGCCAGATGCATGCCTGTTGCGCGACAGTGCACCCAGCCTGGGCGGGCAGTGGTCCAGTTTATTTTGGTGTGAGCTTGGTTGATTTTTTGGCTCCTTTAAGTGACCAAAAGTGTTTTGCATCACACATAATAGATGCACAAATATTGTTGCAAGTTCTCAAAATTATGTTTGATATTTTTTATTGCTTTTAAAAATTAGTTAAAGTTAATCTTCAACAAAGTGGCATAATTATTATGCTTCATCTTGCTTGGTCAATTAATTGTTTATAAGATAAGCATTTAATTGTTGGAATTGAATGTCAATTCTTGATCTATTTATTGTTCATTTAAGTGTTGAATGGATGTTGAATAAATTGGATTGATCATAAGCCTTTAATATTGATTTTATTTATTTCAAGTTGTTGAAAAGGGTTGTATTAAATTGGGGCTTGCATTTTTCTTAATTTCTATCTTATAAATGTTATGATGGTAGAATCACTAAGAGTGAGGATCTCTTTTTCATGTAAATGTTACAAGGAGAAAAGAAGACCACTGGAGGTATAGAGACCCAAGAAGACCTATGAATGTGTGGGATACATTTATATAATAGCTAGATTTAATCAACCCACTTAAAATCAACTAGGTGGTACACCATGGCTCTAAGTGAGCCACTTGGTTAAGCTCATAGTCATCCTACCCTAGGAGCATGCTAGGTGCAGTTACTTATTTATGCTTTCTAGATCCTATTGATATATGTATGTGATGCATGGATTAGGATATAGAAAACCTAAATAAGAAGATTAAAATGATGAGATCTTTGCAAGCAACAAAAACCCTCTACTTAGAATGTCTAAGTGCTTACAATATTAAGTCAAAGTGGATATAAATTAAAAGAAGTTTTAATTAATTCATGCCTTCTACCAATAGTATATCGTATAACGACGCTACCAATTTTGTGTGATGGCACTCGGTCATGGGGGTCATACTTAAGAGGAAAGTTGTGAGCATATACTTAGCATACAATACACCTTTGATTTGAGAACGCCCATGCATTGGCACTCGGTCATGGGGGATGTCGTGATGCCATCTCAAGTTAAGTTTATTTGACTTAACACCTAACAATATAGATAGAACACGGTCACATGGGTCTATATGAAAGTGAGGTAAAATATATCAAGAGTTGCATAGAGATGCAATTAGCAAAGGTTGCTTACCCTTCGATTGGTTGTGGATAGCACTAGATCATGGGGGTCCATTTCCAAGTCCTTGGGATCTTCATTCTCACTAGAAAATATGATTTCTGAATTCTTTTAGGGGGTGAAGGATTTGATAAAATAGTAGGAGGAAAACATGCTTGAAAGACCATGAACATGGTTTTTCAAATATCCATATTCAATCATATGTTTATACTCTTCCTTTCACCTCTTGTAGATTTTTGAAATCTTCAAAAACAAAATAGCTAAGAATTCACTTCATGTGATTTTGGAAACTAATAAACTTAACGGGTGATACTTCTGTGATTGGTTAAGAAATCTTAAAATCATTCTTGACTCCAAAAAGAGGACCTATGTCCTTGATCAAAGTTCACCGAACAAATTGGGTGGTAACACCACTAATGAGAAGTGTGACATGTTCACTAAGTCTGTAGATGATGATCTATAAGAAAGATACCTCATGATGGCTTCCATGACCAATGAGCTCCAAAAGACTCATGAGCATATGAAGCATGCTAGTGAGATCCTTGTGCACCTACAAGAGTTGTATGGTGTTCAAACTAGGCACAAAAAGTTTGTTTTGTCTAGAGAGCTCTTTAGGTCAAAGATAGTTGAGGGTTCAAGTATCCATGATCACGGGCTTAAGATGATATGACACATTGAGAAGCTTGGACAACTAAAAGTTGTGATAGACAATGAACTCTATATAGATTTGATTGTACAATCATTACCCTCTTCGTTCGACCAATTCGTTGTGAACTTTAATATGTGCAAGAAAGAGGTGATGATCAACGAATTGGTGAACGTGCTTGTGACCGTTGAAGCAACTATAAAAAAGGAAAAACCTCTTAGGCTTGCTTCTAACTCAAAGTAGAAGGGCCCTAGGGGTCCTAAGAGAGGAAGAAAGGTTCTTCCTCCAAAGGGAAACAACCTTTGAAAGGTTCGGGGGGAGTGAAGAAAAAGAAAGAGAATAAAATCGATGAGAGTAGTTTCCATTGTGCTGAGAAGGGGTATTGGAGAAGGAATTGCAAAGCTTACCTTACAACCCTTGAGAAGGATATGTACTTCATTGAAGTACACTTGATGACTTTCTTCCTCATGGGTATTTGATACCGTATGTGGTTCTCACCTATGTCATTCGTTATAGGGTATGGAAAGAAGAAAGAGTCTTCATAAAGGGGATATGATCATCCACCTCAGAAATGGAGCAAGAGTTGCTGCCATAGTCCAAGGTGTAATCAAGTTAGACTTGGGGAATGCTTGTATTGTACTTCATTTGGTATAATATGTACCCTAACTTGTGAAAAATATTATTTCATTTCCCATTCTTGATAATGATGCATTTTGATTTTTCTATATCGAATGGGATGTTAAGGGCATTAAATAATGGATCTTTAATTGCATAAGGTACATTATATAACGAATTGTACATACTTGATTCACAACCTTCACTTATGCACATTCAATCAAGTAAAAGAAAATTAGATAACCAAGAAGATGCCATAATTTGGCATGCTAGACTTAAGACATATTTCCAAAAATATGAACAAGTTAGAAGCTCTCAAAGCACTAAATGTTGGTGACATTGAGGACATTCCTACTTGTGAATGTTATTTAAAGGGAAAAATGACCAAGGCTCATTTTGTAGGACAAACAGAGCGCACCACAAGTCCTTTGAATTTAATCCATATGAATATTTGTGGCCTACTAAGAGTTAGTGCGAGAGGAGATTATTCACACTTTATCACTTTCATTGGTGATTATAGTCGATTCGGACATGTGTATCTTATGAAGTACAGGTCCGAAGCTTTTGAAAAGTTCAAAGAGTATAAGAATGAAGTACAAAAGCAAAACAAACTTAGTATTAAAGCTCTTCGATCGTATCAAGGAGGAGAATACTTAAGTATCGAATTCTTTGGTTATCTAAAAGAGAATGGGATTCTCTCTCAATCGACTCCACTTAGCACACCCCAACATGATAGAGTAGCCGAGAGGAGAAACCGTACTATATTGTACATTGTACATTCCATGAAGAGATTTTCCGATGTGTCAATATCCTTTTGGGGATACACTTAGAAACGGCAGCAAGGCTACTAAATATAGTAACACAAAGTCGGTGCCAAGTATACTGCATGAGATGTAGTATGGCAAAGCACCCTCTTACCATTATCTTAAGGCTTGGGGGGTCTCCCATTTACGTGAAGCGGTTAGTAGGAGACAAGTTGGATAATAGATCCATCTTGTGCAAGTTTGTAGGATACCAAAGTAATTCTTTAGGTTATTACTTTTATGATCCCTCGAAACAAAAGGTGTTTGTCTCGAGGAACGCCCACTTTTTGAAAAAGGAATTTCTATTAGATAGAAATGGCATTGTCATTGAACTTGTAAAGTTCAAAATGATCAACAAGTCCCACAAGCGATGGCAATAAATAAGCAACAAGAGCCTTATACACAGCCTATAAGAAGGTCGGACCGAATCAAGAAGCAACCTGAAAAGTTTGAATTTCTTAATGAGATGGGCCAATCAGATAGTTATCCGAAGACCTATGAGGAAGTTATGTTGGACATAGACTCGGGATATTTGCTCGACGCCATGAAATACGAAATGGATCTATGTATTCTATCAAAATATGGACTTTGGTAGATCCACTGGAGGAAATCATTCCCACTAGTTGCAAGTGGATCTATAAGCGAAATCTAGGAGTCGATGTAGAGGTTATGACCTTTAAGACGTAGCTAGTGGCAAAAGTTTACACTTAAAGACCGAGTATCAATTTTGAGGAAACCTTTTCATCGATTGCAATGCTTAAGTCTTTCCATATTTTACTTGCCATAGCTACATATTATGACTATGAGATTTGGCAAATGAATGTGAAAACCTCTTTCCTCAATGGAAACATTGAAGAAGAAATCTATATAGAGCAACCACAAGATTTTACATCCAAAGGGAGTGAGCAAAATGTTTGCAAACTCCAGAGATCCATATATAGACTCAATCAAGCGTCCCAAAGTTGGAACATACATTTTAACAAGACGGTCAAATTGTTTGCCTTTGTTAAAAATGTGTATGAACTTTGTGTGTATAAAAATGCTAGTGGGAGTAGCATACAGTTTATTGTGCTTTATGTCGATAACATTCTTCTCATTGGGAATGAGATAGAAATGTTAGAGTGTACTAAACCATGGTTATTTACTCAATTCTCCATTAAGGATTTGGGAAAAACATCATACATTTTAGGAATAAATATATATAGAGATAGATCGAGGAGGATGCTGGGGTTTTCCCAAATCCCATACATTGACAAGATACTGAAAAGGTTTAGTATGGAAGAATCCAAGATGGGATCCCTCCCTTTGGGACATGGAATTCATAGTTCCAAGTCTATGGTCCCTAAGACTGATGATGAGAGACAAAGAATGTCCCACATATCTTTTGCATCCGCTATAGGGAGCATAATGAATGTTGTTCAATGTACAAGACCAAATGTGGTAAATGCTCTAAGTGTTACAAGTTGTTTCCAATCTAATCCCGGTGAATGTCACTGGATGGTAGTTAAAATAAATCTTGAGTACTTGAGAAGGACTAAGGAATTACCTTTGGTATACAACAATGGAGAATTGAAAGTTGAGGGTTTTTGGATTCTAGTTTCCAATCCGATATTGATGACCTAAAATCTACTTCTAGATTTATATTTTACCTCAATGGTGGCGTGGTGAATTGGAAAAGTTCCAAATAAGACACCACGGTTAATTATACCACGGAGGCAGAATATATTGCGGCTTCGGAAGCTCCAAAGGAAGCTGTTTAGATAAAAAACTTCATCCAAGAGTTGGATGTAGTAATTAGCATTGCTGAGCTAGTCATTGTCTTCTGTGACAACAACGAGGTGGTAGAACAAGCTAAAGAGCCAAGACCTCATCAACGGTCTAAGCACATTTTGAGGCGATATCATTTGATCCGCACTACTAGCAAAAAGGTTTATTAAGACACAAAAAAGTGTCTCAATATATAATATATTGTGACACTTTCAATCTTAAGACACTTTATGTGGTGTCTCATAGGGAGGGGTCTCAATAACATAGCTTGTTATGACACATAAAGTTGTCTCCATAGACCATACTATGTGACACTAAATTATGTCACTAAATATATTTTCAACTACCTTAACCATCAAAGTATATGTCACTTTAAAGTGTCTCTACACATTATATTAAGATATTTTTTAATGTCTCAATAAACTATCTTTCTAGACATAGAAATGTGTCCCCATAGATGTCATTCAAACACTTAAATGTGTCTTTATATATATAATATTATGACACTTTGGGGTGTTTCAATAAATAACATTTCTAGACTATATAAAGTGTCCTTATAGACTTTTATAGACACTTCAATGTGTCCATATAGACTCCTATTAGATACCTAAAAGTGTCTCTGCAAACTTATATTACACATAAAAATGTCCTATAAAAGTGATATAATGACATTTTTTAGGTCAATCTAAATGTTTAATTACACTTATAGGTGTCACTACACACGAAGAAATCCTTCTCTAAAATTATAATTCATCTAATAAAAAATATCTCAATAGATTAGTGCAATTATGACATATATCATTAAATTTATCCCTGGTGCTTCCATCAAACAAAATAAAAACTCATGGAGAAAATATTAACTAAAAGTTACTCTACATAGTTCAAATCTTAAACCACATTAAACAAGGAGGATTCAAAACCCAAAAAAAGTTCCTACCATTCATGATTACTAGTCTCAAAATGACAAAAATCAGAATTTCAATTCAAAAAGTCAAATATTATGTCCAAATATAATATAGAAGAATATGTTTTACTCCATCTAAACTTCAAAGGTAGTTCTTTTCAATAAAAGAAGCTTTCCATCATTCTTCATCTAACGAAACTTGTAAAGTCAAACAAAAAACATGGACTTAAGTCAAAATCTAGGTATCCAACAAACAAAATGAACATTGTAACAAAATAAGAAAATAATGGTTACCAAATGTTGTGGCCAAGCAATACTTCTACCAATAGACTCTTCAATAGTAGTAGAATCTAAAACAGGCCGAAGCAACTCTTCATCCATTTCCACCCCAACATTAACACAAACTTCACACCAATTCTTCCCAAGTTCCATTTGCCCAACCTCTTTTAGTGGATCCAAGCTTTCAATGCGAGCAATCACAACAATTTTTAATGGATCATACATACTCTTCAAAGAGACACCATTCCCTACCTACAACATTAATGTAAAACTTGTAATTTATCATGTCACTATTGCTAAATCTATACATGCAATTAATTTTGTTCATGACTCATAAATTTTCAGCAAATAAACAACATTCAATATTTGCCCAAAATCCAAATGCAGATAAGTTCAAGATCTAAAAGTGTGAACATAATTTTTTTAAAGTAGTCTTACCTTAAGAGGAATCTTTTTAACACTTGAGGTTGAAGATCTAGGAGTTGCTTTTTGATGAGAGAAAGATGAAGGAACTCGTGGAACTTCTGGGATAGGACTCCATGTTTTGTAATCTGCACTTGTTCAATTTGAGAAGCTCTTCTATTTGTCTATTTTGTTCTTGTATTTTCTTGTCTTGCTCATCAGCTCTTTGTGTTAATTTTTCAAGCTCTTCTTTATAAGCCTTGTTCAAGTGATAACAACCACCATTTCTAGGTTTTCCATCAAATACACCTGATGATGTAACGCCAAATCCATACATTCTAACTTTTCCTCATTTATCTGGTCCAGTGACTTGGGAAAATATGTCATTTGGGCCATAATCTTTTATAGTAAGAGAGAGCTCACTTCACAATTTTTCCATCTTCCGCTGCATAAAAAGTTGAACTAAAAAATATGAAGATAAAATTGAATGTATACTATGTATCGAATAATTAGATTACATGAAGGATATCTTACCAATGAACTTGCCACAACTCGATTTGATGTATTCCCATTTTTAGTATAACATCTTTTAAACAAATCCACCCTACTTGGTTCGTCATCCATTGAATCCTTATCAATCTCTTCATTATTTTTAGCAACCTCTTTTGCTTCATTCTGTAATAACTTCATAAATTAGCTAATTCATCACATAGTAGTTCTATTGATATCATTATATGTAAACAAAATAATAACCTTCATTTCTTCTTTAACTTGAGCGAAACTTCTCTTTCCAGTAGTGTGATCCATAATCTTCTTTGCTTTATTTTGTTTGTTGCAAGCACGCTCTTCTTGAATGAAAATGACAAATGTAATTAAAAGATTCAACAACATTATATTATTCGATATGAAAAATATAGAAAACTTAGTACTCTTGCAACTAGTGTATTCCAATAAATTACTAAATTCTTCCGTTGATCGAGGAACACCCTTTCATCATTTGAGTGAGGCCTTTTAGATAAGTTTGCTTCAAGTCATAAGTCTAGATCAAAGAACTTTGTCTTCACTCTATTTTTCCAACTTTTCCACATTTTTCCCAAGTTCATCTCAGTCCAATGCTCAAATCTAGGAGCACCACAAAACTTCTCCTATATTATCAAACATGTATTCATATGTTATTTAATTATTAAATATTATATTAAAAAATAAAGATCAAAAGGTGTAACATGTAATATTACCTTAAGAATCCATATCATATTTTCTTTCACAGATGCTAGCACTTTATGCCAACTTGTTACATCTAGTTGAATCAATCTACCATTTCTTACTAAAGTACCAAGAAATTCAACAAATCTACTCTTATTTGGACCAATAGGTTGTCCAAACTCATTAAATTGAACCTCTTCTCCATTTCTTGCCATCCAAACCTTTGGCAAATAAGTCTTCCCTCTAGTTTTTCTTTTCTTTTGGATATTATCTGCAAATATTAAACAATCAATTTCTAAAGTAATAGTTAAATAAATTTATATGCAAAAACCTGATCTTGATAACTAAAGAAAATAGGTGCAACAGTATTAAGAGAAAACTTTCCACTATTCAAGCATGAAACAATATGGAAAATGCCCAAGGAGATTATTTGAACCTAGTTATTAGCCTAAAATAAAATATATAATTAGCATATAATAAATGTGACAGAATGAAAGACTCCAAAAATATAAACCTCAGTCTAGTTTCATATTTTAACATTTAATGAAAAGAACAAAGATACCTAGGTCATTATTATTCTGCTCATCAAGCATCCCAACCAAGCTCGAATCACATTGTTGGTTTGACAGTCTAGCCTTCATATTTTGACCACGCTTAGTATTTGCCATTACTGTAAAAAGACAATTACTATAAATATTAAATATAAAAAACAAAATCTTTATTAACTTACAACTAACACATGCATAAAATAAATTATTTACCTTATTGAAACCAATTACTTAGTCTATCTTTAGAGGAAATATATATATATATTAATTTATAACACAAATATATAGTTATTAGTTGTCTAGAAAATAATACCTAATGAAATGTTATATAGCAAAATGTAGTAGAATAATAACATCTAATTTCTTTAAACTAGCACTACATTTTCTTCTAAACTATCAACTGGAGTTCCTAGGACTCCGTTGCGAACCCAAACAACATCTTCATCTATAAGTATGACTTTGCAAAATAGTATCTACACCATCTGTCCACAAGTCTTTTCCATCATCAAATTCATCTTGAGCTTTAGTTTTTATGACAACATGCCAATCTTTATCATATGGATCTTCCACAAAAAAAAACTTGCTGAATTAGGGATGCTAGAGTAAAAGGCTCATTGTGGCGCTTTATATTTGAGAAGTTGGCCAAAATAAATCCATCTTCATCTTCTCTTAGTCTCTTGCCATTTGATACCCAATCACAATCAAATAGCACAATCCTCTTGCCACTAGTGTAGTCTAATTCAATTATATCTTTTAATATCCCATAATACATCATCTCTTCTAAGATAGGCCTTTGATCCATTTTGCTTGCAAAACTTCTTGTTGTAGCATTAACCATTACCCCACTATTTTGAGTTCTTCTCCTCTTTTATGTTTCTTTAGTTTGAAATCGAAATCCATTTATGATAAAGCCTTTATATCTTCATTCAAATTTAGTCCATCAACCTGTAACAAACATATAAATATTCAATAAATAGAAAGAAGAAAAAAATTACAATTAATTAGTGTTTTAAGAGGATTTGAAAGTTTTTAACCTACATGACTAGTAAATCAAAAATTTAATGACTCGCTATGAATACGCTTGATTTCATGCTCTCCAATATAACGTTTCTTGCGTTTAACTATGGCTTCATGCTCGCTGTCAATTTACTATAGTAATTAGTTAAGCAACAAGGTAAATATTTGTCAAAAGGAAATAATCACATCAATTTTTTGAACTTACTCTCGATATACTTGAACGTCGTCGCAATTAAATAGCACATATCTATGTGTTTTTGTTAAGGTATTATTATCCAAAATAATAGCCTCTCTTTTCCATAACGAACGTCCAGGCATTGAGAAAATGTTTAAGCCTGGTGCACTTAGCCCATCTCTATCATCATTTCGGCTAGGTCGATTGAGTCTTATGTCAACACAATCATCAAACATTCTTCGGCTAAGTACCCATCAGCAATTGAGCCTTCTGGTCGACTTCTATTATGCACATACAATTTCAAAGTGCTCAAGCACCTATGAGAACAAAACATCTAAAGTAAATCAATTTTTTATCCAAATATTATAAATTAAAAGATATATTACAACATAGTCTATTATCCTAAACAAATTATAATGAGAAAAAAAAAAAGAGAAATGATGAAATAGTAAAAAGGTTACCTATCTATTAGATACATCCAACGATAATGTACTGGCCCAACTAACTTTGCCTCAGTAATCAAATGAATAGTCAAGTGTACTGTGGTATCAAAAAAACTTGGAGGAAATATTTTCTCAAGCTAACAAAGAACAATAGCAATCTCTTGCTCCATTCGATCCAAATCATATTGATAGAGTGTCTTAGAACAAAACTCTCTAAAATAACAACATAAACGAATTAAAGGAGAACGTACTAACTTAGGCAACAATTTACGCAAAGCAATTGGTAGTAGTTGTTGCATCAATATGTGACTATCATGGCTTTTGAGGCGAAAAATCTTAATCAGTTTCAAATGCACACACCTTGATACATTTGCAGCATACCCATCAGGAACTTTTACCTTTTTCAAAACCTTACAAAATCTTTCTTTGTTAATTTTATCTAATACAATGGAAGATGCTAGTAACCACTCTCGACCAAACTCATCAACAAAGGGCCAAAGTCCTAGTCTTATCCCCATAGCTTTCAAATCCAATCGTGCTTTGTGATTGTCCTTCGATTTATCAGAGTCTAACAATGTGAACAACACCTTATCACATACATTCTTTTCAGTATACATAACATCAAGATTATGGCACAAATGATTCTTTTCCCAATATGGCAACTCAAACAAAATGCTTCTATTCTTCCAAATATAAGGTAATTTAGATCGCCCACTTTTTTTCTAAATTTGTTGGTGAACTTCTTTATCTCATCTAACATCTCAGACCCCATCAAATAAGGATTTGCTTTTCTATGCTCTTTTGTGTTATCAAAAGATCCTTTCTCTTTTTGATAAGGATGATCTTTAGGTAAGAAGATGCAATGACACATGTAACAATATTTAAGAGAATTGTCCAATCGTTTAGAGTTGGTATACTTTTGACATACTGGGCAAGCATATTTCCCTTTAGGACTCCAACCTGAAATAGCTGCAAGGCCTGAAAGATCACTGATAGTCCATAACAACATTGCCCGCAATTGAAATTTCTGTTTAGATTAAGTATCATAAGTTTTTACTACAATATTCCATAGTTCTTTTAGCTCTTCTATTAATGGCTGCAAATATATATCAAGATCATTGCTTAGTTCACTGGGCCCGAGAATCAGTAGAGACAACATAAAAAATGATTTTCGCATATAATCTCATGTGGCAAATTATATGGCATTAAAATTACGGGCCATGTACCATAGATAACATTCATCATTCTAAATAGATTAAAACCATCACATGCCAAACCTAATTGGACATTGCGATGATCTTCTGCAAAGTCTGGATAGTGGTAATCAAAGGTATGCCAGGCTGGAGAATCTGCCGGGTGTCTCATGACACCATCTTTGGTGCGTTCTTCTTTATGCCATCTCATAAGGGATGCATTTTTAGAGTTCATAAACAACCTTTGTAACCTCGACTTTAAAGGAAAGTGCCAGACAACCTTCATTGGAACCTTCTTATGTTCTTTGGGACTTTTAGAAGAAACACCAAATCTAGTAGGATTAGATTCTAAATCAGGTGCTGCATTATCCATCGTAGTTCATCACATGTATCACATTTGATTTTGCTCTCATTTGGGCCCCAGTATAGCATACAATCATTTCGGCAAGCATCAATTTTCTTATAATTCAATCCCAAATCTCTCATTATCTTCCTAGTCTCATAGTTTTTTTTTTTTTGGTAGTTGCATACCTTGTGGAAATGCTTCCTTTAACAAATCAAGCATCATTGTGAAGGAAGTGTCGCTCCAATTTCCAAGGCATTTGATCTATGAAGGAAAGTTTTGAAAATTGTGTGCATCCAGGATAGAGTTCCTGTTCTGCATCCTCCACAAGCTTGTAAAATTTCTCAACTTCTTCAAAAGGTTTCTCAGCCTCTGTTCTCAGCATATCTATTACACAATTAGCTTCTTGTTGGATCCCAAATGCATTATGGAGCATTCCTTGCATGTTATCAAATGCATTGAACTCATTATTACATGCATAAGATACTGATCCTCCAAATGTAAACAACTCTCTATGAAGTATCCATTCAGTATACCCATCTAAGAATCCTTCCTAAAGTAGATGTCCTTCCACAACTTCACGTGTTCTACACAATCCATTTTTACATTTTTTGCAGGGACACGAGATCATTCCATCATTTGAATTTGCAAATGCGAAATCCAAAAAGAAATGCAATCCTTTCTAATATTCAATGTTAGACCTTGGGAGAGTCATCCATTTCTTGTCCATTTTGATGTTTCAAATAACTTAAGAAGAATGTAAGAACAACAAAATGACCATGTTAATGAGCACATATAGCAACTAACTTTTTGTTATAAAGAAGTATAAATATACATACACATAATAACTAATATCTTCATTAATTATTTTCTTTGTAATTTGTTCCGACGTGTGAGGTCACAGAGTCTTCGTTTCACACCTCATCCGGACAGAAAAGGTCTAGTAAGGTTTCAAACTCCGTATGGAACATACAAAATCAAATAATTAATGAACATATATTGAATAAATTCTCAAGTATTTTGATTAAATTTGAATTGTAATAATTTAATATTATATTTCTTTTTTTAATAAAATATTATATGGTATACACAGGAGTAATTAATAATAGATTTTAACTTGCCATTTGTAAACTAAAATGAGGCGCTTTATGAATTTCGTGCTTTGAAATTAAACAACTCAAATTTTAGACTTCCACTAACCTCTACTCCAACTAACCAGTTTGTTAGAACTTCTCTCTTAATACAACACAATTATCTGCAAAAATAATTACAAACGAAAAGAATGCAAAAATATCAGTTGTTGGTAGATGTTGAGAGTAGAAATTACAAAGCAATTGTATGCAAAAACTACTAGAACATAATTAAGACTATTTAAATCAATTTGGAATAGGAAGTAAAGTTGCCCCCTATTTCTCATTTTTAGGGAAAAATAAAAAAAGTAAAAGACAAGTACCAAATCATAACGAAAAAATTATGGAAGCTTAGTATATATAGTTATAATTAAATCATTACATAAATTCATTATTACATTTTAGTATATATAGTTATAATTACACATATTATTTTTATATTAAAATATTATTATTTTCTTAAGATAGTTATTTTGACATATAATTAAACATTTTAAATAAAATTATTTTCATAGTATGTAAGTATATCTATACATAATATTTTAATATTTAAATAGAATTATTTTTGTAATAAGTAATTTTATATACGCTTAATATTATAACATATAAATAGAATTATTTTGATAATATAATTATTCGCATGTATGTTTTAATATTTCATAATATTATTTTCGTAATATATTAATTATATTCACACATAATATTTCTAATTATTTACATAAAATTATTTTCCTAATGCATAATTATATTTGCACAGCAATAGCAAGTCATTCATTATAACAAGTTGGAAATTCTTTTTCGAGTGGGTTCAGGGTCCAGGTTGGTGATCGTGTGATCATCTATATATAATATTTCTTTTCTATTCAAAAAGCTAAAGAGTCATTGGTTGTAAGATGCACATGTATGTAGCCCACATGAACCTTGCTACTAAATTGAGCTACATATATATATATATATATATACCCGCTACTAGCTAGCAGCTTTTTAATTAACTTTAAAAAATGAGTATTATCAATGTTTTATATTAAACAAAATTATTTTCATAACATATAATTATATTATATTATCTAGATAAAATTATTTTTTCTTAATACAATTATTTACATGTATATTTTAATACTTAAATAAAATTATTTTCATAGTATGTAACTATATCTATATTCTATACATAATTATAACTTCATGCTAACATACAGTATCTTGTGGAGGTATAGCTAATTCCATAAAATTAAGTAGGGCATATATAAACTCCAACAAACTATTTTCACCTCCAAGCAAAGCAATATGTAAGTTCAAGAGAAAAGCCAAAACTTTCTGCTAACATATAGTATCTTTGCTTGCTTAAAATAGAAGCAAAGCTAAGATTCCAAACCACATTAATAAGAACAAAAATTAAAGCAACTGAATTCTTAACATTAAAATTGCTTACCAAAAAGCTCAAGAAAAAGATCCCCAAATTATGAAAAGGACTAAAACATTTGCTTTTTCAGAAAGGTTTACATCCTTCCAATAGTTCCCTGCCATTATTCCCTTGTCTAAGTTTCTAGCTTGGGTATTTGAATAGACAAACTATTAGTGGGTGGGATTAGAACTGAACCCATGCATGGAAATGAGAAATCCAAGAAGGAACTGATTTACTTACACCAGCACTGCATTAAAAGATGATACTACTGATGATAGGTAACTCAGAAAAATCATTTCTTTTTCAAGCCTAGATCTCAATATCCACAAAAAGAGAGAGCCCACTAATCTGCAAGCAGAAAACATGAAATAATCAACTGAATAGCCAAAAAGAAAGGGGGGTGGAGGGGAAGAAGAAGAGGAAATTGAACACTCTAATTAAGATACTGATTACCCTTTTGAACTAATCAAAACCAAAAACTATATGATGAGTTGGTTCTTCAATTTACAGCACAAAATGTGCAGCAAGCAAAATTAGAAATGGGGAGAGAGAGGGGTTTGTTCTAAGTGGGTAATGGGCAGTACAGGTTTGGGTGCCACTTGTTCTCAGAGTGTAAGTACATAACTGCCCTTATCAGATTAACTTGCAACTATTGGATTAAATTAGAGTAATGAATTCATATTTCATAAAGGCCTTTGATAATATTTGAAAGACCCTTATTCTGCTGGATTGTTTCCTTTCTTTAAATCAAAAAATGTATGTCAAAATACACAAAAACAAGCATAGACAGTTAAATATCCTGGACGTCATTTTCACAGCATAAATGGAGCCTTAATTTATCCACTCAATTATTCCGGATGCTATTTCATCTAACAAATGTTGTTGAAAAACTCAGATGGGTGACATCCCATGAGCTTTTAGCAAAGATATCATAAAGATGCAGCTAATGTAAGCAATATCAATCCCAGAATAGTGAGGACAGATGAGCTCCAGCTTGTGCTAATTAAACAGACATACATGGCTAACTAATTAAGAGATCTGGAAGAATATATCCTGAAATAGTCAAAAACAATGATTCAAACATCCATTTCGATCAAACTCTTCTAATTTAGTTAAAGAATTTCCACCTCTGCAGCTATTCGATCATCTTTTGATTAAACCAACTTTCTCCCCGACCCCCCATGGCAATTGCTAGTCTATGACTTAAATATTACTTCTCTCTTTGAATTTTTCTTGATACTTGTTAGTTCAACAAATCAAAACAGAAATGCAAAAGTAGAAATGGGCTAAAAATTTTCAAATTCCTTAAAGCTTAAATACCATGCTAGTTCATTAATGCTCTAAAAGGGTATAAAACTTATGAAATAAACAAATTTAGTTTGGATATAATTGAAATAATCCCAAACTTATTTATCAATTGCACATATGAAAAAGATTGAATAGATGAGAATGATAGATTCACTCCAAAGTACATTGTTGGTGTTTACTTATTTATGGAGTTTGCAAAGGAAAATGCAATTGACTTAGATAATAAAATTCTACGTCCATGCAATACATGTAGAAATATTAAAAGAAAAACTTTTGTTGAGGTTAAAATAGATTTGCATATAAAGGGTTTTTATGCCTATTATCGACATTAGATACATCATGGGAAACATGAATCAGATCGGCATATTTCTTATAGTCAAAATACTTATAGTAGTGGTCCTCTTGAAAATGATAATATGTCACCTCAAGAAGGTGATGAATATGATAGTGATGAGAATGATGAACTACCTAAAATGATAGGGGAAACTAGAGATGCAGAATTTTCATAAGCGTATTCTGAATCAAACCAAAAAAAAATAATTTGAAAGCCTACTGCATGATGCCACTTGTGAACTATACTAGCCTGGTTGCAAGAACCATTCTTTGTTGAACTTTATTGTGAAATTGCTTCATATCAAAGTAGTGAATAGAATGTCTAACAAAGCAATGAACATAATACTTGAATTGTTCAAAGAGGTGTTGTGCTACCAGAAGGAAATGTGGTTCCAAAAACTCTTTACCTTACTAGAAAACTACTTTCAGCAATAGGATTTAGGTACACAAAAATAGATGAATGCAAATATGATTTTGGGACACTTAAAGCGTCCCCATAAATTTGTATGGTGACACTTTATGTGTCTATATAAGGCTTATTAGTATTAAAAAGTATCTTTATAAATATGTAGTGACATTTTATATTGTCATACTACACTATAATGTGTATTATGTCATAAGATATATAAAATAATCTTGCTTTAAAACAAATAAAACTGTCCTCAATGTATCTTTACAACTAGTGGCATGTTGCCATGGTATATATTCAAGCACAAAACAAAGAATCAACAAAATTAAATAGAGATAGGAAATAATATCATGAATTAATGTTTGATCTATAAGTTTAAAAGAACATAGCTGCACATATTAAATAACATATCTACTAATCTTGTTCAAAACACTAAAAGTTTTAACTCTCAACAAAATAAACTAGAAAAGTCACAATTTAGCTTAATCTATTTAAGTTCTTTGTCTAAAAAACTAAGAAAGAGCTAACTTGAGTGCGCAATATGGCAGTTAGATACTTCATCATCAAACCAAATGTTTTACCATTATTCTTCATCCACTACCACCTTTCACAAATTAAACTACCATGATTATTATAATTCTTACTTGAAAAATAAAATACTTTTTCTAAAAAGAGAATATTACCAAATGAAATGGCCAAGCAATACTTATCCTTATAACCTCCCCAATAGTCGTAAAATCATAAATTGGTTGAATTAGCTCATCATCCATTTCCACTCCAACATTAACACACACTTCACACATACTCTTTCCAAGTTCTTTTTATCCATCTTGCATCAATGGGTCTAAGCTCTCAACGCAACCAATTGCAATAGTTTTTGAAGGATTAACCATACTCTTTAGACATACTTTGATTCGACCTGAAATAAAAATATAAGTATCATTAATCAATAAGGAATAACAAAACATCTTAGTATCCAAGTTTGAGTGTGTTATGTATTCAATTGGAAATCTGAGTAGCAAAATCAATTGAACCCCTTCAACTCAACTTTTCAATCAACCTATAAAAACTAACCTTAGCTATATAATTATAGACATTTAAAGACAATAATCTGCTCATATTAATTGAAAGAAATTGATGAAACATTCAAACACTAAAATTGTATTCATTCATCTAGAATGAGTAGCAATAACAATTCTGAAGTCAAGTGTAGCACTAGGATCCAATAAATCAAGCACAAAATAGCTAAATTAACTAGGCTACACTCAAGACCAAGGATCTAATCATGCTTTAAATTCAAATTTGGATGAAGAATTACCTTGAATGCTCAAAAATCCTAGGAAAGGAGGAAGAACACTTCAACACTTGAAAGCTGTCTTCCAATGGCGCAACAGGTTCTCAGCAACAATTGACCTATCAAATCATCTCAGAATTAGCTGAAATTTGAACAAAAGATCACCAACACCTTGATGAAGATCCATAGAAAAATTAGCCAAAACAAAAAATCAAAAGACACTCTAGAAATACCTCCAAACTGACTAGACTGCAATGGATCTCCAAAAGCTAAGCAATCCAAATGTCTTGCCTCTAATGTGATGATCCACACACCAACAGTAAATCTAAATCTCTCCTAGATTAGTAGAAAAATCAAGGAGAGGAGAGAGAGGATGAAGGCAAAATTTTGGAGGGAAAGGTGGAGAAAATGTGAAGCTTCAACACATGAGAAAATCACACAAAATGGAAGGAAAAATTGGAATCTAACAATTAGCTCTAAAATTTTTGCAAGCTAGCTCTCAAGTGGTCGGCCACTATATCTATATATAGAGGGAGGGAAGATGTGATGCTAGTTGGCATCACACCTCCCATGATGTGCCACCTAAGCAAGCAAGTTGCACGTAAAATTCACATGCAACTTGCATTTGAATTTCATTTGGAATTTTCATTTCATCTCATGAAATGTCATCCAAATAAATTCAAATGCACTCCACATGAACTCTTTCATTTTGAATTTACCTCCAAATTAATTCTTCACATTAATTAAATTAACCCCTTAATTTAATTAATTAGTCTTGACTTAACTCTTTAAGTCATTTAGTTTAACTCTTTAAACTAGAAGGTGTCAACTTAATTCTTAAATAAACTTGACCAATTGATGGTCATGTGGCACCAATTAAATTAACCCTTTAATTTAATTGGTCTAATTTAACTCTTTAAATTATTTATCTCAATTTAATAATTAAATTGATCAAGCCAAAATGACCACAAATTAGTCAACCATTTCCCTCCTTAAAATCAGTCAAGATGGAATTTTCTAACTCTTAGAAAATTCCATTTATGAAATAGGATTTTCAATTGGCTTTTGTATATGACCTATTAGGTTCTAAGATATCAAAGTATTCACATTAGTTTAAATTCCTTTAAATTAATGACTCAATTCAATTAATCTCTATTAGTTGAAGAGTATCCAATCTCCTTGATCGATGTCCAACCTCAAGCCCATGGAGCCCAACTAATTGGCCAAAATGAATATGCTCTTGGAGAACCACTCTGAGAGCAAGTAAGGCACTAGGTTCCAATAATAAAACTTCAAAAGCTTAAATAAACTAGTGCTTACAAGCTACAAAGGATCTAAACATGCTTTAGGATTCAGATTTGGTTGAAGAGTTACCTTGAAAAGAAAAATCTAAAGGTAGATTGAAGAACTCTTTCTTGAAAATAGAATCCGCCAAATAGTGGCGCAGCTGAAAGCAAGCAATATTTTTCATCAATTCAAAACTCTCCAAAAATACTGAAAAAATTCCAGTAGATGCTCAACTCCTCGAGGAAGTTGTTGGAAAAAGACTCAACTCGAATCTTCTTCTGGATCTCCTGGAATAAAATCGACAAGAGACTGGTCTCGTAGGTGGATCTCCAAAGGCTAAGCAAACCATGTGTTTTTCCTCTATTGATATGATCCACACACTAATCCAAATCCTACTACTCCTTACTTTTAACTGGAGAAAGAGAGGAGAGTTGAGAGGGAGATGGCCGATTTTAGGGTAGGGAGAAAAAGAGAAAGGTGATCTTCAACACATGAATGAACACCTTAAAAATGAAGGAAAAAGTGAGAATCTAATTCTTCACTTGCAAGATTGCTTACTTTTGCCCCATCACTCTATGTCTATATATAGAGTGAGGATCGTGTGATGCCAAGGTGGCACCACACTTTCCTTGAGGGAGGGGGGGGGGGGGCAAGAGGGCCACCAACATGCATGCCTTGCATGCTTAGTTGGCAAATTCAAGTCTAATTTCAAATTAATTAAATGCCACACCAAAATGATCTTATAATTTGAATTTTCCCTCCAAAATAATTCTCATTAATTAAATTAAATTAAATTATTTAATTCTTGACTAAACTCTTAAGTCAACTAGCTTATCTCATTAAGCTCAATTTTGTTAACTTAACTCTTTAAATTAACTTTACCAATTGATGGTCACATGGCACTATATGATTAACTCTTTAGTTATTGATATAATTTCATTCCTTAAATTAGTTGATCAATTTAACAACAAAATTAATCAAGCCAAAATTGACCTCAATTTCAATCACCCGAAAATCGGTCTCTATGGAGAGGATTTTCTAACACTTAGAAAATTCCTCCATTACCCAGGAAATGTAATTGGCTTTTGTGTGTGATCTGATAGGTTCTATCATTCATTGGACATGTGCTCACAACCCCTTATGACTTTTGAATATCGTTTATTCATTTTAGTTTAAACTCTTTTAAACTAATCGACTCAATTCAATTAATCTCCATTAATTGAAGAGTACCCAATCTCCATGGTCAATGTTAATCTCAAGCCCATAGAGACCAACTAATTGGCCGAAATGAATGCTTTTGGAGAACCATCATAGCTCTACTCATACCGTGCAAATACGGTCCTTCCATTTCCCATCGTTCGAAAGAGGCCTAGGGTAAGATATTTGTCGGCTCCCTAATAGCCTTGATACTATGTCTCTATTCCCAATGTCCGATTCCACTTTATGACCTCATCTTTAGAAAACTCCTTTTCCAACTTGTCATATTGCCATGTGCAAGGACTCCTTGTAATCGATCATTATAGAATACATAGGAGATGCAATTGCCTTTCACAAAGACGATGAGTCAAATTCAATTTTGGATCTCACCAACCTTCATATCTAAGTAGCTCATGCCCAATCACCACTGGAACAGCCCGCTAGGTGACCAATGAGAGTTAAAACATGAGGACCTAAACACAAGGTTACCATGGATTCTCATGTCAAAGGACTAATTATATACATTAGCGTAAGCTAGAGAATTTGCTACTACCAACTTGCTATTTTAGCTATTTAGTAGATTCTCCATGTGGGACTTCAGTACCTTGTTCCCTAACGTGCATCCAACTTCATATGGGATTGCTCATAGAACGGAGCAATGTCTAACTCCTTGGATCTATGCATTATTAGTGCAAGTCTATCCGGATCTTAGATGCCCTGTCTCATAAGATGCTAAGACTTGGAAGATTTAAGATCACGACCATGTAAGACTTATTCCATGATCACCACCTAGTGTGCGAACAAATCCCGTAGTCTTGTGTGATCTAAGGGCTTCAACCAAATGCCAGTGAAGTAACTAATGTATAAGATGAAGATGACCATATAAAGAATATCATTCAATCAAGATTGAATCACAGGTGAAATAGTTTACAATGACAATCTAATTGACTTGTTGGGCACTATTCCAACAATCTCCCACTTGCCCTAAAGCCAATTCTCCATAGCCTTAAGGCCCATCTTCTCAAGATGTCCTTTAAAAACTATTTGCATTTAGGGATTTAGACATTGGTTCTGTTATATTTTCTTCTGAGGCAACTATTTCCACTCAGTTGTCGCCTCTATCAATGATATGATATATCAAATAATAATTCATTTATCTGTGTTTGGATCACTGATGAGATCTTGACTTAAGTCCTGAGTTGTCTTCAAATGATAATTGTAGGCTCATGCATGCTAGGCACTACATCCAACTCCATTTCCATATACTAAAAACAAGTCATTAATGCTACTCAAGTACTTTAGGATTGTTTTAACGGCCATCCAATGACACTTACTAGGGTCAGATTAGAAATGACTCATAACACTTAAAGCGTGTGCCACATCCAATCTTGTGCATTGAAAGGCATATAATATGCACTGCATAAAGTGTATGGGACATTCTATGTCTCTCGTTGTCAGTTTTAGGGGCCATAGACCTGGAGAGATAAATACCATATCCCAAACGAAGAAACCATTCTTGGATTCTTCCATACTAAAACTCCTTAGCATCTTGTCAATGTACGATGTTTGGGAAAGCCCAAGCATCATTCTAGATCTATCTCTATAGATACGTATTCCCAATACGTAGGATGTTTCTCCCAAATCCTTCTTGGAGAATTAAGTACATAACTATGCTTTAGTGCACCCACATTTCCTCTTATCATGGACATAGAGCATAATAAACAGTATACTACTCCCACTAGCTTTCTAGAACACACAAGGTTTATACATATTTTTGACAAAGCCAAACGATTTAACTTTCTTATGAAAATGTATGTTCCAAGTTTGGGATGCCTGTTTAAGCCTATAAATGGATCTCTGGAGTTTACAAACCTTTTTCTCTTTCTCTTTGGATGTAAAACCTTGTGGTTGCTCCATATAGATTTCTTCTTCAATGTTTTCATTGAGGAAAGTGGTTTTCACATCCATTTACCATATCTCATAGTTATAATATCCGACTTTGGTAAGTGAAATCCAAATGAACTTAGGCATTGCAACTAGTGCAATGGTTTCCTTGAAATCAAAATCAGGTCTTAGAGTGTAACCTCTTGCCACTAGTCGCGCCTTAAAGGTCATTACCTCTCCATCGACTCCTAGCCTTCACTTATAGATCCACTTGCAACCAACAAGAACTATTCCCTTCGGTAGATCTACCAAAGTCCATACTTTGTTAGAGTTCACGGAGTCCATTTTCGATTTTATGGCATTAAGCTAATGTCTCGAGTTTATATCAAACATAGCTTCCTCATAGGTCTTCAGATTACTATTCGATTGGCCCATCTCATAAAGGAATCTAAACCTTTCGGGTTGCTTCTTGATCCAGTATGACTTTCTTAGAGGTTATGTGTGAGGCTCTTATTGATATTTACTGGATTCTACTGCTTGTGGGATTTTAATGATCATCTTGAACTTCACCGAGTTCAATTCCAACACTTTTTTCTATCTTATAGAAATTTCTTTTTCAAAAAGGTGGTGTTCCTTGAAACAAACACCCTTTGTTCTGAGGGATAATTAAACCAATAACCTAAAGACTCTCTTAGGTATCCCACAAACTTGCATAAAGTGGATCTACTATCCAACTTGTCTCCCACTATCCATCTCACGTAGGCGAGAGACCCCCAAACTTTTGGATAATGGTAAAATGATACTTTGCCATACCACATCTCATGCGGCGTCTATGGCACTGACTTTGAAGGTACTACATTTGCGACTTTGCCACTAATTTTAAGAGGTATTCCTAAAAAGGATATAGGTACATCGAAAAAAACTCGTCATGGAATGTATCATGTCTAATAAAGTACGGTTTCTCCTTTTGGCTACTCCATTATTTTGGAGTATGCCGAGTGGAGTCCATTGAGAGAGAATCCCATTCTCTTTTAGATAATTCAAGAATTTGGTACTTAATTATTCTTCCCTCAATCCAATCTAAGAGCTTTAATACTAAGTTATTTTTCGCTTTTTCACTTTATTCCTATACACTTTGAACTTTTCAAAGGCTTCAGATTTGTACTTCATAAGATACACATGTCCGAACCGACTATTATCATATGTGAAGGTGATGAAGTACGAATAGCCTCTTCTTGCACTAACTCTTGGTGGGCCACAATCATCTATATGGATCAAATCTAAATGACTTGTAGTGCGCTTCATTTGTCCTACAAAAGGAGCCTTGGTCATTTTTCGCTTTAAATAAGATTTACAAGTAGGAAGGTTCTCAATGCCACTAACATTTAGTGCTTTAAGAGCTTTTAACTTGTTCATCTTATTTTTATAAATTTGTCCAAGTCTTGCATGTCATAACATAGCATCTTCTTGGATGTCTAATTTTCTTACTTTATTGAATGTGCATTCGTGATGGTTGAGAATCCAAAAAATGTATAATCCTTTGTTAACTGTACCATAAGCATCTAAAGAACTCATTTTTTAATGCCTTCAATCTCCCATTTGATATAGAAAGATCAAATCATTTGCTATCTAAAACGAGAATTGAAATAATGTTCTCAAAAATATATGGTACATTTTAACAAGGGTTCAATACAATTATGGAGTTCCTAAGTCTAACTTATTATATGCCTTCAGCATTGGCCGCAATTCTTGCTCTTTAGCCAAGGCGGTGGGTCATATTCCCTTCACTAGGTCTTATTCTTCTTTCTATTCTTTGTAACAACTTACCAAGATAAGAACCACGTGTGATATCATGTATCCCTGAGGAAGAATTTATCCTTGAATGCACTTCAATATAGTACATACCCTTCTCAAGGGTTACAAGGTATCCCTTGCAATTCCGCTTTCAATGGTCTATCTCTCTAAAGTAGAAACAAGTAATATCAATTATATTCTCTATAATCTTCTTCACTCCTCTGAATACCTTTAATGGTTGCTTTTCCCTTAGAGGAAGACCTTTTTTTTCCTTTTACCTCCCTTTCTAGCACCATTTGGGCCCATAAACTTGGAGGAGGAAGCAAGCATTAATGTTATGCCCTAGTCATGGTAATCTCCGTCTAGATCAATACTTTAATCAATAAAACTCGGCAAGGATGTGAGGGTCAAATCCTTATGGAGATCATTGTCCTTCACTATATCCAAGTTGAAAAACTTCTTCACGCCTAATCATCTTTAGACTATAGTTGATGCCATATGACTTCACATCCACCCTAGCTTGAAAAATCTCCTTTCACAACATGAATTTCTCATACCTTCTTTGCTTTACAACTCTTGTGAACTATAACTGAGGTATAACTCTGGTGTCCTTGAGACTTTTGAAGTTTGTAGGTGTCTTTATGAGATAATGGGATAGGATGATCCTTAACCCAATTCGTGAACTTTTCACGTGTCTCTTGATCTACTATAATGCCCATAGGATTAGGAGCACCTTGATATAGGACATATATATGTTTCTAGGAATCTAGAATAGTTTTTGAGGTTAAATCAATCGTGGAAGTTTGGCCTAGTTAGTTCATTGGTTTCTAAAATAATGTGGAGTAAATTTTTAGTCATTCTCTTGAGATTTCACAAATCTTCAAAGGCAAAAAAAGAGAATATAAGCATATATTGGGTTTTGATATAGAAAACATGTTTATGGCCTTTCAAGCATGTTTTTCTCCTACTATTTTTTTCAAATCCTTCACCCCCAAGAAGAATTCGGGAAATCATACTTCCTAGTGAGAATCAAGATCCTAAGGAATTGCAAGTAGACCCACGGCTCGTGAGACATCCATAAACAATCGAAAGGTAAGCAACTTTTGCTAATTGCATCTCATGCAACTATTGATATATTTTACCTCACTTTTCATATGAACCCATGACTCGTGAGACATCCACACTACTAGGTGTTAAGTCGGACCTACCAATCAAACCCCAATTCGAGATGGGCACTACGACATCCCACGACTCATGTGATATTACATGGGCGTTCCCAAATCAAAGGTATATCATATGCTAAGTATATGGTCACAACTTTCCACTATAAGTGTGACCCACGACTCGTGAGACATCACACAAATAATGGTAGCATCTTCATGCCATATACTATTTGTAGAAGGCATGGATTAATTAAAAATCTTTTAATTTGTATTCATTTTGACTTAATATTTTAAAAGCAGTTGGACATTCTAAGTGGATTTTATTTTATTTTTTTTCTTGCAAAGATCTCATCATTATATCTTTTCATTTAGGTTTTCTATATCCTAACCATACATCTCATATATCAATAGGATATGGAAATCATAAATAAGTAAATGTGCATAGCATACTCCTAAGGTGGGATGACCATGAGCTTAATCAAGTGGTGCACTTAAAGCCATAGGTGCACCACCTAGTTGATTTTAAGTGGATTGCTTAAATCAAGCTACTACATGAGTGTATCCCTACACATTCATGGTCTTCTTACCTCCAATGGTATCCTTGCTCCTTGTAATATTTACAAAAGAAAGAAATCCTCACTCCTAGTGATTCTGCTCTCATAACATTTATAAGATAGAAATTAAGAGGCATGCAGGCCCCAATTTAATACAACCCTTTTCAACAACTTGAAACAAATAAAATCAATATTAAAGGCTCATGATCATCCCCATTCATTCATCATCCATTCAATAATTAAATGAACAATAAATAAATCTAGAATTAACAATTAATTTCAATAATTAAATGCTTATCTCATAAACAATTAATTGGTCAAGCAAAAATAAACATAACATTTACGAATCTCATTTTTCCATAAAATTGGAAATTAACTTGAACAAGTTTCTAAAAACAATAAAAAATGTCAAACATAATTTTGAGAACTTGTACAACACTTGTGCACCTTTCTAGCATGATTTGAATCACTTTTGATCACTTAAGGAACACAAAAATTGGCTCAAAACTCATGCCAACCAAAATTGGCCGCTGCCGCCCGGGCAGTGTGCGTGGCTAGGCGGCAGGTACACCCGCTGCCCTACTGGTGTGCTACCACGGTGTGGCAGTACCCCTGTTTTGAGGTTGGGACCAAGTCAAGTTAATTTTTGGCTCAACTTTTGTGCACCAAAAATTTTAGAACACATCCTAAACATCAAACCACACATTTTAGATGAAATTATAGATTCAAAACACCTTTCAAAATGGAATTTCAAGTGCTCAAACATGCTTCAAACTTTCAATTTAAGTAAGAATCATTTTTTTCAAAAATCTCCAACAAAACTCCAATTAAATTGGATCCAAAAATGGCCAAAACAACTTAAGGCCAATCAACACATGATATCAACATATAACATCAATTAATGCCAAATCAACACTCAACATTAATAGCTATGAATTAAAACATACTAATCATATGAATCAACATTTAAAACACATATTAGCATGCTTTCAATTCATCAATCAAGGAGCCACATACAACATCAACCAAATATTCTAATCCATCAATTGAATCGAGAATTTAGTGATATAGATCAATCCATCACATGAATCAATCTAACAAAAATTCCAAATCTAAGCATGAATTACGCTCCAACACCATTTGGAAGCAAGTAAAGGCACTAGGATCTAATAATAAAACTTCAAGAGCTTAAATAGACAAGTGCTTACAAGCTACCAAGGATGTAAACATGCTTTAGGATTCAGATTTGAATGAAGAGTTACATTGGAAAGCAAAATCCAAATGTAGATTGAAGAACTCTTTCTTCAAAACAGAATTTGCTAGATAGTGGAGCAGTTGGAAGCAAGCAGTTTTTGTCCAATTCAAAACTCTCCAAAACTACTGAAAAAATTCTAGTAGATGCTCAATTCCTTGAGAAAGCTACTAGAAAAATATTCAGCTCGAAACTCTATCTGAATCTCCTGGAATAAAATCAACAAAAGATTGGCCTCGCAGATGGATCTCCAATGGCTAAGCAAACCATGTGTTTTGTGTCTGTTGATATGATCCACACACCAATCCAAATCCTACTATGAGCCCTACTACAGCTCACTTTTAGCTGGAGAAAGAAATGAGAGTTGAGAGGGAGATCTCTGATTTTAGGGCAGGAAGAAGAAGAGAAAGGTGATCTTCAATGAACTTGTTCTCTAACAAGCACCCATGTCTTACAAGGCTTGCTCACGAAATGGAGCAATATCCAACCCTTGGATTTATACATCATTAGTGCAAGTCTATCCGAGTCTTAATGCTTTATCTCATAAAACTCTACAACTTGAAGGATTAAGATCACGACTATGTAAGACTTGTGTCATGATTTCCACCCAGTGCGTGATCAAGTCTTATAGTCTTGTGCGATCTAAAGGCTTCAACTAAATTCTAATGAAGTAAAATAAGCATAAGATAATGATGGCCATTTATAATGAATATCATTTAATCAAGACTGTATCACAAGTGAAATTGTTTATATGCTAATCTAATAGAATGCGAGGCACTATTCCAACAATCTCCCACTTTCCCTAAAGTCAATTCCCGATAGTCTTAAGACCCATATTCTCAAGATGTCCTTCAAAGACCTGTTGCGTTAGGGGTTTTGTCAGTAGATCTGCTATATTCTCTTATGAGGTAACTCTCTCCACTCGGATATTGCCTCTATCAATGATCTCTCGGATCAAATGATATCACCTCAAAATTTGCTTGGATTATTGATGAGATCTTGGCTCTTTAGCTTGTGTTACTGCCCCGTTGTTATCACAGAAGACAACTATTGGCTCAGCAATGCTAGGTACTACATCTAACTCTTAGATAAAGTTTTTCATCAAAACACTTTTCTTTGTAGCTTTCGAAGCCACAACATATTCCACCTCTGTGGTTGAATCAACCATGGTGTCTTGTTTGGAACCCTTCCAACTCACCGCATCGCCATTGACGCAAAATATGAATGCAAAAGTGGATTTTAGGTCATCTACATTAGATTGGAAATTAGAATCCAAAAACCCCTTGAGTTTCAATTCTCCATTGCCGTATACCAAAAATAAATCCTTAATCCTTCTCAAGTACTTAAGGATTGGTTTAACGGTCATTTAGTGACATTCATTAGGGTCAAATTGAAAGCGGAACGTACACTTAAAGCATGTGCAACATTTGGCCTTGTACATTGAACGACAGATATTATGCTCCCCATGGCAGACGCATAAGGTACGTGGGATATTCTATGTCTCTCATCATCAGTCGTTAGGGCCATAGACTTGGAGAGACGAAGACTATATCTGATAAGGAGGAATCCCTCTTGGATTCTTCCATACTAAACCTCTTTAATATCTTGTCAATGTACGGTATTTGGAAAAGCCCTAACATCCTCCTCGATCTATCTCTATAGATACATATTCCTAACACGTATGATGCTTCTCATAAATCTTTCATGGAGAATTGAGTAGATAACCATACTTTAGTACACATTAACTTTGCTCTCTCATTCCCAATAAGAAGAATGTCATCGACATAAAGCACAATAAACTATATACTACTCTCACTAGCCTTTTTGTACACACAATGTTTATGCACATTTTTGACAAAGCCAAATGATTTGACTGTCTTATCAAAACGTATGTTCCAATTTCGGAACACCTATTTGAGTCCATAAATAAATCTCAAGTTTGTAGATTTTTTGTTCACTCCCTTCGGATGTAAAACCTCATGGTTTCTCTATATAGATTTTTTCTTCAATGTTTCCATTGAGGAAAGTAATTTTCACATCCGTTTGTCATATCTTGTAGTCATAATATACGGCTATGGCAAGTAAAATCCTAATGGACTTAGGCATTGCAATCGGTGAAAAGATTTCCTAGAAATTAATACCAAGTCTTTGGGTATAACCCTTTGCCACTAGTCGCGCCTTAAAGGTCATTACCTCTCCATCGACTCCTAACTTTCGCTTGTAGATCTACTTGCAACCAACGAGTACTATACCCGTTGGTGGATCTACCAAAGTCCATACTTTGTTGGAGTACATAGAGTCCATTTTAGATTTTATGGCGTCAAGCTAATGTCCTGAATATATGTCCAACACAGCTTTCCCATAGGTCTTTAAATCGGTATCTGATTGACCCTTCTCATGAAGGAATCCAAACCTTTCGGGTTGCTTTTTATTCGGTCCGACCTTCTAAAAGGTTGTGTGTAAGGCTCTTGTTGCTCACTTGTTTCCACCACTTGTGGGATTTTATGATCATCTTGAACTTCATCAAGTTCAACAACAATTCCATTTCTATCTACTAGAAATTCATTTTCCAAAAAATGAGCGTTCCTCGAAACAAAAACCCTTTGTTATGAGGGATCATAGAAATAATAACCCAAAGACTCTCTTGGGTATCCCACAAACTTGTACAAGGTGGATCTATTATTCAACTTATCTCCCACTAGCTTCTTGACGTAAGCAGGAGACCCCCAAACTCGTAGGAAAGAGTAAGAAGCCACTTTGCCATACCATATTTCATGTGTGATTTTTGGCACCGACTTTAAGGGTACCTGTAAAGTAGCCTCACTGCCATATCTAGGGCATATCATCAAAAATATATAGGCATATCGAAAAAGCTCATCATAGAACATATCATGTCTAATAGGGTACGATTTCTCTTCTCGGCTACTCTGTTATGTTGGAGTGTGCTGGGTAGAGTCCATTGAGAAAGAATCACATTCTCCTTTCGATAATCCAAGAATTTGGTACTTAAGTATTCTCCCCCTCGATCAATCGAAGAGCTTTAATACTTAGTTCCTTTTTCCTTTCTACTTCATTCCTACACTCTTTGAACTTTTCAAAGGCTTCGGACTTGTACTTCATAAGATACACATATCCGAACCAAGTATGATTATCGGTGAATGTAATGAAGTAAGAATAGCCTCTTCTCACACTAACTCTTAGTAGGCCACAAATATCTGTATGGATCAAATCTAAAGGACTTGTGGTTTACTCTGATTGTCTTACAAAAGGAGTCTTGGTCATTTTTCCGTTTAAACAAGACTCACAAGTGGGAAGGTTCTCAATGCCACTAACATTTAGTACTTTGAGGGTTTCTAACTTGTTCATCCTATTCTTGGAAATATGTCCAAGTCTTGCATGCCACAAGATGGCACCATCTTAGTTATCTAATTTTCTTTTACTTGATTGAATATGCATCAATGAAGGCTGAAAATCCAATATGTACAATCCATTGTTTAATGTACCTTGTGAAATTAAAGAACGATTCTTTAATGGTTTAAATATCCCATTAGACATGGAAAAATCATATCCTTCATTATCCAAAATGGGAATAGAAATAATGTTCTTAACAAGAGAGGGTACATAGAAACAAGGATCTAGTACAATGCAAGCATTCCCCAAGTCTAACTTCACGACGCCTTCAACCATGGCCGCAACTTTTGCTCCATTTCCAAAGTGGAAGATTATATCCCCTTCATTGAGACTACTTTTTTCTATCCCCTGTAATGAATTAGAAAGGCGAGAGCCACATATGGTATCAAATACCTATGAGGAAATATTTTTCGCTAAATTCACATCAAGAAAGTACATACCTTTCTCAAGGGTGCTAAGGTAAGCCTTACAATTCCTTTTCCAAGGTCCTTTTTCATCGCAATGGAATTAAGTAGCATTAGTTTTAGTCTTTTTCTTTTTCTTAATTCCCCCAAACTCTTCAAGGTTGCTTTCCCTTAAAAGAAGAACTTTTCTTCCATTTACCTCTCTTTCTAGGACCCCTGGGACCCTTAGACTTGGAAGAGTAAGCAAGCATAAGAAGTTTATCCTTTTTTCATAGCCACCTCGGTAGTCACCAACATATTGACCAATTCATTAATCGGCACTTCTTGCTTGGACATATTAAAGTTGATAACAAATTGGTGAATGAGCTAGGCAATGATTGAAGGATCAAATCCACATAGAGCTCATTGTCCATGATTACGTCTAATTGACCTAGCTTCTCAATGAGTTCGATTAGCTTTAGCCCGTGATCATGGACACTCGTGCCTTCATTCATTCTTAACCTAAAGAGCTTCCTAGACAAAGTGAACCTTTTGTGTCTAGTTTGAACACCACACAACTCTTGAAGGTGTAAGTAGATCTCATTTGTATGTTTCATATGCTCATGAGACTTTTGTAGCTCATTAGGCATAGAAGCCATTAAGATGCATCTTATTTATAGATCATCAACCCCAAATTTGGTAAGCAATTCACGTGCCTCATCGGTGGCATCATCGCCAATGGTGTCTGGCGGACTTTGGTCAAGCACATAAGTCCTCTTTTTGAAATCTAAAATTTTCTTAAGATTTCTCAAAAAATCACAAAAGTTTGGCCCAGTTAGCTTATTGGTTTCTAAAATAAAGTGGAGTGGATTTTTAGCCATTTTTAGTTTGAGATTTCAAAATCTACAAAAAGGCAAAAAGTAGAGTATAAGTATATGATTGAATATTGATATTGAAAACATGTTCATGGTCTTTCAAGAATGTTTTTCTCCCACTATTTTATCAAATTCTTCACCACCTAGCAGAATTCAAAAAATCGAAAGGTAAGCAATTGTGATGAGTGCCATCCACAAACAATCGAAAGGTAAGCAATTTTTTCTAATTACATCTCTACACAACCCTTGATATATTTTGCCTCACTTTTCATGTAGATCCCCTTGATGGACAACACTCTACATTACTGGGTGTTAAGTTGGACCGACCGCTCCATGATATCGCTCGTGATGAATGCCATCAAATCAAAGGATATATGATCACATCTTTTTGGCTAAGTGTGACCCTCATGATGAGTGCCATCACATAAAGATAGTAGCATCGTCATGTCATATACTATTGGTAGAAGACATGGATTAATTAAAACTCTTTTTAATTTGTATCCATTTTGACTTAATATTTTGAAAACACTTAGACTTTCTAAGTAGAGGGATTTTCTTGCTTGCAAAGATCTCATCAATTTTATCTTGTTTTCTAGGTTTTCTTTATCCTAACCATGCATCTCATACATCAATAGGATATGGAAAGCATAAATAAGTAAATGCGCCTAGCATGCTCCTAGGGTAGGATGACCGTGAGCCTTAACCAAGTGGTGCAGTTAAAGCCATAAGTGCATCACTTAGTTGATTTTAAGTGGGTTGATTAAATCTAGCTATTATAAAAATGTAACCCCGTAGATTCATGGGTCTTCATGCCTCCAACGGTCTTCTTTGCACCTTGTAACATTTACATGAGAAAGAAATCCTCACTTCTAGTGATTCTACTCTCATAACTTTCATAAGATAGAAATTAAGAGGCATGCAAGCCCCAATTTAATACAACCACTTTTAACAACTTGAAACAAATAAAATCAATATTAAAGGTTCATGATCATCCCCATTCATCCATCATCCATTTAACACTTAAATGAACAATAAATAAATCATGAATTGACATTCAATTCGAACAATTAATTGCTTATCTAATAAGCAATTAATTGGCCAAGTAAGAACAAGCATAAAATTTATGCTTCATTATTGAAGATCAACTTTAAAATGATTTTAAAAGCAATAAAAAATATCAAACATAATTTTGAGAACTTGTGAAACACTTGTGCACCCATCTAGCATGATTTGAATCACTCCTGGTCACTAAAAGAACACAAAAATAGGCTCAAAACTCATCCCAAGTGCATGCTAAACATGCTAGCTGCACAGCTAGCCCCTGGCCTGGCGCGACAGCTCCCCTGTTTTAGGGTTTGGACAGAGTCATGCGATTTTTGGCTCAACTTTTATGCACCAAAAAATTTAGAACACCTCTTGAGCATCAAATCATACATTATAGATGAAATTATAGATTTAAAACACCTTTTAAAAATGGAAATTTAAGTGCTCAAACAGGCTTCAAAAATCAAGTCCAAGTGAGAATCACTACTCTCTAAAAATCTCCAATAATATCTAATCAAATTGGATCCAAAAATGACCAAAACACCTTAAGACCAAATTTAACATACTATATCAACTTATAACATAAACTAATGCTAAATCAACATTCAACATTAGCAACTACGAACCAAAACATATTAACATATGAACTAATACCTAAAACACATATTAGCATAATTTCAATTCACCAACAAAGGAGCCACATGCATCATCATCCAAACACTCCAATCCATAAATTGGATCAAGAATTTGGAGATCTAGATCAATCCATCACATAAATCAATCAATCAAAAATCCAAAAAAAATCATGAAATTAGGCTCCGATACCATTTGAAGTCAAGTGTAGCACTATAATCTAATAAATCAAGCACAGAATAGCCAAATTAACTAAGCTACACTTGAGACCAAGGATCTAATCATGCTTTAAATTTAGAGTTGGATGAAGAATTACCTTGAATGCTCAAAAATTCAGGAAAGGAGGAAGAACATTTCAACACTTGAAAGCTATCTTCTGGTGGCACAGCAGGTTCTTGGCAACAATTGCCCTATTAAATCACCTCGAAATAGGCTAAAATTTGAATACAAGATCACTAACGCATTGATGAAGATCCAATAAGAAATTTAGCTAAAGCAAAAAATCAGAAGCCACTCCAGAAATGCCTCCAAACTGACTAGACTACAATGGATCTCCAAAAGCCAAGCAATCCAAATGTATTGCCTCTAATGTAATGATCCACACACCAATAGTAAATTCAGCTCTCTCCTAGATCAGCTGAAAAATCAAGGGGAGAAGAGAGAGGATGAAGGCCGAATTTGGAAGGGATAGGTGAAAAAAATGTGAAGTCTCAACATATGAGAGAATCACACAAAATTGGAGGGAAAATGGGAATCTAACAATTAGATCTAGAATTTTTGCAAGCTAGCTCTCAAGTGGTTGGCCACTATATCTATATATAGAGGGAGGGAAGGTGAGATGCTAGTTGGCATCACACCTCCCATGAGGTGCCACCTAGCAAGCAAGTTGCATGTGAAATTTACATGCAACTTGATTTGAATTTCATTTGGAATCTTCATTTCATCTCATGAAATGTCCTCCAAATAAATTCAAATGCACACCAAATGAACTCTTTCATTTTGAATTTCCCGCCAAATTAATTCTTCATATTAATTTAATTAACCCCTTAATTTAATTAATTAGTCTTGACTGAACTCTTTAAGTCAATTAGCTTAACTCTTTATGCTAAAAGGTGTCAACTTAACTCTTAAATCAGCTTGACCAATTGATGGTCGTGTGTCACCAATTAAATTAACCCATTAATTTAATTGGTCTAATTAACTCCTTAAATTATTTAGATCAATTTAACAATTAAATTGATCAAGGAAAAATGACCACAAATTAGTCAACTATTTCTCTCCTTAAAATCCGTCAAAATGGAATTTTCTAACTCTTAGAAAATTCCCTTTATCAAATAGGATTTCCAATTGGCTTTTATGTGTGACCCATTAGGTTCTACCATTCATTGGATATGTGCTCACCACTTGTGATTTCTAGAATATCAAAACATTCACATTAGTTTAAACTCCTTTAAACTAAAGACTCAATTCAATTAATCTCCATTAATTGAAGAATACACAATCTTCATGGTTGATGTCCAACCTCAAGCCCGTGGAGCCCAACTAATTGGCCAAAAAGAATATGCACTTGGAGAATCATTCTAACTTTATGCTTGCCATGCAAATATGGTCCTTCCATCTCCTATCACCCAAAAAAGGCCTGGGACAAGATATTTGTCAGCTACTTAATAGCCTTGATAACTATGTTTCTATTCCCAATGTTCGATTTCCCTTTGTGATCTCATCTTTGTAAAACTCCTTTTCCAAATTGTCGTACTACCTTGCACAATGATTTCATGGAATCGATCATTATAGAACACATAGGAGATGAACTTACCCTTCACAATGGTGAAGAGTCAAATCCCATTTTGGATCTCACAAACCCCCATGTCTAAGTAGCTCATGCCCTAGCTCAATGCAAAAGACCCACGAAGTGGTCAAGAAAGAGTCAAAGCATAAGGACTTAAACACAAGGTTACCATGGATCTTCAAGCTAAAGAACTAATTATATGCACTAGCATAAGCTGGAGAACTTGCCACTATGGCTATCTAGTGGATTCTTTGGCGGGTCTTTAGTGAATTTCTTGTCTAACAAGCATCTACTAACATGCAACAATATCTCACATGGTTTCCTCATGAAACAGAGCAAAATATCCAATCCTTGGATTTATGCACCGTTAATACAAGTCTATTCGAACCTTAGATGCCATGTCTCATAAGATTCCATGACGTGGAAGATTTAAGATCACCATCGTGCAAGACTTATTCTATGATCATCACCCAGTGCGAAACCAAGTCCCGTAGCCTTATGTGATCTAAGGGCTTCAACCAAATGGCAGTTAAAGTAAAATAAACATAAGATAAAGATGGAAATTTATAATGAATATCATTCAATCAAGATTGTATCATAAGTGAAATAGTTTACATGTCGATCTAATTGGTTGCGGGGCAGTATTCCAACAAGTTCAACCCTCATCAATTCAACATCAACTCAATCTTAATTCAAAAATAATTCAACTCTATCAGTTCAACGTCAACTCAATCTTATCAATTAAAAATAAATTCAACAAAACCAACCTCAACTATGCATCTATAGATATTAAAACACTATAAACTTCAATTACAAATTCGATAATTAATGAAACACTAAAAAAAGTCAAACTCTATATGTTCAACCTATATTAAAACTTACCATTCTTTTTAAAGATATAAGATAAGTTTAACTATGTAATCATAAATAGAGTAATATCAAAAGAAAATAAACAAAAATAAGTGTTCAAAATAATTACCCATGGAGACATCCCATTAATGATTGAGGTTGAATTTCGACGACATGTTGGGAATTGAGAAGATGATGAGGGGACGCTTCCAACTCTTGGAATTGGCTCCATATTTTCTAATCTTTGCTTGTTCAACTTCAAAAGTTCTTCTATTTATCTACGCTGCTCTTCAATTTGCTTATTTTGCTTATTAGCTATTTCTTTCAAAATGTCAATTTCTTCCTGGTATGATTGGGTCATGCTATGACAAACACATCTGCTAGGCATACCATCATAAACATCAGAGGCAAGAACACGAAATATAAACATCTTAACACTTCCCCACTTTTCTGGTCCAACCACTTGAGAAAAGATATCATTTGGGCCACTATCTTTTGTACCAGAAGGAAGTTCACTTCTTAATTCATTCATTTTCTTTTGCACATAAAGTTTGATTAAAAAGGACTACAAAATGTAAGCAACAACAAGTTTGATCAAAAAATACAAAATATATTACAATCAAGTTAGGCAGTTGTTAGAATAAATAGGCATAAAAGAAGAAGAGCATAAAAATCATTAACACAGTTCTAAGTAGTCTCTAGCAATTATTAACAAAAGTAGTTTGTAGTAAAAGTATGAAACCAAAATGAAATGTAAAAATCTCAAGCAAAATATTAAGAACCAAAAATAAATTACACTTCATGCTCATGTGGACTTATCAAGCAAACAAGTGAATGTAAAATTTTCAATTAGTAAAATAGAAAAAATACAATTAACATAAAAAAACTTGCTAAGCTACATAAGGAGAGTTTCTTATGATGCTTGAAGTCATTAAAATTCAAAGGAATACAACTCATGCATTTGGATGATGCGGCAATACTCTAATCATTAAAACAAGATATATATATATACAACTTTCCAGCAAAATTAGATGGTGATAAATCATTAATTTGTTGGAGTTCTCTTTATTTAACCCCTGCTAAGTCAAGATTTTTTGAGACACTAAATCACTTCTAATTTATTTTTACAACTAACCTCCCAAAAACTTAAGTTGATCAATTTATCTCAAGGACATAGATGAATTTTAATTTTAAAATAAAAGACATCTCAATTATGTTCATAAGGTTCAGTACTTGAAGTTGAAACCAAAAGCATAAATGGAAATAAACAATGAGAAATAACTTTAAAAGAACAAACATGTTCTAGCAAAATTCAATCATATTCAATAACTACATAACTTCATCAGCATGCTTACCAAAAAATCAACAATGATAGGATTGGAAGTATTCTTCTCTCGAGTATAACATTCTGCAAAAGGATCCACCCTACTTGGTTCATCATTCATTGGGTCATCATTCCTTTCACTATTTGTTTCAGCATCTTATCTTTCCTCATAATCTTGTCTTGCTTCATTCTATAAATATAATTAGCTAGACATGTATTTTCTTTAACAAATATTATCATAATATTCCAAAAACAAATCAAGAACCTTCATTTCTTCCCTAATTTGTGTGAAACTTTTCTTCCCAGTAACATGATGCATTGTCTTTTTTGCTCTATCCTCTTTGTTTCGTGAACTTTGTACCTAAGTGTACAAAGAAAACTTGTTAAAAGACTAATTGACATTCCAAATATTTTCAATTAAGTATCAAAAACTATGTTCAATAAATATGATTATTATGTATGAAGTTAAATTGTTATTACCCTTGCAGCATCGCTATTCCAATAAAGTACTAGATTCTTCCATTGATCAGGCAAAACTTTTTCATCTTCTGAATTAGGTATTCTACTCAAGTTTTCTTCTAGTGATAAGTTTGGATCAAAAAATTTGCCTTCACTCTATTCTTCCAACCCTTCCATTTTTTTCCCAAGTTCATCATAGTCTAGTGCTCGAATCCAACACCCCTGTAAAACTTTCCCTAGTTTCAACAAAGTGAAAGATTATTATTATTCAATTTTATAATAAGAAACTACACATAAAAATCTAATATAGAAATACATTTACCTTAACAATTTCCAACAAAGACATTTTCACAGAACTCAGAACTTTGTGCCATGATTTTTTTTTTCATCAAGTCGAATTAGCTTACCATTTATAACCAAAGTACCAAGAAACTCTACAAACTTGCTCTTATTTTGACCAATCGGCAATCCTAAATTGTTAAAGAGAACATGCTCGCAACCTCCCATAGTCCAAACACTTGGCAGATAGGTCTTCCCTCTAATTTTTCTTTCTTGTTAACATTTTATGCAAATAGCAAGCCTTTCAAATTATCAAAAACCACATTTATAACAAGAACTAAAGCCAACTTATAATTAAAAGCAAATTACTAGGTATTTAAAAATCATTATTGCCAACAAAATTATGAAAAACTAAATTAACATTAATGTAATACAAGAAATTAGTTATAAGTAAAATAAGAATCAAGTATATCTTTCACATTCAACTCATACCAGTGGTTTCCTCATTCTCCATCTCATTTGGATGTAACTCTGATGGATGGCCATCAATCTCATCCATGTTGAATGCCTGTCACCACTAAAAATTTAATATCATAGCATTATAAAAATAGAAACATGTTAACTAAAAAATTGCGAATTAGTATTAGTTTCTATTGGAATGGCAATTTAATGTTACTGTATATACCTGTATCCTCATTCTGGTCACTATGTATCCCTATCAAGTTTGGTTGTTGCTATTATTTTTGTCGTCGACTCCTCCTGTATCTTCCGTGTTTGTTACTTGCCATCACTAATTCACTATAAAAGATATCAATAAATTTAAGCAATATATTTCTTGAGAAAATTTATAGATATTTAAGTCAAATACATCAACTTCAAAACTTGATTGAGTTACTTATGAAAGATATAATTTTAATTGTTACTATTTACTTATCATAGTATCAATTCAATACTTGATGGAATTAATTAAAAAAGATATAATTTTAATTTTTACTATATACTTATAAAAGATCTAACTTTAATTAATTATGAAAGATATTTAATTAATTATAATTTTACTTGTCATACTTATAAAAGATATAATTTTACACTTGATGGAATTAATTATAAAATATATAATTTTAATTTTTACTATTTCCTTTTCATAGTATCAAGGGACAAGGGTGAATGTAGAAAAGACACTAAAATCTATGGAAAGTTGGTTTAAAGATACTCTTTTAACTCATCAACTTCATCGTTTAATTGACTTAATCGGACATACTTAGGGGGTAAAATATCTATGTATTTACAAATACATCTTTATTACATCTAAATAAAAAATATATATTAACTTCATATTTGTAAGACTATGAATCATTTAATATATTTTTATCTATAAGTATATTTCAATATTTTGTATTGATGTTCAATATAAAAAAATCTATAGACATATACATGTTGATAAAATATCTTTTACCATACATATTAAAGTATATATGTTCTATAACTTTAAATATTTTCAATGGATTTATTTAAATTTTAATGATGAGTAAAAGGAAATAAGATTGAAGGAAAAGTAAATAATATAAGATTTCAATTCAATTTCCTATTCATTCTTACATACTAATCATCTCCTTATAGCTACTAAGCAAAAAACGATTTTAGAATCTTGATAACATGAATTTATTACGTATCAAGTACTAATTTGAATGAATTATGCACAAACCAATTTCATGACAGATAATAAGCCATCAAACATCTAAATGACTAGAAAAGAAAAAAATTCAACCAACATTTAGGAATATGGTTGAAAAGATTGCATTTGGCTATATTCACTGATTCTCTAATCCAATATCAAAATACTTGAGTACTTGATTGAAAATAAATCTACAAAATGATAACAGCTTCAACCTACAAATGACCATGGGAAAAGGAATAAAGATTCAATAAAATATAGTAATTCTTATACAAAGAATGTAAAAGTGCAAAGCAAAACTAAAGTAGCTAGCTTATATAGTTATTCCTAGTGGCACTAACTATTGCTTTGCTATAATCTGTTGCTTAGACAGATTTCATAAACTATAGGTCAACTTAATTAAGAGCCTGGGCTTTTCATAGCTAGCATCAAAGATAATATTTCATATGGCAAAGATGGTGGAACTCTTGAAGAGATAAATGCAGCAGCAGAGCTAGCAAAAGCAATTGATTTTGTCAGTAAAATTAATAAAGTTTGAATTAACCAATTTGGCTACTGTACTCTATTTTGCTTTAGTTTTCTCTATACTCCTTGTTTGGCATTAGAACCTTTCATTGGTTATCATTGCTTGAAATATAGGTATGCTCAGGGTAGAGACAATTAGACCCCTCTTCTTTCCACTGGTTACAGGAACTGGTGCTATTTCTTCAAGTTCAAAGGAATGACACCAGGTTCTCATATTTGGTTCGTTTGCTTGGAAGGAGAATCTGATGTCTATTTACTAGCTCGCACCCTCCTATTTGGATTATCAGCATTGATGTTCATCATGTCAGATTAGCCAAGGAATGTTGAATTAATCTTAAGCTCATTGAACTAATCCAAAGAGTGGCATCTTTTCCTTTATAATTCACATATTATCATGTAGAATATTGTCTGTATATGTGGATATATAGATTCATTAGCATGTTGTAAATGTTATTCTTGATGCTAGCCAGATTTATTAGAATTAGTTTAGGAAACTTATGTACTTTTTATACATCCCTATATAGAAACTCCTTTTTGTACTTTTCTACAACAATAATATAGTGTATACTATATATATATATACATGTATATCATTCTTAAATAAATTTTCATTTCTAACTAATTAGTAGGACAATCAAGAATTTCACAACAATTAAGAAACTAAACAGAGCAAGTCACGTGGCATATATATTGCAAAATGGAAGAGAAGCATTAAGAATTAGAAGCCAAATTTAAAAAGAGAATGAGTATGAACCATCCACACCAGCACAACATGTTGGACTTTTATTATTACAAATTTTAATGGTTCAGATCCAATATGTAATAGGATTCCCAAGATTAAAAATATCATAGAATAGGCCTCCAATTGAAAACATTCTAATTCAAAGTAAAAACATCTTCTATCTCATATATAATTATCCTTATTTTGTCATCAAAGGCTAACTCCCAAGATATCCATATGTTTCTTCTTTACCTAGTCCTTACACTTGTTTCCTACCTAGAAATTCAATTTAATAGAGAAGACAATTAAAAAAAGCAATAAAGAAACATAATGATGTGTTTAGTTATGTCCAAAGAGAGATGGGACTTCTAATTCGTGCAAGAAAATTAACCATCAACTTAGGGTGAAAAACCTGGACATCAAAAACATATTTTATTCCTACAAGTACTCAAAATGATCAAGAATTGATCAACAGTTTAGACTGATCAGTTTAGAGATATTATCCCATTATTCAAAGGGCACGACACCGGGGAGATGTTGAATCAACTAACCCTTCAAGCCCTTGAGGAAAATAATATAATTAATAGTAATAATCAAAAAAGGATAGATGAAATAGAATTTCATTGCAACCAAATTTTGGTGTTCAATTTGAAAAACCCTCCAAGTAAAATGAAAAGGTGATTTGATAGAATTAGATGAAAATGTACCAATAAATCAACAAAACTTAGTCTAGATTACCTATTCTTCCTTTACCACAAAACCTAGAATCTATTCTAAAAAAGTGTATGGGCGCACGCGCGTATAATCAGGAGAAAAACTATACTAGAGTTTGCTAATCCTGTGACATCGACTAGGAAAATACGATGAATCCTTACCTTCGAACATTCTCAATTTGGAGTGTGGTTTTCTCTTCAAGTATCGGGTATGTTTGGGAAATATGGTCAAGTGTGGGAGAAAAGAAGAAAATAGCACCAGGCTTAATGAAAATTTTAGGGAATAGGTTCCAAGTATTACTTATTTTTATTTTTATTTTTTTATGTTTATTTATGTCAAATATTATGACACTTTAGAAAAAAGATGTCTCTATACTTAATAAATATAAATGAGACATTTTCAAAAATTGTCTCTATAAAAATTTATTAATAAAACTATCATGATAAAATATAAATACTACATAAAAATGAGACACTTCTCAATAAGATATGTTAATAAGACACTTTTCAAGAAGTGTCATAACAAAAATAAATAAATTATTGAGTATTGAGATACTTTTGTAATAAGTGTCTCAATAATAAAGTTATTGGGACATTTTTTAGAAAATGTCACTTATAATATGTCTCAATAAATATTTTTTCTAGTAGTGATATGGATGGGTTCAATCCTTTCGGAAACATGAGCAATTCATATAGTATGTGGCCTGTTGTAGTCATTCCATATAATATGCCACTATACAAAGGCATGAAAGATGACTTTTTTATGATGCCTTTGCTTATCTCTAGTCTTCGAGCTTCGGGAAAGGATATTGATATTTATCTTATACCACTGATAGAAGAATTAAAAGAATCATGGAAAGGGGTCTAGGTATTTGATGTCTCTAGTAAGCAATCTTTCCAAATACGTGCAACAATTTTGTGGACAATCACTGATTTTCCTGCACTTATTAATTTGGCAGGACGGATCACGAAAGGATACGCAGCTTATCCATGTTGTCTTTATGACACAAACTCAATAAAGATTCAAAGTAAGATATGCTACATGGGCATTGTTGCTACTTGGATAATGCCCATCCCTTTCGTAGGAGCAACTTGTTTGACGTTAAGTTAGAAAGTCGTTCTACACCTATGGAATGGACTGGGAATAAAGTGCTTCTACACTTGAACAACATCAAGCATATGTTTGACAGACTTGGGAAACACGCAAGTAATCAAAAGAGAAAATGAAGTATGGAGGAAAGGAATTGGGTGAAGAAAAATATCTTTTTTGAGTGGCCTTATTGGCATAAACTCAAAATTCGACATAATATTGATATCATCTAGATTGAGAAAAATATTTGTGATAGTGTGTTGGGGACATTACTGAACATCTATAGAAAAACAAAAGACACAAAGAAGGCATTGGAAGACTTCTGTGATCTTAATATAAGAAAGGAGTTACGCTTACAAAGATGTGGGAATGTAACTATAGCCTAAGGCATGTTACAACCTTTCATCCACATAGGAAAAGGCCTTCTATGATTTCCTTAGATATGTCAAATTCCCCGATGGACATGCTGCAAATATTTCTAGATGTGTAAAAGATGGAAAGATATTGGGGTTAAAAACACATGATTGCCAAATGCTCTTACATCATTTGATACCTATGGCCATTTACGGTTATCTCAATAAGAATGTCAGTGAAGTGTTATTTGAATTAGGTGACTCCTTTAGCATCTTATGTTCAAAGGCACTAAGATTGTTGATATTGAGAAAATGGAGAGAAATATTCCTCTTATTTTATGCAAGTTAGAGAAAATATTTCCTCCTACATTCTTTGATATCATGGTTCACCTAGCAATTCACTTACCTCAAGAGGCAAAAGTTGCTGGTCTGGTTTATTCTTGTTGGATGTATCTAATTGCAAGGTAAAAAGAATCCTATATTTTGTTACACACAAAAATTCCTCTTGAAATAAATCCAAAAATAGGGTATTAACAAACATTCTTTATGTTACATCTTATTTTAGGTTCCTTAAATCTCTTAAGGGTTATGTGCACAACAAAGCTTGACTAGAAGGTTCTATTGTTGAAGGATACATAGTTAAAGAATGTTTAACATTCATGTCAATATATCTCAATGACATTGAGAAAAGGTCTAATGGTGTTGCAAGAAACAATGATGGTGCTGAACAACCAAATGAATAAGAGTTTTCCATCTTTGCACTAAAAGCTCATCCATTTGGACCTCCTAAACATGCTGTTCCACTATCCCAAAAGCAACTACACATAGCCCACAATTTCATATTAAATAACTAGAATGAAGTGGAAATTTACAAAGGAAAAGACAAAATTCATCTTAAGCTTGTCATATAATATTTTGTACTTAATAATTCTTATAACCTTTTATAATTAGATTGTTTAGAAAGCACTTGGAGGAATTGAAGAGTTTGTGTGAGAGACATTGAAAAAACACATCAAGAAGAATTCTATTGCTAGTTCATGGAGCACGTTAGTTGTAAATTATACGAATACTAGTTTAAATCTGAATTAATTAGTGCTCACCATTCTACATCTATATTTATTTGTAGATCTAAAGTCTGTCACCAACACCCTAAAAAAGTTTCTTAGAATTATGGTCACTGGCAAATGGTCCTCAATCATACTTAACAGAGTCTTATTCTGGTTGTTGTGTCAATGAAGTTCGATTCCATGCAAAAGATCGAGATAATAACCGTACCACACAAAATAGTGGATTAATTGTGGAAGGGGAGCACAATAATGAGATGGTAGAGTTCTATGGCTTCTTAATTAAAGTATTAGAGCTCACAAATCTTTGTGGATACAAAGTGGTATTATTCCAATGTAAGTTGTTCAATACTGGTAGCAAAACCACAATAAGAAAGAATAAGCATTTTGTCAGCATTGATATAAGATCCGACTGGTACAAAGATGATACATTCGTGTTGCCAAACCAAGTACAACAAGCTTTCTACATCCACGACACTAAGTTTGGTGATAATTAGCGAATTGTGCAGTGTATACACCATAGGCATCTTTGGAATCTTTCTAAACAAAAAAAAACCAGATGTAGTAGATAACAGTAATATTGAATTAAGGGGTCAGATTGATGCATTTCAACGTCATGATTCAAATGGGGATGCAATAGTATTAGAAAATGATGACATTGATTTGAACTATTTAGCTAGAGAAGACATTGAACCTGATGTTATAGATGAAGATGTTTTGAATGGCCTTAGAGAGCATGGATATGATGCTGAATATGATTCATGTGATGAAGAATATGAAATATTGAATCAATATTTCGTTGAAGATGAAGACGATGTTTATACTTCCTCATGAAAAGTGAGCTACAAACTACAACAATTTAATTTAACATAACGTAGGTTCAAGTATTATGCATTCAATAGAATAATTTACAAAAATAATTGTTAACATGGATGCATTCATTTCTATTGTTGGAGCGAGTGTTATTACATAGTTGAATAGTAACAATAAAAGAACTTCAATTTAGTTTACAAACAATAGTGGAACTGCATTTTTATTTTCGGACTTCAAAATTTGACAATCTAATTGAGTTTTATAATTTTAGGCTATAATTTTATTATTAAAATTCTCAAACTCTTAATTTTTATTTTATTGAATTTCAAATTCAATAGAATGTCAATCTTACATTCTTACATTTTTAGTTTTGTTTGAATACTTTTGCTGCAATGTTTATCTCATTTTAGTTATTTTTGTTGATGCTATTATTGAAATGATTAATTTATTTTGATTTTATTTTGTAGTGAAAATGCCACCTAAGGGAATTATATTGCATCATCCAATAACTATGAATGCTCTATTAAAGATGAATCAAGTGACTTAAAATCAGCCATAAAAATTGCTAATCCCACAACTTGGCGCCAATCTCCACATGAGACAAGAAATCAACTTTCAACTTCTGATGTGCCTACAACCAAGAGTACTACTAGTATAAATAGGAATTTGTTTCTTCTACCATCAAAGCCTACAACAGATGTGGATCATTCCACATCTCCATTTGTGACGAGTTAGTCTTCTCCATCTATAAACCAACAAGAATCTTCTCTAGCTTTCATGCGAACTAAAACTACAACTACACACCAACAAGTAACTCCACATATTACTAGATGAGCATCTTCAGCTGCTTTATCCTCATGACATGCCATCACCATCAATAGATGCACCATTGATTTCTCCATCACCAGCTACTCAACCACAATAAGAGACTCAGTCTTTGGGAACTCTACTCTCTGAAGAAGGTATTAATGAGATTGGAACTACAGACTCTACTCCGACCACAGGTTAATAAATCTATATGAAACTAACTATTCTAATTCATATAATTTATAATTGTTTTTATTATTTTTCTATTTGTATATTGGCAAATAACACACAGGTCCCACCAAAAAAGAGGTCGTGGTGCAAGCACAGATAAGGCAATAGAAAAGAAATTGCTCCAAAATGTAAGTGTCAGTACCTTTAATCTCTGATGTGCATTCTTTCTATACGTTTACTTAAGCCTTCCTATTTATGATTTTATCGAGGGGACAAAGTGTTGGAAATTGAATTTCCTAAGGGCCTAAAGAGGCCGATAAAGTATGCTTCCCATTTAGCTAATGGAGTTGGTATTACTATTCGGCATAGTCCTGAACTTGATTGAAAAACATAATGGAAAAAAGTTCCAGGAAATGACAAATTGCCTATGTATGCTGGACTAGATGCAAGTTCACTACCTATTTAATAAAATTTTAAGTTTTCCATTTATTATATGCACATGGACATTTATTATCTTAACGATTGACTTTATGTCTAATTTAAAATATTCCTAGCAATGGTTTTCAATCAAAGGATGATATACCGATCCTATAGTCACAATGTACGTAGACGACATGTTTGTTGAGAGCTATAAGCATTATAAAGGAAGATTGAGTGAGATATACAAGAGAATGGTTCAAAGTGGTGTGGATCCAAAGAGTAAGGTGCCTTTGATTGGATCCTAGAAGATAAATAGTTGGGATTATGTGATGTCCTTAAATGCTAAGTTTCAGTTATTTGGTTACACAATAACTAATGTTGGCAATATTGGTGTATTTATTTGTCGCTTGTCGATGGAGAACAATTACCTTTTCCTTTAATCTGCTTATATTTTAGTTGTTTTTCTTTTATTGGATGTTAATGTATTTCATTTTTACAAGTAGATAGGATAAATGCTTGAATTCTAAATGTTGGTTTGGTTTTTGTTATTATTTGTTGTATTCTTTTGTTGCAAATTTTTGTTTCTTTTCTTTTGTTAGATGCTAGTGTATTTCATTTTTTGTAAGAAGATGGAGTAAAAGTATTCTAAATGTTAGTTTCGTTATGTTAGTTATTTGATGTAATTATTTGAGGTAAACTTTTATTATTTTTATTAATTGGATGCTGATGCATTTTATTTTTTTAAGTAGATGGGACAAATGTTGGGATTCTAAATTTTTTATTAGTTTTATTGGTTACTTCATGTAACTATATGTTGCAGGAAATTAAGATGAATTTAATCCCTATTTCATCTTGAAAGTATTCTTAGTTTTAGCTTAAAACTGGGCTCAAACTCTATCCAATTTCACCTTAGTTTCAAGCTAAAATTAAAGTGTAGGTCCAAGGTGAAATTGACCTTAAACTAGTCAGATTTTTAGCTATGTTGGAATAGTGCCCAGCAAGCCAATGATATTGGCATGTAAACTATTTCACTTGTGATGTAATCTTGATTGAATGATATTATTCTTACATGGCCATCTTCATCTTATGCTCATATTACTTCCCTAGCATATGGTTAAAGCCCTTAGATCACATAAGACTATAGGACTTAGTCAGTTTACTAGGTGGTGATCATGGAATAAGTCTTATACAGTCGTCATCTTAAACATCCCGAGTCATAGAATCTTAAGAGATGGGTCATCTAAGATTCGGATAGACTTACACAACGATACATAAATCCAAGGGTTGGATGTTGCTCCTTTCCATGAGCAAACCATATGTGATATGGATGCATGTTAGTAGGTTCTTGTTAGAGAACAAGGCACTGGAGACCCGCCCGGAGATCCCACTAGATAGCCATAGCGACAAGTCGGTAGTGGCTAGTTCTCCAGCTTACGCTAGTGCATATAATTAGTCCTTTGACCCAAGGATCTATTGTAACCTTCTATTTAGGTCCTCATGCTTTGACTCCTCCACTTAGCGGGCATTCCGGTGGTGATTGGGCATGAGCTACTTAGACATGGAGGTTTATGAGATCCAAGATGAGATCTAACTCCTCATCTTTGTGAAGGGCAAGTAAATCTCCTATGTGTTCTGTGATGATCGATTCCAAGGAGTCCTTGGCCAAGGCAGTGTAACAATCTGGAAATAGAGTTTTCTAAAGATAAGGCCACAAAAGGAATCAAACATTAAGAATAGATGCATAGCATTGAGACTATTAGGGAGCCGACAAATATCTTGCCCTAGGCCTCTTTCATGGAGATAGGAGACAGAATGACTGTATTTGCATGGTACGCGTAGAGCTAGAATAGTTCACTATAAGCATTTATTCGGCTAATTGTTGGGCTCCATGGGCTTGAGGTTGGACATCGACCATGGAGATTGGGTACTCTTCAACTAATAGAGATTAATTGATACGAGTCGGTTAGTTTAAAATGAGTTTTAAACTAACGTGAATATATGATATTCTAAAGTCACAATTATTGCGAGCTTATGTCCAATGAATGGTATCACCTAATGGGTCACACACAAAAGCCTATTGAAAATCCTAAATAATGAGGAGGAATTTTCTAAGTGTTAGAAAAATTCCAAGAGGACCGAAAATGTGAGGAAGAAATCTTGATGCAATTTTTAGTCATTCAGTTTCTTCAATTTAATTATTAAATTGATATAATTAAAATTAATTATTAATTTAATTTGGTACCACATGATTATCAATTGGTCAAGTCAAACTTAAAGAGTTAAGTTTGATGACTTAAATGTTAAGTCAATATTTAATTAAATTAAAGTGTTTAATTTAATTAAATGGAAGAATAAATTTTGGAGGGAAATTTTAAAATTAAGCTTGCAAGTTGGCATGCTTAGTTGGCAAACCCCCTTGAGAGGTGGAATCACACCATCCTCCCTCTACATATAGATATAGAGGGGGGCAGCCAACAAGAAGAATCAGTCACACCTTTTGCATCTAATTGTTAGATAAAAAATTCCCTCCAAAAGTGATTCTCTCATAAGTTGAGGTTTCACTCTCTTCTTCCTCCCTCCATTTTCGGCCTTCAACCTAGCTCTCTTCCTTCTTGGTTTTTTCAGCTATATTGAGAAGGAAAGGATTGTCCAAATGTGTGTGGACTTTGACATTAGAGGCAAGGCGTATTACGGATTGCTTGCTTTGGTGATCCTCTGTTCCAGCAGACACTTTGAGGTCTTTGTTAAAGATCTTGACAAAGGATTTTGGTGGTGATTTTATATTTGGATGCTCCTCTTTGAATCAGCTTTCATTTGGTCCAGATTTGGTTGAATTCCAAGGTGATTTGCTAGAACAAACACTGATCACACTTAGATGTGCCAGTAGTAGTTTCCTCTCGGGAAAGGAAGCACTTCTTCTACCTTTGGTTGGATTTTGCTTAGGAGGTAAAAATCTAACCTTAATCCACTATATATGCATGATTTACATCCTTGTGGTGGTGTAAGAAAAGTTTGATTTCAGTTTTTAATGTTTTAAATTGGATCCTTAGACTTACACCTATTTCAAGTGATATCGAAGTCTAATTTCATGCTATATTTTGGATTCTCTTTTGATTGATTTATGTGATGAATTGATCATGATCTGCAAACACTTGATTCAAGTCATAAATTGGAGTGTTTGTATGATATTGTATGTGGCTCCTATGGTAATGAATAGAAATTATGCTAATATGTGTTTTTAATTGTTAAATTCATATGTTAGTATAATTTGATTCATGATTAGCTAATGTTAAATTTTGATTTAGCATTGGATGATGTTATATGTTAATATAGAATGTTGTATTTGGCCTTAAATTGTTTTGGTCATTTTTGGATCCAATTGGATTGGATATAATTGGAGTTTATTTGAATGCCTTGAAGGTGTTTGAAGAATGGTGATTCTTCCTTAGATTTGATTTTTGAAGCAATTTGAGCAATTTAATTTTCAGTTTTTAAAGTGTTTATAATCTGGAAATTTATCATAAAATGTACAGAATTATGTTATGGAAGTGTCCATAAGGTTTGGGAAGGGAAAAGGGTGAAAATGTGGTAAAACGATGGCCTAGACACTTTGTGGCTGCAGCCTCGCCGGCTAGCCGGCCCCTGGCTGAGCAGCATGGGTACTGTAGAACCCGTGCAGCCTGGATGGCTAACATGGTAGCAGGCCCGCCCAAGGCTTCCATGGCGTGATCGGTTTGCCGTTTTATGCATTTTTGCCCTCCAAAACTTAATTTTCCCATACGCTTTTGATGCACAATTGTTGTGTAAGTACTCAAAAGAATGTTGGACATTTTTTCTTGCTTTTAAAGTCAAATTTAAGTTACTCTCCATTTTTTGCAAAAATAAGATGCATAAATGTTATGTTTGTTTTTGCTTGACCAATGAATTGTTTATGTGCTGAGAATTTAATTGTTGGAATTGAATGTCAATTCTTGATTTCTTTGTTATTCATTTAATTGTTGAATGGATGATGAATGAATGGGGATGATCAAAAGCCTTTAATATTAATTTCATTTGTTTCAAGTTGTTGAAAATGGTTGTATTAAATTGGGGCTTGCATGCCTATTAAATTCTATCTTGTAAATGTTATGAGAGCAGAATCACTAGGAGCAAGGATTTCTTTCTCATGTAACTGTTACAAGGAGCAAAGAAGATAGACTTATGAAGACCCATGAATGTATGGGATACACCCATACAATAACTAGATTTAATCAACCCACTTAAAATCAACTAAGTGATGCACCTATAACTCTAAGTGCATCACGTGGTTAGGCTCATGGCCATCCCACCGTAGGAGCTTGCTAGGCACATTTACTTATTTATGCTTTCCATATCCTATTAATGTATACGATGCATGGATTAGGATATAGAAAACCTAAATAAGAAGATAAAATTGGTGAGATCTTGGCAAGCAAGTTGAAAATCCCTCCACTTAGAATGTCTAAGTGTTTTTCAAATATTAAGTCAATATGGATATAAATTAAAAAGTATTTTAATTAATACATGCCTTCTACCAAGAGTATATTCCATGTTGATGCTACCAAATTTTTGTGATGGCACTTGATCATAGGGATCACACTTAGGAAGAAAGTTATGAGAATATACTTAGCATTTGATGTACCTTAGATTTGAGGCTTCCCACACATTGGCACTCAGTCATGGGGGGTGTTGTGGAGCAGTCTTGAATCAAAGTTTGATTGGTAGGTTCAACTTAACACTTAGTAATGTAGATGTCACACGAGTCGTGGGTCCGCATGAAAAGTAAGGCAAAATATATCAAAAGTTGCATGTGATGCAATTAGCAAATGTTGCTTATCCTTAGATTGCTTGTGGATGGCACTCGATCACGGGGGTCCACTTGCAAGTCTTAGGAGTCTTGATTCTCACTATGAAATATGATTTCCCAAATTCTTCTAAAGGGGTGAAGGATTTGGTAAAATAGTAGGAGGAAAACATGCTTGAAAGACCACAAACATGTTTTTGCAATATCAAAATTCAATCACATGCTTATATTCTCTTTTATCGCTTTTTTGTAGATTTGTGAAATCTTCAAACTCAAAATGGCTAAAAATCTACTCACAACAATTTTGGAAATCAATATACTAACCGGGCCCAATTTCCACGATTGGTTGAGAAACCTCAATATTATTCTTGATTTCAAAAAGAGGACTTATATGCTTAATCATAGTCCGCTGGTTACCCTTAGCAATGATGCCACTAATAAGGCACGTGAATTGTTCATGAAATTTGTGGATGTTGATCTACAAACAATGTCCCTTATGATAGCTTCTATGTCTAAAGAGCTTCAAGAGACTCACGAGTGCCTGAGATGTGCTCATGAGATCTATACACACCTATAAGAGTTGTTTGGTGTTCAAACTAGACACCAATTGTTCATTTTGTGTATGGAGTTCTTTAGAAGTAGAATGATTAAGGGCACTAATATCTATGAACACGGGCTTAAAATGATTACTCTCATTGAGAGGTTCGGTCAATTTGGCGTTGTCATGGATAATAAGCTCCTTGTGAATTTTATCCTTCAGTCATTACCTAACTACCAATTCATTATGAACTTCTACATGTTGATGCAAGAAGTAATGATTAATGAATTAGTTAATATGTTGGTAATCGCCGAGGAGACTATAAACAAAGACAAGCCTCTTACACTAATTTCCTCCTCCAAGTCTGTGGGCCCTAAGGGTGCTAGAAAGCGAGGTAAAGGGAAGAAGAGTTCTTCCTCTGAAGGGAAACAAACCTTAAAAAGTTTAAAGGGAATTGAGAATAACAGATAGGCTAAAACCGGAGCTACATGCTTCCATTGTGGTGAAAAAGGGCATTGGAGAAAAAATTGCAAAGCTTATCTTGTTACTCTTGAGAAGGGTATGTACTTCATTGAAGTGTACTTGAAGACTAGTTCTTCCTCATAGGTATTTGATACGCATGCGGTTCTCACCTTTGTAATTCGTTATAAAGGTTGAAAAGAAGAAAGAGTCTCAATGAAGGGGATATGATCCTCCACTTAGGAAATGGAGCAAGAGTTGCTGCCACATTCCAAGACATTATCAAGTTAGACTTGGGAGATTCTAAAATTGTTCTTGATCCTTGTTACTATGTACCCAATCTTATGAAGAATATAATTTCAATTCCCGTTTTGGATAATGAAGGATATGATTTTTTTATATCTAATGGGAAATTGAAGGCATTAAAGAATGGTTCTTTAATTGCTCAAGATACATTAAATAACGGATTATACATGTTAGATTCATAAAATTTATTTATGCACATTCAATCAAGTAAAAGAAAGCTAGATATCCAAGATGTTGCCGTTTTATGGCATACAAGACTTGGCCATATCTCTAAGAATAGAATGAACAAGATAGATGCTCTCAAAGTACTAAATGTTAGTGGCATTGAGGAACTTCCAACTTGTGAGTCTTGTTTAAAAGAAAAAATGACCAAGGCTCATTTTGTAAGACAATTGGAGAAAAGCATAAATCCTTTATATTTGATCCATACAAAGGTGTGTGGTCCACTAAGTGTTAGTGCACGAAGGGGCTATTCTTACTTCATCACCGTCATCGATGATCACATTTTATCCAGACATGTGTATCTAATGAAGTACAAGTTCGAAGCCTTTGAAAAGTTCAAAGAGTATAAGTGTGAAGTAGAAAAGCACAAGGGACTTGGTATTAAAACTCTTTGATCAGATCGAGGAAAATAATACTTAAGTGCCAAATTCTTGGATTATCTAAAAGAGAATGGGATTCTCTCTCAATGGACTCCACGCAGCACACCCCATCTCAATGTAGTAGCCGAGAGGAGAAATTGTACCTTGTTGTACATGGAGCATTCTATGATGAGCTTCTCCGAGTGTATATATCCTTTTGGGGATACGCCTTGCTAACGGCGGGAATGCTACTAAATGTAACACCCTCAAAGGTCGTGCCAAAAATGCTACATGAGATATGGTATGGCAAAGCACCCTCTTACTTATATCTAAAGGTTTGGGGGTTTCCCACCTACATCAAGAGGTTAGTACGAGACAAGTTAGATAGTCGTTCCTCCTTGTGTAAGTTTGTGGGATACCCTAGAGAGTCTATGAGTTATTACTTTTGTGATCCCTCAGAGCAAAAAGTGTTTGTCTCAAGAAATGCCACCTTTTTGGAAAAGGCATTTCTATTAGATAGAAAAGGCATTGTTATTGAACTTGATGAAGTTCAAGATGATCAAATCCCACAAGCGGTGGAAAAAATTAGCGAGCCTTGCATACATCCTCTACATAGGTCGGATCGAATCAAGAAGCAACCCAAAATGTTCGGATTTCTTCATGAGAGGAGCTAATCGGATATAGATCCAAAGACCTATGAGGAAGCTATGTTGGACATAGACTCGGGACATTAGCTTAATGCTATGAGATCCAAAATGGACTCCATGTACTCCAACAAAGTATGGACTCTAGTAGATCCACCAGAGGGAATCGTTCACGTTGGTTGCAAGTAGATCTATAAGCAAAAGTTAGGAGTCAATGGAGAGGTAGTGACCTTTAAGGCGCGACAAGTGGCAAAAGATTATACTTAAAGACTCGGTATTGATTTCGAGGAAACCTTTTCACTAGTTGCAGTACCAAGTCCATACGGATCCTACTTGCCATAGCCACATATTATGACTATGAGATATGGTGAATGAATGTGAAAACCGCTTTCCTCAATGGCAAAATCGAAGAATAAATTTATAGAGAACAACCACAAGGTTTTACATCTAACAGGAGTGAGCAAAAGGTTTGCAAACTCCAAAGGTCCATTTATAGACTCAGGCAAGCGTCCCGATCTTAGAACATTTGTTTTGATAGTATAACCTTTAGCTTTATCAAAAATATGTATAAACCATGTGTATACAAGAAGACGAGTGGAATTTGTGTACAATTTATTGTGCTTTATGTCGATGACATCCTTTTCGTTGGGAATAAGGTAGGAATGTTAGAGCAAACTAAAGCGTGGTTATCTACTCAATTCTCCATGAAAGATTTGAGAGCAGCATCTTACGTATTGGGAAGAAATATCTATGGAGATAGATGGAAGAGGAAGCTAAGGGTATCCCAATCACAGTATATTGATAAAATACTAAAGTAGTTTAATATGGAAAAATCCAAGAAAGGATTCTTTCCCATGGGACATGGTATTCATCTATCTAAGTCTATGCCCCCCCAGATTGAGGCAGAAAGACAAAAGATGTCTCGGATACCTTATGCGTCCGCTATAGGGAGCATAACGTATGCAGTTCAATGTATAAGACCGGATGTAGCGTACGCTCTGAGTGTCATGAGCCGCTTTCAATCCAACCCTAGTAAATGTCACTGGATGGCCGTTAAGATAATCCTTAAATACTTGAGAAGAACTAAGGAGTTGTTTTTAGTATACGGCAATGGATAATTAAAACTCGAGGGGTTTTTGGATTCAAGTTTCCAATCCAATGTAGACGACCTAAAATCCACCTCTGGATTAATATTTTGCCTTAATGGCGGCGTAATAAGTTGGAAGAGTTCTAAACAAGATACCACGGTCGATTCAACCACTGAGGCAGAATATATTGCGGCTTCAAAAGCTCAAAGGAAGGTGTTTGGATCAAAAACTTTATCCAATAGTTGGATGTAGTGCCTAGCATGTCTAAGTCCGCGGTTATCTTTTGTGACAACTATGGTGCGGTTGCACAAGCTAAGGGGCCAAGATCTCATCAGCGATCCAAGCAAATTTTGAGGAATTGTCATTTGATATATTATATCATTTGATTAGACGCGACATCTGAGTGGAATAGATTGCCTCTAGAGAGAATATAGTAGATCCACTAACTAAACCCCTATCACAAAAGATCTTTGAAGGACATCTTATGAAGATGGGTCTTAAGACTGCAGAGAATTGGCTTTAGGGCAAGTGGAAGATTGTTGGAATAATGCCCAGCAAGCCAATGAGATTGGCATGTAAACTATTTCACTTGTGATACAATCTTGATTGAATGATATTATTCTTATATGACCATTTTCATCTTATGCTCATATTACTTCACTAGCATATGGTTGAAGTCCTTAGATCACATAAGACTATGGGACTTGCTCAGTTCACTAAGTGGTGATCATGGAATAAGTCTTACACGGTCGTGATCTTAAACATCCTAAGTCACAGAATCGTAAGAGATGGGGCATCTAAGATTCAGATAGACTTGCACTAATTATGCATAAATCCAAGAGTTAGATGTTGCTCCATTCCATGAGCAAACCATATGTGATATGGGTGCATGTTAACGGGAGCTTGTTAGAGAACAAGACACTAGAGACCTACCCGGAGATCCCACAAGATAGCCGTAGTGGCAAGTTGATAGTGGCTAGTTCTCCAGCTTACGCTAGTGCATATAATTAGTCCTCTGGATCCATTGTAACCTTGTGTTTAGGTCTTTATTCTTTGACTCCTCTTTGGCCACTTAGTGGGTGTTCCGGTCGTGATTGGGCATGGCTACTTCAACATGGAGGTTTATGAGATCCAAGATGGGATCCGACTCCTCGTATTTGTGAAGAGCAAATACATTTCCTATGTGTTCTATGATGATCGATTACAAGGAGTTCTTGGCCAAGACAGTGTGATAATTTGGAAAAAGAGGTTTCCAAAGATGAGGTAACAAATGGAATCGAACATTAAGAATAGATGCATAGCATTGAGGCTATTAGGGAGCCGACAAATATTTTGTCCTAGGCCTCTTTTATGGAGATATGAGATGGAAGGACTGTATTTATATGGTACGCGTAGAACTAGAATATTTCACCATAAGCATTCATTAGGCTAATTGTTAGGCTCCGTGAGCTTGAGGTTGGACATCAACCATGGATATTAGGTACTCTTCAATTAATAGAGATTAATTGATATGAGTTCGTTAGTTTAAAAGGAGTTTTAAACTAATGTGAATATATGATATTCTAAAGTCACAATTATTGTGAGCTCATGTCCAATGAGCAGTAGAACCTAATGGGTCGCACACAAAAGCCTATTGGAAATCTTAAATAGTTGGGAGGAATTTTCTAAGTGTTAGAAAATTTCCAAGAGGACCAAAAATGTGAGGAAGAAATCTTGATGCAATTTTTAGTCATTCGGTTTCATCAATTTAATTGTTAAATTGACCTAATTAAATTAATTGTTAATTTAATTTGCTACCACATGATTATCAATTGGTCAAGTCAAACTTAAAACTTAAAGAGTTAAGTTTGGTGACTTTAATGTTAAGTCAATATTAATTAAATTAAAGTTTTTAATTTAATTAAATGGAAGAATAAGTTTTGGAGGGAAAATTTAAAATTAAGCTTGCAAGTTGGCAGGCTTAGTTGGAAACCCCCCTTGAGGAAGGTGTGATGCCACCTTGGCATCCCACCATTCTCCCTCTATATATAGATATAGAGGAGGGCATCCAACAAGAAGAATAAAAAATTCCCTCCAAAAGTGATTCTCCCATGAGTTGAGGTTTCACTCTCTTTTTCCTCCCCTCTATTTTTGGCCTTCAACCTAGATGTCTTCCTTCTTGATTTTTCTAGCTAAATTGAGAAGGAAAGAATTGTCCAAAGGTTTGTAGACTTTGACATTAGAGGCAAGACGCATTACAGATTGCTTGCTTTGGTGATCATCTATTCTAGTAGAAACTTTGAGGTCTTTGTTTGAGATTTTTCTGAAGGAGTTTGGTGGTGAATTTTATATCGAGACACTCCTCTTTGAATCATCTTTTATTTAGTCCAGATTTGGTTGAATTCTGAGGTGATTTGCTAGATCAAACATTGATCACGCTTAACTGTGCCAGTAGTAGTTTCCTCTCGGATAAGGAAGCTCTTTTTCTACATTTGGTTTGATTTTTCTCAAGAGGTAATAATCTAACGCTAATCCACTATATATGCATGATTTGGATCCTTGTGTTGGTGTAAGATAAGTTAGATTTCAGTTTTTAAATGTTTTAAATTGGATCCTTAGCCTTACATGTCTTTTAAGCTCAACTTCAAGTTGAAATTGAGGGCAGTTTTGATGGAAATTTGAGCTGAAATTGGCTTAAATGTGGCTAGTTTCAACTTGAAATTGAGATTCAGATTTCAATTACAAATTGAAATTGGCCTAAGTTTGGGCTTTCAACTAATGCACATTTTCAAATATATCAAGTTGAAATTGATATAAGTTTGTTTTTCTACATCTTCATATAATTATATGTAAATGTAGGAAAGGTCAAAATTAATGCGGGAAATAGAGCACATATGCCATACTCTCATATATCTGGTTCTAAATCATTCGATGTACAATTAATGAAAATGGTAATATATCATTTTAATTTTCTTTTATTTATATTTTCTCGTCATTATAAAAAGTTCTATATTAAAACTTCTGCTTATAATTGTAAAGGAAAATTAGAGCACAATGGAAAATTTTGAAGTCACTCGTATGAAGAAAGGTTGCGGCGAGTACATGAATACTATAGCTAGAACAAGCATGTGAGTTCGTGTTCGATAATTAAATGTCCCCTATATTTAAATATGTACTTCTGTATATATTTATGCTCGTGGCAGAATGAAATGAAAAGGAGGAGGGATGAAGCACTAGAAGAAAGACTCGAGGAAGTTTCTGAAAGGGACATTATTAAGGAATCATTGGGCACATGGATGAGATATAAGAGAAGCATGGGCCATGGAGTTGTGCCATCTAAAGGTAGCAAGTAGATGAGACTTCAAGCTATATAACTTGATGCAGTAAAGGAAAAGTTGAGCAAAGTTGAAAATGACTTACAAGTTGCAATAGATCTCATCAAAACTCAACATGAAATGATTCAGAACCAACAAGAAAAAATCCAAAGCTATGATGAGCAATGCAAGGGCCATCTCGCTATGATGAGCGATGCAAAAGCTGTGAAGAGCAATGCCAAAAGCAAGGTGTAGAAATAGTAAGCCTTAAAGACAGCCTAATCGAACTGAAGCAACTCTTGTTAGCTTTGCAAGACAAACTCACTTGAAGGTAAGTATGTCTTTATGATGTAATATGATTTTACTTGAATTTAGCGTATATGGAATTTTGTGATATATGATAATCAAAATTAAGAACAACATATTTAGAGTTATGAACATTGAAGCCTTATATTGTTGTTTTATTTGCTTGTTTGTCAATTGTCATGTGTAGAATGATTAGTTGAGTTGAATTAAGTTATAAGAATTATAATTTCTAGAATTTTACCGTGTTTTATTTCAACATGTGAGTTTATATCTTATACATGAACATGTTCAATCTTTTCATATATGTAAATAATTGGGAGAACTTTTAGTTTGGAAATTATTTTGGGCTTTTCCAATTAAAGTCATGTTATTAGGAAAGAATATGATATGATACATTTTGTTTGAACTAATTTGGTAATATAACTGATGAAAAAAATTAAATGTATTTTTGTATTCAACATTATCTTCTATAATATTTTTGTGTAGTTTATGTTGGATAAGAGGTGGTATCATACAAATATTTTATTGCAAGTTCCTCTCATGAATTGTGCTATTATTTTGTGAAGGTTTTTTTGATATTATATTAAACCTTTTTTCTTCCCTATGTACCATACTTATCCAATCTAAAAAAAAAAAAAATATGTGTAGTGACTGGTTAAACATATGCAATATCTAATTTGATGTTCTACATATTCACAGTGTGTTGTGGAATCATTTTTTGTAGATTGTTGGAAGCAACCCTATTTGTAATGATGTTGATGAGAATTAAGGAACATGTTTTGGAGATCTCTTTTGTTACTTGAGCGATAACACTTCTAGAAAACTTAACACTTTTGTTCAATTGATATACCCATTTGGTTATCATGGCTTTGGTTGGTAGTTTCAACTTGGGATTGATGTTTTGAAGTTATATTTATGTATATGGATAGATGATTGTGGTTAGCGTAATGTATATGGATAGATGGATGTGCTTACTTTTTTGTTTATTAAAGGAATGACTATGAATTATTTATATTTAGGAAGTTGGTATAATTCAAAATTGAATTTTTTCTGCAATTTCATATTCAAATTGAGCTATTAAACAGGAGAAAATAAAGACTTTTTGTAACAAAAGTATATTATTACAAAAATAATTTATTGGTAACCAAATTTATTTGTCACTTTTCATAATCGTAACAAACTAATTTGACATATCCGTAATAAATTATTTTACTTATCTGTACAAACTATTTACTAATTCGTAACAAATAATTAGTCATCTTAGTCAAGAAATTAATTATTTGTATTGCTTATTTGTAACAAAATAATATAATCTTATAAGTCATAGCTAATAAAACATTTAGTTGCATATACTAAATGTAACAAATCTTTTAATATCTTTTGTAACAAAATTATTAGTTATGTATTCTATTAGTAACGAGACTCTTATATTCGAATTAAAATATTATTTAACTAATCGTAACCAAATATTTTGTTACACAAATAATTTGTAACAATACGAAATTAAATAAATAATATTATAATAATATGCATTGGAAACAAAAAATAAAACGTGACAAAACTGCTAATATTTTGGTAACTAAATATTTCATTACGCTATAAAAATTTATTGTAACTAACATTGTTTTGTTACTAATACCAAATATTTGGTAATGCCAAATTTTGTTGCCATAAGGTCGTCATTTGTAACAAACCAAAAAATTCATTACAAATACTTTTAGCGATGGGCTTTAACACACAAAACTTCAGTAACGAAAATTTTGTTACCAATATGGTAAGGTAACGAATTTAAGTATTAACAGAACAAAATTCCCCATTACTAAAAGTGTAATTTGTTGTATTTTGATAAAGAAAGAAAAGTACTAGAGAAAAGGGAAAAAAAAAACAAAGAAATATAAATTTTCAAATTTGTTTGGTTATTAAAGAAAATAATGAAGAAGGGGATGGGAAAAAGAGGGATTAAGAATGTGTTGGAGAATAAGAGAGCGTTCAAATAGACTTTTACCTCATTTTCTTCAATATTTTGTGAAGAAAATTCATTTTCCTTAGATATACTATATTTTTCCCAAACTTTTTTTTTCTATAGTATTTTCCTTGCCAACCAAATAATCAAAAACATTTTTCTTAATATTTTCTTCTATTTTTCCTCATCAAAATTCATGAATCAAACGTAGTGTAAATATTCCTTTGCGTTACAGAAAAGCCCATCACTCAACAGCCCCAAAACCGTTGGTTTGGACACTTGTGTTGGAGCTTTAGTCTTATATATTTTCTTTAAATGAGATAATAAAGTAGAAATATAACATTCTAATACAAATGTTTAAACTATTAGCGCTTTCCACCACGGTGCTCGACAACTAGAGAATTCCTCTATAGATTGTGAAAGAGCATCTATTTGTATTTTCGATTTAGCTTCCATGACTGGATGCAATTTTGCTTCCAAGTGTAAGATAACTAGCTAGATAGATAGGAAAGTATATCAGATGTGAATGTTGTAGCAATATATTGTTATATGACGAACTAGTTGTTATAGTTAAATTTCTTATTCCTGTGGGGCTCGTCTGTGTACTTATGATGATAATCCTTGAGTCTTCAGTATTGAGAAGTCTTTTTCTATATACGATGCAAATTTAAATTTCAAGTAGTTATTGTTCTTCGATATAGTTTATGGCTCGATATGCTTGATTTTTTTCTTGTAAATGATTGTATTTTAAATTGATTTAAAAAATATATATTATGTACTGTTCTACCGACCTACTTTTATACTATGCTTGGCTTAAAAAATTTAGTGAGAAAAGAAAAATATTACAGAAAAGAACAAGAAAAGAAAAAAATATAAAATTTCAAATTTGTTTGGTTAAAAAAAATAATAGAGGAAGGAATAGAGAAAAGAGGGGTGATGAATGTGTTGGAAAATAAAAAAGAGTTTCAATAGGCTTTTCCTTCATTTTTTTATCATTTTGTGAGGAAAGTTCATTTTCCTTAAATACAATATATTTTTTCCTAAATTTTTTTTTTAATATTTTCTTTACCAATCAAATAAATAAAAATATTTTTCTTAGAATTTTCTTTTCTTTTCCTCACCTAAATCCATGAGCCAAACATAGTGGTAGGGCGGCAGATATGGACGAGGACATGGTGAAAGTGGAAACATGTGAAAAGGAAATTTAAGATAAAGTGCTTTTGGTGGAAGCCTTTTTCACCGTTAATTTTGCCGGTTAAAGGCACTACACTTGAATTTTACCGTTCCACTGAGTGAATTATATTTGATTTGTTTCAATATAGATAATATAATTTCTTTCATAATATTTTAATGCATGTTTATTTAAAAATTAAACAAATTATATTTTATTTATATAATTTTGCATTCATTGTTCTTTTTAGTTGCTAAGCAACTAATGACAAAAACAAAATTAAAAGAAAATGCTCCTAAAATTAAAGTCAGAAATTAGCAAGTTATCCATCCCTATTTCATTATATATTTTTTTAGATACTTCTTTTAGAATAACATAATGCAAGTTATGTTATTGAATGTGAAAAGTATTATAACAATCGAGGACTTCAATATTGAAAAAGAAAAGTATATGATGACCTTTATTTATTTTTGTAGTATAGTTTAAATTTATATTTCTAGCATAATCTTTCATTTGTTTTTTTTATTAAATAAATATTATTTTAGAAATTCTATAAAAATAATATGTTGACTCTTAACCATGTTACTATTTGATTTATTACATTGTTTTTAAGTATTGCATTAAATTAAATGGTTAAAAGTGAAAATTTAAATCTATATATATGCAGGACATGTTGCACTTTTCTCTCAAAGTAGGGACAAATTGCAATTAGCCCTATATAGTATATACCGGGCCAATTATCTAAATCTGCTTTAATTTCAAATTAAAATTATTCGTATGATGAATGAAAGATATGGTATTTTAATTGTTGTACGAATAAGGAAATAAATGACTGATAACAAGATCATACATAATTTGAATTATTTGGTAAATATTTTTCTAAGAGAACAAAAAAGAAATATAATAATTATCTTTCAATTTAATAGGTGTTTTAGTCCATTACTAATTAATTGATGAAAAGTTTAATATATAGAGCATTTATTTTGTATGGTGTATTGTGGGCAAAATTTTATTTTCCGTAATATAACTTTGTCTAACTTGTATTTTTGCCCTATAACTTACAAAATTATAATTTTAGTTCTATAAGTATTTAAAAATTTGTCATTTTTAGTCCTCCAGCAAACAACCCACCGGAAAAGGCTGTCGTGGCTCGCCGGAGTGTGCCAATTTGGAGTGTTTGCTGTGTTGGACTGCCTAGTAGACATATTTTGTCTTTTTTCTTGCTTAGTTGGCAACATGCATATCTTTTGTCATTTTTTTAATTTCAAATATATGATAGAGTTTGTATATATAAACACGTATATAGAGACATATGTTTAGATGTACACACCTGTATATACATATATGTTTATATAAATATATATTTACATATAATTTATCATTATTCACAGTATAATTTTAAATTTCAAGCATATGCTGTAATTTATATAACACATATATATATATACATATCATATATAAACCGGTATATTTATATAAATATATATATTGATGAGGGTAAAAACTGTATGTAATTGAATTCGTGTAGATTCTGGGGGTGTCAACCTATCTGGTCGAGTAGCTAGTTTCTGGGTCGAGTCCTGCAATCACGAGCAAACGTCAGGCTAACCGAGGTGCCCCCAGTTATGGCACTCTGACGCTCAAGTCAGTATTAGAACTACCAGATAAGATGAGCAGTAGAGTGCGGGCTTTGTATTATAGAATGGCATACCTTTTGTGAGCATGGAATGTGGGTATTTATAGCCTTCCCTTGGTGAGGAATTTGTCTGAGATACCCTTTGCATCCAGAAAAGGCTCTTGTCCTTGCATGAGGAGCTTTAGGCCATCCCCCATTTATGTACTATTCCATGTGGCTTCATCTCCAGGTTTCATGCGCAGAATAATACACTAGAGGTGTGCCTTCTGCCTGATGCAACAATAGAGGGGTACTGGGACGGCACGCACTATTAATGCGGAGGCATGCCGCCTGTCAAGGCATGTAATGCGGCAAAGAAGGGATCCTGCAACGTGTTGACCTTTCTGGTCGGCGTTGGAGTCGACCTCAAGATGGCGTTGACGACCGTAGGAAGAGGCAGGCAAACATTATGGTTGAGCGGGCCAAGCCTCCGACTCCAGCCCGCGGCCTAGTCAAACAACATCTGTGTTGCCCAGTGCGTCGTCTAAAGAGAGATGTGGAGGTCGACTGAGGTCGAAAATGTGATTGGGCCCCGAGGATGATATGGGCATGTTGCTACACACTTGGGTCTGCGATCTTTGGGCTGGGCTTATTGGGCCATCCCATATCAAGAGTCCCCCCATTCCCTAATTCTGAACGAGGTGATCGATGAGAAGGATTGGCGAGTATTTTGCAATGAAGACACGAGTGTGAGTCAATGAGGGTTTTTTAAAATTCGACCTGGGTTAGCGCATTTAATGCGCCGATTACATCGTGCTAGGTGTAGCGTCCGATGGCAATTACGCCATTATTACAAACGTTTGGGTTTCCCGCGCTCAAATGCCTATAAATAGGTACGATTAAAGTCTTCATTTTTACTTTTACCGCTCTACATTTGGTTGAATTTTGAGCCAACTACTTTTTCTGCAATTGCTTTGTGCCTTAAACTTCGTCGAAATCGAGTAAGTCTTTTCCTCAGTTTTATTCGAGTTGCTCATTTGTTTGAGAAATGCAACATTTATCTACTTCTAAGGGTAGCCAAGGGGGGATAATGAGGCCACTCATTTTGATCAGTTATGGGGATTGACAAATAAGTCAAGTAGCTCATCTAGCAATAGCTCGAGCTCCAGTAGCTTGAGCAGCGAACGTGCTGCTGGAGGAGGTGATGCTAGGCAAAGTCAGGCCCCAGTGTCGCGTGGTCGACTATTCACCCCTAATCACTATATTGAGATAGTATCTACGATAACCCCTGTCGATTTGGCAAGCATTAGGCAAGTATATTATGTCCCCGAGGAGTATGAGTTGATAGTACCCAGATCGCATGATAGAATGCATCGACCCCTGATTGGGTATATAACTGTGTTCGAAGATGCCTTTTGATGCTGTCTTAGGTTTCCCTTAGCTAGACCTATAGCCGAACTGCTTAGGGGTTTAGAAGTATGTAAAACCTAGCTGCTGCCAAACTGCTTCTCAACCATATACAGCTTTGTCGTTTTAATGCACTTATTCGACCAGCCTACCACCTTCGCAAATTTTTCCAACCTTTTCACCTATCGATGTCCCAAAAGTTGGGTAGCACCGATGAGGTAGGTTTTAATTACCTCACTACTCAACCTCATCGAAAATTTTCTTATCACCCCAGCCTTTTTCTATAGGCAGGGGTGGAAAAAACATTATCTATATGTTTGAGTGGCTAAGGGCTTTAATATCCTGAGGGGATAGTGCATGGGGCATGTCGAGATGCCGGCCTGGCCCAACACCTTCATCCAAGACTTGGTCAAGTTTGGTCAGGTGGAGGCCTCGGTGTTTATCAAGGAAAGGAGTTTGGTGTTAGGTAGCTTATTGCCAGCTCAGTTGGACTTGCCAGTAGGCAATCGACTCGGTAGCTAGTACTGTCGATTCTTAATTTGCTTGTTTATTTGCCATCTTTTTTGTTCGATTCTGATCATTTGTTGTTGGTGTTTTTGGCAGATCAGGACGAGATAATGAACCACTCAAGAGCAAAAGCTTTCAGAGGAACGAGCAACATCACCTAGCTGTAATGGTGCGATGAGGGGCCACTCTGGTCGAGGTGGCGCAGCCTGAGGCCATGACACCATCACCGTCGCCCACTCCGTTGCTAGCTCGGCCTGTGGCGACTACTGGGAGCAACCCAGCGGGTTGAGGGAAGAGGCCGATGGTCGAGCAGGCTGGACCTACTCTGAAGAGAACAGCAATCGAGAAGGGTAAAGGAAAAGATATAGGGTCGAGCCAGCCCATTGGATACGACTTGTTTGGTCAGTATAGGGACGACGTGCTGTTCCATTTGCCTAAGCTCCCATCACCCTGGTTTAGGACGGAGCTGAGCATGGCCGTGCACAACTTGTACTTGATGGAGATAGCAAGGTCGATCGGGGTCGCTCCTATAAAGGTGATGATAACCGAGTTGTTTGCGTCCGACCAAAAAAAACTCACGGGGTTAAGCTAGGATGCTGCACTCAGAGCTCTAGCTTATCACTCTAACATGGTAAGGATCTCGTCGATAAGTTTGTCTCGTCGGACTTTTATTTCATGGTCAAGTATCGTTCACTCATTATGAATTATTACTTTTCAGGTGAGCCAGCTGAGCTACCATTTTTACAAGAGGTCAGAGCTGGCCCTAGCAGACCGTGAGCATCTATAGGAGGGTGGGGACTTAGAGATACTGAAGGCTCAGCTCGAGTCTTCATAGACGAGGGTTGAGTAGCTAAATAGAGAGGCCGAAGAGCTTAACAGCCAGCTCCAATTGAAGGATAGTCAGTTGGTTGCTGCCATTACTGAGAAGACAAAGATGGATGAGCTATTAAACCAGGCTAGGATGGATGTACAGTGTGGTTATAAGTCTAGTCAGATAGCCGGGCAGAATGCGGCGATCCAGGAGGCTCGAGCTGAATTCTAGAGGAAGCTGCCTTTAATGCAGCACGAGGCTATGCAGCAGTTCATGTTGTGCTCGACATTCCAGGATGCTAGTGTTATCTTTTCCTTGGATGACGCTAAGAATGCGTTCGACAAAGTGATCAAGCAGCTGGAGTATTTGGGCTATGCTTTTCGAGTGGAGGATAAAGATCGCATTAGCCCCATCCTGGATGAGTAGCTGCAGATGTATCCGAAGGCCGACGAGGCTGACGAGGAAGCTGTGGAGACCCCTGTACTCGAGGGAACCGCAGAGGGCGGCCAAAGTGATGAAAAAGTCGAATGGGGTGGCGAAAGAGTTCGCCCTTGCAAACGAGTTTGCATTCGAGATTCACAACAGTATAGTCAACACCGCTGAGTATCTCTCACCTGTCGAAGGTGAATTCTTGGCCGACGAGGCAGGGCCTTCTCAACTAACGACTGTTGTTGTTCCCTTTACTACTGCTATGCCCGAGCTAGGGATGAATAACCCCATGGTGGTCCCTATCTCTTTGAGCGATGAACTCGATCAGGCGATTGGGGAGGGTGCTCGAAATGCGCCTGCTGAGGGCGTGGGGTCGAGTAACCACTAAGCTCTATGTTGTTCATGTTTGGTCACCCTGCGAGGCGTTGTTCCTTTCATGTATGTGTTTTTTTTAAGCAAGTAATCGAAGATATTGGTTTGGAATGAAATGCTTTCTGCTTGACGATGCGTATTGATCTTTACTTTGGTTTTAGCATTTTCGTTCTTGTCAAATATTTATTATTTTTGAGCAAACAATTCGAACTGATATAGTGTGGGCCTAAAAACAATGGAATTAATCCAAGACACTCATTGACCCTTGCTGTTGATTCTGTGGTGCCATATTTTTGGTAAAATAAAATGCTTTGTCGAACTAATCATATTGACTTAACACATCGTACTCAACGGCATGGTCGAGTTTTACTTATTATTCTTTGATTTGGATTGTACATCTTTGATTTAGGGGTTTGAAGCCTGCCTAGCTGACTTTAGGGTCTACTTTGAGTGACCAACTCGTTTATTACCGTGGCTGAAAAGCCTTAATCTTGGCAGCTGGAAGCTTGCTTAGTTGACTTTGAGGTCGACTATAAACAATTAATTTGTTTATTTGATTTTGGCTGGAGATCCTTGAGTTGGCGACTTGAAACCTGCTCAGTCAACTTCAGGGTCGACTTAGAAATGATCAATGTATTTATTTGGACTTAGCTGAAGAGCCTAAAGTTGGAGGCTTGAAGCCTACTCGGTTAGATTTGGGATCGATTTTGGGTGTTGTGAGCAGTTATTTGTAGAAAGTGTCAAAAATTTCATTTTAATAAAGGAATACAACGGAGTCCAATGGTCTCTTTATACATAGAACTTCTTTAGATTTATAGCATTCCAAGGTCGTGGTTGTTCGTTGCCGTGGAGGTCTGCTAGTCGATATGCGTTATACTTTAACACCTTAACCACGGGGTATGGTCTCTCCTATCTCGGCTTGAGTTTTCCTACATTCCTTGACACCTCAACTCTCTTGAGGACAAGATCTTTGATTTTGAAGCTATGTGGTCAAACTACTTTGTTGTGACGTTCTGTCATTTTTTATCTATACCGCTGCATCGTGTTGTAAGCTTTGTGCCGCATTTCATCGATGGTTTCCAAGTCGAGTGTCTTTTCGGATATATTTCTAACTGGGTTATAATGGATTACCCGAGTTGTGTGCTATATTAGCTCATATGGGATGACAGCTTCGGTATCGTAGACTAAACTATAGAGACTATGACTAGTGCTTATTCGTAGGTTCATTCTGTATACCCATAGCACCCCAAGGAGGTCGTCCGCCCAACTTGGTCCTGTTCCTTCTAGTCGAGCCTTGAGATGGCAAGGACTATTCTGTTCGTGACCTCCGTCTGACCATTAGCCTAGGGGTTTCCAACTGAAGTAAAGTGTTAGTTGATCCCTAAAGCTTCGCACTAATTCCTTGTGTTATGGCTCTGGAATTGGGTTCCATTAATTGAGATCAGAATTTTAGGTAAACTAAAGTGACAAACGATGTTCTTCCAAATGAAACTCTTGATGGTTGTACTAGCTATTTTGGGAATTGCTTCTGCCTCGACCTACTTAGTAAAGTATTGGATCGCAACAATGATGAATTTTCATTAGCCTAATGTCTTTGGTAAGGAGCCGAGTATGTCGATACCCTATTGATTGAATGGTCACACAATCTCCACATTTATCATTGACGCTGCTGGTTGGTATGGTATATTTGAGTGGAACTGGCAGGATGGATACTTTCTAGCGAAGTCGACAGAGTCTTTTAACAATGTGGGCCAGGAGTACCCATATCGAATAACTTTATGTGCAAGAGATCGATCTCCAAAATGATTTCCATAAATGCCTGCGTGGATTTCATGAAGGACTTCATGTGCTTGGTTGGGCATTAAGCATCTCAAGGGTAGTCCGGATACCGATCTCCTATAAAGCTATCCATATTCGTCAAGGGAAAAATTGGCTGCTTGACCTCTGAGCCTACATGCCTCCTTTTTGTCTTCGGGGACGGTCCCTTGGCTTAGGTAGAGCTTGATTAGGTCTTGCCAAGAGGTAGGTGTTTCTTCGATGTTCCCCATCATGTTCTAGTCGTGAATATTTATAGAGGGTTTGCTAGCGACCAGAAATGTTATTGCCCTTTCTCTGGTTCCTCTCGTCGAGCTTGCAAACTTGGAGAGGGCGTTGGCCCGCTCATTTTCTGATCGGGGTACCTGGCCGAGGGTGAAACTTTTGTATGACTGTTGTAATTTTTTTACCTCGGCCAGGTACTAACTCATCTTGGTCTCTTTGGCCTCAAAGTTCTCTTCAACCTGTTCTGCGACCAACTGAGAATCTGTGATCGCCACTAGTTGCTTGACGCCATGAGTTGTTGCCATGTTCATGCTGATTACGAGGGCTTCATATTCTACCTCATTATTGGTGATTGGGAAGTTGAGTTTGATTGCGAAATCATATTCCTCTGCGATTAGGGAGCGGAGTGAGACACCAATTCCACCTCCTGAGCTGGTTGCTAATCCATCGACATGTAATGTCTATACAGAGAAGTTCTGGTCACATCTGCTAGGGAGGTCAAACCTCTCGGCAACAAAATCAGCTAGAACCTTTGCTTTTATGGCGGTCCATGGTTGGAATGTGATGTCGAATTCCCCAAGATCGATGGCCCATTTGGTCAGCCTTTCTGATGTGTCTGGCTTTAACACCACTTATTTCAAAGGTTGATTTGTCATCACTATGATCACATGAGACTGGAAGTAAGGTCATAGCTTTTGTGCTGCAGTAACCAGAGCGAGGGCGAACTTCTCAATTTTCAAATAATTGTGCTCGGACCCCTATAGCACTTTACTGCAATAATAAATGGGTCAATGAATTTTATCTCTCGTTGAGACCAAGACTGAGCTGATCGAGGCGGTAGACATGGCTAGGTAGAGATGTAGAACTTTCCCTGACTCATGTTTGGTAAGCATAGGTGGTGATGAGAGGTATGTCTTGAGATCGACTAGAGCTTAGTCGTATTGCTCCATCCATTGGAATTCCAATCTTTTTGCATTCTTGAGTATTTTGAAGAAGGGAAGCCTCTTGTTGGCTAGTCTTGCAATGAACCTACCAAGGGTTATTATTCTGCCAACCAAGCGCTATACGTCCTAAACTGTTTGGGGCTGGGCGATATCCAAAATTGCTTGGATCTTCTATGAGTTCGCTTCGATCCCTCTTTGACTAACCATGTAATGCAAGAACTTGCCTCATCGAACTCTAAAGGTACACTTGTTGGGGTTTAGTTTCATACCGAATGCCCGTAGTATCAAAACGGTATGGTCGAGGTCAATTAGGTGACCCTTAGCTTTTTCTGTCTTTACAATCACGCCGTCGACGTAAACTTCCATAGACTTCCTAATCTCATTCTTGAATATGAAGTTTACTAACCTTTGGTAAGTTGTTCCGGCATTTTTTAGCCCAAAAGGCATGACCAAGAAATAATATACACCATTGGGGACGACGAAAGAGGTCTTGTCCTTGTCTTTGGGTGCCATGAATATGTGGTAATAGCCTTAAAATGCATCCATCATACTTAATAATTCGCACCTAGTAGTAGAGTCAACTAATAAATCTATACGAGATAGGGGATAAGGATGTTTAGGTCAAGCTTTATTTAAATCCGTGAAGTCATTACACATACGCCACTTTCCCTCATTCTTGGAGACAAGTACAACATTGTAAAGCCAAGAGGGATATTAAATTTCTACAATATATCCTACATCTAAGAGTTTGTTGACGTCCTCATCGATAATCTGGGATCTTTTGGCATTGAAAGTCCTCATCTTCTACTTAACTGGCTTATACGAGGGGTCCACATTGAGGCGATGGACAATGACACTAGGGTCAATTCCTTAGAGATCGAAAGCTTTCCATGCAAACACATCAATGTTTCTTTGGAAGAAATTGACCATATGACACTCTATGTGATGGTCCATATCGTTTCCTATCCGAGTAGTCTTATCGGGGTTTTTGGGCTCCAGCTCGATTATTTTGAACTCACCGACGGGTTCGAGCCTGGTGTTTTTGAGTTTGCACTTCTTGACCTGCTATCCCTCATCGGGTTCTGCTACTGGGGGGTCTCCCCAAGGTTAGGTCGAGTCTTTTGCACAATAGCTTCGACCGAAATGGTATAGCATCGCCAGGCTTCTTTAACGTTGTACAAGAGGTTCGCAGTGCTAGCATAGGTCGGGAAGTTGACCTTCATATGGTAGGTCGAAATTACTGCATGAAAATCGTTCAAGGCCAGTCGTCCTATAATGACATTGTATGCAAGAGGTACGTCAACAATTAGGTAGCTAATCATGAGGGTCCTTCTCCTTAGAACTTCTCCGAATGATGTGGAGAGGTTGATGGATCCCTTGAGTATGATTTCTATTCCGCTAAACCTAACTAGTGGGGTTCTAACGGGCTCAAACTTGAGTTTTCCCAGCTGCATCCTCTGGAGGGTCGACAAAAATATGATGTTTGCGGAGCTGCCGTTGTCGACCAGTATTTTTCTTACCTTAAAGTTTGCTATTTCCATGGATACGACCAGAGGGCAATCTAGGTTGCAGTCCGGTCATATATCAAGGACCCTTGATATATGAAAGGTCAAAGTCTGAAAAAGAAATTGGTTCTGTGCTCGTGGACAACTGGTAGACTATTTTGACCTTAAAGGATTTGGTCGATTCTAACCTGTGTTGGTTCTGCCTCTTGGTCAATTTGGAGTCTCCACTAGTGGGGCCACCTATGATGGTGTCGATGACCCTTCTGATTTGTGGGTAGGGATCGTAGGTAGGTTTCTTTCCTTTGTCCTCATTCCTTGGGCTGGCCGACCATTTTCTTCAGAGAGTCTGGTTGATCACCCTTAGCTCCCATCTCGCACTTTCATCGAAAAACTTCTTGAGGTGGCCTTGCCTGATCATCCTCTCGATTTTATCATGGAGGTTGAAGTAGCCCTCCGTGTCACGCCCTCTTTGCCGATAAAAGTGACAATACTTGTTAGACCTCTTCATTGCTTCAGTCTCCGTTAGCTTCCTGGGTCTCTTTAAGAGATTGTCGTGTTCGATGGAAAATTGAATCTCTTTCGTTGTGAGGTTGAGAGGCATGTAATCATGGAAACGTTTGATGGGAGACCGACGACCATCCTTTCGTTGGCAGTTGTCGTTTCTCTTTGCCTTTCTCTTCTCGACCTCTGAGTTCCTGTATTTCAATTTATTTATATCATCTTGTGTCATATACCTTTGCACGAGGTCAAGCAATTTTTCCATCAATCTGGGCCTTTCCCTGACCAGAGCATTGACACACTCCTTATGACGGAGGCCCAAAAAGAGCATATCGATCAGGAACTCGATTCGCGGACTGTCAATTTTCAGGACTTCGGTACTGAATTTGGTGAAAAAGTCACGTAGAGACTCCCCTTCGTCTTGCTTGACTGTGTGCAGGTGAGTGTGCGGGAGCTTTGCTTTTCTCCGACTGGCAAATTGGTGCAGAAACGTATCACATAGCTGGTCATACGAGTAAATCGACGTCGATTCGAGCTTGACAAACCAATCCAACGCTATGCCCTAGAAAGTAGTCACCAACTTCTTTGCGTGGATGTATTCTTGTGGCCATATAGCTGTATTATATGCTCGAACTGAAGGAGATGCTCGTTAGGGTTCAACAAACCGTCATATCGAGGTAAACCTGTCGGGACCTTGGCATCGACAGCTATTCGCTCCTCAATAATTTCTTAGATAAAGGGCGATTCTCTCTCACATCGAAAATGGGGAACGCCTTCATGGTATATGTTCCTATCAGTGTTCTTCCTCGATATTTTCTCGAGATACCTATTCAGCTATTGCACCAAGTGAGATACCTCATCCCATTTTTCTCTATCAGCTTGGGATGCATTTCTATACAGATGGGGTCTTGAGCGCTCGACCCTATCATGCTGCAGGGCTTGAAGGGGTCGAACGCCATGGTCAACCGAATTCGCCACTTCTTAGCAGGGGGCTAGCCGGGCCATTTCCCTAGGAAGATGCCCTGGATTGGTTTCTCGCTTGGAAAGAGGTCTGGACTTTGGTCGGCCATGATTCTCTCTGGGAAATCTCTCTTTCGGGGGAGCTAGTTGCAGAGTAGGTTGGCTACTAGTTCTGGTTGGACGGCATGTCGATTCAGGGCAGTGGAGAGTTGAGAAGAAATTTGTGCGGATATCTGCTCACTAATGAGCTGCATTACTTGGGGCATAGTCAGGGTGACCACCTACTCTGGTTGGGTGCTCGATCCTAGCACGCCAAGTTCTTGCTGGGGTTGTGGAGAGGGAGTAGCAGACTGGTGTTAACCATTTTTCGATAGCAGACTCAAGTTCCCACAAACAATGCCAAATGATGAGAAAAACTATATGTATCTGAACTTGTGTAGATTCTAGGGGTGTCGACCTGTCTGATCGAGTAGCTGGTTTTAAGGCCGAGTCCTGCGAACACGAGCAAACGTTAGGCTAACCAAAGTGCCCCCAACTATGGCACTCCAATGCTCAAGTCAGTATTAGAACGACCAAATAAGATGAGCAGTAGAGTGAGGGCTTTGTAGTATAGAATTACATACCTTTTGTGAGCCTAAAATGTAGGTATTTATAGCCTTCCCTAGGTGAGGGATTTGTCTGAGATGCCCTTTGTATGCAGAAAAGGTTCTTGTCTTTTCATGAGGGGCTTTAGGTCATATTCCATTTCTGTACTATTCCAGGTGGTTTCATCTCCAGGTTTCATGGGTAGAATAGTACACTGGAGGCATGCCTCTTGCCTGACGCTGCAGTAGGGGGTACTGGGGCGACACACACCATTAATGCGGAGGCATGCCGCCTGTCAAGGCATATAATGCGGCAAAGAAGGGATCCTACAACATGCCGACCTCTTTGGTCGACGTTGGAGTCAACCTCAGGTGTGAGAGGTCGACAACGTGGTTGGGCCCCAAGGATGATATGGGCCTATTGGTATACACTTGGGTCTGTGGTTCTAGGTTGGGCTAATTGGGCTATCTCATGTCATATTTATATATATATATATATTATAATTTATGATTATTCACTAATTAAGAAATAAAAATCTAACCTACCATATTAGCAATATAATTTAACTTAATTAAGTTTCAAATGTATGACATAATTTATATGACACACATATATATACACATATTATATATAAAATGATATATTTATATAAATATAATTATAACTTAAGATTATTCACTAATTAAAAAATAAAAATCTAATATACTATATTAACAATAAAATTTTAACTTACATAATTAAAATAATTTAATTAATTTTATATACGAATTAAAAAAATTAATAAAAAGTAAAAAACCAAAAAGAAGAAAAAAAAAAAAAAGTCTTGGCCTCCCCCACCAACCCTCCACCCACCGTGTGGTTGTCATGCCGGTGGCAAGCCTACCCAGCCGTTGACCATGGCCGCCGCCTGGCCTGTTGCCAGCCCACCCAAATCTGGGTAGGCAACCTCACATGGCCATGGCAGACCTATCCAGAGGGCGCTAGCCGCCTGGCTCATGGCTGCCATGGCCAACTGGCCATAGCTATGGCAGCCTAACGGCAGGGCAGGGCAGGGAGTTGGGGGTGGGGGGGACTGTTTGGGGCATGTGGTAATGTATGTGTGTATATATATAGGCATATATGTATATATAAATGTCTATATTTATATGAATAAATATATATCTAGTTGGCAGATCACATGCAGGAGCCATGTCAGCTGGGTTTTTACCAACATGAAAAAAAATTCAAAATTAGCACACTCCGGCAAGCCATGCTAGCTTTTTCTAGTGGGTTTTTCGCTAGAGGACTAAAAGTGACAAATTTTTAAATATTTATAGGATTAAAATTGTAATTTTGTAAGTTATAAGGCAAAAACACAAGTTAGACAAAGTTATAGGACGAAAAATAAAATTTTGCCGTGAATATCAATTCTCTTTCTAATAGGACAGGATGATATTAATACTTTTTTTTTTAATTCAACGATTTTTCCCAGGTCATTTTCTATTTTTAAGGAATTAATTTTATTTAAACCGAGAAAATAGTCGTCCTCTAGATTTATGTTTCATTTAGGACCAAACAAAAAAAAAAAAAAATGCAAAATTTTAAAATTAGTTTGTAGTTATGCCCTACTGACAAAAATTGACTTTAACTTTTTGAATTAAAAAATTGATACACTACCTTTAAAATTTTGACAATTTAAAAACAAATTGGGTTTGAATTTCCATTGCGGGCTACCCGTGCCTATGTTAGTGCTGCCAGCTAATTTCCATTACGCACCCATATGTACATACACGAGTGCACAGATATTGAAATTACAATGGCCTGGGTGGAGTACAATGCCTTCACATCGTTCAATAATTAAGAATGTAGGTGGGTAATTTCAATTGTAAGATTTTGATCGGTCGAATGCATTATATTTTTATATGTAATAAAAAATATCATTGAAATCATATAATTTCTTTATTTTAACTGTTAACATGACATCACATGATAGAGGATTCATAAATATCTCCCCTATAAAAACCCACTCATCTCAACGTACAAATCATATATTTTCGGATATATAATATCAAAAAGGTACCCTATTTATCTGATCTTGCACAACCTCGATATATATATATATATATATATATAGCAGTTTCTAAAAAATATACATCAATTTGAGAAAGATGGCTTCCAAGAAAAACACATCATCAATTGCTCTCTTTCTATTTATAAATCTTCTGCTTTTCAGTGTTTCCAGCGGTTGTGGAACCTGCCCAGGTCCTAAACCTAAGCCAAAGCCAGGTCCAGGTCCAGGCGAGGGTTATTGCCCTAGAGACGCCCTAAAAGTAGGTGTTTGTGCTGAGTTGCTGGGAGGGTTGATTGGCCTCACAATTGGGACCCCACCAAAAACTCCATGCTGCAGTCTCATCCAAGGTCTGGCCGACCTCGAGGCTGCTGTTTGCCTTTGCACTGCCATCAAAGCCAATGTTTTAGGCATCAACCTTAATATCCCACTTTCTCTTACCTTGCTTCTCAATGTCTGCTCCAAGGAAGTTCCTCAAGGCTTCGTTTGTTCCTAAACTGCTAGTTCTACTATGATTTTGTATACATATATATTAATTCCATCTTGATTAATGCGAGATATATATATATACATATATACATATATATATCTTGCCCTAGCTTTCTTTCAATTATACTGCATTTCTTGTGCCTGTTAACTTGTCGTTTCCTGCTAAATGAAAAGGGGAAAATAATAGTGTTCCATGTATGAGAGCGACCTGCACTTCCGCCAGTCTTGATATTAAAAAAAAAAAATGTTATAGTTCCAGTCTGTAATTTCAAAGTTTTTCAGATTGCAGAATCAAGTATTTTGTTCTTTCAATATGTGTGATTTCTCAATTCTTTATAATGTAATTTGTAATCTTTAAGGCCCATACATGCATGGAAACTTAGCGAATCACGTTACAAACATGACGCCATGTGATCATTCGTTAGTTTTCTTGGAACCCATTTTTCAGAAAAGAGAATATGAAAATAAATACAATAATGAGTGATAAAATCCATTATCGTCATTGATTAAATACGTATTTCATTTCAAAACATTTATTTAACTTGTCACATGAATGACTTTGGTAAGTTTAACAAGGAAAATAATTATAGACAAAATTACTATTGAAAATTAATTTGTGTATAATTAAATAAGTATGATGTGATTAGGTACACAATATATAGTGAATTTAGTGGTAACAAAAGATGTCATATTGAAGTTACAATATTTGTGTTATCATGCATTAATTAAATTGTAAATATACATATATGCCACTAATTTTTTATCAATGATAATTTAGATATAATTCTTGTTACTGTAATATTTCGTTTGTGAATATCATTACAGCAATAAAATTAGAATAAAATTATTTAATTAATTTATATAATTAGTGATAATTTTTGGACTAAATATCATTTAAAATTTCAATAATATTTATTTTATTTTCATTTGGTTTGGTCTGAGCCAATTACATAGAAAGCTTAAGTTTACTTGTCTATAATATTTTTGAGTTTGGACGAACAAAACTTAAAATAAATTAATTTGCTCTTTAATTAAGCAGTTGTTTCCAACGCTTTGTTTGATTCTTGAGAATTTTAATGACGAGAACACTATAAGAAATATATTCTCTGAATTCAAGTTTGAAAATCTAACTGGGAAAATTGGGCGTTTTACTATTTCTTGGAAGATAAATATTATTTTCACTGAATACTTTTGAGGTTTAGGTAGTTCAATTTTTAGTTGCATTGAACTGAATGATTAGTTAGTTCAATGGCATTACTCCCACACATATAAATGTGACGTTTGAAATTTAAAATCGAATAAATCTTTAATGTGCATTTGTATAAATAAAATAATAAACTATTTTATACTTTTGCCTTAATTGGATAGAGATAACCATTCGTTATTACGAGAAATAATTTGGTCCATTGGCATCTTTCAAGATGATCATTTAATACATGAAATTAAGTATATTATAGTGCACGTACCATGATTAAAATTAAACAAAATTCTATGGATAAAAAACGGAAATTTTCATCATTCTAATAAAAAGAAAAAAAAAATTAAATTACGTTCGATTTTGGTGAGCAGAAAGCAAATGTGTTAAGATAATTACCGCTTATTCTTGTTTTATCATATCCGTCTACCATTTTCAAAATTAATAAATTTATTTTGTTAAGTAGGATCACTTTTTACTAACTTAAAATAATTAAAATTGTTAATTAATAAATAAAAAATTCCTATTCTTTTGAAGTGATGAACCTACGAAAAAACTAAACAGTAGTTTTCCATCTCATCATAATTTATTGTATTGATGTAAAGAACATAATGAGGCGCACAACAAAATAAAATAATAGTTTCTCATCCAAATTACCTATCCATTTTTTACGCAGAAAAATCAATAAGAAACATAAATTTTATTTTCACACGTACGAAAATGTAAAAAGTAATAAAAAACTTAAATTATATGAAACCAGCTATAAGTATCAATGTTAAGTTATATAGATCTCCAAAAAATCAAAATTTCCTGACTATAAAGCCAAAACAAGTTTCTCATTTTTCTTTTCTGTTAGAAAAAGATGGCGATAAGTCACAAATAGAATATTTTTTCATTGATTAATTAAAGAACTAAAAATATTTCACAGAGAGCAAATAGATAAAGTAACAGTTAACTAAAGGATGTGCTAAAGGAACATTTAGGGAATACAATAATACCTTCGAAAGAAAATTGTTATTTCACCCAAAAAAAAAAGAAAAAAAGAAAAGATGAACGTACAGCATGACCCATTGCCCAATTAATATTAAGTAGCTAGTTTAATTGAATTCAATACAGAGATTTTATTGAGAGTTTGAAAAATAAAACTTTTGAGTATGTTTTCAACATTTATGAAAATTAACTATTAAAAGTCAACTGTGTCACACTATTATTTTAATTGAAAGGGTATTTAATAGAAAGGTATGCTAAGTTTGGGTGCTGCAAAAAGAAAATAACAATGATAATTAAATTTGAAACTAATGAAATTGCTTTTAATATCCAAAATTGGAAAAAGAGGGAAAGAAAAAAAAAAGAAAAAAAAGAAAACATTTTTGGTTTTCGAGATCGAGGGACTAGAAAGTAAAGACAGAAACTTCAATTAGTCAAGAATTAGGGTAAATTGCATTTTTTGTCCCACAACTTAGGCCGTTTTCGATTTTGGTCCCATTCTTTTGTACTTTCTCACATTGCATTCCATAAGTCCATTTTTTTTCTCAATTTAAGTCCTAAAAGGGGGTTCCGTCCAATAATTAATGGAGAAGTCACGTGTCTGTTAAAATTGTTGCTTTTTTGGTCCCATAAGTTAGGCTTGTTTACATTTTTGGTCCTAACGATAGCTCCAATAATTTTTTTTTGAAGTTTTAACAAATTTTCTTCGCTACATTCAACATCCTATAACCCAAGTATCACATGTCTTGTTCTTTCACACATTTGAGGGTCTTTTTAAACAAAGAAACCACATCTATTATTCATGGTAGCACAACCATGAAACCTCCTATTTGGATTTTCATTTGTCCATGAGGTTTTCAATGAAGACGGTGTGCCACAAAAATAAATGGCACCTTCACTTGCGGCTATTTTTCTTTCTTATTCTGCAAAAAACTTATTGAAGCTATCGTTGGAACCAAAAATGCAAACAGGCCTAACTTATGGGACCAAGAAAGCAACAATTTTAACGGCCACGTGAGTGGCACGTGACTTCTCCGTTAATTATTGGACGGAACCCTCTTTTAGGACTTAAATTGAGAAAAAAAATGAACTTATGGGATGCAATGTGAGAAAGTGCAAAAGAATGGAACCAAAATCGAAAACAGCCTAAGTTGTGGACCAAAAATGCAATTTACCCCAAGAATTACAACGCAAGACAAAAATTCTCTCTCACTAATTCATGATTTTCTCAATTAGCCGACCATATAGAAAAATAAAATAGTCATAGATGAAAGCAAAAATCCATTGATGATGACAACTCACTAGAATTTAAAAAAAAAAAAAAGTTAATAAATAATATATTAATAGTATATGAATCAGAAAGATCTGGTTGAACTTTAATGTGGAGGCTAATTTTGCAGTAGAAGTCTATTGATGGGCCATGAGAATTTGGAATAATTAATCTGTCTGGCAATATTATTGTCTACAGTACAACCCGTGACTCAGAATTTTGTTGAATGTGATGAAATCTGCACATGGCTTTGGAAAAAGAAGAGAATGAAAATTCATTTCCCATCACTTAAATTAAAAATTGAAGATTCTTAGACCAAATTATCAGCGTAATCTTAGGCAATGTTGGGATAGAAGAATATGTTGATAATAAAATTATGTTTGATTTTATTTTAGAAGAAAAGATATATTTTATTGTAGATGACTTTTTATGTAAGTTTCTGTTTCATTAATGGTGTCACATCAAAATTTTATATTATTACTTGTTATTTTTATAGTGATCATATAATAATTAGAAAATATATATTTAATAGATATTAAGCTAATGATTGAAAGATATAAATATATATTTTTTATTGATGTCATGATTTGAAATGATAGAATTTTTTAATATTATTTCAGAGAAAAAGTTCAATTTTGAGAGAAATGTTTGCTTATGTTTGAAAATATTATGGGAGAATGAAACCAAACATTTCTAATATAAAAAGCTTTTATAAAAAGTATTCCAAATTAAAATTTTGTTGGAAAATTTTGAGAAATATATAAAAAAATAAAACTTATTTAGTTTTATTTGGAGAGAGACATTTCTAATATAACTATATTTTTTATTTAAAATTTTGTTCACTAATAGGGCCAATAAATTCTTCTTATTATATGTTGTTATGTTATTGAATAGCAATGAAAAAAATATACATTTATTCAGATATTGATTGAAAGACGTAATCTTATATATATATAATTCCTATTAGTGTAATGACAATATTTTTAAATATATAATAATTAGAACATATATATGTATAATCAATATGATAATTCTTGAAATACTTTAGAGAAAAAGAAAATATATATTGGAGATAAAATTTATTAAATATTTCGTTTAATTTAACTCAAACATTGAGATGGATGCTGTTCCGGTTTTCAATAAATATCATTCAAGGTTCGAGAGTATATATTGGTCCAAAATGCTTAGAGAGCGTTAAAATTATATCATCAAACACAAGTAACTAATATCAAATTTGCAATTGTGTGCGTATAGACATAATAAATTTTTAGATCGGCTGGCTATTTAAAATTGAATAATGGAATTAAATTAAGCAACAAAATTCGAATTTAAATTTCATTAGTGCACATTTCTGAAGAAAAAAGTGTTGCACATGCTAGATTTTGGAAAAAAGCATGTCTCTTGTCTACCATTTTAAGAAAAGAAAAACAAAAAGAGCTATACAATTATAAAAAGAAAAAAAAATTCCTCGCACGTGAAGCATTGTATTAAATATATAATATATCGTGTATCGCAAATATTGAAATTCTTTAAATTAATCAGCAGTGGTTTGCACATAATTTTGATATACATAAAATAATTTTAAAAACCACATGTTATTTGTCTATGTTCTCAAATTTATCATATTAAAAGTTGACATGCATAAAAAAAAATATTTATAAAGTAAAAATCATAAAAAATATTATGAAAATAGTAGTCACACACATTAAGATTTCATAGTTCATTATCAAATAAAAAAAAAAAAAAATTCAAAAGTCATTAAAATATTGAGCTTATCTTGCGGTAAGATAAGTTTTGAATGCATAGTAGTTATCTGGACATGATATAGATTTCATTCAGTGTAGGATAAATAAAAGGTAAATTTAATACATTTAAAATTTGATATCATAATTTTCATTTTAGAGATAAAAACAACTTCTTTTTACGATAGTATAACTCTAACTTCTAAAATGAAGTAAACCGAGTTGATAATTCAATATTGGTGAACCAGAGACATTCTGCTGGATTGATTATAACAGCTTTCAGTTTGTCGAAAGAAAATTGCATTAATTTGAGCAGTATTTGGGATAACGAACTCTTGATTTGTTTATTATATAGCATCAACAAAGGACATGGTTTCGTGAATTGGAGTAATAATATATATGCACAACGGTGGTTATAACATTGATTGGAGTTTTGAAAGCACTCACCATCACAGGTTAGAACTTCCAATAATTATTATTATGCAAATAAAAGTGAGAATTACACCTACTCTTTTGTTATTGGCTAGGTAACCATTCATCGTTGACTTTCATTTGAAGGAATCTATTAAAAAAAAGTTGGACATAAACGACTAATATTCATATACAATAAGATTCATATTATTTTTTGTACAATGAATTTTTTTTCAAATATCAGTTTGGATAAAAGATTCACCTGCAAGCCACTAAATATAGGTGGACTTCAAGTTTTTTATTCGAATTGCTCCCACGCGCTCCCACGATATTATTGGATGATGTCAACATACGGACATCAAATATGCATCCATCTTCTCCGATGTCCATCTTAAAAGGGAGAACCACTTTCATTTGGTGACATCTTCATGTCACTTGTAACCATCATAGTGTCACCTATATACAGTGAGAGAAATTCTTGACATACCAGTAAACTTATTTGATCATCGTTAAGCCCATCAAGTGATAGCTTCATGGAATCGATAGCAACACTACATGGACGATAAACTACAATTGGAGCTTTTCAAGCACCATCTTAGTGTTTCTACCCAATACTTAAATTTGTTGGGTGATCCACATAGATCTCCTCATCCATTTCTCATTTGGATATGCCATTTAAATCATCCAAGATAAACTTAGATGAAAGTGGCGAAAATTAATCTCATTGGTGAATACAAACAAATCTCACCTCTTGGAAAGAATATTTCACTCTTCTTTGAGCTTTACACGTGTCAATTAGCTCATTCACTTTATAACTGACCTTCAGAAACCACATGCTTTCAATGGTCTAGCACCTAGAGGCTAATGAACTAACTCTTAGATTTTAGTCTTGGCTATGAACTAATCTTCTGCTTTACAATACATACACTTTAAATAGCAAGTGAAGTCATAAGTGTCAATCTAAACTTATAAACATCCACAATAAGTGTTCATGAAAGATGCCTACTCAGTCTCATACAGATGATGGAAACACTCCATGTTCACTCCTACTTGTGGAATTTAAGAGTCTCTTTATGAGTGAGATAATCCTATTAATATTACGGTCGTTTCCACTGTCCCTAGTGATTGCTAGATAAGCTTTAAGAAACATCATCCTTGCTAGAAAATGAGAAGCTCCTCAAGGATCTTGCAACTGCATAGTTCAAGATTCCTTCAACTTCATACATGCTATGGTAAATCTTCCTACAAGAAATCATCATTGTGAGACTTAATTATTGTTCTTTCTCCAACATAGTGTTCATCACCTTGTATGACCACACTTTGTTATCATTTTTTTTCCATTTAATTATGCGCATATCAATTTGGGCTTGCTGCCATCTCATAAATCATAAGTTGGAGAATTCATTTTGAGATACATAATTTTCATAATATAGGTTGCAACCAAAAATTACATCTCCTATAGTAAGATAAAATTAATTTGCATCATTAAATCTAGCTTCCAAAAGTGTTTGATTCCTTAATTTTTGCAAACCTATGTAGCTATGAAATATTTGGAATCATTTCTTAACTTAATCTATTATTTTCTCTAGTATTTATCAAAACTAATTAGTGTTGGAATAGTGCCCCGCAAGCCAATCGTGATTGAATGATATTCATTCAAAACAATTAGATTGGCTAGTGAAGTAAATATAAGGATACAATGAAGTCGTGAAATAATTTACATGCCAATCTAATTTAAATCGTGAAATAATTTACATGCCAATCATTCAAAACAATTAGATTGGCATGTAAATTATTTCACTTGTGATACAATCGTGATTGAATGATATTCATTAAATGACCATCTTCATTGTATCCTTATATTTACTTCACTAGCATTTTGTTGAAACCCTTAGATCACACATGACTATGGAACTTGGTCACGCATTGGGTGGTGATCATGAAATAAGTCTTACGATTGCGATTTTAAATCTTTCAAGTTGTAGGATCTTATGACATAGGGCATATAAGATCCGAATAAACTTACACTAACGATGCATGAATCCAAAAGTTGGATATTTCTCTATTTCAAGAGCAAGGCCATATGAGATATGGGTGCATGTTAGTGGGTTTTTGTTAGAGAGCAAGTTCACTAAAGACCTGCTCAGAGAATCCACTAAATAGCTGAAGAGACAAGTCAGCAGTGACAAGTTTTCCAGCTTACACTAGTGTATATAATTAGTCCTTTGACCTGAGGATCTATGATAACTTTGTGTTTAGGTCCTCAAGTTTTGACTCTTCCTTGTCCACTTAGCAGGTTGTTCAATTGAATGTTGGGTATGAGCTACTTAGATAAGGAGGTTTATGAGATCCAATATGGGATCCGACTCCTTATCAATGTGAAGGGAGAGTACATTTTTTATGTATTCTATAATGATCGACTCTAAGAAATTCTTGCACAAGGTAGTATGATAATTTGGAAAAGGAGTTTTCCAAAGATAAGGTCATAAAGGGGAATCAAACATTGAGAATAGAAATATAGAATCAGGCTATTAGGGAGCCGACAAATATCTTACCCTAGGCCTCTTTTGCGAGATAGGAGATGGACGAACCATATTTGCATGGTACATATAGAGATAGAGTGGTTCTCCAAAAGCATTCATTTCTGCCAATTAGTTGGGCTCCATGGGCTTGAGACTAGACATCGACCATGGAGATTGTGTACTCTTAAATTAATAGAGATTAATTGAATTGAGTCATTAGTTTAAAGGAATTTAAACTAATATGAATATTTGATATTCTATATATCACAAAGAGTTGTAGGCCTATGTCCAATGAATGGTAGAACCTAATGGGTCATACATAAAAGCCAATTGCAAATCCTACTTGATAAAGGGGAATTTTCTATGAGTTAGAAAAATTCCTTCATAATCGATTTTGGAGGTAGCTGGTTGATGTAATTTTTAGTCATTTGGCTTGATCAATTTAATTGTTAAATTGATCTAATTAATTTAAGGAGTTAAATTAAGACCAATTAATTAAGGAGTTAATTATTTGGTTCCACATGACTATCAATTAGTCAAGTTAACTTAAGGAGTTAAGTTAACAATTATTAGCTTAAAGAGTTAAGCTAATAGACTTAAGCGTTAAGTTAATGGATAATTTTGGAGGAAAAATTCAAATGAAATGTTCATTTAGTGTGGCATTAGAATTTATTTGGATAACATTTCATGAGATGAAATGAAAATTCCAAATAAAATTCAAATGCACACAAAATTCACCAACTTGAGGAAGGTGTGATGCCACCTTAGCATCACACCATCCTCCCTCTATATATAGATATAGAGTGTGAGAGTGGCAGCCACTAGCATGTGAATTGCAAGCGATCTAGATCTAAGATTAGATTCTCTCATTTTCCCTTCGATTTCCCAACTATTGCCTCATGTGTTGAATCTTCGCTTTTCTTCATCTCCTACCTCCAAATCAATCCTTCATCCTTGCATTTCTTTTCTTTGTTCTCCAACAAAAATTGAGAAGAATTGGATTGTGCATTGGTGTGTGGATCTTATCATTAGAGGCAAGATAATTGAATTGCTAGCCTTTTGTCTGTCCAGGCAGTATATTTGGAGTGTCCATTGGAGACCTTGATGGAACTATTTTGAGGTGAATTTTTTACTGGAGAATCATCAAGATGTTAGTGATCTTTTGGTCCAAGTTTCACTCAATTTTGAGTTCATTTGGTTGGGTAAAAGTTGCTTGAAAACCACTATGCCATTGGGAGGCAGATTCAAGGAGTTGAAATCTTCTTTCTAGTTTCCTTTGATTTTCTAAAAATCAAGGTAATTCTCATTCCAAATCTAAATCTATGGCATGTTTAGATCCCTAGATTCATATGTAGCCTAGTTATTTTACCGTTTTTATGCTTTGATAATTGGATCCTAGTGCTACATATGACTTCAAGTGGTATCAGAGCCTAATTCATGCTATGGTTTTGATTTTTGATTGACTGATTCATGTGGTGGATTGATCAAAATCTCCAAATACTTGATACAACCTATAGATTGAAGTGTTTGGATAATGTTGTATGTCGTTCCTTTTCTTGATGAATTGAAAGCATGCTAATATGTGTTTTAAGTATTAATTCATATGATTAGTATGCTTTAATTCATAGTTGATAATGTTAAATTTTAATTTGGCATTAGTTGATGTTATATGTTGATATAGCATGATAAATTTTGGCCTTAAGCTGTTTTAGTCATTTTTAGATCCAATATGATTGGAGTTTATTGGAGATTTTTGAAGAATATGATTCTTACTTAAACTTATTTTTGGAAGCATGATTAAGCACTTGAAATTTCATTTTTAAAAGGTGTTTTAGATCTGAAATTTTAATTATATTGTGTGATTTAATGTTTAGGAGGTGTACTAAACTTTTTGGTGCACAAAAGATGAACAAAAAACTACTTAACTCGCTCAAAACTATGAAATAGGGCTGCTGCTAGCCATGGCCAGTCATTGGCGAGGTAGTGGGCGCTAGGGGCGTGCCTGCCGCATGGCTGTGGACCCAGGCTGGGTCGGCAGTGGGTAATTTCGATCTAGGGGAGTTTTTAGTGTTATTTTTATTTCCTTTAGTGACCAAATGTGTTTTATTTCACACATAATAGATGCACAAGTGTTGTGCAAGTTTTTAAAATTATGTTTAACATTTTTTATTTCTTTTAAAAACTTGTTAAAGTTAATCTTCAATAATGTTGCGTAATTATTATGCTTTCTCTTGCTTGGCCAATTAATTATTTATGAGATAAGTATTTAATTGTTGGAATTGAATGTCAATTCTAAATTTATTTATTGTTCATTTAATTGTTGAATGAATGATGAATGAATGGGGGTGATCATGAGCCTTTAATATTGATTTTACTTATTTCAAGTTGTTGAAAAGAGTTGTATTAAAGTGCGGCTTGTCTTAATTTTTATCTTGTAAATGTTACTAGAATAGAATTACTAGGACTAAGGATTTCTTTCTCATGTAAATGTTAGAAGGAGCAAAGAAGACCTTTAGAGGCATGACGATCCATGAATGTATGATGATACACTCATGTAATAACTAGATTTAATCAACCAACTTAAAATCAACTAAGTGGTGCACTTATGGCTTTAAGTGCATCACTTGGTTAAGGCTCATGGTCATCCCACCCTAGGAGCATGCTAGGCGCATTTACTTATTTATGCTTTTCATATCCTATTGATGTATGAGATGCATGGTTAGGATATAGAAAACCTAAATAAGAAGATAAAATGGTGAGATCTTTGCTAGGAAGAAAAACCCTCCACTTAGAATATCTAAGTGCTTCCAAATATTAAGTCAAAGTGAATACAAATTGAAAGGAGTTTTAATTAATCCATGCCTTCTACAAATAGTATATGGCATGACAACACTACTATCTTTGTGTGATATACATCCAGATACAGGGGTCACACTTAGAAAGATGTAATCATGTACTTAGCATATGATGCACCTTTGATTTGAGGCTTCCTACACATTATACAGTTAGATACGGGGGATGTTGTGGAGCAATCTTGAATCAAAATTTGATTAGTTGGTTCGACTTAATACCTAGTAATGTAGAAGTCATCTATGTAGGGGATCTACATGAAAAATAAAGCAAAAAATATATCAAGAGTTACATACAAATGTAATTAGCAAAAGTTGATTACCTTTAGATTGTTTGTGGATATACATTCGGATACGGGGGTCCACTTACAAGTCTTAGTGTCTTGATTCTTACTAGAAAATGAGATTTCCCGAATTCTTTTTGGGGGTGAACAATTTGATAAAATAGTGGGAGGAAAACATGCTTGAAAGACTATGAATATGTTTTCAATATCAATATTCAATCATATGATTATACTCTTCTTTTTTGCCTCTTGTAGATTTTCGAATTCTTCAAGAACAAAATGGCTAAGAATCCACTTCACATTATTTTGGAAACTAATAAGCTCATTAGGCCTTATTTTCGCGATTGATTGAGAAACCTCAAGATAGTGCTAGACTCTGAAAAGAGAACCTATGTCCTTGATCAAAGCCCACTGGACACCTTGGGTGATGACGCCACTGATGAGGCCTGTGAATTGTTTACTAAATTTGAAGATGATAATCTACAAGCGAGATACCTCATGATGGCTTCCATGAACAATGAGCTCCCGAAGAATTATGAGCATATGAAACATTCTAGTAAGATCTATGCACACTTACAAGAGTTGTATGATGTTCAAACAAGACACGAAAGGTTCTCTTTATCTAGAGAGCTCTTTAAGTCAAGGATAGTTGAGAGTTCGAGTGTCCATGATCACGACTCAAGATGATTAGACTCATTGAGAAGCTTGGACAACTTGATATGATCATGGACAATGACCTCTACATGGATTTGATCCTACAGTCATTGCCCTTTTTGTTCGACCAATTTGTTATGCACTTTAATATGTCCAAGCAAGAGTTGATAATTAATGAATTGGTGACTGTTTGTGACTGCCGAGGCGATGACGAAAAACGAAAAGTCTTTTATGCTTGCTTCCTCGTCTAAGTCTAGGGGACATAGGGGTCCTAGAAAGGGAGGTAAAAGGGAAAAGAGTTCTTCCTCCAAAAGGAACCAACCCATGAAGAGTTTGGGGGACTCAAGAAAAAGAAAGAGGCTAAGACCGATGCTACTTGTTTCTATTATGGTGAAAGGACCATTGGAAAAGGAATTTCAAACCTTACCTCGCAATCCTTGAGAAAGGTATGTACTTTATTGAAGTGCACTTGACCACTAATTCTTTCTCATAGGTATTTGATACCACGTGTGATTCTCACCTTTGTAATTTGTTACAGGGGATGGAAAGAAAAAAAGGTCTTAATGAAGGGGATATGATTCTCCGCCTAGGAAATATAGCAGGAGTTGCTGCCATAATCTAAGGCGTTGTCAAGTTAGACTTGAGGAATGCTTGCATTGTATTAAATTTTGTTATTGTGTACCCAATCTTGTTAAGAACATTATTTCTATTCCCATTCTTGATAATAAATGATATGTTTTTCTATATCGAATAGGATGTTGAAAGCATTAAAGAATGGTTCTTTAATTGCATAAGGTACATTGAATAGCGAATTATACATACTTGATTCTCAACCTTCATTAATGCACATATGTACAATCAAGTAAAATAAAATTAGATAAGCAAGAAGATGTCATCCTATGGCATGCAAAAATTGGACATATCTCTAAAAATAGGATGAACAAGTCAGAAGCTCTCAAAGCGCTAAATGTTAGTGGCATTGAGGACCTTCTTTCTTGAGAATCTTGTTTTAAAGGAAAAATGAACAAGGCTCATTTTGTGGGACAAACGGAGCAAATCACAAGTCGTTTGGATTTGATTCATACGAATGTTTGTGGCCCGCTAAGAGTTAGTACGAGAGGAGGCTATTCTCACTTCATCACCTTTACCGATGATTATAGTTGGTTTGGACATGTGTATCTTACGAAGTAAAAATATGAAGCCTTTGAAAAGTTCAAAGAGTATAGGAATAAAGTAGAAAACCAAAAGGGACCTAGCATTAAAGCTCTTCGATCAGATCGAGGGGGAGATACTTAAGTACCGAATTCTTAGGTTATCTAAAAGAGAATGGGATTCTCTCTCAATGGACTCCACTGGCACACCCCAACACAATGGAGTAGCCAAGAGAAGAAACCGTACCTTGTTGGACATGGTAAATTCCATGATAAACTTTTTCAATGTATCTATATCATTTTAGAGATACTCCTTAGAAACAGCGGTAAAGTTACTAAATATCGTACCTTCAAAGTTGGTGCCAAAAATGCTGCATGAGATGTGGTATCGCAAAGCATCCTCTTACTATTATATTAAGGTTTTGGGGTCTCCCGCTTACATCAAGCGGTTATTGGGTGAAAAGTTAGATAGCAGATCTACCTTGTGCAAGTTTGTGGGATACCCAAGAGAGTCTTTAGGTTATTACTTTTATGATCCTTCGAAATAAAAGGTGTTTGTTTCAAGGAACGCCTACTTTTTGGAAAAGCAATTTCTATTAGATAGAAACGGCATTATTGTTGAACTTGATGAAGTTCAAGATGATCATCAAATCCCACAAGCGGTGGAAACAAAGAAGTAACAAGAGCCCTATACACAACCTCTTATAAGGTTGGACCGAATTAAGAAGTAACCCCAAAGGTTCGAATTCTTTCATGAGATAGGCCAATTGGATAGTGATCTGAAGACATATGAGGAAGCAATATTGGACATAAACTTGGGACATTGGTTTGAAGCCATGAAATCTGAAATAAACTCCATGTACTCCAACAAAGTATGGACTTTGGTAGATCCACCAAAGAGAATAGTTTTCGTTGGTTGCAAGTGGATCTATAAGCAAAAGATAGGAGTCGATGGAGAGGTAATGGCCTTTAAAGTGCGACTTGTGGCAAAAGGTTACACTTAAAGACCCGGTATTAATTTCGAGGAAACCTTTTCATCGGTTGCAATGCATAAATCTATTCAAATTTTACTTGTCATAGCCGTATATTATGACTATGAGATATGGAAAACGGATGTGAAAACCGTGTTCCTCAACGAAAATATTGAAGAAGAAATTTATATGAATAATAATAAGGTTTTAAATCTAAAGGGAATGAGCAAAAGGTTTGCAAGCTCGAGAGATCCATTAATGGACTCAAACAAGCATCCTAAAGTCTGAACATATGTTTTGATAAGATAGCCAAATCGGTTGGCTTTGTCAAAAATATGTATAAACCTTGTGTGTATAAGAAGGCTAGTGAGAGTAGTATACAGTTTATTGTACTTTATGTCGGTGGCATTCTTCTCATTGGGAATGGTGGAGAAATGTTAGAGTGTACCAAAGTATTGTCATCTACTCAATTCTCCATAAAGGATTTGGGAGAAGCATCCTATGTATTAGGAATACATATCTATAAAGATAGATCAAGTAGGATGCTGGGGCTTTCCCAAACCCCATATATTGACAAGATACTAAAGAGGTTTACTATGGAAGAATCCAAAAGGGGATTCCTCCCTATAGGACATAGCATTCGCCTCTCTTAGTCTATGGCCCCTAAAACTAATGACGAGAGATAAAGAATATCCCACATACCTTATGCATCTGCTATAGAAAGCATAATGTATCCCGTTCAATGTACAAGACCGAATGTGGCACATGCTTTAAATATTACAAGTTGTTGTCAATCCAACCCCAGTGAATGTCACTGGATGGCTGTTAGAACAATCCTTAAGTACTTGAGAAAGACTAAGGACTTGTTGGTATACGACAATAGAGAATTGAAACTCAAGGGATTTTCGCATTCTAGTTTTCAATCTAATGTAGATAACCTAAAATCTACTTTTGAATTTATATTTTGCCTCAATAATGGTGTGGTGAGTTGAAAGAGTTCCAGATAAGACACCACGATTGATTCAACCATAGAGATAGAATATATTGCGGCTTCGGAAGTTGAAAAGAAAGTTATTTGGATGAAAAACTTCTTCCAAGTGTTAGATATAGTGTCTAGCATTGCTGAGCCAGTTGTTGTCTTTTGTGACAACAATGAGGCGGTAGTGCACGCTAAAGAGCCATGATCTCATCAGTGATCAAGCACATTTTGAGGTGATATCATTTGATCTGAGAGATTATTGATAGAGGCGACATTAGAGTTGAGAAAGTTGCCTAACTAAACCCCTATTCCAAAAGGTCTTTTAAGGACATCTTGAGAATATGAGTCTTAAGATTATAGGGAATTGGCTTTAGGACAAGTGAGAGATTGTTGGAATAGTGCCCCACAAGCCAATTAGATTATCATATAAACTATTTTCTTTGTGATACAATCTTGATTGAATGATATTCATTAAATAACCATCTTCATCTTATGCTCATATTTACTTCACTGGCATTTGGTTGAAGCCCTTAGATCACACATGACTAGACTTGGTCATGCACTGGGTGGTGATTATGAAACAAATCTTACATGGTCATGATCTTAAATCTTCCAAGTCGTAGGATCTTATGAGACGGGGCATTTAATATCTGAATAGACTTGCACTAACGATGCATAAATCCAAAAATTGGATATTACTCTGTTTCATGATCAAGGTCATATGAGATATGGGTGCATGTTAATGGGTGCTTGATAGAGAACAAGTTCACTAAAGCTCCCCTGGAGAATCCACTAGATATTCGAAGAGACAAGTCGGCAGTGGTAGGTTCTCTCGCTGACATAAGTGCATATAATTAGTCATTTGACCTGAACCTTGAATTTAGGTCCTCATACTTTGACTCTTCCTTGACCACTTAGCGGGTCGTTCGGGTAGTGGTTGGGTTTGAGTTACTTAGACAAGTAGGTTTGTGAGATCCAAGATGGGATCTGACTCTTTGTTGTAGTGAAGGGTGAGTACATCTCCTATATATTTTATAATGGTTGATTCCAAGAAATCCTTGTATAACAATTTGGAAAATGAGTTTTCCAAAGATGAGGTCATAAAGAGGAATCAAAGATTGGGAATAGAAACATAGAATCGAGGCTATTATAGAGCTGACAAATATTTTGCCCTAGGTTTCCTTCGAGAGATAAGAGACGGAAAGACCATATTTGCTTGGTATGCGTAGAGCTAGAACGGTTCTCCAAAAGCATTAATTTTGGCCAATTAGTTGGGCTCCATGAGCTTGAGGTTGAATATCGATCATAGAGATTGGATGCTCTTCAATTAATGGAGTTTAATTGAATTGCGCCATTAGTTTAAAGGAATTTAAACTAATATGAATATTTGATATTCTATAAATCACAAAGAGATGTGAGTCCATGTCCAATGAATAGTAGAACCTAATGGGTCACACACAAAAGCTAATTACAAATCCTACTTGACGAAGGGGAATTTTCTAAGAGTTAGAAAAATTCCTTCATGACTGATTTTGGAGGTAGACGGTTGATGTAATTTGTAGTCATTTTGACTTGATCAATTGAATTACTAAATTGATCTAATTAATTTAAGGAGTTAAATTAAGAGTAATTAATTAAGGAGTTAATTGTTGTTGCCATTGACTATCAATTGATCAAGTTAACTTAAGGAGTTGAATTAACAATTGATAGCTTAAAGAGTTAAGCTAATTGACTTAAGAATTAAAGGATAATAAAGTAAATTAAAGTTTTTAATTTAATTAAAATAAAGAATTAATTTTGGAGAAAAAATTCAAATGAAATGTTCATTTAGTGTGTCATTAGAATTTATTTAAATGACATTTTATGAGATGAAATAAAGATTTCAAATGAAATTCAAATGTACAAAAAATTCATATGCCACTCGCTTGCCAACTTGAGGAAGGAGTGATGCCACCTTAGCATCACACCATCCTCCCTCTATATATAGATATAGAGTGTGAGAGTGAGCGGCCACTAGCGTGTGAATTGTAAGCAATCTAGATCTAAGATTAGATTCTCTTATTTTCCCTCCAATTTCCCAATTGTTGCCTCATGTGTTGAAGCTTCACTTTTCTTCATCTCCTACCTCCAAATCAAGCCATCACCCTTGAATTTCTTCTCTTTGTTCTCCAAAAAACGTCAAGAAGAATTAGATTGTGCATTGGTGTGTGGATCTTATCATTAGAGGCAAGACAATTGGATAGCTAGCCTTTTGGTGATCCTCTGTTCAGGCAGTATCTTTGGAGCGTCCATTGGAGACCTTGATGGAACTATTTTGAGGTAAAATATTTACTGGAGAATCATCAAGACGTTGATGATCTTTTGGTCCAAGTTTCACTCAATTCTGAGTTCGCTGGGTTGGGCAAAAGTTCCTTGTAAACTATTGTGCCGCTGGGGGGCAGATTCAAGGAGTTGAAGTCTTCCTTCTAGTTTCCTTTGATTTTTTGAAAATCAAGGTAATTCTCATACCAAATCTGAATCTATGGCATGTTTAGATCCTTGGCTTCATATTTAGCCTAGTTATTTTAGTATTTTTATGCTCTGATAATTGGATCCTAGTACTACATGTGATTTCAATTAGACATGATATTCTTGCATCCTATTAGTATATTGAACCTCAATGTTTATGTCCCAATTGGCTCTTTACCTTTCCAAAAACATTTTGGTCAACTTAGCACTTCTCGTTGATGAGAAAAGGAATATTCTAATAGTATAAAAAGCATGATAAATAGAGTGCACAATTTAATGTCTTTCATTCATAAGTTTGTACTTAATTTTAGTAGACCAACACGTATGCCTGTAAATTATTCTCTAGCTAGCATGCTTATTCTCCTTGTGAACATGTCAAAATAAACAAAAAAATGAGAAATAGTATCTTAAATTAATTTGCATCAAACAAAAGATCTCTTAAATGAAAAATGGATAAGATGTGCTAGTTAAATTGATGTCTTACATGTGATTCAAATTGACCATATTCCAGAAAGTAAGTTTTGGTTGAGTGTATATAGAATGCTATGTGGTTAAGGAGTTTTAGGTGAGCATTGAGTGTTTGAGTTGCTTTGGGCTCTAACCTACAAAATAAGGTACACGTTAAGCTTACCCAGATTGCCCTTGCTAAAATCCTATGACACTTGAGGTAGATTGAACTCTTAAGGGTAATAGAGAGTGAAGAGAGCAATTTGAGTGCTTAGAGTGAGTACCTGTGACATTTGTGTGATGCAGTATTTATAATGCTTGAGTCTTGGGTCGAAAAGATAGGATATATCTTAGTTGAGTAAACAATGTCCATTGCCATGGGGATAAGGTATGTCTTTTGAAAAGTGTCAGTAGGCATGTGTCTAACCACCTAAAATGTACTTTTAGCTATCTGAATGCTGCAAAAGATGGTGAACAACCAAACAAATGCATTTAACACAGCAAAGTACATTTAACGTTAGGTTTGCTAAGCATTTATGATTGATGTTAGGTCTTTAGCTAGGATCCTTTGTTCTGCTCAGGTCAAACAACCTAGAATAGATTACCCAGTATCCTGGATGTAAATAAATGTTGAAGTATGCCAAGCATTTATGTTTGTACTCAAGCATAGTCGATGTGAGGGCAATCGATTCGAGTTGAAGGACAATGAACATTGCCTCCTAAAAGTAAGAGAAATCCCAATGGCGAACGTTGCAATGAGGTCTTTAAGGGAAAGTCTACTTAGCCCTGTCGTCAGGTCGATAAGTGAGGGCCACCTAAAGACGATGGCCCAATAAGGATTTCTCAACTTGGATCAGTTCAATTCTACTCGAGTAATGTGGTTTACTAGACATGCTCAACAACTCCCAACCAGATGCTCACGAGGTTAAGTCCAACGAATAGCCCCATTTTAGGTTCGGGTTCGACCGCACACATCAATATCAAATAAATAGTGCTTTTTGTACACCTCTAGTAAGTAGCTCATGCCTATTGTTGAGCTTGAAGAAATCAACTTATGCCTATTGTTGAGCTTGAGATATCACTTTGCAACTTATAATACCTCTTCTTTTGCATCATTCTTGACATATGGCTGCATAATATTTGATAGTAGTCTATATATTTGCTCGATCTCTAACTATATGCTATGTTTTACTAACGTCTACTATCCATCAAGGAGAGAGTTGAAAACACTAGCGAACAACTAAATGAGAGTCTTTTGGGACAATTACAAAAGGAACCCTCTAAAAAATTTGTAGTGACATTTGATTGCTTTTATTACAACTGTGACACATCATTATCACTTTATTTGATCAATTCATGGTTCTAGTTTGTCTGGCTTATTCTTACTCATGGCATCATTTACCCTAATTAGTTGTTGGTTAGCATAAGACTAATGCAACTACTTGACTTCTCATAATCAGTCTCAAGTCATGCAATTTTGTCAAAGACAAAATTGATAGCACAAGTTGCACCTATCCTTAAATCTGCTCAAGTAGCGATTGAGGGTGGTTAGAACTTTTTACTTTTGAGCAAACTCATATTACAAAATAGAGTTCAAACTCTCTAGATAGATTTTCTTGGTTTATGCTTAAATAATTTTAGAGCGCATACTTATTTTTTATTCACTCATTAATGTTCATCGCCTAAGTCGCAATAATATTAAAGAACTCATCCATTTTTAATGTTCAATTGACTTACAATGTAAATTTGGTGCGAGTTTAACATTTCTGAATTTATTAAATTAATTGCTCAAAAAGGTACTATCTAATATTTTATTCTAAATTCAAGTGAATTATTTATTATTCTTTTATATCTAGTGAAATCAAAAGTTACGCAACTCAACCTAATATTATTTCCCACTCAGTTAAAAGATATAATAAAAATGTATTGATTTTGAATAAAATAGCAGTTGTCCAAATAAATAAAATATACATGCCATTATGCTAATATGGACAAAAAACTAGCCCCACACGGTTATATTGACATTTGATGCTTCATGTAGTAATAATTTGGCATGATGATGACGAACGAAAGTATCACCCTAAAAAAATTGACTAAACATAGTCCCAAAGAAATAATCTAATAGAAATATAACTCAAGATTCACATTGATTCTACTACATCAATCTAATCATAATAAAATTGAGGATGCCATCGTGGCCAAATACTATCAATTCATTAATTAATAAAAAATATTTGTTAGGGTATTTTGCTCATAAAGGTACATGCAAATATTTCTAATGGGTCAAAATTATATAGATATACATATATATGCTTTATCTTCCTGCGTGATTGACTATCAACTGAATTGCTTACAATGTATTTAGTACATCAAATATTTGGGTCAAAGAAGTCATCAGTGTCTCATCTTGTACTCACTCTAGACATATAATATATCCTCTTGAGTAACTTATCACACTCTACATATGATATAAAAATCACAATAAGCATCACAAATGCTGATTCAACTTCAACCAAAAAAAAGAAAAAAAGTTTCACCAAAAACTCAATTACTAGGCTAAAACTTCAAAAGTCATATTAAAATTTTAAATCTATTTTTGATGAGTAATATATCATTTTGAATCTCCTTTTATGCTCTACAATGATAAAAAAAACCAAGCAGTAAAAATAGATAATGTAGGTTCAATTTTTTTAAATTTAAAGAACAAATCTCAAACCTATATCAATTTTTCTCTCAAATATTTTTGACCAAATTTTAGCCACATGTTCTATATGCAAAGATCAACGTATGGTGAAAAATTCATATAAATTTGTTCTTTCAAAAGTCATAAATTTTAATTTCTTTAATCATAAAAGAATTCTAGGTGATTTGATCAAATAAATAGGCAAGAATGAGCCCAATTACCTCTGATACTACATTTGGAAAAATAATTGTACAAACTTAATTAATATTCATATGCAATAATATTGAGATGGAAGAATCCATATTATCTTTTTTACATTAAAATTTATTTCAAATACCATCCTGGACAAGAGGCTCGTCAAAAAGCCTCTATTGCACATAGAACTAAAGTTTCTTGATTGAAACAACTCCCAAAGGACTCCCTACTTATCTCGTGGAATATCTAGTAGAGCTTCCACTAATTTACACACCTTAAATCCTTGGAGATATTTCGATGATGCTCCAAGAATAATGGAGGAAAAAAAAAAAACTAATGAATGTGGAGAGAGCATGCAAAGAGTGAGTTACTCAAGTTGTGTGTTTTTAAACTCCTAAGGAGATGGCCCTTTCATAGATGAGTCTTCCGAGGACAACCCAAATAGGAGTATCGATTGAGATATGGATATTGATTTTCCAAAATAAAGAAGAGTTATCTGTGTAGATATGGAAGACTTCTAATTCATAAAGGAGTGTTATCCACGTTGACGTGAATATAATCCCCCTACACAAGGAAGAGGTCTAATCCAACAATAACTACAATCCCATCTAAGTAGATAAGATTCAATTAAATATGGATGATTATTGAGTCAAGTAGAAGTATCAACCGAGATATGAATATTGATTCTCCCACATAAGGAAAATTTATCCATCTAAATATGGACGAGTATTTCCTACATGAGGAAGACTTCTAATTCATGAAGGAGTGTTATCTATATAAATATGGATATGATCTTCCTATACAAGGAAGAGGTCTAATCCAATAAGAACTATACTCCCATCAAGGTGTAGATAAAATCCAATTAAATATAAATATTTATTGGGTCTCAAGAATTCAAAATCCGATCTAATTTGTAACAAAATAATGACCATTATTTATCTTGCTTTTATTGTTCACTGAATTATAGTGAAGTAAAGAAATCCAAAGTGCTAACTCCATGTTCTAACTGCACTAAATTAGAGGAAAAGTGACTTTGAATATGGACAAGATATATACAAAAACTAAATATGTTATACTATATAAGTATTCAAAAAGTTTTTTGAATTTTTATGATACCTATTATAATCTTAACTAATAAGTACTTTTAATAAAAATTAGAAATTAAAAGTTGAGCGAGTGACAGTATGCCACTGTAAGTGTATGCATACATAGCAATAAATAAAAATGAATATGAATTAATTAACTTTAAACAAAAACTTCTTCAAATAATTGAGTGAAATGGAGTTGGCGTCCCTTTCGAGAATTAGCTAAAGCAAATTGAACTTCTGCTCTTGAAACGCACTTTCATAAAAATAATTAGATGTCCCTCTTTTGGCTTTGAGAATTAATATTTATATTGATTAAACTTTTAGTGGACTTGGGTTTATTTGTATATATGCGTACATCTTGTTGGGCTTAACAGGTTGAGCTTGCTGGCTATTCTCTTATTTATTTATTTATTTAGTTATGCCTTTTTAAGTTATCTTTTACTTCTTTATTCTTAAGGTGTTATTTTTTCATATCAATATTGGATAGTAGAATGAAATGTTAGTTAAAATATGATGTCATCTATATATTTATTTATTTTTATGTACCATGTATTATATATATATTTGTAATTTTCACTATTATTTTCAAATAATTTTAACTTTAACTACTTCACAACTCTAAAAATTTCTCTAAAAGTAAATTTGTTTTTACAAAACAGCTGCTATATAAAAAACTAACTACGTATGTCGTATGCTAGTATTTTTCATCTCATTAGATGGGGGACATATCCCACAATAAAAAGTCTTTACATATAAGAAAGAGCCTCAATTTAATTAATAAGAAATATAATCCCTACTTAATTAAAATTAAAATGCTGTTATTAAATTGAGTTCAAAATCAGAATTTGCAACAGCAATAGTACACAGTCTTTAATTATACAGTACAGTGCTATATATGTGGTATCAGTGATCCGGTTGATAGTTTATTAATATATAACTCTAGTTTGAGCTTATTATATGACAAAGATCTTCCTTAATGGAAAACATCAATTTGGGTTCCTAAACATTGTTTCAATACTTAATAGTTTCGGGATCATGTTTCACGATATGTCTAGCCATATTTCAAATAGTAAAAATATATATGGTAATTATAACAATGAATTTGCAAATTTCTAACGTTTCATGCCTTTTAATAGGGCTGTAAATGGATATTGATGGTAATTACTACTGCGGACATACTAAAAGACCATTTTACCCCCTCACTAACTTCCACTTACTATTTGGTAATAATTATCATCAGTAATAATTTTACTCCGTAGTAATAATTATCATCATTAACTCCCCCACTTCCAAAGTGCATTGGTTCCTGCTCCTGCTTGGGGAGATGAGCCTATGCAATTATGGAAGTAGACGCTAACTCACCGCAGCCGTCCGATCAAACCCTTCTGATCTGGGCCGTTGATGCCGCCTCAATGAGCGAACCGTCACCTTTCTACCCTATAAATTCCCCTGGGTTACTCTACAACTTCATTTGGTTTTTTCTCTCTGTATTGTCTCCGCTAGCCTTCTCAGACCCTAAGATCCACCTATCATCATCAACTCAAGATTCTGTCTCTTTAGGTTCGTCTTCTCCTCTCTAATAATGGCCTCAAGTTCAAGTTCCTCACCTGAAGGGACTCGAAGCCCTTATCAGTTGGGGTCAAATGAAAGTACTTCCTCATCCTCAGGTTCTGAGGGCGTGACCTCCCTTCAAATTGTCCCATTTTCGGGTTCAGCTTCCACTCCGCTTTCCCTCGCTTTCGGGGATCCCGATCCTTCGACCCTGAACCCGGTCGGTCTACAGCCAACCTCGATAAGCGAGTCAATCCAAGATCCCGAGATGAAAGAATACGTTCTCGCAACGTCTCCCTAGCTAGTAATAATTCCAAACCTAGGGTCCTTAGTGGTCACCGAGGTTAGATCAAAATCCTTTATTCCGTCAGATTACGAAATAATCTTCCCCAATAAGTCGGATCGGGTGCATCTCCCCCCTTCTAGCAGCCCCACCTTCTCAATAGGAATGTTGGAGGGGGATTTGAGATTTCCCATCCCCGATCCCATAGAGAACATTCTGTTAGGGTTAGATGTCTGTCCATCCTAGCTCATTCCCAACGCAATAAAACATATCCTCTATTTTTTTATCGTGATGACCCACCTCGGGGTCGAGCCCTCTTTTGTCCACTTCTGGTTACTCTACTCAATCACGAACTTGACCCGATCCGAGGAGTACGAGTTCTACTATCTCACTGTGCGACCCTTATGTAAATTCATAGATAAGATTCCTTCCTCCATAAGCTCTTAGAAGGAAAAGTTTATTTTTATTCGAGCCCCTATTATCCGAGCCCCCACCAATCATCCTTGGCGGTTCAGATCCGACTAGAGGCATAGCAAGCCTAAGCCCTCCGTGTCGGATGAGGTCACATGGGGAGAAGATTTCATAGACACTCTAACTACCCACCTGTATAAGGCTAACGAGTTCTTAAAAAATGAGGTCCTCAAGATCGCCGGCTTTATACCGGCTAACATTCGGGTCTAAAGGACTTTAGAAGATGGTCTTTTCTATCATTCTGTTAACACATTCTTTCTCCATTCTTTGTTTATCCGTAGTATGTTAATGTATAACTCTTTCTATTTTTTATTACAATCATGTCGAGCAAGAACCTGAGGATAATCAACAAGGTGAAGTCCCAGAAAGAGGCCTTGCTAGCCAAGGCATAATCATCTAGGCTTGTGCCTGCTCCACCTACATTGACCCCGGCACCAACCCCAATCTAATCCCCAGTATGGTGGCTTCGATTGAACAACCCAGTTCCCAATTTCGAGGTCGAGCCCGATCCCGAAGCCAAAGTTGCTACTAAGAGCGTGTCTGAGAGCAAGGGCAAGAAGCAAAAACATAGCTCCAAAAGTAAGAGCCTGAAGCTGACCTCCCCTGGTCATTCTAGTAAGAGCCTCTCGGAGAAATCTAAGGGCAAGGGGTCGAGTGAAGGGGGCTCTTCGGATAAGAAGGCACGAATCGAGCCTGATTCTCCTTTTGCTTTATCCCGCGACCTCGACATCATTGCTAGACGCAAGGTCCTATTGAACAACACACGTAAGAATTACAAGACCATCAACTCGAGCTTTTCCAGCGATTCTTCACGTCCAGTTTTGATCCCAAACTAAAAATTACATATCAAAGCTCCGTACTACGGTCGCGATTGGGAGAGATTTCATTTAAGCTGTATAAGGGGTGCCTGATGACCCAAAACCAGGCCCTACTAACTCCCATAAACTTCGCTTGGCTCGAGGAGCACGACGCCCATGCCCTAATACAGGTAAGTTCAGAATCTCGTGGAACTATTTTTGGAATTTTTCCAACTACTGGGGCTCGCGAGTTAAGGCTATTTGTCTCTTTTGCAGGAGATCACATACATGCACCAATTGTCCCTGCAGTGCGCCTATTGGAAAAGCCGCTTCATGACCCAAGACATAGAGGTCATGGAACTCAAGGAAGCTAAAAAAGAGCTCGAAGACAATCTAAAGTCAACTCAGCAGTCTATCGATAGCGAGCTCGTATCACATAAAGAAGAGCTGGAGGACCGGGACCAAAAGATGAAGGACTTGGAATAAAAGCTTTCTAAAATGAAAAAGTCCTTAGCCTCGGAAAAGAAGAAGTCCTATGAGTTGGGCTACTCAAAGGGACACGCGGAGTTTGAGAGTTCCGTCGAGTATAAGGAGCTGATCAAGAACACTAGGATGGAGGGAGCGCGAGATTTCCAGAAGTCAGGTACATTTGAGTCCATGGTCGAGGAAAAGGCCGCAGAGTATACTCACATGAGCTTCTTGAAGTGCCAAGCTTAACTACAGAAACTGGGCGGGATTGTTGAAGGCTTTGATCTAAAGCAATTCGACCCCACTAAGGACGCCGATCTAAAAGACTATCCATCAAGCAGGCTCCCTAACGAGGACGATGTTGAGGACGAGTTCGCGTTCTTAGCCAAGGAGGTCGAGGTCTTTCCTTCTGCTACCGAGGAAGGGGAGATTCCCCTCGAAGCTCCTGTTACTCCCGAAGCGGCCGCGAAAACTGGGCTACAGACACAGTAGGAATAGTTCTTCCGCACTTGGTGGAATTTTATATTTTTATTTTCTCAGATCGGGTTCCCCTATACCCCAATCCCTATATTATATTGTGAACCTGAGGCCCAAAGATATTGTAAGCACTTTAATTTAATGAAATATAGGGTTCTTATCAATTATTGCTATAGTCATAAAGATGTCACTTTGAATAGCAAAATCTATGTATTATCTCAACTTCCCATTCATGTGCCGCGGGGATCTTGTGCAGATCCCATGCGAAAACTCGATCCCATTGACTTGGGATTTCTTCGATGCTGGGATCTTGTGCATATCTCATGTGGGAACTCAATCCCATTGACTTGGGATTTCCTCGCTGCTGGGATCTTGTGCAGATCCCATGAGGGAACTCGATCCCATTAACTTAGCAGTTTCTCGTTACTGGGATCTTGCACAGATCCCACGCTGGAACTCAATCCCATTGACTTGGGAGTTTCTCGCTGCTAGGATCTTGCGCAGATCCCATGTGGGAACTCGATCCTATTGACTTAGGAGTTTTTCGGTGCTGGGATCTTGTGCAGATCCCATTGTCTTGGGATTTCCTCGCTAAGTAAAATGCATTACAAGGAGGATTAGCCATGCATTGGCTTTACAAAGTTCATTATACTTTCAAATATAATTTTTTTTTCAAGTTCTGCATGTTCTATGATCTCGGTGGCTCCTTTCCCCTGGCATCTTCCAACCTATATGACCCCTGCCTGGTTATCTTCACCACTTTATATGGTCCTTCCCGATTTGGATCCAACTTTCCTACATGCTTAGAAACTTTCACCTTTTTTAAGATCCAAACTCCTATGCTGAAGCTCCTCCGTTGAACTTTCTTGTTGTACTGTCGTGCTATGAGGTTCTTATATTCATGGATCTTGATATAGGCCCTGTCACGCTTTTCTTCTTTTACCTCTAACTCGAACTCTTTGGCATCATCGTTATTCCTGGACTCATACTCCAAGATTCTCTGGGTCGGTTAGCCAATCTCGGCTGGGATCACAGCTTCAGCTCCGTACACCAAGCAACACAAGGTCTCACCTATAGTCGTTTTTGGGGTAGTGTAATGTTCCCACATGACCCCTAGAGTTCATCGGCCCAACCTTCTTTAGCCTTATCTAATCGGGTTTTGAGGCTTTTCAAGAGGTCCCTATTAGTCACTTCTTTCTGGCCATTTGCTTTTGGGTTCCCTACTGAAGTGAACCGTTGTTTGATCTTGAGCTCTTCACACCAACCATTGATTTTCTTCCCATTAAATTGACTTCCGTTATTTGAGATCAATACTCTGGGGATCCCGAACCTGCATATTATATTATTCCAAAGGAAGTCCATGACCTCATTTTCTGTGACCTTCACTAATGCCTCTGCCTCTACCCACTTACTGAAATATTCGACAGCTACTATCATAAACCTCTTTTGACCCTGAGCCATTGGGAATAGGCCCAGAATATCTATCCCCCATTGATCAAAAGGACATGACATAGGAATCAGCTCCATTGGGACAGTGGATCGATGGGTTAAATTGGCATGGATTTGGCATTTCTCTCACTTTTTCACCAAGGTGGCTGTATCTTGGCTCATAGTGGGCCAAAAGTACCCCTACCGAGGGTCTTCATTGCCAAAGACCTTCCACCTGAGTGGTTTCCATAGCTACCCTCATGGATTTCTCGCATCATATACTGAGCTCTCTCGGGTCCCAAGCACTTTAGCAGAGGTCTTTCAACTGATCTCTTATATAAATCCCCGTTGATCATGGCAAATTGGTTTGCCCTGAAGGTTAGCCTTTTGGCTTCCTTCGGATCCTCTATTTCCATCGCCACCTCTTTTTCAAAGATGCCATCATCTAACTCATAATGTTCAACTACCAGCAGGGTTATATTCGTACTTTGGGTTCCTATAGTTGAATTGCCAAACTTAGCCAAGGCATCCGCTCTTTCATTCTCCTCCCTCAGGATCTGCTGTACTTGGAAAAATTCAAATTTCGACATGAGTTCCTTTACCTTTCTTAGGTACTCAGTCATTGACCTCTCCCAAGTCTTATAAGTTCCTTCGATTTGGAGAGCCACAAGCTGCGAATCAGTATAAATATTCAACTTCTTAATATTCATGCGCTTGGTAGGTTTTAGTCCTATAATCATAGCTTCATGTTCAGCCTTGTTATTTGTGACCCTGAAAGCTAATTTAACAGTGAACTCAAGCTCCACCCGCTCGGGTCCCTTAAAGAAAATTCCCACTCCCCCACATTGTGACGTGGCGGACCCATCGATATGCATCATCCATGTTTCTTTGCTCAGTTCGGGGTCTTGTCCCACCATCTCAACTATGAAGTCGGCTAGGACTTGGGCTTTCAACGTGCTCTTGCTTCGATATTCTATATCGAACTCCCCCAATTCCATGGCCCACTTGCTCAGTCTACCCGAAACATTAAGTTTAGCTAGGACCTATCTCAATAGGTGGTTAGACGAGATAATTATTTTATACGATTGAAAATAAGGTCTCAACTTTCTCGCTGCCATCATAAGGGCAAGAGCCAGCTTCTCAACCTCCAAGTATCTGCTCTCTGCCCCTTGCAATACCTTGCTCACATAATACACAAGTTTGTGTATCGCGTTTTCCTCTCTGACCAACATCGAGCTGACCGCATATTCTAATGTTCCCAAATACAAGTAGAGGAGCTCCCCTAGGACAGGTTTTGCCAGCATAGGTGGTGAGGCCAGGTACCCCTTGAGATCTTGAAATGCCTTCTCACACACATCATCCCATTGAAAGTTCTTGATGTTCCTCAAGTTCTTAAAGAACGGCAAACTCTTATCGACTGACCTTTAGATGAACCGATTTAAAGATGAGATCATGCCGGTCAACTTCTGCACATCCTTTACTGACTTAGGTGAGCTCATGTCGGTTATGGCCTTAATCTTTTTTGGGTTCATCTCTATCCCGCGCTTGCTGACTAGATACCCCAAGAACCTTGCTCATTTAACCCCAAAAGTTCATTTATACGGGTTGAGCTTCATCTTGTATTTTCTTATTATGGTGAAAACTTCCTCCAAATGCACCAAGTGATCAGGCTCATTTAGGCTCTTAACTAGCATATCATCCACATATACTTCCATCGTGACCCCGATCTGGTCCTTAAACATCTTGCTACTAACCTCTGGTAGGTGGCTCCAGCGTTCTTTAATCCAAATGGCATGAGTTATAGCAAAAGATCCCTCTTTCAATCACAAATGTTATCTCATCTCAATCATCTTCTGCCATAAAAATTTGGTGGTATCCTTGGAAAGCATCCATTATGCTAAGGAGGGCACATCCTGCTGTGGAGTCCACCAGTACATCGATCCGAGGCAAGGGGTAGAGGTCCTTTGGGCAGGCCTTGTTCAGGTCTGAGTAATTTATGCACACTCTCCACTTATCACCTATTTTTGGCACGACTACCACGTTCGATAGGCACTTCGTGAACTAGATCTCAACAACATAACCCGCATTTAGCAATTTGTTTACTTCATCCTCAATGATCCAGTTCTTCATTGGCCCATGATTCCTCTTTTTCTGTTGGACGGGTCTGACTTGGGGGTCCACATTTAACCTGTGCACTATCACCCCAGGGTCTATCCCCTTAAAATTCGAAGGCTTCCAAATGAAGACATCAACATTTTATCACAAGAATTCGATTGTCAAGAATTCTAATTTTGGGGTCATCTGGGTACCAATTCTGGTCTTCTTACTCAGGTCTCCCGACACTAACTCGATCTCTTTGATCTCACCTGCCAGTTCAATCCTGTATTCCTTGACTCGCCTCTTCTTATTCTCATCCTGCAGTTTCAAGTTTGCAAGGTCTTTAGCAGAAGCCACAATGGCCTTTTTACCCTTTGACCTCGATCCTGCGTCTTTGCCTTTCAACCCCGATCTCGATCCCGAGCCTTCACCCTTGAGCCTTTTTTTCAGAGACACATGGTAACATTCCCTTACTTCTTTCTAGCCGCAACTCACTTCCCCAATTTCTTTGCTCGTTGGGAACTTCATTTTGAGGTGGAAAGTTGAGACCACTGCCTGAAACTGATTCAGGCCAGGCCTTCCCAGGACCATGTTATATGTGAATAGGGCATCCACCACCAAAAATTTAAGCATCAGGGTCTTGCGGCACGGTTCTTTTCCCAAGGACACTGGGAAGTCGATTGTTCCTACTGGCACGATCTCGGCTCCTCTAAATCCCACTAAGGGGGTGTAAACTGGTGAGATTCTTGCGAGTGTGAGCTCCATCTTCCTTAAGACATCCAAAAATATTATGTCCACTGAGCTTCCACTGTCTACCAGGACCTTGTGCACAGAGAAATTTGCTATGTCCATGTTGATGACCATGGGGTCATTTTGGGGTCCAATGACCCCCTGAGAGTCCTTACCATCAATGGTAATAACGGTCTCGTTAGCAACATTCATCACTGTATTCGTTCTTTTCTGGTTTACCTGGTTCCTGATGTTTCTGATGTGCCCCTTCCTCGCTTGGGTAAGTTATCCCCTGCGGGATCATTAGCTACCTCATTGCCCTTCCTCTTCCTACTGTGGGATCTGCTTTGAGTTCGAGATCAATCCCTCTTTTTCTCGAGCTCCCTCTCAAACTCGCGCCCTTTAGTTTTGAACTCTTTAGCAATGAACTCCTTCAGGTATCCTTGCCTGATGAGCCTCTCTACCTCATCTTTGAACTGAATGCAATCCTCAGTATCATGACCTCGATCCTTATGGAAGCTGCAATACTTGTTTGAGTTTCGTCTCGTCGGTGTATCTCATATCTTCTGGGGCCACTGTGGTATGTTTGATCCCTCGATAGCCATAAGTACCTGGGACCTCATGGTGTTGAGTGGGGCATAGTTTTGTACTTCCACGGCAGGGAACATTGACGATCTTTTCAGATCGAGCCTTGGGAGGCCTCTGGTCTTTTTCAGACCTTCGGGGAGCATTCTTGGACCACTCATGGTCCTTCATGATGTTGATCTCCTCCTCTTGAATGTAACATTGTGCTACCTCCATCATCTGCTCCATGTCTTCCAGGGGTTCCCTTGCAAGAGCCGATGCCAACGGTCTTTTCTTGAGGCCATGGATGAGGATGCTTGTGATCATGTCAATACGCAAGTCTTACACTTCCAGCATCTTGTTGGTGAACCTGTTCATGAAGCTTCTCAAGCTCTAGTCCTCTATCTGCCATATAGTGAACAAGTATGTGGCTGACCTTTTAGACTTCTTCTTACTAGCAAATTAGTATAGGAACCTCTTTATGAGCTAATCATAAGATACTATCGTTCCCGGAACCTGTCCCATAAACTACTATTGCGCCCTCCCACTGAGCATGGTTACAAAGATCCTGGTGTTCATGGTGTTAGACTGTCCGTATAAGTTCATGATATTTTCAAAAACGGTTAGTGTTCATGGGGGTCCTTGTTACCATCGTACTTAGGCAAGTCGGGTAGTTTAAAGTGTGAGGCCACAAACTCAGCCAGTATCTCTGTAGAGAATGGTGAGTTCCTCTTCGACAATGCTGAGGTCCTTTTCTCTCTAAGCTCATCGATCTTCCTGCTCAACTGTTCAACCTGGTCACTTATCTCATTAACTTCCTCCATAGAAAGCAAAGGTTGGGGTCTCTTGAGTGCCAGGTCATCCCTATTCAATGTCAACAGTTCCAATCTCGACCCTTTCTCTCTTTGGTAAAACATTAGGTGGGTGGTTTATCCTCTTCGCCACCTGGCTCCCCATCTCCTCAGAGTCTATTGTCTTCTCTCCCTTCGATATTCTCAATCCTTGCACCCCTTCTGCCAGTGATGGACCTGGCCTTCTCTCTTGGAATAGCGGCCTGTTCACAAGCGCAGGCGCTGCCTAGAGAGGCGCTACTACCTTCTCCCGGCCCAGTGTTTGTGTTCCTCCTATAACCGTTGGCTCATCTCAAAGACCAATTGCTCTAGACCATTCTTGCTGATTTGAATGGTCTGTGTTCCATTGGGCTCTAGTGGCGAAGTCCTTGGTTCCGCTTTTGTCTGAGCATTCTGCAATATTGCCATGGGTGGCGATGGGGAAGTGGGCAATATTGGCAAAGACGAGGTCATAGGCGATTGGGGATGGGAGTATCCGAAGTTCGTCTAAGTGTTCTATCCATCACTTACAGCCGACTCTTGCTACCAATGAATTAAGTCAGAGTTCCCATAGACGGCGCCAACTGATATGGCTCGAGTTCCACGGATCTGACCTTGATCTGGAATGTCCCTTATATCCTTGATCGCAGTCGAGACCTCAACTCGAAACCACACAAGTGAATTTTGGGCTTCTGACCAAACCCCAAGAGAATATGTTAGGCTAGCTAAGATCGCTCTCAGTTAAGGTCCTCTGATGCCTAAGTTAGTGAGATGATTAATCAAGTTCGAGATCAAGAGGAGATAAGATCCAGATAGTAAGTGGTAATTAGGTGATATGACTTCACCTGGAACTGTGCTGGATATGCTTTTTATAGGCTGTATTTAGTCTTTTCTGTACGGAGTGTGCTGGCACTGTACTACGCGTGGGATCATCGGCTGATCAATAGTCCAGCATTTGGGTCGTGGCCCGGTCCAGGTCGGGTTCATTTGGGTCATGACCCAAACTGCATAAAAAGATGCAGATCCTGTCTTGTGGGGGTATTTTAATTGTAGTGAGGGGATAAAATGGTCTTTTAGCGTGTCCATAGTAATAATTACCATCAAAGGGATAGATATTCTGGGCCTATTCCCAATGGCTTGGGGTCAAAAGAAGTTTGTGATAGAAGCTGTTGAATATTTCAGTAAGTGGGTGGAAGCAGAGGAATCAGTAATGGTCACAGAAAAGGAGGTTATGGGCTTCCTTTGGAAGAATATAATATGCAGGTTCAGGATCCCCAGAGTATTGATCTCAGATAATGGAACTCAATTCAATAGGAAGAAAATCACTAGTTGGTGTAAAGAGCTCAAGATCAAACAGCGGTTCACTTCAGTAGGGAACCCGAAAGCGAATGGCCAAATAGAAGTGACTAATAGGGACCTTTTGAAAAGCCTCAAAGCCCGATTAGATGAGGCTAAAGGAGGTTGGGCCAATGAACTCTAGGGGGTCCTATGGGCACATCGCACTACCCCAAAAAACGCTACAGGTGAGACCCCGTGCTGCTTGGTGTACAGAGCCGAAGTTGTGATCCCATCCGAGATTGGCGAACCGACCCGAAGAATCTTGGAGTATGAGTCCAGGAATATCGATGATGCCAGAGAGTTTGAGTTAGAGGTAATAGAAGAAAAGAGGGACAGGGCCTATATCAAGATCCAAGAATATAAGAACCTCAGGCAAGCAATACAACAAGAAGGTTCAACAGAGGAGTTTCAGGGTAGGAGATTGGGTCTTAAAAAAAGTGAAAATTTCTAAGCATGTAGGAAAGCTAGATCCAAATTGGGAAAAACCATATAAAATGGTGAAGATAACTAGACAATGGTAATATAAGTTGGAAGATTCTAGGGGAAAGGAGCTACCGAGATCATGGAATGTGCAGAACTTGAAAAAAAATTATATTTGAAAGTATAATGAACTTTGTAAAGCCAGTGCGTGGCTAATCCTCCTTGTAATACGTTTTACTTAATATGCTTCATTTAATTCCAAGACCTCATTTCTCATGCAATCTTGTCTGCGTTTCCCTATCAGCAATGAGAAGATCCCAAGTCAATGGGATCGAGTTGCCGCATGGGATATGCACAAGATCCAAGTAGCGAGGAAATCCCTAGTTAATGGGATCGAGTTCCCGCATGGGATCTGCACAAGATCCCAGCACCGAGAAACTCCCTAGTCAATGGGATCAAGTTCCCGCATGGGATCTGCACAAGATCCCAGCACTGAGAAACTCCCAAGTCAATGGGATCGAGTTCCCGCATGGGATCTGCACAAGATCCCAACATCGAGAAACTCCCAAGTCAATAGGATCGAGTTCCCGCATGGGATCTACACAAGATCCCAGCACTGAGAAACTCCTAAGTCAATGGGATCGAGTTCCTACATGGGATCTGCGCAAGATCCCAGCAGCGAGAAATTGCCAAGTTAATGGAATCGAGTTCCCGTATAGGATCTGTACAAGATCCCAGCAGCGAGAAACTCCTAAGTCAATGGGATTGAGTTCCAGTGTGGGATCTGCGCAAGATCCCAGCAACGAGAAATTGCTAAGTTAATGGGATCGAGTTCCAGCATGGGATCTGCACAAGATCCCAACACTGAGGAAATCCTAAGTCAATGGGATTGAGTTCCCGCGTGGGATCTGCACAAGATCCCAGCAGTGAGAAAATCCCAAGTCAATGGGATCGAGTTCCCACATGGGATCTGCACAAGATCCCCGCGGCATATGATTGTGAAGTTGAGACAATGCATAGATTCTGCTATTCAAAGCGACATCATTATGACTATTGTAATAATTGATAAGAACCCTTTATTTCATTAAATTAAAGTGCTTACAATATCTTTAGGCCTTGGGTTCACAATAGAATATAGGGATTGGGGTATAGCGGAATCCGATCCGAGAAAAAAAAATACAAAATTCTGCCAAGTGCGGAAGAACTATTCCTACTGCGCCTGTAGCCTGGTTTCCACGGCCGCTTCTGGAAGAGCATGAGCTTCGAGGGGAATCTCCCCTTCCTCAGTAGCAGAAGGAAAGACCTCAACCTCCTTGGCTAAGAAAGCGAACTCGTCCTCAGCATCGTCCTTGTCAGGGAGCCCGCTTGATGGATAGTCTTTTAGATCGGCATCCTTGGTGGGGTTGAGTCGCTTTAGATCAAAGCCTTCAATGATCCTGCCCAGTTTCTGCAGTTGAGTTTGGCATTTCAAGAAGCTCATGTAAGCATACTCTGCGGCCTTTTCCTCAACCATGGACTCAAATGTACCTGACTTCTTGAAAGCTCACGCTCCCTCCATCCTAATGTTCTCGATCAACTCCTTATACTCAGCGGAACTCTCAAACTTCGCGCATCCCTTTGAGCAGCCCAACTCATAGGACTCCTTCTTTTTCGAGGCAAAGGACTTCTTTATTTTAGAAAGCTTTTGTTCCAAGTCCTTAATCTTTTGGTCCCGGGCCTCCAACTATTCTTTATGTGATGCAAGCTCGCTGTTGATGGACTGCTGGGTTGACTTTAGATTGGCTTTGAGCTCTATTTTAGCTTTCTTGAGTTCCATGACTTCCATGTCTCGGGTCATGAAGCGGCTTCTCCAGTAGGCGCACTGCAGGGACAATTGATGCATGTATGTGATCCCCAGCAAAAGAGACAAATAGCCTTAACTTGCGAGCCCTAGTAGTTGGAAAAATTCCAAAAATAGTTCCCCGAGATTCTGAACTTACCTGCATTAGGGCATGGGCGCCATGCTCCTCGAGCTGAGTGAAGTTCATGGGCGTGAGTAGGGCCTGGTCTTAGGTCATCAGGAACCCCTTATACAGCCCAAATAAAGTCTCTCTCGATCGCAACCGTAGCAAGGAGCTTTGATCTGTAATTTTCCAGTTTGGGATCAAAACTGGACGCAAAGAATCACCGAAAAAGCTCGAGTTGATGGTCTTGTAATTCTTATGTGTGTCGTTTAGCAGGACCTCACATCGAGTAATGATGTCGAGGTCGCGGGATGAAGCAAGTGTAGAATCAGGCTCGATTCGTGCCTTCTTATCCGGAGAGCCCTCTTCACTCGACCCCTTGCCCTTAGATTTCTCTGAAAGGCTTTTACTAGAATAACCGGAGGAGGTCAGCTTTGGGCTCTTTCTTTTAAAGCTATGTTTTCGCTTATTGCCCTTGCTCTCGGACACGCTCTTAGCAGCGACTTTCGCTTCGGGATCGGGCTCGGCCTTGGAATCGGGAACTTGGTTAAGGAGGACTGGCTGTTCAACCAAAGCCACCATGCTGGGGGACTGGATCGGGGTCGGGGTCGGGGTCGGTGTCGGGGTAAATGCAGGTGGAGTGGGCACAAGCCCAAATGATTGTACCTTAGCTAGCAAGGCCTCATTCTAGGCCTTCATCTTGTTGATTATCCTCAGGTTCTTGCTCGACATGACTGAAACAAAAAATTAAAAAAGTTATACGTTGACCTGCTACAGATAAGCAAAGAATGGAGAAAGAATGTGTTAATAGAATAACAGAAAAGACCATTTTCCAAAGTCCTTTGGACTCGAATGTTAGCCGGTGTAAGGCCAACAATCTTGAGGACCTCCTCTTTCAAGAGCTTGTTAGCCTTATACAGGTGGGTGGTCAGAGTGTCTATGAAATCTTTTTCCCATGTGACCTCATCCGACACAGAGGGCTTAGGCTTGTTATGCCTCCAGTCGGATCTTAACCGCAAAGGATGATAGGCGAGGGCTCGGATGAAAATGAACTTTTCCTTTCAAGGGCCTAAGGAGAAAGGAATCTTATCTACGAATTTACATGAAGGTCGCACAGTAATATAGAAGAACCCGCGCTCCCCGAATCAGGTCGAGTTCGTGATTGAGTAGAGTGACCAGAAGTGGACAAAGGAGGGCTCAACCCCAAGGTGGGTCATCACGATAAAAAAACAAAGGATATGCCTTATTGCGTTGGGAATGAGCTGGGCTGGGCAGACATCTAACCCTAATAGAATGTTCTCTATGGGATCGGGATTGGAAAATCTCAAACCCCCCTGCAGCATTCCTATTAAGAAGGGATGTTGCCAGAAAGGGGGAGATGCATCCGATCCGACTTATTGGGGAAGATTATTTCGTAATCTAACAGAATAAAGAATTTTGATCTGACCTCGGTGACCACTAAGGACCCTAGGTTTGGAATTATTACTAGCTAGGGAGACGTTGCGATAACGTACTCTTCCGTCTTGGGATCTTGGATTGACTCGCCTATCGGGGTTGGCGGTAGACCAACTGGGTTTGGGGTCGATGTATCGGGATCCCGGGAAGCGAGGGGAAGCGGAGTGGAAGCCGAACCCGAACCCGAAAAGGGGACAATTTGAAGGGAGGTCACACCCTCAGAACCTGAGGAGGAAGAAGTATTTTCATTCGAGCCAATTGATAAGGGCTTCGAGTCCCTTCAGATGATGAACTCGAACTTGAGGCCATTATTATAGAGGAGAAGATGAACTTAAAGAGACGAAATCTTGAGTTGATGATAATAGATGGATCTCGGGGTCTGAGAAAGTTAGCAGAGACAATACAGAGAGAAAAAAACCAAATAAAGTTGTAGAGTAACCCAGAGGAATTTATAGGGTAGGAAGGTGACAGTCCGCTCATCAAGGCGACATCAACGGCCCAGATTAGAAGGGTTTGATCGGATGGCTGCGGTGAGTTAACATCTATTTCCATAATTGCTTAGGCTCATCTCCCCAAGCAAGAGTAAGAACCAATGCACTTTGGAAGTAGGGGAGTTAATGATGGTAATTATTACTGCAGACACGCTAAAAGACCATTTTACCCCCTTACTACAATAAAATACCCCCACAGGACAGGATTTGCGTCTTTTTCCGCAGGTCGGGTCATGACCCGGATGAACTCGAATCGAATCGAGCCATGACCTGAATGCTGGACCATTGATCAACCGATGATCCCACGCGTGGTACAGTGCCAGCACGATCCGTACAGGAAGGACTAAATGCAGCCTATAAAAAACATATTCAGCACAGTTCCAAGTGAAGTCATATCACCTAATTACCACTTACTATCTGCATCTTATCTCCTCTTGATCTCGAACTCGATTAATCACCTCATTAACTTAGGCATCAAAGGGCCTTAGCTGAGGGCAATCTCAACTAGCCTAACATGTTCTCTTGTGGTCAAGTCAGAAGCCCAAAATTCACTTATGTGGTTTTGGGTCGAGGTCTTGACTGCGATCAAGGATAAAGGGACATTCCAGATCGAGGTCATAGCCATGGAACTCGAGCTGCATCAGATATTAAAAAATTTATTTACCGTTCATATCCGAATTTGTTTATAGAGCATATTATCCGTATCCATTTAAAGCGAATATTATCCGTATTAGATTAATAGATATCCGACTGTAAACGGATACGAATATGGTAATTGCCTATTCGATCTGTTTAATATCCGCTACGAATACATATTCGTTGGATATATCCATTTATATATTCGATTATCTGTAATTTAATTAAATCTGTTATCCATATCTGATAATAATATTTAAAAAATTATTATATATAATATATTATTATACATAATAAATTATTTTTATTTTTTCAATATGAAATCTCATAATTTATATATAAATGAATATAAGTATAAATTAATAATTAAAAAGTTAGTAGTTAATGATTATGAAGAATCGATAGACGGTAATAATGATAATTAAACACTACTAAATCAAGAAAAAAATTGAAAAATTAATATATGAACGATAAAATTGATCTATATAAAATCATTGTTGCTTGAATTTATAATTAATTTATATTAGTGTCATTTTATTAATATTAATTAATCATACAGTTAATTATTAATTTAAAAAAAATTAATTAAATCAAGAATAATCAATTTTTTAATTCTAAGATAAACTAGTAAACTTTTTTTTTTAAATGAAATTTATTAGAAAAAATGCATTTTATTACATACAAGTTAACATATTCTGGTATTCGGATATTTATAAACGAATATATCATAATAATTATAATCAGATACGGATATATCCGAATTTAGTTAGTAGCCGTCGAATATGAATTCGGATACTATTCAAAAATATCCATCAGATACGAATATTGCATATCCATACCATTTAATATTCGTTTACAGATCTACCTTTTAATTTGTTTCAAATAGGGAAAGATTAGGTGTTGTTAGTATGAGAAACTAGATGTATCACTATTTTAAATATAAGGGACTAAATTTATCACCCCCTATCGAAAAATGAGGTACTGAAATCATTCAAGTTGCAAAACTTAAACAATAAAATTTTCTTCTGTTTTAAAATATTTATAGCTGATATATATTTTTTTTAGAATGTTTTTGTTAAGAATCCATTTCGTGAATTAGAATTTTCTTTTTTTCCTAAAACCAACCATCCTCTCATTTAAAGGTCAACCACTAATTTAATCAATGGTAATAATATAAAAATACCAAAAAATAATTCTTCATTAGAAACTGCATATAAGGGATTGGATCAAATGAAAGCTCTAATTTTGAGACAAGTATGGTATAATTTAATTTCCCTTTCTGCCTTTCATTAAAGTGGTATGAGACTGCAGAATGGGCACTTTAGAGAATTTAACTTCTTGTCCTTAATCAGTTGAGGGATATATAGTCAGAGTACATTAAGGCGGTGTTTGGTTTTATTTTCAAACCCCATTTTCACCAATTTTATTATTTCAGAAATAGAAATTATCACTTTTTAAAAAATTTCACCCAACATAATTTTTCATTTTTATTTTCAAAGCATATTCTCCAATAACCTATATATATTTTCTCAATAACTTATATATTTTTTCTCTCTATTCCATTATATCTATTTTTTTCCACTTACAACCTATTAAAATCAACATAATCATTACATTTCCAAACATTTCATCTAAATACATTTTCATTTCCACATCACATCACATCACATAACATAACTAATTCTCATCATTTTAAATATGATGGAAATAAAAATTACAAATGAAAATAAAACCAAACTGACCCTAAGCATGCAGAACTTGACCTTTACGAATATAATGCTAAACCCTACTAGCACAAGAATAGCTAGTGCCTAGTAGTTATAGAAATCTAGGGGAAGAGTCCCCACATTTGTGTAGCATTTCACTTTGCATCATTCATTTTATTTTTTATTTTAATTTACTGTATTTATATAAATTATATTTAATTTTTAATTAATTATTTTTATAAAACATTGTTTAATATATGTGTCCTGTATTTATGAAATGATAGATGATTTAAATCAGTATCATTTGTGTGCATCAATCCTATAATATATATATATATATATATATGAGATCAGATCAGATCAGATCAGATCAGATCAAGTGTGGTGGATAAATCCAACTTATTGCTAGAATAATAAATAATACAATGACAGAAGGCCAGAAACCTTCTTTTTAACCAATATTTATGAACATATTGGCATAAAACATTATCCGAGAACGTAAACTGGAAAAAATTAGAGACACAGGCGATGGAAAAAGAGATAAGAGAGAACACTTAATGAAAGACTCTTGAAATACGTAGTTGGAGTTTGCTTAATTATGCGCATTGGAAGCCAGATGGAACCTTCTTGCCACAGTAGTTTAAAAGTAAGCTGAGGGAAACTGGGACATTAAGGTTAATGCCCAATACATTGGCTTTGATTGCAGTGCAGAGGCAGAAGGCGGCCTCAAGATCAGCCAGGCCACCAATGAGTGAGCAGCAGGGGGTTTTGGGTGGGGTTCCCACCACCAGGTGCACTAAGTCATTCAGCAGGTTGGCACATACACCCAACTTGAGGGTGTCCTTGGGGCACTTGCCCTTTGAGGGCTTGTGGCCGTGGCCGCCACTCGGTGGTGGAGGGCAGGGAACATAAGTTGAACTCACCATTGTGAAAAGGAGCAGGTTCAAGAGGAGCAAAAGGGCAGTTGATGTAGCAGCTCTTGAAGCCATTTCTTGCTGAAAAGGTTTGGAAAAAGGCTTCAAGTGTATGTGTTTAATACTTCTAATTAAGCTGTGTGCTGATCCTTTATGTGAAGTAGGTCGGGATTTTATAGCTGAAAATTATGAATTTTCTTTTTGTTTCTTAGCGGGAAAAAAAAAAGACAAGGGAAAATGGTAGGGAATATTTTTGAAAGTTCATGTGGGCAGGTGGGACTTGAAATCTGGAATATGCGAAGGCAAGCTGGAATTGCAGGCTTGGGAGATAAAGGCCACGGGGTTATGGAATTTGGAGTTATATGCAATTACACGCACAAGTTGTCTTCCTTTTTTTTTTGTTTTTTTTTTTTTTGTTCCCCCCCCCCCCCCCCCCCCACCCTCCCTCTCTCTCTTAAATAAAACGAATGATTCATTTGATTCTTGACCAATTATTCAATGGTTTCACACTTTCAAGTTGGTGTAAAGATTTTTGTGTGTTTTCGTTCCTAATGGAACATTGTAGTAAGGGAACATGTGGTACCAAATATTGGGTTCTTATTTAAAGGTAAGTTCAAGCTTTACAGATCCTTATCATTTGTAATTTTGTATATTCATAAGAAAAACAGAGTTTTTTTGTCTATAACAAAGTTAAATACATCTGGTACTCCTAATTAAATGAAGATTAGTTATGGTAAAAGATTAACTGATAATAATAATACAATTCAAATATTTTAATTTATTACAACACCACTAGATATGCAATTATCACCCCCCCACCACAAATGCCCATTCTAGAATTCAAGCCGTCTAAACATAATATTTGTGTCAAAAGTTAGTTACAAACTGTAATAGCAACAACAAATATAGAAATCTAAGCATCACAACTGCCCCAAATAAGGAGGATTGATATCATATTTAAGCAAAAGACTAATCAATCAGGTAGCAAATACAATAACACATATGTATAATGATTAATTTAATCTTTGTTTGCACAAGCTAATAAACCTGAAGATAGCTAATCAATTTGACAACTTAATATCAAAATGCTGTTAGCATGCAGCCAGCTTTCCATCATATAGTTAATTTTTCATTATGGATATATATATATATATATTTGTATAGTCATTGTCCAAATAATAATAAAAATGTTGATGATGATGATGATGACAAGCTGAAAGCTGAAGCATTCAAAAGTTCCATCTGACATCCATATCACTTAACAGCCTTATCAAAATGAACAGTTAATTTGCTTTCTTATCAAAGGTCAGAATGTAATCAGTGGCTTAAAGAGTGAACAAGCTGCTGCTACAAAATATTGGGCCAGTATCCACGCCCCTGGTCTTGGGGCATGTCTAAAAATAATAATTTTGATTCTTGAAGAATCACTCAAAATTATTGATATGTCTGTAAGTTCTAAAATGTTTAGATAGTCAAACTATGGCAAAATTGCAGTTTTCGTCCTATAACTTTACTCCATTTGGTTTTTGATTTTATAAATTGCAAAATTTCAATTTTAGTTCTGTAAGTATCAAAAAATTGTCACTTTTAGTCATTTGTTCGCCGGAACCAGTGGAAGTCGCCGGAAAAGCTGACGTGACTCGCCGGGCATGTGGTAGCTTGGAATTTTTGCCTTGTTGGACTGTCTAGTAGGCATTTTTTGTCTTTTTCTTACTTAGTTGGCAATATAAATGTCTTTTTTTTTCTTTTTCTTTTTTTCTGTAATTTCAAATATATTATATAATTTATATATACACACATATATGCACATCTACTATATATATATATATATTACATATCGTCATTTTTGCTCCAAAACACAATTTTTTTCCCAAAATACCCTCTACTATCCTTCATTATTTCCAAAACTTTTTCATTTTTCAATATATACATACATACGTTATATATATACATCATATATATTTTATTATAATCACTCAATTTCATTTTCATCCCAAAAATCTAACAAAAAAGCATTGATTTAACTTCTACAGTAAAAAATATATCTCCCAAAACATAAACAAACATACACATATTTATATATAATCTATAATTATTTACTAATTAAAAAATAAAAAAATTAATCTACCATATTAACAATATTCTTTTAACTTGCTTAGTTGGCACAACTTTGAATTTAAAAATATACACATATATATATATATATGCACATATATTTATATATAATTTATAATTATTTACTAAATAAAAAAAAACACATGGTTAAAATATTTAAATTAAATTTAAAAAAAAAAAGTGGCATAGCCATGGCCGCTATTCCCCCCTCCCCCACCCCCCACCGCCCGCCCCAGGGCACCCACCATGGCCGCCGCCTGGCCAGATCTGGCCATAGCTGCCCAGCTAGCCACGGCCGAGGCAGCCATGGCCAAATCCAAGCAGCCGGCGAGCTCGCCTGGCTCATGGCTATGGCAGCCCGGTGGAGTGGTGGGGGTGGGGGTGCAGGCGTTGGGGGTGGGGAGAGGGGATGGGGGCATATATATAATGTATATATATATGTATGTATATATAAATACATATATTTTGATAAATGTATATATTTAGATATATGTGTACATATAAATATATATCATATATATTATTATATATATCTATTTGGCATTTTTATTTTTTTTGTCAATTAATAAAGCCACGTCAGCAGTCCAACAAGGCAAAAATTCCAAGTTGCCACATGCCCGGCGAGCCACGTCAGCTTTTCCGGCCACTTTCACCGGTTCCGGCGAACAAATGACTAAAAGTGACAATTTTTTGATGCTTATAGGACTAAAATTGAAATTCTGCAATTTATAGGACCAAAAATCAAATGGGGTAAAGTTACATGACGAAAATTATAATTTTTCCGTCAAACTATTATAAAAAAAGTATATTAGTATTATTTAAAGTATTTATTATGGAGTCTAATTGCTACAAGAAGTATAAATGGGTCTCATCACATGCAATCTTGTTAGAGGAAATAGAAGACAGAAACATTAATTATAAACAAAAGTAGTATTTTGAAATTAATTGAAGTATGATTGAATCGAGAAAGAAATCAACGTTCTCTCCTCACTTCTTTCCTTTTAAAAATTAAATATGCCTTTTTAAAGAAACCCACCTCACATCAAATTAGTATTACAATCGTGGCAAATGGAGGCTACAAGTGGAGGTTTTACATCTTCGAAGCTCACAAACGACAATTATGAAAAATAGAGCATTTAGATTTAAAAAATAAAAAAAAAACATTTTTTAAAGGTCGAAATGTTTGGTGAATCATAGAAGAACACTGCCAACCAAGCCTAAAGAAAGTTGTAAAAGAGGCCAAAGTAAAAGGTTGAAAGGCACTTTCATGTATGATAATAATTTAGAGAAAATTACTCGAGCCACCACCATGTGTATTTTAGCAAATGCCTTCAAGGTACTCATAAAGTGAAGAAGCTAAGGTCCAACTTCAAACTCTTCGAGGAGATCGAGTTGGAACTGTCAATTAATGCAAATGAAAGATTCTGAAACTATTTTCATCATGTTTCATAAAAGGCAATACTGAAAATATGAAAGATAATCGAGTAGTTCATGAAAAGATTCTTTGATGTTTCGATCCATAATTTGATTATATCATTGTGGCCTTAGAGGAGTCTAATGATCTTCATGTTGATAGCAACTTGCAAATTGATGAAGAGAAGTTGAAGAAGAGAGACAAGGAGCCTATTGAACAAGCTCTTCAATTAAAGTTGAATTTTGGTAAGAAAAAAGATACGATGCTGAAAGAAACCAAGGAGGCCAATGAAGGGATCCTGAATCTCATTGCGCTCTCTCGAGGTCGTGGCTGAGGATAGGGTAATCAGAATACCAATTTTCAATGACAAAAGGATGAGGTCAAAGATGAGCTATAAAAATTGGAAAACAAAAATGATGCTAAATATTACAATTATCATCAATAGGGACATTATTCGTGGGATTATCAAGAGGAATCTAGTGGAAAAAAAAAAGACAAGACCTACCTTGCAAAAAAAACTGGTGATGACATTATTTTATTGGCGGCTCCTAATCAATTCGATCAAGGAAAGGAGACTTTTTGGTATCTTGATATAAGTGTTAATAGCCATATGTGTTCCCACAAACATATGCTCGTTGAGATAGATGATTCAGTGGGATGAAATATTATTTTTGGAGACCTCTCAAAAACAACAGTTGAAGGAAAAGACTAACCAGTAATCCAATTGAAGAATGTAGGTCATTAATTCATCTTCAACATTTACCACGAACGTACCAGGAATGTATGTAAATATTTGCGAGCAAAGGCCAACTTAATTTCTGAAAAATGATAAAACGAATATATACAAGTTTTTGCTTAACAAATGATAAAATAATAATAATAATAATAATTCCCTTGCTAATTGATGAAAATTTGGAATTACAAGAATACAAGTGGAGAGTTTGCAAAAGGGGGACAATTGGCACAAGTTGGTGGGAATGTTGATTGGATGACACCTCATAATCTAATCAAGGATGGACGTAAGAGTCTTTATTTATTTAAGTTCTACTTTAATTAGAAGACTCTTTTAATCAGTTATAAATAGGCCTTTTAGACACTTAGTTAAGAGAACAAGATTTGGATTTGCTATTTTGGAGATTTGAAGTTTTGCAAGAATTTAGGATTCGGAGGAGGACAAAGTGGAGATCAAATTTGTCTAGGAATAGAGTTTCTTCTTCTCCATTTGATTTTCTTTTTAATTTTGGATTGAGACGATGTTTTGTTGTATTCATATTTTGTTTGAAAATTTAATCATGGACTAATTCGTTATTCTAGGATTATGATGGATTCTTTTGAATAAATTGATGCATAATTTTCTTACATGAAATTAGTAGCACTTAAGGTTATTTCTTTTATTGTGTGCATTTTCTATTTGATTGTTTGATCAATAGTCAAGTGCATCTTTTAATCTTAGAGGAGTCTTGGAAAAGAAAATCTAGGGATTGATTGACAATAGAAAACCTTATGATTAATTGTCCCAATTAATGAATTAATTAATTTGTGAATAGGATAGGGATATACCTGCTTGCCCTAGGGAGTTAGTTGAGTGATATAACATTCTCCGTAATTTAGTTAATTTACATAGAATATAGTGAATTGAATAAATTAGAGATATGATTGCGGGTAATTTGGAAGAACCCCGTAATTGCACAATACTCAAGACTAATAACATGCTATTAATTTCATAGAGAGAAAATCATTAATCAATTCATACAATTGACGAAATCATAATTCCAGGCTTCTATATTCTGGTAGAAATCTTAATCAATACACTTTTTGTTATTTTCATTAGTTTAATTTTAATTCCTACACAATTGATTTTTGTTTGAATAACACAAGTGTGTGATAAATTAGTAATTAGTAGAGAATAGTTTAGTTCATCGTGGGATCGACACTCTTCTCATCACTTTATTACTTGTTACAACACGTGTATTTGCGTAATTATTTGCACTATTTATTTTGCACAACCAACAAGTTTTTGGCGCCGTTGCCAGGGAACTAAAATTATTTTATTTCTGCTAATGTTAATTTTAAGTGCCAAGTTTTAGTTTAATTTTTTTTACTTGTTTATTTATTTATTTATTTATTTATTTTTGTTTGTTTATTTTGATCAAACGAGGATACTTCAGAAATGGTAGAAGAAGATGGATATTTGGGGGATTATGTTATCCCACAAATTCAGGGCTTTCTGATAGGAATTGCTAGACCATCTATTCAGGCTAATAATTTTGAGATCAAGTCTGCTTTCACTCAGATGATACAAAGTTCAATATAGTTTGACGGGTCTCCAACTGAAGATTCGGATGCTCATTTTGCTAATTTTTTGGAGATTTGTGATATTTTCAAATATAATGGAGTTTCTAATGATGCAATCCGATTGAGGTTATTTCCATTTTTACTAAAGGACAAAGCAAAGAGTTGGCTATCATCTTTGCCATCGAGATCCATTGCCACTTGGGAGGATTTAGCGCAGAGATTCTTGGCTAATTTGATCAGGAAACATTTTATGAGGCATGAGAAAGATATAAGGAGATGCTCAGAAAATGCCCTCATCATAGCTTGAGAAAGTGACTTCAAGTGCAGAAGTTCTACAATGGATTATCCGCACAAACAAGAGGAATAGTTGATGTTGTTGTAGGAGGTAAACTTATGCGGAAAAAGATTAGGGAAATATTTAAGTTATCTGAAGAGATGACGACAAACAGTTATCAGTAGAGAAAGCTACTAGAGTTGATGAGATAGATGCTACTACATCTTTGACTACACAGTTAGAAGCTTTAACGAAGAAGATGGACAAACTTGCAAGTATTATAACTCACCCAATACAACAAGTTCAAGCAGTAGAGAATCAATTTATTACTTTGATATTTGTGGGGATGCGCATTTGAGTAATTAGTGCTAGCATACTATGGAATCAGTGTAATTTGTTGGGAACTTCAACGGGAATCAAAATAATCCATACTCAAATACATGTAATCATGGATGGAGACAACACCCTAATTTTTCATGGAGCAATAACCAAGGACAAACTTCAACTCCTAAGCCTCTACCATCGGGCTTTCAATAACAAGAAAAGAAACCAGTTTTAGAGAAGATGTCTATGCAGTTTATGGTAAAGAATAATGAATATATGGCAAAAACTGATACAATTCTTCAGAGTTAATCAACTTCAATCAGAACATTGAAAACAAAAATGCGCTAGCTAGATAGTGCATTGAGTATGAGACAACAAGGAACTTTACCAAGTGATACTGAGATAAATCTTAAACAAGAAGGCAAGGAACATTGCAATGCCATTTCTTTGAGGAATGGTAGAGAGTTGCAAGAATTTCATAAGGTCCCTCCATATTTAGAGAATTGAAAGAAGAATCACCAATTAAGAATGGAGATGATGAAAAGTAGAAAATTGAAAAAGTTAATCCTATCAAACCACCTCTACTCTTTCCTCAGAGGCTTAAGAAGCAAAAGTTGGACAAGCAATTTTAACAATGTTTGGAGGTTTTCAAGACACTGCACATAAATATTCCATTTGTTGAAGCCTTAGAACAAATGTCAAGTTATGTGAAATTCATGAAATCAATTTTATCTAAAAAAAGGCATTTGAGTGAAATTGAAATAGTGGCTCTCACAAAGGAATGCAATGCAATATCTAAAATAAGTTACTTCCAAAGCTCAAGGATCTCGAGAGTTTCACCATACCATGCAAAATTGGTACTAAATTTTTTGGAAGAGAACTTTACGATTTGGGGGCAAGCATAAATTTAATGCCACATTCCATCTACTAGCGACTTAGATTGGGCGAGCCCAAGCCAACTAGTGTAACCTTGCAACTTGCGGATAGAACATTCATATATCCTAAGGGAATAATTGAAGATGTACTGGTGAAAGTTGATAAATTTATTTTCCCTGTAGATTTTATTGTGTTGGACATGGAGGAGGATACTGAAATTCCAATCATCCTTGGGAGACCATTCTTAGCCATAGGTAGGACTATCATAGATGTGCAAAAAGATAAGCTAACCATGAGGTGACAAAATAGTAAGTGACAATATAATATTTGTCAATAATTATGTATATTAGGTGACAAAAAATTTAGTTTTGTCATCTTAATGATTTTTACAAACTAAATAGTGATAAGAATAATGTTAAAGTTGTCGCCTTAAACAATTAGTGACACAACTATGGTGACAACGAAAATCTTGTCACAAATTATTGTCACTAAGTTATCACCATAGGGGTGTCACTAATTATTAATGGTAATAACTTAAAATATTAATTTTTGTTACTATTGAGTCATGTTATGACAAGATGCAAATTCTTGTCACTTAAAAATCGGTCATTAGTGACAAGATAAAATCTATTGTATTTAATACATGTTATTAGTGGCAACTTTTACTTTGTCACTTATTGTTTTGTCACTAATATTATATCTTTTTGTAGTACGATACAGAGCAAAAATTTGCCAAACAAGTTGTAGGTTGAAGCTATTAGTCTTGTGTTATTTATTTGTTAAATTTATGTCTGATGAGGAGTATAGAAGAGCAAACATAAGCACAGTATATCACACTTCCATGTTTTCAGATGTATTAGCCATTTACATGTTCCTGATCAGCAAAGGAAGAAACTCTATCACAAAAGTATAACATATACCTTTGTGGATATGTTTAAGAATTTAAAGGGTACAAACTTTATGATCCCATTAGTATGAAATCAAGGTTGTTCGAGATGTTTTCTTTGAGAGAGTTCATGAAATTAGTGTTGGATATTGCTTCATTTCATGAGCAATCCATGTTAGATATGGGTGCATGTTAGTAGGTGCTTGTTAAAGAACAAGTTCACTGAAGGCCCGCCCAGAGAATCTACTAGATAGCCGTAGTGGCAAGTCAGTGGTGGCAAGTTCTCCAACTTTTGCTAGTGCATATAATTAGTCCTTTGACTTGAGGATCTATGGTATGTTTAGGTCCTCATACTTTGACTCTTCCTTGACCACTTTATGGGTCATTCGGGTTGAGCTTGGGTATGAGCTACTTAGTTATGGAGGTTTGTAAGATCCAAGATTGAATCCATCTCTTCGTCGTTGTGAATGGCGAGTACATCTCCTATGTATTCTATAATGATTGATTCCACGAAATCCTTGTGTAAGGTAGTATGAATAATTTTAAAGGAGTTTTTCAAAGATGAGGTTATACAGGGGAGTCAAATATTGGAATAGAAACATAATTATCGAGGCTATTAGGAAGCAAACAAATATCTTACCCTAAGCCTCTTTTGGGAGATAAGAGACAGAAGGACCATATTTGCATGGAAAGTATAGAGCTAGAATGGCTCTCCAAGAGCATATTCATTTTGGTCAATTAGTTAGGCTCCATAGGCTTGAGGTTGGATATAGACCATAGAGATTGGGTACTTTTTAATTAATAGAGATTAACTGAGGCTTTTTGATCCAAATTTTTTACAGCATCTCCTCCAAGGTGTTGTTAGGATACAATATTTATTTGGGATTTTTGGAGAAGTTTAACCGAGGCAAAAGTTGTTTTCTTCCTGCTGTGCCAGTTTCTGGTAGATTCTGGATTAATGACGTGTTCACCATTTTTCTCCTTGCAAATTAGCAATTCAAGGTAACTATCTACCTAAATCTGAATTCCTAGCATGATTAAATCCTTGTTAGCTTGTAAGCACTAGTTTATTTGAGCTTTTGAAGTTTTATTATTAGATCCTAGTGTCTTACTTGCATTTACTGAAATAGTTTACATGTCAATCTAATTGGTTGTAGGGCATTATTCCAACAATCTCCCACTTGCCCTAAATCCAATTCCCCATAGTTTTACGACCTTTGTTCTCAAGATGTCCTTTAAAGACCTTTTGCGTCAGGGGTTTAGTCAGTGGATTTGATATATTCTCTTATGAGGCTACTTTCTCCACTCGAATGTCGCCTCTATAAATGATCTCACGGATCAAATGATATTGCCACAAAATGTACTTGGATCATTGATGAGATCTTGGCTCTTTTGCTTGTGCAATCACTCTGTTGTTGTCACAAAAGACAACTACAAGCTCAGTAATACTAGGCACTACATCCAACTATTGAATAAAGTTTTTCACCCAAACACCTTCCTTTGCAGCTTTTGAAACTTCAATATATTCTGCCTCTATGGTAGAATCGATCGTGGTGTCTTGTTTGAGACTCTTTCAACTCACAACGCCGCCATTGAGGCAAAATATAAATCGATAAATGAATTTTAGATCATCTACATTGGATTGGAAACTAGAATTCAAAAACCCATTTAGTTTTAATTCTCCATTACAGTATACCCAAAATAAATCCTTAGTTCTGTTCAAGTACTTAAGGATTGGATTGCTTTAACGACTTTCCAATGACATTCACTAGGATCGGATTGAAAGCAACTTGTAATATTTAGAGCGTGTGCTACATCCGACCTTGTACATTGAACGAAACACATTATGCTCCCTATAGCAGATGCATAAAGTATGTAGGACATTATATGTCTCTCGTCATCAATCTTAGCGGCTATAGACTTGGAGAGACGAAGGCTATGTCCCACAGGGATTAATCCCTTTTTGGATTCTTCCATACTAAACTTCTTTAGTATCTTGTCAATGTACGATATTTGGGAAAGCCCCAGCATCCTCCTCAATCTATCTTTATAGATACGAATTCCTAATAAGTAGGATGCTTATTCCAAATCCTTCATGGAGAATTGTATACATAACCATGGTTTAATACACTCTAACATTCTCTCTTATTCCCAATGAGAAGAATGACATCGACATAAAGCACAATAAATTGTATGCTACTCCTACTAGCCTTCTTGTACACACAAGGTTCATACACATTTCTAAGAAAGCCAAACGATTTGACTGTCTTATCAAAACGTATATTCTAACTTCGGGATGCTTGTTCGAGTCCATAAATAGATCTCTCGAGTTTCCAAACATTTTGCTCACTCTTTTTAGATGTAAAATCTTGTGGTTGCTCCATGTAAATTTGTTCTTCATTATTTCCATTGAGGAAAGTGCTTTTTACATCCATTTGTCATATCTCATAGTTATAGTATGCAGTTATGGCAAGTAAAATTCTAATGAATTTAAGCATAGCGACCGGTGAAAATGTTTTCTCAAAATTAATACCGGGTCTTTGAGTGTAACCCTTTGCCACTAATCGCGCCTTAAAGGTGATTACCTCTCCATCAATTCCTAGCTTACGCTTATAGATCTACTTGCAACCAGCGGGTACTTTACCCTTCGGTGGATCTACCAAAGTTCATACTTTGTTGGAGTACATGGAATCTATTTTGAATTTGATGGCACCTAGCCAATGTCCCAAATCTATGTCCAACATAGCTTCCTCATAGGTCTTTGGATCATTATCCGATTAGCCGGTCTTATGAAAGAATTCAAACATTTTGGATTGCTTCTTGATTCTTTCGACCTTCTTAGAGGTTGTGTGCAAAGCTCTTGATGTTCACTTATTTCTACCGCTTATGGGATTTCATCTTGAACTTCATCAAGTTCAACAACAACGCCATTTCTATCTAATGGAAATTCATTTTCCAAAAAGGTGGCGTTCCTTGAAACAAACATCTTTTGTTCTGAGGGATCACAGGAATAAAAACCTAAAGACTCTTTTGGGTATCCCATAAACTTTCACAAGATGGATCTTGCATCCAGCTTGTCTCCCACTAACCACTTGACGGAAATGGGAGACCCCTAAACTCTTAGAAAAGAGTAAAAAAGGTGCTTTGTCCTACCACATCTCATGCGGTGTCTTTGGAACCAACTTTGAGGGTATTACATATAGTAGCCTCACTGCCATTGTTAAGGCAAATCCCCAAAAGGATATAAGCATATTGGTGAAGCTCATCATGGAACGTACTATGTCTAACAAAGTACAGTTTCCCTCTTAGCTACTTCATTGTGTTGGGAAATTTCGAGTGGAGTCCATTGAGAGAAAATTCCATTCTCTTTTAGATAATCCAAGAATTTGATACTTAAGTATTCTCCCACTCGATCCGATCAAAGAGCTTTAATATTTAGTCCCAATTGCTTTTCTACTTCATTCCTATACTCTTTGAACTTTTCAAAGGCTTCAAACTTGTACTTCATAAGATATATACGTCCAAATCAAGTATGATCATTGGTGAAGGTAATGAAGTATGAATAACCTCCTATCACACTAACTCTTAGTAGCCCACAAACATTCGTATGGATCAAATTCAAAGGACTTGTGGTTTGCTCCTTTTGTCATACAAAAGGAGCCTTGGTTATTTTTCCCTTTAAACAAGACTCACAAGTAGGAAGATCCTCTATGCCACTAACATTTAGTACTTTGATGGCTTCTAACTTGTTCATCCTATTCTTGAAAATATGCTCAAGTCTTGCATGCCACAAAATAGCATCTTCTTGGTATTCTAATTTTCGTTTACTTTGTTGAATGTGCAATAATGATGGTTGAGAATCTAAAATGTACAATCCATTGTTTAATGTACTTTCTGCAATTAAAGAGGCATTCTTTAATGCCTTCAAATTCCCATTAGATATAGAAAAACCATATACTTCATTATCCAAAACGGAAACAGAAATAATGTTCTTAACAAAATTGGGTACATAGTAGCAAGGATCAAGTACAATGTAGGAGTTCCCCAAGTCTAACTTGATAACACTTCGACTATGGCAACTTTTGCTCCATTGCCTAGATGTAGGATCTTATCCCCATCATTGAGATTCATTCTTCTTTCTATCCCCCGTAACGAATTACAAAGGTGAGAACCACACGCGGTATCAAATACCCATGAGGAAGAATTTGTCGTTAGTGCACTTCAATCAAATACATACCCTTCCCAAGGGTTTCAAGATACCCCTTGCAATTTCTCTTCTAATTGCCCTTCCCACCACAATAGAAATAATAAATATCGGCTTTCACCTCTTTCTTTTTCTTAACTATCCCTGAACTTTTCAAGGGTTGCTTTCCCTTAGAGAAATAACTCTTCTTCCTTTTACCTCCCTTTCTAGCACTCCTAGAGCCCTTAGACTTGGAGGATGAAGCAAGCATAAGAGGCTTGTCTTTCTTCATTGTTGCCTCAGTGGTCACCAACATGCTGACCACTCATTAGTTGTTATTTCTTAGTTTGTCATGTTGAAGTTCATAACAAATTAGCCAAATGAGCTAGACAATGATTAAAGGATCAAATCCACATAGAGCTCATTGTCCATGACTACGTCTAATTGACCAAGCTTCTCAATGAGACCGATCATTTTAAGTCCATGATCATGGACACTTGAGCCTTCATTCATCCTAATTTGGAAGAGCTCCTTGGACAATGAGAACCTTTCATGTCTAGTTTGCATGCCATACAACTCTTGTAGGTGTAAGTGAATCTCTTGAACAATTTTCATCACCAACTCATTAATCGTTACTTCTTGGTTCGTCATGTTGAATTTCATAACAAATTGGTCAAATAAGCTAGCAATGATTGAAGGATCAAATTGTAGGTGTGTAAGGCACTAGGATCCAATAATTTTCAAAAAACATGAATATAACCAGCCCACACACACCCCCAAGGATCAAGACATGCATAGGAATCAGATTTACATGGGGAATTACCCTGGTGAAAACAGAAAGTTCAAGGAACAAGAAAACTCTTCTTCAACAGTCGAAGAAACTCGTCACTGGCACAACAGATTCACCAGTGTTTTTCCCAAGATTGAACTCTTCCTTTGGAGTTGAAATTTTTAATGGAATGTCATCACACCCTAACAATATAACACTCCAAAAATCAGCGAAAACAGAAGATCAAAAAGCCTCCTAGAAATGCCTACAACCGGCTGTCAGAAACTGCCTCAAACAAGAGCAATAGTAACCAAATGGCTGGCTTCTAATGACATAGTCCACACACCATAGCTAGGACCTTATCTCAATAATATGGCTGGAGATATTTTCAGAGAGAGAGGAGAAGAGAGGGCTTGGAAGAATGGAGGTGGAATGTGTGGGAGGTTGGAGATAATAATGAGGATACTAACAAATTAGATGCCCACTACTAAAATTTGTTGGGAGAATAATCATATCTTGCTTGCAAGACCAAGTGGCTTCCCATCCTCATTCCATATGTATATATAGGATTAGGATGATGTGTGGTCACACACCATCCTCAAGGAGAGGGCGCCAAATGTCAATGCCAAGGTGGCCACTAACATTTAGTGATTAATGAATAAATAATTAAAGCTTACATTTCATCTTATTAAATGTCTTCCAATTAAATTCCAATTCCATATGAAATTAACCCTTCATTTAATAATATTCTCCTAAATAAACTCTCCAATTAAATTAAATTAAATACTTTAATTTAATTAATAGTCATTTGACTTAACTTTTTAAGCTAGTCAAAATTAATTTAACTCTTAAATTAATTTGACCAATTGATAATCATGTGGAATCAATTAATTAACTCTAAATTAATTGATCTTAATTTAACTCTTAAATTGAGCAAGCCAAAAATGACTCCAATTTTCACCTCTTCTATAATTCAGTCGTGAATTTTCTAACTCTTAGAAAATTCTCCTTCCTTCAATAAGTGAAGCTATTAGCTTTTGTTTGTGACCCATTAGATTCTACCATTCATGGACATGGGCTCACAACTCCTTGTGACTTATGGAATATCAAATATTCACATTAGCTTAAACTCCTTTAAACTAAATGACTCAATTCAATTAATCTCATTAATTGAAAAGTACCAATCTCCATGGTCAATGTCCAACCTTAAGCCCATGGGACCCAACTAATTAGCCAAAATGAAAGCTCTTGGAAAACCATTCTAGCATTATGCGTACCACACAAATGGGGTAATTTCGTCTCTTATCTCTCGAAAGAGGTCTAGAGTAAGATATTAGTTGGCTCTCTAATAGCCTCGATGCTATGCTTCTATTCTTAATGTTTGATTCCCTTAGTGACCTCATCTTTGGAAACACCTTTCCAAATTATCACATCACCTTGTGCAAGAATTTCTTGGAATCGATCATTATAGAACGCATAGGAGATGCACTCATTCTTCACAAAAGCAAGGAGTCGGATTTCATCTTGGATAACACAAACCTCTATGCCTAGTAGCTTATGCCCAACCTCAACCCAAGCGGCTTGCTAAGTGACCAAGGAAGAGTGAAAGCATAAGGACCAAACACAAGATTACCATGGTTCATCAGGTCAAAAGACTAATAATATGCACTAGTGCAAGTTGGAGAACTTGCCACTTCCGCTATCTAGTGGATTCTCCGATCAGGCCTTCAATGCCTTGTTCTCTAACAAGCACTCACTAACATACATCCATATCTCATATGATATTGCTCATGGAACAGAGCAACATCCAACCCTTGGATTTATGCATCGTTAGTGCAAGTCTATCCGGATCTTAGATGCGATGTCTTGTAAGATCCTATGACTTGGAATCAAAACCGTGTAAGACTTATTCCATGATCACTACCCAGTGTGTGACCAAGTCTTGTAGTCTAATGTGATTTAAGGGCTTTATCTAAATGCAAGTGAAGAAAATAATGAGCATAAGATGAAGATGACCATATAATGAATATCATTCAATCAAGATTGTTTTACAAGGAAATAGTTTACAAGGCCAATCTAATTGGCTTGCGGGGCACTATTCCAACAAAAATCCACATAGAGCTCATTGTCCATGACTACATCCAATTGACCAAGCTTCTCAATAAGATCGATCATTTTAAGTCCATGATCATGGACACTTGAGCCTTCATTCATTCTAGTCTGGAAGAGCTCTTTAGATAATAAGAACCTTTCATGCCTAGATTGTATGTCATACAACTCTTGTATGTGTAGGTGAATCTCCTAAGCAATTTTCATGTGCTTGTGAAACTTTTGGAGCTCACTGGACATAGAAGCCAATATGGGACAACATGTCTATAGATCATCATCTACCCACTTCATGAACGTTTCACATGCCTCATTGTCGACATCATCGCCAACGGTGTCCGGCGGACTCTGAGCAAGCACATATATCCTCTTATCAGAATCAAGAATAATTTTGAGATTTTTAAGCCAATCTTGGAAGTTAGGCCCGGTGAGTTTACTGATTTTTAAGATAACATTGAGTGGATTCTTAGCCATTTTGATTTTGAGATTTCAAAAATCTACAAAAGGCAAGAAAGAGTATAAGCATGTGATTGAACATTGATATTAGAAACATATTCATGGACTTTCAAGCATATTTTTCTCCCACTATTTTATCAAATTCCTCACCCCTAGAAGAATTCGGAAAATCTCATTTCCTAGCAAAAATCAAGGCCTTAAGGACTTGTAGTAGACCCACAAGCAATGTTCTCAAAACCGGACCAGACAAAGAACCGGCAACGCTACCGGTTACTGGTTCAACCGGTTGGACCGGTTGAACCACCGGTTGAACCGGTGTGACGTCATAATGACGTAATAATTATTTTTAATTTTATAAATATATATAATATAATTAATATATTGTAAAAAATAGAAAATAATATATAATTAATATTTAACAAAATAAAACATATTTTTTTATATTAAATGTCCAATATATTCCAATAGAAATTAATAAAACAACAACTAATTCAACCATCAATTATCCAAAATATAATCACATCATTGGACTTCGAATAAATAAACTTAAGTTTCAAAAACTACATTATTGCCCAAAGTCTTTAGTCATCATCTTCATCAACGACGTAATTCCTTTGTTGTCTTAAAATACGATTTACTTCACCATCATTCGAGCTTGAGCTGCCACCAAATTTTGACAAATCAACTTGATCATTGGTCATATTTGTGTCGTCTTCATCACCTAGACAAATGACTATATAATATGAGCAAAATTACAAGAAAGTTATATATCAACACAATTTGTGAACAAATATTAAATAATCAAGTGTATAATTAACCTCTAGATGGATGCAAATTTTCATTACACATCTCGTCCTCAATCATTTCTTCCAACTCATCACAATCAAGCTCTCCACTCGGCTGGAAGGAACCAAGAAGAAGAGAAGAGAAAGAAAATAGAAAGATGAGGAAAAGTGGATGAAATGGAAGAAAGTAAATGTGTGGAGCTATGGGCCGGTTATGAGCTTCTTACCCATTAGTCAATTAGGTTTAAATGGTCAAAATTGGTCAAGGTCAAAATTGGTAGGCCATAAAAAATTAAAAAAAAAAAAAAATTTGAACCGGTCAAGAACCGGTCGAACCGGGACCGGTTCGACCGGTTCTGACCGGTTCCTAAGTGGTCCGACTGTGACCGGTTTTGAGAATCAATTCGGACCGGACCAGTGGCCGGTTACCGGTCGAACCGGCCGGTCCGGTCCGGTTTTGAGAACCTTGCCCACAAGTCATGAGACATCCATAAAAAATCCTAAGGTAAGCAACTTTTGCTAATTGCATCTCTATGCAACCTTTGATATATTTTACTTCACTTTTCATGTAGACTAATGACTCGTGCGATATCTACACCATTAAGTGTTAAGTCAAACCTATCAATCAAGCTTTAATTCAAAATGCGCCATATCATTCCACGATCCGTGAGACAATGCATGGAAAGCGTCAAATCAAAGGTACGTCGTATGCTACGTATGTAATCACAGCTTTCCACCATAAGCGTGACCCACGGCTCCTAAGACATCACACAAATGTGGTAGCATTGTCATGCCACATACTATTATAGAAGGCATGGACTAACTAAAACTTTTTTTAACTTGTATCCATTTTGACTCAATATTTGGAAGCGCTTAGACTCTTCTAAGTGGAGGGATTTTCTTCTTACAAAGATATCATCAATTTTATCTTCTTATTTAGGTTTTCTATATCCTAACCATGCATTTCATACATCAATAGGATAAAGAAAACATAAATAAGTAAATGCGCCTAGCATCTAATTAGCATGATTTTTAGATTAATTTTGATCACAAAATAACCTCAAAACTCGTCTAAAATAAAAACAGAGCGCTATTGTTTGGCTAGCGCTAGGCCAGGCTGGCTGTTTGCCCTGTTTTCAGTTAAGGACCAAGTCAAGGTCCTTTTGGTCTAATTTTTGTGCACCAAAAAATTATGGACACCTACACAACACTAAATCACACATATTAGACAAATTTTCAGATTCAAAATACCTTTAAAAGTGGAAATTCATGTGCTCAAACAAGATTTAAAAATCAAATTCAAGTAAGAATCAACATTCTTCAAAAATCTCCAATTAACTCCAATCCAATTGGATACAGAAATGACCAAAACACCTTAAGGCCAAATTAAATATGCTATATCAATATATAACATCATCCAATGCTAAATCTGTATTTACCATTATTTAACATGAATAAAAAACATACTAATATATGAATTAACACTTGAAACACATATAATTCAATTCATCATCAAAGGAGCCACAAGCAACATCATCCAAACACCCAAATCCATGAATTAGATCAAGTATTTGGATATTTAGATCAATTCATCACATGAATCAATCAAACAAAAGTCCAAATTAAAGCATGAATTAGGCTCGGGTACCATGTGAAGTAAAGTGTAGCATAAGGATCTAAGTTATAAAGTAAAAATAGCTAAATAAAAACATGACTACATTTTATCCAAGGATCTAATAATGCTATTAAGATGGATTTGGTTCCAGAAAAATACCTTGATCGCAAAAATCCAAGGTAGAAAAGGATAACAATGTTGAACTCTTCAAAACTATCAAATCCTAATGCAGATTGAGCTGAAATTTGGACAACAACATCTCAACAACTTTGAGGATCTCCCACAAAAATTTTAGCGAAAAATAAAATCAGCAAGGCCACCAGAAATGCCTCCAAACTTTCTGTACTGCAATGGATCAACCAAAGCAAAGCTCCCAAAACATGAAGCCTATAATGAAATTATCCACACAGTCAAGGCAAGCTCCAATCAACCTCTAGTCATCTAGATCACCAAAGGATGGAGAAGAGACAAAGGCCAAAAGTGGTGGAGAAAAGGTGAGGAAAATGTGTGGAACTTCAACACATTAGTGGATCACACTTTTGGAGGGAAAAATGAAATCTAAGCAACTTGATTGCCAATTAGTGAAGTGGTCAGACACCTCTCTCCTATTTATAAGAAGGGAGGTATGATGCTAGTTGGCATCACACCATCCATGAGGTGTGTTGCCAACTAGGTAATCCACTTGCATGTGAAATGTGAATTTCACTTGCATTTGAATTTCATTTAAAATCTTCATTTCATCTAATGAAATGTCATCCAAATTAATTCTAAATGCACCTCAAATGAACTCCTTCACTTGAATTTCCCTCCAAAATAAATTCCTCACATTAATTAAATTAACTCTTTAATTTAATTAATTGGTCTTGACTTAACTTCTTAAGTCAACTAACTTAACTCTTTAAGCTAGAAGGTGTTAACTTAACTCCTTAAGTTAGCTTGACTAATTAATTGTCATATGACATCAATTAAATTAACTCTTTAATTTAATTGGCCTAGTTTAACTCCTTAAATTATTTTTATTAATTTAAAAATTAAATTAATCAAGTCAAAATAACTAAAAATTAGCCAATCGATTTTCTCCACAAAAACAATCAAGCTGAATTTCTAACTCTTAGAAAATTCCTTCCATCAAAAGAACTTCCTTTAGGCTTTTGTGTGTTACACATTAGGTTTTCCCATTCATAAGACATGGGCTCAGAACAATTGTGATATTTTGAATATTGAAATATTCACATTAGCTTAAACTCTTTTAAACTAATAACTCATTTAATTAATCTATTAATTGAAGAGTACCCAATCTCCATGGTTGATGTCTAGCCTCAAGCCCATAGAGCCCAAATAATTGGTCGAAATAAATATGCTCTTGGTGAACCATTCTAGCTCTACGCTCACCATGCAAATATGGTCCTTCCATCTCCTATCTCCTCAAAAAGGCCTAGGGCAAGATATTTGTCAGCTCCCTAATAGCCTCGATAGCTATGTTTCTATTTCCTATATTCAGTTTTGGTTTATGGCCTCATCTTTTGGAAAACTCCTTTTTCAAATTGTCATACTTCCTTATGCAAATACTCCTTAGAATCGATCATTGTAGAATACATAGGAGATGCACTCACCCTTCACAACAATGAAGAGATGGATCCTATCTTGGATCTCACAAACCTTCATGTCAAGTAGCTCACACCCAATCTCAACCCGGATGACCCACTAAGTGGTCAAGGAAGAATGAAGGTATAAGGGTCTAAACACAAGGTTACCATGGGTCCTCATATCTAAGGACTAATTATATGCACTAGTGTAAGGTACAGAACTTGCCACTACGGCTACATAGTGGATTCTCTAGATGAGCCTTCAGTGAACTTGTTCTTTAATAAGCACCTACTGACATGTACCCATGTCTAACTTGGATTGCTCATGAAATAAAGCAATATCCAACTCCTTGGATTTATGTATCGTTAGTGCAATTCTATCCGAATATTAGATGCCATATCTCATAAGATTCTATAACTTGGAATATTTTAAGATCACAACTGTGTAAGACTTATTTCATGATCACCTCGCAGAGTGCAACCAAGTCCCTTAGGTGATCTAGGGTCTTCAACCAAATGCTAGCGAAGTAAAATAAGCATAAGATGAAGATGGCCATTGTATATAAATATCATTCAATCAAGATTGTATCACAAGTGAAATAGTTTATGTGTCAATATAATTAGCCGTGGGGCACTATTCCAACACTAGGGTTGAGATTGGGCATGAGCTACATAAGCATAGAGGTTTGTGAGATCCAAGATGGGATCCATCTCTTCGTTGTGAAGAACGAGTACATCTCCTATGTATTCTATAATGAACGATTTCAAGAAATCCTTATGCAAGGAAGTATCACTTTGGAAAAGGAGTTTTCCAAAGTTGAGGTCATAAAGAGGAATAAAAAATTAGATGTAGAGAAATAGTTATTAAGGCTATTAGGGAGCCGAAAAATATCTTGCCCTAGGCCCTTTTTAGGAGATAGGAGATGGAAGGACTATATTTACATGGTAAGCGTAAGCTATAATAGTTCATCAAGACATAATTTATTTATCCAATTAATCTGGCTCCATGGGCTTGTTTATAGACATCAACCACGGAGATTGTGTACTATTCGATTAATAGAGATTAATTGAAAGGGTTATTAGTTTAAAGAAGTTTAAATTAATGTGAATATTTCAATATTCAAAATATAACAATGAGTTGTGAGCCTATGTCCAGTAAATGGATGAAACTAATGGGTCACACATAAAAACCTATAAAAAGTTTGTATTTGATAGAAGGCAATTTCGAAGGAGTTGGAAATTCATGCCTAGGTGTTTTTGAGAGAGGGACGAGTGACTATTTTAATTGGTCATCTTAGCTTGATTAATTTAAGTGTTAAATTAATAAAAATAATTTAAGAAGTTAAATTAGACCAATTAAATTAAGGAGTTAATTTAACTGGGGCCATGTGTCAATTAATTAGTGAAGTTAACTTAAAGAGTCAAGTTAACATTAATTAACTTAAAAAGTTAATTGACTTAAGGAGTTAAGTCAAATTAATTAAATTAAAGATTTAATTTAATTAAAATGAGGATTTGGATTTTGGAGGGAAATCAAGTGGAAGAGTCCGTTTGAATTTGAATTAAAGTTAAGTAGCATTTTATTTCGAGATGAAATACAAATATTAATTAAATGTAAATAAATGTGAAATTCAAATTCACATGCAAGTTGGCAAGTTGGCTAGCAAGCTTGGAGGTGTGATGTAAAATTGCATCCTCTCTCCTCTATAAATAGCCACTTGACCGGCCACCTATGGGACAGTTGGCATTCCTCATCATTTCCCTCCAAAAGTGTGATATTCATATGTTAAAAATTCACACAAAATTCTCTCATATCCCTCTCACAAATAAAAACACCTCTTATCACCTTCTTCCTCACTTGTTCTAGCACAAGTTAGGTTGATCTAGTGCATTTCTAAGGTATGTGGACTTCATCATTAAAGATCCTACACTTAGAGGACTTAGAATTATTTGGTTGATCATTGTTTTGCACCAGTTTCTGGAGCATATTTGGAGGACCAAATAATTCCTGATTGGAGCAAAATTTTGGCAGCAACTCACTGGATTTATGGTGGAGTATCTTGCTAAATTTTTTAATTTTTTGGGGTTCGGGAAGAAAACCAGCCATTGGCATCTTCTACTGCGTGTAGATCTTCTATTAAAGTGTTCATTCGAGTGATCTCTTTTTCTCCTTTGTGTTGATCTACAAAGGTAATTTTTCTGCAATTAAATCCTTATTTGGAGCATGAATATGATCATTGGGATGGAGTAGTTTGGTTATTTGTTGCCTATTTTTGTTTTTTTATTTTGGATCCCAATCATATTCCTTCTTATATTGAGATTCCATAGTAACCTTGTATTTAGGTCCTTGTGCTTTGATTTTGCTTCAGCCACGTAGTGGGTCATTTGGGGCTTAGGTTGGACACAAGCTACCTAAGTATAGAGGTTGGTGAATTCAAAGATAGGATCCATTTTGCCCATTAGCGAAGAATGGGTTGATCTCCTATGTATTCTAAGATGATCGATTCCAAGAAATCTTTGCACAAGGCGATAAGATAATTTGAAAAAAGAGTTTTCCAAAGTTGTGGTCATAACAAGGAATCAACATCAAGAATAGATACAAAGTTATCGAGGCTATTAGGGAGCCGACATATATCTTGCCCTAGGCCTCGTTCGGGAGATAGGAAACAGAATGACCATATTTGCAAAGAAATTGTAAGCGGTAATTCACCTCAACATAATTCATTCATCCAATTCATTGGGATTCATGGGCTTTTTGCTAGACATCGACTATGGAGGTTGGCTACTCTTCAATTAATGGAGATTAATTGATAGAGTTGTTCGTTAAAAGAGTTTAAACTAATTTGAATGTTTTTTTAATATCCAAAATATTACAAAGAGTTGTGAGCCCATGTCTAATGAATTGGTGAACCTAATGGGTCACACACGAAAGCATAAAAATGCTCTTATTTGATAGGAGAATTTTTCTAAGGGGCTAGAAAATGCTAGTGGGTGGTTTTTCTTTGGCTAAGGAAAAGAGAACAAGTTGGCTATTTACCAATTGGTCACTTTGACTTGATTAATTTAAGTGTTAAATTAACTAAAATAATTTAAATAATTAAATTAGGCCAATTAAATTAAGAAGTTAATTTAATTAGTGCCATGTGGCAATTTAATTAATCAAAGTCAACTTAAATATTTAAGTTGATTTAATTAACTTAGAGAGTTAAGTTAAACTTATTAAATTAAGGAGTTGATTTAATTAACTAGGGAATTTGAGTTTTGGAGGGAAAATAGAATGGAAGAGTCCATTTGAATTTATTGAGTTGGCATTTTTAATTATGAAATTAAAATCCAATTCAAGCTAGAATTAAATCTAGTTAGGTGACACATGTTGGCATGGTGTGAAGGAAGCTTCCAAAAGTTTCCAGTCACACCATAAATACCTCTCTCAAGTGGCCAGCCAAGCTAGCTCATTCCATGCTTCCATTTTTCATCCAAAAGGTAGCAAATCTCATGTATTGAGTAACTACCTCACAAAATTCTCTCTCTTCTTTCTCCTCCCAAAAAACCTAATCTCTCTCTCTCTCCCTCTCTCTCTCTTTCCCTCCCTCCCTCCTATCATCTTGTTCCTCCATTATATTCTAGCTTAGATTGTGAGGAAATTGAGAGAATTCTAGGTGTGTGGATCACCATGAGAGGCTTCACACCTGGGGAACTAATTATTGGACATTGATCCCTTGTTGGTGGCCAATTTTTGGAGGAGGTTGGACCCATTTTTTAGGGCTATTTTTCCTCCTATTTTTTGGCCATTCTGAGGCTGTTTTGGAGGTCTTTTGGTGAGCAAAACTTGCTGCCATAAGGTACTTTTGGTGTGGTGAAGTAGATTCTTGAAGAAGAGAGTGTTAATCTTACTTTAGAAGAGTCCAAGAGGAAGATCTGCTTTATTACCTTGTTTTTCTTCAAAGGTAATCTTCTTGCTTCAAAATCCTAGTTTATGACATGATGATTGATCCTGGATTGAAGATTGCAAGTTAACTTTGCCTTATTTTTGTTTTAATTAAGGATCTTAGCATATCTCTTCTCTTCTAATCCACCAACCCCTCTTCCTACGGACAACTTTGTACTTCCATGCTTTCGTTGATACGATACCCCAATATAAGTACCAAGAAGTAAAACATAACTTTCTAAAACATGAATCAACACTTAAAACATATAATAGCATGCTTTCAACTTATCAATCAAGGAGTGACACACAACATCAACAAAATACTCCAATCCATAATATTAACCAAGAATTTGGTGATCTAGATTAATCCATCACATGAATCAATCATCCAAAGAAAATCCAAATCTAAGCATGATCTAGGCTCCGATACCACTTGAAAGCTAGTAAGATACTATGATCCAATTATTAAAACTTCAAAAGCTTAATGAACTAGTGCTTGCAATATAATTAAGATCAAATCATGCTTGAGATTCATATTAGGATAGAGTATTACCTTGAAATTGCAAAATCTAAGGAGAATGGGGTGAACTCTTCATCGTTCTAGAAACTGCCAGAAATGAACAGTAGGAGAGGAGCGATTTTTGCATCCATCAAATCACCCTCCAAAAATCACGAAAAATTTACTGGAGCTGATCAACACCTTGAAGAACTCTTAGTAAAAAATTTAGACTGAAAAGCCTTCTGGATCTCCCTAGAGAAAAAAACCGAATCGGACTCTGTGCAGTGGATCTCCAAAACTATAGCAAACAAAGTAGTTTGCCTCTATTGATATGATCCACACACCAAATAGATCTTCCAAAATCTCTAGCCCATAAGATAGAATAAGGCCAGAGATATGCTGTGGAGGAGGCCGATTTTAGGTAGGGAAAAAGAAGAAAAAGCAAAGCTTTCAACATAGGAATGCAATGTGCAAGGATTTTGGAGGTAATTGTGGAGAATCTAATTCTTCATACCTTTTGACATAATGACCAGCTCTCTTTCTCTATATCTATATATAGAGGCTAGAAAGTGTGATGCCAAGGTGGCATCACACCTCCCATGAGGAGAAGGGGCGGCCAACTTGCATTTGCTAAGGTGGCAAATGCAAATTCAAATCTAATTTGAATTTCACTTGCATTTTAATTACATTTGAAATCTAATTTCAAGTTAATTAAAATGCTAATTCAAATGAACATTTCATTTGAATTTTTCCTCCAAAATGTGTTCTTCCCATTAATTAAATTAAACACTTTAATTTAATTAATTAACATTTAACTTAACTCTTAAGTCAAATAAGTTCAACTCTTAAGCTTGAATTTTGTTAACTTAACTCCTTAAGTTAACTTGACCAATTGATGATCATATTGTCACCAAATAATTAACTCCTTAATTATTGATCTAATTTAACTCCTTAAATTAATTGATTAATTTAACACTTAAATTAATCAAGCCAAAATTGACCTTCAAAATTGGCACCTCAAAATCAGTCCACTATGAGGCTTTTTCTAACAATTAGAAAATCTTTTCTCCATCAATTAGGAAGCTAATTGCTTTTGTGTGTGACCCAATAGGTTCTACCATTCATTGGACGTGGGCTCACAACTCCTTGTGACTTTTGAATATCATATATTCAATCTAGTTTTAAATACTTTTAAACTAATCGACTCAATTCAATTAATCTCATTAATTGAAGAGTCCCCAATTTCCATAGTCGATGTCGAACCTCAAGCCCATGGAGCCCAACTAATTGGCCAAAATGAATGTTTTGGAGAACTATTATAAATCTATGCATACCATGCAAATACGATCATTTCGTATCATATCTCTTGAAAGAGGCCCGGGGCAAGATATTTGTTGGCTCCCTAATAGCCTCGATACTATGCTTCTATTCTCAATGCTCGATTCCCTTGTGTGACCTCATCTTTGGAAAACTCCTTTTCCAAATTGTCACACCACCTTGCGCAAGAATTTCTTGGAATCGATCATTATAGAATATATAGGAGATGTACTCTCCCTTCACAAAAGTAAGGAGTTAGACTCCATCTTAGATCTTATAAACCTCCATGCCAAATAGCTCATACTCAACCTCAACTCGAAAGACCTGCTAAGTGGTGAAGGAAGAGTCAAAGCATGAGGACCAAATACAAGATTACCATAAGTCCTCAGGTCAGAAGACTAATAATATGCACTAGCGTAAGCTGGAGAACTTGCTATTATCGACTGCCACTACGGCTATCTAGTAGATTCTCCAATGGGCCTTACTGTCTTGTTCTCTAACAAGTACCCATTAACATGCACCCATAACTCAAACAATTGCTCATGGAACGGAGCAATATCCAACTCTTGGAGTTATGCATCGTTAGTGCAAGTCTATCCAGATCATAGATGCCCCATCTCTTAAGATCCTATGACTTGAAAGATTTAAGATCACAATTGTGTGAGACTTATTCCATGGTCACTGAACCAAGTCCTGCAATCATAAGTGATCTAGGGGCTTTATCCAAATGCAAGTGAAGTAATAAAAAGTATAAGATGAAGATGGCCATATAAAGAATATCATTCAATCAAGATTGTTTTACAAAGCCATAGTTTTTACAAAGCTAATCTAATTGGCTTGCTGGGCACTATTCCAACAATCTTCCACTTGCCCTAAAGCCAATACCCCATAGCCTTGAGACCTATCTTCTCAAGATGTTCTTCAAAGACCTTTTGCGTTAGGAGTTTAGTCAGTGGATCTGCTATATTCTTTTCCAAGGTAACTCTCTCCACTCAAATGTCGCCTCTATCAATGATCTCCCAGATCAAATGATATCGCCTCAAAATGTGCTTGGATTTTTGATGAGATCTTAGCTCTTTGGCTTGTGCCACTGCCCCATTATTTTCACAATAGATAACCACTGGCTCAGCAATGTTAGGCACTACATTCAACTCTTAAATGAAGTTTTTCATCCAAACACCTTTCTTTGCAGCTTCTGAAGCCACAATGTATTCCGATTCAGTGGTGGAATCGATCGTGGTATCTTGTTTGGAACTTTTCTGAAACACTGTGCTGCCGTTGAGGCAAAATATAAATCCAGAAGTAAATTTAAGGTCATCAACATCGGATTGGAAACTTGAATCCAAAAACCTCTCTAATTTCAATTCTCCATTGTCGTATACCAAAAATAAGTCCTTAGTTCTTCTCAAATACTAAAGGATTGCTTTTACTGCTATCCAATGACTCTCACTAGGATTGGATTGGAACTTACGTGTAACGCTTAGCGAGTGTGTCACATCCAATCTTGTACATTGAACTGCATACATTATGCTACCAATAGCGGAGGCATAAGGTATGTGAGGCATCCTTCATTTCTCTTTCTCTGTCTTGGGGGTGATAGACTTTGAGAGATGAATGCTATGTCCCATGGGAAAAAATCCCTTTTTGCATTCTTCCATACTAGACATCTTTAGTATCTTGTCAATGTAAGGGATTTGAGATAGCCCTAGCATCCTCTTAGATCTATCTCTATAGCTACGTATTCCCAATACGTAGGATGCTTCTCCTAAATCCTTCATGGAGATTTGTGTAGATAACCACATTTTAGTACACTCTAACATTTCTACCTCACTCCCAATGAGAAGAATGTCATCGCCATAAAGCATAATAAATTGTACACTACTCCACTAGCCTTCTTATACACACATGGTTTATACACTTTTTTTGACAAAGCCAAACGATTTGACTGTTTTGTCAAAATGTATGTTCCAACTTCGAAATGCTTGTTTGAGTCCATAAATGGATCTTTGGAGTTTGCTACCCTTTTGCTCACTCCCCTTGGATGTAAAACCTTGTGGTTACTTCATATAAATTTCTTCTTCAATGTCTCCATTGAGGAAAGCAGTTTTCACATCCATTTGTCATATCTCATAGTCATAATATGCGGCTATAGCAAGTAGAATCCAAATGGACTTAGGCATTGTGACCAATGAAAAGGTTTCCTTGAAATCAATACCGTGTCTTTAAGTGTAACCCTTTGCCACTAGTCACACCTTAAAAGTTACCACTTCTCCATCTACTCCTAGCTTTCGCTTATAGATCCACTTGCAACTAACGAGAACTATTCCCTTTGGTGGATCTACCAAAGTCCATACTTTGTTGGAGTACATAAAGTCCATTTCGAATCTCATGGCTTCAAGCTAACATCCTAAATCTATGTCCAACATAGCTTGCTCATAGGTCTTCGGATTACTATCCAATTGGCCTATTTCATAAAGAAATTCGAACCTTTCGGATTGCTTCTTGATTCGGTCCGACCTATATAGAGGTTGTGTACAAGGCTCTCGTTGCTCACTTGTTTCCACTGCTTGTGGGATTTCTTGACCATTTTGAACTTCATTACGTTGAACAATAACGCCATTTCTATCTAATAGAAATTCCTTTTCCAAAAAGTGGGCGTTCCTTGAAACAAACACCTTTTGTTCTGAGGGATCATAGAAATAATAACCCGTAGACTCCCTAGAGTATCCCACAAACTTGCATAAGGTGGATCTACTATCCAACTTATCTCTCACTATCCGTCTCACGTAGGCGGGTGACCCCCAAGCCTTGAGATATTAGTAAGAGGGTGCTTTGCCAAACCACATCTCATGTGGAGTCTTTAGAACCAATTTTGTGGGTACTATGTTTAGTAACCTCGCCACCGTTTGTAAAGCGTATCCCCAAAAGGATATGGGCACATTAGAAAAGCTCATGATGGAACGTACCATGTCCAAAAAGGTACAATTTCTCTTTTTGGCTACTCCATTGTGTTGGGGTGTGCCAGGTGGAGTCCATTGATAGAGAATCCCATTTCCCTTCAAATAATCTAAGAATTCGGTGCTCAAGTATTCTCTCCCTCGATTTGATTGAAGAGCTTTAATACTTAGCCCCAATTGCTTTTCCATTTCACTCCTATACTCTTTGAACTTTTTAAAGGCTTTAAACTTGTTCTTCAGAAGAAACACGTGTCCGAACCGACTATGGTCATCAGTGAAGGTGATGAAGTAGGAATAGCATCCTTTTCCACTAACTTTTAGTGGTCCACAAACATCTGTATGGATCAAATCCAAGAGATTTTGGAGTGCTTCATTTGTCCTATAAAGGGAGCCTTGGTCATTTTTCCTTTTAAACAAGATTCATAAATAGGAAGATCCTCACTGCCACTAACATTTAGTGTTTTGAAAGCTTCTAATTTGTTCATCCTATTCTTAGAAATATGTCCAAGTCTTGCATGCCACAACATGGCATCTTCTTGGATATCTAACTTTCTCTTACTTGATTGAATGTGCACTAGTGAGTTTGAGAATCAAGTATGTACAATCCATTTATTAATGTACCTTGAGCAATCAAAGAACCATTCTTTAATGCCCTCAACTTTCCATTATAGAAAAATCAAATCTTCATTATCTAGAATGGGAATTGAAATAATATTTTTAACAAGATGGGGTACATAATAAATCGAATCAAGTACAATGCAATCATTCCCCAAGTCTAACTTGATCACGCCTTGGAAAGTAGCCGTAACTCTTGCTCCATTTCATAAGCAGATGATCATATCCCCTTCACGAAGACTCTTTCATCTTTCCATCCCCTGTAATGAATTACAAAGTTGAGAACCGCATGCGGTTGCAATATCTTTTTCAATTCCCCTTTTCGCCACAGTGGAAACAACTAGTTTTGGTTTTAACATTTTTCTTAACCCTCCCAGTGCTCTTCTCGGGTTGCTTCCTTTTCAAGGAAGAACTTTTCTTCCTCTTATCTCCCTTTCTAAGGCCCCTAGGGCCCTTTGACTTGGAGGAGGATGCGTTCATAAGGGCCTTTTCCTTTCTCATAGTTTCATTCGCAGTCATATTGATTAATTCATTAATTTTAACATGTTGCTTGGACATATTAAAATTCATAACGAATTGATCATATAATAGTGACAATGACTGTAGGATCAAATCCTTGTTAAAGGTCGTTGTCCATGACCACATTTAACTGTCCAAGCTTCTCGATGAGTCCAATCATCTTGAGGTCATGATCATGGACACTGGATCCTTCACTCTTCCTTGCCCTAAAGAGCTCCTTAGATAAAGCAAACCTTTCATGTCTACTTTGTACACCATACAACTCTGGCAAGTGTACATAGATCTCTCAAGCATGTTTCATGTGCTGATGAGTCTTTTGGAGCTTGTTGGACATGGATACTATTATGACACACCTCACTTGTAGATCATCATCTATAAATTTTGTGAACATTTCACGTCGTGCGTCAGTGGCATCATCACCAAGTGTGTCCACGGGACTTTGATCAAGGACGTAAGTCTGCTTTTCAAAGTCAAGAATGATTTTAAGGTTTCTTAACCAATCTTAGAAGTTTGGCCTTGTGAGTTTATTGGTTTCCAAAATTAATGTGAGTGGATTCTTAGCCATTTTGATTAAAGATTTCAAAAATCTACAAGAGATGAAAAAAGAGTATAAGCATGTGATTGAATTTGATATTTAAAAACATGTTTATGGTCTTTCAAGCATGTTTTTCTCCCACTATTTTATCAAATTCTTTATCCCCAAGAAGAATTCAAGAAATTGTATTTCATAGTGAGAATTAAGATCCTAAGGACTTGTAAGTAGACCCCAACTTCGAGTGCCATCAACAAACAATCGAAAGGTAAGGGCACTTGCTAATTGCACCTCATGCAACTCTTGATATATTTTGCCTCAGTTTTCATGTAGATACCCCGCTTCGAGTGCATCTACATTACTAAGTGTTAAGTCATACCTACCAATCAAACTTTGATTTGAGACGGCTCCATGTTATCCCCCGCTTCGAGTGCTAATGCATGGAGGTTCTCAAATCAAATGTGCATCATATGCTAAGTATATGCCCACAACTTTCCTCCTAAGTGTGACCCCCGCTTCAAGTGCTATCACACAAATTCGGTAGCGTCATTGTGGCATATACTATTGGTAGAAGGCTTAGATTAATTATAACTCTTTTAATTTGTATCCATTTCGACTTAATATTTGAAAAGCACTTAGACATTCTAAGTGGAGTCTTTTTGCTTGCAAAGATCTCATCATTTTATCTTCTTATTTAGGTTTTCTATATTCTAAACATACATCTCATACATCAATAGGATATGAAAAGCATAAATAAGTAAATGCGCCTAGCATGCTCCTAGGGTGGGATGTCCATGAGCTGAACCAAGTGGTGCACCACCTAGTTGATTTTAGGTGGGTTGATTAAATATAGCTATTACATGAGTGTATCCCATACATTCATAGGTCTTCAAAAGTCTCCATGCGTCCAATGGTCTCCATTGATCCATGTAACAATTACATGAATAAGAAATCCTCACTCCTAGTGATTCTACTCTCATAACATTTACAAGGTAGAAATAAAGAGGCATGCAAGCCTCAATTTAATACAACGCATTTCAACAACTTGGAACAAATAAAATCAATATTAAAGGCTCATGATCATCCCCATTCATTCATTATCCATTCAACAATTAAATGAATAATAAATAAATCCAGAATTAATAATTAATTCTAACAATTAAATACTTATCTCATAAACAAATAAGTGATCAAGCATAACATTTATGCCATAATTGGAAGATCAACTTTAACCAATTTTCAAAATCATTAAAAAATATCAAATATAATTTTGAGAACTTGCACAACATTTGTGCATCTACTACGTGCGGTGCAAAAATATTTCAAGCACAAAAGGAGTTGGAAATAGGCTCAAGACTTACCAAAACCCAAAAATTAGGACTGTCGCCCAACCTGGGCGCACGGCTGGGTAGGTCGCGCACATAGTGTGTGCGCAGCACCCGACCAGCGCTCGACAGCCTCTGTCTTGGGGCTTCCAAATGTGTCAAGCCATTTTTCCACTCTATTTTCATGAACCAATAATTTTAGCACACGTTCCCAACATTAAAGCACACATTATAGATGAATTTCCAGATTTAAAACCTCTTTTAAAAATGGAAATTCAAATGCTCAATCATGCCTTCAAAAATTTGAAAAAGCTAGAATCATATTCTTTAAAATCTCCAATATAACTCCAATAAAATTGGATTCAAAAAGGACCAAAACTTTTTTGATCAAACAACAACATGCTATATCAATATATAACATTAATAAATGCTAAATCGACATTCAATATTTATCACTATGAATTGAAACATACTAAAACATGAATCAACATTCAAAACATATAATAGCATGCTTTCAACTCATCAATCAAAGAGCCACACACAACATCAACCAAACACTCTAATCCATCATATGAGCCGAGAATTTGGTGATCTAGATTAATCCATCACATGAATCAATCATCCAAAGAAAATCCAAATTTAAGCATGAACTAAGCTTCGATACTACTTGAAAGCTAGTAACGCTCTAGGATCCAATTATTAAAACTTCAAAAGCTTAATGAACTAGTGCTTATATGCTAACTAGAATCAAATCATGCTTGAGATTCAGATTAGGATTGAGCATTACCTTAGAATTGCAAAATCCAAGGAGAATGAGGTGACATCTGCACCGTTCTAGAAACTTGCAAAAATGCACAAAAGGAGAGGAACAACATGCTATATCAATATATAACATCAATAAATGCTAAATCGACATTCAATATTTATCACTATGAATTGAAACATACTAAAACATGAATCAACATTCAAAATATATAATAGCATCCTTTCAACTCATCAATCAAAGAGCCACACACAACATCAACCAAACACTCCAATCCATCATATGAGCTGAGAATTTGGTGATCTAGATTAATCCATCACATGAATCAATCATCCAAAGAAAATCCAAATTTAAGCATGATCTAAGCTTCGCTACTACTTGAAAGCTAGTAACGCACTAGGATCCAATTATTAAAACTTCAAAAGCTTAATGAACTAGTGCTTACATGCTAACTAGAATCAAATCATGCTTGAGATTCAGATTAGGATTGAGCATTACCTTAGAATTGCAAAATCCAAGGAGAATGAGGTGACCTCTGCACCGTTCTAGAAACTGCCAGAAATGCACAAAAGGAGAGGAGTGATTTTTGCCTGCATCAAATCACCTCCAAAAATCATGCAAAATTATTGGAACTGCTCAACATCTTGAGGAACTCTCAACAAAAAACTCAAACCAAAAAGCATTTTGGATGTTTGTGGATAAAATCGCCAAATCGGACTCTGTGCAGTGGATCTCCAAAATCATAACAAACAAAGCAGTTTGCCTCTATTGATATGATCCACACACCAAATAGATCTTCCAAAATCTGTAGCCTATAAGCTAGAATAAGGCCAGAGATATGCTGTGGATGAGGCCGATTTTAGGTAGGGAAAAAGAAGAAAAAGCAAAGCTTTCAACACATGAATGCAATGCTTGTAAGGATTTTGGAGGGAATGGTGGAGAATCTAATTCTTCATACCTTTTGACATAATGACCAGCCCTCTCTCTCTATATCTATATACAGAGGCTAGAAAGTGTGATGCCAAGGTGGCATCACACCTCTCATGAGGATAAGGAGCGGCCAACTTGCATTTGCCAATGTGGCAAATGCAAATTCAAATCTAATTTGAATTTCACTTACATTTTAATTACATTTGAAATCTAATTTCATGTTAATTAAAATGCTAATTCAAATGAACATTTCATTTGAATTTTTCCTCCAACATTTGTTATTCCCATTAATTAAATTAAACACTTTAATTTAATTAATTAACATTTGACTTAACTCTAAAGTCAAATAAGCTCAACTCTTAAGCATGAAATTTGTTAACTTAACTCCTTAAGTTGACCAATTGATGGTCATATTGGCACCAAATAATAACTCCTTAATTATTGATCTAATTTAACTCCTTAAATTAATTGATTGATTTACTACTTAAATTAATCAAGCCAAAATTGACCTTCAAAATTGGCACCTGAAAATCGATCCACTACGAGACTTTTTGTAACACTTAGAAAATCCTTTCTCCATAAATTAGGAAGCTAATTGGATTTTATGTGTGCCCTAACAGGTTCTACCATTCATTGAACATAGGCTCATAACACCTTGTGACTTTTGAATATCATATATTCAATTTAGTTTAAAACACTTTTAAACTAATCGACTTAATTCTAGTAATCTCATTAATTGAAGAGTACCTAATCTCCATAGTCGATGCCGAGCCTGAAGCCCATGGAACCCAACTAATTAGCCGAAATGAACATTCTGGAGAACCACTATAGCTCTATGCATACCATGCAAATACGGTCCTTCCATCTTCTATCTCCCGAAAGAGGCCTAGTGCAAGATATTTATCAACTCCCTAATAGCCTCGATACTATACTTCTATTCTCAATGCTTGATTCCTTTATCTGACCTCATATTTTGAAAATTTATTTTCCAAATTATCACACGACCACTACAACAAATTACACTTTTAGTAACGAATAATTTTGTTACCATAAAGCTGAAATTCGTTACCCAAAATATTGGTAACGAATTTTTCGTTACTTAAGTTTAGTGCCCTAAAGCCCGTCGCAAAAGGTTTTAGTAATGAAATTTATGGTTCGTTACGAATGATGGATTTATGGCGATGAAATGTATCATTACCAAAATATGATATTAGTAACAAAAAAGTGTAGTAGTTACAATAGATTTTTATAGCGCAACGAAATATTTAGTTATTAAAACATTGGCAATTTTGTTGCATTTTATTTTTTCGTTACCAATGCATAATATAATGATATTATTTATTTAATTAAGTATAGTTACTAATTTTTTATGTAACAAAATATTTGGTTACAGATAATTAAATAAAATTTTAATTAAAAAATAAGCATTTCGTTGCCAATGGAATAAATAACTAAAAGTTTTGTTACTAAATGTGTGCGCATGGACTCCTGTTTGGGCTGCTTTATATGGATGGGCCATTTGACATCGGGCCTACGCCTGCTGGGCCGCAAAACTCTGGGCTCGACCCAGACCATCGCCCACCAGCCCACCAACAAGAGCGTAGCAGGGCCTAGTCGCTCGCAAGCAACCCTGTTGTGCTCAACCCAGCACCCACCAGCCCCTGCTGGCCTCAGGCCCAACAATCAGGACCACGCCCCATAGCAAGAGCGCCACATGCCAGCCTACTCGCAAGCTGGTAGCAGGACCCAATGCTACCGGTCCACCCGCAAGGCCCAGCACCCACACCGGCCCACCAGCGCCACCAACCCACCCGCAGGCCCAGCGCAAATTCCTCCCAAAATTGCTAGCAGGCAGGTCTCGATCCCACGCCATGCCCACCCTCAAGCAAGCACCTAACCATCTTGGTTGCATGTCCAAAAGTTAATATATGCATTTGCTCAACTACTTATTCGTCTCTTCCATATAGAACTCTTAAGAAATTTCACAGATTATCAAGCAAACATTATTTTATTTTTAAAAACAAAATAATAATTGTCATTTGAATAAATAAAATAAGAGTATCAAATAGTGAATTAAAAGAAATAAACAAAAAGTGTAAGATAATTATATAACATAGCTGCATGAAGCAAAGAATTTTATTACATATATGTATATATAAATTGTTAGGTAAAGGCTTAATATTTTTGTAGAAGAGCTTATAATATAAAATACTTTATTTTAGAAATTTATAAAAAAAATATTTATAAAAAATAATTGGCATTACACACACACACACACACACACACACACACACACACACATATATATATATATATTTAAAAATTGTGAACAAAATCCTTTAAAGTAAAAAACAAAGGACAATCTAACAAGCAAAAGTAACAATATCATTAATTCCGGCGATTTAGAAAAATCAGCGCGAAGTTATTCATTCAGGGAATGTTACACTAACCGCTGCTATTTATTATGAATTCCATGACGGTTTTTTGAAACCTCGCTAAATGGCTAATTTAGTGGCAGTTTGGATAAATCGTTGCTTAACCATCGTCAAATTAATATTTTGCGGCGGTTGAGACAAACCGTCACAAAATATATGCCGCGATTAACATATTTTCTTGTAGTGTGTATATATATACTATATATCTATATAAGTTTGAATGAAAAATTCTATTATATACATAGTTATAAATATTAATTATTATTTAATTCGAAATGAATAAATAGAAAAAATAGATAAAAATAAAAGTAATTTAAAATTTATTGATAAATTTATATATATGTATATTATATATATGTGAATAAGTATAAATGGAAAAAATAAGTATACATGTATGAATAATTCGAAAGAAAAAACATAAAAATAAAAATTATTTAAAATTTTATAGATAAATTTATATATATATATATATATATGTATAAAATGAGAATATATGAAATAATGAGAAATTTTGATTTTGATTATTTGAAAGGTTAACAACTTTTTTTGTTATTCACTATTTTTTTGTTATTTGCAAAATATAATATGGATATCCAATTATATTTATACAAAAATTTGAGAATGAATACAATAATTTTTTTTTCTATATTTTATTTTACATTATAATTTCATCCTCATATTTTGTCACTAATTCATATTTTAAAATCAATTTTAAGTTTATAATTATTTTATCAATTTACTATAGTTTCAACTTTATATGACTAATGCCAAACTCTTTTCTTCACTTAATTATTCGATAACTAAGTTATGAGTCAAATTAAAAGGTTTCTATTAACTTATATACTAATATTGATTTTAACTTTATAATTATTTTATATATTTATTTTGATTTATTTTACTTTTTTTTATCTTTACTATCATAATTTTGTCTTAACTTAATTGATTTTTGATCAAAAATTAACATTAAATAAGATTTTTTTTTAAAAATAATTGGCATTACATATATATATATATTAAAAATTGTGGACAAAATCCTTTAAAGTTAAAAACAAAGAGCAATCTAATAAGTAAAAGAAATAATATTATTAATTGCGGCACTTTAGAAAAACCAGCGCAAAGTACATGTCGCGATTAGCCTATTTTCTTGTGGCATGTATATATATATATATACTATATATGTAAATAAGTACGAACAAAAAATTACATTATACATATTTATAAATATTAAATTTATTTAATTCGGAATGAATAAATAAAAAAATAGATAAAAATAAAAGTAATTTAAATTTTATTGATAAATTTATTAATATGTATATTATATTTATGTGAATAAGTATAAATAGAAAAAATAAGTATACATGTATGAATAATCAAAAAGAAAAAAGATAAAAATAAAAATTATTTAAAATTTTATAGATAAATTTATATATATGTGTGTGTATATAAAATGAGAATATATGAAATAATGAGAAATGAGAAACAATGATAAATTTATATATGTGTATAAAATGAGAAATATATGAAATAATAGAAGAGAGAAATGAGAATAAAAAGAAAAGAAAAGAAAAGAATAGAATAGAATGAAAAAAAAAGAAAAAATAAATAAAATATGATAATAAAAAGTTATTTAAATTGAATTGTATACATGTGAAATGATTAAGGGTAAATTGATCTTTTTATATTAAAATTATGTTAAATGGGCAATAAATGTGGAGGGGGAGGCGGTGTGCGTAGTTTTATAAAACATAATGAAACTGTTTTGTATATATAAATATATATAATATTTTCACATAAGGGTTTGATACTTATTTCACAAATCACATTGGGGTAAATTGCAACTAGTCCAATAAAATTAGTACCATTTCAATGAAGCCCTTAGTTTTCTTTTTTTTGTTGATGTAGTGTTTGGTTATATTGGAAAAATTATGTTTTTGGTCTTATTGGATGAGAGGTTTACACTTTCGGTAATTAAGTTGATAGTTATAGGACCAAAACTCTAAATTTTTTAATACATTTGGGATAGCACCTCAACTTCCATTAGTATTCAGGCAAAATTGTCAAATTAAAAAAAATTAATTACCCAACAACTCAAAATTTTGACTTATTTATAAAAATTCCAAAAAATTTGAATTGCCCAATCAACCTTCATTAAAAAATTTTAAAAAAATAATAATAAAAATTTAAAAATATATAAAAAAATCCTAAAAAAAAAATTATATCTCAATATAAATATCATATAAATATATACATAAATATATAAATATATAACACCCACCCCCTCTCCCCCAACCCCTCACCGCCAGCCATGGCCGACGGTTGGCCATGGAAAAATGGCCAGCAGCCAGCGGCCAGATCTGGCCGCTGGCCTACGGCCGGCCATGGCAAGGCCTGGGGTGGGGTTGGCGGGGTGGGGGGGCGCTGGTTAGAAGAGATAGGGGTGGGTGGGAGGGGTGTGGAAGAAGGAGAAAATATATATATATATGTGTGTATATATATATATTTACTTATTCATTTATTGTTAATTAATAAATTTTAATTAAATTAACTTAAATTAAATTTTTTTACTTATGTAATTTATTTAAAATCATTACATTATTTTGTTCAAAATAATTAAAAATATTTATTTATTTAAAATTATATTTTTAGGATAAAATTTTAGATTTTATTTTTATTTAATTTATTTATTTTGATTAATAAATAAATTTAATTTTTTTATTTATATACACACACACATCAAGGTCTCACAAGGTTCCAACTCTATATCTCTCACATTTTGACTTATTTAATTTTTATTAATTGATAAATTTAATGAAATTAGTTTAAATTAGGGCTTGTTTGTTTATCAGTTGGAGCATTTTGTCAAAATATTTTAGCAATATGGTTTTTTGAAAGTGGAGTTGGAGAATATGATGGTTGTTTATTTGTATTTTGGGTGGTAGGTGAAAAATGAATTGGGAGAAAATTATTTATTTATTTGTGTTTTAGAAGGGAACAAGATATCATATCAATAATTTTTTTATTGGGTTGATAGGGTGAAATAGACATTTTAAAATTACTAGTGTTAGTATTATATTTTTAGATCTCATTTTTATTTTTAAATTATTCATTTTAGTTAATAAATATTTTTTTATATTTAATAAATATATTTAACTTAATATAAATAAATTATTTTAGATATGATTATTTTTTAATATTATTGAGATGTAATTTAAAAATAAAATCATATTTAATTAAGAGATGGATTTGATTTTTATTTTTATTTTATAATTAATAAATATGTTTATTTAAATTTGATTAAATTAGTTTACATATGTTGATGATTTTAAATTTTTATTTTTTTAATCCAACTTTAATTAAAAGATTGTTTAATATTTAAAAAAAATATTAATAAAATTATTTAAATTTGTTTGAGTAATTTAAATAATATTAAAGTTAAACCCCCATGTTAAAGTTACAAATAAGTCCAATGGTATTTTTGTCTTAAAGATAATCAAAACAACTTTTGAAGGATATTTTTGAATTTTAATATAAATTTCAACCGACGTCTACAATTTTGTTAAGGATGCTAACAGTTCTTCAAATATTTAATTAAATATATGGGGATAAAAAATAATTTTATTAAACTTATAACTATATTACTAAGTTTATATTATAATTTTGTGAGTATTTCAAAATAATTTCAAAATTTCCAACTATATTAAAGTTATACAAGTTGATCAATTTTAAAACAAGTTGCATTAACTAAGTATAGAAATTTTTCAATAAATGCATATTCAAATTGTCCACATCAATATATTATTAGTACATAATATTTTAATTTTTAAAATGAAATTAATTACATGTAAAGACTAAAGTTTCTAGAATTTATAAACAATTTTTCTAAAATCTTTTTGTTCAAAAATAATGTCCTAATAAATAATAACAAAAAATAGAATTAAATTTTTAACCTCCATAATAATACATCATAATTCATCTTATAATATAAGATAAAATAAATAATTTTTGTACATATTATTTATACACAAAATGGAGGGGGGAGCAAAAATTTGGAGGGAATAAAAAAATAATAAGGGAATTTATTTTTGGAGGGAAACTTATTTTTCGAAGGAAATATAATATGTAGACCAACTAATTCTTAAGAACAACTTGTTCAGGTCTATGAAAGTTAATAATCATTATATTTAATAATATACTTTAAGTTACTACTTTTTATATACTATATTAAACCACGAAAGTTATCTTCATTTTAGCAATTTATATAGTAAAACATACACACAATTAACATATAGATATCTATAAGTTATAAAAATCTTTAATTGGCTAATACAACGATTAAAATACGAAATGTAAAATTAACAAGCCTAACTTCAGGGACCGTTTTCTTTTCATTATGTATTATGGTAAACTAGATTTCTTTCTTTTCTTTTGTTATTTAGGTATGTAACCTTTAAAATTTTATTTTAAGGAGTTTTTAGAATTTTTATAAATAAATATTGTAATAAATTATAATAAAAAATTAAATTGTTAGGCATCAAAATTTATAAGTCCAAATTATATGTTATTTAGCTATTTTAACTATAATAGAAAATCATTTAATAATTTAAAAAATTATATGTCAATTCATCATATAATCTAAGATAAAAGAAATTAATTTTGCTATAAATTATTGATACAAAAAAAATGGAGGAGCTAAAATTTAGAGGAATCAAAAAAATGAAGAGAATTCATTATTGTTAGAGGGAATCAATTTTTTGGAGGGAATCAAGTTAAATTATTATGTCAAACTAATAATAAAAATAATTGTTAATATCTTTTATGGGCCAAAATTTGGATGGAATACAAAGTTGGGGGGAAACAAAATTGCATTGCCATCCAAATTCATTAAATAAATTTACACATATGTATAAAATAAGAATATATGAAATAATGAGAAATGAGAAATAATGATAAATTTATATATGTATAAAATGAGAAATATATGATGAATGTTCTTTAAATTTTATTGAAATATATATAATATATGTATATATACTATATATGCATATAAGTATGAATAAAAAATTATATTATATATATGTTTTTATAAATATTAAATATTATTTAATTTGGAATGAATAAATAAAAAAATAGATAAAATAAAAGTAATTTAAATTTTATTGATAAATAAATATATATATGTATATTATATATATGTGAATAAGTATAAATAGAAAAAATAAGTATACATGTATGAATAATTAGAAAGAAAAAAGATAAAAATAAAAATTATTTAAAATTTTATAGATAAATTTATATATATATATGTATAAAATGAGAATATACGAAATAATGAGAAATGAGAAACAATGATAAATTTATACATATATGTATAAAATGAGAAATATATGAAATAATGGAAGAAGAGAGAAATGAGAGTAAAAAGAAAAGAAAAGAATGAAGAAAAAGAGAAGAAATGAGAAATATATGAAGTGCTGGAGGGGAAGGGCGGGGATTCTTCTTCTTCTTCTTCTTCTTCTTATATTTTAATTCTTTATTTATATTAATTGAATTATTTTAGAATATTTTTTATTTTAATTTTATTATGTAATCTATAATTATATAGTTAGAATGATAGACTCAAAATTTTATTGTTCAAGTTTTATTTTATTATATTGGAATTAATAAATAAAATATATTTATATTTAATAGAATTATTTTAGATGTATTTATCATTTTAATGTTATTATGTAATTTTGAATTATATAGATAATAGGATAGACTTAAATTTTTATTGTTTAATTTTTATTTCATTTTTAACTTAACAAATAAAGTCAACAAAATTTATTTAAATTATTAGATATTTTACTATTTTAACATTATTAAATATTTTAACTTAATATTATTAAAATTATATGGTCTAAAGTTATAAGTTAGATTTTAAAAAAAATTTAGATGATAAATTCATATGAAATAAAATTTTATAAATTTGAAGGATATTTGATATTTTAAATTCTAATGTTTAGAATATTTTTATTTTAATATTATTATGTAATTTATAATTATATAGTTAGGATGATAGACTTAAAATTTTATTGTTTAAGTTTTTTTTTGTCATATTTGAATTAATAAATAAAATATATTTATATTTAATTGAATTATTTTAGATGTATTTATCATTTTAATATTCTTATGTAATTTTGAATTATATAGATAATAGGATAGACTTAAACTTTTATTGTTTATTTTTTATTTCATTTTTAACTTAATAAATAAAGTCAACAAAATTTATTTAAATTTTTAGAAATTTTACTATTTTAACATTATTAGATATTTTAACTTAATATTATTAAAATTATATCGCCTAAAGTGATAAATTAGGTTTTTAAAAAATTTTAGATGGTAAATTCGTATGAAATAAAATTTTATAAATTTGAAGGATATTTGATATTTTAAATTCTAATGTGCAAGTTTAAAATTTTTTTTTTTAGGACTCAATTCATTTAATTTGTAATTTAGCAAGTGGGTTACATGTGTATGTGTGTTTATATATGTGAATATATATATATAAATCTATAAGTATATAAATATTTTTCAAGATTTATCTTTTTTTTTTTTTTTATCTTTTTGCTTTTTTCAATTTTGATGTACTTATTTTTAATTTTTTGTGCAAATATCCTTTTTTTTTTTTTGGTCTAGTAAAACACATGGCAAAAAGGGGTTGCCACACCACATGCCATGTAGCAGAGAGGATGTGACGTGGCGCCATGTGGATCGGGCCTGCAGCAAATGAATTCGGCTAGATTTGTCCTCAAATTGCCAAAATTCAAAAGTTAGTGTACAAAAAATATAAAGTCAAAATTTTCCAGTAGGGTATAGTTACGGGATCAATTTTGCATTTTTCCTATAAATGAAAACCCCCAATTCATTGAATAATTCACAAAAAAGTTATAAAGCCCAATATTTTAAAGATATTGGCCCAACTAATGGATTATTCACTTCAAATTTCTTCAAGCTCAATCTCTAAAATAAAACTCAGTTCAATAATAATTCAGTAAAAAATTGGTTAAGCCTAATTAAAAAATTCTTTACATTATTGTGAAGTCCATTTCTTGAACAAAAGCCCAATCCACAAGTATTAGTAAAAATTTAATTTAATATTCGTTTATAATTAGTAACGAAAATCATTGTTACCTTATGTATACAATTGATATCTGGAGGGAATGAATTTTGGAGGGAAGTTAATTAAAATTTAGTAACTAAAAACTTTGTTACAATATATTTTATTTGTAACAAATATTTTGTTGTTACAAAAGATACCAAATTTTGATATATTGTTACAAATATTTCTTATATGATGAAAAATGTTATATGTAGCAAAATAACATTTTCTGTAATGAATTATTATTTAGTAACGAACATAAAAAATTTAAGGTAACAAATTTGAGTTAAAGGTAACAAGACTTTTACTTTGTTACTAAAGAAAATGTTATTTGTAACAAAAAATCAATTTTATTACAATAAATCTAACATATTTAACGAATTTTACCTTTGATACCAAAATTTTTGTTACGTGAAGTGCAAATTGTTGTAGTGCACCTTGCACAAAGATTTCTTAGAATCGATCATCATAGAATACATAGGAGATGTACTCGCCCTTCACAAGAGCGAGGTATCGAAATCCATCTTGAATCTCACAAACCTCCATGCCAAGTAACTCATACCCAACCTCAACCCGAAAGACTTGCTAAGTGGTCAAGGAAGAGTCAAAACATGAGGACCAGACACAAGGTTACCATGGATCCTCAGGTCAGAGGACTAATAATATGTACTAGCGTAAGCTTGAGAACTTGCCACTACTGGCTTGCCAATACGGCTTTCTAGTGGATTCTCCAGTGGGTCTTCAAATGCCTTGTTCTCTAACAAGCACCCACTAACATGCACCCATATCTCATACGATTGCTCATGGAACAGAGCAATATCCAATTCTTTGATTTATGCATCGTTAGTGCAAGTCTATCCGGATCTTAGATGCCCTATCTCTTAAGATCCTATGACTTGGAAGATTTAAGATCATGATTGTGTGAGACTTATTCCATGATCACCGAACCAAGTCCTGTAACCATAAGTGATCTAGGGGCTTCATCCAAACGCAAGTGAAGAAATAAAAAGAATAAGATGAAGATGGCCATATAAAAAATATCATTCAATCAAGATTATTTTACAATAAAATAGTTTTTACAAGGCCAATCTAATTGGCTTGTCGGGTACTATTTCAACATAAACATCAAAAGTAAAAGATCAATAAATTAAGTACTTGTCAACACCTTCTTATGTTGTTGTTGTTTGCCCTTTCTTCCATGAGTACGACCTTTTCTTGTGATTTGTTTAATGTGTTTGCATGGTATGGTGTTCAAGGGGGGAAGGTTGACAAACCCTTTTTCTTTTCTTTTTGCCTTCCTATCATCTCAATTCCGCTCACCTCTAATGATCGTGACATGACGTCTACTGCTGTAATTTCAGCATTACCAAACTTCATTTCACACTGTGCATGAAATTCTATGCTTGGAGAGATCATCGGAGTTATATGATCATGATAGTGTTTCGTTGAATTTTCTTCGTCCAAACTATTTTGCTCTTCAACACTACATCTTCATTTACCTTATCATGCTCCCCGTTATATAGATGCTCATCAAGCCCCTTACCGACTTGCACTTCTTATATTTCTCCTCATCGATTTTTCTTATCTTTCTCTCCCCACACCTCATCTAGATGCTCATAATGCTCCCCCTCATCAGTTGTATCCTAATCACCTTCTCCTCATCAGCCTGTTTTCCGATTACCATTATCTCTAATTCCGCAATTATTTTCTACAATAATTTAATTGCTTCATCTTTCATTCTAAGAATTGCTTCAATTGTGGAATGATCAATTGACAACACTTCAATGATAGCAGCAGTGGCAGCCTCTGGCTTCTTGATCAAAGCTACCAAATCTAACTCCTTAGGAATAGGGTTGAGGGCTACAACCTATTACTAGGACAAGTATTAAAATTTATTTGTAATTTGATAGCAAATCCAAATTATTATTCAAGAAAATATTAATGAATTATTACCATATCTCTCATAATTTGTTGCAATTTCTTCTTGGCCTCCTTCACATTATTAGGGAGCTTGTTATCTTCGAACCAGTAAAAGCATGGAAATTGAAACATACATTTTTGTTAACCTAATTGTGTGATGCGTTCGTAAACCCATGCCTGTCATTCATAAAAGGGTTGTTATACTTCCTAAATATAAATATAAGCAAGGTTATTAGTAAAATAAAAATTTCTTACCATCAAACCAATCGTGCACCTGTCAAGGTACTTTTCCTTGCTACTTTCTCCACTTACTCCTCCTACATGATTCCTCATATTTTGGACAAAAAATTTGTATGCGGCTACGCTCCATGTCTACAACTGGACTCTTAAAAAATCTTCCAAGTTTGGTACGAGAAATGTGGAGTCCAATAATTACTAATTGGAAATAAAAAATAAAAAAATAAAATAAAATCATATGCAACCTACAAAAATCATTTAAGTCCTCCTTACTAACCTTATATACATACTTCTCAAACATTTTTGCTATTTTAAGTCATGTTATATTTTTCATTTTTTTTTGAAAAAAGGCAATTGATAGTTAAAGACTTCAACTTCAAACTTATATCAACTAATTTGCCCCACATGTGGCAACCTCAAAATCATAGAAAACTCGGATGCAAAAAAGGGAACTCAACCACTTCCACAAAGATAAATAATAGATTTTTTGTTTGAAGCCTCCTGAGTATAGCTTCAAGCCTAATGAAGCTAGAATTTAATTTAGGCATATCTAAGTATATATAGCATGGAGCCTTCTTCATGCATCAAAATATTTTGACCCCATCTTGGATTTCAAATTCTCCAATGTAATAAAAAAATATTAGGGGGAGCAACGAGAGTAAAGCTTGTGTTGTCTTGCCATTTCTGCAATCAAACATAGAAAAATTAGTACATACTATCGCTTATAGTGATATGTGATGAAAGATTGATGTTTTGTACAACAATTGCTTGTATATTATACTTTACATACTTAATCATATTTTCCTAAGAAACCAACATATTATTGAATTAAAAGTTCCAAAGTTTCATCAATATCCAATCCAACATGACACTGTTAAACTAAATTAAATAGATCAAATTAGAGGTATTTTTTTGTATAAGAAGTATAAACCGAGAAAAAGGAAGGACAAACCATGCCTTTAAAGTACGAAATAGGATTTTTCAAGATAATTTTAGTGTATAATTTTAGATATAAGAAGTACAAACCCAAACAAATGAAGCACAACTTTATGCCTTTCAAGTATAAATTAAATTTTTTTAAATATTACAACAAAAATCATCCATATAACAAATGGGTTCCAATTAACAATTAAAACAAGAGTTCAAACAAAGAAAGTTAAGAAACTTACCTGCAAAACTCTTGCAAATAGGAAAATTAGGGGCAACGAAAGAAAGCACAATCTACGAAATGAGCAGCAGAAAACACTCTCTGAAATTTAAGCACCCAAACCTCTATTCTCTTCTTCATACCTTGTTCGCTCTATTCTTTTGTCTCATCTTAACAGAGTTTTAAGCAAAGGATATCATTTTTTTTGCAGAGATTCTGGTAGAAGAAAATTGTTCTTCTTTTTGGCAGCAGAGAAGTTGCAATTCTTGTTGTAGAGAAGAAGCGTCCTTCCAACACAACAAAGGAAGAATAATTTTTTTAATAGGGTCGTTTTTTTTTTTGTTGTTTTAACTAAATACAAGGGCATTTAAGTATTTCTCAAAGAAATGGGGAGTGATTTCTAAAATTTTACAAAAAGTAGGGAGTGTAGTATTTTGAAAAATAAGTGGGGAGAAGAGTGAAAATTGATAGTAGTGATTGGTATTTAATCCTAAATAATTGTTCTTTTTTATCCATCTAACTTTATAATTACATTGGATGAGATCTATTCTTTGATTTTAATATTTTTAAAATTTGTTTCAATTTTGGATATTTATAATTTTAAAAGTATGTCATTTAGTTTTTACTCATATATATGTAATTATGTATATATAAGTATATATATACTACTTCACCAGTATATATTTTCTAAACCTATCTTGGCTTGTTTGCAAAAATTATGATATGATTGTATCAATAGAAAATACACCATTTAATATTTTAAGTCTCTAACAATTCCATCAAAATATATCTAATTTTTTTTTAATTTTTTTTTTTAATGTTAGCAACTTTTGTTATTTACATTTTTATGCTATTTGCGCAACATAATATGAAGATCCAGTTATATTTATACAAAAAATTTGTGAATAAACATAATAACTTATTTTTTTTCATATTTTCTTTTTAAATTCTAATTTCATCATATCTTCTCATTGATTCATATGTTAAAATTAATTTTAGATTTATAATTTCTTTATCAATTTATTATTCTTTATTAATTTCATATTCTTTTCTTTAATTATTTGATAACTAAGTTATGAATCAAATTAAAAGGTTTTCTATTAACTTATTTTCTAATACTGATTTTAATTATATAGTTTCTTTATAGATTTATTTTTATGTCATAGTTTTGTCTTGACTTGGTTGATTTTTAATTAAAAATTAAAATTAGATAGGATTTAAAAAAAATAAAATCGTAGCCTATATATTATCTAATTCTTTATATTTTAATTTCCAACTTAAAATAAACTCATCGTCTTTTCAGTTTTAAGTAATCTTAAAGTATTACGATTTAAAATTTTCCTAACAATTTTTAAGCCATCAATCTTGTGCTTTATCTTCTCATATATATATATTTTAATGCAACTATCTATTAGTTTTTGGTTGCATAATATTTTCTCTTTCTTCAAGAAGTATATAATCATATTCATAGGCATTTATCTTTAGAAGTTTTGGTCTTTTTTTTTTTGTTTTTTAACTTCTCGTTGAATATCTTAAAATTAATTTTTTATGACATCATATGTATAAGATTTCATACTCTTTGATATCTTTACATGTTTCAAACTTTTAAATATTAAATTTTGATATATTGGAGTATATTTAATTTCACTCATTATATGACCATTTTTTGCAATATTTTTATTTTGTATTATTATTTTTATTATATCTATAATTCAATAATTACATTAGTATATGGTATTTTTAGACAATCCGTGCATAGCACGAGGAAAATGCTGGTTCAATTAATACAGAGATATTTTGGGCAAATCAAAAATCAATGTATCATGATTAAAAACCACCACTTTGTGAGCATAAGGGGGTCCTTTTTATTTAGTACTAGCGATCGTCGCACACAATACCCGTGCACATACATTATTTTTAAGTACTATATAATTTTTATGCACATTATTTCTTCATATAAAAATAAAATTATATGATACTTACGAAAATGTATAAATATTAACATTAAGTATTTTTACATAATAATGAACTAGCATGTGTTCAGTGCGATGCACAAAAAATAACTTTAATATTAAAATAATTTATTTTATAATAATATTTATTTTACTTCATGTGATTAAAAATGAGTCATAACTATTTTTACTATTTTAAAAAGTAAAATCTATTACTAATTAAATAAAATAATATTAATAAATCAATTTAAAGATATTATGTTTGAAAATAATTTTACTTAAATAAGTTGTGGAATATGAAGAATTGCTAACTTAGTTTATAAAATATAAAAAAAAAATTAAAATGATAAATTTTAAAGAAATAAATGAATAAATTAAGAAAACAAAAACAGAGCAGAATATTTAACTGAATGCACTTTTTAAATTAGATATATATTTATAAATATATATTTTGATATGATAAGCAAGTAAATATTTTTAAAAAAAATATAAAATTTATTTATATAATTTATTAACAATGTGGAAGTTACAGTTACAATTTTTCATGATATTTGAGAATTTTAAATGTTAAGCATTTTTTTGTTAGAGTAAATATGTAACTTCTTTGTACTTTATCTATGAAAATAACTTATATTAGGCTATTATTTGATAACTAATTCAATAGGTAGCTTGTAATATACAATTTTTATAAATTAAAATATCTCCTATAACTCTAATAAGTAAACTTTATTTATATTTATTTATATTACAATTATTTTATTATTTTTGAAATTATCAAATAACATATATTATGTACGTGATATAATAATAAGTAAATTTTTATTATTAAATTCAAAATAAAATATCACTCTCTGATGTATAATTTACTTTCATAAGTACATAAAAATACACAAATAATTAAATGGATACTTACTTTAAGTCAAACCTTTTTGATTTGGCATCACTAATCCATGTAAAAATATTTTTTATGAATTATTATAGCCAAAAATATCAAAATAAATGTACGCGATCAATTATAAAATTATTCAACTAAAAATATTAAAAATATTGATGAGGGTAAGAATCGTTTAATGAGTGTATTGGGCTGAAATCCAATATGATGGACCTGGTGCAGGTTGAGGAGAGTGCTTTCGATGTAATGGGGTGGAGTCTTGCGATCAATAGCAAACGTCAGGCTAGTGCTTCGATACTCAAGTCAGTATATCGACTAGAAAGTAGACTAATAGAGTGAGGGCTTTAGTGTGATGATTGGCATACGTTGCTGAAGATTGGTAATGGGGTATTTATAGCCTTCTCAGTAGGGTAGATATGTCAATGTTGGGCATGAAAGGTTTTGTCCTCACTTGAGGTCCTTTGAGTCATCTCTACCTTGTGTACTATTCTAGGTGGCGCTGCCTAGGACAAGGTGGTACATTGGAGGCACACGTTGGCCTGACGCGGCTGGAAAAGGTGGTAGAATAGTGGCATGTGCCATTAATGCGGAGGCACGCCACCTGGTAGGCTATCTTAGGTAGCTGAGAGGTTGTCACATCTCCTCTACCTTTTCGATCGAGATGAATGCTTCTTGAAAGATATCTCCTCAGATTCTGGTCAACAAGATGTAATGCTATTGTAACTGAACCATCCTGGTCGAATGATGAAGGCCAATGATCGACCATAGCCTGATCGATTGGAGAGCACTGATATTCGCCACGACGAATAAGGATTGTGAGGTCGAATGCTAGTTGATCGTCTATTTGACCTATGATAAGTTGGGCTTGTAGCTAATTGGGCCACTATAAGCCATATTCTGCTCCGGTTGAGTGTTATCGAGCTGGGTCCTATTGGGCTATCCCATATTTGCCATGTCTCGTAGTCATAATATGCGACTATGGCAAGTAGAATCCAAATGGACTTAGGCATTATTATCAGTGAAAAGGTTTTCTCAAAATCAATACCGGGTCTTTGAGTGTAGTCCTTTGCCACTAGTTAAGCCTTAAAAGTCAGTACTTCTCCATCTACTCCAAGCTTTTGCTTATAGATCCACTTGCAACCAATGAAAACTATTCCTTTTGGTGGATCTACCAAAGTCCATATTTTGTTTGAGTACATGGAGTCCATTTTAGATCTCATGGCTTCAAGCCAACGTCCTGAATCTATGTCCAACATAGCTTCCTCATAGGTCTTTGGATCACTATCCGATTGGTCCGTTTCATGAAGGAATCCGAACCTTTTGGATTGCTTCTTGATTCTATTTGACCTTCTTAGAGGTTGTGTGTGAGGCTCTTATAGCTCATTTGTTTCCATTGCTTGTGGATTTCTTGATCATCTTGAACTTCATCAAGTTCAACGACAATGCCATTTCTATCTAATAGAAATTCCTTTTTCAAAAAGTGGGCGTTCCTTGAAATAAACTCTTTTTGTTTTGAGGGATTATACAAATAGTAACCCATAGACTCTCTAGGGTATCCCACAAACTTGCACAAGGTGGATCTACTATCTAGCTTATCTCCTACTATCCGTCTCACGTAGGCGGGAGATCTATAAAACTTGAGATATTTGTAAGAGGGTGCTTTGCCATACCATATCTCATATGGTGTTTTGGGCATCGACTTTGAAGGTACTATATTTAGTAGCTTCGTCGCCGTTAACAAGGCGTTTCCCCAAAAGGATATGGGCACATAAAAAAAACTCATCATGGTATATACCATGTCCAACAAGGTGCGATTTCTCTTCTCGGCTACTCCATTATGCTAGGCTGTGCTGGGTGGAATCCATTGAGAGAGAATCCCATTCTCTTTTAGATAATCGAATAATTTGGTGCTCAAGTATTCTCCCCTCTATTTGATCGAAGAGCTTTAATACTTAGCCCCAATTGCTTTTCTACTTCACTCCTATACTCTTTGAACTTTCCAAAAGCTTTGGACTTGTTTTTTATAAGAAACATATGTTTGAACCAACTATAGTAATTGGTAAAGGTGATGAAGTAGGAATAGCCTCCTCTCCCACTAACTCTTAGTGGTCCACAAACGTCCGTGTGGATCATATCCAAGAGACTGTGGAGCGCTCTGTTTGTCCTACAAAGGGCGCCTTGGTCATTTTTTTCCCTTTAAACAAGATTCACAAGTAGGAAGGTTCTCAATACCACTAACATTTAGTGCTTTGAGAGCTTCTAACTTGTTTATCCTATTTTTAGAACTATGTCTAAGTCTTGCATGCCATAAAATGGCATCTTCGTGGTTATCTAACTTTCTTTTACTTGATTGAATGTGCATTAATGAAGGTTGAGAATCAAGTATGTACAATCCGTTCATCAATGTACCTTGTGCAATTAAAGAACCATTCTTTAATGCTTTCAACATCCTATTCAATATAGAAATATCAAATCCTTCATTATCAAGAGTAGGAATTGAAATAATATTCTTAACAAGATGGGGTACATAATAAATCGAACCAAGTACAATGCAAGCATTCCCTAAGTCCAACTTGATAATGCCTTGGAAAGTGGCTGCAACTCTTTCAAAAAATTTGCAAAAATCAAACGGAAAAATGAAGAACATTTCTTCAATCTAGAAATTATCAAATAGCGGCGCAACAGATTTGGAGCAACTTTTTCCTAATCCAGAAGACTCCAAAAATTCCGGAAAAATTATAGAATCTTATCAACTCCTTGATGAAGCTACTGTAAAAAATTCAGTGCAAAAAGCTATAGGGAAGTGCTAAAAAAGATCGCCAAACAGACTACCCTTACAGTGGATCTTCTAAGAGCAAGCAATTCAAATGTGTTGTCTCTAACAATATGATCCACACACCAATGCTAGATCCTAATCTCCTTCGTGTTAGCTGGAAAACACAAAAGAGATTTGCAGAGATAGAGGCTTGATTTGAGGTAGGAGAAGAAGAGAAGAAGTGAAGCTTCAACACATAAGGCAACATTTAAGATTTTGGAGGGAAAATGTGAAAGAATCTAATTCTTCACATTGAGCTTGAGTTGGCCGCCTCTCTCACCCTCTATATATACATATAGAGTGAGGATGGTGTGATTTCAAGGTGGCATCACACCTTTCTCAAGGTGACCGCCAACTTGGCCATGCAACTTGCAATTTAAATTTAAATTTGAATTTTGTGTGCATTTTAATTTCATTTGAAATTTAACTTCAAATTAATTAAAATGCCACGCCAAATGAACCTTTCATTTGTATTTTTCCTCCTAAATTGATTCCTCTCATTAATTAAATTAAACACTTTAATTTAATTAATTAACCTTTGACTTAACTCTTAAGTCAATTAGTTTAACTTTTTAAGCTAGTCATAGTTAACTTAACTCTTTAAACTAAATTGACCAATTGATGGTCATGTTGCACCAAATAATTAGCTTCTTAATTATTGATCTAATTTAACTTGTTAAATTAGTTTATCAATTTAACAATTAAATTGATCAAGCCAAAAAATGACCTCAATTTTCGCCAACCTCAAATTGGTCTACTAGGTGCATTTTTCTAACTCTTAGAAATTTCTCCTCCATCAAGTAGGAAATGCAATTGGCTTTTTTTTGTGACCCGTTAGGTTCTACCATTCATTGGACATGGGCTCACAACTCTTTGTGACTTTTGAATATCATATATTCATCTTAGTTTAAACTTCTTTAAACTAATCAACTCAATTTAATTAATCTCCATTAATTGAAGAGTACTCAATTTCCATGGTCAATGTCCAGCCTCAAGCCTATGGAGCCTAACTAATTGGCTAAAATTAATGCTCTTGGAGAACCATTCGAGCTCTAGGCGTATTATGCAAATATGGTCATTCCGTCTCCTATCTCCCAAAAGAGGCCAGGGAAAAATATTTTTCGGCTCCCCAGTAGCCTCAATACTATGTTTCTATTCTCAATGTTTGATTCCTCTTATGACCTCATCTTTGAAACACTCATTTTCAAAATTATCATGCCACCTTGCGTGAGGATTTCTTGGAATCGATCATTATAGAATACATAGAAGATGCATTCGCCCTTTACAAAGACGAAGAGTAGGATTCCATCTTGGATCTCAAAAACCTCTATATCTAAGTAGCTCATGCCCACTCTCTGCCCGAAAGGCCTGCTAAGTGACTAGGGAGGAGTTAAAGTATGATGACCTAAACACAAAGTTACCATGGGTTATCAGGTCAAAGGACTAATTATATGCACTAGTGTAAGCTGGAGAGCTTGCCACTACCGACTTGCCACTCTGACTATCTAGTGGATTCCCTGGGTGGGCCTTTAGTGCCTCATTATCTAACAAACACCTACTAACATGCATCCATATCTCATATGGGATTGCTCATGGAATGGAGCAACATCCAACCTTTTGGATTGATGCATCGTTAGTGCAAGTCTGTCCAGATCTTAGATGCTCTGTCTCACAAGATCCTATGACTTAGAAGATTTAAGGTCACGATCGTGTAAGACTTATTCCATGATCACTATTAAGTGTGTGACTAAGTCCCATAGTCTTGTGTGATCTAAAGGCTTCAACCAAATGCTAGTGAAGTAATAATGAGCATAAGATGAAGATGGCAATATATTGAATATCATTCAATCAAAATTATCTTACAAGGAAATATTTTGCAAGACTAATCTAATTGGCTTGCGGGGCACTATTCCAACATCACATGCAAATTGCAGGGAAAATTATAGAATCTAAAATTAGATCTAGATTGCTTGCTTTCACATGTGGCTGCTTCTCTTCTCTTTATATCTATATACAGAGGGAGGAAAGGCACCACACTTTCCTCAAGTTGGTGCCAACTTGCAAGTTGGCAAGCAAATGACGTGTGAATTTAAATGCGCATTTAAATTTCATTTGAAATCTTCATTTTATCTCATGAAATGTCATCTAAATAAATTCTAATACCACACCAAATGAACATTTTATTTGAATTTTTTCTCCAAAATTGATTCTTCATTTTAATTAAATTAAACCTTTTAATTTATTTAGCTTTTGACTTAACTTTTAAGTCAATTTGCTTAACTCCTTAAGCTAGTGATTGTTAACTGCTTAAGTTAACTTGACCAATTGATAGTCATGTGGCACCAAATAGTTAACCCCTTAATTAATTGGTCTAATTTAACTCCTTAAATTGATCGAATGAATTTAACAATTAAATTGATCAAGCCAAAATGACCATAAATTGCATCAACCATCTACCTCTCAAAATCGGTCATGAAGGAATCTTTCTAACTCTTAGAAAATTCCCCTTCATCAAGTAGGATTTGCAATTGGCTTTTATGTGTGACCCATTAGGTTCTATCATTCATTGAACATGGGCTCATAACCTTTTGTGACTTATAGAATATCAAATATTTACATTAGTTTAAACTCCTTTAAACTAATAACTTAATCAATTAATCTCCATCAATTGAATATTACCCAATTTCCATGGTCGATATCCAACCTCAACCCCATGGAGCCCAACTAACTGACTGAAATGAATGCCTTTGGAGAACCATTCTAGCTATACGCGTACATGTAAATACGGTCATTCCATCTCCTATCTTTCGAAAGAGGCCTAGGGCAAGATATTTGCGGCTCCCTAATAGCCTCGATTCTATGTTTCTATTCCCAATTTTTGATTTTCCTTTATGACCTCATCTTTGGAAAACTCCTTTCCCAAATTATCATATTACCTTATGCAAGGATTTCTTGGAATCGATCATTATAAAATATAAAGGAGATATACTCGCATGTCACAATAACGAGGAGTCAAATCCCATCTTGGATCTCACAAATCTCTATGTATAAGTAGCTTATACCCAACCTCCACCCAAAAGACCCATTAGGTAGCAAGGAAGAGTTAAAGCATGAGGACCTAATTACAAGGTTACCATGGATCCTTAGGTTAAAAAACTAATTGTATGCACTAGCGTAAGTTGGAGAACTTGCCACTACAGATTTTCCACTACAACTATCTAGTAGATTTTCCAGGCGGGCCTTCAGTGAACTTGTTTTCTAACAAGCACCCACTAACATGCACCCATATCTTATATGGTTTGCTAATGAAACGGAGCAATATCCAACTCTTGGATTTATATATCGTTAGTGGAAGTCTATCAGGATCTTCGATGCCCTGTCTCATCAGATCTTATGATTTGGAAGATTTAAGATCACGACTATGTAAGACTTATTTCATGATGCACCACCCAGTGTGTGATAAAGTCCCGTAGTCTTGTGTGATCTAAAGACTTTATCCAAATGCTAGTGAAGTAAACATAAGCATAAGATGAAGATGACCTTTTATCGAATACCATTCAATCAAGATTGTATCATAAGTGAAATAGTTTACATGCCAATCTAATTGTCTTGTGGGGTACCAATTCTCCATAGTCTTAAGACCTCTCTTCTCAAGATGTTCTTCTAAGACCTTTTGTGGTACGAGTTTAGTCATTGGATCTGCAATATTTTCTTTCGAGGCACTCTCTCTACTCAGATGTCGCCTCTAACAATGATATCCTGGATCAAGTGATATTGCCTCAAAATATGGTTGGATCATTGATGATATCTTGGCTCTTTAGCTTGCTCTACCGGCCTATTGTTGTCACATAAGACAACCATTGGCTCAGTAATGCTAGGCCACTACATCCAATTCTTGGAAGAAGTTTTTCATCCACATACCTTCATTTGCGGCTTCCAATGCCGCATATATTTCGCCTCTATGGTTGAATCAGTTGTGGTGTCTTGTTTGGAAATCTTTCAACTCACCACACCATTGTTGAGGCAAAATATAAATCCAGAATTAGATTTTAGGTTATCTACATTAGATTGAAAACTAGAATCCAAAAAACCCTTCGAGTTTCAATTTTCCATTTCCATACACCGAAAATAAGTTCTTAGTCCTTCTCAAGTACTTGAGAATTATTTTAATGGTCATCCAATGATATTTACTGGGGTTAGATTGGAAACGGCTCATAATGCTTAGAGCATGTGCCACATTTGGCCTTGTCCATTAAATGGAAAACATTATGCTCCTTATTACAGACACATAAAGTATGTGGGACATTGTTTATCTATTATCATCAGTCTCAGGGTCCACAAACTTGGAGAGACGAATGCCATGTCCCATAGGGAGAAAATCCCTCTTGGATTCTTCCATACTAAACCTCTTTAGTATTTTGTCAATATACGGGGTTTGAAAAAGCCCCAGCATCCTCCTTGATCTATCTCTACAGATACGTATTCTCAATGCATAAGTTGCTTCTCCCAAATGCTTCATGGAGAATTCAGTAGATAACCATGCTTTAGTACACTCTAACATTTCTCTCTTATTCCTAATGAGAAAAATATCATGGACATAAAGCACAATAAACTGTATACTACTCCCATTAGCCTTCTTGTACACACAAGGTTCATACATATTTTTGACAAAGACAAATGATTTGATTGTCTTATCAAAATGTATGTTCCAACTGTGGGATGCCTATTTAAGTCCATAAATAGATCTCTAGAGTTTGCAAACCTTTTGCTCGCTCCCTTTGGATGTAAGACCTTATGGTTGCTCCATACAAATTTCTCCTTCAATGTTTCCATTGAGGAAAGCAATTTTTACATCTATTTGCCATATCTCATAGTCATAATATGCGGCTATGACAAATAAAATCCGAATAGACATAGGCATTGCGACTGATGAAAAGGTTTTCTTCAAATCGATACTGGGTCTTTGAGTGTAACCTTTTGCCACTAGTCGTGCCTTAAAGGTCATTACCTCTCCATCGAATCCTAGCTTTTGCTTATAGATCCACTTGCAACCAATTGGAACTAATATCTTTGGTAGATCTACCAAAGTCCATACTTTGTTGGAGTACATCGAGTCCATTTTGGATTTCATGGCTTTAAGCCAATGTCCCGAGTCTATGTCCAACATAGCTTTCTCATAGATCTTTGGATCGCTATCTGATTGGTCCATCTCATGAAGGAATCCTAGCCTTTTAAGGTTGCTTCTTGATTCGGTCCGACCTTCTTAGAGGTTTTGTGTAAGGCTCTTGTTGCTCACTTGTTTCTATCGCTTGTGGGATTTGGTGATCATCTTGAACTTCATCAAGTTCAACAACAAAGCTATTTCTATCCAATAGAAATTCCTTTTTCAAAAAGTGAGTGTTTCTTGAAAAAAACACCTTTTGTTCGAGGGATCATAAAAATAATAGCCCAAAGACTCTCTTGGGTGTCCCACAAACTTGCAAAAGGTGAATCTACTATCAAATTTGTCCCCCATTAACCGCTTCACGTAAGCGAGAAAACCCCAAATCTTTAGATAATGGTAAGAGGGTGCTTTGCCATTTCACATCTCATATGACATTTTTGGCACCAGCATTGAGGGCACTATATTTAATAGCCTGGCCACCGTTGTTAAGGAGAATCCCCAAAAGGATATATGTACATTGAAAAAGTTCATCATGGAATGTACCATATCCAATAAAGTACAGTTTCTCCTCTCGGCTACGACATTATGTTGGGAAGTGCTGGGTGGAGTCCATTGAGAGAGAATCACATTCTTCTTTAGATAATCTAAGAATTCTGTACTTAAGTATTCTCCCTCTCAATCCGATCGAAGAGCTTTAATACTAAGTCCCTTTTCTTTTCTACTTCATTTTTATATATACTCTTTGAACTTTTCAAAGGCTTCAGACTTATACTTCATAAGATACACGTGTCTGAACCAAGTATAATCATCGATATAGGTGATGAAGTAAGAATAGCCTTTCCTCGCATTAACTCTTAGTGGAGCGCAAACATCTGTATGTATCAAATCTGAAGGACTTATGGTACGCTCCGTTTGTCCCATAAAAGAAGCCTTGGTCATTTTTCGCTTTAAACAAGACTCACAAATAGGAAGGTCCTCAGTGCCACTAACATTTAGTATTGTGAAAGCTTCTAACTTGTTCATCCTATTTTTAGAGCTATGTACAAGTCTTGCATGCTATAAAATGGCATCCTCTTGGTTATCTAATTTTCTTTTACTTGATTGAATGTGCATCAATGAAGGTTGAGAATCAAGTATGGACAATTCATTATTCAATGTACCTTGTGCAATTAAAGAACCATTCTTTAATGCTTTCAATATCCCATTAGATATAGAAAAATCATATCCTTCATTATCCAAAATGGGAATAGAAATAATGTTTTTAACAGACTGGGTACATAATAACAAAGATCTAATACAATGCAAGCATTCCCTAAGTCTAACTTGACAATACCTTAGACCATGGCGGCAACTTTGGTTCTTATTCCTAGGTAGAGAATCATATCCCCTTTATTGAGACTCTTTCTTTTTTTCATCCCCTGTAACGATTTACAAAGGTGAGAACTACACTTGGTATCAAATACCCATAAGGAAGAATTAGTTGTCAAGTGCACTTCAATAAAGTACATACCCTTCTCAAGGGTGCAAAGGTATTCCTTGCAATTTCTTTTTCAATGGCCCTTTTCGCCACAATAGAAACAAGTAGCATCGGTTTTAGCGTTTTTCTTTTTTTTTTTTGACTCCCCCCGAACTTTTCAAGTGTTACTTCTCTTTGGAGGAAGAACTCATATTCCTTTTACCTATCTTTTTAGGACCCCTAGGGCCCTTAGACTTGAAGAAGAAAGCAAGCATAAGAGGCTTTTCCGTTTTCATCATTGCGTCGGTGGTCACCAATATATTCACCAATTCATTAATCGTTACTTCTTGCTTTGACATATTAAAGTTCATAATGAATTGGTCAAATGAGGAGGGTAATGACTGTAGGATCAATTCCACATAGAGATCATTGTCCATGATCACATCTAGTTGTCCAAGCTTCTCGATGAGTCCAATCATATTGAGCCCATCATAGACACTCGAACCCTCAACCATCTTTAACTTTAAAAGCTCTCTAGACAAAGAGAACCTTTCGTGTCTAGTTTGAATACCATACAACTCTTGTAGGTGTGTATTGATATCACTAGCATGCTTCATATGTTTATGAGTTTTTTGGAGCTCATTGGTTATAAAAGCCATCATGAATCTACAAACTTAGTGAACAATTTATGGGCCTCATCGATGGCGTCATCACCCAAGGTGTTTGGCAAACTTTGATCAAGGACATAGGTCCTCTTTTTGGAGTCTAGAATAATTTTGAGGTTGTTTTTCTCCTACTATTTTATCAAATTCTTCACCCCCTAGAAGATCAAATTGGGAAATCTCATTTCTTAGTGAGAATCAAGACCCTAAGGACTTGTAAGTGGACTCCCGTGACCGAGTTCCACCCACAAACAATCGAAAGGTAAGCAACTTTTACTAATTGCATCTCATGAAATACTTGATGTATTTTGCCTCACTTTTCATGTAGACTTATGTGACTGTGTGCCATCTACATTCCTAGGTGTCTAATTGAACCTATCAATCAAACTTTGATTCAAGATCGCTCCACGAAATCCTCCATGACTGAGTGCTAATGCATGGGAGCCTCAAATCAAAGGTGCATCATATGCTAAGTATATGATCACAGCTTTCCACCTAAATGTGACCCCCGTGACCGAGTGCCATCACATAAAGATGGTAGCATCGTCATGCCATATGCTATTAGAAGAAGGTATGGATTAATTAAAACTCCTTTTAATTTGTATCCATTTTAACTTAACGTTTGCTTTAGACATTCTAAGTGGAGGGATTTTTTTGCTTGCAAAAATCTTATCAATTTTATCTTCTTGTTTAGGTTTTTTATATCCTAACCATACATCTCATACATCAATAAGATATGGAAAGCATAAATAAGTAAATGCGCCTAGCATGCTCCCAGGGTGGGATGACCATGAGCGTGAACCAAGTTGTGCACTTAGAGCCATAGGTGCACCACCTAGTTGATTTTAAATGAGTTGATTAAATCTAGCTATCACATGAATGTATCCCTATACATTCATGGGTCTTCATACTTCCAATGGCCTTCTTTGCTCCTTGCAACATTTAATCATCCCCATTCATCCATTATCCATTCAACAATTAAATGAACAATAAATAAAGTTAGAATTGACATTCAATTCCAACAATTAAATGCTTATCTCATAAACAATTAATTGGCCAAGCAAGATAAAGTATAACAATTATGCATCATTATTAAAGATTAACTTTAACAAGTTTTTAAAAGCAATAAAAAATGTCAAACATAATTTTTAGAAGTTTCACAACACTTATGCATCAATATAGTATGATTAAAAAAACTTTTAGTCACAAAAAGAGCACAAAAAAATGAGTTGACTCGAGCAAAACTAAAAACAGCGAATGCCTGCCCGGCGCTGGGTGCATAGTCGTGCGGCAAGCACGTCCGCTGCCTAGCCAGGGCCCGGCCTAGGTGGGAAGTCCTCTACTTTCAAGGTCACATTCGAGTCATCTCAATTTTGGTTCAATTTTTGTGCACCAAAAAATTTAAGCAAGTGGCATGTGAATTTAAATGTGTATTTGAATTTCATTTGGAATCTTCATTTCATCTCATGAAATGTCATCCAAATAAATTCTAATGTCACACCAAATGAACATTTCATTTGAATTTTTTCTCAAAAATTAATTCTTCATTTTAATTAAATTAAACTCTTTAATTTAATTATCCTTTGACTTAACTCTTAAGTCAATTTGCTTAACTCCTTAAGCTAGTGATTTTTAACTTAACTCCTTAAGTTAACTTGACCAATTGATAGTCATGTGGCGCCAAATAATTAACACCTAAATTAATTGGTCTAATTTAACTCCTTACATTAATTGAATCAATTTAACAATTAAATTGATCAAGCCAAAATAACCATAAATTGTGTCAACTATCTACCTCTCAAATTCGGTCATGAAGGAATCTTTTTAACTCTTAGAAAATTCCCTTTCATCAAGTAGGATTTGCAATTGGCTTTTGTGTGTGACCCATTAGGTTCTACCATTCATTGGACATGGGCTCACAACTCTTTGTGACTTATAGAATATCAAATATTCACATTAGTTTAAACTCCTTTAAACTAATGACTCAATTCAATTAATCTCCACTAATTGAATAGTACCTAATCTCCATGGTTGATGTCCAACCTCAAGCTTATGGAGCCCAACTAATTGGCCGAAATAAATGCTTTTGGAGAATCATACTAGCTATACACGTACCATGCAAATACAGTCCTTCCGTCTCCTATATCCTGAAATAGGCCTAGGCAAGATATTGACGGCTCCCTAATAGCCTTGATTCTATGTTTCTATTCCCAATGTTCGATTCCCCTTTATGACCTCATCTATGAAAAACTTCTTTTCCAAATTATCATACTATCTTGTGAAAGAATTTCTTGGAATTGATCATTATAGAATACATAAGAGATATGCTCGCCCTTCACAATGGCGACATCTCTAAGTAGCATACCAAATTTCCACCTGAGGGAGTCACTAGATGGTCAAGGAAGAGTCAAAGCATGATGACCTAAACACAAGGTTACCATGGATTCTCAGGTCAAAGGACTAATTATATGCACTAGCATAAGTTGGAGAACTTGCCACTACCAACTTGCTACTACGACTATCTAGTGGATTTTTCAGGCAGGCCTTTAGTGAACCTGTTCTTTAACAAACACCCACTAACATGCACCCATATCTCATATGATTTGCTTATGAAACGGAGCAATATCCAACTCTTAGATTTATGTATCGTTAGTGCAAGTCTATTCGGATCTTAGATTCCCTGTCTCATAAGATTTTATGACTTGGAAGATTTAAGAATACGACCGTGTAAGACTTATTTCATGATGCACCACCTAGTATATAACCAAGTCCCATAATGTTGTGTGATCTAAGGGCTTCATCTAAATTCTAGTGACGTAAATATAAGCATAAGGTGAAAGCGGCCCACTACCAGAAAAAAGTTTTATTGAGACTCATAAAAGTGTCATTACAAGAGGATCTTGTGACACTTTTGATTTTGAGATACTAGCTATAAGAGTATCAGGCTAGTGGGTGCCTCAATAGCCTCTTTTGAGATATTGTAGTGTCTCCAGAAATATTTTATTGTAACACTTGAAAGTATCTCAATAATACTTATTTTATGACACTATGTTGTGTCATGAAATGTGTTCTTAACTATTTTAACAACCCAATTACATGACACAAAAAAATGTCTGCACATACAAGTATAATGACACTTTACAATGTCCAATTAATATGATAATTAGACATTTTCAAGTGTCTCTATATGTTGGATATAATAACACTCTCTTATGTCTCTTATGCTTTTAGATATGGTGAAAATGTTATATGTCCTGATAGTTAAATAATGTAAAACTTCTCTCTATATGAAAACATATGAGTTTGGAAATATGTCCTAATAGACCTCTTTAAAAGCACATGTTGTAGGTTGTTGCTATTAACTAGAAAAAAAATTAAAAATCAACATGTCCTCATAATTTCTTAGGAGATAGATACAAAAAATACTTCACATGAGTAAAAGATACAAACTGCTTAATCCCTATAAGAATAGATTGAGAGCGATGTCATGGTATATCAGCTTTTAAAGTTGATTGCATAACAAATCAAAAGTAAACTGGTACTTTTTAATTTCCCCACTTATTTATAACAAGAATTTATCCTTAGATGCACTTCAAAAAATACATACCCTTCCCGAGGGTTGCAAGGTATTCCTTGCAATTGCGCTTCCAATTCCTTTCTTGCCAAAGTAGAAACAAGTAGCATTGACTTTATCTCTTTAATCTTCTTGACTCCACCAGACACCTTAAATGTTTGTTTCCTCTTGAAAAAGAATCTTTCTTTTTCTTGCCCCCTTTCTACTTACCTTTAGAATCTTTAGAGTGGGAGGAGGAAGCAATCATTAGAGGTATGCTCTTGTCATGGTTATCTCTGCCTAGACCGACACTTTGCTCAAATAAACTGGCAAGGATGTTAGAATCAAATCTCCATGGAGATCATTGCCCATTACTACGTTAAAGTTGAATAGCTTCTTCACAAGCCTAATCATCTTTAGACCCTAGTCGAGGACACATGACCCCTCATCCATCCTAGCTTGAAAAATCTCTTTGGATAACATGAATCTCTCATACCTTGTTTGCTTTACAACTCTTGTAAGCAATTAACTAAGGTATGTTTCATGTGTTTATGAGACTTTTGAAGTTCATAGATGCTATCATGAGACTATGGGATATGAGGCGATCTTTAACCCAATTCATGAACATTTCACGTGTCCCTTAATCTACATTGATCCTGTATGGGATTTGAAATACCTTGAAATAGGACAAATGTCTATTCCTCATAATCTAGATCAATTTTTGAGGTTTAGTCAACCGTGGAAGTTAGGCCTAGTGAGTTTATTGGTTTGCAAAATCACATTGAGTGGATTCTTAACCATTTGATTTGAGATTTCAAAAATCTACAAAGGCAAAAAATAGAATATAAACATGTGATTGAATTTTGATATTAAAAACATGTTTGTGGACTTTCAAGGATGTTTTTCTCTGACTTTTTAATTAAATTTATCGCCATCGATAAGAAATTTAGGAAATCTCATTTCCTAGTGAGAATCAAGGCCCAAAGGCATTGTAGCAAACCTACGACTCATGAGACATCCACAAACAATCATAAGATAAGCAACTTTTGCTAATTGCATCTCTATGCAACCTTTGATATGTTTTGCCTCACTCTTCATCTAGACCGACGACATATGAGATATCTATGTTGAAATAGTGCCCCGCAAGCCAATTAGATTGGCGTTGTAAACTATTTCATTTGTGATACAATCTTGATTGAATAATATTAATAATATGGCCATCTTCATCTTATGCTTATATTTACTTTACTGGCATTTGGTTGAAGCCCTTAGATCACACAAGACTATGGGACTTGGTCATGCACTGGGTGGTGATCACGGAATAAGTCTTACACAGTCGTGATCTTAAATCTTTCAAGTCATAGGATCTTAAGAGACAGGACATTTAAGATTCGAATAGACTTGCATTAGTGATCCATAGATCCAAGGAGTTGGATATCGCTCTGTTCCATGGGCAATCCCATATGAGATATGGATGCATGTTAGTGAGTGCTTGTTAGGGTACAAAGCACTAAAGGCCTATTGGAGAATCCACTAGATAGCTGAAGTGGCAAGTTCTCTTGCTTACGCAAGTGCATATAAATAGTCCTTTGACTTAAGGATGCATGGTAACCTTGTGTTTAGGTCCTCATGCTTTGACTCATCCCTGGTCACCTAGCGGGACGTTTGGGTGGTGATTGGGCTGATCTACTTAGATATGGAGGCTTGTGATATCCAAGATGGAATTCGACTCCTCATCTTTGTGAAGGGCAAGTGCATCCCCTTATGCAAGGTAGTTTGACAATTCGACTCCTCATCTTTGTATTCTATAATGGTCGATTCCAAGAATTCCTTGTGCAAGGTAGTTTGACAATTTGGAAAAGGAAATTTCCAAAAATAAAGTCATAAAGTGGAATCGAACATTGGGAATAGAGACATAGTATCAAGGCTATTAAGGAGCCGGCAAAATATCTTGCCCTAGGCCTCTTTCGGGAGATAGGAGACGGAAGGATCGAATTTGCATGGTACGCATAAAGCTATAATGGTTTTCCAAGAGCATTCATTTTGCCAATTAGTTGGGCTCCATGGGCTTGAGGTTGGAAATCGATGATGGAAATTGGATACTTTTCAATTAAAGGAGATTAACTGAATTTGCTTGATTAGTTTAAAGAAGTTTAAACTAAAAGTAATATAAGATATTCAAAAGTCACAAGGAGTTGTGAGCCAATGTCCAATGAATGGTAGAACCTATCGGGTCACAAACAAAATCCAATTACATTTCTGAAGTAGTGGAGGAGCTTTCTAAATGTTAGAAAATTCACTCCATAGAGACCAATTTTTGGGTGACTGAAATTGAAGTCAATTTTGGCTTGATTAATTTAAGTGTTAAATTGATCAACTAATTTAAGGAGTAAAATTAGACCAATAATTAATGAGTTAATTACTTGGTGCCATGTGACCATCAATTGATCAAGTTAACTTAAAGACTTAAGTTAGGAAAATTAAGCTTAAAGAGTTAAGCTTGTTTACTTAAGAGTTAAGTCAAGAATTAATTAATTAAATTAAAGTGTTTAATTAATTAATGAGAAGAATATGTTTTGGATGGAAAATTCAAATGATAGGATCATTTTAATGTGGCATTTAATTAATTTGAAATTAGATTTTAAATGTAATTGAAATGCACACAAATTCAAATTAGATTTGAATTTGCCAATTTGCATGCATTGCAAGTATGTTGGCAGTCCCCCTACCCTTGAGGAAATCCTCCCTCCATATATAGATATAGAGGTGAGGATGGGCAGGCACTTGCAATCCAAGTAAAAAATTAGATTCTCACTCTTTCCCTCCCTTTTCAAGGTGTTCACTCTTGTGTTGAAGTTCACATCTCTCTTCTTCTCCAACCCCAAAAATCGGTTATCTCTCTCACTCTCTCTTTCTCCAGCTAAAAGTGAGGAGTAGTAGGAAATCAGATTGGTGTGTGGATCATTTCGATAGAGGCAAAACAAATGGTTTGCTAAGCTTTTGGAGATCCACCTACGAGACTAGTCATTTGGAAATTTTATTCTAGGAGATCCAGAAGGAATTTTAGTCTAAAATTTTCACGGTGGCTTTATCAAAGAGTTAGGGATCTACTAGAATTGTTTTGGATTTTTTGGAGTCCTTTGGATCTTGCAAAAGTTGCTCTCCTCCAGCTAAGCCATTGCTTGGCTGATTCTGTTTTGAACAAAGAGTTCTTCAATCTACCTTTGGTTTATGCTAATCAAGGTAACTCTCCAACCAAATCTAAATCCTAAAGCATGTTTAGATCCTTGATTGCTTGGAAAGCACTAGTTTATTTAGACTTTTAAAGTTTTATTGTTGGATCCTAGTGTCTTACTTGCTTTCAATCTACACTACTAGGTGCTTAAGTCGGACCTACCAATCAACCTTTAATTAGAAACTCCACTATGTCATTCTACGATTCGTGAGACAATGGCATAGTGAGTTTTAAATCAAAGTGCATCTTATGCTAAATAAGTGAGCACAACTTTCCTCTATAAGCATGACCCACGACACGTGAGACATCACACAAATGTGGTAGCATCTCATGTCACAAACTATTGGTAGAAGGCTTGGATAAATTAAAACTTCTTTTACTTTATATCCAAATTGACTTAATATTTTGAAAGCACTTAGACTCCTCTAAGTGGAGGGATTTTCTTGCTTTGAAAGATCTAATCAATTTTATCTTCTCTTATTTAGGTAGGTTTTCTATATTCTATCCATGCATCTCATATATCTATAGGATAAAGAAAGCATAAATAAGTAAATGCACTTAGCATGCTCCTAGGGTGGGATGACCATGAGCCTTAATCAAGTGGTGCACTTAGAGCCATAGGTGTACTACTTATTTGATTTTATGTGGGTTGATTGAATCTAGCTATTATATAAATATATCGCATACATTCATAGGTCTTCAAGCCTCCTTGATCCTCTTAGCCTTCTTTGTCTTCTTACAACATTTACAAGAGAAAAGAAATCCTCATCCTTTGAGTTCTACTCTCATAACATTTACAAGATAGAAAATCAAGAGGCATGCAAGCCTCTATTTAATACAGCTCTTTTCAACAACTTGAAACAAATAAATCCAATTTAAAGGCTCATGTTTATCCCCATACATTCATCATTCATTCATCAATTAAATAAACAATAAATAAGAATTGACATTCAATTCAAAAAATTAAATGCTTATCTCATAAACAATTAATTAACAAGAAAATAAGCATAACTCCTTATGCATCTCATTTTTGCACCTAATTGAAGATTAACTTTAACAAGACTTTAAAAGCATGCAAAAATGTTAAACATAATTTTGAAACACTTACACAACTATTGTGCATCCAAATATGTGGAACAATAATAATTAGCAAGGCCAAAAAGCTGAAAATGTAAAATAATGTGACTAGGCAAATGACCCGGCCAATCTGCCGCCCAGTCGCCTGGCCAGGCACGCCCGTTGTGTGCCCGTGCCAGCATAGCCTAGTAGCTTAATTGCCGGCCGTGAGCTTTGTCACTAATTCATGCATTTCATGATTTTTGCCATCCCTAACCTCATGGAAACCTCTATGTCATTATTCAGCACATATTAAGACAAATTTTCAGATTCTAAACAATTTAAAAATTGGAAATTAAAGTGCTCAAACATGTTTCAAAAATAAAGTAAAAGTGATAATCAATATCCTCCAAAAAATCCTCAATTAACTCCAATCCAATTGGATCCAAAAATGACCAAAACACCTTAAGGCCAAATTAAATATGCTATATCAACATATAACATCATCCAATGCTAAATCAATATTTAGCATTAACTAACATGAATCAAAATTATACCAGCACATGAATCGGCACTTAAAACACATATTGACATATCTCAATTCATCACAAAATGAGCCACATGAAAAAATCATCCAAACACTCAAATTCATCAATTGAATCAAGTATTTGGAGATTAGAATTAATTCATCACATGAATCAATTCACCAAAATACAAATTAAAGTATGAAATAAGCTCTGATACCACTTGAAAATAGGAGTAGGCTTGGGATCCATAATATAAAACTATAAAAGGCTATATATAACTAAACCAATCCACTCAAAGGATCTATTCATGCTTATAATAAGGATTTAGATCCAAAAAATTTACCTTAGAAGCTCAGTCCAAAGGCAAGAGGAGAAATGCTCCAAGGAACAATTCAACGGAGGAATCATGCACAATAGAAAAGATCAATAGTTGACCACCTTTCACAACTACAAAAATCCTCAAAATTGGCAGCTAACTCCTCCACACACCAAGGTAAAGGTTGCCAAAATTTTAACCAAATTAGAACCTCTTAGGCCCTCCAAACCTTCCACACAATCTACTCGACAACAATGGTTCACCAAGGAGCACCAAGTCCCCTAAGTGTTGGACCTCTAATGATTATGTCCACACATTCAAGGTAAGCTCTAAATCAACCTCAAATCCGCTAGACAAGATGAGGGTGAAAGTGAATGAGTGATATTTAGGAGACAAGGGGGATTAGAGAGAGAGAGAGAGAATTTAGTGTGTGTGAATCTTCAACACATGAATATCACACAATTGGAGGGAAATGAGGGAATCACATGGAAGACCATCACATGGCCAGTCACTTGGGGTATTTATAAAGAGGAGAGTGTGATGCAAGTTGGCGTCACTCACACCTCATATGCTAGTTGGCCAACTTGCCAACTTGTATGTGAATTTGAATTTCACATGCATTTACATTTAATTTGCATCTTTATTTCATCTTATGAAATGTAATGTAAATTAACTCTAATTAAATTCAAATGAACTCTTTCATTCAATTTTCCCCCAAAACCCAAATTCTAATTTTAATTAAATTAACTCTTCAATTTAATTAATTAATTTGACTTAACTATTTAATTTGGCTCTAATTAAATTAGCTCCTTAATTTAATTGGTCTAATTTAACTCCTTAAATTATTTTGATTAATTTAACAACTAAATTAATTAAGCTAAGATGGCCAATAAAATAGTCAACCAATTTTCTCTCCAAAAATGCCTAGGTTGAATTTTCTAACTCCTTAGAAAATTCCTCCCATCAAGTAAGAACTACCTTTAGGCTTTTGTGTGTGACCCATTAGATTCATCCATTCATTGGACATGGGCTCACAACTTGTTAACCCTTCGATGATTTACATTATTTCATTATGACAAGATTACTCTCCTAGAATTGTGTGCTAAAAGCATGAATGTCTTTCCATATTATCTGTTGAAAGCTGCTTACACGTTATCTACTGGAATCTGTTATGTGCTAGAATTTACTTTCCATAATTAAAAGATCTCATGAAGATTCCAGTTTGATTTACATCTCTATAACTTAGGAAAGAAATCGTATCATGTTGAAATCATTGAATCATCCATTTTTTAAGGAATTTAATGCATGATTACTAAAATTATCTTTTTCTCTTATTTGATTCCAACAGATTCTTACGTTATTAAGAACTTATCATTGTTGGACATAAGCATATAAAAATAAAATTATGTAGCATTGTAAAGAGTGAATCACTTAGTCGGTAGAGAGCTTTGTTAAGTATCTTGAGAAGTTGTGTGATACTCTCTTACACATTCTTGTGCTTAAGTGTTGCTAATTCCTTGCTCTATATGTGTTTTCGAAGGATCTTGTGATAAAGAAGGTCAAGTAGGGCTTGTCATTGACAAGGCAATTTATGTCTCGAAGCACCTAGTGGTGAAGAGTGATGGGAGTCGTACCTACTCTCGAGGGACCCCATGAAGAGAACAAATTGGTGCTTGGTTGCTCTAAGGACCTCTAGGTGAAGAAACTAATAGGGAGGTACTGTCTGGAATCTTTTGCAGTATCCTTGGTTCTAGTCTGGAATAAGAGACTAGAGCTTGCCGTACTAAGTGGCGGCTACTCGTGTATCAGTCCATAGAGGTTGTGTAAGTAAATCTAGCAGAAGTTCCTCCAAGCTTGTTCACAAATAGTTGGTTTCACAGTGCTCTAAAATCTACCTCATCTCGTCTGGGATTTCGATTTAGCTTTTTGCGAAGAGTTAGTTTTTCACCCTGCTAGGGTGTTTCTAATTCTTTCACTTTTCTAACTACCAAATTATTGTGATTACTTGTAAAACATCATATCATATTAATTAATTTGACGGGTTTAAAATTCTAAGTGAAAACTCAGGTAGAGGATATAGGCTTTTTGAACTTCTATAAATGCCAATGTCTATTTACTTCTGTTTTTACTACTTTAAGTATCACTGGTCTGACTGGTATCTTGATACTTACAAATTCCATTCAGTAACTGAAACTGTTTTCAATAAAAGACTTAAATAGTTTTGAAAAGCTAAAAAGTATTTTAAGTGATAAATTTTCACTGCATTAAAATTCCTTTAGCCCAAGTCACTCCCATCTTAGGCATATAATCACTCACAATTGGCATTGGAGCATTGGTTCTCTATATTATGGTGTAACTACCAGAGTAAAAGACCCTATGGTCACTAACACTCTTGATATCTTTGCATAAGGACAATCGCATAATTGGCCTCCACTGTTTGAAAGTTCCAACCATGCTATGTGGAAAAATTGGATGCAATAATACATAATTTCATAATTTCCCTAGATTTTGATTTATGGGACATGGTTAGTGAAGGGCTTGCGGTTCCAGTAAAATTAGATGACAGACAGATAGTTCTAAAGGAGCTACGTGAATTTAGGAATGATGATAAAAATTCCATCTCAATGAATGTGAAGGCCAAAAACATTCTATCATGCACTCTCACCAAAAAGGAGTACAATCGAGTCAGTACATGTGCTACAACAAAGTAAATGTGGAAAATATTACAAGTAGCCCAGGAAGGTATCAGTTAGGTTCAATAAGAAAGGATTGCTCTTTTCATTCCCAAGTATGAAATGTTCCAAATGAAACCTGATGAAACCACAAGTCAGATGTATGTGCATTTCTTGGAAATTATAAATACTATGTTCAAACTCGATAGACTATAAACAAGGATGAGCAAGTTTGGAAGATTCTTAGATCTCTTCCAAAGGAATTGATGCCAAAACTTGTTGCTATTCAGGAAACTCGTGATCTTAGCAGGATGACCATAGGTTAATTGATTGGATCCCTCACATCCCATGAGATGATGCTGCTAAATAAAGATGAATGTTCAAAAATAGAAGTAAAAACGAATATCACTTTTAATACTGATCATGATTCTAACTCGAGAATTCAATAAGATCTTGATGAGGACCAAGTTAAGGATGAAATCGTTCTGATCTCCTGAAGATTAAAGCAACTGATAAATGTCAAAAGGAAATTTTAGAACAATAGACTAAAATAAAAAAGAACCAGTCTCAAAACTCCAATTTCTAAGCCACATTGCTGCTACAAATGTAATGAAATTAGGCACAGAAAACTAGATTGGCCCAGATTGAGGAAATATATAAAATAAGCCAAAGCTAAGGTAATGGCAACCACATGGGACAAATCTAATGGTGAACAATTTGACAATGAAGAGAACTACTTCATGGTAAATCAAGTAAGTACCTCTTCATGTTCTGATTATGATTCCAGTAATGAAATTGACATTGATGAGGATGTGCAAAATTTGCTTAAGCTTTATAAAATTCGTGTCAAAATGCTTATTGATAAAAATAAAGTTATGCAAGAAAAAGTGGATTAGTTGCAGGAAGAACTAGATAGGCCTTATAAAGATAAATTTGAAATGCAAATGGCTAAAATTTGAGAGAACCTTGATACTGAATTCAAAAAGAAAATGAATGATAGGCTCACTAAAGAGAATAATTCCTTGAAGAAGCAAATTGAAAATATGAGCCGAGAAATCAAAGGAAAAATGACTGTTGAAGAATGCTTGCATGTTGAGGATGATCTAGGTGAATGTTCCACAAGTGTAAACACACACAAATATATGTTCCACCTAGACATAATTTTGAAAAGGGTTGAAAATTTAGAAACTACAAAAATAAAAAATATACCAAGCTAGTTTGAACAACTTCCAAAATGAATTTCAAACCAGTTCGAAAAACCTGCTTTACTTAGGGTAGATTTGGTCATGTTAATTTTAGATGTCTGATTGAGAAACTCATTGGTACCAAGTTTTTTTAGGCAAGAAAATTATCTGCTACTAACCATGAAAGACCAACATAGTTTCGGGACATAAAACAAACTGATTTCTTATAGGTTCATACTGACGAACATTCCCAAAAATGGGAATGGTACTTGGATAATGGATGCTCCGGGCATTTGACGGGGGACTTTTCCATGTTCATTAAGCTTAATAATTGTTCTACAGGAAATGTTCTGCTGGAATAGTGCCTGGCAAGCCAATAAAATTGGCCTTGTAAGGCTATTTCATGTGTAAAACAATCTAGATTGAATGATATTCATTATATAGTCATCTTTATTTCATGCTCTTTATTACTTCATTCGCATTTGGATGAAGCATTTAGATCACTTATGATTACGAGACTTGGTTCGGTGACCATGGAATAAGTCTTACACGATCGTGATCATAAATCATCCAAGTCATAGAATCTTATGAGACGGGACATCTAAGATTCGGATAGACTTGTACTAACGATGCATAAATCCAAGAGTTGGATATTGCTCTGTTCCATGAGCAACCATATGAGATATAGGTGTATGTTAGTGGGTGCTTGTTAGAGAACAAAGCACTAAAGACCCATCGGGAGAATCTATTGGATAGCCGAAGTAGCAGGTCAGTAGTGACAAGTTCTCTAACTTACACTAGTGTATATTATTAGACCTCTGACTTGAGGATCTATGGTAACCTTATGTTTAGTCCTTATGCTTTGACTCTTCCTTCATCACTTAGCGGGCCTTTCGGGTTGAGGCCAGGCATAAGCTACTAAGCATGGAGGTTTGTGAGATTGAAGATGGAATCCGATTCCTCACTTTTGTGAAGGGCAAATACATCTCCTATGTATTCTATAATGATCGATTCCAAGAAATTCTTGCACAAGGTCGTGTGACAATTTGAAAAAGAAGTTTTTCAAAGTTGAGGTCATATAATGAAATTGAACATTAGGAATAGAGATATAGTGTCGAGGCTGCTAGGGAGCCGACAAATATCTTGTCTTAGGCCTCTTTCGGGAGATAGGAGACAAAATGACCATATTACGTGGTAAGCATAGAGCTACAATGGTTATCCAAAAGCATTCATTTCGGCCAATTATTTAGGCTCCATGGGCTTAAGGTTCGACATCGACCATGGAGATTGGATACTCTTCAATTAATGAGATTTATTAAATTGAGTCGATTAGTCTAAAAATATTTTAAACTAAAATGAATATAAGATATTCTAAAGTCACAAGGAGTTGTGAGCCCATGTCTAATGAATGGTAGAACCTATTGGGTCACACACAAAAGCCAATTAGTTTCCTAGTTAATGAAGGAATTTTTTAAGTGTTGGAGAATTGCTCTAAGGAACCGATTTTGAGGTGTCCCATTTGAAGGTCAATTTTAGCTCGATTAATTTAAATGTTAAATTAATCAATTAATTTAAAGAGTTAAATGAAACCAATAATTAATGAGTTAATTATTTGGTGCCAAATGATCATCAATTGGTTAAGTTAACTTAAAGAGTTAAGTTAACAAAACTAAGCTTAAGAGTTAAGCTTCTTTGACGTAAGAGTTAAGTCAAAAGTGAATTAATTAAATTAAAGTGTTTAATTTAACTAAAGGGAATAATACATTTTAGAAGGAAAATTCAAATGAAAGGTTCATTTGAATTAGCATCTTAATTAATTTAAAATTAGATTTCGTATGTAATTAAAATGCACACAAATTCAAATTAGATTTGAATTTGAATTTGCCACCTAAGCTTGCAAGTGGCCGCCCCCCTTGAGGAAGGTGTGATGCCACCATCCTCTCTCTATATATAGATATAGAGGTGAGGGATCGTCCATCTGCACATTTGGTGTGAAGAATAGAATCTTTCACATTTCTCTCCAAAACTCGCTCCAAACATTACATAATGTGTTGCAGCTTTGCTTCATTCTTCTTTTCCAACCACAAAGTGGCCTCTATCATTGTATTTCTCCTCTCTTACTCCAGCTAAACGTGAGGAGAAATTGAAATTTCAATTGGTGTATGGATCATCACAATAGAGGCAAAACGCTTAGTTTGGTAGCTTTAAAGATCCACTAAAATAGAGTAGCGATTTGATGAATTTTTTTCAAGAGATCCAGAAGGTGTTTTGATCCAAAATTTTCACAGTATATTCTTCAAGGTGTTGAGATACATGAATTTTTTGGTGATTTTTGGAAAAGTTTAACCGAGGTAAAAGTTGCTCTCTTCCTGCTACGCCGTGTCTAGTAGATTTGGATTGGTGAAGAGTTCACCATATTATCCTTGGAAATTTGTTATTCAAGGTAACTCTGTACCTAAATCTGAGTCCCTAGCATGATTAGATCCTTGTGAGCTTGTAAAGCACTAGTTTATTTAAACTCTTAAAGTTTTATTATTGGATCCTAGTGCATTACTTGCTTTTATGTTCTTTATATAGACAACATAAAATGACATATAATAGGTAAATGTACTATTCGTAAGCATATTGGTACTTCTATTGATAATATATGGCTTGTTGAAGGCCTTAAGCATAACTTGCTTAGTATTTCTCAACTGCGCAATGAAGGTTATGAGGTTAAATTCCATCATTCTCACTGTGTTATTGAGTGAAATGAGAAACGGATTTTTATTGCTACTAGGGATGGAAATATTTATTTTGTAACCCTTGATGACTTAACCTAGAACTTATAGGTAAATTGTGGAGTATTTAGCTATTTCAGATGAAGAATGCTGGAAATGGCATAGGATAATAGGCTACGTAAACATGGAACTTATATCTTATCTCACAAAGAAAGATCTTGTCAAAGGGGTACCCAAGTTAAACTTCTCTAAGGACAGGATGTGTGATGCATGTCAAAAGGGAAAGCAAAATCCAAACATCTTTCAAACCAAAGAATGAGGTCATAACTCCCCGCTTACTAGAACTTCTACACATTGACCTATTTGGACCCATGAAAACCTCTTCCCTCAGAGGTAAAAAAATATGTGTTTATCATAGTAGATGATTATACTCGTTTTACGTGGGTTCTATTTCTTGCTCATAAAAATGATGCTCTAAATACTTTCATTCCACTCATTAAAAGGCTTCAAAATGAAAATTGTTATTTTATTAAGAAAATTCAAAGTGACCATGGAACTGAGCTTGATGAAATTAAGTTTACTTTGTTTTTGGGAAAAATATAGTTACATTCATGATTTTGCAGCTACTAAAACTCCTCAACAAAAAAAAGTAGTTGAAAGGAAAAATTGAATTTTGCAAGAAGCTGCTAGAACCATGCTTAATGAATATGATCTTCCAAAATTCTTTTGGGGTGAAGCCGTGAATAAGGCTTGTTATGTGTCAAATCGTATTTTCTTAAGATCACTTTTGAGAAAAACCCCATATGAATTGTGACACAGTAAAGTTTCAAATATTTCCCATTTTCATGTCTTTGGTTGCAAATGTTACATTCTTAGTAATAGAGATTATTTGGCAAAGTTTGATTCCAACGTAGATGATACTATCTTTGTTGGTTACTTAATGCATAGTAAAGCTTATCGTGGTTTTAATAAGAGGAAAAGAATGGCTCAAGGATCCATGCATGTTATGTTTGATGAAACTAATCCATCTTATGTTAAGGAAACCTTCAGCAAAAAAGTTGCAGGATTCGAAGGATCAGTCAAGATTCCAGACTCTAAGCCATCAACATCAAATTAAGAGGAATTGGAATCATTTGAGGAAACAAATCCCACTGATGAACCTGATTTCAATGAATTAGTAGAAAGGGCTGAACAAAGAACTAGAAAGTTTAAACATGCTCCCGTCATCCTATTGACAAAATTATTGGAGATCCTCAAGTTGGAATAACTACCAAATCTAAGGCTAGACAAGTCCACCAGATGAATCCAACTGTGATCTCATCTCAATGATTGAACTTAGAGATGTCAAAAGAGGTACTCAATAAAGCCTATTGTGGTTTTAATAAGAGGAAAAGAATAGTTCAATGATCCATGCATGTTACGTTTGATGAAACTAACCCATCTTGTGTCAAGGAAATCTTGAGCAAAGAAGTTGTAGGATTCGAAGAATCAGTCAAGATTCCAGACCTTGAGCCATCAACATAAAATCAAGAGGAACCGAAATCATTTGAGGAAGTAAATCCCACTGATGAACCCGATTCCAATGAATCAATAGAAAGGGCTAAACAAAGAACTAGAAAGTTTAAACATGCTTTAGTCATCCTACTGACAAAATCATTGGAGATCCTCAAGCTGGAATAACTATCAAATCTAAGGTTAGACAAGTCCACCAAATGAATCCAATTGTGCTCTCATATCAATAATTGAACCTAAAGATGTCAAAAGAGGCACTAAAAGATCCATTCTAGATTGAAGCAATAAAGGAAGAACTGGCTCAATTTGAAAAGAATGAGGTCTGGAAGTTGGTAAGACAACCGTCAGATCATCCATTCGTTGGTACTAAGTGGGTGGTCAGAAATAAGTTAGTTGAAATCGATAGAGTTACTAGGAACAAAGCCAGATTGGTAGCAAAAGGCTACAGTTGGCAAGAGAGCATTGACTATGATGAAACATTTACTTTGGTTGCAAGGTTGGAATCTATTAGAATACTTCTTCCCTTAGCGTCTCATAAAAAGTTTATGCTCTATCAAATGGACGTAAAAAGTGTTTTTCTAAATGGATTCATAAAAGAAGTTTATGTTGAGCAACCCCCTAGTTTTCAAAAATAAAAAGTTTCCTCATCATGTTTTTAAATTAACAAAGCTTTATATGGACTAAAACAAGCTCCTAGGGCTTGGTATGATCAATTGAGTAATTTTCTTATAAGCAATGGTTTTTCTATTGGAATCTTAGATACCACTTTGTTCACCAAGCACTAAGAAAATGGTTCTCTTATTGTTCAAATTTATGTTGATGATATTATTTTTGGTGCTACTAATGATCTACTTTGTTGAGAGTTTGTTGAGAAAATGAAGTATGAATTTGAAATGAGCTTAATAGGAAGCTTAATTTCTTTTTAGGACTTTAAATAAAGTAAACTCAGAAAGGAACATTCGTCTCACAAGAAAAGTATACAATGGAGCTTCAAAAGAAGTTTGGAATGAGTGAATGCAACCTTGTAACTACTCTCATGAGTACAAATACAAGACTGAAACTTGATAAGGACGGTAGGAATGTAGACGAGAAAGTCTACAAAGGTATGATTGGTAGTTTACTCTATTTAACTGCTAGCCATCCAGATATTATGTTTTCAACATGCTTATGTGCCAAATTCCGGTTCGATCCAAAGGAATCCAATTTAAATGTTGTTAAAAGAATATTGAGATATCATAAGGGAACTTCTAACTATGGCTTATGGTATCCACACTCTAAATATTTTAACTTCATAAGCTATTCTGATATGGATTATGTTAATTGTAAGATAGATAGGAAAAGTACTAGTAGTGGTTGGCAACTGCTAGAAAAATGTCTGGTTTCATGGTGTATAAAAAGCTAAGCATAGTTGCATTATCCACAACTGAGGCATAATATAAGGCCTTGGGCAATTGCTGCACCCAGGTATTATGGATGAAACCTATTTTTCATGATTTTGGTATTAATTGTTGGAATAGTGCCCCACAAATAAATAGATTAGCCTATAAACTATTTCATTTGTGATATAATCTTGAGTGAATGATATTCATTATAAATGGCCATCTTCATCTTATGCTTATTTCACTTCACTGGCATTTGGTTGAAGCCCTTAGATCACACAAGACTAGGTAGTGATCATGAAATAAGTCTTACATGATTGTGATCTTAAAATATTCCAAGTCATAGAATCTTATGAGACAGGGCATCTAAGATTCGGATAAACTTGCACTAACAATGCATAAATCCAAGGAGTTGGATATTTCTCTATTTTATGAGCAATACATGTTAGATATGGGTGCATGTTAATGGGTGCTTGTTAGAGAATAATTTCATTGAAAACTCGCCTGGAGAATCCACTAGATAGCCATAGTGGCTAGTCGGTAGTGGTAAGTTCTCCGGCTTACGTTAATGCATATAATTAGTCTTTTGACTTGAGAATCCATGATAACCTTGTGTTTAGGTCCTCATTCTTTGACTCGTACTTGACCGCTTTGCGGGTCATTCAGGATGAGTTTGGGTATGAGCTACTTAGATAGGGAGGTTTGTAAGATCTAAGATGGGATCTGTATCCTCATTGTTGTGAAGGAAGAGTGCATCTCCTATGTATTCTATAATGATCAATTCCACAAAATTCTTGCGCAACATCGTGTGACAATTTGGAAAAGAAGTTTTTCAAAGATGAGATCATAAAGGGGAATTGAACATTGGAATAGAAATATAGTTATCGAGGCTATTATGGAGCCGAAAGATATCTTGCCCTAGTCCTATTTTGGGAGATAGGAGACAGAATGACAGTATTTGCATGACAAGCGTATAGCTAGGATAGTTCTCCAAGAGCATATTTATTTTTGCCAATTAGTTGGGCTCCATGGGCTTGAGGTTGGACATCGACCAAGGAGATTGGGTGCTTTTCAATTAATAGAGATTAATTGAATTGAGTTATTAGTTTAAAGAAGTTTAAACTAATGTGAATATTTCGATATTCTAAATATCACAAGAGTTGTGGACCCATGTATGATGAATAGTAGAACGTAATGAGTCACACACAAAAGCCAATAGGAAGTCCTATTTGATGAAGGTAATTTTCTAAGAGTTAGAAAATTTCACTTGATCGATTTTATGGAGAAAAACGGTTGGCTAATTTTTGATCATTTTGGCTCAATTATTTTAATTGTTAAATTAATCATAATAATTTAAGGAGTTAAATTAGACCAATTAAATTAAGGAGTTAATTTAATTGGTGCCATATGACTATCAATTGGTCAAGTTAGCTTAGGAAGTTAAGTTAATGCCTTCTAGCTTAAAGAGTTAAGCTAGTTGACTTAAGGAGTTAAGTCAAGATTAATTAATTAATTAAATTAAGGAGTTAATTTAATTAATGTGAAGAATTATTTTGGAAGAAAATTAAAAAATGAAAGAGTTCATTTGAAGTGCATTTAAAATTTATTTGGATGACATTTCATGAGGCAAAATAAAGATTCCAAATGAAATTCAAATGTAAGTGAAATTAATGTTTCACATACAAATTGCTTGCAAGTTGGCGTCAACCTCATGGGAGGTGTGATGCCAACTTGCATCACACATCCACTCCTATAAATAGGAGAGAGGTGATCGGCCATGCAAATCTTGCACATTCTAATTGTTAGATTTTAATTTTTCCTCCAATTTATGTGATTCACTCATGTGTTGAAGTCTCACATTTTTTCTTCACCCTCCCTCCTAAGTCTCGGCCCTCATCTCTTATTCTCTCCTTGGTTTTCAAACTGACTAAGGATTGAGTGGATTTGCCTATGGTGTGTGAATCCGAAGTTATATGTAGCACTGGGATCCAATAATCGAAGCATAAAAACTCCATCATAACTAGGCTATGTATGAAGCCAAGGATCTAAACATGTCATATATTCAGATTTGGTATGAGGATTACCTTGATTTTCAGATAATCAAAGGAAACTAGAAAAAAGACTTCAACTCTTGGAATCTGCCTCTCAGCGGCACAGTGGTTTCCAATCAACTTTTGCCCAACCAAATAAACTCAGAATTGACTGAAACTTAGACCAAAAGATCACCAATGACTAAATGATTCTACAGTAAAAATTTCACCTCAATAAAGTTCTAGTAAGGTCCCTTGTGGATGCTCCAAATTTTCTGTCCGAACAAAGGATCTCCAAAAGGCTAGCAATCCAATTGTCTTGCCTCTAATGATAAGATTCACACACTAATGCACAATCCAATTCTTCTCAATGTTAGTTGGAGAACAAAGAGAAGAAATTCAAGGATGAAGGCTTGATTTGGAGGTAGGAGATGAAGAAATGTGAAGCTTCAACTCATAAGGCAACACATGTGAAATTGTAGGGAAAAAGAGAGAATCTAACTCTTAGATCTAGGTGCTTGTATTCACATGCAAAAGTGGCTACCCACTCTCTCACTCTATATCTATATATAGAGGAAGGATGGTGTGACCAACTTGCTTGCAAGTTGGCAAGCAACTGGCATGAGAATTTTTGTGTGCATTTGAATTTTATTTGGAATCTTCATTTCATCTTATAAAAATCATTCAAAAAAATTCTAACGCCACACCAAATGAACATTTCAATTGAATTTTAGCTCCAAAATTAATTCTTCATTTTAATTAAATTAAGAACTTTAATTTAATTAATTAACCTTTGACTTAACTCTCAGGTCAATTAGCTTAACACTTTAAGCTAATAATTGTTAACTTAACTCCTTAAGTTAACTTGACCAATTGATAGTCATATGGCACCAAATAATTAACACTTTAATTAATTAGTCTAATTTAAATTCTTAAATTAATTGGATCAATTTAATAATTAAATTGACCAAGCCAAAATGACCACAAATTGCACAACCATCTACCTCCAAAATCGATCATCAAGGAATTTTTCTAACTATTAGAAAATTCCCCTTTATCAAGTAGGATTTGCAATTGTTTTTGTGTGTGACCCATTAGATTCTACCATTCAATGGACATGGGCTCACAATTCTTTGTGACTTATAGAATATCAAATATTCACATTAGTTTGAATTCCTTTAAACTAATAACTCAATTCAATTAATCTCTATTAATTGAAGAGTACCCTATCTCCATGTTCGATGTCCAACCTCAAGCCTATGGAGCCCAACTAATTGGCAGAAATGAATGCTTTTAGAGAACTATTCTAGCTCTATGTGAACTAAGCAAATACGGTCCTTCCATCTCTTATCTCCAAAAAGAGCCCTAGGGCAAGATATTTGTCGATTTCCTAATAGCCTCGATAACTATGTTGTTATTCCAATGTTCGATTCCCTTTTATGACCTCATTTTTGGAAAACTCCTTTCCAAATTGTCAAACTAAAGATTTCATGGAATCGATCATTATAGAAGACATAGAAGATACACATATCCTTCACAATGATGAAGAGATGGATCCCATCTTGGATCTCACAAACCTCCATGTCTAAGTAGCTCATACCTAAGCTCAACCCGGATGACCCGTAAAGTGGTCAAGGAAGAGTCAAAGCATGAGGATCTAAACACAAGATTACTATGGATCCTCAAGTCAAAGGACCAATTATATACGTTTGCGTAAGCTAGAGAACTTGCCACTACGACTATCTAGTGGATTCTCCTGGCAGGCTTTCAGTGAACTTGTTCTCTAACAAGCACCCACTAACATGCACCCATATCTCATAGGCCTTGCTCATGAAATGGAGCAATATCTAACTCTTGAATTTATGCATCATTAGTGCAAGTCTATCCAGATCTTAAATTCCCTTCACACAAGATCCTATGACTTGAAAGATTTAAAATTACGACCCTGTAAAACTTATTTCAAGATGCACTAACCAATGTGTGACCAAGTCCCGTAGTCTTGTGTGATCTAAGGGCTTCAACCAAATGCCAGTGAAGTAAATATAAGCATAAGATTAAGATGGCCATTTAATTAATATCATTCAATCAAAATTGTATCACAAGTGAAATAGTTTACATGCCAATCCAATTAGCTTGCGCCCTATTCCAACAGGATCATCACATTAGAGGCTAGACAATTGGATAGCTTTGTTTTTGGAGATCCACTGCAAGGGCAGTAACTTTAGAGCATTTTTTTTCAGATCTTGGTGTATTCATTTTTAGCTAATTTTCTTACTCGAGCTTCCCTAAGATGTTGAGGAGGTTGTGTCCAAATTTTAGCCAATTTGGAGGTGTTTTGGATAGTCAATTGTTGTTGTGTTGGTGCTGCGCTAGAGGAAGACAACTTTGAAGTATTCAAGCATTTCCTCCATTCTACCTTGGATTTTTGAGCATTCAAGGTAATTATCTTCTTCTAAATCTATTTTATAGCATGATTTGATCCTTAGGATGTGTGTAGACAAGTTTTGATTTAGCTTCATTTGCTTTATTTCACAGACCCTTGGGCGACACACTCCTTCAAGTGGTATCGGAGCATATTTTATGTTTTAATTTGGATTTTTGATTGATTGATTCATGTGCTAGATTGATCTAGATCTACAAATACTTTATCCAATTTATGAATTAGAGTGTTTGGGTGATGATGCTTATGTTGGAATAGTGCCCCACAGCCAATTAGATTGGCCTATAAACTATTTCACTTGTGATACAATCTTGATTGAATGATATTTATTATAAATGGACATCTTAATCTTATGCTTATTTTACTTCACTGACATTTAGTTGAAGCCCTTAGATCACACTAGACTATAGGACTTGGTCTCACACTCAGTGGTGATCATGAAACAAATCTTACATGGTCATGATCTTAAAATATTCCAAGTTGTAGAATCTTATGAGACAGGGCATCTAAGATTCGAATAGACTTGCAAATGATGCATAAATCTAAGGGTTGGATATTGCTCTGTTTCATGAGCAATCCATGTTAGACATGGGTGCATGTTAGTAGGTGCTTGTCAAAGAATAAGTTCACTGAAGGCCCGCCTGGAGAATCCACTAGATAGCCATAGTAGCAAGTTAGTAGTGGCAAGTTCTCCAATTTAGGTTAGTGCATAAAATTAGTCCTTTGACCTAAGGATCTATGGTAACCTTGTGTTTAGGTCCTCATGCTTTGACTCTTCCTTAACTACTTCGCGGGTTTTTCATGTTGAGTTTGGGTATGAGCTACTTACACATGGAGGTTTATGAGATCCAAGATGGGATCTATCTCCTTATCGTTGTGAAGAGCGGTGCATCTCCTATGTATTCTATAATGATCGATTCCATAAAATCCTTGCGCAAGGTAGTATGATAATTTGCAAAAAGAGTTTTCCAAAGATAAGGTCATAAAGGGGAATCGAACATTGAGAATAGAAACATAGTTATCAAGGCTTTTAGGAAGCCACAAATACGTTACCCTAGGCCATTTTCGGGAGATAGGAGACGGAATGACCATATTTGTATGGCAAGCATAGAGCTAGAATGGTTCTCCAAAAGCATATTTATTTTGGCCAATTAGTTGGGCTCCATGGGCTCGAGGTTTGATATTGACCATGGAGATTTGATACTCTTCAATTAATGGAGAATAATTAAATTGAGTCATTAGTTTAAAGGAGTTTAAACTAATGTGAATATTTTGATATTCTTGTTGGAATAGTGCCCCACAAGCCAACTAGATTGGCATTGTAAACTATTTCACTTGTAATACAATCTTGATTGAATGATATTTTTAATATGGCCATCTTCATCTTATGATTATATTTACTTCACTTGCATTTGGTTGAAGCCCATAGAGCACATAAGACTACGGGACTTGGACACACACTTGGTGGTGATCATGGAATAAGTCTTACAAAGTTGTTATATTAAATCGTCCAAGTCATAGGATCTTACAAGACATGGCATCTAAGATCCGGATAGACTTGCACTAATGATGAATATATCTAAGGAGTTAAATATTGCTCCGTTCCATGGGCAATCCCATATGAGATATGGATGCATGTTAGTGGGTTCTTGTTTGGGAACAAGGTACTGAAGACCTACCGGAGAATCCACTAGATAGCTGGACTGGCAAGTTCTCCTATTTATGCTAGTACATATAATTAGTCCTTTGACTTGGGAATCCATGCTAACCTTGTGTTTAGGTCCTCATGCATTGATACCTCTTTGGTCACTTAGCAAGCCGTTTAGGTGGTGATTGGACATGAGCTACTTAAACATGGAGGTTTGTGAGATCCAAGATAAAATTTGACTTCTTGTCTTTGTGAAGAGCGAGTGCATCTGCTATGTATTGTATAATGATTGATTCCAATGAGTCCTTGCGCAAGGCAATATAATAATTTAGAAAATGAGTTTTCCAAAGATGATATCATAAAGTGGAATCGAACATTGGGAATAGAGACATAGTAATGAGGTTATTAGGGAGCTGGCAAATTTCTTGTCTTAGGCCTTTTTTAGGAGATAGGAGACGAAATGACCAAATTTGCATGGTATCCATAGAGCTATGATGGTTCTCCAAAAGCATTCATTTAAGCTAATTAATTAGGCTCCATGGGCTTGAGGTTGGACATCGACCATGGAGATTGGATACTCTTCAATTAATGAAGATTAATTGAAATGAGTCAATTTGTTTAAAGGAATTTAAATTAAAAGGAATATACAATATTCTAAAGTCACAAGGAGTTGTGAGCCATGTCCAGTGAATGGTAAAACCTATTGGGTGACACACAAAAGCCAATTACATTTCCTAAGTAATGGATAAACTCTCTAAATGTAAGAAAATTCTCTCTAATAAGACCGATTTTGGGATGACCAAAAATTGAGGTCTGTGTTGGCTTGATTAATTTAAGTGTTAAATTGATCAACTAATTTAAGGAGTTAAATTAAGGAGTTAATTATTTAGAGCCACATGACCAACAATAGGTCAAGTTAACTTAATGAGTTCAGTTAACAAAATTAAGCTTAATGAGTTAAGCTAGTTGACTTAAGAGTCGATTAATTAATTAAATTAAATTTTTTAATTTAATTGATAAGCAAAATATATTTTGGAGGGAAAATTCAAATGATAGGATCATTTTAGGTGTGGCATTTAATTAATTTGAAATTAGATTTCAAATGTAATTGAAATGCACACAAATTCAAATTAAATTTGAATTTGCCAACTAAGCATGCAAAGCATGCATGTTGGCGGTCCCCAACCCCTTGAGGAAGGTGTGATGCCACCTTGGCATCACATTATCCTCTCTCTATATATAGATATAGAGTGAGGGAGCGGTTACAAGTAATCTTGCAAGTGAAGAATTCGATTCTCACTTTTCCCTCCATTTTCAAGGTGTTCATTCATGTGTTGAAGATTACCTTTCTCTTCTTCTCCTTCCTCTAAAATTAGCCATCTCCCTCTCGACTTCCTCTCTTTCCCCAGCTATAAGTGAGGAGTAGTAGGAATTAGATTGGTATGTGGATCAATTCTTTAGATGCAAAACAAATGGGTTGCTAAGCCTTTGGAGATCCACATGCAAGACTAGTCTCTTGTCAATTTTTTCTAGGATATCCAGAAGGAGTTTTGATCTGACAGCTTCCTCAACGAGTTGAGCATCTACTGGAATTTTTCAGTATTTTTGGAGAGTTTTGAATCGGTCAAAAATTGCTTGCTTCCAGTTGCGCTACTATCTGGCAGATTCTATTTGAAGAAAGAGTTCTTCAATCTACCTTTGGATTTTGCTCTTAAGGTAACTCTCCATCTAAATCTAAATTCTAAAGCATGTTTAGATCCTTGGTTTCTTTAAGCACTAGTTTATTTAAGCTTTTGAAGTTTTATTATTGGATCCTAGTGCCTTACTTGCTTTCAAGTGGTGACGGAGCCTAATTCATGCTTTGATTTGAGTTTTTTGATTGATTGATTCATGTGATGGATTGATCAAAATCACTAAATTCTCAATTCATATGATGGATTGGAGTGTTTGGATGGTGTTGTGTGTGTTTCTTTGATTGATGAATTGAAAGCATGCTAATATGTGTTTTAAGTGTTGATTCACATAATTAGTATGCTTTAATTCATAGCTATTAATGTTAATTGTTGATTTGGCATTAATTAATTTATATATTGATATAGCATGTGTTGATTGGCCTTAAGTTGTTTTGGTCAATTTTGGATCCAATTTGATTGGAGTTTTGTTGGTGATTTTTGAAGAATATGATTCTTACTTGAGCTTGAAGTTTGAAGCATGTTTGAGCACTTGAAATTCCATTTTTGAAAGGTGTTTTAAATATGAAATTTCATCTAAAATGTGTGGTTTGATGTTTAGGATGTATCCTAAAGTTTTTGATGCACAAATGTTGAGCCAAAATTGACTTGACTTGGTCCCAACCCCAAAACATGGGTGCTGCCGCACCGTGGCAGCACACAGGCAGGGCAGCAGACGCGCTTGCCACCCAACCGTGCACACCGCCTAGGCTGCAACGACCAATTTTGGTTGGCATGAGTTTTGAGCCTATTTTTGTGTTCCTTAAGTGACTAAAAATGATTCAAATCATGCTAGATAGATGCACAAGTATTGTGCAAGTTCTCAAAATTATGTTTGATGTTTTTTATTACTTTTAAAAACTTGTTCAAGTTAATCTCTAATCTTGGGCAAATATGAGATACATAAATGTTATGCTTCCTTTTACTTGACCAATTAATTGTATATAAGATAAGCATTTAATTATTGGAATTAATTGTTAATTCTAGATTTATTTATTGTTCATTTAATTGTTGAGTGGATGATGAATGGATGGGGATGATCATGAGCCCTTAATATTGATTTTATTTATTTCAAGTTGTTGAAAATGGTTGTATTAAATTGAGACTTGCATGCCTCTTAATTTCTATCTTGTAAATGTTATAAGAGTAGAATCACTGGGGGTGAGGATTTCTTTCTCTTGTAAAAGTTACAAAGAACAGGGAGACCATTGGAGGCAAGAAAACCCATGAATGTATGGGGATACACTCATGTAATAGCTAAATCTAATTAACTCACTTAAAATCAACTAGGTGGTGCACATATGGCTCTAAGTGCACCACTTGGTTAGGCTCATGGACATCCCACCCTATAAGCATGCTAGACACATTTACTTATTTATGCTTTTCATATCCTATTGATGTATGAGATGCACGATTAAGATATAGAAAACCTAAATAAAAAGATAAAACGATGAGATCTTTGCAAGCAAAAACCCTCCACTTAGAATGTCTAAGTGCTTTCCAAATATTGAGTCAAAATGGATACAAATTAAAAGAAGTTTTAATTAATCCATGCTTTCTAGCAATAGTGTATGCCATGATGACACTACCGATTTTGTGTGATAGCACTTAGTTATGGGGGTTACATGGCACTCAGTTACGGCGGATGTTGTGATGCCCATCTTGAATCAAAGTTTGATTGGTAGGTTTTACTTAATACCTAGTAACATAGATGACACACGGTTACGTGGGTCTATGTGAAATGTGAAACAAAATACATCAAAAGTTGCATGAGATGCAACTAGCAAAAGTTGCTTACCCTTCAATTGCTTGTGGATGGCACTCGATTACGAAGGTCCACTTGCAAGTCCTTGGGATCTTGATTCTCACTAGGAAATGAGATTTCCCGAATTCTTCTATGGGGTCAAGGATTTGATAAAATAATGGGAGAAAAACATGCTTGAAAGACCATGAACATGTTTTCAATATCAAAATTCAATCACAGGCTTATATTCTCTTTTTCACTTTTGTGGATTTGTGAAATCCCAAGAGAATGGCTAAAAATCCACTCCACATTATTATGGAAACCAATAAACCAACCGAGCTAAACTTCCATGATTGACTTAACCTCAAAAATCATTCTAGATTCCTAGAATCGAATATACGTCCTATATCAAGGTGCTCCTAATCCCATGGGGATTATAGTAGATCAAGAGACATATGAAAAGTTCATGAATTGGGTTATGGATTGTCCTATCCCATTATCTCATGATGGCATCTACAAACTTCAAAAGTCTCAAGGACACATGAATTATACCTTGGTTAAAATTTACAAGAGTTGTAAAGCAAACAAGGTATGTGAAATTCATGTTGTCAAGGGAGATTTTTCCAACTAGGATAGATGCAAAGTCATATGTCATCAACTACGGTCTAAATATGATTAAGCTTGGAGAAGCTTTTCAACTTGGACGTAATGATAGACAATGATCTCCATGAGGATTTGATCCTCACATTCTTGCCGAGTTTTATTGATCAAAGTGTTAATCTAGACGGAGATTACATGACAAGGGCATACATTAATGCTTGCTTCCTCCTCCAAGTCTATGAGCCCTAGAGGTGCTAGAAAATGAGGTAAAAGAAAGAAAAGTTCTTCCTTTAAGGGGAAAGCAACCATTAAAGGCATCCGGAGGAGTCAAGAAGATTATAGAGGATATAGTTGATATTACTTGTTTCTACTTTGAAGAGATAGGCCATTAAAAATGGTATTGCAAGGGATACCTTGCCACCCTTGAGAAAGATATGTATTTTATTGAAGTGCATTCAAGGATAATTTCTTCCTCATGGATATATGATATTGTATGTGATTCTTATCTTTGTAGGTTGTTACAAAGAATAGAAAGAAGAATAAGACCTAGTGATGGGGATATGATCAACTGACTTGGCAAAGGAGCAAGAGTTGTGGCCAAAGCCAAAGCCATATAATAAATTAGACTTAGGGAACTCCATAACTGTATTGAACCCTTGTTAATATGTACCATATATTGTTGAAAATATTATTTCAATTCCCGTTTTAGATAGCGAAGGATTTGATCCTTCTATATTAAATGGGAGATTGAAGGCATTAAAGAATGGGTTCTTTAGGTGCTTATGGTACACTTAACAAAGGATTATACATTTTTGGATTCTCAACCATCACTAATGCACATTCAACAAAGTAAAAAAATTAGATATCCAAGAAGATACTATGTTTTGACATGCAAGACTTGGACATATTTCTAAAACTAGGATGACCAAGTTAGATGCTCTCAAAGCACTAAATGTTAGTGGTACTGAGAACCTTCCTACTTGTTAATCTTGTTTAAAAGGAAAAATGACCAAGGCTCCTTTCGTAGGGCAAACGGAGTGCATTACAAGTCCTTTAGATTTGATCCATAGGGATGTTTGTTGCCCACTAAGAGTTAGAAGGAGAGGAGGCTATTCCTACTTCACCACCTTTATCGATGATAATAGTCAGTTTGAACATGTGTATCTTATAAAGTACAAATCCGAAGCCTTTGAAAAGTTCAAAGAGTATAGAAATGAAGTGGAAAAGCTAATGGGACTTAGTTTTAAGCTCTTTGATCAGATCCAGGGAGAGAATACTTAAGTACTAAATTCTTGGATTATTTATAAGAGAATGAGATTCTTTCTCAATTGACTCCACTGGGCACACCCCAAAATAATGGAGTAGCCAAAAGAAGAAACCATACTTTGTTAGACATGGTACGTTCCATGATGAGTTTTTTCGATGTGTCTATATCCTTTTAAGGATCCGCTTTAAGAACGGCAACAAAGTCACTAAGTGTAGTACCTTCAAAATCAGTGCTATAGACGCCTCGTGAGATGTGGTATGGAAAAGCATTCTTTTACCATTATCTAAAGGTTTGGGGGTCTCCCGTCTACTTATGAGACAAGTTGGATAGCGGATCCACCTTGTGCAAGTTTGTGGGATACTTAAAAGAGTCTCTGGATCATTACTTTAATGATCCCTCATAACAAAGGGTGTTTGTTTCAAGGAATGCCACCTTTTTGGAAAAGAAATTTCTATTAGATATAAAAGGAGTTGTAATTGAATTTGGTGAAGTACAAGATGATCATTAAAATCCCACAAGCAGTAAAAATAAGTAAATATCAATAAAAGTCTCGTACAAAACCTCTAAAAAGGCCAGACCGGATCAAGAAGCAATCTAAAAAGTTCGGATCCCTTCATGAGATAGGCCAATCAGATAATGATCCGAAGAATTATGAGGAAGCTATGCTAGACATAGACTTGGGACATTGGCTTAACGCCATAAAATTTGAAATGGACTCCATGAATTCCAACAAAGTATGGACTTTGGCAGATCCATCGAAGGGAATAATTTTCATTGGTTGCAAGTGGATCTATAAGCAAAAGGTAGGAGTCGATGGAGAGGTAATGACCTTTAAAGCACGACTAGTGGCAAGAGGTTACGCTTTAAGACCCGATTTTGATTTTGAGGAAATATTTGCATTGGTCACATTGCCTAAGTCTATTCTGATTTTGCTTGCCATAGTCATATATTATGACTATGAAATATGGCAAACGAATATGAAAATCGCTTTCCTTAATGGAAACATTGAAGAAGAAAATTATATGGAGCAACCGCAAGGCTTTACATCCAATGGGAGTGAGCAAAAGGTTTGTAAACTCCAAAGATCCATTTATGGAGTCAAACAAGAGTCCCAAACTTAGAACATACATTTTGATTAGAAAGTCAAATCGTTTAACTTTTTTAAAAATGTGTATGAACCTTGTATGTTCTACAAAGCTAGTAGAAGTAGTATACAATTTATTATACTTTATATCGATGACATTCTTCTCATTGAGAATGAGAGAGAAATTTTAGAGTGTACTGAAGCATGGTTATCTATACAATTCTGTATAAAAGATTTGGGAGAAGCATCATACGTATTGGGAATATGTTTCTATAGGATAGATCTGGGAGGATGCTTGGGCTTTCCCAAATATCATACAAGGACAAGATACAAAAAAGTTTTAGTACGGAAGAATCCATGGGACATGGCATTCGTCTCTCCAAGTCTATAGCCCCTAAGACTGACAACGAGAGACATAGAATGTCCCACATACTTTATATGGAGCATATTATTTGCCAATGTATAAGATTAGATATAGCACACACTCTAAAATTTACGAGTCGTTTCCAATTCGACCCCAGTGAGTGTTACTGGATGGCCGTTAAAACAATCCTAAAGTACTTAAGAAACACTAAGGACTTATTTTTGGTATATGGCAATAGAGAATTAAAAACTAAATCGATTTTTGGATTCTAGTTTACAATCCAATGTAGATGGCCTAAAATCCACTTCTAGATTTAAATTTTGCCTTACTGGCGACGTGATGAGTTGAAAGAGTTCCTAATAAGACACCACGGCTGAGATTACCGCTAAGGTGAAATAAGTTGTGGTTTTGGAAACCGCAAAGGAAGGTGTTTGGATAAAAACTTCATCCAAGAGTTGGAAGTAGTGCCTAATGTGCATGAGCCTGTGATTGTCTTTTGAAGACAACTTAAGCCTTGATCCATGATCTCATCAATGATCCAAACATAAATAAATGCATTATCATTTGATATATGATATCATCTAATAGAGGCGACAACTGAGTGGAAACAGTTGCCTCAAAAGAGAATATAGAAGAACCACAGTTTTAACCCCTAAATACAAAAGATCTTTAAAGGACATCTTGAAAAAATGGGCTTTAAGGCTATAGGGAATTGGCTTTAGGGCAAGTGGGAGATTGTTAGAATAGTGCCGGGCAAGCCAATAGGATTGGCCTTGTAAAGCTATTTCCTTATAAAACAATCTTGATTGAATGATATTCTTTATATGGTCATCTTCATCTTATGCTCTTTATTTCTTCAAATGTATTTGGATGAAGCCCTTAGATCACTCTAGACTATGAGACTTGGTTTGGTGACCATGGAATAAGTCTTACACGATCGTTATCTTAAGTCTTCCAAGTCATAGGATCTTAGGAGATGGGGCATCTAAGATCTAGATAGACTAGCACTAACAATGAATAAACCCAAGAGTTGGATATTGCTCCATTCCATGAGCAACTATATGAGATATGGGTGCATGTTAGTGGGTGCTTGTTAGAGAAAAAGACACTGAAGACCTACCGAACAATCTACTAGATAGCTATAATGGTAAGTCGGTAGTGGCAAGTTCTCCCATTTACGCTAGTACATATTATTAGTCCTCTGACCTGAGGATCTATAGTAACCTTATGTCTGGTCCTCATGCTTTGACTCTTCCTTGACCACTTAGCGGGTCTTTCGGGTGGAGGTTGGGTATGAGCTACTAGGCATAGAGGTTTGTGAGATCCAAGATGGAATCCGACTCAGCGCTTTTGTGAAGGGCGAGTATACCTCTTATGTATTCTATAATGATCGGTTCCAAGAAATCCTTGCGCAAGGTGATGTGAAAATTTGGAAATGAAGTTTTCCAAAGATAAGGTCGCACAAGGGAATCGAACATTGGAAATAGAGACTTAGTATTGAGGCTATTAGGGAGTTGACAAATATCTTGCCCTATGCCTCTTTTAGGAGATAGGAAACAGAGGATTGTAGTTACATGGTAAGCGTACAACTATAATGGTCCTCCAAAATCATTCATTTCAGCCAATTAGTTGGGCTCCATGGGCTTCAGGTTGGACATTGACCATGGAGATTGGGTACTCTTCAATTAATGAGATTAATTGAATTAAGTCGATTAGTTTAAAAGGTGTTTTAAACTAAAATGAATATATGATATTCTAAAGTCACAAGGAGTTGTGAGCCCATGTCCAATGAATGGTATAACCTATTGGGTCACACACAAAAGCCAATTAACCTCCTAGTTATTGGAGCAATTTTCTAAGAGTTATGGAATCACTCCAAGGTGACTGATATTTGAGGTCCAATTTGAAGGTCAAATTTTTGCTTGATTAATTTATTTGTTAAATTAATCAACTAATTTAAAGAGTTAAATTAGACCAATAATTAAGGAGTTAATTATTTGGTTCCAAGTGACTATCAATTGGTCAAGTTAATTTAAATTGTTAAATTAACAAAATGAAGCTTAAGGAGTTAAGCTTCTTGACTTAAGAGTTAAGTCAAGAATAAATTAATTAAATTGAAGTGTTTAATTTAATTAAGAGAAGAATACATTTTGGAAATAAAATTCAAATGAAAGGTTCATTTGAATTAGCATCTTAATTAATTTAAAATTAGATTTAAAATTTAATTAAAATGCACATGAAATTCAAATGAGATTTGAATTCAAAATTGCCACCTTGGCAACCCACTTGGCCGCCCCTTCCCCCCCCCCCCCCCCCCTCATGGAAAATGTGATGCCACCTTGGCATCACACCATCCAACATCTATATATAGATATAGAGATGGAGAGTTCAACCACTTTGAAAAAGGTGTGAAGAATTAGATTCACTCATACTTCCCTCCAAAAACTCTTTTCCAAACATTGCTTCATGTGTCGAAGCTTTGTTTTCTCTTCTTCTCTTACCTCAAAAATTAGCCTTCACCATTTATATTCTGCTCATTTTCTCCATCTAAAAGTGAGTGGAATTTGGACGAGCAATTGGTGTGCGAATCATAACAATAGAGGCAAAGCATTTGATTTGCTAACTCTGGAGATCCACTGGAACAGATCAGTCAATTTCTGAATTCCAAGAGATCCAGATTTATTTGTGCTTTGAATTTTTTACAGAACTTTCCTCAAAGAGTTTAGACATTCCAGATTTTTTTTCATGATTTTTGGAGCATCCTAACAAAGGCAAAAGTTGATGTTTCTCCGCTATGCCAGAGTCTGCCAGAATTTGGATAAGTGAAGTGTTCACCCTTGTGACCTTGGAAATTTGGTTTTTGAGGTAACACTCCAAATAAATCTGAATTCGCAGCATGATTAGATCCTTGGTAGGCTGTAAGCACTAGTTTTTTTTTAGCTTTTAAAGTTTGATAATTGGATCCTAGTCGCTTACTAACCTTCAGCCCCACAAGTCAATTAGATTGGCCTTGTAAACTATTTCACTTGTGATATTATCTTGATTGAATGATATTTATAATATGGTCATCTTCATCTTATGATTATATTTACTTCACTTGCATTTGGTTGAAGTCCTCATATCACATAAGACTATAGGACTTTGTCACGCACTAGGTGGTCATCATGGAATAAGCCTTACACAATCGTGATTATAAATCTTCCAAGTCATAGGATCTTACGAGACAGGGCATCTAAGATCCAGATAGACTTGCACTAACGATGCATTGGTCCAAGGAGTAGGATGTTGCTTCATTCCATGAGCAATCTCATATCAGATATGGATGTATGTTAGTAGGTGCTTGTTTGGGAACAAGGCACTGAAGACACACCAGAAAATTTACTAGATAGCCGGAGTGGCAAGTTCTCCTACTTATGCTAGTGCATATAATTAGTCCTTTGATCTGAGGATCCATGCGAACATTGTGTTTAGGTTCTCATGCATTGATACCTCCTTGGTCACCTACTAGGCTATTCAAGTGGTAATTGGGCATGAGCTACTTAAATATGGAGGTTTGTGAGATTTAAGACAGAATCTGACTCTTTGTTTTTGTGAAGGGAGAGTACATATACTATGTATTCTGTAATGATCGATTACAAGGAGGACTTGCGCAAAGCAGTATGAAAATTTGAAAAAGGAGTTTTTCAAAGATGAGATCATAAAGTGGAATCGAACATTAGGAATAGAGACATAGTATTGAGGCTATTAGGGAGCCAGTAAATATCTTATCCTGAGCTTCTTTTGGGAGATAGGAGATGCAAGGACCATATTTGCATGGTACGCGGAGAGCTATAATGGTTTTGCAAAAGCATTCATTTCGGCCAATATGTTGGGCTCCATGGGCTTGAGGTTGGACATCGACCATGGAGTTGGGTACTCTTTAATTAATGGAGATTAATTGAATTGAGTTGATTAGTTTAAGGAGTTCAAACTAAAAGAAATATACAATATTCGAAAGTCACAAGGAGTTGTAAGCCCATGTCCAATGAATGGTAGAACCTATTGGGTCACACACAAAAACCAATTACATTTCCAAATGTAACGGAGAAACTTTCTAAATGTTAGAAAATTCTCACCATGGAGACCGATTTTGGGATGACTGAAAATTGAGGTCTATATTGGCTTGATTAATTTAAGTGTTAAATTAATCAACTAATTTAAGGAGTTAAATTAGACCATTAATTAAAGAGTTAATTATTTGGTGCCATATGACCAACAATAGATCAAGTTAAGTTGAAGACTCAAGTTCACAAAAGCAAGCTTAAGGAGTTAAGCTAGTTGACTTAAGAGTTAAGTCAAGGATTAATTAATTTAATTAAATTTTTTAATTTAATTAATGAGAAGAATATATTTTTGAGGGAAAATTCAAATGATAGGATCATTTTAGGTGTGGCATTTAATTAATATGAAATTAGATTTCAAATATAACTGAAATGGACACAAATTCAAATTAGATTTGAATTTGCCAACTAAGCATGCAAGGCATGCATGTTGGTGTTCCCCCTCCCCCCCCCCCCCCCCCAAGAAGGTGTGACACTTTATATATTGATATAGAGTGAAGGGGGTGGTTACAAGTAATCTTGCAAGTGAAGATTAGATTATCACTTTTCCCTATATTTTTAAGGTGTTCACTCATGTGTTGAAGACCACCTTTCTCTTCTTCTCTCTTCCCTAAAATCAGTCATCTCTCTCTCAACTCTCCTCTCTTTCTCCAGCTACAAGTGAGGAGTAGTGGGAATTGGATTGGTGTGTGGATCATTTCGATAGAGGCAAAACAAATGCGATGCTAAGCCTTTAGAGATCCACCTGGGAGACTAGTCTCTTGTCAATTGGTTTCCAAGAGATCCAGAAGGAGTTTCAATTTGAATCCTTTTCCAACAGCTTCCTCAAGGAGTTGAGCATCTATTAGAATTTTTTCAGTATTTTTGGAGAGTTTTGAATTGGTCAAAAATCGCTTGCTTCCATCTGTGACACTATCCGGCATATTCTGTTTGAAGGAAGAGTTCTTCAATCTACATTTGGATTTTGCTTTTAAGGTAACTCTCCATCCAAATCTAAATTCTAAAGCATGTTTAGATCCTTGGTTGCTTGTAAACACTAGTTTATTTAAGCTTTTGAAGTCTTATTATTAGATCCTAGTGCGTTACTTGCTTTCAATTCTAAATATCACAAGAGTTGTGAGCCCATGTCCAATGAATGGTAGAACCTAATGGGTCACATACAAAAGCTAATTTGAAATCCTATATGATGAAGGGAATTTCTAAGAGTTAGAAAATTCCACTTGACCGATTTTAAGGAGGGAAACGGTTGACTAATTTTTGTTCATTTTGGCTTGATCAATTTAATTGTTAAATCGATCTAAATAATTTAAGGTGTTAACTTAGACCAACTAAATTAGTTAATTTAATTGGTGCCACATGTGAAAGCAAGAGTAGCATTAGGATCCATAAATCAAAACTTCATAAGCTTGAAAATAACTAAGCTACTCAAGCATCCAGGGATCTATTCATGCTATAGATCTAAATTAGGATGAAGAATTACCTTTTGTAGCTCAAAACAACAAGAAGATCAACTCTTTCTCTCGGATCCAGAAATTGTCTGGAATCAACACAGTGGAATGTTGGCAACCTTTGCCTTGGCTATACTACTCCAAAAATTACAAAATTAAATATGGAACACCTCCACACAAAGGGGAAGCTACTATAAAAAAATGGAGCAAAAAAACCATCTGGATTGCTCCATAAAATTTTTCCAACTGAAAGCTATTGCTACTAGATCTCCAAAACTGAGCAAGTTAGGTGCCTTGCCTCTATTGATATATCCACACACCAAACTATCTTCCAATTTCCCCTCACTAGAAGCTGGAGTTAGAGAAGAGAAAATGAGGTAGATGAGGCCAATTTTCAGGTTGGGAAGAAGAAGAAATGCAACGCTTCAACACATGATGCAATGCATGGAAAGAGAAAGATTTTGGAGGGAATGCAAGAATCTAATTCTCAAACTTTCAGCAATGCTAATTTTTAATTTTTCTGGCACTCTATATCATATAGAGGGTGGAAAGTGTGATGCTAGTTGGCATCACACCTTCCTCAAGGTGACTGCCCAAGTGGCATGCCAAGTTGGCAAAATTGAAATTCAAGTCTTACTTGAATTTCAAATGCATTTCAATTAAATTAAACACTTTAATTTAATTAATTAACCTTTGATTTAACTCTTAAATCAAACAAGCTTAAATTAGTCAACTTAACTATTTAAGTCAACTTGTCCAATTGATGGTCAACATGGTACCAAATAATTAACTCCTTAATTATTTGTCTAATTTAACTCTTTAAATTAGTTGATTAATTTGACACTTAAATTAATCAAACCAAAATTGACTGTTAAATTGGATCCTTGAAAATCAGTCACCAAAGTGGTGAATTTTCTAACACTTACAAAATTGCCCTACCAATTTTGGAAGCTATTTGGCTTTTTGTGTGACCCAATAGGTTCTACCATTCATTGGACATAGGCTCACAACTTTTTGTGACTTTTGAATATCTTATATTCATTTTATTTTAAAACTCATTTTAAACTAATCGACTCAATTCAATTAATCTTATTAATTGAAGAGTACCTAATCTCCATGGTCGATGTCCAACTTCAAGCCCATGAAATCCAACTAATTGGTCGAAATGAATATTCTGGAGAACCATCATAACTCTACACATACGATGCAAATACGGTCCTTCCATCTCTTATATCCCGAAAAAGGCTTAAGGCAAGATATTTTTCAACTCCCTAATAGCCTCTATACTATGTTTCTATTCTCAATGTTCAATTCCCTTGTGTGACCTCATATTTGGAAAACTCATTTTCCAAATTGTCACACTACCTTGCGCAAGAATTTCTTGGAATCGATCATTATAGAATATACAGGATATGCACTCGTCCTTCACAAAAGCGAGGAGTCGGATTCCATTTTGAATCTTACAAACCTCCATGCCAAGTAGCTCATACACAACCTCAATGTGAAAGACCTGCTAAGTGGTCAAAGAAGAGTCAAAGCATGAGGGCTGGACACAAGATTACCATTGATCCTCAGGTTCGAAGACTAATAATATACACTAGTGTGAGCGGGAGAATTAACCACTACCGACTTGCCACTATGGCTATCTAGTGGATTCTCCAGAGGGACTTCAGTGCCTTGTTCTCTAGCAAGTACCCACTAACATACACCCATATCTCATACAGATTGCTCATGGAACAGAGCAATATCCAATTCTTAGATTTATGCATGATTAGTGCAAGTCTATTCGGATCTTAGATGCCCCGTCTCATAAGATCCTACGACTTTTAAGATCACGACCGTGTAAGACTTATTCCACGATCACCACCTAGTGAACTGACCAAGTCCCTTAGTCATATATGATCTAAGGGCTTCATCCAAATGCAAGTGAAGTAATAAAGAGCATAAGATGGAATATCATTCAATCAAGATTTCTTTTACAAGGGCTTTTACAAGGCCAATCCTATTGGCTTGCCGGGCACTATTCCAACAACATGACTATCAATTGGCCAAATTAACTTAAGGAGTTAGTTGACACCTTCTAGCTTAAAGAGTTAAGCTAATTGACATAAAGAGTTAAGTCAAGACCAATTAGTTAAATTAAGGGGTTAATTTAATTAATATGAAATTTTAATTTTGGAGGTAAATTCAAAATGAAAGAATTCATTTGGAGTGCATTTGAATTTATTTGAATGACATTTCATGAGTTAAGATGAAGATTCCAAATGAAACTCAAATACAAGTGAAATTAAGAATTTCACACATGCAACTTGCTTGCAAGTTGGCACCAATCTCATGTGAGGTGTGATGCCAATTTGCATCACACCTCCACTCCTATAAATTGGAGAAAGGTGGCTGGCCATGAGGGCTTGCATAATATAATTGTTAGATTCCATTTTTCCCTCAAATTTTGTGTGATTCATTCATGAGTTGAGGCTTCGCACTTTTCTTTATCCTCCTTCCCTAAAATTTGGCCTTTATCTCCCTCATCTCTCTTTGGTTTTCCAACTGACCTAGGAGTTATTTGGATTTTCCATTGGTATGTGGATCTTGTCATTAGAGGCTAGACACTTGGATAGCTAAGCTTTTGGAGATCCACTGCAAGGGCAAAAACTTTGGAAGCTTGTTTCCAAAACTTTCCGGATGCAATTGTTGCTGAATATTTTACTAGATCTTCCTCAAGGTGTTGAGGAGGTTATCTCCAAATTTCAGCAATTTTGGAGGTGTTTTGATTAGGCAATGGTTTCCGACTTGCTGCTGCGCCACTAGAAGATAGCTTTGAAAAGTTCAAGTGTTCTTCCACTCTACCTTGGAATTTTGAGCAATCAAGATAATCCTTCATCCAAATCTGAATTAGAAGCATGATTAGATTATTGGTTTCGATTGTAGCCTAGTTAATTTAGCTATTTTGTAATTTATTTATTGGATCCTAGTGCTACACTTGACTTCAAGTGGTATTGACGCCCTAGTTTCATGCTTTAATTTGGATTTTTGATTGATTGATTCATGTGATGGATTGATCTAGATCTCCAAATAAATGATCCAATTTATGGATTGAAGTGTTTGGATGATGATGCTTGTGGTTCCTTTGTTGATGAAATTATTGGAATAGTACCCCACAAGCCAATTAGATTGGCATTGAAAACTATTTCACTTGTGATATAATATTGATTTAATGACATTCATTATATGTCCATCTTCATCTTATGCCCATTATTACTTTACTGGCATTTGGTTGAAGCCCTTAGATCACACAAGACTATAAGACTTAGTCACGCACTAAATGGTGATCATGGAATAAGTCTTATACTGTCGTGATCTTTAATCTTCCAAGTTATAGGATCTTATGAGACAAGCATCAAAGATCTTGATAGACTTGCACTAACGATACATAAATTCAAGGGTTGGATATTGCTCTATTCCATGAGAAATTCCACATGAAATATGGATGCATGTTAGTGGGTGCTTGTTAGAGAACAAGGAATTGATGGCCCGCCCGAAAAATCCACTAGATAGCCGAAGTAGCAAGTGGGTAGTCGCAAGTTCTCCAACTTACACTAGTGCATATAATTAGTCTTCTGACCTAAGGATCCATGGTAAACTTATGTTTAGATCCTCATGCTTTGACTCTTCCTTGGCCACATAGTAGGTCATTCGGGTAGAGATTGGGCATGAGCTACTTAGATATGGAGGTTTGTGAGATCCAAGATAGAATTCGACTCCTCGTCTTTGTGATGGGTGAGTTCATCTCCTATGTATTCTATAATGATCGATTTCAAGAAATTCTTGCGCAAGGTAGTATGACAATTTGAAAAAGAAATTTTCCAAATATGAAGCCATAAAGTGGAATCGAACATTGGGAATGGAGACATAGTATAGAGGCTATTAGGGAGCCGACAAATGTCTTGCCCTAGGCCTCTTTCGGGAGATAAGAGACGGAAGGATTGTATTTTCATGGTACGCATAGAACTATAATGGTTTTCCAAAAGCATTCATTTCGGCCAATCAGTTAGGCTCCATGGGCTCGAGGTTGGACATCGACCATGGAGATTGGATACTCTTCAATTAATGGAGATTAATTGAATTATATGTTTCTACATTCTAATGTTTGATTCCCCCTTATGACCTCATCTTTAGAAAATTCCTTTTCCAAATGTCATACTACCATGCACAAGAATTTTTTGATATCGATCATTATAGAATAAAAAAGAGATGCACTTGTCTTTCACAACAATGAGGAGATGGATCCTATCTCGGATCTCACAAACCCCCATGCCTAAGTAGCTCATACCCAATCTAATCCCAGATGACCCGCTACATGGTCGGAGAAAAGTCAAAGCATGAGGACCTAAACATAAGGTTACCATAGATCCTCAGGTCAAATGACTAATTATATACACTAGCATAAGTTGGAGAACTTGCTACCATTCAGGCTATCTAGTAGATTCTTCGGGCGGGTCTTCAGTGAACTTGCTCTCTAACAAGCACCCACTAACATACATCCATGTCTAACATAGATTGCTCATAAAATGGAACAATATCCAACTCCTTGGAGTATGCATCATTAGTGCAAGTCTAGTATGATTTAGGGGCTTCAACCAAATGCCAGTGAAGTATAAGAAGCATAAGATGAATATGGTTATTTTATATATAAGAATATCATTTAATCAAGATTGTATCACAAGTGAAATAGTCTTTATATGCCAATCTAATTAGTTGTGGAGCACTATTCCAATAAAAAAGCCAATTATATAGAAGAGCAAAAAGAAAAAACCACCATATTGTAGTGAACCAACCTAACAGCCCCAAATATCTTACAACCCAGATGAACCCTACCAACCAAAACATAGCAACAATAACAAGTATGATCTTGCAACCATTCCTCCAATTTAGTTTGCAGTTCCTCAATCTCGCATTCTTGGCCTCCAATTCATTTATTTTCCGAAGGACACCTAGGATTATGCTTCTTGACCTTGCACACATGAGTGGGCAAACCCATTCAAAGAAACCACACCCATTCCTCTGAAAAAGAAAACCAACATCAATCTTAGGTAAAAATCAATATGTGAAGCGAAAATCAAAATACCTATTGCAAAATATTTATACTTACATTATATTTTGGGCAAGACATAAGTCCTCTACTAGGATTTTGGTCAGTGCAGGAGGTCTTCACCAGGCATCTATGACCACATGAGCATTCAAGCGGCCTCAACAAGCCTAAAGAATTTAAAGATGAAACTCCCATTGTGCAAAAATAAAAATAAAAAAATTGGAGATGCTGTCATTGGAGAAAAATGAAGAACGAAGAGGTACAGAAATTTCAGAGGAGAGAGAATGAAGAGAAATGAATTTTAAAAATTTAAATCAAGAAAAGCAGGGAAAAATAAGGTTTTTATTGTTCTAGTGCTTTTAGTGTTTTTACCATTTTGGTCGCATTTGTTTTTTGTTTTTTCTCAACATTTTTTTCTTAGCATTTTTTCTTTCATTTTAGCTATTTGACATGTCAGATTACATGGATGATGATGTGGAGTTTGATGACAAATGTCAAAAAATCCCCAAAATTTAGGCCCAATAGATGCTGACTGGGCAATTATTGGGCCCAATTAAAAAAAATTCAGCTCAATGGGCCAAATCTACAAAAGATTGGGTTAAATGTGCTAATATTTTGTGAAAGGTGGATCGAATGCGCTAATCCCATATCAAAATGAAGTGAAATCAAAATAGTTAATAGTTTAGGAACTTAAATTACAATTTTCCCAAATTTCAATTTATAAAGAAAATATATCATAAGTTGTCTTAAGTAATAGGGAGATTGATTTGCTTATTATTAGATAGTGAATGGAGTTTCGTTTTCTATTTTACATCCTTATTACCAGCATTAATCATAAATATTCATATTAGAAAGTAGTTTTTAATTTTTTAATTTTTTAATTTTTTTTCTTTTTGTTGTTAATTCATGATCTAAATGAGTCCCATATATATATATATATATATATATAACTTAATATATGCTTTTTGAATATGAAAACATCCCCAAGAGAGAGATTTCATGATATTTCGAAATATGAAACCATGTGAAATGCTGAGGGAGACTAGAGAAAAGGACGACCTACAATGGCATGCACAAAGATTCGCAATACTTCACTTCCAAACAATATATATGGACAGCATATATAACAGCGAAACATAGTCGCTTAGCCGATCCCTCGTCGACTTCTTTGAATGCTAGCTAGCTTATTATTAGCCAAATAACTATCATTGTTATTCTGGCTACGTATGTTACAACAAAAAGGACATGAAGTAAAGAAAAGAAGAAAAACAGAAGAAAAGAGTCCCTTCTTTATCATACGACTCTTTTCCACATCCTTTTTGTACATAAAATTAAGCAAGCTATAACATAAATAGCTTATAATTTAATCAGGCATGGCAAGTGGGTTCTGTTTCTTCCAACTCAATACCCTCGTCCGCAAGCCTCTTCTCCTTGTAAGTATACTTTCTTGCACAAAACAAAAAGATTACCAAATTGAAAATGCTGAGAACTGTCAAGAGCCAATAGAAGTCATAAAGCTTCCCTTCATTAAGATTATCAGCCAGCCATGGCTTCTTGTGGCCAGTCACTTTGTGCACTATGTTCACCAAAATAGAGCTAACGAAAAACCCTAGCGAGAGTGTACTTAGAAACAACCCCGTGCTCATTGTTTTCATCCCCTTTGGGCACTCCCTGAGGAAGAAATCAAGCTGTCCCATGTACGTGAAGGCCTCGCCTGACCCGACAAGGAGGAATTGTGGGACCAACCAGAAGACACTCATTGGGACAGTGGCTGCCCGGTCGTGTGTAAAACCGTGTGACTCCACTACTCGTAGCCTCTTGACTTCGATCAGCGCTGCTGCGACCATGGCCAATACGGACATGACCAGTCCCACACCAATACGTTGTAGAGGGCTGAGACCATGCGAGTTCTTTAGAATCCTCCTGCAGATAGGAATGACGATACGATCGTAGATAGTGACGGTCAGGATAATGCTGGCGACAAAGAAGACGGTTAGGGATGCAGAGGGGATTTCGAAGGATTTGCCAATGTGACGGTCCATGGTGGTGGCCTGTGACACTGAGAATGTGGTCATTTGGGCATATACAGTCCAGAACATTATTGTTGTGGCCCATGTGGGCAGCATTCTAATCACCATCTTCACTTCTTCCACATCTGTTAAGGTCGAAAGGTGCCATTTATTCACTTGAGGAGTTGAATCCTTGATTGCTGCCTTGTCCAGAAAACTAGAACAAAAAAAAAACATATCAAAACTAATCATTTATATATATATATATATATGATGATGATGATGATGGTGATTTGCAACCACCTAGCTAGCTATATATATATTCATTCTAGCTATATATATTGCATTAATTTAGAATCAAATATGAGATGAGATGCATTTCTATGTCGAGGCAGCCGCAAGACTTTCTTGTTAGTGAAAAATGAAGCACGAAATAATAAAAGGTCTGCTGTGCCGTGTCATGGTGCTGCACTAGCACATATATAGAATATATAGACTTCTGCCGACAGACAGTTTGTGCATAGTCTCTGTTATAATAGACAAGTCTGGGTGTATCGACATAAATATGGAAAATAATAACTACTGATAAGCTAAAAACAACTAATCACTTAATTCCAAGATACAGAAATGATCAGTCCAAATTTTACAAAATTGATGATTATATAGACTTTTTAAATTTAAATATGCGTATCTTAGTAAATTTGTTTTTAGAGTTCGCTTAGTAGTTTTTTAGGTTCGACTTCTGATATCAAACTTTATACGTGGGACTAATGCTATTAGACCAAACACTCAACTGATTATATATATTTGAAGTTTTTGCAATTAAAATGTCAAATCGACCCTTGTCAGAGTTAAGAGTAACACTTCTAATAATAATGGGGAAAAAAAGCGGGGTGGGGGGGTGGGGGGGGTTTAAATACAACAAGGTAACTCTTTTTACAAATTTTGGTTGACAGTTTAGCAATTGCTATCAAATGATGATGGACCTGGACAACCATAACTTTGTGATAAGTTTACAGCTTGGACACAGACTGGTCCAACTTCTTATTTTTTGGCTTCTCATATGTGGGTATCATGTCATATTGCAAATAATGAAACACTCGATAACAAAATAGATGACTATGTGCTTCAACTCAATAATTAGTAGCTGCGAAGCCCCACAAATTTAAATTAGGCTAGCATACATTTGTGCTAGGTTCATGTATACATTTGTGCTAGGTTCATGTATTTTAATACGGAAGTTGAGCTAATTTGGTATTTATTGAACAAATATACTAATTACAAACAAGGATCTATTCATGCATTGTATTATTGATAAGATACGTATTTTATCGTAGTTCAAATTTACTGAAAAAGTATTTCAAATTTTACTTTACAACATCCTAAGGAATCTAGTAAAAGAAACAGTAAGCAACGTAATTTCAAATTAACTTTTTCAAGCAAAGTTTCGAAAATATATATATATATTAACGTTCTAAGAAAATGAAATGAAATTACTGATAGAATTTGGGATATAAGAGCGAGGCATGATAATCGACTCACCGGAACTCCTCGCTGTGTGGTAACTTTTGCTTATTCTTCTTCCTCTGGCCTTCACCACCGGCAGCAACGTCATCAAGATCGAACAGAAGAGAAGAATCGGATGGCACCTCGAGGTGCCTCTTCCTCCAAGCCGCCACGAAAACGGCTGCGATCTGCGTCAGCGGGCTACCCACAAGCTTCTTGAAACGGTAACGTCTGGTGCCAGACAAGAACACCACCAAACCCGTAACAATGGCACACGCACAAATCCCATATCCCCATTCTCTCCCAATATTATCCTGAATGTAAACGAGAACCGTTACCGCTCCGAGTGATCCAAGGTTGATGAAGAAGTAGAACCAGTTGAAGAATTTGATCATTTGTTTCTTCTCATTTTTGTCTGATTCGTCGAACTGATCTGAGCCGAAGCCGGAGACGCTGGACTTGAGGCCTCCAGTTCCTAGGGCGGTGAGGTAGAGGGCTATGTAGAAGACCATAAGCTGTTTGCCGCTCGCCGGAATGCAGGATTCGCTGCCGGCGGCGCATTTCGGGGGCCGGAGGCTGGGGACGATGGTTGAGATTGTCAATATGGTGACCCCCTGATGATCAAGAAAATCCAAATAGTATTTAGATAATAGGATCCCAATAGTGTGGAGACTATACGTACAATGGTCGAGCTAGAAAATGATATTGTTTTCTTTTACTTAAAATTCATCATAGTACGTCTTCCTTCATTCGGATTAGCATTTCCTGTTTTCCTCTTCACAGGTTATGTTAAACAGGACAAGCTTTCATGTGATATCTTACATCACATCTAGAAAAAGAAAAGAAAAGAAAAGAAAACTAGGACGATGAAATCAATTAGTAAGCAATGCATCTTGGGGACCAACGATATCAACAAACTCAATATGAGCATTTAATTATAACAACGTAACTAATTAGTTTTAATCATTATGACATGATTGATGATCTGCTTACCATAGCTTCAACGGTGGTGAAGATGCCAATGGTTAAGTACCTGGAATTAATTAAAGCAAAACGAGAAAAATAAATAAATACTTTTGGAAGTTCAAGTACAAAGAAAAGATAATATATATCTACGGCACGATAAAAAGCTGAAATTCATCATCGAGGATGGGAAGTACTGTTTAATTACCTTCCTAGATAAGTATCGGCTACGAAGCCACCGAGCAAACACAGCATGAAACAAGTGCCGAGAAAGTTTGTGACATTGTTGGCTGAAGTCGCATTTCCCAAATGCATGGTCTCAGTCAAATATGTCACAAGGTTCACCGCTATGCCCAGCGTCGTTAACCTCTCACAAGCCTCTACCCCTGAAATTACCAAAAATATCACGACAAAACAAGTAAGTTAAATATATCATTAGATATATCGAGCGAGCCTCAACAAAATTTTAGCAACCAAAGAAGAATGACGGTAATGTAATTGTTGATTACGATCAGACGGTACCAAGAATCATGGCGGCGCTAGTCCAGCGGCCGGAGGAGGATTTGACGGAGGGGCGGCCCTTGTAGTCCCAGGCATCAGTGAGAGTTTCAGCCTCTTGTATAGTTTCAGGAAGTAATGTGGCCATTTCTCGATTCTAATATAATATTAATTAATTATATAGTACTATCTTTAATTGTGGCCTGCCGGTGAGAGCAAACTTGCTATGCCAAAAAGCGTTTTGGGCTTTGGCTGTACGAATTAAGTTAAGTGTTTTAGGCTTTTAGCAGAGACAGGAGAGGATGGGGTAATGGATGGATCTCTGGCTGATGCTGGTGTACACTGTCCACTGTCCAGTGTGCCTTATATAACTGTGGCCTCGTGCATTTATGTTTTATTTTTTCCCCTTCTTGTTGGGGCCTGGGAGGGTGCGGAGGGGTGGGGATTGGTTGTTCTTTTATTGGGAAATTGTGCAGCATCGACACCTCATCAATATTCAATTTTTCACTACTTTTTTATAACTAGTATCTGAATTTTCTGATTTCATTGGGTCATTAATGTGAAGAATAATTAGATCGTGGATTTCATTACTAGTTCGAGAGTCGTTGAATTTATTCAGTTCCTTTGTCAGAGTGTACATGTATATAATTATGCCATCTAATTAGTGTAATTTAATTTATTTGGTGTCCAGGGTGATATATAGAAATATAGAAAGAATCATGCCTCTCTTTTTATTATAACTAGCAGTTGTTGCTAGTAATTTTTGCACACATAAAACTACTTTTTAAATTATTTAAAATTAATATATAAAATAATTTAAATTATGAGTAAAGTTAAGATTGTATTAGATGCTTGATATGATAAAGAAAATAATGGAAGATGAAATTTTGACAAAACGAATTTGTAGGTTTGTGAATTTTGTAAAAAATACAATTGTGACATTATTGAACCATCACTTTTAAAGGGCAACTTAAAGGACAAATTTGAAATATTAATAAATTTGGTATCCAAACCACCTTTTTATACTGAATTCTCCATTTTATCCTTTAAACTACATTACCCGTTTTATTTGCTGGAATAATTGAAGGGTAAATTATGTAAAGAACCACAATAACTTTCACTTTAAACACAAATTAAACAGCCTTTTCTTTTATAATAGTATCGATGCAATGATCAATAACAAGTAATATTGATTCTTTTACCATATAAAATGGAATTATCAGTCTTTCTGTAACATACAATAACAAACTACTGATTTAAAACAAAAGGAAAAGGTAAATTTCATAGGCATGCATTCACAACTAAAAATAAAAATCAAACTGAAAACCAAATAGAACAATGTTTAATTACATTGATTACTAAACCCTTTCATTTGATGTATGAGGTTGAAGATAAGCCATCGCTTAGTCTGTAATCCCATGCATTTTGGCTGTTGCAAATTGGACATAAATTTGCAACCGTACTAGATAAGAATTAGTAGCAAGAAATTAAGGTTATAATATCAGTTGGATTAATGTAATGGTGGCAGCCTGGCAGGAATATATAATAATTATGACAATTAAAGCGCTTATGTCCATTTCACTGCTCAGGAGTCAGGAAATATTAATAGTAGTGGTTTAGAATAAACAGGAGATTCATATTTGAATATTGGTGCAATTTATTTGCTCTCTTTCTAGTTGGGAAGACTGTTTCATTTACTAAGATCTTTTATTTTTGTTTTTTCTTCCTTTTTTCTTGTCGACTTATGACGTTAAGATCCATGCTAACGTTCCAGGTTGATTGTCTATCTATTTCTATTAATTAGATCCTGATAATTCAATATTTTTTACATATGTACATGCGTATATTATTTTGAATCAAGCAATAGAAAATTTAATTAGGTCTACAGGTAAATATACATACATATAACTAATCAAAGAACCCTTGTCTTAGGGGTAAGATGGAGGCACCATAATTAAGATGACAGATTGGAGTTCCATTAATATCTGGTATTAATCTACTTAGATAGTAATTGTTTATCATTTTCATATTTTAATTATAATTAATGTAATTATTTATGTAATATTAATAATTTAAAATATTGACGTAATGATTAAAATTATATGATTGGTATAATAAAAAAAATACACACACATAACAAGTTTGCACCCGTTATTACTGATCAGCCATGCAGTAAAAACTAATTTTTATAATTAATTCCTATTGTTTTTGAAGTTTTAACTTGCAAGAATGAAATCAGATGCACTTCAAAACACCAGTTCATTTGATTCCTGACTAGGCATTTCATTTTTCCTATACTCCTTCCATTTCATCTATGTTTAGTTTTATATAGCCAGTTGAGAAAGGGAAATTTCATACATTTTTGTACTATAATTTTGAAATTTAGTGATATGATGTTATAAGATATCTTACTCCTCATTGGATTGATCAAATTTAAACCAATTAAATGATAAGTGAATTGTGTTTCACATGTAATTGGTGCAAATTTGAAGTATTACTACATTAATCATGTGATTGGTTAATTAATGAGTGGCAAAACCTAATATTATACTTCAACAAAAGGATAATCTTTTTCCAATATAACTAATAAAATTTGGTCATAAAGAGTGCTACTACTTATGAATATATATCGTGCAAAATAAATCCATTTTCTAATAATGATGTTGTGAATTTGAAAGAGGTAAACTAAAGTTGAAATTCAGGATTGCTGATCAGATGGAAGTCCAGAGGTGTTAATATGTGTAGGTGTCGAACAACTTGAGATTTGAGAATGTCAACGGGGCGGGGCCCCATCCCTCATGGGCAGTGTTCGAAAAATCATATTGTTTGTTGGATTGAAAAATTTATCGGTTCACCATTCACTAGTTCAATCATTGGTCAGACCGTAATTGAAATGTAATTGAACTGTGACGTCATAATTATGATATATATATTTATATTATATATATTACTTAAGAATTAATAAAACACCAAAATATAAAACATAAATAGCTTGAATGATATTGTCTAACATCACAATTCATATTATAAATTATTACAACAATTTATATATCTCAAATCTGAAGTTTAAAGTTGAGAGTGTGTGAGTTAATTTTAAAGTCTAAACTCTAAACCAATGTTTTTTTTTTACTTTTAGATAGCTTGTGATGTGTACTTTAACCTTCAAACTTTGTGCTTAAACAAAAAAACTTTAAAAAAATTAATTTTATTAAAAATTAAATGTAAAAAATCGATCTGGTTCAATTAAACCGTGAGTAGTTCATCGGTTTACCGGTCTGACTAGCCGATATGAACGGTTTTAACAAAATAGGGTGTCTTTTTGAATTTTCTAATTTTTTGAGAAAATCGGACGGTCCAACCAACCAGTCTAGTCCGATTTTTTAAATAGTGCTCGTGGGAAGATGGGTACCCACAAGTTTTGATAAAAATTATAGAAAAATTCATAAATAAAAAAATTAATACTAAAATTCATAATGTTTTTCAATAATGTAAATGACTTCTAAAATTAACAAATTATTATATATAACACACCAAATTTAATTATGTATTACAATAAAAATATTAAAATATATAAAATACATAAATATAAATATCAATAGAACTTCACAACTCTTCCAAAGAATTCTTTATTTAATGTGGCTCCTATAAAAATATATGTAATTTATTAGAAGAAAAAATCATTTTTAACAATTACATATATTTTGATATTAGTTAAAAAATATATAACGTTAAATTAATAAATTAATTAATTTTTAATGGGTAGTGGGTACTCATAAAGAGGGCAACTACGATTCTCATCTTCGTCCCGTTTAGCAATTGGGGATCAATTTTGAATCCGTCCTCTTTTCCGTAGGGAGAAATTTCTTCCCATATCCATCCCATCGCAGGAAATTCTGTGAGGTATATCCACGGAAACGGGTAATTTTGATATCCTCTAAACAATTAATGAATGCACCAACAACATAAATAGTCGATGAGAAAACGTCTCTAAGAGTGTATTCTTGGGCTGACTCCCGTTAGCTTTTATAGTTCTTATTTAATAAAAGCGTGTGTGCCTTTTCATTTTCCTTTTGGCCCACATCAATTAAAAATGAATAAAAGACAGGAGAAGATGGAAAATCGAATACGATACATACATTTAATTACTTGGAACTTTCCAAACGTTAAGCCCAAAAATCAAGGGGAGTGATTATCTTGTTAAAGCAAGTCGTACACGACGGCCGTGTCCAAACAAAAGTATCCACTGTTGGTTTTTAAGTGACTGACTAAAAGGAAAAAAGAAAGTATTCACTGTTGGTTCATTTGAAATTGGGATACACAAGAAGAAAAAAAAATAGACTATTAATCCTGAGTTGAATGATCTTGAATCAATTTTCCTTGTCAATCTCACACATCTACAATGGAAAGCTGTGGAGGCTAAAACAACTCAATCTGTGATATGCAAATGGTTTGCAAGATTATAATTAAAATGACTTAATTAATCCCACAAGGCCACAACTAGTACGTAAGACTGGATAATTAATAATTAACGAATTGGTTCAATTCCAATCAATTAGGCGTTAATCTGCTTGTGTAACAGTAGTTTGTTTGTAATTGTTCTTATTCAATGATGAGTAAGGAATGATACGAATTAATTCGAAGACCAATCTCCTAAAAATTTGCAAAATTAGGGTTAAATATTAACAAAATTATATACTAATTTACATTTGTTTAATTGCTTATCCTTAATTTCATTGTTACACCCCTAAATTCGGTATTTTGAGAAAAATAAGGATTTAGAAATCAAGATAATTGGTTGGTCGAATTTTAGAGATCGAAAAATAAATAAAAAGGATTTAATCACATGGAAATTGAAAGTTTTGGGGTCGAATTGCAATTTGAGAAAACTTGATTGACCAACCTTTCAAAAGTTTTGTGGGTCAAAGTGAGATTTTTTTTGTCAAATGGGTGAATGTGAGGCACTAATATAGTTGGGGGCTCAATTGGAAGATGGAAGAACTTTGGAGGACTCAATTGTAGGCTAGGCAGAAGGTTTGGGGATCGAATTGAGATTTTCAAAAGTTGGCCTTTATATAGCTTCCTCCCCCCCCCCCCCGATTTCTTCATTTCTTCACCTAAAACCCACCATCCCCACCTCCGGCGACGCCTCGAACCCGCAACCTGACCTTGCCAATGCACTTCTAACCTCCTTAAGATTAGAATGTACCCTATGCACCTTGAGATCACTAATGAACAGCAAAGAAGTGGAAGTCTGAAGTCGAACGACGACGGCGTGTCGAGATTCCAATGAAGCAGCTATGGCAACTAAGTTTTGGGTGGAGATTCTCGTAGCCCTCAGCTCAAGGAGTAGATTGGTGGCTTCAGCTTAAGGAATCGGCCACAGCGACGACGGAATTGAGAAAAGTTAAGATGGTGGCGTGAGGTGGCGCTGGAGCTTCGAAGCTTCAATTGATGACCCTCTGCACGACAGAACTTGAAATTAACAAAAGATTTGAGTTGCTAGAGTTTAGGAGCATCGATTGGGGGTAGTGGTGACCTTCTCCGGCAACGGCGCGGCGGCGAAGCTGAGGCAGAATCTTCGCCTCGTCATGATGATCATGGCAGTGTTAATTGGTTCGTGATTTTAGAGTCCCAATAAGGATATCTTGGTTAATTATCGAAATTAAGGTTATGCTTTGTACCATTTAATTTTTACCAAATCTTGTACTATATCAGGAGATGAAAGGATTTGATATTGGAATCTAGATATGGACCTTGGATGTGTGATTCTATGTATTAGTGGATCCGAATTTGTATTATTATGTGATAATTTTGGGATTATTTAGTTTATTAGAAAATTAAACCCTAATTTTGTGGATTTGAGACATAAGTGATAAAAATTGGGTTATTGAGGATAATTGGATTATTATTATTGATTTGGTATATCATCACGAGGTTAATTTTGTAATTAAGGACCCGATTATATTCCTATATTAAGACTGGCATATTAGCATTTATGTATCAAGACTATTGATTTAGCCGATTAAGTATCAATTTCATACTGTTATTTGTATAATTATGATTATAAGATCGAATGAGGATTTTGAGTGTGAACCTAATGCTTTAGTTAGGTGACGAAGAAGTGGATCCCACATACCAGTAGGTTGTGTCTGCTTTTTTGAGACTTTTAAGGTGAGGGTCTATCACTTTGGTACTTGTATTGATTGAACATATCTATTATTCATTTCGAAAACCCTATAAGGGTTAGAGGTGTCAAATGGGCCAGCCGAGCAACCCTGCCTATTTGATAGACGGTTCACGGTAGTCCCAAGCTAAGTCGGGCCAGCTCACGAGTCGTTCAAGGTCCAGACTATGATGGGCTGAAACTTGAAAAATTCAGCTCGACTCGACTCAAAACCAGTCCATTATATAGGTGAACTGGTTTATATATGAGCTGGGCTAGGCGGGCCGACTCGTGGGTTGGCCTGCGGTTTTTTTTAATTTTAAAATAAATTTAAAAATTTCAAGTTTTTATATTTATATGATTATTAACTTTTTTTCAACACTTATACTTTTTAAAAAAACTTAATAATTTATATTTATATGATTTTTAATATTTTACAACACTTAATTTTTTATAAAAACTTAGATATTTATACTTATATTAACTTTTTGTATTAATTATATTTTTTCAAAAACACCACCAAATAAGGTGGTGAGGGGTTTGGCATGAACCCCTCACCTGTCATTAATTTAGAAAAAATAATTACATAGAGGTGGATATGACCAAACTTCTAAATGAAAGTACGTAATAATAACAAAAAGAAATAACCAACTTTATAATATCTAAACATCTAAATATATCCAATGATGAACTGATCGTTCACTCAAGCGATCTAAATCACTCTCGGATTGAGATGTGGTGGTGGATGCGGTTTCAAGCCATTCTTCATCATCTTCTTTAAATGGAACTAATATGGTTTTCACCTTTCTCAAATTTTTGTTTCTATACTCTTGGTCTAGCCAATCCTTGATCTTCACCTTTCTCAAATTATTGACTCTTGGTCTAGTCAATTTATCAATTGATAAAGTAGTCGTTATTAAACGGCTACTTTTTATTTATTTTTTTTTTTTCAATTTTATATTATAATTTATAATTTTTATAAATTTATTAATTATATTTCTTATTTTAATTCTTAATTTATAATTTTTATAAATTTATAATTTAAAAATTATAAATTCTTAATTATTGATTTATACATTCTTGATTGATAAATTATAAATTTATATATTTTTTAAATTAATAATCTATAATTTATAATTTAAAAAATATAAATTCCTAATTTTTTGAAAATTATAATTTATAATTTAAATTAAAAAAATATTGTGGGCTAACCTGCGAGTTGGGCTAGCCCGCCGTCCTTCACGGTCCGTGGATCGAGCCGATCCCGAGCTGTAAATTTTTAGCTCGAGATGTGTTTTCAAGTGAGCCGGTCCAACCAAGCCCATATTAAAGAATTAAACAAGCCGAGTTGGGCCAGGCCGGCTCGATCAGCGCGGCCCGTTTTGACACCTCTAGTGAGGGTTTAACCTCTTGGGTATTATCTTGTGTACCCTGTGAGGGTCTGCCAATCTGGCACTTTCTTACACCTATCTGTCATTATGATAAACCCCTGAGAGGGTTAGATTGATTTTTGTACTGTAACTGCGTCTTGATTATTGAAATCTGTGAATTGATTGAGATTCGTTTGTTATCATGTACACCTGTGAGGGTTGTTTCATTAACTTTGCTTCTGATGAGATCCTTGCATATCTATTTTGGCGCCTAGAACTCTCGTCTGTTATTTGTAACTATCTTGTTATCTAACCGTTTTGTTTATTTGTTACCGTTTGGAATTATTATATGGGAAAAATGGGACGTTAATCCCTGCTGCGAGTATGGCATAAGCTGTAAGGCTAGAACTATTGTTTAAATAATGGAACGTTAATCCCTACTGTGTGCATGAGATAAGCCGTAAGCCCAAAACTATTGGCTAAATAATGGGACGTTAATCCTTGTTGGGTGCATGGGATAAGTCGTAAACCCAGAACTCTTGGTTAAATAATGGGACGTTGATCCCTGCTGTGTGCATGGGATCAGCCGTAAACCTGGAACTCATGATATAAGTTATGACTGACTGACTGATTAACCGACCAACATAATGAGAATTTGATATGTCTGTCTCTGATTCATTGGACAACATATGTTACTCGGGATTTTTTGTTTTGAATGTATTCCGAATGTTTGTATTTAGCTTATGGAGCAACAAGGATGGAGCAGTTCCTTGGTCTAGATCGGGCTATTATCCAAGATGAAGCCCGAACGAGCCATCTACATTCCCTCTCAAACTAATCCGGCTGAGACGATCCCGGGCCGTTTGCTGAACGAGCCGTCTGCATTCCCTCCCGAATTGGTTCGGTTGAGACGATCCTGAGCCGTTCGAGCCGATGGTCATAACTCCCAAACTAGTACATACTAATAACCTTGAATTTGGTAATGCTCGTGTTATGTTACGTTCCTGTTCCAATTGTATTGTCTATTAAATTATAATCTGTTGAGTTGTTTCCTATTTAGCAGAGCCCTTATGATTTGTTATTGTTTTTTATCCCCCACTAAATCCTTTGGGCTTACCCTCCTGTTTTATCCATGTTTTTCCCAGACAGGGATTAGGTGATGGACTTGGACTCCAAGCTTGGATCGGCGAATACATTTTGTGACAGAATAGATGTTTGTAAATGCTTATGGGTTCACTTGAATGTTAAGCTTTAACTTAGAGATATTGTGATATGTTAGGTTGAATTATGATCTGAGGTATGTATATATGATGCATATTATGGGATCGATGATGGTATGTATATAGAACTTTTATGGAAGTTTGATTAAGTTGAAGTCTGCTGCTGTCTCTACTGTCTGTGATGATTTTGAGAAGTTTCTAATGCGCCTATTGATTGTCTTATGAGTTATAATTTAAGTTTGAATTGGAATACTATCTCACCTTAGATGTTATCCCGAGAGGGGGTGCTACATTCTTTGTCACCAAAAAGAAAAAAGAAAAAAAAAAGCATCATTTAAATATTGAGTCCAAACAAAGTAGGAAATGAAGCTAAAAGATGTCTGTTTCATTCTTTGTTTTACTTTGCTTTATATAGCACCTCGTGACTTAGCAACTCGTTATAATCTATGGCTCTGAATGGAGCCGGCCAATAGAAAAGCTTTATTTAAGTAAATTTGGACAAATTAATGGCTTACAATTGCTCTCTAGAGCTTAGGGAAGGAAAAAAAAAGAAATTGGTGTAAGAATCCAAAAATCAATTGATGAAGAAAAAAAATGGAACTGTGTATGTCACTAATAGACAATTGGAACAGATATAAACCACACAAGTAGCAGCCCAAATTTAGAGCCAGGCTTCTATAAAGGCATTGGTGTTGACTTGTGTCAATAATTTAAACTGTGATATGGATTCGAGTTGTGACGAGTTGTATTGGTCGGTAACCCCAGGACCCATACTTCACTCGGAATCATCTATCATCCAGCTTTCTGATTATGAATCAGCGCCCCTCACTAATTAATTTTTTCATAATAAAACAAAAAATGTTAAGTCAAAGGTGCAATTATGCATATGTATTTGTTTAATCAGGAACGTCAAGATAGAGATGATCACTAGATAGCATATAAATTCTTTATAAATATTTCGATAACCATTCAATTAATTACCGTAAAATGTGTGATTAATTAATTGAAACCCATTTATAAACTATTGCCTAATAAACTAGCTAGTTCACCATAATAATTTTGTTAACTTTTCATTTAAGCCAAATGTTGGAGATATATGACCGTAAGGATTCAATTAATAATTATAATTAATGAAAAATGAATTTGAACATACGACCTCGTTAAAGAAAATTACATACTAGATCAATCATGCGTGGGATAACATTAGTGATATTAATAAACTTTTGTCAACCAATTAAGAAATCAAAATTAATATTTTGACAAATAATTAATTCATGTCCTTGTGAATAAGTCATGATTTCTATATATCCTTACATGTCAGAGCTAGAAATTATATGAAAAATAAAAAATAAAAAAATTAACACTTATCCTGAATAGATGTTAGCAGACACCCTGAAAAAAAAAAAAAAAAAAAAAAGAAAGAAAGAAAAAGAAAAAAGAAAAAAGTGGGTCAACAAATAAGAGTGGGTAATCCTCAGAATATTTTGAAGAGGAGTGAGCATTACGTGCATATTCTGCCTTCTCATGCAGCAGAACTGGCCCCCAGAGCAGTATCTACAGCCACCAACAATATTAATTTTTTTTAAATTAAGGGATCATAAGCCCTTTTTACCCTAAGTACGTATTTAATTAACAATCATTGGTACAATGTCACATAGTTAGAATCAAATGGGATTAAAAAATATTTCTTCGTATTCCTTCAGTATCTCCAAAAGCCGGTCTCTGGGCATGACGTGGCAAATGGGCTATGCCCGCAAGTCTTAAAAAATTCCCCTTGCTTTGGAGGACTTGTCAAATAATTTGGCCCTTTGATTTTCTTTACATGGTTTTATTAAAAAATTGTTTATAATTGAAGAGAGAGAGAGAGAGGACTTATCCATCCGAACGAGAAAAAATGGGTGCTCTGGTAGGCTACATTAGACTATGCAAAAAAATTTGATATTAAAATTAATTAGCTAAAGAAAGAAAGTCTTCTGTACTAACTTAATCTACTTATACATGAATGGCACTCAATTGAGGTTAAATACTAAAATTCTACACCTAATTTTTGAACATTATGTTTTGGGACCTTTAAATTGTGTTTGGATCAAAGATTATACACAAGAGCTAAGAATTTAAATGAGTCAAAATAAAAATAGCTTCATATTCTTAACAATCGAAATTTCCTCAATAAATGAATTTGTGGCAAAACGATGAGATGCATTTGTTTATGCCAAGTTGAATTCTTTTACGTTCAAATATTTCCATCCAAATATATTCGTATTTATAATGAAAATTTTCATATCATCTATTTAAATATATCATAAAATAAAATGTATTATATATAGTCTAATTAAATATATACTTAATTAAATGGTATGACATGTACCTATATTAATACATATCTCAAAATACATTGCCAATGTTATAACCACGTACTCAAATGTGCACGAGGAAAACCCATCTGGATATGCATCCTACATTACTTATATTTGGTAATTAAAAAACAAATAGTAAGGGTGGTTTGAAATACTTGTATTAATTGCTAAATCCTTGATGGTCACAGTTTGGTGCCGTGGTTGTGTATGACTTTGATAACTTATAAAAGGTTGAAAAGGATGAATATGAATTATCAGAATAAGTTAGATATAATATAACTGTACATAGATGAAATTGATAAGGGCCGTTTTGTTAGTTAATTAAATTAAGTACATAATGCATTTGAAAAATTCATTTAATTTTAGAGGAGATGTCGTCATGTATATATTTGGCCCAACAATTTCATCACTGATTAGACTAGTCCACGTAAATCCTTATCATTACTGATTAAGAGGGTGTTTGATAGTTTATTTAAAATTTTTTAAATTTCTATATTTTAAAACATATTTTTAAAATTTATAAGATGCTAGTTCTTGGTTTTAAAAAAAGTTGTTAAAGTATTTTGATAAAATAAAATCTTGAAATTTATATGATATTAGTAATAACAAATAATTAAAATAATTAAAACTAAAATTAAAGAGCTTATTCAGATTTTAAAAATAAGCTAGGATCTCTTTACTTTTTTTTTTTAAAGAGATTATAAGATCCAAACATCTTATTTTAGGGTTTTAAAGCCTTTTTTTTAAAAAAAGTTATCGAACACTTTCAAGCAACTTATAAGCTCTTCAACATCTTATAAGATATTTTAATAAGTTTATAAGCCCACGCAAACACGCTCTAAGTCTCCTATTTATACTAACCACGCATGCAAATTAATATGTTAATTACCTTAGCTAATTTTAGAAAATTGTAAACAAGTCATATAATTAATTTATTGTGGTTGCAGATAACCCCAACAACGTCGTTTTGATTTTTATTCCTTATTATTGTTGTTCCCTTTTTATCTTTTATAGAACCATAAGATCTCAGGTTTTTATCTTATTTATATAGATATATAATTATTTATTTAGAAAGGTTCTTTCAACTCGCTACAAAAAAATGTAAGCTAGTCACAAAATAACAAGCGACAATACAAAAATTGTCACATATGATATGTATTAAGCGACAATAATTTTTATTTGTTACTAATAATACTTTTTAAACGATAATAATTTTTACTTTGACATAATATGACTCAATAGTAACAAACACTAATGTTTTAAGTTGTCTATTGACAATTAGTGATACCCTTATAATGACAATCTAATGACGATAAAAATGTCACTATAATTTGTGGTAAGATTTTTATTGGCAATAGATTGTCACCATATGTGTGTTACTAATTGTTAATTGTGACAATTTAAATACTACTCTTGTTACCATTTAGTTTGGCAAAATATTTAAGGTGACAGAGAATAAAAAAATTTGTCACTTAATATATATAATTAGTGACAATTTTTGTATTGTTACTAATTTTCTTCTTTCTTGTATTGTGTACTCTCATTTAATTAAAATTAATGAAGGAAAAAATTGATTGAAGATAAGTAATACGTGATACTTTAGGCCTATTTGTTTGTATTTTCAAAGATTTTTTTTTTCACGTTTTATATTATTTGAGAACTAAAATTATTTGTCTGTATGTATTTTCACTAATTAAAGCTACCATTTATTTTTATTTCAATGTTTTAAATTTATTATATGATTCTATTATTACATCAATCAAATTTATAATAAATTTGATATAAAATACACACTATCACTTAAGAATAATAAAAAAATATAGATATATTTTAAAAATATGTATTTTATCCATAAAAATATAAATATAATATATTTTCATTTCAAACAAATTATTTAAAAAAAAACATTTTCATTTATTAAAAAAAACTAATTCTTTATGTATTTTAAAAATGTTGTAAACTGAAAACTAGAACGAAAATAGAAACAAAGGGGCCACTATCTTAACTTTGGATATTTACATGGTTGAACATTATTGCACTCGTTGATGACCCGGAATTTCCTGGAAAAAATTGACGAGTGAATATGGCGTGAGGATTCGTGGGGGTTTTGGGTAGGCTTTTTAATTGGACCTAGCAATTGAGTATTCATGGATAACCCAATAACGGGTAAATTTACCCGTTTTTTATTGGGTACGAGGTAGGGGACCCATTACCCATGACGATGGGTAATGGATAACCCATGGGTACCCGTGATTTTTTTTTTTATTATTATTTAAAGATAAACATAATGTTACTCAAATATTAACTAAATAAAACTAAAAAAAAAAAAGATTACAAATTTCAAATATTAAATTGAACAAATACATAAAGCATATTAATAATATTGTAGTTTAAAATTTATATTTTAAGTATTCAAAATCTATCAAATTTAAAGTATATCATATTCAAAAGTTCAAACTTAAATTCCATTACATGCCAAAAATTGTTTGAATTGAAAATTTAAATATTAATCAAACATTGTTGTTCTTGTAGAAGAAGATGTTGGATCAATAGGAATATGTACAACAAGTTGTTTTATAATATAATATAATTTAATTTGCTATAGATTTTTAATTTATGAAATCAAAAATTAATATTTAGATTAAAAATATTTATATGTAAATATATATATAAATATATAAATAAAAAAAAATATTTACGGGTTACCCACGGCTACCCGCAGGTTGGGCCAAAAGATGGTGGGTAAATTGGGTACGGATAAAATTACCCGCAATTTTTTCTATAGGAAAAACAAGGCCCATTACCCGTATTTGTTTGGGTACTCGTGGGTACCCACGGGTATGGGTTGAATTTTGCCATGTCTATTTTTAATGAATCAAACTCTTATAAAATAATTCGGGATTCAAATTTAAATAGCATATTCAAATTCGAATCTTAACGAATTCAAATTTGAATTCGAATTTAATATAATATTCGATATATTAATTGAATCCGAATCGAATCCAGTAATATTTGAATTTGATATTCGATAATATATTCAAAAATTCAAATATATTTATTATTATTATATTATTATATATATATAATATTGATTTTTTTATTTCTAACTTAACTTTATCCCATTTCTCAAATCTCTAATTTAATTTTCCACTTTTCTAAAAAGTCCTACCTCAAGTATTTGATATTTGCTTTTTGGGTAAATCAAATATTTTCATTTTGTGACCACAATAAAAGGTGAAAAATCAATAAATAATTTGAAATTCAAGTAAAAAATTGAGTTAATCGAATTCGAATATATCGAATAGTTATTCGAATCGAATTCAAACCCAATTTAGGATTCGAATACGAATATGAATACGAGTATAATCAATCGAATCGAATCCGAATTCTTAGATATTCGACTTGATTCAATTCGTTAACAACCCTAGTTTTGGAGCATTTCAGATTCTGCATTTTATTTCGTATTTATTTTCTTATTTCAATGTGATGTATATATGTCAAATGTATTTAGTTTTTAATTAATTATTTTTAAAAGGTAATATTTAATATACATGTCATATATTCATATAATAGAATAAAAAATAAAACATGTATTAAAATAAAGAATTTACATCGATTTTGGTGAGTGGGGTGAGGCTGACGTTTGAATTGACCCAGCTGTTTTGGGAAGCTTTTAGCTGGTGCAGGTCTTACATGATTATTGCATCCTCAATCCACTTCTTTTCTGTGGGCATGTTGTCCTCTTCACAAGGCACCTTCTCCATTCATACGGCCCGAGGCTATTGAAAATTTTCGGCCCATTTTCATATTTATTTCTTTCCTTGATTTCTACTAATAATACTTGCGACCTATATATATATAGATAGATAGATAGATAGATAGATAGATAGAAAAAAAAACAAGATATCGTTCCCCTTGCTCGTTTTTTCTCATCTTTGCCAGCCTCTGCGAATTTCCCCTTCTCAAATATCACAAGGAAAGTTAATATTATTTTCACCTAACGAATTTCCCCCTCTCAAATCTATGTTGGAATTTCCTCATCTCTAATCTATGTTATATATTGTTAAGCTAGAGAGAATGGAGCATGCTTGCACGCTGAGCTCGTGAAAGGTGAATTGAGTATTATTCATGAAAGTTTACAGAATATATATACATGAATGCAGCAAGCTAAGTAGTTACAAACTAATCTCCAGCTAACTAACCACCTCACATAATAAACTGTAACTAACTAATTAATTTTAATTATTTACATGGAAAACCCTGTCAACTGATAGTATTTGAAGGGTTGATAATTCCTATTGTAACACCCCCCTTTCAAGGTGGACAGTGGAGGTCTGTCACGGCCTTCTTGGACATGAGAGCAGTGAGGGATGCAGGCGGCAGGGCTTTTGTAAAAAGGTCAGCAAGTTGGTGAGAGGAACGAATTGTCATGAGCTTGACAACTCCAGCAACAATTTTATCCCGAGTGAAGTGGTAGTCCACCTCTATATGCTTCGTGCGTTCATGGAACGTCGGATTTGAGGCGATATGGAGGGCGGCCTGATTGTCACAGAAAATGAGAGCGGATTGGCGTACTGGAATCTTGAGATCAAGAAGGAGCTGCTGAATCCAAATTACTTCACTTGTGACTGCAGCAAGCACCCTATACTTGGCTTCGGCTGATGATCGAGCAACGGTAACCTGTTTCTTAGACTTCCAAGAGATGAGTGATTCACCATAGAAGACGCAAAAACCTGTTGTGGACTTGCGAGTGTCGGCACAAGAGGCCCAGTCGGCATCAAAGAAGGCGCGAAGTTCCGATGAGGATTCTGCTGAAAACAAAATACCCTGGCCAGGTGATTGTTTCAAATAACGGAGGAGATGGTGCACAGCTTGGAGGTGGGAGGTGAGGGGCTTGGCCAAGAACTGGCTTAGCTTGTGAACCGCAAAGGTAATGTCAGGCCTAGTGATGGTGAGGTAGAGGAGCCATCCAATGAGTCGATGAAATTATTTCGGGTTGGGTAAAGGTTTGCCCGAGCAGTTGTGGATATGAGACTTGGGGTCGAGGGGGCTGGACGCAGGTTTGGCTGCCAAGAGTCCAACATCTTCCAACAGTTGAAGGGTATAGTGCCGCTGTGACAGATAGATACCTGACGGAGACCTAGCAATTTCCAGACCAAGAAAGTACTTGAGCGGGCCAAGGTCACAAAGCTTAAAATGAAGTTGTAGCTGAGCCTTTATGTTGTCAATAACAGTAGGTGAAGGGCCTGGGAGGACAATGTCATCGACATACACGATGAGGGCAACAAAGGAATTGCCGAAGCCATGAGTAAAGAGGCTATAATTGAATTTAGACTGCTGGAAACCAAGTTAGATAAGAACACCCGAAAGCTTGCAATTCCACTGGCGAGACGCTTGTTTGAGCCCGTAGAGGGATTTGTGTAACCTGCAAACAAGTTTGGTGCTTGGTGTGTGTTGGTGTGAGTTAGTGATAGTGTAACCTTGAGGTAACTCCATGTACACTTTCTCAAAAAGTTTACCATTGAGGAATGCATTATTGATGTCGAGTTGGGCGAGATGCCAATTGTGAGTGGCAGCTAATGCTAGGATGAGTTTAATGGTCACCGGCTTGGCGACGGGAGAGAATGTATTGAGGAAATCAATGCCATGTTGCTGTGTGTAGCCCTTGGCTACGAGACGGGCCTTGTGCCTATCGATTGAACCATTGGGTTTGAATTTTAGTTTGTAGATCCACCGACAACCAACTGTATGTTTACCCGGTGGAAGGGGAATAATGGACCACGTGCCATTTTGTTCTAGTGCATTGAGCTCAGCATGCATGGGCATTCTGCCATTCCGGAATGTGGGCGGCTTGGCGATAATGCTGAGGTTCGAATTAGGTTGACACATTGAGAAGAAAGGCTCTATGAGCCATAGAGAAGGTGTCATAGGAGAGGTGATCTGATAAAGGATATAACGCTTGGTTGGTGGACTGTTTAGAGAAGAGGATATTGTAGTGATAGTCCCTTAAGTATGAAGAGGGATGAGGGATTCTAGATGATTTATGAGTTGGAGGCATGGGCTGAGTTTGAGAACATTGAGGAGAGCAAGAAGGAGACCGCTGATTGTTAGAGGATTCAGTTGGCTGGGAGATGTCAGGAGAGGGTTTTGGAATGACGATAGAGGGAAAAGGGTCAGTAGAGAAACCAGATTTATCGTTGGCTTTGAATGGAAAGATCGACTCATGGAAGACGACGTTTCTAGAGGTGATGACTTGTCTAGTGACCATATCGAAGAGTTTGTATCCCTTATTTGACGTAGGGTACCCAATAAAGACATAGGGTTTTGCTCTAGGTTCGAACTTGGTGCGGTGAGCTTGGAGAGTTGAAGCATAAGCGAGGCAGCCGAACACTTTGAGGGATGAATAGTCGAAGTTAGTTTTGTATAAGAGTTCGAAAGGTGACTTATTATTGAGAAGATCAGAGGGGGTTCTATTTATGAAGAAGGTGGCTGTAAGGAGGCATTCATTCCAAAGGTATAAGGGAACGCCAGAATGGAAGTATAGGGCGCGAGCAACATTGAGTAGGTGCTGATGCTTGCGTTCTACGATGGAGTTTTGCTGAGGAGACTCAACACAGGACAGTTGGTGAAGAATCCCGTGTTGGGAGTATAGTTCAGGGAGATTGAATTCTTGGGCATTATCGGTCCTTATTTTCTTGACACAGGCTGCAAACTGAGTATTGACAAGGGTGATGAACATAGGAATAATAGAAGAGACTTCAGATTTGTGCCGTAACATGAAGGTCCATGTAAAACGGGTACTATCATCAACAATGGTGAGGAAGAATCTATGCCCAGTATGAGCATGAGTGTGGAAAGGACCCCATATGTCCATGTGTAATAGATCAAAAGGATGTATGGACAGAGTTGTGTGTGATATATATGGTAAGTGCTTTTGTTTGGCAAGAGGGCATACAGTGCAATGATTTTTCATATTAATGTTATCACAATACAGTTGGGATTCAATAGTATAAGCTTTGTATTTGACAAATGTCCAAGCCTATCATGCCAAACTTGGGCAGATACTTTATTTACATAGTTCACATGAGGAGCAATGACATTATTATCTAGAGTATAGAGGCCCCCTACTCTTTTACCCTTGCCAATCGCACGGGATGTCTTGTGTTCCTGAATCAAGAAAGAATCATGGTGAAAAGTAACTGAAAGAGAAGAATGCTGAAGAAGGGAGCTAATAGAGATAAGATGGAAGTGAAATTCAGGAACATATAAAACTTCATGTAAAGTGATGTGAGGGTTGATGTGCACGTCACCCATAAGATAGACTGGGATTTTTGTGTTGTCTGGTAGAGATATCAAAGTGTTGTGGACAGGTTTTATGTAATGGAATAAGGAAGCATTTGAGCAAATATGTTTCGAGGCGCCAGAATCTATAAGCCATGTAGTGGAAGGAATATGATCAGAGTGTTGAGAGAGACAAGTACATGTGGTGTGGATAATGGATGCAGTGTCAACCTCAAGGGGCTTGGGAGCTTGAGTGACGTGAGTAGACAGGAGAGTCATGAGTTGAGAGTACTGTGTTGGGCTTAGAGACTGGAAAAATTGGCCAGGATTGCCATCATCGTTGTGGAATTCAGAAACTTGATTAACAGCACCATGAGAAATGTGATATTGGTGAGGAGCAGACTGAGTGTTGGGGGGATTTTTTGTCTTGAACTGGAAGCCCGGGGGATAGCCATGTAGCTTATAGCATATGTCCACAGTATGCCCATGACGAGAGCAGTGTGTACAAAACGGGCGCTCTTTGCGTGTGCCTGTATAGTTGGTGGTTTGACGCTGAAGGTGTCTGTCGCCAGGACTTCTATAGGTATTCTAATGAGACTGTTGTTTCTCATATGGTTTAGCAGTGGTTCTGGTATTGTCAGATTTCACGGCAAAGGCAGTAATATTGTTGAGATTTGGCGAAGCTGTTGCTGTAATGTTACGTTGCTGTTCTTCTTGCAAAATCAGTGAGAAGATTTTGCTGATAGGGGGAAGAGGATCCAGAATGAGGATCTGACTTTGGATCTGAGAAAATGACTCATTTAGGCCAGTCAAAAAAGCCATCACATAGTCACGATTGTAGTGCTCATGGATTTCTTTCAAACCACCACAACTGCACTGACCACAAGTGCATGTAGGACGAAATAGGCTCAATTCCTCCCATATTGTTTTGAGCTTAGTGAAATAAACGCTGACTGATTGAGTACCTTGACTGAGGTTGATGAGATCTTTGTGTAACTGGAAGATTCGAGGTCCGTTGGACTGCTGGAAACGATCTCTCAGATCGAGCCATATCTCGCGCTCGGAGCCGGCAAATATTATGCTCGCTGCGATTTCCTTTGATACAGAATTCAGTAACCAAGACATAACAATATTATTATTTCTGATCCATGAATTGAGGAGAGCTGGATCGTCATCATCAGGTTTGACAATGGTGCCGTTGATGAACCCTAGCTTGTTCTTCACTGATAGCGCTATGGTCATCGATCTGCTCCAAGACACATAGTTATCCCTGGCTAACAACTGAGAGACGAGAGTAAGCCCAGGGCTATCAGAGTGATGCAGAAAATATGGATTCAAGCTTTCATCAATGGCGGAATTGCCGACGAAGGCTGCGGAAGCGGAGGACCGAGGAGCATCCATGGAGGAGAGGAGGAACAGAAGAGGAAGGATCTATGAGGATTGAGAGGATGCGCAGAGGAATTTCACATCTGATACCATGTTAAGCTAGAGAGAATGGAGCATGCTTGCACGCTGAGCTCGTGAAAGGTGAATTGAGTATTATTCATGAAAGTTTACAGAATATATATACATGAATGCAGCAAGCTAAGTAGTTACAAACTAATCTCCAGCTAACTAACCACCTCACATAACAAACTGTAACTAACTAATTAATTTTAATTATTTACATGGAAAACCCTATCAACTGATAGTATTTGCAGGGTTGATAATTCCTATTGTAACATATATTGTATTACAAAATTTGTACGTATTCTCTTGGTTTCTTCAGGCATCTTTAAAAAATTACTAAGTAATTTTTGCAAGGAATGGATGATCAGGGATTTATTTGTTTATTAAGAGAAAGTTGAAAAGCTTTAGGAATTTTTACCAATTACCTTTTCAATGTATATGTTTTATTAAAGTTTAACACTATGTTTGGTTTAAGGATTTTGACAAAAAAAAAAGAAAATATTAGTATTTTCCTCAAGCACACTATATTTTTTTTCAAAATTTTCTTTTTCTAGTATATTCCTTACCATCCGAACAACAAAAGCTATTTTTTTATCATTTTCTTTTCTTTTCCTCACCAAAATTTATGAACCAAATTAACATGCCGTAATTTGTCACATTATACAGTTAAAAAGTTACCACAAAACTATTATTATGCGGTGATAATTACTATTTCAAAATATGATGAATTTTATTGTTTGTCCAAGCTGAGATCGTGAAAATTATACCACTTAGTGGTAGAAATATTAAAGTTTTTGGCAATCATTCCCAAACAACCTGATATGCATTTACCTAACGATTTTTTCTCATAAAAAATAAGATCTAACAGGGTATTAATACGAAACGAATTTAAAATATTATGAAAATATTTTTGTAGAGAACTAATGAAAGGCTACCCACGAATTATAAACTGATTTTCACTAATTGTAAAATTAGGTTGAGAATTGATTGAGCGAGTTTAGTTATTTAAGTTGTATGATTAACAACTAGGACAAACTAAAAAAAAAAACAACTTGTAGCAAACCTTTAGGGAAATTGAATTATATATTCACTTTCAAGCAGACAAGAAATTTAGGAGGAAAAATGCCCCATCTAGTTGACAACTTGAAATACAAGTGGTTCTAATATGGGCCGGGAATGCCCTCAGATTTTAATTAATTATGTGGTTGGATATCTATTGGAAAGTTAAAACTAAAGATTATGATTAATTTACACTATTGATGACCCCAATTTTAATTCTCATTCAATGTTAATGCGTGTGTGATGCAATTTGCCGTGGTAATTAAGAATAACGAGTAGGCCACAGATGATTCTGTTGTAATTGGCACAATTGAGCCTAATTACATGTTTAATTAATTTTGGATGGATGCCAATTATGGTTGAAATTCAAAGATAATTATGGTGGTGAAATTGGTGAAATAGAGGAAGGGAAATGGTTAAGTGTTACATGTTGAGTTGTCCCACATAGGAAACTTGAGATAGTGGAGACTTGCTTGTGACTTATAAAACCAAGTGGAGGAGTTCAAAGGTTTTCAACCCTTCACTTGTCCCACATTGGTTTTGTAAACTAGTGTGGACTAGTTTATATTGGACTCAAGTAAGAATGCTTGATAAAGTGTTCTTTAAGGGGTTCATATAAGTGGACCACACGCGCGCGCCGCCGCCGCCGCGCGGCCTGGCTCCGGGCGCAGATGTATTGTCTCAATCTTATCTTTTTGGACAAAATTCAATGGGAATTTTGAATTTGAAATTAACATTCAAAATTTAAACTTAACCGTTGGCTTGATCAGATAAGGGCTTGATCGAGTCATGCCCGTTGGAGATCAGCCGGATTCTTAGGAATAATAGCGGATATGGATTAGGGTTTTACTTAGTCAAACCCTAATTAGCTCTTTAGAGCCATCAAACCCTAGCTGAAATTAGGTTTGGCCATTGGCCCATTACTCTCTGCCAGCCCTAATTCTCCTCTATAAATAAATTGCCTCTAGCAATCTTGAAAACAGACCAAAAATGCCAAAGGCAGCCTCTTCTGCTTACGTTCTTCCTTTCCCCCTGATTATCCAAAAACTTCATCTTATAATTCCTACCACTCTCTGATATTCGGCTAAATATCCTTTTTCACATATTTAGCTAAATATCCTTATATTCTGGTGACTTGGCTATCTGATTCTGATTTTGGCGACTAAGTACTGTTTGAGGTGAACAAAACGGAGTGCACCTGATCGTTCTGGACCATCTCATCCTGGGATGAGCAGTATTGTACTCATTGCACTGGTGAGTCGGGGCACTTATTTCTTCAAGGCAAACAGAATTCTGTGATTTGGTCGTTTGATTGATTCTGTTACAGTACATGATACTTAAGCTAAGTTTTTCCTTTAAATTTTGTATCTATATTCAATTATACTGAAAATCATGCTTTATTGTTTTATTGCCTCGATTGATATGTAAGTTTGGCTTTTCCTAGACTCGTATCTGATTAAATGAATTCTATCTTGCCTTGAATTTATTGCGCTTATAATTTTGATCACTCATGCTATATTTGAATTTAATTATTCTGATCACGCTTGCTAAATAATTAAATTTTAATTTGATAAAAACGCACATTTGCCATCTTATGATTATCTGATTAAATTTTTGATAATCTGAATTGTGATATTCTTTTATTTTGTTGCACTTATGTATGTTGGAATATCCTGGAAACAACAATCTTGAAGAAACGAGTTTTTCGTGTGTTCTTTATCTGCTGAAATTCTGATTAGACATCCTGTCTAGGAATCTTGCTTGATATTTTTGATTAGACATCCTGTCTAGGAATCTTGCCTAGATACTTTGCTTTAGGATTATTTTCTTGTGTAATATGTGATAGGTTCAAATTCGCATGCTATTGATGATATTGTGTCAGCAAAAGTTGACCTTTTCGAACTGTCAGAAAAATTCGCGGGCTAGTATTTTAAGCATTGGCAATAGCGCATGAAAATCTGGCTGATGATGAAAGGTCTTCTTTCGTTAATTCAGTTGACCATGCTAGAACCAATTGAAACTGATCCCAGGACTAAAGAAATAGCTAATTGGAAAATGAAGGATCAGATTGTTCGAGGAGTGATTCTGTCAGCTTTGTCTGATACACTCTTTGATGTATACTGTTCTGATTCCTATACGGCTAAATCTTTATGGGATGAACTGGATAAGAAATACAATACTGAAGAGCAAGGGCTCAAAAAGTATTCGATTTCCAAATTCCTAAAGTGTTAGATGGTTGAGGGCAGGTCTGTATCTGAACAGACACATGAATTGATCAATCTAGAGTATTCCCTGGCTGATGCTGAAATGAAACTTCCTAAAAAATTTATGGTCATATCGATTGTCGATAAGTTCCCCAAATCTTGGGAAAGTTTTGGCATGACTCTAAAGCATCAAAAAGGAAAATTGACTTTAGATGATTTGATGATCGCCATAAGCATTGAAGAGGAACACAAAAATCAAACTCATAATGTTCCTGTTGAATATCATCCTAAGGCGAATGTAATAATAGGAAGGAAGAAAGTCAACATGAACTCAAACTCTAAATCCATCGATAAGGAAAAAGCCAAAATTAATAAGAAACCGAAGGCAAAAGGCCATGCTGGAATTTTGGATAAAAAGGGCATTGGGCTAAGGAGTGTCCCTCCAAGAAAGCCAAGGCTAAAGCACAGTCTGCTGGACTAGTTATCAACATGGTTGTTGGAGACACCAGTGAGGCTGGAGTTCCTGATGCATCCATTGATGAGTACGTTTCTTTCAAACCCGAATTATTCTCTATCTATGAACCATATGATTGACTGATAGACATTGGTGCTAATGTGCAAGTTTGTACTGATAAATCACAGTTTGTGTCTTACCACCTGTTAGCGGAAGGACTGTGACGATATGGAGCTCAAGTGCAGCTAATGTGTATGGGATAGGACGCATGGACCTGAAATTTCCTTCGAGGCACATACTGTCTCTGCAAAGGGTGCATCATGTCCCAGCAGTTCGAGGAAATATAATAAGTGGTTCTGTAATAGTTAGGGAGGGTTATGAAATTTCTTTCAAATCAAATAAAGTTGTAATTTTACATTACGACACTTTTATTTGTAAAGGCTATCTTTTCGATGGTTTGTTTAAGTTGCGAGTTGAGAACATTAATGGTTCTAATAAAGTTGATTCTTCTGATTCTCCTATTATCAACATTATTGAGAATTCATCTATTTGGCAAAACCGCTTAGGATACTTGAATTTTAGTTCGGTCAAATAAATGATGAACTTAAATTTAATTCCTAAACACGAAATTGAACGAGGTCATAAATGTTAAATTTGTGCTGAATCAAAGCAAGTGAGAAAGCCTTACCACTCGGTTGAAAGGCAAAGTGAAATTCTTGACTTAGTGCACACAGGTATTTGTGAGTTCAATGGAGTCTTAACAAAAGACAATAAAAGATACTTTATCACCTTTATAGATGAAGCATAAAGATGAAGCACTAGAAAAGTTCATTACGTTTTTCTATAAAGATGTAGGTACTGTTATGTTTTTCTATTAAAGCATAAAGATGAAGCACTAGAAAAGTTCATTACGTTAAAAAATGAGGCCGAAACACAAACTGGTAGAAAACTAAACGATTAAGGCCAGATAGGGGTGGAGAATATGGGTCCAACTTATTTCATGAATACTGCCATAACTTTGGAATAATTCATGAAGAAATTGCTCCTTATTCTCCCACTTCGAATGGGATAGCTGAGCGAAAAAATAGAACTTTTATAGACATGATTAACAGTCTTCTTTTGAATTTTGGATTGCCTAAGTACATGTGAGGGGAAGCTTTGAATACGGCTTGCCATATTCTGAATAGAGGTCCCTTGAGACATAAAGAAAACACTCCATTTGAATTCTAGAAAGGCAAGAAACCTAGCCTAAAATACTTCCGAGTGTGGGGCTGTCTAGCAAAAGTTCTAGTCCCTGAACACAAGAGGAAGAAACTAGGTCCTAAGACTATTGATGAGGTCTTTTTAGGCTATGTGGAAACGTCTTATGCTATGCGATTTTTGGTTATTAAATCAGAAATTTCGGGCATAGATGCGAACACTATAGTCAAATTTCGCGATGCTATGTTCTTTGAGAACGTGTTTCCCATGAAGACAGGGATACCTCAAAATGTTTCTTTAGATTCTACCCTTGAGTCTGCATCGATTCCTGATCATGTGGAAAATATGACAAATGTGGGGGCTGGTCCTAGTAGTATCGACGCAGTTCCTGAAGAACTGGATGAACCCAGACGGAGTAAAAGGGCTAGAATCACTAAGGACTTTGGGAGTGACTTTGTTACTTACAATGTTGAGGGTGATCCTGTTACCTTCAAGGATGCTATGGCTTCTCCTGAATCTAAGCATTGGAAGGAAGCCATTAAGAGTGAGATGGATTCTATTATCTCGAATGGGACATGGGAATTAGTCGATCTCCCTCCGGGGTGTACTACTATAGGAAGCAAGTGGATCTTCAAAAAGAAACTTAAGTCTGACGGGACTATTGATAAGTTTAAGGCCAGGCTGGTTGCTAAAGGAATTAGGCAAAATGAGGGAATAGATTACTTCGACACCTATTCCCCAGTAACTCGTTTGATTACTATCCGAGTGCTAATAGTACTGGCTTCCATATATGATTTTCCCATTCACCATATGGATGTGAAAACAGCCTCTTTGTATAGTGATCTTGAGGAAGAAATTTATATGGATCAGCCTGAGAGATTTGTAGCTTTTGGAAATGAGCGAAAAGTTTGCAAGCTTGTTAAATCACTTTATGGTTTGAAACAAGCACCTAAACAATAACATGAAAAGATTGACAAAACCATATTATCATTTGGTTTCAAAGTTAACGATAATGACAAGTGCGTCTACTGCAAAGTTAAAGGTGATAACTGTATTGTATCATGCCTGTATGTAGATGATATTCTATTGTTTGGCTCCAACACTAAGATTTTCAATGAGACTAAATGTTTCTTAAAGAACAAGTTTGATATGAAAGATATGGGTGTTGTGGTAATTGTTCTTGGACTTAAGTTGACTCGTTCAACTGAGGGTATAACGGTCTCTCAGTCTCACTATGTTGAGAAGATAATTGAAAATTTTGGCTATAAACAAAGTAGAATCGCAAAAACGCCATATGATCCTTTAGTGGCTCTCTTTAAGAATGAAACTGGTGTACCAGTGTCTCAGTTGAGGTATTCTCAAATAAGGTAGGTTCGATGTGGAATAAACAAGCTGCTGAGCATATTAAGTTGCACCTAAAATTTAGATTGATACTTTGTATCTGGTGTCTCTTCCCTATTTGCCTGATAGGTGCTGACTATAGCTAGTACAGTAAGAGTTTAACTCTGAATGGGGTCAAGTCCTTTTGGACGAGATGCGAGCAGTGCATCTCTGGAGATGCCCAACTAAGTGAATGTAGTCCTTCGGCCGGGGCTAAAGGAATTGGGTTGTTCCTTGACAAACATTCATGATACAGGATCGGGACACATGGCCTTAATATGTCAACCCTAAAGATCAGTACATAACCTTTAGGTCATTGTTACTGATGGACGCAATCACATCACGGGTACAAATTCAAGGTTTAGATCCATTTGTCTCGGTGGTAGCAAAAGTCGGATAACTTAAGGAGTGGTTCAAACCGGAATGTACCATTTCTGAAAGTGAGCTATGTTGAATCTGATAGCCATCTATGGATTTGTGGGGACTATTGTAATTGGCACAATTGAGCCTAATTACATGTTTAATTAATTTTGGATGAATGCCAATTATGGTTGGAATCCAAAGATAATTATGGTAGTGAAATTGGTGAAATAAAGGACAGGAAATGGTTAAGTGTTACCTGTTGAGTTGTCCCACATAGGAAACTTGAGATAGTGGAGACTTGCTTGTGACTTATAAAACCAAGTAGAGGAGTTCAAGGGTTTTCAACCCTTCACTTGTCCCACATTGGTTTTGTAAACTAGTGTGGACTAGTTTATATTGAACTCAAGTAAGAATGCTTGATAAAGTGTTCTTTAAGGGGTTCATATAAGTGGACCACACGTGCGCGCCGCCCGGCCCGATTCCAGATCCGGGCGCGCGCGCGGGCGTATTGTCTCAATCTTATCTTTTTGGCATGATCAGATAAGGGCTTAACCGAGTCATGCCCATTGGAGATCATCCGGATTCTTAGGGATAATAGCGGATATGGATTAGGGTTTTACTTAGTCAAACCCTAATTAGCCCTTTACAACCATCAAACCCTAGTTGAAATTAGGTTTGGCCATCGGCCTATTACCCTCTGCCAGCCCTAATTCTCCTCTATAAATAGACTGTCTCTGGCAATCTTGAAAACATACCAAAAACGCCAAAGGCAGCCTCTTCTGCTTACGTTCTTACATTCTTCCTTTCCCCCTGATTATCCAAAAACTTCCTCTTATAATTCCTACCACCCTCTGATATTCGGCTAAATATCCTTTTTCTCATATTTGGCTAAATATCCTTATATTCTGGTGACTTGGCTATCTAATTCTGATTCTGATTCCAGCGACTGAGTACTGTTCGAGGTGAACGAGATAGAGTGCACCTGATCGTTCTGGACCATCTCATTCGGGGAGGAGCAACGTTGTACCCATTGCACTGGTGAGTCGGGGCACTCATTTCTTCAAGGCAAACAGAATTCTGTGATTGGTCATCTGATTGATTCTGTTACAATACAAGATCCTTAAGCTAAGTTTTTCCTTTAAATTTTGAATCTATATTCAATTACATTGAAAAGCATGCTTTACTGTTTTATTGCCTCGATTGATATGTAATTTTGGCTTTTCCTGGACTCATATCTGATTAAATGAATTCTGTCTTGCCTTGAATTTATTGCGCTTATAATTCTAATCACACATGCTATATTTGAATTTAATTATTCTGATCACGCTTGCTAAATAATTGAATTTCAATTTGATAAAAACGCACGTTTGTCATCTTATGATTATCTGATTAAACTTTTGATAATCTGAATTGTGATATTTTTTTATTTTGTTGCACTTATGTATGTTGGAATATCCTGGAAACAACAGATTCACCTTCAAAAGTAATTAAAAGTACGCTATATTATATTACTTATATTATAGTTGGAATTTGAATTTATGTAAAAAAAGAATATCAATATTAAACTTTACCGTGTTCTTTTGGACCAAAAAGGACCCATTTTAGATAACTTCTAATTAAAATTTTAATGCTGTGAAACAACAATAGCAATAGATGTTTAAATCAATAAGAATCTCTTGTTGTTATGTATGTACAATTCACAACAATAGCAATAGATGTTTAAATCAGTGGGAATATCTTGTTGTTATGCATGTACAAGCTGGGGGCGGCAAAGCGGGCTATAAGCTACGGGTCCATCCCAACTAAAATGATTTTGGGTTGGATTGTGTTTTAAAATTTTGAAAATGTATTGAGTGGGTTGGATTGGAGTAGTTTTATTTGATTTTAAATTTAAAGTGGGCTGAAATGGATTAAAAATGGAACCAATCAAGAAATTTAATAAATTAAAAAAAAATTATATTAATAATTATGAATTCATATTATTTTCATTTCCTCATTTTTTGTCGAAGTCTAGTATTTTTAGATTATTAATAACTTTTAAATCAAAATAATCATCTTGTGCTTACATTAGTTGTCTTGGATTTTTTAAAAAATACAAGTTTAGTATAAGAATAAATATTGTATCTACTCATAAAAATAAATTTAAATTTGATTTGTTGCTTAACTAACTAATATTGCATGTAAATTGTAAGATTAACATACAACTTATATATATTAGTTATTGAAAACATAAAACCTAATAAATTTGTTATAAAAAATTTAATATAACTTTATTGATGTGACAATGATACCATTTTTTTTCAAAATGATCAATTTTTTTATGAATAAGTACTACAATTATAATTAATTATGAACATAATTATATATTATAAAAAAAATTAATTATTTAAACATATAATGTAATAAATTATCCCATTATATTATAATATTTTATTTTGAATATGAGATATAAAAGACATATTAATATTACTATTGTCTTTTGAATAATTTTTTTTTTGATTAAATAAAATATATATATATATATATTTTTTTTTATGTCATGAAATTCATTTTCAACCCAACTCAACCCATATTCAACTTAGCCTAGGCCAGTACATCTTCAAGCAACCTAAATATTTTAAGTCTATACTGATATTGAACCCAATCCATTTAAGTCCACATCATATCTAATCCAGTGCAATCATTTGCCACTTTTAGTGCAAACATTTCTTTTGATTTTCCTTCAAAATCAAATGAAAAAATATAATTTTTTTCAATATTTTTTTTATTACTAGTTTTCAATATCTAAATGCAACCTTATAGTTAACTAGGAACTGAAGCAAGAAAAACTTGCGATGGAATAAGACTATAATTAGCTCACAATTTGATTGAGATTTAAACGTGTCGGATTAGTTATTTTTTTCTTTTGGGTTGTTTATTTCTTCACGAAGTTCTCAATTTTATCTTTTAGGCAAGTTACATATAAGGTTTCTTTTTTTGCAGTCGAAACTTGAAATCCTTATTATGGCAGTAAAGAAATAGCCATATATATTCAAATCTATATTTTCATAGTCGAAACTTTAACTCCTTATGATAGGAAAAAATTAAGTCATGTATACATTTGCAAAGAATTATGAGCTAGTCAACCCGATATATAGAGAGAATTTTGGCAAGCTATGAAGTGATGATGTACCAAATTTGGTTGAAAAATTAAATGGATTTTACAAAATAAAAATTAATGAAACTTATATAAATAAATATGTTTGAATGAGGATATGTGTATAAAGTGTTCATATTGCAAAATTAATGAAGAATTGAACAAGAAAATTGAGTTAAAAATAGCATATCAACTAAGGATATTAGACACAAACATTGATAGAAGGTGTCCATCCCACATTAAATCTTAATGCTAGAAAGGAGCTCTTTATAAAGCTTGGGATTGGACTCAACGGTCATAACCTTTAGGAGTACCTAAGAATTAGGAGAGGGGAGGACCTACAACTTGTGCGTTTGGTCTAATTCCCACACCCGTGGATTACTCGCCTGGCAATCCGGACAGCTTCGCTCAAGTGTTGGTGTACATTCTTATCTGGAATGGGTTAGTGAGCAATCAAGAAGGTCCATGGCCAAGATTGGAGACCTCCGTTGAACTTTGGAAGGGGCGCTTGTGTAAGGTCGGCCCAAGTGGTCGAGCCTACATCATAATTTGTGGTTGGATAAGGCATGCATTCGCACGACCCCTACTCAGTTCTGGTCTAGTTAATTGTATGGTCACTGCCTGTTCCCCACATTGCCCTAATAAATTAAAAGACTCTTGTGTCTAAATTGCGAAAAGAAGAGTTCTTAGTAGTCCTCTCAAAATTAATTGATAATTTACATGATTTCTTAACTAATAGATGATCTAGGCAATCATGTTTTTGGTATCTTGGTTTGATTTCTTAGCAGTCATGTATAATAAACTTAGGCCGTGTTTGATTTGAGCGACTATGAATCACACATTACCATGGCCCGATGAGATTAGCATGTATTTGAATGGATTAATATACCCGTTTAATATGTGAGATTATAGTTCATCTCATAAATTCAATAATCTTACATTCCTGTTTGATTTGGGGGATTGAGATAGATTATTTTTTGAGTTTTCATTATTGCCCTCATTAGTATCATTTTATCTTTCTAGCCCTTGCCGGCTATTTAAATGAAACTGAAGTGGAATTTTTCACACATTTCATGTCCTTCATTTTGGGGGAATGGGTTTTTGGGAGAAAATTTAAAGAATGTGCTTTGTGTTTCTTTTTGTTTTGGGAAAATATGAAAAATAATTTGAGAATGAGTTGTTTGTTTATTTATATTTTGGAGAGAGACAAACTTTATTGTAGATATCAAATCAGTTGTTTTTTTGTTGGATTTGTAGGGTGAAAGTGATTTTTTTATAGATTATATATATATATATTATAGTTGAATGATGTGTGTATGTATATATATTTGTAATGATTGAAATAAGAGTATAATTAATTTAATTGGTTATTTATTCTAAAATTTACATTTTTATAAATTTAATATTAATAAATGATGTATTATTTGGTTATATTAATAAATATTAATTATTCATGAAATCATAATTATCTTTTAATTATTAAAATATTTAGCTTATATCATAATTGTTAATATCAACTTATAAAAAAAAAAAAAATTACTATACATTAATTATAAACTAATTATTATCTATTAATTAAAATATAATTATTTAACTATTTATTACTTACAATTTATGTATAAAAAAAACTTAGTTATTTATTAAAATAAATAATTTTTTAATAATTTATATATATAAGACTTAATAAAAGTCATCAAATTAAAAAAATAAATAATATTATATTATATGAAATTATATTATCTTAAATTATTTATTAAATAAATAAACATAATATTGAATATTAATTTATTAAACTTAATAGATTATTACATAAGTATCAGCCTATAATCAAATTTTTATTATAATTTTAAATAAATGTGAATATTAGTATTTAATGAAGAATATTTTTGGAGAAGATTAATTTATTTATTATTTCAAATTAAAATATCTTAAGTTATTCATTAAATGAATAAATATAATTTTAATTAATACATTAAATATTAAATATAATTAATACATTATTAAATTAATAAGTAAATTTAATTAATTTAATATATTGTTCAATAAATAAATTATTTAGTAATATCATAAATAATATTTAATTAGAGAAGGAAAAGTTTGGGTCATGTCTAAAAATGCAACTGGAAGAAAATAGTATGCCAAAAGATGTGAATTAAATGGGTTTGAATTCTGCAAAAAGGGCATGGGTGTAATTGGCCATCACAAGATGAGGGACAAATTCGTAAACACAATTTTGAGTTGCTTGCCTCAGAACCTAATCTCATCAGAAACCATGGGATTGAAATTGGCCACAATCACACGCACAGTGTGGGCTTAGACCAGGCTCGGACCAAATCTTTCCTTGACCCATAACCATAATCTCACATATCAAACATGTGATTATGATGGACTAATATGGATTCAAATGTGTAATTACCATAATCGCTCGAACCAAATGCAGTCTTAAAGTATTACAACTACTAATTAATGTCCTTAAATTTAAAAACAAAAGCTATAACCATTGTTTACAACTTTTAACTTGTATGATAGATTCAGAGTTGTGTCTTATAGAATTACGTATTTAGTTCCTACAAATATAAGGGTTTACCTTTGTGTCAAAATCATTGACAGGAATACACATACTAGCATTGAAAGCATACAACATCATATATTCAATAGTATGTGCATACATAACATAGAGGTTTAAATCAATAAATTTTAGAGGTTCAGCAAATAAGAGTGCCGCTTTTGGCTGATTAATGATCATTGTATCTTGGGACGCTATCCATTAGAAGTCCTCATGCCCTATTTGGAAGAGAATAAAACCTTAAGAGAACTGTATTTGTGTAGTCCTCGACTCAATTGCTTTCTATTTTTCATTCAACACAAGTAGATGTATTGTTTACTGTCCTTCCTTTTAATTTTATTTCTATTGCTAATTTTGTTTACTATCTTGTGTTATTCTATAGTTTCTTACTTGATTTTAGATATTGACTATTTTTTTTTTGTTCTGTTAATTTACGTGTTTTTTTATATATAAGCATGCTCTAATGTGCTTACATATTCCAACAAGCTTAAGGTTTTAGGCTTTATGTCTATACTTATATGATTCTTTAGTGGTTGAAGTACATGTATCTTTAAATCTATAGACATTATACTTTCATATTGTACTTCTAAAGGTCTACACCTCAAGTTTTTGTCTATTTTAATTCTACAAAATATAAATTCTATTTCTATCTCAATTCATAAAACTATACTCTACCTTATTGTTATTATTTAAATTTTTGTTAAGGCTTTGTCTTGATGAATGTTTTGCCCTCCTTAAAACTTATAGAAAATAGATTTCATTCTATTCTTGGCTTAGCCTAAATCTACGTAGTTTTTTTCGTTGTGTTATTTGCTTTCTAATATTTTTCACTAAAATCACTTGATCTTATTCTGTATAATACTATGGCAACAAACAATAATGCAACAAATGTTCCTATTGAGTCCAATGCTGCTAGTAGTGGTGTTGGAACATAGAATAACCTTATTTCTCTCTCTTCGATTGGTGGTGCTCATGCCCCAGTTGCAGTTTCAACAAGTTGAAAATCCCAAGAAGTTTAATATGAAATACTTTAAAAGATGACAACAGAAGATGCTATTCTATCTCACTACTCTCAACCTAGCAAGATTCTTGTGAGAAGATCAGAAGAACGTCATTCACTTGGTGACAATTTGAAAATCCAGTCTATGATTGTGGTTAATGCATGTAATTAGGTGGATTTTCTATGGAAAAAGTATATCCTCAGTGGTTCAGAGAACACATTATAAAATGTGTAAAGCCTGATTGCTACAGGACGTAGCTGTGGGAATCTTTGAAGAAAAAAAATACAAGACTGAGGATATTGGCACAAAGAAATTCATTGGTGATAAGTTTTTGGAATTTGTAATGGTGGATTCTAAATCTATCATATCTCAAGTTAATGAATACCAAATGATTCTACATGAACTTGTGGCCAAGGAGATAACTCTTAGAGAGTTTTTCCAAGCGGCAGCACTAGTGGAAAAATTGTCACCAGAATGGAAAGACTTCAAAAATTACCTTAAGAACAAACATAAGAGAATGAACCTTGAGGATTTGATCTTGATGCTAAGAGTAGAGGAAGATAATAGGCTTTCTAAAAAGAGGCGGTGACAACAATTATGAGAGCAAGCAAATATTGTGGAGCAAGGTCCTTCAAACAAGCGAAAAAGGGATGTGTCTAACCACCAAAAAGAGAAAAAGAAAAAGAAGTTCGAAAGGAGCTACTAAGTATGTGGAATTGGGCTATTAGCTAAGGATTGCTGACCGTCAATAAAGTAGGACTTTGAAGAAAGATGGACCTTAAATGAAGAGAAAGACTATCATGTTAACATGACAAAGGTGGACAACTTATCAGATAGTGTAAATGACTTGAATATGCCAATCGCGATTTCCATGAACTTGACAAAAAAACCTAAATAGTTGTGGGTGGTTACTAAGGCCACTCGGCATGTGTCTTTAGACTAAAAGATTTTAGCGACCTATGAGAATGTAGAGGATGAAAATTTGTTCATAAGAAACTCTTCTACGTCTAAAGTGCATGGAGTTGGAAAGGTGGTGCTTAAAATGACTTTTAGGAAGGAGTTGATCCTCAATAATGTGTTTTATGTGCCAGGTATTAGAAAAAATTTAGTGTCAGGTCCTATCTAAGCAAGAATAGCTTTAGAGTATTTTTGAATCCGATACTAACCAAAAATGGTGTGTATGTTGGTAAAGGCTATTTGTCTGACAAATGAATGGAATGATCATCATACCAAAAAATGTACCAAAGTTGTACCTAATAAGAATAAAGTAAATTATGCTTACTTGTTAGGGTCTCCGAATTATGTTATCATAGGCTAGGACATATGAATTTTGGTTCTTTAACTAAACTAGTTAAAGCGACATTACATTCTAGACAAATTAGATCTTGATTGATACAAGAACAAAATGTGAAGTTTTCTTTAAGGCCAAAATGACTAAAATTCCTTTTAAGGCAATTAAAAGAAGCATTGAACTATTAAATTTAATTCACAGTGACATATATGACTTAAAAATGATGCCATCAAGATGAGGAAAAAATATTTTATAACTTTTAGATAATTGCACGGGATATTATCATGTTTATCTACTTTCAAGCAAAGATGAAGCAATTGAAGTATTTAAAAGTTACAAGAATGAATTTGAGAATCAACTTGGGAAGAAAATAAAAATCATTTAAATTGATAGAGGTAGAGAATATATACATCTCTTTGAAGAATTTTGTGCTAATCATGGAATAATTCATAAAAACACAACACCGTATGCACTAGAATCAAACAGTAGTGCCTTGTGCAAAAATTGAACCCTAAAAAAATGATGAATGCACTGCTAATTAATGTAGGGGCACCTGAAAGCATGTTAGTAAAGACAGTTAATTATGAATCATCTACTTAACAAGATACCACAAAAGAAGTTACAAAAAATACCATATGAGGCATGGAAAATATACCCACCTTCCTACCAATATTTTTGAGTATGGAGGTGTCTAGCTAAAGTAGGAGTACCATATCCTAAAATAGTCCAATTAGGACCTAAAACAATTGGTGTAATATTTATTGGTTTTGCACAATGTAATATGAATTGGTTATTCACATAGTGCTGCTTATTGGTTTCTTGTGCATAAATTTGATATTAGCGAATATTCAAGTTAATATGATTATTGAGTCAAGGAACGTAAACTTCTTTAAAGGGGTATTCCCTTAAAAAAATAAAGAAGGACGAGTTTTATTAAACGACATCAAGAAATCCAGGAGTCTGGTAAAGAGAACATTTAATGAAGTCCAAGAGTCAGGTAAAGAGAACAATGAATCTAGACATTGCAAAAGAGTTAGTATGGTTGATGCTTTGGACTCAATTGATTAGCTTATGTATTAGAGAGTGATCACAAACATTCATTGAAACAATACTACCTAGGAACTTCTTTGAGGAAAGAAGTTGTAAATAATGAAATTGAGTTTATCATGTGTAACACCCCTGAAATTCGGTATTTTGGAAAAATACGGATTTATAATTTAATATATTGATTGATCAAATTTTGGGGCTCGAAAAAATAATAAAAAGGATTCAATTGCAAGAATTTTGAAATCTTTGGGGTCAATTTGCAATTTTTAAAAATTCAATTGGATGACATTTTCAAATTTTAGGGGTTGCATGGCATTTATTTTGGGTCAAAGGGTCAAATGTTAGGCACTAAGATTTTATGGGGGCCTGATTGAAGGAAGACCAAATCTGGTGGACTTAATTGAAGGATGTAGGAACTTTTGGGGGCTAAATTGAAAAAGTTAGAAAGTTCAATTATATATATTGAATTTTGCAATTCCACCTTTATTTTTCTCCATCTTCACCATCAAGAACCCCCCATTCCCCCTCCGACAATTTCTCCGGCGATAGCCTTTTTCCCATATCTGCTCTGATAACCTTCTTCCTTTTCCTTCCAGCTTCACGTTGATAACACATGCACACACAAACTACCGATGGGTCACCGAAAAAAGAAGCTTGAAGGTGGATCGCAGCGGAGGTGGTGGGCTGAGGCTTTCTGGTGATTTTCACAGTAGACCCAGGGTACCATTCTGACGGGCTCAGCTCAAGGATTTCGTCGGTAGCTTCAGCTTCTCAAACGGACCACCGACGGCGAAGTAATTAAAGAAAAATCGCGGCGGCGGAGCTTGGTGGTGCTGAGCGTTCGGAGGAGAAATTGAAGGCTTTCTAGCGGCTTTTGATAAAATTGATTAGGGATTTGGATTTGTTGAGCTAAAACGCAGCTTCTGGTTAGGTTGTGATATTTTCCGGCGGCGGTGCTCCGGCGACCTTAGAATAGTTTCTTCTCCTTATTCCAACGATCGCAGTAGTGCTCTTGGTTCGTGATTTCGAGGCCTTGATAAGCAATTTTGGGTAATAGAGGGTTAAGAATTAAGCTTTAATTGAATTGTACCTTGTTATATATATAATGTGTATGTTGTACTTTCGTAATTTAGATTGTATCTATGCTAAGAATAGGATTTGGGATGTGTTGATGTAAATGTGATTGTGATTGAGATTCCTAAGCAAGGAGTACCTATAAGCTGTGGACCCAGATATTTGTTATGTTGGAATTAATTGAGTTAATTAAAGGATTTGAACCTTAACTTGTGGATTTATGGATTTAGATCCAAGTGATAATAATTGGACAATTATTGTGAATTTTGGATGATATGACGAGAACGATTATGCAATTAAGAACTAGTTATTGCTTAGTTATTAGACTTGATATGAAATCGAGGTTAATTTGGATATAATCGATCTTATTGGTTGTTTTTAGATCGATAGAGCCGTTTAAGCTTTAAACTATCATGTTAATATGATTATTTGGTGAATTTGGATTAATGATAAGCATGATAGTGATGATGGGAGTCAAATATGAATTTTGACTGTAATTATACTATTTTGGTTAGGTGAAGTGGAAGTAGGTCCCGTGGACCGGTAGACGGTATATTGTGATAGTTTTCTCTGATACTACAATAGGTAAGGCTCTACCATTTTGGCCTTGATTCTATCTATTTTTGTGGAATGGCCCCTATGAGGGTTCAACTTGCTTATGTATAGTACTTTTTCTTATTATTGAAACCCGTAAATTGTTTGAGATCTTGTTTGTCGTTTGCTGCTTGTTTCGTAAACCCTTGTGAGGGTTTGTTTTATTAGTTCTTGCTTCTAATATTGTTCAGTACAATCCATGGCCTGACCAGTACTCTTGTTATCTGTTACATCTTTAGTTGGCTATGTTGGCTTACATGAATTGTTTATTGATATCGTATGATCTTCTCGGCATATTTGCTTGTTGAATTTATTTATAGATACTTTTATGCAAAATCTATTTAGGCCGAGTGCCAATCCTAGAAGAATGCTTGGATTACTATTCTAGATTTGTATCATTGCATTGATGATAAAAACAGTGTTATTGGCTGACTTGGTTCGCGATCTTGACTTTGGGTAATCGGGGGTTGATTGTGGCCTAAAGCTTAATTGGCGAGGATCGATCCTACCAATTCGTGTGGTTGCGATCTTGTCCTCGGGGGAGGCTTGATCGGCAAGGATTGGTTTTACCGATTCCTGCTGCAGCGGTTTGGTGAGTTGGCCACTCGTCGAGGGGATATAAGGGGGCAGGCCATTTCACGGTCATATCGATGGGATATAAGGGGGCATGCCATTTTATGGTGGTATCAAGGCGATATAAGGGGGTAGGCCATTTTTCGATCGTATCATTTATACAAGTGTCGAGGCGATATAAAGGGGCAAGCCATTTCACGGTCGTATTGGTTATACAATATCAAGGTGGTATAAGAGGAAAGACTGTTTTACGGTCAAATCATTTATACACAATGGGGAAGAATGAAAGGAAAGGCTGTTACACGGTCGTACACGTAAAATATGCTATTCCACTGGTTTTGTAAAATGTTCTTGTCTAGTCTATTTTATAAAACTGATCAAAATCTTGGATTTTGAAAGCTAAATATTTCATGAAACAATTTTGTTCACTGAATTTCATTAAATCTAATCATGTCTATGAGTTCTGAAATTTTCTACGAAGTTTATTTAAATGTGAAATGACTCTTCACCGGTATGCGACAACATTGAGTTAGCTCTTTAAAGTGTCGTACAAGAAATACTAGTTTTTGGTTTAGTTCGTATATTTTGTGAACTCCTTCAAATCTCCAATACCCAGATATGTAACTTGTATTTTAGTTATTCGAATTCAGAACGAATATTCTTTTTATACCTGCATATTGTACTACATTTCATTCCGATTCCTCATATACTTGCAAATGCTTGCCTCACTGAGTCATTCGGACTCACCCTCTTTGTGTTTTTCCTTTTTGTTCTTTCGCCAGATTGAAGAGTAAAAGGCATCCTGAGCTTGGGCTACCTTTTGGCATAGTGTAAATATTGTTATCATGATATCTATAATGGTAAGGATGCGAGATGTTATGGTTGAACTGTAACAAGGGGCATAGGTTAAGTTGGTGTCTTTTCTACTGCGAAGTATGATAGGTTGGGGTCCCTAATGAGTGATGTATATATATAAGTTAAATTATTGGTCTGTGAGAAATTTTGACTTGCTATGAGAACTTGGGTTTTGCTTGTTATTTGCACCATGACTAGCTTAAATTTTAAATTATTAAATTTCTTAGGTTGAGAATTTTGGAGGGTGTAGTTGGTTTTGAAAAAATAAATAGTATTGGAGTAGCACCTCAATCCGAAGCAAGCACCTCTTGGACGAGGCATTACATCATGCAAAACCGTACTTGTAAACAAGAAGTTGTTGTGAACAATGAAATTGAGTCTATCATGCAAAATCATACTTGGGAGTTAGTAGATTTACTTATTGGAAATAAATTCTTAGATGTAAATGGATTTTTAAGAAGAAAATGAAAGTTGATGGTATGATAGACAAGTACAAGGCGAGACTACTAGTTAAAGCATACCGAGAGAAGAAATGTCTTGACTACTTTAATGCATACTTGCCTAATGACTAGGATAACATCAATTTGATTATTAATAACTTTTTTTTAGTATTAACAGTGTCTAAATCCATCAAATAGATGTAAAAATTACATTTTTGAATGGTGAATTAGATAAGGAAATCTATATGGAACAACATGAAGGGTTGCTGCGAACCAAGGAAAAAAATGATGAATAAAAGTTGAATAAATTGTTGTATTGTTTAAAACAAGCATCTAAATAGTGTCATAAAAATGTGTTTTGTCATGCTTAGCTAATGGCTTCAAGATCAATGATTGTGATAAGTGTGTATACATTAGAGATATACCTATTGAATATGTCATTATGTTTCTATACATGATATATTAATTATGGGAAGTACATTGACATAGTCAAAGAGACAAAGGAATTGCTAAGTCGTAATCTCGATATGAAAGATTGGGTCTAGCAGATGTCATACTCAAAATTAAAATTATAAAAATGTCTGATGGGTTGCCATTGATTCAATCTCACTATATTGAGAAAGCGTATAAAATTTTTTAGATCTAACAAGCAGCCTAATGAAGACACCTATAGATGTAAATTAACAGCTTACTATAAATAAAGGTAAAGGGAAGGCTCAGGTAAAGTATGTAGGAACAATTGGAAGCCTCATATACATTATGAACTGCATGAGGCTAGACATATGCAATTGGTAAGCTAAGTAGATTGACAAGAAATCTGGGACAAGAACGTTGGAATACCATTGTTAGAGTTTTAAGGTAATCAAAACGTACCTTGAATTGTTGCATTATATTAGATATTCAGCTGTAATTAGGGATACAATGATGCTAATTGGATATCTAATTCTATCAAGTTCAAGTCTGCAAGTAGGCTTCAGGAGGAGCAACCATATTATGGAAACCCTCAAAATGAACTAACGTAGCTAGATCAAAAATAGAATATGAGTTCATTGCATTAAATAAAGTAGGCAAGGAAACAGAATGGTTATGCAAATTTTTAGAAGATATTCCAAATTGGCAAAAAATTATGCTGGCAATTTGCATCCATTATGATAGTCAATTTGTCATTAGAAGGACCCTGAATAACATGGAAATTAGTAAGTCAACACATACGGAGGAGACATAACACCATTAGACAACTACTCTATAATGGAACTTTTTTTAGACTACGTGAAGTCTAAGGATAACCTTCCAAATCCACTAACAAAAGGTGTAAATAGAGAGAAAGTAAATAAATCATCAAAGAAAATGAGATCGAAGCCTTTAAAACAATTATCGCTATAATAGGAATTCTACCTATCTGACTACAGATCCCCGTGGAGTAGGTTCAAAGGGAAGAATAAGTTATATAACTGGACTTAACTTAGAAGCACTATGGGAGGCACAACCTTCTATCCCAATTTGTTGATGAGCAAACAAAGTAGCCTAGTTATTGTTTTATGATAAGCATTGTTTTTAATGAGTTTTATATCTCAATATGTCCAGTTGGGGTGCAACAAGAAGCTCTTAATAGGAAGTCACCTAAGTCAGTAGGGATCGGCACGAATCTTGTGAGAATTATGAGGCTAAATTTTTGTAGTAGTACTCATGAATACCAATAATCATTTAAGACCAAAATGAACATAACAGTTATACGATAATACTAACTATTGAGTGATGTTGAATGTGGTGTTATTGTATTGGTCTGCACAAAGGTTAATTCAGGGCATCACGTCACTAGTTGGCAAGTGCACTCAATAGTACTCCCTAACGAAGTTTCAAAGCTAAAAGCTACCTTTCTTGGTGTAATATCACTTGAGTAGAACCTCTGTTGTGCATATTTGTCAGACAAATTTACTCATTCATGTGGGGGATTGTGAAAATTTTAGCAACCTATAAAGTGATGACACTTCAACTTTAGTTGAAAATAAAATGAGTTCTATGAAATAAAAATTTATGAAACTTATATCAGTGAATTTGTTTTAATGAGGAGATGTGCATAGAGTGGAGATATGCCAAAATGAGTGAAGAACTGAATGAGAAAATTGAGTTAAAAGTACCTTATAAATTAAGGACTGGGCATCAATGTGGGTAGAAGATGTCCATCCCACATTGAATCCTAAAGCTAGAAAGGAGCTCTTTATAAGGTTGGGGTTAAGACTAAGAGGTTGGACTTCTTGAGGGTGCCAAAGTGTTTAGAGGGGAAAAGACCTTTGTGTTTGTAGATGTGGTCCAAAACCCGCACACTCATGTACATGTCGCTAGCTCATTAGTCTAGCTCTTCTTGATTCAGTTTCGAGGCATGTGTCTGGTGGGGGTGTGCTCTAGATATTACTTTTGGACAAAATTTATTTAGAAAACAAATAAATAAATCCAAAAAATAATAACTTTTTAGATTATTATTATTATTATTATTAGATTAAGTTTTGGCTTGAGATAGATAGCCCCTTAACAGTAATGTCTTATAAACTTAAAGTGTTGCAACTAGTGAATAATGTCCTTAAATTTAAAAAAAATGTTGACTTTTTGTTTGCAGCTTTTAACATGTTGGACAGATTTAGAGTTTTGTCTTACAAGATTACTTATTTTTTTGTAGTTTATTTATTTGATTTTAGAATTACGATTTTACATATTTCTGTTATGTTAATTTACATGCTACTGTTTATGTAATTGTACTGTACGCACATATTCCAACATGTATTGTAAAAGGGCACATGATAAGGTCATGTGAGGTCCGATCCATCATTTAAATGTATAAGCTTGTTTCCATGGTTCTATTATACTTTGTCAGACATTATGATAAATTGAGATTTTTTTTTTTCTAACATAGGAGAAGTATGGGCCTAATTAAAGCGAGTTGTGAGCATAATTTCCATAAAACTTGTTTTGATGTTCGGGTCTAATTCGTATGCCGATACAAAACCACGACAACTAGCACAATTTGTATATTATCTAATAGATTTGGTTGATTAATTCAGACATTATTAAAGCCAAAGTTTAATTATAGGATAGATGTAGGCAAGTCCTTTGACATGAGAAGATAATAGATCTGAGTGTAATTCATTGATAATTTGCATCGATAACTAATTAAAAAATAGAGTAAACTGTTCAAAACATAAATCGAGATGGAGTAGTTAGAGGTTTTTAGAACCCAATCTTAAGGACAAGAAACAAAATTGGATTGAATAGGATTTGGAAAATATTTTGGCTTTAAAGTATGAAAAATTACCAAGCTGCTCCATCTCCACTGAGTTAAAACTTACTCAAATTTGAGAACAACTAAAAAACAGATCAAGCGTAAATCAAACTTTAAACTCGATAAAACATTCTAATCAAACATAAGTAATTGTCTGTTTGACTTCACTCACCCCCATATCCATAGTCGATCTTATTATTTCTGCTTCTACACCCTAAAAGTACACTCAATTCCTCTCATTGTTTGGCGAGTAAATATATATCTTTTTTATTTCTACTTTGTATTTTAATATTTTCTTTCTGTTGCTCAAGATTCGATATTGATCAATAGAGGAATTTGCATGGATACTCCTAATAGTCTCTAATAATTTGCGTTTGTTGTCCGAGAGTACTCAATATCTTCACTCAAGTATATCATTTTTTGGCATAGTTAGTAGGCTCACTCGACCTTGAATGCACTTCAGGCTCGAGAAGCTAACAAGGCACATGTCCTACACGTGGAAATGCAAATGCAACCACCACGAGACTTGCCCCTTAGCTGGAATTGTTGTTCCAATCATAAGAGCTGCCTCTACGTACCTGACTACCTGCTAATTAAAACACGCTAGGAGCTGCAGTCTTGAGAGTCACTCAGGAAGCTTTGTTATCAATGAGAGAGGATTCCTTCGCAAGATCAGTCACCGTTAGACGAGATTATGAGTTATTAGATATATTTATAATAATATTATAAATAAAATTTAAATTTAATGATTTATTATATATATATATATAATAGAAAATCCATCTTATACTCAGAGGATGGCAGTTTTTGGTCATGCTACACCAATTTTTGATCTGCCCAAAATATCTCTATCTTGATTGAATACATGTGAGAATAATTAGAACTTAATTGAAATTTATATTTATTTATTCCTTTATTATCTCAATTACAAGATACATGTATTATCTCTATATATTTCCTCATTATCCTCAATCTCTCTAACTACTCTAGCAAAACTAATCGCAATGATAGAGGTTCTCAACTTTCAATATCTATATTTGTATCCATATTAATTATTGTGAAAAGAAAGGCATTTTGTATCTAAAATGATAGTTATTTTTAATTATTTGCATGGATTGTCCTTCTACTAAAAATAAAATAAAATATAATTTAAATTAAGGGACAAAATAAAGATTTCACCATTGAAAAACAGTTTCGATACCAATTTACTAATCTTCCAAATGTATTCTTTAAATTATTCTTAAAAAATTTATTCAATAAGGCGGCGACTGTAATTTTATTAAAACCTCACTAACCCACAATTTGAAAACTCCTAATCCCTTTATCTTTCCACATGCCCTCATTTGCATTCCAAATCCAATATTGATGTGGCTCAGGTTTTGAAGTTACGACCTCGACCTGAATTTTCTGAATTAACCTTTCCTATGACCTCGACCTCGACCCTGGTCTGCACAAGTGTATATGGATCTCCGATCTGACCATAAGAGTACACGTTAGGCTAGCTAAGATTGCCCTTAGCTAAGGCCCTCTGATGCCTATGTTAGTGAATTGTTGAGAAGATCAAATGAGCTCAAGATAAGGAGAAGAACTTAAATAAAAGTGAATAATGACAACAAAACTTGGAACTGTATAGGTCTTGCCTTTTATACGTAAAAAACTATCCTTTATGTATGGATCAAGGTGGCTTTTCATCGTGCGTTGGATCCCTAATTGATCAACAGTCTGTCGCTCAGGTCATAACCCGGGCTCATCCAGGTCATGACCCAACCCGAATAAAAGGTGTGGATCCTGTCTTGTTTGGGCATTTAAGTTGGGGTCCAAGGGCATAATGGTCTTTTCATCTTTCTTCATTAATAATCTCCATCATTAATTCCCCCACTTTCAAAGTGTATTGGTTCATTTCTTATCCTTGGGGAATGAACCTAGACACTTAGGGAAGTATGCCCTGAACATCATCAGCCGTCCGATGTGATATCATTGATCACAGCCGTCGATGCTACCTCGGGGAATGAACCGTCATCCTCCTTCTCTATATGTATCCCAAGCTAGCCCCACCACTTTATTTTCATTTCTCATTCTTCATTTCGTAGGTCTTAGCACGATCCTCTAGCTCTCTAATCCACGTTCTCCATTCTCTAACAAGATCCCGATCACCCAGGTCTATTCTCTTAGCAATAATGAGCTCGAGTTCCTCTTCTAAGAAGACTCGCAATCCAAACTACATGGGGTCGAGCCATAGTGTGTCCTCTTCATCGAGTTCCGAGGATGTGACCTCCCTCCAGCTTGTTCCTTATGCGAGCTCAATCTCGAGCCCAACTCCTCTTATTTCACAAGACCCTGACCTCGAAGCGAGCTCACCTTTGGCTGGTCCGTCATCTGCATCAGGTGGTGAACCCGATCAGGACCCGGAGACTGCAGAGTACATCCTCGCCATATCCCCATGGCTAGCGATTGTGCTTAAGCTTAGATCTCTTGTAATCTCGAAGGTCAAGTCCAAGTTCTACATTCCTCCAGAATATGCCATTTTTTTCCAAGTAAATCAGATCGGATGCAACTCCCCCTGAATGGATGCGCCACTTTTTCTATGGGCTTGCTGGAATGGGGTTTGAGGTTCCCGACCCCGGACTCCATTGAAAATATCTTGTTGGGCTTGGATATTTGCCTTGCTTAACTGATTCCTAATGCCATAAGGCACATTCTTTGCTTTTACATCATAATGTCCCACTTCGGGGTCGAGCCCTCTTTTGCCTACTTTTGGTCCCTTTATTCAATAACGAACTCGACTTGAATAGGGGAGCACGAATTTTATTACCTCAATGCACAACCCATGTGCAAATTCTTGGATAAAGTTCCAACTTTTTAAGGCCCCTAGAAGGAGCGATTTCTCTTCATTCGAGCTCTTGCCCATTGCCCATGGCGGTTTAGGCGGATTGGAGGCAAAACAAACCAAAAAATCTCTATATCCGACGAGGTCAAATGGGGGAGAACTTTGTGAATTCCTTAACTGACACATCTTTATAAGGTTGGGGAACTCTTAAAAGATGAGGTTCTCAAGATTACTAGCCTCTCGTCAGCGAATATCCCAGTCCATAGGACTTTTAGTGATGGTTTTCACTATTATCAATTTGTTACTCCCCTTCTTCCTATTTGTTTTATTTGGGCTCGAAGTCTTATATTATTTTTCATTTTGCAGTCATGTCGAGCAAAAATTCGCAGATCATTAACAAGGTGAATGCCCAGAAGAAAACCTTGATGGCGAAGGCCCAGTCATTCAAGCTTGCCCTTGCCCTGTCTCCTCCAAGCCAACTCTCAACCCTGATCCAGCCCTCCGGCACACCGATCCAACCGATTGAAGTGGAACAGTCGATGCCTTTTACTTAAGTTTTTGAAGCTGGGGTTGTACTGTAAGACCCCAAACTCGCTCCCATAGCTGCCGACGCTTCTGTGGGTAAAGGGAATAAGCGCAAGCACGACTCAAAAAGTAAGAGCCCTAAGCTTTCCTCCCTAAGTCATTCCAGCAGGAGCCCCTCCGAAAAGGTTGAGAAATCTTCCAAGGGTAAGGGGTCAAGTAAAAGCAATATGGATAAGCAACCCCGATTTAATTACAATCCCACGATCGCCTATCCTCGAGAGCTTGATGCCCATGCATGCCATGAGATCATCTTGAACAACGCATGTAATGGTTACAAGACTGTCAATTCCTAATTTTCAGATGACTCTTTGCGTCCGCCCTTGATTCCCAACTGGAAAATTTTAGATCAAAGCAGTATCTTGCAATCTCGATCTAGTGATACCATATTCGAGCTCTACAAGCGGTGTATAATGGTCCAGGATCAAGCCCTCTTTGTCCTAGTGAACTTTGCCAAAATAGAGGAACACGATGCCTATGCTTTGATGCAAGTAAGTATGCGAAGTAAAGGAATAAATACATGGTTAATTTTTCTTTTGCATGAGCTCAGCTTCTAACTCTTTTAAACTTTACAGGGGGCTACTTATATACATCAGCTCACATTACAATACTCTTATTGGAGGAGTCGCTATGAGGCCATGGAGCTCAAAATAGCCAAAGAGGAGCTCGAGGATAACCTGAAGTCTACTGAAGAGTCCATTGACCCAAATTCGCCTTGCATAAGGAAGAGCTGGCGGATCAGGACCAGAGGATCAAGGACTTGGAACAAAAGTTAGCCAAAGCAAAGAAACCCTTGGTCTCGAAGAAAAATGCAGCATATGAAGAGATGTTCGAAGGGGCCTGCGGAGTTTGAGGTCTCTACAGAGTACAAAGAGCTAATCTAGAAGACCCAGATGGATGGAGCTCATGCTTTCAAGAACTCTAGCACCTTCAAATCCCTCATCAAGGAGAAGACTGTAGAGTGCACTTTTATGGGCTTTATGAAGTGTACGGCTTAATTGCAAATGTTGAACGAGATCATGGAAGAGTTAAACTTAAAGCAGTTGGATCCCACTAAGGACACCAACTTGAAAGATTATTCATTGGCAATCTCATCGAAGTTGAAGAGCTCGAGGATGAGTTCGCATCTCTCACTTCGAAAGATGAGATCATGATCCCTCAACCAGCTATAGAAAAAGGCGAGATCCCTTTCGATGCTCCCATCGTAGCGGCCAAGGACCCAAAAAGGGTGTCCTAGACTAGGGCCCATAATAGTTAGATTCCAACCCTCAAACTTGTAAAAGAGTTTGTATTTTATCCCAAGCTCGAGATCCTTTAACAGACTGTCTTGACTTCATGATCTCGTGTTGGGATGCCAATGTAATCAGCTTTTTATAAAAATGAAATGAGTATATTGAAGAATCCGCAAAGTATCTGAGTTGATTTCGTTTGGGTCAAGTATACGAGTTCTTTCTTTCGCAGTTCACTCGACCCTACTTAGCCCTTAGTGTGTTTTCAAGGTCTTATAATGAAACATTACTATGAATCTCCTTAAGATATGAGTCTTGGTCCTACAGACTTGGAATCTTCTTAGTGTCAGGATCTTGCACAGATCCTATACAAGATCTCAATCCTATTGGCTCGGGATCTTTTTGACATTAGGATCTTTCACAAATCCTATGCAAGATTTCAATCCCGTTATCTTAGGATATTCATGGCGTTAAGATCTTTCACAGATCCTATACAAGATTTTGACCCCGTTGACTTGGGGCCTTCTTGGTATTAGGAACTTGCATAGATGCTATACAAGATTCAAATCCCATTATCTATGGATCTTCTTAGCATCAGGATTTTTAACAGATCCTATACACAATTTTGATCTATTATCTTAGGATCTTCTTGGTGTCAGGATCTTTTACAGATCCTATACAAGATTTTGATCTTGTTATCTTAGGATCTTCTTGACGTCAGGATTTTTTACAGGTCCTATGTAAGATTTCGATCATGTTATCTTGGAATTTTCTTGGCGTTAGGATCTTTCACATATCTTATACAAGATTTCAATCCCGTTATCTTGGGATCTTCTTGGCATTAGGATCTTTCATAGATCCTATACAAGATTTCGATCCTACTAACTTAGGGCTTTCTTGGCGTTAGGATCTTGCACAGATCCTATACAAGATTTTGATCCCGTTATCTTGGGATCTTCTTAGCGTCAGGATCTTTCACATATCCTATTCAAGATTTCGATCCCATTATCTTAGGATTTGCTTTGCATTAGGATCTTTCATAGATCCTACATAAGATCTCGATCCCGTTATCTTGGGATCTTCTTAAAAGTATTAGAACAGAGCATAAATGACTACGTAGAGGGTAGATTCTTGAAACTAGGTAAAGAGTGATTCATATAATTGAAATGCATTACAAAGGGTACTAGCCGCATACTGGCTTTACAGGATTTGTTACAGTCTTAAACATAATATTTTTTCAAATTTTGCACATTCCATGACCTTGTTAACTCCTTTCCTTTAGCGTCTTCCAACCTATATGAACCCTACCTGGTCATCTTGACCACTTTGTATGGTCCCTCCCAATTCGAGTCTAGTTTCCCCATATGCTTCGAGACTTCAACCTTTTTCAGGACCTAGTCTCCTACCCAAGATCTCCTATGTTGAGCTTCCTTGCTGTAGTGCCTGGCTATGATGTTTTTGTATTCTTAGATCTTGACATAAGCTTTGTCTCATTTTTCGTCAATCACCTTAAGCTCAAACTCCCGAGTCTCAGCATTACTTTTTAGTTCGTACTCCAAGATTCTTCGAGTGGGCTCTCCGATCTCAGTTGGGATCATAGCCTCCGTCCCATACTCTAGACAATAGAGGGTCTCTCTAGTCACGGTCTTAGAAGTGGTGCAATGTGCCTATAAGACCCCTTGGAGCTTGTCAGCCCAGTCCTCATTTTCCTTATCCAAGTGAGCCTTGAGACTTTTCAAGAGCTCACGGTTATTCACTTCTGTTTGGCCATCCACTTTTGGGTTCCCAATAGAGATGAATCGCTATTTAATCTTGAGCTCTTCACACCAACTTGTTATTTTCTTCCCATTAAACTGAGTTATATTGTTTGAAATCAAGACCCTGGTGATCTCGAACCTGCATATAATGTTTTTCCAAAGGAAATTCATGACCTCCTTTTTAGTGGCCTTCACTGATGTCTCTACCTCCACCTGTTTACTGAAATATTCAACCGCTACTATCATGAACCTTTTCTGTCCCTTGGCAGGCGGGAAGGAACCTAATATATCAATTTCCCATTAGTCAAATGGACATGACACGGGGATTAGTTCCATCGAGACAATAGGTCGATGGGTAAGATTGGCATAGAACTGGCATTTCTCACAGTTTTTCACCAAGGCTACTACGTCCTGATTCATAGTGGGCCAAAAATAACCTTACCTAAGGGTCTTCAATACTAAGGACTTCCCTCCGGAATTGTTTCCATAACTGCCCTCATGGATCTCTAGCATCACATATTGAGCTTTTTCAAGTCCCAGACATTTTAGTAGTTGTCCTTCGATGGATCTCTTGTATAACTCTCCATTGACCATAATGGAAAGTCATTTTAAGATGAAAAGTCAGACCACTACTTGGAACTGATTCAAGCTGGGTCTTCCCAAGACCACATTATATGTAAATGGGCCATCAACTACCAGGAATTTAAGCATAAGGGTCCTTCAACAAGGTTCTCTTCCCAAGGAAACTGGGAGGTCTATAGTCCCAACTAGCATAACCTCAGCTCTTCTGAATCCGGTTAAGGATGTGTTAATTAGCGAAATCCTTGTGGGTATGAGCTCTATCTTTTTTAAGACCTCCAAAAATATTATATTCACAGAACTTCCATTGTCCACCTCGACCTTGTGCACAGAAAAATTAGCTATGTCCATAGTAATGACCATAAGGTCATTTTGGGGCTCGACAACCCCTTGGGAGTCCCTACCATCAAAAGTAATAATGAGCTAGTTAGCAATACTCAGCATTTGGTTCACTTTTTCTGACTTACCTAGTTCTTAATGGACCTGAAATGTTTTTTTCTTGCACTATGGGAATCTCTCGATGTGGGACCTCCAGCAATCATATATATAACCCCACGTCATGGTAACCCCTATAGGGTCATTCGTAGCCTCCTAGCCTTTTTTTCCCTACTATGGAATCTACTCTGGGTCCAATATTGATTCCTCTTCTTCACATGCTCCCCTTCGGGTTCTTGCCCTTTGGACCTGAATTCTTTAGCAATAAACTCTTTCAAGTACCCTTATCTAACGAGCCTATCCAATTCATCTTTGAGCTGAATACAATCCTCAGTGCCATGACCCCGATCCTTGTGGAAGTGGCAATACTTATTCGAGTTCTATTTTGCCGGTATATCTTACATCTTTCGGGGCTACTGAAATATCTTAGATCCCTCAATAGCCAAAAGCACATAGGATCTTGTGGTGTTAAGAGGGGCATAATGGTTGTACTTTCGGGGTAGAGAATGGTGGTGATATTTTTTAGATCGGGATTTGTGAGGTCCTTGATCTTTTTCAGATCTTTAGGGGGTATTTTTAGTCCATTCGTGGTCCTTCATGGCATTGATCTCTTCCTCATGAATGGAACACTGAGATAACTCCATTATCCCATATCCTCAAAGGGCTCCCTAGGAAAAGCCGAGGCTAGAGGTCCTTTCTTAGGCTCATGAATGAGGATGCTTGTGATCATATCTATGCGCAAGTCTTGCACCTCCAACATTTCATTATCAAACCTATTCATGAACCCTCTCAGGGTCTCATCCTCCCTCTGCCATATAGTAAATAGATAAATGGCCAACCTCTTAAACTTCCTCTTACTAGCAAATTGGTACAAGAACTTCCTTATGAGCTGGTCATAAGATACTATTATTCTTAGGACTTGCCCCATAAACCATTCATGTGCTTTCCCGCATAGTGTTGTTACAAAGATCTTTGAGTTCATGGAATCTGATTGTCCATACAAGTTTATGATGTTTTCAAAAGTTGTTACATGTTCCTATGGGTCTTTGCTTCCATCATACTTAGGCAAGTTTGGGAGCTTAAAGTGTGAGGCTACTAACTCGGCCAATATTTTGGCAAAAAATGGTGAGTTCTTTTCTACAATGTTGTGGTCCCTTTCTTCTTGAGTTCACTATCTTTCTGCTCATTGCTCAACCTGGTCACTAATCTCGTTGACCTTCTCCCTGGAGAGTGAAGGTTGGGGTCTTTTCAGCGTGGGGTCGTCCTGATTCAATGTCAACAGCTCCGATCATGATCCTTTTTCTCTTCGTAAACATTCGATAGGTAATTTGGCCTTCTAGCCACCTTACTCCCCACCTTATAAGAATCAGCCATCTCTTCTCCCCTTGAAATCCTCAAATCTTTCACCCCTTCAGCTAGGGAAGGAATCGACCTCCTCTTATCCTTCTCTTCAGCTAGGGGTCGCCTGGATGGATGCCACCGCCTCCGCTCGGGCTCTACATTCATGTTCGTCCTAGAATCGCTGACTCATCTCAAAAACCAATTGTTACAGGTCATTTCTGTTGATTTGCACTATTTAAGTTCCACCGGGGTCTTGTGCGAAACTCCTATGCCCCATTCCAATCTAAGCGCGCGGCATAGTGATGGGTGGCGCAGGGGATGGGGTGATATCAGTAGCGACAGGGATATAAAAGATATAAGGATAGGAGTATCTATAGCTCGTCCTGGAGTTTTGTCCATCATTAACGACTTGCTCTTGCAACCAACGAATCAAGTCAGAGTTCCCACAGATGGCGCCAACTGATGCGGCTCGAGTTTTGAAGTCACGACCTCGACCTGAATTTTCTGAATTAACCCTGCCTATGACCTCGACCTCGACCCCGATCCCAATCCTGACCCGGGTCTACACAAGTGTATTTGGATCTCCGAACTGACCACAAGTGCACACGTTAGGCTAGCTGAGGCCCTCCGATGCCTAAGTTAGTGAATTGCTGAGGAGATCAAATGAGCTCAAGGTAAGGAGAAGAACTTAAATGAAAGTGAATGATGACAACATGACCTAGAATTTATAGGTCTTGCCTTTTATAGGTAAATAACTGTTCTTTATGTATGAATCGAGGTGGCATTTCATCGTGTGTTGGATCCCTAATTGATCAACAGCTTGCTGCACAGGTTATAACCAAGACTGGGTTAGGTTTATCTGGGTCATAACCCGACCCAAAGGGTCATAACCAAATCCTATCCTATTAGGGGCATTTCAGTAGAATGGTCCTTTCATCTTTCTTTATTAATAATCCATGTCAAATATATCGGCCAAATTCCATTGCAACAAATAATTTATGTGTAACAGGCCTCTATTCACTTTCTTGATGGTTTGTAGGTTTCCTTCATTGGGTGTTCTTAGATATGTTCCTCTATTCCTTTTTCTGCAGTTATGTGTACGGAAATATTAAGGGGTTGCGCAGCCTTTAAAGGTTTATGAGAAAAGAGAGAGTGGAGAGTGGAGAGTGGAAAGTGGAAAAAGAATTAAGGTTGGCCATGAGAGAGTGGCTGGGAGATGGGTTATGCAGTATTAAGGGTTTTAAGTCTGAATTCTCAAATCTCAAGAATTATTTTAGGGTTGGTTGAAAATCAAAATCGATTTCTTTGCCACAATTTTATATTTTTGTCATTTGAATGTTTTCTTTTTTTTGTCTTTTTTATCAACTTTGTAATGTAGTAGTATTTTGCCTAAAGATTTTACATATCTTTAAGTTGCATTGGGTTGACAATAAAATCTATCCATACTATTATATATAGTATAATGATGTGGTACCCACAGTTGTGCAATTTTAATTTTAATTGTGTAATTTTGGCCAAAGGTCAAATTTTTAAAATTTTGATTTTTTAATTCAGTTGAAAATTTTTCATTGGTTGTTTATTTACTTTTATATTTCATTTTAACGATCAACTTATCTATTATAACTAAGATATCATATTGTGTTTATCCAAATTTGCAATATTGATTTCTATCTGATAAGATAACTCAAAAATTATTTATAATCATATTTTATCTCACTAAATAAATTTATACATTAAAAAAAATATTTTATAAGTATCTTATTAAGTATTCTTATCATAAATTATATCTTATAAATTGAATTTATCACAAGATTAATAGATAAATATTTCATTTATTTTATACATAAGTTTTGTTATTCGGCAATTATTATTTATACATTTTGTTTCCACATGATTCATAGTATAATTCTATATTTTTAATTGTAGGACTTCTTTCCTCAATTAGCATAATACAATGATGTTTCTTTTTTCTTTTTAATTAATTTAAAGTTCATCTCGCATAAAATTTTTAATATTTTTTGAAACACATCTTTATATTATTTTTGTTTCGTTGTTATTCTAAATTAATTAGATACTTTTCTAATATATTTAAATATTTTATTAATGCTATTAATTTATTATTTTCTCAATATTTATTTAAAATTAAAGTTCTTATAACCAACTTAGGACTTAAAGTATCGGCATGCAATACTTTGTTATTTTAATTAATTATATTTTATATATTTATTTTCAATAATATTTTTAAATATTTTTGTATGTTCATATATAAATTTATATTTTATATTGAGTTTTTTATTTTACTATTATTTTAGTTGCAACTTTCTCAATTTATCTTTAAAAAAATTGTCTATACTTCATATTTTAATAATGTACGTCGAATAGTGTGATGTTATGAAATATTTAAGAATATTATAATTTTATTAAGTTGTTGAAATTATTCTAATTTTCTTATTAAATGAATGAAGAAATGTCATATATTTTTTTATAAAAAATATTCATTAAATTTATTAGCACTTGATTTATCCATTTCTAATCATGTGCATATAAGAAAGAATTTTTTCATTTTTTCTATATAATATCATTTTCTTTGATAAGTTTATTTCGATTGGTGGAATCTTTATTTATTTATAATAATTTTTATAAGAAAATTATTTTATTTCTCTTCAATAAATAAATTATTTATAAAAGATTATGTACAACTAAAAATCAAAATTTCATTGCTAAATACTTTTACACAATTGATATATTTCATATTTAGTAATTTATATTCACTTTGACAATATTAACTATGTATCAAAATTAAATGGATATACGAAGTAATGAAATTATCTAATAAATATGAGCTGTAATAAATACTAGCTTATTTTTTATTTAAATAATGATTTTTTTCCTTTTAATTTAATTATATATTTTTATCCAAAAAAGCTTAAAATTTATCCCAAAAAAATAGTTGATAACAAAGTTATTTCAAAACAACAACCAATGTTTTATATTTAATAAATTGTGTTGTATTTATATAGATACAATCACATTATTTTTAGTTGAAGTAATAAAATATTCAATTATTTATAATAAAAATAAATAATTAAATAATAATCAATCATTTAATCAAATAAATTATTTTTTATTAATTAAATAATTTTTTTTCTAGACAACTTCAAAAGTAAAATTAAAATCTTTAACAATCATAATTATCTCTTAATATTGTGACTTACTTAAAATGTTCTACACTTTATTTGATGTTTATGAAAGAGATAAACAAATATTTATGTAAAACATCAAATCATCACTTCTTTATTAAAGAGTTAGAAGTTTGAGAAATGAATAATTATAAATTAATTGATTTACAAGTCCTCAATTTATCAAAGTCTTAAAAATTAGATTATTTTGCAATAATATTTTAGATATGTAAAATATTTTTAGATAAAATTATATAGATATAGAAAATAGTTTCATTAAAGAATTTGTTTCAAATATAAACAGTTACTTCCTACAATAACTATAAACTTTGAATTTTATTTTTATATTTTTAATTTAAGTTATTTTACTTTTTGGGCAATATAATAATGCAGAACTCATTTTTAATTATTTGAAACAAATTCTTTTATGTGGGATGTATATATATATATATATATATATAATTGACTTAGTTGAAAAGTTTCAAAAGTTTGACAGATGACCATTTAAATAGCAAATAATATCAAATTTCATATTTTTTAATATATTTAATTACACTATTTTATAATTAATCAAGTACATTTGTTTTAATATTTTTACTTATAATAGTTCATAAAAATATTTTTACATTGATTAATGATGTGAGAACCAAAAAGTTTTGATTGAAAGCAAGTATCCATTTAATTATTCATAATTTTTATATTCTAATTATAAAAGAAACTTATGAGAGGGTCTAATATTTTATTTTAAACTGAATATTGAAAATTTATTTATTATTTAATTCATGTACATGATATATGTTAATTGACAATTTCAAAAATAATAAAATAACTACACATATAAATAAAAATAAATAAATTTTACTTATCAGAGTTATATGAAATATTAAGAGATATTTTAGTTTATAAAATTTGTATATTACAATCTACTTATTGAATTGGTTATCAAATAATTAATAACCTAATTTAAAATGTCCTAAAAATTGTAACTATAACTTCCACATTATTAACAAATCATACAACAAATCTTTATACTAGAAAAGAAATTATTTACCTATTTATCATATCAAAATATGTATGTACAAATATATATCTAATTTAAAAAGTGTATTTAGTAAAATATTTTGCGCCCTATTTTTATTTTCTTAATTAATTTATTTATTTTTTTAATTTTACCACTTTATAAATTTTTGTATAATTCATAAACTTAGAGTGAGCAATTCTTGATATTCTGCAACTTATTTAAGTATAAATTATCTTCAAATATAATATTTCTAATTGAAATATTCATATTATTTTATTTTATTTGTAATAAACTTTTTTCCCCATTAAATGCTAAAACTAATTACAGTTCATGTTTTAATTATATGAAGTAAAATAAATTATTTCAATCATATAACTATTTTTGGTGCATCGCATCGGGCACATACTAATCTATACTATTATATATAGCACAACGGTGTGGGAGCCAAAATTATACAATTTTGATTATAATTATGCAATTTTGGCCAAATGGAAAATCTTATAATTTTGAGTTTTTAATTCAGTTGAAATTTTTTCATTGATTGATTATTTACCTTTATATTTCATTTTAATACGATCAACTTATCTATTATAACTAAAATATCTTGTTGTGTTTATCCAGAATTGCAAGATAGATTTCTATTGTAACACCCCTAATTTTCTTGAATTATGATAGTATAATTGTTAGTTAATTCATTTTAATTTACTTTATGAATTTCCATGATTATTTAGTATTTTAGAAGTTTTGTAATCAATATATATTACCAATACACTTGATTTCATGATAATTAAATTTTTTGGGGCCAAATTGTAATTTTGAAAAGGGCGGAACAATACATTTCTCAAAATTGTGGGGTTTGCATGGAAGTATATAAGTCTGTGGGGTCAGAAGTGTAATTTTTCAAACTTGCGGGCTGAATGGAAAATTTGTCTAAACTATTGGGGACCAAATTGCAATTTGAGAAAAAATCAAATTTTAAACACCAAATGGGCAGCAAATTCTTCATTCATTTCCTGTTTCTCCTTTTTTTCTTCTCTTCTTCTTCATTTCTTTTTCTTTCTTTTTTTCTCCTTTCACCACCGGTGGCTCTCACTCACCGGAGACCACCAACCACCACACTAACCCCCTCAAACAACTCTTCTCCACTCCCTGATCAACTTTCTCCACCCATGCACACCCAAGGACCGATGGGCCACCGTCGAAATTGAGGAACCGAAGGACAAGTGAAATGGATTTTAGCTTTTTCGGCTAAGGCTTGCACAGTTGAGGGATGTTTTGGGTAGCTATTGGCGAGGAGAAGCAGATTAAGTGATTGTATGTGGGTTTGGCGCGGTAGAGAGGAAGAAAACTAATGATCGGAGCATGGAGGAGAAAATGAAGATTTTGGGCTGTTGAGCTCTGTTGACGGAGATACAGGCTGCGGAACTTGAAACTGAAGGCATCGTTGGGAAGCTCTCGTTGAGAGGAGCAAAACCGTGGTGATTTTAGCTTTTTCGGCAGCGGCAGCGGGAAGACATAATCTTCCTTTCGTCGCGATAATCGTAGTGGAGTAGTTGGTTTGTGGATTCGAGCTCCCGTTGCGTAGTTGTGGTAAAAGATTGAAGAAATTTATATATATGTATATATATGTACATGCATATGTATATTTCTATTTAATGTTATATCCATGCTAAGAATAGAACTTGAGGATGATGAAATGCCATGTATATATATGTATTGAACTCTCCCATGCTGTGGATGATATTATAGTGGACTTGGAAATTATGTAAAGTGACAAAATTGGAAATTATGAACTTGACAAGAAGTTGAACTTGAGATTTTGGATTAAGGACCTAAATTAGATAGTATTGGAAATTATTGGGACCTTAAACAATTGATGATTTAAGTGACAATATGTAGATCATGTGGTTAAGAAACTTGACTTTATTGATAGGAGAAACAATATGAGAATTAAGATTATTGTAGCAAGACTAGTCTTATAGCCATTCTTGGAATTTTATCAATGTTGTCATTTTAAGTTATCATGTTAATAGGATAAATAGCAAATTTTGGAGTTAAGAACAAATATGATAAAGATGTATTAGGAATTTAAAGTGGGTTCTGACTAAATATATATCATTATGGTTAGGTAACGAAGAAGTGGGTCACGAGGACCAATAGACAGTCTGCAGAACTTGTACCATCGGAGATTTTGGAGGTGAGGTTCTCCCACTTTGGGTTATTGCTTTGTACAAGCTTCTCATTATTTGTTGAAAACCCCTGTGCGGGTCTGCTATTTTGGCTTTGATATATCTATTTGTTCTTGTGGCACAACCCCTGTGAGGGTTAATATGCTTGATTGTACTTGTTCGTAAACTGTTTGACTCGTACTTGCTCATTACTTGTTATCGACTTGTATACCCTTGTGAGGGTTAGCACTTGCTTCACTCGTTCTTGTTCGTTTTGGCGCCCATAACTCCTTTCTGGTACTTGTCTTGATCGTACTTGCTTGTTCATGTTTGAATCGTTATCAGATGCCTTGCCGGCATACTCCTTTGTTGTATCTTGATATCTAGCCAGTTGACTTGTATATAATTGTTTGTTGAACACATATTGCCTCATAGGCAAATTGAAATGCTTGATTTGTACTTGTTGGACTTGTTTGGAGATTGAACATTGGCTGAGTGCCAATCCTACGCGGAATGCTAGGATACTTGGGACACACCTTGTAGTCCGCCTGTGTGTCCAAGGTACGCTATGCGGTCCGCATAGGTATCCGCAATACACTAAGTGGTTCACTTAGGTATCTGCTATGCGCCATACAGTTCGTATGGGCAGTGCACCATACAGTTTGTATGGGCACACCAATTGTATCTGTTGAGATGCTCTTCCCTTGACAAGTTCTATTATCGCTTGATATTTATCCCTCACTATGTCCATTGGACTTACCCCCTCGTTTTCATTACTTTTGCAGACAAAGTGGCCTAAGAAAGGAAAGTTCTGACTTGAAGTATAGGGATGCTTCTTTTGTAATAGTTTGGTGTCTTTCTTTTGTATATGGATCACTAAATTGATAGGTGGTAACATAGAGATGTTGAGATATGTCAGAATTGATAGGACCACCTTGAACTTGTGTACATATTTTGGCTGTACGCCTAAGACTTGAACTTTGGTATGAATGTTAATGGTTGGTAGTATTATTGAGTTGATATTTATTTCCGTTGCTTTTGAATTGTAATCTCTTTATATGACTTGGAATTGAATAGAAATTTTGGGCCTATTGGTTGTGTTACAAGGTTCAAAATTTAAGTTTGAAATGAGTTGATATCTCAGCTTTGGGTTACTCAGAGTAGGGTGTCACATCTATCTCATAAGATAATTCAAAAATATCTATAATCATATTTTTATCTCAGTAAATAAGTTTGTAGTTTAAAAAATATTTTAGAAACATCATATTAAGTACTCTTATCATAAAATTCTATCTTATAAATTTAATTTATCACATGATTAGTAGATAAATATTTTATGTATTTTATACATAAATTTTATTATTCTACAATAATTCTTTTATACATTTTATTTCTACATTATTCATAGTAAAATTCTATATTTTTAATTGAAGGGCTTCTTTCCCCAATCAACATAATATAATCACGTTTCTTTTTTCTTTTCAATTAATTTAAAGTTCCTTTCATAGGGAATTTTTAATATTTTTTTGATGCACATCTTTATACTGTTTTTGTTTTGTTTTTATTCTAAATTAATTAGATACTTTTCTAATATATTTAAATATTTTATCAATATTATTGCTTTGTTATTTCCTCAATATTTATTTAAAATTAAAGTTCTTATGGCCAACTTAGTATTGTAGAATTTATATTACTTAAAAGTATCATCATACAATATTTTTTTATTTCAATTAATTATATCTTATATATTTATTTTCAATACTATTTTCAAATATTTTTGTTCGTTCATATAAGAAATTATCTTTGATATTGAATTTTTATTTTTACTATTGTTTTAGTTGCAACTCTGATCGATTTATCTAGATAAAAAAATTATATATACTTCATATTGGAATAATGTATCTCGAATAATGTGATTTTATGAAATATTTAAAAATAATATAATTTTATTAAGTTGTTGAAATTATTTCAATTTTCTGATCAAATGAATGAAGAAATACTTTATATTTTTCTATAAAAAATATTCACTAAGTTTATTAGCACTTGATTTACCCATTTCTAATTATGTGTATATAAGAAAGAATTCTTTTTTAATTTTTTTTCTATATAATATCCTGTGCTTTGGTAAGTTTATTTTGATTGGTTGAATCTTTACTTATTTATAAATACCTTTACGCAATTGATATATTTTATATTTAGTAATTTATATTCACTTTGACAATATTAACTATGAAAAATGAAAGGATATACGAAGTAATGAAATTATCTAATAAATATTAACTTATTTTTTATTTAAAGAGTGAGATTTTTTCCTTTTTAATTTACTTATACATTTTTATCTAGAAAAACTTAAAATTTATCTCAAAAAAGTAGTTGGTAACTAAGTTATTCAAAATGACAACCAATTTATCATATTTAGTAATTTTTTTTATATTTATATAGATACAATACATTATTTTAAGTTGAAGTAATACAATATTTAATTATTTCTAATCAAAATTAATTAATAAATAAAAATTATTCAATCATTTGATCAAATAAATTATTTTTATTTATTAATTCAATAATTATTTTCTAGACAACTTCGAAAGTAAAATTCAAATACTTAACAATCATAATTATTTCTTAACATCGTGACTTATTTAAAAAAAATTATAACTTTTTATTGCTTATGAAAGTGATAAACAAATATTTAAGTAAAATATCAAATCATTACTTCTTTATTAAAGAGTTAGAAGTTTGAGAAATAAATAATTATAAATCAATTGATATGCAAGTCCTCAATTTATCAACTTCTTTAAAATTCAATTATTTTTACAATAATATTTTTAGATAAAATTATATATGGAATGTAACAAATAATTTTATTGAAAATTTTATTTCAAATATAAACAATTACTTCTTACAATAACTATAAACTCCGAACTTTATTTTTATATTATTAATTTAAATCATTTTAATTTTCTAGAAATATAATAATCGGAAACTAATTTTCAATTATTTAAAATAAATTCTTTTATATGGGACATATATATTGTTGGCACATTTGAAAATTTTCCAAAGTTCGGTAAATGATCACTTAAATAAATTTTTCTTATCAAAGTTATATGGAATATTTAGAGATATTTTAGCTTATAAAATTGTATATTACAAACTATTTATTGAATTAGTTATCAAATAATTAATAACCTAATGTAAGCTATTTTCATAGATAAAGTATAAAGATATTATATATTTACTCTAATAAAAAATATGTAACATTTAAATTCTCAAATTTCATGAAAACTATTACTATAACTTCCACATTATTAAGAATCATACAAAAAGCTTTACATTACATTAAAAAAAAAATATTATTTTCTTATTTATCATATCAAAAAAAATATATATATATATATAGATCTAATTTAAAAAGCGTATTTAGTAAAATGTTCTACATTATTTTATTTTCTTTAAATAATATACTTTTTTAAATTTTATCATTTTATAAATTTTTGTATAATTTACAAACTTAGAGTGAGTAATTCTTGGTATTCTACAACTTATTTAAATATAAATTATCTCCAAATATATATTTTTAATTAAAATGTTCATATTATTTTATTTAATTAGTAATCGCTAAAAATAATTAGAATTCATGTTTTAATCACATGAAGTAAAATAAATATTATTATAAAATAAATTATTCAATCATATAATTATTTTCGGTGCATCACACCAGGCATATGCTAGTACTATTATATAGCACAATTTTTTGCTTATCCAATTGTGTAATTTTGGTCACATGAAGTAAAATAAATATTGTTATAAAATAAATTATTCAATCATATAATTATTTTCGGTGCATCACACCAGGCATATGCTAGTACTATTATATAGCACAATTTTTTGCTTATCCAATTGTGTAATTTTGGTCACATGTCAATTTCTTAGAATTTTGAGTATTTTAATTCAATTAAAATATTTTCTTTACTTGTTGATTATTATCTCTAACCGATATGATTGTATCTTATCTATAATTTTTTTTCATCCAAAATCCAAAATATATTTGATAATATTTCATAATCTTTATTAAAGAGCTAGAAGTTAGAGAAATGGATAATTATAAATTAACTGATATGTAAGAGCTCAATTTATCAAAATCTTTAAAATTTAATTATTTATACAATAATATTTTTAGATGTGTAAAATATTTTTAGATAAACTATGTCTATAGTATATAACAAATAATTTAATTTGAAGAATATTCCAAATATAAAAAATTACTTTCTACCACAACTATAAATTCTAAACTTTATTTTTACATAATTAATTAATTTAAATAATTTTAATTTTTAGCAATATCATAATAGAGAACTCATTTTCAATTATTTGAATTAAGTTCTCTTATATTAGACATATATAAATATAGTGGACATAATTGAAAATTTTCAAAAGCTTGATAAATGACTACTTAACTAGCAAATAATAACAATTTTATATTTCATATGGGATAGCCCAACAGGGCCCAGCCCGATAACACTTGACCAGAGCGAAAGCTGGCTTGTAGCGGCTCAATTAGCAATAGGGCCAACTTATCATGGGCCAGACAAACACACTACAAAAAATAAACATATACGTGGGGATTATTATGAACCCCCGCTAATCATCTTATTTTGTGGGGGTTTTTAAATCCCCCCTAATTAATAATAGACCCCCTATGGAATAACTTCAATTATTAGAAGGGGTCGTTACGGGGGTTGCTCAAAAACCCCCGCTATGATTTAGTAGGACATGTAACTGCGGCGGTTTCTTGAACCCCCACTGAAGGAATTAACGGGGGTTAAATTTAATTCTTTTGTAGTGACGATCGACCAGCATTCGACCTCACGATCCTTATCTATCATGGCGAATATCAATGCTCCCTGGTCGAACAGGCTATGGTGGATCATCTTCAGAATGTCGCCTTCATCATTCGACCAAGATGGTTCAGTTATAGCAGTGTTACATCTTGTTGACCAAAATCTGAGGAGATATCGATCGAGGAGGTCGAGGAGAGGCGACAACCTCTCAGCCGTATGCGGTGGCCTGCCAGGAGACGTGCCTCCGCATTAATGTCGCATGCCACTATTCATACCACCTTTTCCAGCCACGTTGGGCCAGCACACACCTCTAATGTACCACCTTGTCCTAAGCAGCACCACCTAGAATAGTACACAAATTAGAGATGGCTCAAAGGACCTCAAGTGAGGACAAAACCTTTCTTGCCTAGTAAGGGCACCATTGATATATGAACCCCACTGCGAAGGCTATAAATACCCCATTACCAGCATTCAGCAAGGTATGCCATTGATCACTCTAAAGCCCTCACTCTACTACTTCATTTTCTAGTCGATATACTGATTTGAGCATTGGAGTGCCTTAGTCGAGGGCATTTCAGCTAGCTTGATATTTGCTATTGATCGCAGGACTCGACCCCGTGACATCTAAAGCACTCTCCTCGATCTTCACATTCCCTCATCATTTGGCACTGTCTATAGGAAACTTGAGTCCGCGATCGATAAAAATGGTGAACCCTGGGCGAGCCATATCTAAAAGGAATGAGAGAAGAAGATCCCCAACTCCTTCTCCTCGACCCCAAAAAGAATTCAATGTGGTGGGACCCAGTGCCTAGCCGGAACAAGTAGTCACCTTAACCATGCTTCAATTCATGCAGCTCATAAGCGAGTGCTCAACTATCAGTTGTCTTCAATCGACACAACACTCAGCCTGGGCCAGCTGCTATAGCTACTCCCCAACATACTCAGCATGAAGAGAGGCCCCCTAGAGAAGAGAGGGGTCGACCAGAGGCCAGGCGACCACCTATCCAAGAAGAAGATAGTCCTGGGAGATTCCCAAGGGAAAAATCCTGGTAAAACCCTTATGAAGAAGTTACAAACTTCATCAACCATGGCGTTTGACCCCTTTGAGCCCTGCAGTGCGAGAGGGTCGAGCACGTGAGATAATAGATGAACAGGAACTTAACTCAGGCTGATCGGGAAGAATGGGAGGAAGTCTCCTATCAAGTACAACAATTGAATCGACGACTCAAAGAAATTTCGAAGAGGAACTCTAACAGGAACCCCTATTATGATGGCCCTTACTGTTCTTAGTATGAGAGGGAATCACCATTCATACAAGAGATCATCGACGAGCAAATCGTTGTTGAAGCTAAAGTTCCAACAGGATTGCCCAGATACGATGCCTAGACATACCTGAACGAGCACGCACTACAGTTTGAGCACATGATGCAATTACACGAGCACAACAAGTACATTCATGAAAAGATGCTGGTGAACAAACTCCAAGGAATCGCTCTCGATTGGTTTGTGAAGCTGGAACCGGTGTCGATCTACTCATACAATCAGTTTTACGACAAGGTCTTACACAAATTTACTAGTTAGAGGAAGGCGAAGCTCTCTTTTACCCACTTGCACACTGTTAAATAAAATGATGGGGAGTCCCTTCATGATTTCTTCACCATGTTTAGCACCGAGGTCTTAAAAATTGATAGCCCACGGATCGAGTTTCTGATCGATGTGCTATTTTTGGGCCTTCTCCATAAGGAATGTGCCAACACTTTGGTCAGGGAGCGACCCAGGTCGATAGAAGTGCTGCTAGACCTCGCTGAGAGGTACGTGACTTAGGACAATATGAACAAGCTCAAGTATGGTAATCCTAAGACTGACAAGAAAAAGCTTAAAGAGAAAGATAACCGTCAACATAAGGACGGACATTGATCTTCGATCAAATGTTTCCACAACTACACTCCACTTAATGCGGTAAGAAATGAGGTCCTATTCGCCATCCAACACTACAACCTTCTCAAAAAACCCAGGAAAATAACAAAGACGGAAGCCATGAAGAGGTCCAAAAAATATTATCATTTTCATCAGCAAAAGGGCCATGACACGGAGGACTATTTCAACCTCCACGATGAGATCGAAAGGCTAATCTGATAGGGCGATCTAAAAAAATTTATCGATGAGCTAGCAAAACAATAAGCAAGCATAATTGACCAGACTTCCCATAGAGAAAGATCAGTTAACCCGAGGAAGGAAGGTAAAGGAAAGAGACATGCCTATGATCCCCACCCACCAATCAGGGGAGTAATCAGCACCATTGTAGGAGGCTCGATTGGGGGAGGGGGTTCGAAGTTAGCTAGAAGGCAGCACCAACAAAAACTAAAGTCGACTAAATCCTCCTCGATTGAAATAGTCTTCCAGCTATCAACCAGCGCGAAGCCAATTTCCTTCTCTGACGCTGACATCTTCCACATCAAAACTCAAGGGGCCGACAACAAGCTAGATTTCCCCCTAGTGGTATCTGTTGAAATTGCAAACTTTGAGGTTATGAAGGTGTTAGTCGATAATGAGAGCTCAGTAAACATCATTTTTCTATCCACCTTGAAGAGAATGAACACGGACAAGTTAAAATTGGAGCCTATCCATACCTCACTGGTTAGATTTCGGGGGTCAAAGATCATCCCTGAAGGATCCATAAATCAATCCACATCATTTGGGGAGGTTCCTCTAAAAGCAAGTGAGGCACTAGGATCAAATTATAAAAAATTCAAAAGTTAAATAAACTAGTGCTTATATGCTAACTAGGATCAAATCATGCCTCCAGATTTAGATAGACTTTTACCTTGAAATGCTAATATCCAAGGAGAAAGTGGTGAACCTTTCACCAACCCAGAATCTGCCAAAAACCACGCAGCAGGAATTGAGAAATTTTAAACCTCGTTAAAACTCCTCCAAAATTCACAAAACAAATACTGCAACCTCTAAACACGTTTTAGGAATCAAAATAAAAAATCTTTCTGGATCTCCCTAGAAAATTTTTCCAAATCAGTGCTCTGCTCAAGTGGATCTCCAAACCGTAGCAAACTAACTTGTTTGCCTCTATTGATATGATCAACACATCAATAAAACTTCCAAAATCTGCTCACTATAAGCTAGAATAAGAGAGGATAATGATAATGGTGGAGGCCGATTTGAGGTAGCGAAGAAGAAGAAGAGAGCAATGCTTTCGACACATGAATGCAATGCTTGCAAGGTGTTTTGATGGGAATTGCAAAAGAATCTAATTCTTTCACACTTCCAAAAATGACCTATCCTCACACCCACTATATCTATGTATAGGGTGAGGTTGTGTGATGCCAAGTTGGCAACACACCTTACTCAAGGTGGGCGGCCAACTTGCATTACCAAGGTGGCAAATGCAAATTCAAATTTGAATTTCATGTGCATCTTAATTACATTTGAAATCTAATTTCAAGCTAATTAAGATGTTAATTCAAATGAAAATTTCATTTGAATTTTCCCTCCGAAATGTATTCTTCTTATTAATTAAATTAAATACTTTAATTTAATTGATTAACATTTGACTTAAGTCAAACAAGCTTAACTCTTAAACTTAATTTTGTTAACTTAACTCTTTGACTTAACCAATTGATGGTCACTTTGGCACCAAATAATTAAATCCTTAATTAATGGTCTAATTTAGCCATTTAAATTAATTAATAATACTTAAATTAATCAAGCCAAAATTAACCTTTAAATTGGATACCTTAAAAATCGGTCCACTAGGAGAAATTCTCTAACTCTTAGAAAATTGCTCCATCAACTAGGAAGCTAATTAACTTTTATGTGTGGCCCCATGGATTTTACCATTCATTGGACATGGGCTCACAACTCCTTGTGACTTTTGAATATCATATATTTATTTTAGTTTAAAACACTTTAAAACTAATCGACTCAATTCAATTAATTTCATTAATTGAAGATTACCCAATCTCCATGGTCAATGTTCAACTTCAAGCCTATGGAGCCCAACTAATTCACCAAAATGAATGTTTTGGAGAACCATTATAGCTTTATGCTTACCATGCAAATATGGTCCTTCCATCTCCTATCTCCTGAAAGAAGCCTAGGGTAAGATATTTGTCGGCTCTCTAATAGCCTCGATTCTATGTCTCTATTCTAAATGTTCGATTCTCTTGTGTGACCTCATCTTTGGAAAATTCCTTTTCCAAATTATCACACCACCTTGCGCAAGGATTTCTTACAATCGATCATTATAGAATACATAGGAGATGCACTTGCCCTTTACAAAAGCGAAGAGCTGAATTCCATCTTGGATCTCACAAACCTCCATGCCAAGTGGCTCATACCCAACCTCGACCCAAAAGACTCGCTAAGTGATTAAAGAAGAGTCAAAGCATGAGGACCAGACACAAGGTTACCATCCTCAGGTTAGAGGACTAATAATATGCACTAGCATGAGTTGGAGAATTTGCCACTACCGACTTGATACTATAGCTACCTAGTGGATTCGCTGATGGGCCTTCAGTGCCTTGTTCTCTAACAAGCACCTACTAACATTTACCCATATCTCATATGGTTGCTCATGGAATGGAACAATATCCAACTTTTGGATTTATGCATTGTTAGTGCAAGTCTATCCGGATCTTAGATGCCCCGTCTCGTAAGATCCTATGACTTGGAAGATTTAAGATAATGACCGTGTGAGACTTATTCCATGGTCATCAAACCAAGTCCCGCTGTCAAGAGTGATCCAAAAGTTTCATCCAAATGCAAGTGAAGTAATAAAGAGCATAAGATAAAGATGGCCATATAATCAATATCGTTTTTACAAGGAAATAGGTTTTACAAGGCCAATATAAATTAGCTTGCTGGGCAATATTCCAACAATCTCCCACTTGCCCTAAAGCCAAAACCCCATGGCCTTGAGACCCAGCTTGTTATGATGTTCTTCAAAGACCTTTTGTGTTCGGGCTGTTGTCAATGGATCTGCTATATTTTCTTCCGAGGTAATTCTCTCCACTTAGATGTCACCTCTATCAATGATCTCTCGGATCAAATGATATCACCTTAAAATGTGCTCGAATTTCTAATGAGATCTTGGCTCTTTGGCCTGTGCCAAGTTGTGACAATAGACAACCACTGACTCAATAATGCTAGGCACTACATTCAACTCTTGAATAAAGTTTTTCATCCAAACACCTTCCTTTGTAGCTTCCAAAGCCGTAATATATCCTGCCTCCATGGTAGAATCGATTGTGGTGTCTTGTTTAGAACTCTTCCAATTCACCGTGCCGCCATTGAAGCAAAACATAATTCTAGAGGTAGATTTTAGATCATCTACATCAGATTGGAAACTTAAATCAGAAAATCCCTCTGGTTTCAATTCTCCATTGCCGTATACCAAAAGCAAGTCCTTAGTCCTTCTCAAGTACTTAAGGATTGCTTTAATAGCTATCCAGTAACTCTCACTGGGATTGGATTGGAACCTACTCGTAACACTTAGCGAGTGTGCCGCATTCGATCTTGTACATTAAACTGCATACATTATGCTACCAATAGCGGAGGCATAAGGAAAGTAGGATATTCTTCGTTTCTCTTCCTCTATCTTGGGGGCCATAGACTTGGAGAGACGAATGCCATGTCCCATGGGAAGAAATCCCTTTTTGGATTTTTCCATACTTAACCTCCTTAGTATCTTGTTAATGTACGGGGTTTAGGTAGCCTCGGCATCCTCTTAGATCGATCTCTACAGATACGTATTCCTAATACGTACGATGATTTTTTCAAATCCTTTATAGAGAATTGTGTAGATAACCACGTTTTAGTACACTCTAACATTCCTACCTCATTCCCAATGAGAAGGATATGATCGACATAAAGCATAATAAACTATACATTAGTCCCACTAGCCTTTTTATAAACACATGGTTCATATAAATTTTTGACAAATCCAAACGATTTGACCATTTTGTCAAAATGTATGTTCCAACTTTGGGATGTTTGTTTGAGTCCATAAATGGATCTCTGGACTTTGCAAACTTTTTGCTCACTCCCCTTGGATGTAAAACCTTGTGGTTGCTCCATATAGATTTCTTTTTCAATGTCTCCATTGAGGAAAGCAGTTTTAACATCCATTTGCCATATCTCATGGTCATAATATGCAGCTAGAGCAAGTAGGATCCGAATGGACTTAAGCATTACGACCAGTGAAAAGATTTTCTTGAAATCAATACCGGGTCTTTGAGTGTAGCCCTTTGCCACTAGTCGTGCCTTAAAAGTCACCACTTCTCCATCTACTCTAAGCTTTCGCTTATAGATCCCCCTGCAACCAATGGGAACTATTCCCTTTGGTAGATCTACCAAAGTCCATACTTTGTTTGAGTACATAGAGTCCATTTTGGATCTCATGGCTTCAAGCCAACATCCGAATCTATGTCCAACATAGCTTCCTCATAAGTCTTCGGATCACTATCTGATTGGCCTGTTTCATGAAGGAATTCGAACCTTTTGGGTTGCTTTTTGATTCGGTCCAACCTTCTTAGAGGTTGTGTGTGAGACTCTTATTGCTCATTTGTTTCCACCGCTTGTGGGATTTCTTGATCATCTTGAACTTCATGAAGTTCACGACAATGCCATTTCTATTTAATAGAAATTTCTTTTCCAAAAAGTGGGTGTTCCTTGAAACAAACACCATTTGTTCCTAGGGATCATAGAAGTAGTAACTCATAGACTTTCTAGGGTATCCCACAAACTTGCACAAGGTGGATCTATTATCTAACTTATCTCTTACTATCCGTCTCACGTAGGCGAGAGATCCCCATACCTTGAGATATTGGTAAGAGGGTGCTTTACCATGCCATGTCTCATATGGTGTGTTAGGTACTGACTACATTTAGTAGCTTCATTGCCGTGACTAATAGGGATGTAAACGGATATTAAACGGATCGAATACACTATTTTCATATTCATATCCATTTAACTTTTTGAATATTCGGATACAGATACGAATTTGACGGATATTTAAAAATGATATCCAAATTCGTATCCATCGAATATCGATCGAATTTTGATATATCCGTATTCGATTATAATTGTTCAAATGCATTCATATCTTATTAAACTTATTCGTGTTCAAATTATTATTTTATATTTATATTCAATGATAATTATTTAGATATTCATTTACGATTATCCAATTATGTAAATCTATGAACCTGTAACAAATACATATTTTAATTAATAGAATGAACTATATAATTTCATTAAAACGAAAGCAATCAAACAAATAGAATAATATCTAATAAATAATTGACCTTATAATTGATTATTAGTACTTATTAATAATAACAATAATGGCATTTAAGTATATTAATTATAAAGTCAACCAATAATAATTATGTTAGTTAACTTTATTCTTTAATCTTTTTTCTCTATATTACAATAATTTTTTAAATTTATTATTTTTTCTTCCCAATTCTTCAATTATAATTTATATATATATAGATTATGAGATTTTTATTGAAAAATATATATAATATATTATTTAATAAATATATATTTGGATGGAATATTAAACAGATCGGATACACATTTACCATATCCTTATCCATTTATAATCGGATATCTACTAATCGAATATAGATAATATCCGCTTTAAATGGATGCAGATAAATTTTGTGTAGATAAATACAAATGTGACCGGTAAACGAATTTTCGAATATCCATTTACAGCCCTATTGACTAAGGTGTATCCCTAGAAGGATATGGGTACATTGAAAAAGCTCATCATGGACTGTACCATGTCTAATAAGGTGCGGTTTCTCCTCTCGGCTACTCCATTATGTTGGGGTGTGCTGCGTGAAGTCCATTGAGAGAGAATCCCATTCTCTTTTACATAATCCAAGAATTTGGTGCTTATGTATTCCCCCCTCGATTCAATCGAAGAGCTTTAATATTTAGCCTCAATTTCTTTTCCACTTCATTCTTATGCTCTTTGAATTTTTCAAAGGCTTTGAACTTGTTCTTCATAAGAAACATGTGTCCGTACCGACCATAATGATCGGTGAAAGTGATGAAGTAGGAATAGCCTCCTCTCACACTAACCCTTAGTGGACCCCATATTATCCGTATGGATCAAATCCAAAAGAGTTGTGGAGTGCTCCATTTTTCCTACAAAAGGAGCTTTGGTCATTTTTCCTTTTAAACAAGATTCACAAGTAGGAAGATCCTCAATGCTACTAACATTTAGTGCTTTGAGGGCTTCTAACTTGTTCATCCTATTTTTAGAAATATGTCCAAATCTTGCATGCCATAATATGGCATCTTCTTGGTTATCTAACTTTCTTTTACTTGATTGAATGTGTATTATTGAAGGTTGAGAATCAAGTATGTACAATCCGTTCATCAATGCACCTTGTGCAATTAAAGAACCTTTTTTAATGCTTTCAACATCCCATTTGACATAGAAAAATCAAATCCTTCATTATCAAGAACGAGAATTGAAATAATGTTCTTAACAAGATGGGGTACATAATAAATGGGATCAAGTACAATGCAAGCATTCCTCAAGTCCAACTTGATAATGCCTTGGAAAGTGGCCGCAACTCTTGCTCCATTTCCTAAGCGGAGGATTATATCCCATTCACGTAGACTCTTTCTTCTTTCCATCCCCTGTAATGATTACAAAGGTGAGAATCACATGCGATATCAAATACCCATATGGAAGAATTAGTCGTCATGTGTACTTCAATCAAGTAAATACCCTTCTCAAAGGTTGCAAGGTAAGCTTTGCAATTTCTCTTCCAATGCCCCTTTTTGCCATAATGGGAACAACTAGCTTTGGTTTTAGCCTTCTTCTTAACCCTCCTAGAACTCTTCTCGAGTTGCTTCCCTTTTGAGGAAAAACTTTTCTTCTTCTTACCCCCCTTTCTAAGCCCCTAGGGCCTTTTGACTTGGAGGAGGATGCAAGCATAAGAGGCTTCTTCTTCTTCATAGTTGCCTCCGTGGTCACAGGCATATTGATCAATTTATTAATCGTAACTTCTTGCTTGGACATATTGAAGTTCATAATGAATTAATCATACGATGGTGGCAATGATTGTAGGATCAAATCCACATAAAGGTTGTTGTTCACAACCACATCTAATTGTCCAAGCTTCTCAACGAGCCTTATCATCTTGAGGCCGTGATCATAGACATTGGACCATTCACTCATCCTTATCCTAAAGAGCTCCTTGGACAAAGCGAACCCTTCATGCCTACTTTGTACACCATACAACTCTTGTAAGTGTACATAGATCTCTCGAGCATGTTTCATGTGCTCATGAGTCTTTTGGAGCTCGTTGGACATGGAGTCCATCATGACACATCTAACTTGTAGATCATCATCTATAAATTTCATGAACATTTCACGTTGTTAGTCAGTGGCGTCATCACCAAGTGTATCCATGGGACTTTGATGAAGGACTTAAGTCCGCTTTTTAGAGTCCAGAATTATTTTAAGGTTTCTCAACCAGCCTTGGAAGTTAGGCCAAGTGAGTTTATTGGTTTCCAAAATTAATGTGAGTGGATTCTTAACCATTTTGTTTGAAGATATCGAAAATCTACAAGAGGCAAAAAAAGAGTATAAGCATTTGATTGAATTTGATATTAAAACATGTTTATGGTCTTTCAAGCATGTTTTCTTCCTACTATTTTATCAAATTCTTCACCTCCTAGAAGAAATCAAAAAATCATATTTCCTAGTGAGAATCAAGATCCCAAGGACTTGCAAGTAGACCTTCGTGTATGAGTGCCATCTGCAAGCAATCAAAGGGTAAGCAACTTTTGTTAATTGCATCTCATGCAACTCTCGATATATTTTACCTCACTTTTCACATAGACCCATGTGTACATGTGCCATCAATGGTACTAAGCGTAAAGTCGTGACTACCAATCAATTTTTGACTCAAGATGGGCACCATATCATCCCTCGTGTACGAGTGCCAATGTGTGGGTGTTCCTAAGTTAAAGTGCATCTTCTGCTAAGTGCATGCTCATAGCTTTCCTCCTAAGTGTGACCTTCGTGTATGAGTGTCATCACACAAAATCGATAGCATCGTCACAACATACACTATTGGTAGACGGCTTGGATTAATTAAAACTCTTTTAATTTGTATCCATTTTGACTTAATATTTGAAAGGCACTTAAACATTCTAAGTTGAGGATTTTGCTTGCAAAGATCTCATCATTTTATCTTCTTATTTAGATTTTCTATATCCTAAACATGCATCTCATATATCAATAGGATATGGAAAGTGCAAATAAGTCATCTAACATGCTCCTAAGGTGGGATGGCCATAAGCCTAACCAAATGGTGCATTTAGAGCCATAGATGCGCCACCTAGTTGATTTTAGGTGGGTTGATTAAATCTAGCTATTACATGATTGTATCCCATACATTCTTAGGTCTTCAAAAGTCTTCACACCTCCATGGTCTCCTTTGCTCCATGTAACTTTTAGATAAGAAAGAAATCCTCACTCCTAGTGATTCTACTCTCATAATATTTACAAGGTAGAAATTAAGAGACTTGCAAGTCCCAATTTAATACAACCCATTTCAACAACTTGAAATAAATAAAATCGATCTTAAAGGTTCATGATCATCCCCATTCATTCATCATCCATTCAACAATTAAATGAACAATAAACAAATCTAGAATTAACAATTAATTCCATCAATTAAATGCTAATCAAATTAACAAATAATTGGTGATGCATAACACTTATGCAACATTTGGAGATTAAATTTAACAAGTTTTAAGGAGCTTAAAAATGTCAAACATTTTATTGAACACTTGCACAACACTTGTGCATCTTCTATGTGTGATGCAAAATTATTTTGAGCATTAAATGAGACACAAAAATTAAGCTAAAACTCATCCTTGGCAAACAGTGCCACTGTTGCACAGGCTGGCTACACTGCCTGGGAGCGTGTGCACACGCTACCTGGCCAGTGCTCGGCCATGTGCGGTAGGCTGCATGGTTTCGCTTAAGGACCGAGTTACCTAATTTTCAGCTCAACTTTTATGCACCAAAAATTTTAAGAGACCTCCTAAATATGCCATCACACATTTTAGATAGAATTTCCAAATTCAAAACAACTTTTAAAAGTGGAAATTCAAGTGTTCATTCAAACTTCAAAAAACTAGTTTAAGTAAGAATCACATTCTTCAAAAATCTCCAACAAAACTCCACTCAAATTGGATCCAAAAATGACAAAAATACATTAAGGTCAGATTTAACATGCTATATCATTATATAACATCAATAAATGCTAAATCAACATTTAACATTAAAAGCTATGAATTAAAATATACTAAGCATATGAATTAACACTAAAAACACATATTAGCGTACTTTCAATTCACCAATCAAGAAGCCACACACAACATCATCCAAACACTCCAATCCATCATATAAATTGAGAATTGGGTTATTTTGATCAATCCATCTCATGCATCAATTATCAACAAAAATTCCAAATCTAAGCATGATTTAAGCTCCAATACCACTTGAAAGCAAGTAGGGCACTAGAATTCATTTATAAAAACATCAAAAGCTAAATAAATTAGTGCTTACATGCTAACTAGGATAAATCATGCCCAGAATCCAGATTTAGATAGAGTATTATCTTGAAATTCTAATATCCAAGGAGAAAATGGTGAACCTTTCACCAATCCAGAATTTGCCAGAAACCGTGTAGCAGGAATGGAACGATATTTAACCTCATTAAAACTCCTCCAAAATTCACAAAAAAAAAAATTGCAACCTCTCAATACCTTGGAGTAAACATAGTTAAAAATTTGGATGAAATCTTTCTGGATCTCCCTAGAAAAATTCACCAAATCAGTGCTATGCTTAAGTGGATCTCCAAACCGTAGCAAACTAACTTGTTTGTCTCTATTGATATGATCCATATACCAATAAAACTTCCAAAATCTCTTCACTATAAGCTGGAATAAGAGAAGAGAATGATAATGGTAGAGGTCGATTTAAGGTAGGGAAGAGGAAAAAAAGAGTAAAGCTTTCAACACATGAATGCAATGCTTGCGAGGTGTTTTGGAGGGAATTGCAAAAGAATCTAATTCTTTCACACTTTCAGCAATCACCTATCCTCACACCTACTATATCTATATATAGGGTGAGGTTGGTGTGATGCCAAGTTTGCATCACACCTTCCTCAAGGTGGGCGGCCAACTTGCATTGCCAAGGTGGCAAATGCAAATTCAAATCCAATTTGAATTTCATGTAATTACATTTGAAATCTAATTTCAAGCTAATTAAGATGCTAATTCAAATGAAAATTTCATTTGAATTTTTTCTCCAAAATGTATTCTTCCCATTAATTAAATTAAACACTTTAATTTAATTAATTAACTTTTAAGTCAAACAAGCTTAACTCTTATTCTTAATTTTGTTAACTTAACTCTTTAGGTTAACTTGACCAATTGATGGTCACTTTGGCACCAAATAATTAAATCCTTAATCAATGGTCTAATTTAACCATTTAAATTAATTGATTAATTTGACACTTAAATTAATCAAACCAAAATTAACCTTTAAATTGGATACCTCAAAAATTGGTCCACTAGGAGAAATTTCTCTAACTCTTAGAAAATTGCTCCATCAACTAGGAAGCTAATTGGATTTTATGTGTGGCCCAATGGGTTCTACCATTCATTGGGCATGGGCTTACAACTCCTTGTGACTTTTGAATATCATATATTCATTTTAGTTTAAAATACTTTTGAACTAATCAACTCAATTCTATTAATCTCATTGATTGAAGAATGCCTGATCTCCATGGTTGAAGTCCAACCTCAAGCCCATGGAGCCCAACTAATTGGCCGAAATGAATGTTTTGGAGAACTGTTATTGCTCTACACTTACCATGCAAATACGGTCCTTCCGTCTTCTATCTCTCGAAAGAGGCCTAAGGCAAGATATTGTCGGCTCCCTAATAGCCTCGATACTATGTCTCTATTCCCAATATCTGATTTCTTGTGTGACCTCATCTTTGGAAAAATTATTTTCCAAATAGTCACAACACCTTGCGCAAGAATTTCTTGCAATTGATCATTATAGAATACATAGGAGATGCACTTGCCTTTTACAAAGGAGAGGAGCCAAATTTCATCTTGGATCTCAGGTCAGAGGACTAATAATATGCATTAGCATGAGTTGGAGAATTTGCCACTACCGACTTGCTACATAGCTATCTAGTGGATTTTCCGATGGGCCTTCAGTTCCTTGTTCCTTAACAAGCACCTACTAACATTTACCCATATCTCATATGGTTGCTCATGGAGTGTAGAAATATCCAACTTTTAGATTTATGCATCATTAGTACAAGTCTATCCAGATCTTAGATGCCCCGTCTTGTAAAATCCTATGACTTGGAAGATTTAAGATCACGATAGTGTGAGAATTATTCCATGGTCATCAAACCAAGTCCCACAGTCACAAGTGATTGAAGGGCTATATCTCAATACAAGTGAAGTAATAAAGAGCATAAGATAAGATGGCCATATAATGAATATCATTCAATCAAGATTATTTTTACAAGAAAATAGCTTTTACAATGCGAGTTTAAGATAATAGAGCTGGAGCCAGGAAACCCCGACAAGACCACCAAAATTGGAACTGATATGGGCAGCAACATGGAATGCCTTAAGGTTGATTTCCTCAAGAAAAATGTTGATGTTTTTGCTTGGAAGGCTTCCGACCTCCAAGAAATTGACCTTAATGTCATCGTTCACTACCTGAACGTGGACCCTTCCTTCAAACTAGTGAAGCAAAAAACAAGAACCTTCATAGTTTAACGATGCCAAATCATCGAGGAGGAGGTCAACAAACATTTAGAGGCAGAATACATTGTAGAGATTCAATATCCAAGTTGGCTTTATAATATAATCCTTGTCCACAAGAATAAGGAAAAGTGGTGAATGTGTAACGATTTCATTAATTTGAATAAAGCTTACCCTAAAGATCCTTTGCTAAGTATGATGGATGCATTTCAAGGTTATTACAAAATTTTCATGGCACTTGAAGATAGGGATAAAACCTCATTCGTCATCCCTAATGGGGTATATTGTTTTCTGGTCATGCATTTTGGGCTAAAAAATGCAGGGGCAACTTACCAAAGGCTCGTAAACTTCATATTCAAAAATGAGATCGAGAAAACCATGGAGGTTAACGTAGACGACATGATCGTCAAAACAGAAAAAGCAAAAAATCATCTAACTAACCTCAATCATACATTCTTAATACTAAGAGCATTTAGAATGAAGCTCAACTCTAACAAGTGCACGTTCGGAATGAGAAAAGACAAGTTCTTGGGTTACATGGTCAGCCAGAGAGGTATCGAAGCAAATCCATAAAAAATCCAGGTAATTTTGGTCATTACGCCTCCTCGAACAATCAGAGACATTCAGCATCTGGTCGGTAGGATCATCACGTTAGGAAAGTTCATTGCTCGATTAGTCGACAAGAGCTTACCGTTCTTCAAGATCCTAAGGAATGCAAGGAAATCAAGTTTCCAGTAGACCAAACAGTGCAACTAGGCCTTGTTCAAATTGAAACATTACCTCTCGTCACACTAATATTGGCCGAACTTGACGTTGGAGAAGTTTTACACATCTATTTAGCAGTCTCATTGGCATCTATCAGTTCAGTTTTTGTTTTGACTAGAAAAGGAACCAATTAACTTGTCTACTACAATAGCAAAGTACTGCAAGGCCCCTAGTAAATGTACCTAGCATGCTCCTGGGGTGGGATGACCATGAGCCTAACCAAGTGGTGCACTTACAGTCACAAGTGCATCACTTAGTTGATTTTAAGTAGATTGATTAAATCTAGCTACTACATGAGTGTATCCCATAAATTCATGGGTCATCAAAAGTCTCCATGCCTCTGATGATCTCCTTACTCCTTGTAACATTTACAAGAGAAAGAAATCATCCTTTTCTTGCTTGCGAATATCTCATCATTTTTATCTTATTATTTAGGATTTCTATATCCTAACCATAAATCTCATACATCAATAGGATATGGAAAGCATAAATAAGTACATGTGCCTAGCATGCTCCGAGGGTAGGATAACCAAGCAGTACACTTAAAGCCGTAGGTGCACCACCTAGTTGATTTTAAGTGGGTTGATTAAATTTAGCTATTACATGATTATATCTACATACATTCATGGGTCTTGATGCTATTGGAATAAAGCCCAACAAGAAAATTAGGTTGGCCTTGTAAAATCTATTTCCTTGTAAAATAATTTTGATTGAATGATATTCTTTATATGGCCATGTTCATCTTATGTTCTTTAGTGCTTCACTTGCATTTGGATGAAGCCCTTAGATCACACATAACTATAGGACTTGGTTAGTTCACCAGGTGGTGATCATGGAATATATCTTAAATGGTCGTGATCTTAAATCTTCCAAGTCATAGGATCTTGTGGGACGGGGCATCCAAGATTCAAATAGACTTGCACTAATGATGCATAAATCCAAGAGTTGGATATTGCTCTATTTCATGTGCAATATGTATGAGATATGGGTGTATATTAGTAGGTGTTTGTTAAAGAATAAGGTACAGAAGACATCCGAAGAATCAACTAGATAGCCGAAGTGGCAAGTCGGTAGTGGTCAATTTTCCTGCTTACGCTAGTGCATGTTATTAGTCCTCTGACTTGAGGATTCATGGTAACCTTGTGTCCAGTCCTTATGCTTTAAATCTTCCCGGACCACTTAGGGGGTTTTTCGGGTTGAGCTTGGGTATGAGCTACTTGGCATGGAGGTTTGTGAGATCCAAGATGGAATCCGACTCCTCATTTTTGTGAAGGGCTAATGCCTCTCCTATGTGTTCTACAATGATCGATTCCAAGAAATCATTGCGCAATGTTGTGTGTGTTGGAATAATGCCCTACAAGCCAACTAGATTGGCCTTGTAAAAGCTATTTCCTTGTGAAACAATCTGGATTGAATGATATTCTTTATATGACCACTTTTATGTTATGCTTTGTATTACATCACTTGCGTTTAGATGAAGCCCTTAGATCATGCATAACTACTGGACTTGGTCAGTTCACTGGGTGGTGATCATGGAATAAGTCTTACACGATCATGATCTTAAATATTCCAAGTCTTAGGATCTTATGAGACGGGGCATCTAAGATTTGGAAAGACTTGCACTAATGATGCATAAATCCAAGAGTTGGATATTGCTCTATTCCATGAGCAATCTGTATGAGATACGGGTGCACATTAGTGGGTGCTTGTTAGAGAACAAGGTACTAAAGACCCTCCGGAGAATCTACTACATAGCTGTAGTAGCAAGTCGGTAGTGGTCAATTCTCTTGCTTATGCTAGTGCATATTATTAGTCATTTGACCTGAGGATCCACGATAACCTTGTATCCGATCCTTATGATTGACTCTTCCTTGACCACTTAGTGGGTTTTTTAGGTTGACATTGGGTATGAGCTACTTGGCATAGAGGTTTCTTAGATCCAAGATGGAATCCAACTCCTCGCTTTTGTGAAAGGCGAGTGCATCTCCTATGTATTCTATAATGATCGATTCTAAGAAATCCTTGCGCAAGGGGGTGTGACAATTTGGAAAAAGAGTTTTCCACATGTGAGGTCACACAAGGGAATCGAATATTGAGAATAGAAACATAGTATTAAGGCTATTAGAGAGCCAGCAAATATCTTGCCCTAGGCTTCTTTCGAGAGATAGGAGACGAAATGACCGTATTTACATGGTATGCATAAAGCTATGATGATTCTCCAGAATATTCATTTTGGCCTATTAGTTGGGCTCTACGGGCTTAAGGTTGGACATTGACCATGGAGATTGGGTACTCTTCAATTAATGAGATTAATTGAATTGAGTCAAGTAGTTTAATAGGAGTTTTAAACTAAAATGAACATAAGATATTCAAAAGTCACAAAGAGTTGTGAGCCCATGTCTAATGAATGGTGGAATCTATTGGGTCACACACATAAGCCAAATAGCTTCCATTACTGGTAAATAAATTTTCTAAGTGTTTGAAAATCCACCCTTTGGTAACCGATTTTCAAGGTTCCAATTTTACAGACAATTTTGGTTTGATTAATTTAAGTGTTAAATTAATTAACTAATTTAAGAGTTAGATTGGACCAATAATTAAGGAGTTAATTATTTGGTACCATGTTGACCAACTATTGGACAAGTTGACTTAAAGAGTTAAGTTGACTAATTTAAGCCTAAGAGTTAATCTTGTTTGATTTAAGAGTTAAATCAAAAGTTAATTAATTAAATTAAAGTGTTTAATTTAATTAATAGGAAGAATACTTTTTGGAGGAAAAATTTAAATGAAGTGTTCATTTAAATTAGCATCTTAATTAATTTGGAATTAGATTCCAAATGAAATTGAAATGCACTTGAAATTCAAGTAAGACTAAAATTTAAATTTTGCCAACTTGGCATGCCACTTGGGCGGTCACCTTGAGGAAGGTGTGATGCCAACTAGAATCATACCTTTCACCCTCTATATATAGATATAGAGTGCTTGCAAAATTTGAATTAAGCATTGTTGAAAAGTGTGAGAATTAGATTCTTGCGTTTCTTCCAAAATCTGTCTCTCCATGCATTGCATCATGAGTTGAAGCTTTGTATTTCTTCTTCCTCCAAACTTGAAAATCAGCCTCCTCTACCTCATTTTATCCTCTCTAACTCCAGCTTCTTGTGAGGGGAAATTGGAAGATTGTTTGGTGTGTGGATTAAATCAATAGAGGCAAGGCACTTGACTTGCTTGGATTTGGAGATCCACCTACAACAGCTTCTGGTTGGTGAATTTTTATGGAGCTATCCAAAAGGATTTTTGGCTAAAATTTCTCACAGTAGCTTTCCCTGTGTGTGTAGGTGTTCCAGATTTAATTTTGTGAATTTTGGAGTAGTATAGCTAGGGAAAACGTGGCCATCTTTCCTTTGTGCCAGTTACAGACAGTTTCTGGATTCGTGAGAGAGAGTTGATCTTCTCCTTGTTTTGGAGCTACAAAAGGTAATTCTTCATCCTAATCCAGATATATAGCATGACTAGATCCTTGGTAGCTTGAGTAGCTTAGTTATTTTCAATCTTGTGAAGTTTTGATTTATGGATCCTAATGCTACTCTAGCCTTTAGTGTGACAATTTGGAAAAGGAGTTTTCCAAAGGTGAGGTCACACAAGGGAACCAAAAATTGAGAATAGAGACATAGTATTGAAGCTATTAGGGAGCCAACAAATATCTTGCCCTAGGCTTCTTTCGGGATATAGGAGACGGAAAGACCGTATTTACATGGTATGCATAGAGCTATGATGGTTCTCCAGAATATTAATTTCAGCTAATTAGTTGGACTTCATGGGCTTAAGGTTGGACATCGACCATGGAGATTGGGAACTTTTCAATTAATGAGATTAATTGAATTAAGTCGATTAGTTTAAAAGGAGTTTTAAACTAAAATGAATATAAGATATTCAAAAGTCACAAAGAGTTGTGAGCCCTTGTCCAATGAATGGTAGAACCTATTGGGTCACACACACAAAAGCCAAATAGCTTCCAAAATTGGTAGAGCAATTTTCTAAGTGTTAGAAAAATTCATCCCTTTGATGAAAATGGATCTAATTTAACGGTCAATTTTAGTTTGATTAATTTAAGTGTTAAATTAATCAACTAATTTAAAGAGTTAAGTTAGACCAATAATTAAGGACTTAATTATTTGGTACCATCTTGACCATTAATTGGACAAGTTGACTTGTAGAGTTAAGTTTACTAATTTAAGCTTCAGAGTTTATTTGATTTAAGAGTTAAATTAAAGATTAATTAAATTAAAGTGTTTAATTTAATTGATGGAAAGAATACTTTTTTGGAGGGAAAATTTAAATGAAATGTTCATTTGAATTAACAACTTAATTAATTTGGAATTAGATTTCAAATGAAATTGAAATGCACATCAAATTCAAGTCTTACTTGAATTTGAATTTTGCCAACTTGGCATGCCACTTGGGCGGTCACCTTGAGGAAGGTGTGATGCCAACTTGCATCACACCTTCCACCCTCTATATATAGATATATAGTGCAAGCAAAATTCAAAATTAACATTGCTGAAAGTGTGTGAATTAGATTCTTGCATTCTCTCCAAAATCTCTCTCTCCATGCATTGCATCATGTGTTGAAGCTTTGCATTCCTTCTTCTTCCCAACCTGAAAATTGGCTTCCTCTATCTCATTTTATCCTCTCTATCCGCAACTTCTAGTGAGGGGAAATTGGAGGATTGTTTGGTGTGTGGATCATATCAATAGAGGCAAGACACTTGACTTGCTCGATTTTGGAGATCCACCTACAGCAGCTTCCGATTGGAAAATTTTTATGGAGTGATATAGAAGGATTTTTGCTCCATTTTTTTTAAAGTAGCTTCCTCTATGTATGGAGGTGTTTCAGATTTAATTTGGTGATTTTTGGAGCAGTATAGCCAGAGTAAAGGTTGCCGACTTTCCACTGTGCTGATTCAAAACAGTTTCTGGATCCGAGAGAGATAATTGATCTTGTCCTTGTTTTGAGCTATAGGAGGTAATACTTCATCCTTATTTAGATCTATAGGATGAATAGTTCTTTAGACATTTGAGTAGCTTAGTTATTTTCAACCTTATGATGTTTTGATTTATGGATCCTTACGCCACTCTTACCTTCAAGTGGTATCGGAGCCTTTTCATGCTATGTTTTGGATTATTGCTTGATTGATTCATGTGATGAATTGATCAATATCACCAAATACTTGATCCTTATGTATTGGTGTGTTTGGTTGATGATGCTTGTGGCTCTATTGCTTGATTCATGTTTTCGTATGTTTTAATTCATAGTGATAAGTGTTAAATGTTTATTTAGCAACTGTTGATATTATATGGTGATATAGCATGTTGATGTTTGATCAAAAGAGTTTTGGTTATTTTTGGATCTAATTTGACTGAAATTATATTGGAGATTTTGAAGAATATGATTCTTGCTTTTTCTAATTTTTGAAGGCATGATTGAGCACTTGAATTTCCTTTTTTAATAGAGGTTTTAAGTCTAGAAATCCATCTATAATGTGTATTTTAATGTTGGGAACATGTGCTAAAACTATTAGTGCATGAAAGTTGAGTGGAAAATTGCTTGACACACTTTAAAACCCCAAAACAGAGGGCTGCCGAGCCACTACCGGGCGCTGCGCCCATGCCGTATGCCTAGGCTGGGCAGCAACCCCTGTTTTATGGTTTTTGTGAGTTTTAAGCTTTTTCTCCAACTCCTTTTGTGCTTGAAATATTTTTGCACCACACATAGTAGATGCACAAATGTTGTGCAAGTTCTCAAAATTATGTTTGACATTTTTGAATGCATTTGAAAATTGTTTAAAGTTTATCTTCCTATAATGGCATAAATGTTATGCATGTTCAATTATTTGTTTATGAGATAAACATTTAATTATTAGAATTAATTATTAATTCTAGATTTATTTATTGTTCATTTAATTGTTAAATGGATGATGAATGAATGGGGATGATCATGAGCCTTTAATATTGATTTTAATTGTTTCAAGTTGTTGAAATGGATTGTATTAAATTGAAGTTTGCATGCCTCTTTATTTCTACCTTGTAAAAGTTATGAGAGTAGAATCATTAGGAGTGAGAATTTTCTATTCATGTAAATGTTGCATGGAGTAATGGAGACCAATGGAGGCATGGAGACTTTTGAAGACCCATGAATGTATGGGATACAATAATGTAATAGTTAGATTTAATCAACCCTCCTAACTCAACTAGGTGGTGCACCTATGGCTCTAAGTGCACCACTTGGTTAGGCTCATGGTCATCCCACCCTAGGAGCATGCTAGGCGCATTTACTTATTTATGCTTTCTATATCCTATTGATGTGTAGGATGCATGTTTAGGATATAGAAAACCTAAATAAGAAGATAAAACAATGAGATCTTTGCAAGCAAAAACCCTCTAATTAAAATATCTAAGTACTTTTGAAATATTAAGTCAAAATAGATACAAATTAAAAGAGTTTTAATTAATCCAAGCCTTCTACCAATAGTATATGGTATGATGATACTACCACCTTTGTGTGATATACATTCGGTCACGGGTATCATACTTAGGTGGAAAGTTGTGACCATACACTTTGCATGAGAATCAGCTTTGATTTGGGAATGCCCACATATTATACACTCGATCACGGGGGATATTGTGGCACCCGTCTCGATTCAAAGTTTGATCGGTAGGTTTGACTTAACACCAAGTAATGTAGATGTTGTCCATCAGGGGATCTACATGAAATGATGAAGGAAAATATATCAAGAATTACATGAGATACAATTAGCAAAAGTTGTTTACCTTTGGATTGCTCGTAGATATACATCTGGTCACGAGGGTCCACTTGCAAGTCTTTAGGATCTTGATTCTCACTAGGAAATATGATTTCCTAAATTCTTCTAGGGGGTGAAGGATTTGATAAAATAGTGGGAGGAAAACATGCTTGAAAGACCATAAATATATTTTAGTATCAAATCAATCACATGCTTATACTCTTTTTTCACCTCTTGTAGTTTTGCAATCTTCAATAAAAAATGGCTAAAAATCCACTTGCAAGCATTTTGGAAACCAATAAACTAACCGGGCCAAACTTTTAAGATTGGTTAAGAAACTTTGAAATTATTCTTGACTCTAAAAAGCAGACTTACATCCTTGATCAAAGTCCCGTGGACATACTTAGTGATGATGCCACCGACGCACAATGTGAAATGTTCACAAAATTTGTAGATGATAATCTGCAAGTGAGGTGTGTCATGATGGCATCCATGTCCAACAAGCTCCAAAAGACTCATGAGCACATGAAACATGCTCGATAGATCTATGTACATTTGTAAGAGTTGTATGGTGTACAAAGTAGACACGAAAGGTTCGCATTGTCTAATGTGCTCTTTAGGGCAAGGATGAGTGAAGGTGTCGAATGTCTATGATCACGACCTTAAGATGATAGGACTCATTGAGAAGCTTGACAATTAGATGTGGTCATGGACAACGACCATTACGTGGATTTGATCCTACAGTTATTGCCACCATTATATGATCAATTCATTATGAACTTCAATATGTCCAAGCAAGATGTTACAATTAACGAATTGATCAATATGCTTATAACCGCAAAGGCAACTATGAGAAAGGAGAAGCCCCTTATGCTTGCATCCTCTTCTAAGTCGACGGGCCATAGGGGTCTTAGAAAAGAAAGGTAAGAGGAAGAAAAGTTCTTCCTCGAAAGGGAAGTAACCCAAGAAGAGTTCCAGAAGGGTTAAGAAGAAGGTTAGAACTGAAGCTAGTTATTTCCACTATGGCGAAAAAGGGGCATTGGAAAATAAATTGCAAAGCTTACCTTGCAACCCTTGAGAAGGATATGTACTTTATTGAAGTGCACATAACGGCTAATTCTTCCACATAGGTATTTGATACTACATGCAGTTCTCACCCTTGTAATTCATTATAGGGGATAGAAAGAAAAAAGTGTCTTCGTGAAGGAGATATGATCCTCCAGTTAGGAAATAGAGCAATAGTTGCGCCTATTTTCTAAGGTGTTATCAAGTTAGATTTGGGTACTGCTTGCATTGTACTTAATTCAGTTTATTAAGAACATTGTTTAAATTTCCATTCTTGATAATGAAGGATTCAATTTTTCTGTATCGAATGGGAAGTTGATAGCATTAAAGAATGGTTCTTTGATTGCTCAAGGTACATTAATAAATGGATTGTACATACTTGATTTTCAACCTTTACTAATGTACATTCAATCAAGTAAAAGAAAATTAGATATCCAAGAAGATGCCATTCGTTGGCATGCAAGACTTGGTCGTATCTCTAAGAATAGGATGTGCAAGTTAGAAGCTCTCAAGGTACTAAATGTTAGTGGTATTAAGGACCTTCCTACTTGTGAATCTTGTTCAAAGGAAAAAATGACCAAAGCTCCTTTTGAAGGACAAACAGAGTACTGCACAAATCTCTTGGATTTGATCTATACGGACATTTGTGAACCCTAAGAGCTAATAGGAGATGAGGGTATTCCTACTTCATCACCTTCACCGATGACTATCTTCGGTTCAGACATGTGTTTCTTATGAAGAACAAGTTTGAAGCCTTTGAAAATTCAAAGAGTATAGGAGTGAATTGGAAAAGCAATTAGGGCTAAGTATTAAAGCTCTTCGTTGGATCGAGGGGGAGAATACTTAAGCACTGAATTCTTGGATTATCTAAAAGAAAATAGGATTCTTTCTCAATGGACTCCACCCGGTACACCCCAACATAATGAAATAGCCGAAAGGAGAAACCGTACCTTGTTGGACAGACACCACATGCACCACATTTGGGCCGGCAAGACCACCAAAAATTGAGGAAGAAAACTCGATCATTATGGTGAGTGGCGGGTTCACCGTTCCAGCGGCTTCTCGCGGCGGACCAAGGTAGAGTCTTGACGGATTTAGCTTGGATAACACTTTGGTGTCCTTAATTTTGGAGTTGGGCCATCGACAGAGGAGAATTGGAAGTGGTAGCGGACGGCGGCGAGAAAGACCCATTTGGGGTTTTTTCAGCCAATTGACCTCAATTTGGTGGCTAAAAGAAAAATTGAAGTGGGCATTGTGTTTCTTGAGCAGGGGCGCATCTTTTGCTAGTATTGTTGATTGTCTCCAGTAGCGGTGGACAGCGATGGACGGCGGCAGCGGTGGAGCTAAGACAGTTTCTTTAGCATAGTGATGATCATAACGGTGCTCTCGGTTTGTGATTCTAATGCTTCTATAATCAAATCTTGGAGAATGATCGAAGTTGGAATTAAAATATATATTGTACTGTTATTCCTTTCTGAATCTTGTATTATGTTAAGAAATGAAGACATTGGTATATGAATTGTAAATATTTTCCCCCTGCATGGATTATAGTATCGCTTTGTGGGTTCGAATCTATATTATTCTATGATAAGTTTTGGTTAATTGAGTTAATCGAAAGAGAATACCTTAAATTCTATATTATGTTAAAGAGGTTGAAGAATTGATATGGGGATTGGACTTATAACCATGCATGTATGATTTTAACCGTTTAGCGGACTTGGATTTAGTATATTATGTGATGGTCTTGGTTAAATAAGTGGATAAGGTGTTGAAAACTCTAATTTATGGATTTGAGACTTAAGTAACAATAATTGGGTTAATTAAGATAATTTGATTATTATTATTGATTTGGGACATTGTCATGAGGTCTAAAGTGTAATTAAGGACTGGATTACATTCTTTTACTAGAATCGATATAAACCCCACAACTATTTCTATGATAGAGGCTTGATTAGCACCTTTTGTACCGATAATACCAATCGAACACTAAAACTGCCATATTAGTGAATAACTATTGATTGCTGATTACTAAGGATTGTTAGAGTTGAATGAGGATTTTAAAAATGAATCTACTCTTTTGGCTACGTGATAAAGAAGTGGGTCTTGCGGACCAGTAGATTGCTGATTGTGGATTGTATTTTCTGAGACTATGGAGGTGAGGGTCTACTAATTTGGCATTTTCTCATATTTATCTGTATTATGATAAAACTATTGTAAGGGCCTATCAAACCTATTTTTCTAGGAAGTAATATTCCTTAAACATTGAAATCCATGATTGTTTGAGTTCCTTATGTTTATCAGTCCTTGCTTTATAAACCCCTGTGAGGGTTCAACATGCCTTTCTTCTGGGAAATATATGAACTTTGATTGTGAAATCCTTGATTGCTTTGGATCCCTCGTGTTATTAGTTATTTGTTTCGTAGACCCCTGTGAGGGTTTGTTTATTAATTCTTGCTTCTAATATTGTTCAGCACAATTCATGCCTTGTTGGCATACTTGAATTTATTATGTATTTTAGCTGATTGGCCTTGTTGGCATTCTTGAATCTATCATGTGTATTAGTTAATTAGCCTTGATGGCATAATTGATTATTGATTGTATCACCCGAGTGCCAATCCCAGCATAATGTTTGGGTTATTATTCTAGAGCGACCGTGTTGGCTAGTGTACTATGTATATTGTTGTTCTAGACTCGTACTTGTTATATTCATGTTATTGCAATAAAAGTTAAATTCTTATATGTTAGCATTATATCAATTCAACCCATGGGGATGCCTTTAGAAAGTTCAACCCGAAGGGACGCCACGGGATGTTAGGCCCAGGGCTAGGTCCAAAAAGATAGCTGGGCGGAACGGACCGATGGTAACAGATCTCCTGGCTAGTACCCACCTATGATCTTGACTCAACAGAGAGCTGGAGGTAGCGAACTATGAGTAGCAGGATCCGGCATGCGGTCGACCATGCCATATAGCAAGTTGTTACATGCTGAGCTGAGTGCTCGAGCAATGGAGTGATAAGAAAATCTTATTTATGCTATATCGTGCTGGTATTAGTGGTTACATGTTGATCTGGGAGTAATAAGGTCGGAATGACCATCAGTCTATTAAAATTGTTATCATGTGTACTATGTTACATTGTTGATTCGATCTGAAAAGTTTTGTTTGTTACCAAAATTGGTTTAATGTTTGTTGTATCTTAATAGTTCCCTTGAATCTTGTCCTTTGTGTTCCCTCACTAAGTCCTTCGGACTTACCTTGTTATTATTCTTTTGTTTATTTCCCAGATATGTACAAAAATGGAATGAGGGCTTATGACTTAGCCCAATGGGACTGTTCATAAAAGTGTTGATGGATATATGTACACATAAGTCCACATGTTGGCTAAGCTTTGATTTAGAGATGTTGTGATATGTCAAGTTTGAACCTAAGATTTATGGCATGTATATATTGTATTTCATTGGATGACCCTTTGAGCTTATATTTAATTGTAAATTAACTGAGCTTTTTGGGATATTGTAGGAACTTGGCATGCAATAGGATCCCTCAACAGTGCTGCTTTAAGATTAGATTATGTCGTTTTCTTTTAGTGTTATTGAAATTTTATGGGCAGATCGGATATGATGTTTGCATGCTATATAGGATTGAACTGGGTGGCATCCCGGCTGAGGTGCTACAATCCCTTAGGATATTAAAGCCCTTAGGCATCTGAATATAAAGATAACGTATTTTTCATTCTTGACCATAGAAAGTGAGGGAGTCACCGAGAACTTCCATCAAGGACGAGCAATTAGATAATAAAAACCCGACTCGTCGGTGTTGCTCGATTTTTGGGACATGGGGAGATGGAAGAGATTAGAGAAGTTAGCAAAGGTGGTAAGTTGGCCGTGAATGTGCATCAGCATGGTGAAACTATATATGGTCGAGAAGCAATTAGGAAGAAGTTGGCTTATACAGACTTCCAGACCTCTCAACAGGTCGATTATCGGTCAAGCAAGGGGGAACCTAAGCCTACACCTAAAGGCTTTCTCGAATACAGTTATGCATCCAATGGGTGGTCAATGCATTCTATCAGAAGGTTCGGGTACGATCAACTTGTACTCCAAGGGAACATGGTAAAGCTATCTTATGAGTATGAGGTCGGTAGAAGAAATTTCGGACGCTATCTCTCTATATTAGTCGGGAGTAAACAACCAACCATAAGATATGAGTGGTTGACTCGAGCCAGCCTCACCTCTAGCAACAACGCCCTCATCAGCAGAGTGGCTCGAAGTCAAGCTATCGCTTGAAGAACGATAAGATTCACTAGTTGAGTCAGCCTCACTCCTCGATTGAAACCCCGATCCAACCCCATTACCTCACTGTCACCCTCACTAAATACCCTAAACATGGTTTGAGTATTATATGATTAAGGTATATATAAAAGGACTTACGTGCTTGAAGAGTCTGGAGCAAAATCAGTTGATCAATAACGCAATAGAATGCTTCAATTGACTTCTCGCAATGCTGTAAAAGTAAAAATGAACATTTTCACTGCTACTATTTATAGGTATCAGAGCGTCGTAATCCAAATAGTTGAAATAGTTACACAGCTGCAGCTTAATGCTTTGCGTGACCCAACACGACTGCTGCATTAAATGTGTCAAAACCCTGGTCAAGTACTGGAAACCTTGGTCGACTACCAGAAACACCGATTAAGTATTGGAAACACTGGTTGATCACCAAAAGCCTTTGCTTAAAGCCCTCATTGAAAGTTCCCAGTCCCTATTAAATAATTACTTCCCATTTCTTCTTGTTGGCAACCTCGATCAGGACTCGGAAGTTGGGGGGCTTATAATATATGTTAAAATTGCTTTCCTCAATGGAGACATTAAAGAAGAAATTTACATGGAGCAAGTACAAGGTTTTAAATCCAATGCGAGTGAGCAAAAGGTTTGCAAACTCCATAGATCCATTTATGAACTCAAACAAGCGCCCGAATTTGGAACATACATTTTGATAAAATGGTCAAATCGTTTAGCTTTGTCAAAAATGTGTATGAACCATGTGTGTATAAGATGGCTAATGGGGGTAATGTAGTTTATTGTGCTTTATGTCGATGACATCCTTCTCATTAGGAATGAGGTAGGAATGTTAGAGTGTACTAAAGCATGGTTATCTACACAATTCTCCATGAAGAATTTGGGAGAAGCATCCTACGTGTTAAGGATACGTATCTATAGGGATAGATCTAAGAGGATACTGGGGCTATCCCAAACCCCGTACATTGACAAAATACTAAAGAGGTTTAGTACGGAAGAATCTAAGAAGGGATTTCTTCCCATGGGACATGGCATTCGCCTCTCCAAGTCTATGGCCCACAAGATAGAGAAAGAGAAATGAATAATGTCCCATATACCTTATGCCTCTGCTATTGGTAGCATAATGTACGCAGTTCAATGTACAAGATCGAATATGGCACACTCGCTAAGTGTTACGAGTAGGTTCTAATCTAATCCTGGTGAGAGTCACTGGATAGCCGTTAAAGCAATCCTTAAGTACTTGAGAAGGACTAAGGACTTATTTTTGGTATACGACAATAGAGAATTGAAACTAGAAGGGTTTTTGGATTTAAATTTCCAATTCGATGTAGATGACCTAAAATCCACCTATAGATTTATATTTTGCCTGAATAGCAGCGTAGTAAGTTGGAAGAGTTCCAAACAAGACACCATAGCTGATTCTACCATGGAGGCAAAATATATTGTGGCTTCAGAAACTGCAAAGGAAGGTGTTTGGATGAAAAACTTCATTCAAGAGTTGAATGTAGTGCCAGCATTGTTGAGCTAGTAGTTGACAATTATGACAACAATGGGCCAGTGGCACAAGCAAAAGAGCCAAGATCTCATGAGAAATCTAAGCACATTTTGAGGCGATATCATTTGATTCAAGAGATCATTGATAAAGGCGATATCCAAGTGGAGAGACTTACCTCGAAAGAGAATATAGCAGATCCACTGACATAACCCTTAACACAAAAGGTCTTCGAAAAACATCTTGAGAAGATGGGTCTCAAAGCCATGGGGCATTGGCTTTAGGGCAAGTGGGAGATTGTTGGAATAGTGCCCGGCAAACCAATTAGATTAGCTTTGTAAAACTATTTTTTTGTAATACAATCTTGATTGAATGATATTCTTTATATGGTCATCTTCATCCTATGCTCTTTAATACTTCACTTACATTCGGATAAAGCTCTTAGATCACTCTTGACTGCGGGACTTGGTTTCATGACCATGGAATAAGTCTCACACAGTTGTGATCTTAAATCTTCTAAGTCATAGGATCTTACGAGACGAGGCATCTAAGATCCGGATAAACTTGTACTGATGATGCATAAATCCAAGAGTTGGGTATTTCTCCATTCCATGAGCAATCATATGAGATATGGTTGCATGTTAGTAGGTACTTATTAGAGAACAAGACACTAAAGGCCCATCGGAGAATCCACTAGATAGCCATAGTGGCAAGTCGGTAGTGTCAAATTCTCCAACTCACGCTAGTGCATATTATTAGTTCTCTGACCTAAGGATCCATGGTAACCTTGTGTCTGGTCCTCATGCTTTGACTTTTCCTTGACCACTTAGAAGGTCTTTCGGGTTGAGGGTTAGGTATGGGCTACTTGCCATGGAGGTTTGTGAGATCCAAGATGGAATCCGACTCCTTACTTTTGAGAAGGGCGAGTGCATCTCCTATGTATTCTATAATGATCGATTCCAAGAAATTCTTGCGCAAGGTGGCGTGACAATTTGGAAAATGAGTTTTTCAAAGATGAGGTCACACAAGGGAATCAAATATTGGAAATAGAGACATAGTATCAAGGTAATTGTAGAGCCGGCAAATATCTTGCCCTAAGCTTCTTTCGAGAGATAGGAGATGGAAGGACCATATTTGCATGGTACGTGTAGAGCTCGAATAGTTCTCCAAGTTATTCATTTCGGTCAATTAGTTGGGCTCCATGGGCTTGAGGTTGGATATCGACCATATAGATTGGGTAATCTTTAATTAATGAGATTAATTGAATTGAGTCAATTAGTTTAAAAGTGTTTTAAACTAAAATGAATATATGATATTCAAAAGTTACTAGGAGTTGTGAGCCCATGTCCAATGAATGGTAGAACCTATTAGGTCACACACAAAAACTAATTAGCTTCCTAGTTAATGGAGTAATTTTCTAAAAGTTAGAGAATTTCTCTTAGTGCACCAATTTTGAGGTGTCCAATTTAAAGGTCAATTTTAGCTTAATTAATTTAAGTGTTAAATTAATAAATTAATTTAAAAGGTTAAATTAGACCAATAACTAAGGAGTTAATTATTTGGTGCCAAAGTGACCATCAATTGATCAAGTTAACTTAAAGAGTTAAGTTAACAAAGTTAAGCTTAAGAGTTAAGCTTGTTTGACTTAAGAGTTAAGTTAAAGGTTAATTAATTAAATTAATGGGAAAATTACATTTTTGAGGGAAAATTCAAATGAAATATTCATTTGAATTAGCATCTTAATTAGCAATTATATTTCAAATGTAATCAAGATGTACATGAAATTAAAATTGGATTTGAATTTGTATTTGCCATCTTGGCAATGCAAGTTGGCCACCCACCTTGAGGAAGGTGTGATGTCAACTTGGCATCAAACAAGCCTCACCCTATATATAGATATAGTAGGTGTGAGGATAGGTCATTGTTGAAAGAGTGAAAGAATTAGAATCTTTTGCAACTCCTTCTAAAAACACCTTGCAAGCATTTTATTCATGTGTTGAAAGCTTTGCTATCTTCTTCTTCTTCCCTACCTCAAATCGGCCTCCACCATTATCATTCTCCTCTCTTATTTCAGCTTATAGTTAGGAGAGTTTGGAAGTTTTATTGGTGTGTCGATCATATCAATAGAGACAAACAAGTTAGTTTGCTACGGTTTGGAGATCCACTTGAGCAGAGCACCGATTTAGCGAATTTTTCCAGGGAGATCCAAAAAGCATTTTGATCCATATTTTTATTGTGTTTCCTCAAAGGTGTTGAGAGGTTGAAGTATTTTTTTGTGAATTTTGGAGGATGTTTAACGAGGTTAAAAATTGCTCCCCTCCAATTGCACGGTTTCTGGCAGATTCTGGATTGGTGAAAGGTTCACCGCTTTCTCCTTGGATATTAGCATTTCAAGGTAACACTCTATCTAAATCTAGATTTTAGGCATGATTTGATCCTAGTTAGCATGTAAGCATTAGTTTATTTAGATTATGAAAATTTTATAATTGGATCCTAGTGCCTTACTTGCTTTCAATATTCTTATACTTTTTTTTTGCCTCTTGTAGATTTTTGACATCTTCAAAAGAAAATGGCTAAAAATCCACACGTAATCATTTTGAAAACCAATAAACTCACATGGCCTAATTTTCATGGTTGGTTAAAGAACCTTAAAATCATTCTTAACTCCAAAAAGAGGACTTACCTACTTGATCAATGTACACCGGACACCACGGGTGATGATGTCACCAATAAAGCCCGTGAATTGTTCACCAAATTTGTAGATGATGATCTACAAGTGAGATGCCTCATATGGCTTCCATGAATAATAAGATCCAAAAGACTCATGAGCATATGAGACATGCATGTAAGATCTACAAACACTTACAAGATTTGTATGGTATACAAACATGACATGAAAGGTTCACTTTGTCTAGAGAGCTCTTTAGATCAAGGATGGTTGAAGGTTCAAATGTCCATGATCATTCGCTTAAGATGATTGGACTCATCGAAAGGCTTGGTAATTTTTTTAGAATTTTTGGAGGAGTTTGGATCATGCAAAAGTTGATCCAAATCCGCTGCATCGTTTTTTGATAGTTTCTGAATTGAAGAAGTGTTCTTCATCTTTCCTTTGAATTTTTGCTGATCAAGGTAATTCTCCATCCAAATATGAATCATAAGCATCCTTAGGTCCTTGTTTGCTTGTGTAGCACTAGTTAATTTCAGCTTTTGAAGTTTTAATTATTGGACCATAGTGCCTCACTTGCCTTCAGTGTTGCCTCATGTATTGAAGCTTCACATTTCTTCATCTCCTACCTCCAAATCAAGCCTTTATCCTTGCATTTCTCTTCTTTATTCTCCAACTAACATTGAAGAGAGTTGGGTTGTGCATTGGTGTGTGGATCCTATCATTAGAGGCAAAACAATTGGATTGCTAGCTTTTTGGAGATGCAGTATCAAATACCCATAAGGAAGAATTTGTTGTTAAATTCACTTCAATAAAATACATACCCTTCCCAATCTAATATCCTTTCTAGCCACAATAGAAATAAGTCGCATCGGCTTTGGCCTCTTTTTTCTTCTTAACTCCTCTCAAGGCCTTTAATGGTTGTTTTCCCTTGGAGGAAGAACTTTTCTTTCTTTTACCTCCCTTTCTAACACCCCTGAGGCCCTTAAACTTGGGAAAATAACCAAGCATTAATGATTTGTCTTTCTTCACAGTCGCCTCAGCGGTCACCAACATATTGACCAATTTGTTAATCGTAACCTCTTACTTCGACATGTTGAAGTTCATAATGAATTGGTGAAAAGAGCTAAGCAATGATTGAAGGATCAAATCCACATAGAGCTCGCTGTCCATAACCATGTCCAATTGAGCAAGTTTCCCAATGAGACCGATCATCTTAAGGCCATGATCATGGACACTTGAAACTTCATTCATTCTAGTTCGGAAGAGTTCCTTAAATGATAAGAACCTTTCATGTCTAGTTTGCACACCATACAACTCTTGTAGGTGCAAGTGAATGTCATTAGCCGATTTCATGTGCTCATGAGACTTTTGGAGCTTATTGGACATAGCAGCAATCATAAGGCATCGTGTTTGTAGATCATCATCTACCTACTTTGTGAACACTTCACGTGCCTCATCATCGGTATCATCGCCTATGGTGTTCGGCGGATTTCGAGTAAGCACATAAGTCCAATTTTTGAAATCAAGAATAATCTTGCGGCTTCTAAGCCAATCGCGAAAGTTTGGTCTAGTTAGCTTATTAGTTTCCAAAATCGCATTGAGTGGATTTGTAACCATTTTGATTTTGAGATTTCAAAAATCTATTAAGGCGAAAAAAGATAATATAAGCATGTAATTGAATTTTGATAGTGAAAGCATGTTCATGGACTTTCAAGCATGTTTTTCTCACACTATTTTATCAAATTCCTCACCCCCTTAAGGAATTCAGGAAATCTTATTTCCTAGTGAGAATCAAGGCCCAAAGGACTTGTAGTGGACTCACAACTCATGAGACATCCACAAACAATCCAAAGGTAAGCAACTTTTGCTAATTACATCTCTATGCAACCCTTGATATGTTTTACCTCACTTTTCATGTAGACACACAACTCGTGTGACATCTACATTACTAGGTATTTAAGTCAGACCTAACAATCAACCTTTGATTCAAAACCGCACTACGAAATTCCACGACTCTTGAGACAACGCATAGGAAACATCAAATCAAAGGTGCATCGTATGCTAAGTGTGTGAGCATAGCTTTCCTCCATAAGCGTGACCCATGACTCGTGAGACATCACGCAAATGTGGTAGCATCACATATCACATACTATTAGTAGAAGGCATGGATTAATTAAAACCTCTTTTAATTTGTATCTATTTTGGCTTAATATTTTGAAAGCACTTAGACTCCTCTACGTGGAGAAATTTTCTTACTTGCAAAGATTTTATCAATTTTATATTCTCTTATTTGGGTTTTCAATATTCTAACCATGCATCTCATACATCAATAGAACAAAAAAAGCAAAATAAGTAAATGTGCCTAGCATGCTCCTAAGGTAGGATGACCTTGAGCCTTAATCAAGTAGTACGCTTTAGAGCCATAGGTGCACTACTTAGTTGATTTTAAGTGGATTGATTAAATCTAGCTATTACATAAATGCATTCAATACATCCATGGGTCTTCATGCCTCCAAAGGTCTTCTTGTTTAGTTGCAACAATTACATGAGAAAAGAAATTCTCACTTCTACTGATTCTACTCTCACAATATTTACAAGATAAAAATTAAGAGGCATGCAAGGCTCAAGTTAACACAACCCTTTTCAACAACTTGGAACAAATAAAATCAATATTAAAGGCTCATGTTCATCCACATTCATTCATCATCTATTCAACAATTAAATGAACAATAAATAAGAATTGACATTCAATTCAACAAATTAAATGTTTATCTCAAAAAGAATTAATTAACTAGCAAAAATAAGCAAAACAATTAAGGTAAATTACGGCTGCCACCCCTAAGGTTTGGTGTGAGTACGAAATAGTCCTCATATTTTCAAAAATTACAAAAATCCTCCTAAATCGATAGACCTGGTCGCAAGGTGGACGAAAATTGGGAAAAGTCAAAAATACCCCTGATGTAAAAAAATTAAAAAAATTAAAAATGCTAAAAATTGACTTTGACTGCTAAAGTCCTAAATGCCCCTCTTTGCGTTATTATATAGTAAAATTTTGAATTATGTTAAATAGCATATATATTTAAAATAATCTATTTATATAGTTAAAATAACAATAATTAAATAAATAAATTATTAATTAACAAAAATAACAAATAAAAAAAGAAAACAAGTAAAAAAAAATTAAAATATGCATTTTCAACTAAATTATTTATTAATTAAAAAAAATATTTCATTATTGTTTATCAAAATAATATTCATACCTAAACCAAAAAGATATTTAAGATAATTAATATATTCATTCTAACAATATATCTATCTAAAATAACAATAAATAAATAAATAAATAAATAACTAAATAAATAAATAAATTATTAATAAATAAAAATAACAAAAAAATGATTATTTGTTAATAAATAAATTATTAATAAATAAAATTAAAATTAAAATATATATTTTCTACTAAATTATTTTTTAATTACAATGATAAATTTTTTAAATTTCATTATATTACTTATCAAAATAATATTCATACCGAAACCAGAAATATATTTAAGATAATTAATATATTCATTCTAACAATATATCTATCTAAAATAAAAATAAATAAGTAAAATAAATTATTAATTGATAAAAATAATGAATAAAAATTTACAAACTATATTAATTAAGAATAAATTAGTAAAAAAAAATTAAGTTATATAAATCTATATAAAATAATTAATAAAAATAATGAATAAAAAAATAAAAATTATATTAATTAAGAACAAATAAGTAAAAACTTTAAATATATGTATATTTAAGTAAATTATTTATTAATTAAAAAAGATAATTTTTTAAATTTAATTGTATTATTTATTAAAATAATATTCATATCAAAATTAAAGATATTTAAAATAATAAAAATATTTATTCAAATAATAAATCTATCTAAAACAACAATAAATAAGTAAAATAATTAATTAATTGATAAAAATAACAAATAAAAAATTACAAACTATATTAATTAAGAATAAATAAGTAAAAAAATTTAAATATATAAATCTATCTAAAATAATTAATGAAACTCCGTTAAATGTATTAATTATTTCAAAACACAATAAATAAGACGTTAAAAAAAATATTAACTAGGAATAAGTAAACAAAAAATTAATTAAATATATATATCTTTTAATTAAATTATTTATAAATTAAAAAAATTAATTCCAATCCTGCCACCTTCCCCCCCTCCCGACGCCCCCCACCCCATCCCCCCTTCTTCCATCGGCCATGGCTGCCATGGCCGACGACTACTACCCATAGCAGCTGCTATGGGCAACAGAGAAGAATTTGGCCGCCTGGCCATCCCTACTGCTACAGTAGCTCACGAGCTGCTTGGTCGTGGCTATACTGCTACTGCCACCAGCAGTAGTGCCATGGCCAAATCTGGCTGGTGGGGAGTTGGGGGGTTAGGGGTGGGGTGGGGTGTCTCTGTGTGTGTGTATATGTATACATATGTATATGTACATACGTATATACCAATATAATATTATGTATATATCATATTTATGTATATATATGTATATATTTATATACCATATATATGCATAATAATATATTATATATGTATGTGTATATATAATATATTTATATTTTTCTTATGCTTTAAGGGAATTTTTGTACTTCCATTGAATGAGATTTTGAAGTAGATTATCGGAGGGGAATTTTGGAATTTCACATGATATTTTTAACAGCAAAATAAAAAAACCCTAATGGTTGGACTAATTTGTTGGATGACAACAAACCTTAGGGGGATTTTTGTAATTTTTGAAAATATGAGGACTATTTCGTAATTTACCCTAACAATTATACATCTCATTTTTGCACAAAATTGGAGATTAACTTGACCCCTGCCTAAACCTTAAACCCTACCTAGCCGTTTTGTGGTCTTGTTTTTGGCCCCCATTTCATGGTTTTTGTACTCCATAACACATTTTCACACAACTTGGACAAATTTTTAGAAACAAAAACCTTTCGATAGTGGAAATTTAACTACTGAAAAAATGCTTCAAAAATCAAGTGCAAGTAAGAATCGACATTCTTCAAAATCTCCAACTAAATTCCAATCAAATTGGATCCAAATATGACCAAAGCACCTTAGGGCCACATTAAACATGTTATATCAACATATAACATAAATTGATGCTAAATCAACATTTAAAATTAACTTCTATGAATTAAAATCATACTAACATATGAATCAACAATTAAAACACATATTAGCATAGTTCAATTCATCAACAAAGCAGCCACATACAATATCAACCAAACACTAAAATTCATAAATTGCATCAAGTATTTGATGATATTGAACTAAAATCCAGATTAAAGCATGAATTAGCCTCCGATACCACTTGAAGTAAGGAGTAGCCTAAGGATTCAACTATAAAACCACAAAAAGGCTAAATAAAACTTGTCTACTCCAAGTCCAAAGACCTAATCATGCCATAATAAGGATTTAGATTTTGAAAAATACCTTGATCGCTAAAATTCGAAGGTAGAATGAAGATGACACCAATGAACACTTCGCATTAGTTTGAACTCCATTAAAATAATAACTCAATTCAATTAATCTCTATTAATTGAAGAGTATCCAATCCCCATAGTTGATGTCCAACCTCAAGTCCACAGAGCCCAACTAATTGATCAAAATGAATATACTCTTCGTGAACTATGCTAGCCCTACGCTTGCCATGAAAATATAGTATTTCCTTCTCTTACCTCCAAAAAGAGGCCTAGGGTAAGATATTTGATGGCTTTCTAAACGCCTCGATAACTATGTTTCTATTCTCAATATTTGTTTCCCCTTTATGGCCTCATCTTTGAAAAACCCCTTTTCCAAATTGTCAAACTACATTACACAAGGATTTTGTAGAATTAATCACTATAGAATAGATAGGAGATGCACTCACCCTTCACAACGACAAGGAGATGAATCCCATCTTAAATCTCACAAACCTCCATGTCTAAGTAGCCCATTCCTAAGCTCAACCCGGATGACCTGCAGAGAGATCAACGAAGAGTCAAAGCATGAGAACCTAATCATAAGGTTACCATGGATCCTCAGGTCCAAGGACTAATTATATGCACTAGCGTAAGCTAGAGAACTTGTCATCACCGACTTGCCACTATAGCTATCTAGTGGATTCTCCAAGCAAGCCTTTAGTGAGCTTGTTCTCTAACAAGTACCCACTAACATACACCCATGCATAACATGCATTACTTATGAAACGGAGCAATATCCAACCCCGTGGATTTATGCACCACTCAGTGCATGACCAAGTCCTGTAATCTTGTGTGATCTAAGAATTTGGAAAACCTCATTTCCTAATGAGAATCAAGACCCTAAGGACTTGTCAGTGGACCCCCGTGTCGAGTGATATCCACAAGTAATCGAAAGGTAAGCAACTTTTGCTAATTGCATATCTATGCAATCCTTGATGTATTTTGCCTCACTTTTCACATAGATCAACGTGTCATGCACTCTCTACATTACTAGGTACTAAGTCGGACCTACTAATCAAATTTTGATTTAAGACTGCTCTATGTTATGCCACATGACGTGAGCCATTACATGGGAAGCATAAAATCAAAGGTGTATCACATGCTAAGTACATGATCACATATTTCTATAGAAGTGTGACCCCTGTGACGAGTATAGCAGTATTGTCATGTCAAATACTACTGCTAGAATGTGTGGGATAATTAAAACTCTTTTTAGTTTGTATCCATTTTGACTTAATTTTTGAAAGCAATTAGACTCTTCTAAGTGGAGAAATTATCTTGCTTGCAAAGATCTCATCAATTTTATCTTCATATTTTGGTTTTCTATATCCTAACCATGCAACTCATACATTAATAGGATATGAAAATCATAAATAAGTAAATGCACCTACAATGCTCCTAGGGTAGGATGACCATGAGCCTTAACTAAGTTGTACACTTAGAGCCATAGTTGCACTACTCAGTTGATTTTTAGAAGGTTGATTAAATCTAGCTATTACATAAATAATCCCCAAACATTCATAGATCTTAATGCCCCCAATGGTCTTCTTGTCTCCTTGCAATAATTACATGAGAAAAGAAATCCTCACTCCTAGAGATCCTACTCTCATAACATTTAAAAGATAGAAATTAACAAGCATGCAAGCTATAATTTAATACAACCCTTTTCAACAACTTGAAACAAATAAAATCAATATTAAAGGCTCATGATCATCCCCATTCATTCATCATCCATTCAACAATTAAATGAACAATAAATCAAGAATTGACATTCAATTGCACAATTAAATGCTTATCTCATAAATAATTAATTAACTAGAAAAAATAAGCATAACAATTATGTATCTCATTTCTGCACCAATACTGAAGATTAACTTTAACAAGATTTTAAAAGCAATCAAAAAAGTCAAACATAATAATGAGAACTTGCATAACGCTTGTGCATCTATGTAGCATGATTTCGTCTCATTTTGGCCAAAAAAATAACACAAAAGCTCCTCAAAACTCACCCATTACCGAAACTAGACACTGCTGCCAGGCCAAGGCACATGGTCGAGGGCAGGTGCACCCGACCAAGGTTGGCAGTTTGCCCAATTTGAAGGTTTGGATCGAGTCAAGTTTTCTTTGGCTCAACTTTTGTGAACCAAAAGATTCAGAACACTTCCTAAATACTAAATCACACATTATAGACAAATTTCTAGATCTAAAACACCTTTTAAAAATGAAAATTCAAATGTTCAAACATGTTTCAAAAATCAAGTTTAACTGAGAATCACCATTCTCCAAAAATCTCCAATAATCTCCAATCCACTTGGATCAAAAAATGACCAAAACACCCTAAGGAAAATTTAACATACTATATCAAAATATAACATTATTAAATGCTAAATCAAAATTTAACACACTCATCCATGAATCAAAAACATACTAATATATGAATTAACTTTAAAACACATATTAGCATAATTCAATTCATCATCAAAGGAGCCACAAGCAACATCTACCAAACACTCCAATCCTTGACTTGGATCAAGTATTTGGAGATCTAGATTAACTCATCACATGAATCAATAAAACAAAGATTCAAATTAAAGCATCATATAGGCTTTGATACCACTTGAAGTTAAGTGTAGCACAAGGATCCAATTAATAAAGCACAAATAAGCTAAATCAAACTTGGCTACACACAATCCAGGGATCACATCAGAAAATTACCTTGATTGCTCAAAATTCAAGGTAGAAGTGAAGACATGCTCGAACACTTCAAATCTCTCTCTTTCTCATGCAATAGAATTTTGACAACTTTTTCCCTAGCAAACCACCTCCGATTTAGCTGTACTTTGGACAGATCCTCTTCAACACCTTGAAGAATGTCCAGTTTAGGAAAAACATAAACCCAAAGGTGCTCCAAATATGCCTCCAACCGAACTACCCGCAGTGTATCTCTAAAGAGCAAAGCTATCCAAGTGTCTAGCCTCCAATAAAATGATCCGCAAACCATAGGCTAGCTCCAATTGACCTCTACAGAGCTGGAACTCCAAAAGATGAAGAAGTGATGAAGATCAATTTTAGGAGGGAAGGACGAAGAAAGTATGTGAAACTTCACCACATGAGTTGATCACACTTTTGGAGGGAAAAAGAGAATCTAGCATGAATAATTTGCTTGTGGCCGGCCACCACTATTTATAGAGGAATGAGGGTGTGATGCAAGTTGGCATCACACCTCCCATGAGGCTTGGAGCCACCTAAGCAAGCAAGTTGCATGTGGAATGTGAATTCACTTGCATTTGAATTCCATTTAGAATCTTCGTTTCATCTCATGAAATGTCATCCAATTAAATTCTAAATGCATCTCAAATGAAGTCCTTCATTTGAATTTCCTTCCAAAATAAATTCTTCACATTAATTAAATTAACCCTTTAATTTAATTAATTGGTCTTGCCTTAACTCTTAAGTCAACTAGCTTAACTCCTTAAGCTAAAAGGTGTCAACTCAACCCCTTAAGTTAACTTGACTAATAAATTATCATATGGCACCAATGAAATTAACTCCTTAGTTTAATTGGTCTAATTTAACTCCTTAAGTTCTTTTGATTAATCTAACAATAAAATTAATCAAGCTAAAATGACCAAAAAATTAGCCAACCGTTTTCCTCTACAAAGTCGATCACTAGATATTTCCTAACTCTTGGAAAATTTCTTTCAACAAATAGAACTTCCTTTAGGATTTTGTGTGTAATCCATTATATTTACTCATTCATTGGACATAGGCTCACAACTCTTATGATATTTTGAATATCGAAAGATTCACATTAGTTTAAATTCATTTAAACTAATAACTTAATTTAATTAATCTCTATTAATTGAAGAGTACCCAATTTCCATGGTCGATGTCCAACCTCAAGCCCATGGAGCCCAACTAATTGGTCGAAATGAATATGCTCTTAGTGAGCCATTCTATCTCTACACTTGCCATGCAAATACAGTCATTTCTTCTCCTATCTCCCGAAATAGGTCTAGGGTAAGATATTTGTCGGCTCCCTCATAGCCTCGATAACTATGTTTCTATTCTCAATGTTTGATTCCCCTTTATGACCTCATCTTTTTGGAAAACTCCTTTTCCAAATTGTCATATTACCTTGCGCAAGAATTTTGTGGAATTGATCATTATAGAATACATAGGAGATGCACTCGCCCTTTGCAACGATGAGGAGATGAATTCCATCTTGGATCTCACAAACTTCCATGTCTAAGTAGCTCATACCCAAGCTCAACCCGGATGACCCGCAAAGTGATCAACGAAGAGTCAAAGCATGAGAACTTAAACACAAAGTTACCATGGATCCTCAAGTCTAAGGACTAACTATGTGCACTAGCATAAGTTGGAGAACTTGCAACTACGGCTATCTAATAGATTCTCCAAGCGAGCCTCATGTGAACTTGTTCTCTAACAAGCACCCACTAACATGCACCCATGTTTAACATGGATTGCTCATGAAACAGAGCGATATCCAAACCCTTGGATTTATGCATCATTAGTGCAAGTCTATCCGAATCTTAGATGCCCGTCTCATAAAATTCTACAGCTTGGAATATTTTAAGATCACGATCATGTAAGACTTATTTCATGATCACCACCCAGTGCGTGACCAAGTCCCGTAGTCTTCTGTGATCTAAGGGCTTCAACCAAATGCTAGTGAAGTAAATTAAGCATAAGATGAAGATGACCATTGAAATATGAATATCATTCAATCAAGATTATATCACAAGTGAAATAGTTTACATGTCAACTATGACTCGACACTGAGCATGAGCTACTTCTTAGTGATGTGCAATATGCACATGGTATTAATGTAATTTAGTTCCAGTTATTATAATTCCAAAACATGGTTTTTCCTTTCTGTTTGAGCGCATTAGTTTATCTATTTTTCTTATTAAAGATCTTTATGGATTATGTTTTACGTATAATAAATTTTCTATTCTAGAAATATCATAAGATTGCATTTCTTTTAATTTTTTTTCTACTATAGGTATTATTTCTAATTCTCTAAATAGCATGCGAGATTATGGCATATAGGACAAGTGAGCATGACTAAGTTAGGTGGAGAAGGCTTTTTGAAGCCTCTCGCTAGAGTCAAAACTCCCGATGTGTGAACTATATCTGATGGGAAAAGCTTACTCGAAGCCTTTTGGAAAGGCTAAGAGGATGACTCATTCTTTAGAATTATTCTACTCAGGCATATGTGCATTTATGAATGTCTGGACACGACATGGTGCATACAATTAGCTATTTTTATTGATGATTATTCACGTTATGGGTTAGTATTCTCTCATCTCATTGGTCAAGAGTGCTGGATTATTTTAAGCGATTCTTGGCATTGGTTGAGATCAAAGAAATTGAAAACATAAAACCTATTTAGTTTTGTTTCTAGAGCTATTTCCAGTTTTCATACATTTTCAAAAGTTGAAAAAGTAGTTATGGTTTGGAAATTAAAATGAAATTATATTTGAATATTTTTTGTTGAAAAGTAATGAGTATATAGGTTTGAAAATGATAGCGTATTTGGTTATAGGTGTATTTCTATTTTAAAAACCATGCATTTCCAAAATGTTTGTTAGATGATGGGTTATGGTTGAAAATATAATATTAAAAAGTTAAAAAATATATTAACTAGGAATAAGTAAACAAAAAAAATTATATATATATATATATTAATCAAATTATTTATTAATTAAAAAAAATTAATTCCAACCCTGCAACCTTCCCCTCCCCCCTCCCCCCTCCCCCCTCTCCACTCCCGACGCCCCCCACCCTATCCTCCCTTCTTCCATCGGCCATGGCTAGCGACTGCTACCCATGGCAGTAGAGAAGAATTTAGCTGTCTGGCCATCCCTGTTCCTGCAGTAGGTCACGAGCCACTAGGCCATGGCTATGCTGCTACTGCCACCAGCAGCAGTGCCATGGCCAAATCCAGTTGATAGGGAGTTGGGGAGTTGGGGGTCGTGTGCGGTGTCTCTGTGTGTGTATATACGTATACATATGTATATATCATATATATATGTACATATGTATATACCTATATAATATTATGTACATATCATATTTATGTATATATATGTACATATATATACACCATATATATGATATCTAATATTATATTATATACGTATGTGTATATATAATTTATTTACTTTTTTTTAATGCTTTAAGGGCATTTTTGTACTTCCATTGAATGAGATTTTGAAGTAGAATATTGGAGGGCAATTTTGGAATTTCACATGACATTTTTAATGACAAAATACAAAAACCCTAACGGTTGGACTAATTTGTTGGACGGCGACAAACCTTAGAGGGATTTTTATAATTTTTGAAAATACGAGGACTATTTCATAATTATGTCAACCTTTAGGGGAGGTAGCCGTAATTCACCCTAACAATTATACATCTCATTTTTGCACAAAATTGGAGATTAACTTGAACAAGATTTTAAAAGCATTCAAAAATGTCAAACATTGTATTGAAACACTTACACCACTTTTGTGTACCCAAATATGTGTGAAAAATATACAAGAAACACAAAACAACACAAAATACACCAAAAACCAACCATGGGGCAGCCTTGGCTAGGTCGCTGCCCATAGCCACCCGATTTGGAGCGCCTGCTGCCGGTCGGGTTGGTAGCAGGCGGCAGCCCTACCTAGCCGTCTTATGGCCCTGTTTTTTGCCCTCGTTTCATAGTTTTTGTTCTCCAAATCCACATGGACACTTCCATAACACATTTTCACACAATTTGGACAAATTTTCAAAAATAAAAACCTTTCGATAGTATAAATTTAACTACTAAAAAAATGCTTCAAAAATCAAGTGCAAGTAAGAATCAACATTCTTCAAAATCTCCAACTAAATTCCAATCAAATTAGATCTAAAAATGACCAAAACACCTTAAGGCCACATTAAACATGCTATATCAACATATAACATAAATTGATGCTAAATCAACATTTAAAATTAACTTTATTAATTAAAATCATACTAATATATGAATCAATAATTAAAACACATATTAGCATAGTTCAATTCATCAACAAAGAAGCTACATTCAATATCAACCAAACACTAAAATTCATGAATTGCATCAAGTATTTGGTGATATTCAACAAAAATTAAAATCAGCGCATGAATTAGCCTCCGATACCACTTGAAGTAAGGAGTAGCCCAAGGATACAATTATAAACCACAAAAAAGCCAAATAAAACTTGTCTACTCCAAGTCCAAGGATCTAATCGTGCAATAATAAGGATTTAGAATTGGAAAAAATACCTTGATTGCTAAAATCCGAAGGTAGAATGAGGATGACACCAATGAACACATCACATTAGTTTAAACTCATTTAAACTTATAACTCAATTCAATTAATCTCTATTAATTGAAGAGTATCCAATCCCCATAGTTGATGTCGAACCTCAAGTCCATGGAGCCCAACTAATTGATTGAAATGAATATGCTCTTTGTGAACCATTCTAGCCCTACGATTGCCATGAAAATACGATCCTTCTATTTCCTATCTCCAAAAAGAGGCCTAAGGTAACATATTTGTTGGATTCCTAAATGCCTCGATAACTATGTTTCTATTCTCAATGTTCAATTCCCCTTTATGACCTCATCTTTGAAAAACTCCTTTTCCAAATTGTCACAGTACCTTCTACAAGGATTTTGTAGAATTAATGACTATAGAATACATAGGAGATGTACTCACCCTTCACAACGACGACGAGATGAATCCCATCTTAGATCTCACAAACCTCCATGTCTAAGTAGGTCATACCCAAACTCAACTTGGATGACCCGCGGAGTGATCAACGAAAAGTCAAAGCATGATAACCTAAACATAAGGTTACCATGGATCCTCAGGTCCAAGGATTAATTATATACACTAGCGTAAGCTGGAGAACTTGTCACTACCGACTTGCCCCTATAGCTATCAAGTGGACTCTCCAGGCAGGCCTTTACTGAACTTGTTCTCTAACAAGTACCCACTAACATACACCCCTGTCTAACATAGATTGCTTATGAAATGGAGCAATATCTAACCCCATGGATTTATGCATTGTTAGTGCAAATATATCTGAATCTTAGATGCCCTGTGTCATAAGATGCTATGACTTGGAATATATTAAGGTCACAACCGTGTAAGACTTGTTTCATTATCCCCACTCAGTGCATGACCAAGTCTCATAGTCTTGTGTGATCTAAGAATTCAGGAAACCTCAATTCCTAATGAGAATCAAGACCCTAAAGACTTGTCAGTGGACCCCGTGTCGAGTGATGTCCACAAGAAATTGAAAGGTAAGCAACTTTTGCTAATTGCATCTCTATGCAACCCTTTGATGTATTTTGCCTCACTTTTCACATAGATCAACGTGTCGTGCACTCTCTACATTACTAGGTGTTAAGTCAAACCGACAAATCAAATTTTAATTCAAGACTGCTCCAAGTTATGCCACTTGACATAAGTCATTACATGGGAAGCATCAAATTAAAAGTGTATCACATGCTAAGTACATGATCACATATTTCTATAGAAGTGTGACCCCTGTAACGAGTGATATCACACAAAGATAGTAGTATTTTCATGTCATATACTATTGCTAGAAGGCATGGATTAATTAAAACTCTTTTTAGTTTGTATCCATTTTGACTTAATATTTGAAAGTACTTAGATTTTTGAAAGCACATAGTGGAGAAATTTTCTTGCTTGCAAAGATTTCATCAATTTTATCTTATTATTTTGGTTTTCTATATCCTAACCATACAGCCCATACATCAATAGGATATGAAAATCATAAATAAGTAAATGCGCCTAGAATGCTCCTAGGGTAGGATGACCATGAGCCTTAACCAAGTTGTGCACTTAGAGCCATAGTTGCACTACTTAGTCGATTTTTAGTGGGTTGATTAAATCTAGCTATTACATAAATGTATCCCCATACATTCATAAGTCTGCCTGCCTCTAATGGTCTTCTCATCTCCTTGCAACAATTACATGAGAAAAGAAATCCTCACTCCTAAAGATCCTACTCTCATAACATTTACAAGATAGAAATTAAGAGGCATGCAAGCTACAATTTAATACAACCATTTTCAACAACTTGAAACAAATAAAATCAATATTAAAGGTTCATGATCATACCCATTCATTCGTCATCCATTCAACAATTAAATGAACAATAAATCAAGAATTGACATTCAATTGCTCAATTAAATGCTTACCATGAACCTTAACCAAGTTATGCACTTAGAGCCATAGTTTCACTACTTAGTTGATTTTTAGTGGATTGATTAAATCTAGCTATTACATAAATGTATCCCCAAACATTCATAGGTCTGCATGCCTCCAATGGTCTTCTCGTCTCCTTGCAACAATTACATGAGAAAAGAAATCCTCACTCCTAGAGATCCTACACTCGTAACATTTACAAGATAGAAATTAAGAGGCATGCAAGCTACAATTTAATACAACCCTTTTCAACAACTTGAAACAAATAAAATCAATATTAAAGGCTCATGATCATCCCCATTCATTCATCATCCATTCAACAATTAAATGAACAATAAATCAAGAATTGACATTCAATTGCACAATTAAATGCTTATCTCATAAATAATTAAGTAACTAGCAAAAATAAGCATAACAATTATGCACCTCATTTCTACACTAATACTGAAGATTAACTTTAACAAGATTTTAAAAGCAATCAAAAAAGTCAAACATAATAACGAGAACTTGCATAACGCTTGTGCATCTATGTAGCATGATTTCGTTTAATTTTGGCCAAAAAAATAACACAAAAACTCCTCAAAACTCACCCATTACCGAAACTAGACACTGCTTCCAGGCCAAGGCGCATGGTGGTGCGGCAAGCGCACCCGGCCAAGGTTGGCAGTTTGCCCAATTTGAAGGTTTGGATCAAGTCAAGTTTTCTTTGGCTCAACTTTTGTGCACCAAAAGATTTAGAACACTTCCTAAATACTAAATCACACATTATAGACAAATTTCTAGATCTAAAACACCTTTTAAAAATGAAAATTCAAGTGTTCAAACATGCTTCAAAAATCAAGTTTAATTGAGAATCACCATTCTCCAAAAATCTCCAATAATCTCCAATCCACTTAGATCAAAAAATGACCAAAATACCTTAAGGAAAATTTAACATACTATATCAACATATAACATTATTAAATGCTAAATCAAAATTTAACACACTCATCCATGAATCAAAAACATACTAATATATGAATTAACTTTAAAACACATATTAGCATAATTCAATTCATCATCAAAGGAGCCACAAGCAACATCTACCAAACACTCCAATCCATGACTTGGATCAAGTATTTGGAGATCTAGATAAATTCATCAGTGAATCAATAAAAAAAATTCAAATTAAAGCGTGATATAGGCTCCGATACCACTTGAAGTCAAGTGTAGAACAAGGATCCAATTAATAAAGCACAAATAAGCTAAATCAAACTTGGCTACACACAATCCAAGGAGCAAATCATGCTTCTAGGTTAGATTTGGTTGCAAAAAATTACCTTGATTGCTCGAAAAATCCAAGGTAGAAGTGAAGACATGCTTGAACACTTCAAATCTGTCTCCTCCTCATGCAGCAGAATTTTGACAACTTTTTCCCGAACAAACCACCTCCGATTTGGCTGTGCAATTGAAAAATTCTCTTCAAAACCTTGAAGAATGTCCAGTAAAAATTTTAGGAAAATAAAAAATCGAAAGGTGCTCCAAATATGCCTCCAATCGAACTACCCGCAGCAGATCTCCAAAGAGCAAAGCTATCCAAGTGTCTAGCCTCCAATGAAATGATCCACACACCATAGGCTAGCTCCAATCGACCTCTAGAGAGCTGGAACTCCAGAAGATAAAGAACTGATGAAGGTCGATTTTAGGAGGGAAAGATGAAAAAAGTGTGTGAAACTTCAACACATGAATGGATCACACTTTTGGAGGGAAAAAAAGAATCTAGCATGAATACCTTGCTTGTGGCCAGCCACCACTATTTATAGAGGAGGGAGGGTGTGACGCAAGTTGCTATCACACCTCCCATGAGGCTTGGAGCCACCTAAGCAAACAAGTTGCATATGAAATGTGAATTTCACTTGCATTTGAATTCCATTTGGAATCTTTATTCCATCTCATGAAATATCATCCAAATAAATTCTAAATGCATGTCAAATGAAGTCCTTCATTTGAATTTTCCTCCAAAATAAATTGTTCACATTAATTAAATTAACCCTTTAATTTAATTAACTGGTCTTGACTTAACTCTTAAGTCAACTAGCTTAACTCCTTAAGCTAAAAGGTGTTAACTTAACCCCTTAGGTTAACTTGACTAATAAATTGTCATATGACACCAATGAAATTAACTCCTTAATTTAATTGGTCTAATTTAACTCCTTAAATTCTTTTGATTAATCTAACAATAAAATTAATCAAGCCAAAATGACCAAAAAATTAGCCAATCGTTGTCCTCTACAAAATCAGTCAATAGAAATTTCCTAACTTTTGGAAAATTTTCTTCATCAAATAGAACTTCCTTTAGGCTTTTGTGTGTGATCCATTAGGTTTTCTCATTCATTGGACATGGGATCAAAACTCTTGTGATATTTTCAATATCGAAATATTCATATTAGTTTAAATTTCTTTAAACTAATAACTCAATTTAATTAATCTCTATTAATTGAAGAGTACTCAATCTCCATGGTCGACGTCCAACCTCAAGCCCATAGAGCCCAACTAATTGGTCAAAATGAATGTGCTCTTAGTAAGCCACTCTATCTCTACGATTGCCATGCAAATACAGTCCTTCCTTCTCCTATATCCCGAAATAGGGCCAAGGAAGATATTTGTCGGCTCCCTAATAGCCTTGATAACTATGTTTCTATTCTCAATGTTCGATTCCCCTTTATGACCTCATCTTTTTGGAAAACTCCTTTTCCAAATTGTCATATTACCTTGCGCAAGAATTTTATGGAATCAGTCATTACAGAATACATAGAAGATGCACTTGCCCTTCGCAACAATGAGGAGATGAATCCCATCTTGGATCTTGCAAACTTCCATGTCTAAGTATCTCATACCCAAGCTCAACCCAGATAACCCGCATAGTGGTCAACGAAGAGTCAAAGCATAAGAACCTAAACACAAAGTTACCGTGGATCCTCGGGTCTAAGGATTAATTATATGCACTAACATAAGCTATAGAAATTGCCACTATGGCTATCTAACATGCACCCATGTCCAACATGGATTGCTCATAAAATAGAGGGATATCCAATCCCTTAGATTTATGCCTTGTTAGTGAATGTCATTTTGAATCTTAAATGCCCTATCACATAAAATTCTACAACTTGGAATATTTTAAGATTACAATCGTGTAAGACTTATTTCATGATCACCACCCAGTGCATGACCAAGTCCCGTAGTCTTCTGTGATCTAAGGGTTTCAACCAAATGCTAGTGAAGTAAATTAAGCATAAGATGAAGACGGCCATTGAAATATGAATATCATTCAATCAAGATTGTATCACAAGTGAAATAGTTTACATGCCAACTAAAACTCGACACTAAGCATGAGCTACTTCTCAGTGATGTGCAATATGCACATGGTATTAATGTAATTTAGTTCCAGTTATTATAATTCCAAAACATGGTTTTTCCTTTCTGTTTGAGCGCATTAGTTTATCTATTTTTCTTATTAAAGATCTTTATGGATAATGTTTTATGTATAATAAATTTTCTATTCTAGAAATATCATAAGATTGCATTTCTTTTAATCTTTTTTCTACTATAGGTATTATTTCTAATTCTCTAAATAGCATGCGAGATTATGGCATATGGGACAAGTGAGCATGACTAAGTTAGATGGAGAAGGCCTTTTGAAGCCTCTCGCTAGAGTCAAAACTCCCAATGTGTGAACTATGTCTGATGGGAAAGGCTTACTCGAAGCCTTTTGGAAAGGCTAAGAGGATGACTCATTCTTTAGAATTAGTCTACTCAGGCATATGTGCATTTATGAATGTCTGGACACGACATGGTGCATACAATTAGCTATTTTTATTGATGATTATCCACGTTATGGGTTAGTATTCTCTCATCTCATTGGTCAAGAGTGCTGGATTATTTTAAGCGATTCTTGGCAGAGGTTAAGATCAAAGAGATTGAAAACATAAAACCTATTTAGTTTTGTTTCTAGAGCTATTTCCAGTTTTCATGCATTTTCAAAAGTTGAAAAAGTAGTTATGGTTAGGAAATGAAAATGAAATTATATTTGAATATTTTTTGTTGAAAAGTAATGATTATATGGGTTTGAAATGATAATGTCTTCGATTATAGGTGTACTTCTATTTTTTTTAAAATGCATTTCCAAAATGTTGGTTGGATGATAGGTTATGGTTGAAAATATAAAAGTAAAATAATTGTGATTGATATTTTATTAACTGTCCAAATTTTGATGATAGAGTTGCTTGCGATTAATGTAATTTTGGCTTAATTAAAGCTTTTGCACATTTAAGCTAAAATTTCACATTATCATTATGGCTTTTTATTCAAAGGTTATTTCATAAATTTGGTACTTAATATGGATGTTTGTGCAATATTAAGTTGTCTATATGATAAAAAATAACCAAAAAATATAACGTAAAAAATATGAGAAAAAATAGTAAAAACATTATCATGATAAAACACGAAGCCATTGTAAAACCTTTCAAAAACCTATATCAATTCTGTAATGTTGAAATAAGAAGAATGGCAAGATTGAACATATGCAAAAATCTATCGCTTAAACCCAAAAACATGTGCAAAAACTAGTCCATTAACCAAGTTGAATCAATTGTTACTCCTACATTTACATGACACAGACGTCATGCATAAGTTTGTTTAACACATGCAATACGTGTACAAGTATAGGTTTCTCACATGGAGAACCTATACACTCAAAATCTAAAAATGCAAAACATGTCCAACTCATTAATAATAAAAAATTTGCCATGTCCAATCACAAGTTTAAATTCAAACCTGGAGACAAAGCATGAAGATAATTGAAGAACAATTCATAAAGCACATGGACAGCTATTATATTAAAGTCACAAGATTTACAAAAATAGCAAAACATGTATTTTAATTAATTAATGTGAGCAATGCATATGCATGCCAAAACTAATTATTTTAAATAATTAACAACAGTAATATCTCAAATACACACATCAAAGAACAAAAGCTGATGAGTAGCTAGGTTTTTGTACATTCCTAAATGATGACAAATAGAGTAACATAGGCACCAGGCCTACCATTTAAATAGAGTTCATGCATCATATCAAATGAAATGCGTACATCCCATATTACCTTAAATTTTTAGTCCCAAACTAGCCAACCAATTCTCTCGAGATGCTGCTGTGCTCTACTTATTTTTGTTGTGCACATAATTACTATCACTACTTGGAATAGAAGTGGTCGATGCAGTCATTTAATTAAACTAGCACATGATGGGACGTTCTATGTATGCATGTGTAGCACTTGAAAATCGGGTTGATACATATGTACTGGTAAGGTGTTGGATAATGGAACATCAACTACTTATTGCCTTGTTTGGAATCGCGTATAACGCGGAGGTGAGAAATTAGCAGAATTATCAAAAATCAAAATCAAATTTGATACAACCCAACTTTAGCATTCAAGTTTAGCAAGCAGAGTCCCTAATCAGAATTAATGTTGACAAGCTAATTATCATTGGGAATGAACAATTAATGCTAGCTCTTATTGCCATCCAATTTGGGGGACAAGAATATTCTTTATTTAAATCAGTAATCCTCAACACCGTCAATTTCCTAAACATGCCACTAAAATAATTAATGAATATTAATCAATACAAATCAATTCTAGAAAATTCATAATTAAAAGACGCCAATTATACTCTAAATTAATAATTGAGCTACAACTACTTTATTTCATAAATATGGATTTTTAGTACCTATGAAGATTGCATCGCATTGTAGCAAACACAAAAACTATGCATTTGGCAAGGGAATAAGTTGTGAACACCTTCTTTGATTATCATCCTTAAAAATATCTCATATGATGGATGAAGGTTGATCGTTAAACTTACAAATTAATTCGCATCCGAATCTATTTTCAAACGTCCTTAAACCTCCTCTAGCACAAATTTTATGATATTATCTTCATTCAGTGGTGATAGAGACCTTGTCTTTACCAAGTAAAATAGAAATTACTACTTCTCCTTCTCATCTCCCCATATGTCAACCTACTGCACCTTAGTCCCTCCAATTTTGTGAGATGTTCCTCCATTTGCTAACAATATTTTCCATTTGAAAATAATTATATATATAATTTAGTAGTAATAAAGGAGTAATACATGAAAGTCAAACTAACAACAATTTTAGAGCAGTTTTAATACAAGAACATCATTAGATTTGACAAGCATTATATGAGTATGAGCATGAAAATTTAAAGTACAGTGGCAATAAACATAAAACATTATCATGCAACATTAGGTTAATTGAATAGCAACTTAAGGAACAAAGCATCTATGAGCATCAACAGTATTATTAGTAGCATAACACATAACCCCAGTCCACAACATATGAAGGCACTCATATCGTTTGGTGCAACAGTGATTCAACTTGATGAGAGGAGCCATGAGTATGGGGTTCACTATTAGGCATATCATGACAATGCACGCTCTGGTATATTGAGGTTGGCTTGTCTTTAGAAAGTCGAGTGTTAGACAACATGAGGTAGTGGAGTGTTATAAGTTAGTCGAATATGAAGCAAGCACTACCATATGCCATCATATCATCTTAAATGAACCCACCATGGTGGTTGGAATCAGGAAGACATTGATAGAGAAAAAAAAAAGGCCATATTTCTATTTCATCCTTACCATGCAAAGAATCATAGGTCTAACTCCACATGCACATTGAGAAGTTTCACGTATAGCCATTTCTGACATTGTTCTGTTATGTATCAAATGTTCAATTATATTTTATAATACGTCTTACCATAACCGATAGCACTAACATATATAAGCCATTAATGTACTTTACTTAAGGAACGTACATTAATATATAAAACTAATAGAAGCAACATCCTATAATATGTCAAAGGCATTACAGATTCCATGTTTATGTTATATAACAACAAAATCACTTTTAGAGGCATTGGTTAGTATGGTCCTCCCACAAAGCATGGACAACAGAATATCACAGAATACGAACATCCAATCGATGTCTGTCTGTGAGGGATAAACATGGGATTTGGCACCAGCATTATTGTTATTTCTTTGATATTATTCCTCTTCTTCCCTAAAGTATGCATTATCTCTAAAGTGCTTTCTTATGAAGTTATGAATAAGATGATACGCTATCATAATTTTGTACCTGACGATGCATTTTAATTTGTAATGCGGCATTGGTCCCTTTAAGATTGGAAGTTGATTTTTAAGAACACTAAAAGCACGTTCAACCACATTTTGTATCTTCACATGCTATTATTGAAGAGCTCTGTGGGACCTCAATGGGGATGGGAAAAACCCACTAAATTGATTTAAAGGGTATCTCTCAGAGCGATATGGAGCAATAAAATAAGTAAAGTTGTAATATCTCGAATCCATCATATAATATTTACCTATAGTTTTCCAAACCAGTTTTAGAATATATATATATATATATATATGATTTCTATATATAATTATAATATCAACATTATTAAATTTAAACATCACCTGGGAGTACATATAGGAATTGAGAATCAATTTGCAATACTTGTAGCAAGATGTTAGAATAGTGCCTAGCAAGCCAATTGGATTAGCATATAGCTACTCTTATGATGCACTCTTATTTGATCAATATAATCGTGTTATTGGCCATCTTCATCTTATGTTTCTTTATTAAGCATTTGGTTGAAGCTCGCATGGTCATGCATGACTACGGAACATAGTATAGGTCAATGTTTGGCCACATCGTGAAATGTGTTTCCATGGTTGTGATCTTGAAACGATTATAAGTCATAGAATTTATGAGATAAGGGCATTAAAGATTTGGATAGACTCGCATCACCAATGTATGCTTCAAAGGTTAGACCATGCCCCGTTTCATGAGCATTCGGTGTAGTTGACACCCAAACACGCTAGTGGGTGCTTGTTTGAGAACAAGTTCACTAATTAATTAGGTTGATTTATTTAAGGAGTTAAATTAATTCAACTGAATATGTGATTATCTGATTAAAACTAATTATAATTAGTCAGGTGTTTAATTATTTTCAATTAAATGATGTGATTATTTAATTGAGGGAAGATTTTGTGGAGACAAATTGATGGATCATAAATTGGCATTAAAATTGGATTTTAATTAGGATCAATTTATGGACCATTATGACTAGAAAGCATGATTTAGTATCATGATCTAGTATGATGGGATCACACTAGACCATACCTAGATAGACCTATAGGACCACTTCTATAGGATGAAAAGTGTGATCCTTATATATATAAATATATATATATTGTATCTAGTGTGGTGGCGCACATTGCACCATCTTAAATGGACAATCTAGATTCAATCTTGGAGGATATTCTATAATGATGGAAGATGTGATCACAATATATACAGATGTATGTATATGTGAGTCATATTTATGGATCCAAATTTGGCCTACAAATATCTTTGAATTAGCCGCCCCTAACTTAATCACTTTGGCCGTGTTTTAGTAAAATTACTAGCTCCAAACTATCCTCTCTTATGGTGATCTTCTCCCTCCCTAACACTCTCTAGCCTTCTTCTTCCTCTAAGCTTTGAAGATCTTCTCTACCTACCCTCTTTAAAATGTGAAGACCACTTGGTGTGTGGATACGTTTGGAGGAAGAGCAATTTGCTCTTCTATTTGGTGTGATGCCTCTCCATTGTCAAAGTGTTGGCAAGTTACATTAGTGGTGAAGATCTATTTTTGGAGTAGAATAATAGAAGAACTAAAGGAGTGTAATTTGGGTTGCACCTTAAGCCCATCTTCATGGAAATGAGTGCTAGGCAAAGGTATGTTTTCCTAGTCAAATCCATTCATGATGCAAGTCCTTCGGAGGAGATATTTGTTGTGATTAAATGTTTATCTTCCTATGCTTTTGATTTAAATTTTGAAATTCATGCTTCACCTACTTGCTAATGTTCCTTCAAGTGGTGTCGAAGCCAATCTCATGCCTCTCATATTTTGAATTTTTTGTTTATTAATTCATTTGATGAATTGATGAAATTTTCACATATTTTTAGTCTAATAAATAGATATTAGATCATGGTGATAGTGAGCGTGGCTTTGATTTATGTTTAGCAAGCATGATTAGATGTGATCTAATATAGAATTTTCAATTTGATTGAAGTTTGGAGTAAATGCATTAGGTATGCATTTTTGGGAGTTGGATGTTTTTGAATTGTTGAAAATTGAGTTGAGGAGGTAGCCAAAGTGTTGGTTTAAAATCTAGTTAGAAGAAATTGGGAGAAAATGGTGCATAGTGGATTGTGCACACTACCCATCTTGCCGACCGGCAACGCCTAGCAACCTATGTGCGCACAGGGCAAGTTGTGCCCTACTGCACGCGCCGACTGTGCTGGTCATGTAGACAAGCAATGTGTGTAATTTTTTGTTCAATCTTTTGTGCGCTTTTTGGTACCAAAATTAAGGTGAAATTGGGGGTGAAATTTGTCAAATTTTTTTGAAAAATTTGGGCATTTTTTATCATGTTTTCCTTGATAAAATTATTTCACTTTTTTGTCCAATTTGCTCTCTCATGCATCCTCTTCTTAGTATAATTATTATGCTAAATATCCAACATTGTTTGAAGTATTTTGGATGCTTAAAACTCAAATATTATGCTATTAAAATGCAATCAACTTATTTGTTGGAATTATAGTGTGTATGAGATGCACTTGTTCCAATTACTTGTTGGTATTCATGAGATGAATGATTCAATAAATTTATTTGACAAATTTATGATTTATTCATTTATTTGATGAATGGATGGATGAATGGAAAGATGGTCATGAGCTTAAAATTTGAGTTAAAATAATTCAATTTGATTGAATAGATTGCAATTAGGGTTGTCAATGGGTCGGATTCGGATAGGATCATGTTAGATCTAAGTCCGAATTTGAAAGTAATATATCAAATCCAGATCCAAATCCAATCCAAGATCCATCGGATCTATATTGTGTAACCATATTCAGATCCAAATAAAAGTTGGATATTCGTTGAATAAAAGTTGGATATCCTTCGAATATCCAAAAAGATCCAAATTTGAATATTTAAAAAATCATCATATATTTATTATTTTTCTAGGAATTTAGTAGAATCCAAATTCAAAACAATCATCCTTAAAAAAATACATAACAGATTAATGAATAAATTTTCAAGTCTATTGATCACTTAAAAGCAACAATAGAATTTAACTTAATCACATTCATTCACCAAATTAGGGTTGTAAATGGGTAGGATTTTACCCTACCCAAGCCCGTACCCAAAGAATACCTAAAAACAATACCCATTCTTTACCCTACCCAATTGGACCCATTACCCATTGGATCTGTGTATTGGGCCTGCTGTCGAAACCCAACATTTTTGGGTCAAGTCTGAACCCATCCCAATTATTATTTTTTCCTTTTTTTGCTGCTGCTGCTTACCTGGATAGTAAAATTGCTACCGAACAGTATATATCTAAATTTTAACAAATCAATCTAAATACAAACATATTCAATTTAATTGTAAAAATCATCTCCAAGTCATCTCATATCCAATTTGATAAAATAAGAAAAGGATACAATACTTAACTTACAACTATATAAATTTTCAAATCCAATTGTAGAAACATACACATGTAAACTTTAACAAATTAGTTCAACTAAAACCACTTTTAACCCAATTGCGAAACCATCTTCAAGTCATGTAATCTCCAACCTAGTAATTGAAATGAAAAAAAAATTAATTAAATCACTACTTAAAATAAAATAGAATCGAAGTAAGAACATTATTAATAATTACCTGCAACTTTTGTTTATTAAAATCTTACTACACTTTCTACTTGAACTTCATATGACGCCGCATCACTTCCAACTATAAAAATTAAAACATGGTAAGTAAAAGATTATATTAATAAATTTAACAAAAGAGCTAAAAATATAAACAAATTTACTTACCATCCTTAGGAATTGGTCCGATCCAATCATCCGCTACTATTAATGCTTCTGCCACATCCGGAAGCAAACAAGCACGTAATTCATCAATAACACAACCCCCAATACTAAATGTTGCCTCTGATGCCACGATAGTAGCTGGAACTACTAAAATATCATGTGCTATTTTTGCCAAAATAGGTAGCTTAAGGCTATTTGTTCTCCACCAATCTAATATGTTAAATGTATGTGCCATAGGAAATCTAACTTCATCTAAGTAACTATCCAACTCTGATTTTTGATTAACTGAAAGTCGTGGTTCATTACACCATCTATCAAAATCACATAAAGAAGCGCATGTTTCAACAATTGTGCTACTTGTCAAAGTGGTCTCATTCATTGAAGGGGTAACACTACCTCCATAAGTAATGAATAACTTAACTAAAATATCGCGAACCCTTTGACTGTATGGATGAGCATTTGAACCATAAATTCTAGTGTAAAAATACTCAACCAAATCCATTTTAAATCGGGGATCAGAATATGACAGCAACAGCTAATACCAAATAATACTCATCCTAATATTTATCAAACTTCTCCTTCATGGAACCAGACATCCTCCTAATAAAATAAAATTCAATGTCTTCCCACTCATTTATCTTCAAATAAATTTCACAAATATCAGGAAAAAATACATTGGATGTTGGATACTTACGACCCCTGAAATTGCGAGTAGCTTCATAAAAGATTTGTAAACAACCATGCACAACTTTAGCCACTTCCCATTATAACTCAAATGGATTGAATTGATAATGCCAATCTATTCTCTGTAAACGCCTAAATGCTTGTTTTAATAGTAATGATGTTGCAAGCAACTCATAAGTTGAGTTCTACCTATTAGGCACATCCATGGCCACTTGCCTCTTACCCTCTAAGTTACACTCATTTAATGCAGTGTTAAATTTTTGAATTGTAGTAGGAGACTTGTTCAAATATCTTACAGTTTCATGAATTTTCTCAATTAATCCCTTAATTTGACTCAATCCATCTTGTACAACCAAATTTAATATGTCTCACATGTAACAAATCCACATCAAAATAAATTAATGAATCACAAACAAGCCAAGTTTTCAATCTTCTAATCATAGCATCATTAGTTGTATCATTATCAGCAACTACTGAAAATAACTTATTTTCCAAATTCCATTCCAAAATCATTTCTATCATGAAGTTAAATAAAGCTTTACCCTCATGTGGATATGGAATCTTTCTAAATGCAAGAATTTCTTTTGCAATTCCCAATTCTCATCAATAAAGTGAGCGGTCAAACAACAATATGCAACATACGAGTGATCCAAAGTCCAAATATCTATAGTCAAAGATACTTTACATCTTAGTCCATCTAAAAATTTATAAAATTTGTCTTTTTCCTCTTCATATACTTCAATCACATCACTTCTAATGGTGTTTCTACAAGGAAGCTTGAAATTCGAATTCAGACCATTCAAAAAAAATTCAAAATATTCATGCTCACTTATATTGAAATGATATTTATGTTTTATGCATGCAATTGCAAAATCCCTTCGAATTTTCACTTGATCAAATATAAACTCACTCCAAGGACTTCCGCACGAAACTATTCCTAGAATCTAACTTGAATTGTGGGCATGCATTCTGTATGTGTTTTTTCAAATGAGTAGTACCATGTGCAGCATTACCAGATAAAAGCTTTTCACAGTAGTTGGATTTAGCATGCACAATATCATTTATATCGCTGACCTTTCTAAAATGATGTCATACAACTGAGGGTTTTCTTTTTGTACCTCTAGGTGTAGTACTCACTTCTTCATTTTCACCACTACTGAGAGATACATGTTGGTTGGATTGGCTATGTGATGTTAACATTACAAAATCTACAAAAGATAATAAATTAAGTTAATAAGATGTAACTTGAGTTTAATATTCATTATTAATTACATAAAAAAAGATTATGACAAACTAATTTTCATTGCTAATGGACTAGAAAAAAAAATAGTTAAAAAGAAGAAGAACAAGAATATTGAAGTTTCTTGTTTTTAATATTATCCCACAAAAACCAAAACAAAGATAGAAGGCCCCAATTCTTTCAGCATTATGTTTATGTTTTAGTTATATAGTTTTGTTGTAGTGTATAATTTCTCCTAGACTTACATCAAATTGTTGGAATAGAAAAAGGGGGACACAGTCTCGTACACTCATTAGCCAATTCCCAACTAATGCATTTGTAAACATATTCTCTAATAGCTTTAGCATAATTATGAGGATAAGTAATTTGACATTGGGCATCAAAGCCTTTTAAACATTGATCTTTTCACACACATTTATATAGGTTTTTCTGTTTTTTCAGCAAGTATCATTTTAATAAATAATAATGTCGTGTCCCACAACTTTTTTGATATTTCAAGACAAATATATGTACATGAGTCCCAACCTAAATGAACATCAAAATATTACTACAATGACCATTTGAAGAAAATAGACTTTCAAATAGAACAATCTCATAAATACTCAAGTGTTTGAGCTTTTCCCTAGATGGAATTTGGCTCCTTCAATCTTGTGATAGAAGATAATCATATAGATGCTCAAGTAAAATCAGAAAACAACTAGCAATAGACTAGATTTTTTCATTTTCCATCTTTAGTTGTAAGTCAATATTGCTATATAAGCAAAACCAAGTTAGGCTTGAAGACACAAGACACAAACCTTACTATCAGCTAACACTTACAATTAGGTGTGTGCCTCAAGAACATGGACAAGTATGGTAACAAAACAAATGATGATCACATCCCCTATGTCCATCGCCATCCTATTTTCATCAATACAGATGATAAGATCCGTGGCGAGAGAAGGGGAACAATGTCTATGGGGACATTAGTCTTGTTGGGGTATAATGGAGCTTGTAGCCTATATAGGTACTCTTATATTATAATGGAAGTTGTTTTTTGTCTCATTCTTTATCAAACTACACTCCAGATCGATTGCCACCTCTCATTAACCATAGACAATATGATTTACTGAAGTTGCATGAAAAGTTCATATTTTTTATCTACCAAATGCTCTTTTTACCACCATCAATGAATGAGAGATCTAGTGCTTTATCTATATATTAAGCCTTACTGTGGGCAAATCTGGAATATGGTCTTGGTTTGTCAACTACAGAGGCTTTCTTAACAAATACCCAAACAAAACAGTGCCAGGAGTCATCAAAAACTATTCCTGTTATATTAGGATCAACCAAGTTGCTGCAACAGTTAGAGCTAGGCTACAGTTATGAAGAGGCGAAGAAGGAAACTAATGTTGCGTGCTATTATGGGAATTATTGGTGATGACATAATAATGAGCATCTAAAGGATGAGAAATCTATTCGAAATATTTGATATAAGAATTTCTTTACACCATATTTTGTACGTCCAATTCATCCCAAGTTGAACAAACTACTAAAATGGAACTTTTTATCTTTTGTGAACCTTATATAAACGAGTTAGATATTTTAAACAGAAATTCCTTCAAGAGTGCAATATGTATATGAGATACTACATCTTTTATGCCAAGTTATACCCCAAGAATTGTTAGTTGAGACAAATAAAGCCCGTTCTCTGCCTCCATTCTCCCCTTTAAAATAATACTTGAGATTCTCACACCAACACAAAAACTCAAACTACCCAAAATTTCATTTTTTACCAACCTAGCAGTAGCACACCCACCCACACAAACATATATAATTGTATAACATTATCAAGAAAAAAAGCAACCCATTTTCACAAACGAGGGTTTTTCACAAGCAAAAATACGATGGGCGCACTGGTGGATGTCAGTGGAGGTGGCGACGATGGATTGCAGTAGTGGAGATGGCGTAGGCGGATGTGCAGTAGAGGCTATGCCAGCGATGTGTAGTGGGGTAGATGTACAGTGGTGGAGATGGGCACAGGCAATCGTCAGTCGGTAGTGGAAGTGTTTTAGAATAAGATAACTTTTATCTCTTCTTATTGTTAGATTAATTTAGACCATTGGATTTTAATAACATCCAACGGTCTAAAATATTTAGGGTAAATGGGTATTTAATGGGTAGAAATCCTACCCAGGCCCATTTAAAAAATTTTATTAGGCCTAGGTCTGGGCCTGGGTATAATATAGAGTTGTTGGGTCTGGGTCTGGGTCTGGGTCTGGGTCTGGGTCTGGGTCTGGGTCTGGGCCTGGGTAATATATTATTGTTGTGGGCTTGGGTAGGGTAAAACCTTACCCATTTACAGCGCTACACCAAATCATTATATTTTAGGTTCCATTGCTGATAATAATACTTATTTGGCAGCTATGTTTGATTATTCAATCAACTAACTATAGACTCAAAGTTTTATTAAAAAAAAAAACTTATTTTGAAAAAATCAAGATTTGCATTGCATTCTTGCTATATTATTGCATTCAGCTCCTACTCATTATCTTCCCACATCATTTTTTTGTTATAAAAATAGAGAAAAAAGTAATGTAATTATGATGCAAAATAAGTTCAAAATCTAATAATTTATATGAAATGTACATGTGTATATATATGTATAATACTAAATATATTTGGATTTGGATTATTAATGGATCGGATTAAGTTATATCCACATTCGCTCCATTTATTTCGGATTATAAATTTTTTTATTCAGATCATATCCATCAAATCTTTTATCGATTAAAAATCCTAAATAATCGAATCAAATTCGAATTGAATTCGAATAAAAAATTGCTCCATTGACAGCCTTAATTGTAATTAAATAGAGCTTGCATCTCCTGCCTTTCTATAAAGTCTATTTCTTCCTCTCTTCTTATATACTCCCCTTGTGTAAGACTCAAGGTTTCTTTCTTTAAAGATGTAACAAGAGTTGGCTAAAATAAGTTGGTGAGGTTGGTCTTTCTTTTTGGCGGCTATACCAAGGAACACAATGAAGACTTGGAGCATATGAAGACTTGAAGCCCATGTATGCATAGGATGCATATGTAATAGATAGGATCTATTTATTAATTGCTAATCCACCTAAATCAACTAAGTGAACCACAATACCTTTAAGTGGTGTCACTTGGTAATCACTCATGATCATCCCAATAGGTGCATGCCAGACTTTATTTATTTGTACTTTTTTATCATTTGATGTATGCTGATACATGCTTAGGGTAGAAGATCTAAATGAAGATAATAAATTGATGAAATCTTGCCAAAATTAAATCCCTCACTTAGAAAGTCTATGTTTCAAATATTAAGCCATACTAGGCAATATTAGACTGGGTTTAATCATCTATACCTTCCAGTAATAGGTGTGTGACATGAGGTCTATCCTAGTTGGTATATTAGCCATGAGGCATGGGATATACCTTCTTGGATAGCTACGATCACTACCTTAGCATGAGATGCACCTCAAAATTACTTGGTTGTGACATTGACCATGAGGCATAGGATGTTCATAGTTGAGTAGTTTAGACGATTAGTAGGCTAGACTTAACACCAAGTAACATAAATTGTCATGAGGCATCAATTTATGTGAAAAGCAAGGCAAAATAAATTAAGGGTTAAATTTGGGTGCAATTGGTAAAGTTGTTACCTAACTTAGGATTAAAATTGAATGACGTCTACAAGGTGTGGATTCATAATTAATGCCTTTGGACCTTAATACCCACTAGGAAATTTTTTTTTTTTTTATTTGTGTGTAGGGGCACATGATCCGATGAAAATATTGAGAGGCAACTAAGGATAAAAGATCACATCTTGCTTAAACATATTGATTGAATAGATGTTTATATTCTCTTTTTTGCATTTGTAAATTTTGTGAAAATTCGCAAAACTCAAAATGGGTAAGAGTCACTCGCAACTGTTTTGGAAACTATCAAGTTAACTAGATTAAAACTTCCAAGATTGGCTTCACAATTTAAAAATTATTCTTGACTTCGAAAAAAGGACCAATGTGCTTGATGGTCCCCCACCGATGCCCTTTCTGAAGATGCTTTTGAGGACATACATGAAATGTTCACATGGTGGGTTGAAGATGGTCTTCAAACTCAGTGCTTGATATTAGCGGGCATGATAAATGAGCTCCAAAGATCTAATGAGTATATAATGCACGTATTCGAGATTCACACTTGCAAAACTTGCATGGTGTGTGATTGAGGCATGAAAGGTTCGCCTCCTCGAAATAACTCTTCCAAGAGAGAATAGTTAATGGTTCTAGTGTCTATGAGCATAGATATTATTCTTCATTAAATTTATTGTAAAATTTGTTGCGTTACTTTCGTGCTATTGTAAAATTTATTCATTGCATAAACAGTTTTAAACATAGGGTGTATATATACGTATAATATTAATGAAAATGGGTTAGAACTTAGAAGTTATCAGCACAAATGAACTTAGATGGACTTCGCAGTTCCATGTGATTCTATGCCCAACTCCATATACATACAAGAGCATTTCACTGTGGTTATTATTATTTTTTCATCCCTTCACTTAAATTTTGTGTTATATTTTAACCAAAATTTTAATGAGAAACTGATAAGTAAAAGGAAAAAGTATATGTAAAAAATAAAATACAAATCATATAATGTAGATTCATAAAATACTTTTCTCGTTAAAATGTAAGTTCCAAATATGTAGTATATCTTAGTTTATAAATAAATAAATAAATCATGGATTGAAAATATTTAAATTTGCTACCTCGTCTCAGGATGCATGATAATGTCTAGATGCTCCCAATTAAGCTCATCTAATAAATTGAATGTTTGCATACTTTATTTCAGGAGTAGACTACAAGAGATATTTCACAATTTGTTTACTATTCACATTCGTATATATTTATACGAATATTATTCATATTCGTTTAATTAAATATTATCTGTATTTGATTAATAAATATTTGATTGTAAATGGATTCGAATATGATAAATGCAAATCTGATTCATTTAATATCCACTACTAATATATATTTATTGAATATATCTATTTATATATTCGATTTTTGTAACTTAATTATATCTATTATTCATATTCTATAAATATTATTTTTAAAAATTACTATATACAAGATACTCTAATTTTTTCATATTTTTTAAATATAATAAATTATACTTAAAAAATTATTGTAGTACAATATATTATTATGCATAATATATTATTATATTTTTAAATAAAAAAATTCCAAGACCTATGTATATCAGTATATGTAATTATAATTGGAGAATTGGGTATAAAAAAAATAATAAACTTCAAAAATTATAGTAATACTGAGGAAAATTTGAGGAATGAAGCTAATCAACATAAATTATTGTTAGTTGACTTTATAATTAATATACTTAGATGTCATTAATATCAATATTTACTAGTGTTAATAATTAATTATAAAATTAATTATTAATTAAAAATTATGGTATTTGTTTGATTGTTTTCTTTTAATGAAATTATATAATTCATCTAATAAAAAAAGATATGTATTTGTTAGAGGTTAATGAATTCAAATAATTGAATATTCGTAAATGAATATTTAAATAATTACCATCAAATACAAATATTCAAATAATAATATTTGAATTCAGATATGGATGATTATAATTGAATATGAATGCATTTGAATGATTATAATCATATACTAAAATATCCAAGTTTGATTAATATCCCCCAAATACGAATTCGAATATCACTATATAAATATCCATAGGATACATATTCAAATACGAATATTAAAAAAATTAATCAATTATTAATATAGATACTATGTATTCAATCCATTTAGTATTCATTTACAAACTTATTGAGGAGCGATACATACAATGCTTGATATGATACTTGCAAATAAAATAAGTTAATTTCTCCACCACCTTTGTTTATGCATATTTTAATAATTACTAAATAGGAAAAGGAACATTTGTTCCGAAAGTGCCAAGAAAAGTGCGCGCCCGCCGCCCGGTATCCGCATTCTTGTGCCGCAAATACGCATTTTTCATACAACATAAGAGGCAATCAAATATATGTTCTCTACTGCTATATTGCCACGATACGATTCATAAGGAAATTGGACTGCATACTACTACTGAGTACTGAACCAACTCTAAATATTTCCAAACGCCACATATTCCTTAGAAAAATAACCACCAGAGACCAGACATTAAAACAGTTCCAAGTTTAGCTCATCAATTTTTGCACAGCTAAAAATCATTCAACGGGCAGAAGGGGCCGGTTTTATCAATTGACAAGCCGCTGACATTATTTAGGCCTTCCTGTACAATACATTATAACTAAATAATACGTTTATTTGGAATAAAAATAACAAATATCTACCTAAGCCTAAATGGAAGAGCTGGGAACTTCAATAAATGGGAGATAAACCATACAAAATGTCATCAACCAGAATGTCATTGTCATGTTCCAAGGTATTTCTTGTGCTTTTCCTTTTCCCTCTCCTTTTGTAATTTCCTAATTAAACCGCCCCCGAATTCAAAATGTCCTCTGAGCTTCATATTTGGCAAAACCTCCAAACAATGATCTTGACGGAAGATAAAAAGCAAGCATTTAATCCATGAATGTTTAAAGCATGCAGCTACCCCAATCCTCAAGGCTTTTCTCTGTCCTGCAAATGAAGCACAGTCAGAGACATTGAAGAAGAAGAAGAATAAGCAGCAGCAGCTTTGCAATATGATACCAAAATAACCATAAATATTTTCCAAAACTAAAATTTCTATATCCAATTAACTACTCATATACCTAAAAAGCATCTTCATGAAATGAATGCTGTTGTAGGATACTAACAGTAATTTTCTTTTGGTTTTATCAGGTGACTGCACTTGAGTATTTTTGGGAACATTTTCTGTATTCAACTTCAGCAATTACATAATGGCTAAAACCAACGTTAACTCCACAGATTCATATACCTATTTTGAGGTTAGGAACCTTCATAGGAATTAATGAGGTCTTGGCTAACCTCACCAAAAATATTTGGGCATCCGTCCCACTTTCCTTGTTCTCGGGCTTCCCAGTATCCACCAATGTAATGGAATGGTCCATCACCATCTCTTTGGAACCATCTTGGTTTCCAACCATGTTCTTGCAATTTCCTCGACTGTCATCAACAATACCAAAAATCTTACAAGTGTCATCATATGTAGTACAAAATCAGTTTTGGAAAAAGGTATTCAAAAGCAAATGTAAGTCAGTTGAAGGAGTAATCATGTGTCCTATGAACACATCAGCAGCAATTTTCTCAGATATTGAAGCATTACAGTGACAAAATAACTGTCTTTGAAAGCTTCCAATAAACAACTCTATATCCGAATTCTAAGTAAAAATAAACAAGAGTATCAGGGAAATTCTATAACGATTCAGACAAATATGCTGATGAATTCTGCTTAATTCATCACAGCAAAAAACAAATGCTCACACAACCAAGAACAAACAACTTAGAGAGACACAAGACTTGAGTGGTTTAAAACGCTAGACCTACGTCAACTGGCAAACAAAACGCCATCTCCACACCCCTTATTCCTCTCAAAACTCTGCAGGTCAGTATTTGAATTGAAAAAGAAAAATTAGAGAGATTCTTGGCCATATGTAGGTAACACATATCTATCCGCCAATCTAAAATTCAACATTCCAACAGAATCAAAGAGAAGTGGCACCTAGCAAACTGACTGGATCGCCATCGTAATCCCCTATCCACACCCTTCCCCCAGGCAACCCTCCTTCCCCATAAGTGATGGAAGCATAGAAGAAAGGAGAAAATTAAAAGTTTTCAACATACCATTCTCTGCCGCATTTCCAGTCGAAGTTTCTCTGCATTTGCCTTGTCAAATTCCCCATTCTCCAGATGCCGTTGGTCTGGTCTCAGTCTCGAGTCTGTAGGTGGGAGTTTCTCCTTCATCCATGATTAAATACTAGGAGTCAGATAGAGCTATAAAAGACAATTAGACATACACAAGGGGGAAGCAGGACAAAATACAAGCTACTAAATACGTCATCTATACCTTGAGTCCTGGTGTCAATTCATTCAGGGTAATAGCGAAAGAAGTTAGGTTGTAGCGAGTAAGGTTTGGAGGTGGCTTGTTCCTTTTCCACAATAAAGATGCCTCAGACCTATCCTTGGCATTGCCAGTTACTTCTCCATTTGCATAATACATACTATCATCCCATTTGCCGAATAATTGAGCAACTTTTTTTCCCATGACATCTTCAACAAACCCATGAACCTGTTAAATTATTATGGTTCATTTAAAATATCTGGTCACAAAATAAACATTTTTTTTTTCCCAGAAAGTGTTGCTCCCATGCAACACTTCATTAACTTCACAAACAGGATATGGAGTTCTAGCACTAACACAGGTGGATTTACCTGGTGAGGATTGCGTTCAAGAATAGACTGCTCCTTGAACTTGAGCTTGCAAGAGTACTGGCGATTACCTTGTATATGCATTGTTCCATGGTGGTCACAATATATATTACCAAGGATTAGATTATAGATGCTGGTTGTGACCTGAGAACACACATCAAAATTCAAGGTATTGTTTCAAGATGAAACCACATGAACTGTTAATGAATAAACAAGGTTTCTACGCACCTTGCTCCATTGGAAGATCTCCCCATCATCAAATTCTAAATTAAGAGTTCCAACAGGATCAAGTTGAATTGATCTCCCCCAAAATTTTGATTTAATGTTAGTGTCACACCAGAACTTCCAGCCTTTACCTTCACAGTGACAAGCAATGAGTGTGGGGTGGTGACTGACCTATTTCAAGAAAAAGTTAATCAGTATCAAATTCGTTCAGAATAAAGAATTCAAAGACAAGAAAACTGTTCCTTTCCAGACAAGTGCAGAAAACATGAAAAGGAACTAATTATGATGGAAATAACAGTTTGGTAATAGGGCAGGTCAGAATCATGTAAAGAAATGTTATAGCCTGCTACCTCAGTTGAGAGCAGTGCTGCAAATGAGTCAGGCTTCTGAAAATAATTAGGCTGGAGATCAACTCAAAATTTTCGGGCTGAAGCTCATCAACTGAAATTTTATGTTTGAGCTCGAGCTCAATTTATTTGGACTCATTAGTATTGGACCTAATTTGATCTCAAGCTCCAGCACCTAAAGCTAGATGGATATATTCTCCTTTACATCCATTTACTCAGGTTTTTCAAATTCTTTTTTTCTCTTTTCTTGTCTGAAATTGAGTAATAGAACTCGCCACTATTGAGTCTAGTGCGGTCAGGGCAAGCAACACTGGAAGAACAGAGATGGTGGTAAGCATTCTTGGTGGCGAATGGGGAGAACATACTGCTGGTGAGCTAGAGATGGTGGTGGATTGGTGTGATGGCAGCAGAGCTGGTGAGTCTGGTGCAGGAAGTTTGTCGACGTACTGGTACTGGCATAATGGGAGTTCTTACCTTTTCATGGTAACAGAGGCTGTCAGTGGAGGTGGTGGTGAGTGGTGACCAATGAGGATGGAGATGGTGGAAGCAGCAATTGATTTGGAAAGTGGTGGTGATAGGGATAAGCTCACTGAACCCGGAACCTGCTAATATGTACAAGATGGAGTTGACTGGACTTTTTGGCATTTGGTGATAGACTAACAGTCTGTTGGCAGTGACTGAATTCGTTAAGGTTCATGATTAGATGTGCCGCTCCAGTAGAAAGGAAAATTTTTGAGCAGGAGCAAATTAATCAGGGCAACTTTAGCAATTAATTTTTATTTTCTACTGCTTCTATTTTCCTTAAAAGGAATAGAAATTATTATAAAAGTACGTAAAAGTTTGCAAGCTGGCTCATGAGTTTTCGATCAACTATTCTTTGGATTGAACTCAACTTGCTTAGCAGCTTGAGTCGAGTTTTACAGCTAGCAAGCTGGCTCCACTCTCTTGACCCCAGGTTGAGACTAAATAATGTAACAGAGAAGCTATTGAGCCATGACCAACTCATGTTAACAATTACTTCCTTTATTGTTTGCTGAGAGGAGGATGTAGATTAAATGAAAGCATATAATAGGACAATGTTAGTCCTTATCAAAATGAAAATTTATCCAGCTAAACTTTCCTTGACTTCTTGAAAGAAGTAGATAATAAACACTATAGAATAGTTGTGTAGCTGTGTGGAGAAAGACCATAGTACCTAAAATCAGATATTGGAGCAATTGGATGCTATTGAATAAAAGTGAAATATTTTGCCTAACCACCTTTTCAGAGAAGAAGCGTATTCCTTTCTCTGGATAATCAGCTTCATAAGTTTCACCAAGTAAAGGATTGAAGGGTTTACAGTGGCGTCCTTCTGATGAAGCATATCCAGACACAGCAAAAGCAGCAACATTCAAAATCCTCGTAAGGCTGTTTCCCTGGAAGAACACCATATGTCTTACCAAAATATCAGAGGCATAATTCAAGTGCAAACTCAAACAAAATTTAAGTATAGTTTCATGTGAATAAATACATAGCTATTCTCATAGCAGTACATGAAATAACTAAAACTAGAGAACCATAGATCCAATAAGTTCATAAGCCGTTGCTTCAGCAGCAAGTGGGAAACAATGTATTATGTAGATATTTGACCAAAGTCGCCTTTATTCCAATGCCAGCAGAGATTATGGAGGAATATCATCGGAAGAGTGGAGAAATTGAACATTTAAATGTAAATCCTTGATCGCTATTTATCCCATAACGGTCTGTCGGTCTGAAAGAAGTATGAGTGTTGTAGACCTTTAAAGCCAAACATTTTCCAACCAGTAGAGAAAGAATAATGAGCAACAGCCAGAGAAAATAAGAAGAAAAATTACTCAAACTAAAATCAAAATTATACATGTGCAATTAAACAATTAAAATTATTTTACAAGATCACATAATTTAGGCTCCTAGGAATTGTGCCTGTGGGGGCTTTGTATTTGATTATATCAAGAGGCCCATGAATTGGAATATCCCTATTGGTGCAGCTCATTTGGGCCAAGGGAATCTTTTACGATGAAGAGGGTGAGCTTCAAGAAAATAATTCAGAGTTCTTGCAGATAGCTCAAGGGGTAAGTCATGAAATCAGTTACAAAGACTTTACTGACAGCCGTATTAAAATACTAATTGAAAAGATATGAAATGAAGCAGAAAGCATCAGGATGTATGCTAATTTAGAATCACAAAAGCACACAGACTTCATGGAATTGATAAAGCTAAAAGATTAATAAAAGGTGAACTAGATGGATCATACCGCTTTCCCATGCTCATATGCCCGATCCAAAAGATGAGAATACTCTAGATCTTCAAAACATTTTTGCAGAGATGATATCGGCTCGTTAAAGTACACAGGGAGACAAACTCGTGTCAAATCCTTACCAATGTTGTCCTTGATCATAGACCATAGGCTGACCCCTTTCTCCTTCTCAATTGGATCTGGTAACTTCTTCCTTCTCTCTACTTGTGGGTATCCAGAGTCAATTACACTTCTCTTTGCATCTGCTTTGTGCACATTATCAGTTTGATTTTTGAATTTCATGTAATCATCCATGTGATCTACACCTATTGACCCAGAACCAAAAGTTGGTTCGGAAAAATACTCATATGTATCAAAGAAGTGAATTTCCTCCTCATCTGATACTTCCTCAAGCTCTTGCTTTTCGACGTCATCTGATGATTCAGTAGTGCTCCATTCTGTAACCAAAATGAGACGTCAAGAACAAAATTTAAACAAAATAAAGTTTGAAGTTTATAAATAGTCTTACATAGCTTGTAGTCGTTTATAACGGGACAAAAATGCAATTAAGAGCCTTGTATGCTACAGTTGTTGTATATGAAGGGAGGATATCAATATCATTTTTTCATGAGTACAACAAAATTTTCAATATGAATATAGTGACTCCAGATAAGAAAGCCTGGAGTTTTGAAACTGCCATTTCGTAACTAGAAAGATCACGACACTATTTTTCAACTGTGAAATTAAATAATGATATTTTACCAGCTAAAAAATGAATTTCTCCCTTAAGATCTACAGCAACTGTGTGCTTTAGACATTCGCCAATCTGCATTTATATTTCTTGCAAATGAAAAGACAAACTCTATTTTATAGCTACCAACTGAATGAAAATATAGTAGGGTATGTGATAGGAAAGTTAACAGGGATATTTTTGTCAGGGAAAAACATTTTTAAACTCAGCAAACGCTGCAGAATCACAAATGTAATATTTAAGAAAAAGGCTATCAAGTCCTTTCAAAAAGCAAAAGAAATTGTATTGCATTAGAATTTGAAATATATAAGTAGGTAAGTCAGGCACTTCAATGACTTCATATATGGAACATTCATGCATCTATGCAAGGATGAAGTGCATAAATACATATGTGCAATATACAAAATGGCATGCACACATTTATATTAAGTAAACTTGGTTGCTAATCACATAACATTGTCTATAAGTGACTCTTTCTTAATTAGTGACAACAGAAACCAGTTAAGGACTCTTAGAGCAGACTAACAAAATTTCAGTTGAATCACCGTTATTTAGCATGTGGAAACATTTTCTTATTATTTAATACCTGAAGATATGATTTACAAATATAAATAATTACAACAAAATGAATAATATATTTACAGCAATAAATTTTTTACTTCTAAATTAAAGTTATTTCACCAAATAAAAATGCTTCCTCACATTAAAAAGGATACCTACAAGAATCAGGAGTGTTTCTCTGTGTTTATGTATCTTTGAGGGAAAAAAAAAAAATATATATATATATATATATGTATAGGATATTTTAAATTTGACCCTAGGACTCCTTGCTAATGTTTATCAAAGTTACAAGTGGATAAACAAATGCAAATTACATATTACTCTGTGATTAATGATTATACCATCTTAAAAAGGAGGAAGAGGAAAATATAGAAAACAGATGCACTCTACAATGCTAAATTTGTACATCGGCCACCTGGTTGGTGTTTATCAGAGTCACATGTGGATACGTAATAATATAATTTATCCAACTCATTTTTTAAAGAGGTGCTGAAATAAATTTGCAGCAATTGTAACAAACTAGCCAGTGCAGCAATTTTGCTTAGCCTTGTGGTCCATACATAACATGTAAATGCCAAAACAACAAAATGATAAAATTAGCAAACGCAAATTAATCTTGTTAAGCGTTCTTCTGATCATTAGGACTATGAAACCCAACACAGACACACAAAGTTACAGAATTTAAAAAACTAAAATAGGAAGACATTACATCAAGGTTTTTTTTTTTCCTTCTGTTCCTCAAGAATAGGAAAAAAGTTTAAAGAGATTCCATACCACTGTATTTCCCCCGGGCTAGATTTGTATACTCATGCTTCATCAATTGATATTCACCATCATTAATTCCAGAGGCTTCAGCTTCAATATTTGCTGCCTGGAAAAGAAAAATTAGAAAAGCTCATGTTTCCATGCTTCTAACGAAATTTTAAAAATTGTATGAATTAAAGATTACACTCTGAAATCCATAAGCCCAGGATCACAAATCACCCAAGCAAGTTGTACAAAGTTCCCATCGTTTTGCCTTCGACTGTAAATGATAGAGGGAATGGATGCATCATTATGAATAGATGGCAACTATGATAGTTACTAAAATGGTGATTGCAATGACAATGTGGAGATCAAGTGTTTGCCGGAAGAGAAAGAAATCTTTCCTCTCATGAGAAAGAGATATTCTCCTCATAAATAATGTGATTCACCAAGAAGATTTGAGATATTTGATAAAAGACAAGCCTTATAGTGGACTTGGAGAAGTCATATTCGCATCGTCGACTTATCCGGAACCTTGTTAACTTGGTAACCGTGCCAGAAAAAGATAATGCAAAAATTATTTCATAGATACCAATTTAACAACCAGATCCTCCATCACTGAGTAACTGCATAAAGATATAAACACATACCATACCACAACAGAATTAATGTCACCAGTCATCACATTTGATTCATTGAAAATTTGCTTTCAATTAGATTCTTGAATTGATTGCTCCTTGTGGTACAAAAAATTTTCGGCCGGATTTCAGTAACTCTATATATAATACATATTTCAACAATATGCATTCATCTTTCCAGAATTGTTTTACCCACATTATGGTTCTTTACAACATTGTGAGCAGATGTGTTCGATACCATGTAAAACATTGCGACTTTTTTACAGATTTTCTTTGAAGAATATTCCTAAACACAAATGATAACATATAAATAAATAAAGTTCACAAGCCTATGAATAGATGTGAACTTGTGAACTGCAATTCATAAGAACTTTGTAGAAGCAATTTTAAGGCACTTTGATGAAGATAAAGTCACATGTCAAATAATACAAATAACAACTCTAGATACAAAGTAAAGATTGGAGCTATATCGGTTGCTAATGACTTGCATGATGGCCAGCTAGACTGCAAAACAATGCAGTACAAGACAAGAGTTGAACAGTGAGCAGATAACTACCCCCAAGTCGGCAAACAGTGAGTTGTATAAACAAGTTGTGCAAAACGATATTAGGAACTCTTCCAGTTAAACTAGGTTAACGCTATATCCAGAGCATCCATTATGGGACCTTTTTTGTCATTCAAGCAAATATTTCGTTGATAAACATTATTGCTAACTCAAATATTTGGTGAATATGGTTTAATTAGTCCCATAAATCAGTTTGTAATTAAAATATATATATATATATATATGGGGGGATAATTGAGCATGTCATGCTTTGCTTTGCACTCATAAATGTGATCACTTTGCTACATCGACTATTGAAATAAATAATACCTCTAATTGTCTCAATGTATCCAACAAATTGGAACGCTCCTTATAAAGAGCTTGAAATTGTCCTTGTACACCAGAAAACTCTGAGAGCATGATCTGCTCACAGTCCTTAACCAGCCCCTCACCGACGCCCTCCTCGAGCAAGCGCTGCTTCAGCCTTTCAGTTGATACTGACAAATCTCTAGTTAAAAGGGGGGTGTTGTCATTCTGCGGTGTCAATGAAAAGAGGCTTCTTGTTGAAATTAAAGCCTGTACCCAAGCCACTCTTTCTTTCTTGGAATTAGTCCTTAAATGAAGTGTCTTTGTAGCCGTAAATATGTAAAATCGCTTATCGTCTGACTTGCTCTCACGAAATGATGAGATCTGCAAACAATGTCAAAAGTTTTAATTGTGCCATTGGCCAACCAATCGGCCTCTTCCTTGCATAACACAATACACAGTAGCAAATTCAATTCATTCCAGCACAAACTTGGAACAGCAAATTTAACCAGAGCAAATTACAAAAGCAAATGTCTGAATTAACAAGGATATCATACAGTTAAACAAGCCAGATATCGGTAGAAGCTCCCGAGCAACAAATAGCTAATTAAACTACAAATTTAAATGACTATCACTTTAGGCACTTCAAGACCATAAATAAAATAAATCATGCGACCAGTGGCCAAGAAGAAAACATTGTAAAACCACGAACTAATAATTCAGCACCAGAACATACACAAATGACCCAGAATATAAACTGTTTCAAAAGAAATTAACACATTTCCCTTCACGCCCCTAGCATAAAAAGCCAAGTAGCCTTTGCTGCTGAAGGAGCAGTCTCTTGAACGGACAGTGAATATGACCAGATCGAACCATGTAAAATTATTAGGATAACTAAAGGCAGACTTGTCCATAGCAAGCAATTTTACTGTGCACTCGGACTCACAAAGAACAACACAGGAATTCAAGAATATCCTTTCGCAGTTCGTTATTCCTTCATTATTTTTCAGTTACTTAAAGTATTATTTCCATTCAAACTTATAATTCTTGTACTGTTACAGTAAAGAAAAAGAGGTCAAAACACGCCTCTTTATTCTAGCTAGCAAGATTAGATCTACCATAGTTTATATTGAAAGACGAAAAGTAAAGTTTACCCTTTTCTATTATTTTATGACTTCCCCAAACAACGTAAATAATGGGATACGGATTCCGCGGAACGAGTCAAGTGGGCAATACTAATGGAGTTTCATTTTCAAGAGGCAATAAAATCAGAAAGAAAATGTCATCAGTTCTTGAAGCTAAAGACGAAGCCAAAGCCAAAAAAGTAAAGAAAAAGAAAAAAGGGAAAACCCAGAATGTTGATGTGACCAGACGTTAAAAACCATGAATAAGAAACCTAGCTAGGCCTACACCACTTTGCCCTATATTTGGTTTAGGCCTCTCATAAAACTCACCTGCTGATGTGACCCACTTTAGATTAACACCCAGTTAATTGTTGAAAAAGAAAATAGAAACTACAGAGCCATGGTCAATAGAAAGTGAAAAATGTAAAAGAGGCTCAGATACCAAAGCCATTTTTGGTGGCTATTCGTGCAGAAATTTCTCCTGGCATCAGACAATGGTAAACAATCCTAGTAAATTTCCCGGACACAGTTCTTTGCCTATAGTGGAAAAATCTTTTCTGTAGTACACACAATAAAAGACAAGCCCCCACTTTCAGTTCCCCTCATCTCCCTCTCACCCTCCCCCCGCTACCCAACTCCCATTCCCAAACATGCCATTTCTCCTCCTCCACCTCAAATTTGCATTCCATGATAGCTGTATTATTCTCAGTAAAGACTACCATTTTTACGGACCTTTAAATGTACAATGCCGACTGTTTTGCTGTGTTTTCTGCCACTCCGTCGGTTCCCGCTAGCGGAGCCAATCAGAACCACATCACTTCCCGGAGGCGCGTCAGGGCGGCGCGTCTTGGAGTAAGAGAGGACCCCATTATTTCTCAACGTGAACCACCGGGAGCGCCACCCCTTGCCGTAGTTTGTCCACTTATAGAGGATCCCGGCCACACTAGTGCTGGTACTTACGTCAGATCCTCCGGCATTGACCTCAGATCCACCACCAGATAAATTCACGGCCGACCCAGTTCTCAAAAGGGTCGGCTCCGGAGACCCATCCCCCAGCCCTGGACTCTCTAGCGTTATGCAGCACAGCGGGTGCATCTCCTTCACCCGCATCGCTCGTTCACTCCAATATAAGACTAATTAACAAGTCTATGATCTCCACATAAGACTAACAGTGATGCATCACATAGCAGTCAAATTTCATCGCCATTCTACAGTAACTGCAGCACAGAGCATCAGAATGTGATGCATCGAAGCAAACTTTGTGTTCTATACTTGTATATATTTATTTATGTAGAGAATCAAGAAATGAAGAGAGAGAGCGCTGAAACTGAGGGATTCCTATAGAAAAAGGAGAAAGAAAGAGAGGGAAGGTGGGAGAGATTAGTTCAAAAAAAGAAGTTTTTTAGTGTTGAATTTGTGAGCAAGGGGAAGGGTGGTGGGAGATGGCAGAGATTAAATAATACTGGGGGGTGTGATATATATATATATATATAATGTGTGTTTGTGTGCGTACTGCAGTTTGCAGAGGTGAAGTTTGTATTTGTATGTATATATGTGAATATGTTGTGTGTGAGTGTGTGTAGATTGTTGAAATCTAGTGTGTGTACTGTGTGTAATTATGGCGGTGGTTAAAAGCGTCATTATGCATATAGTTGGGAATGTGCTGTGGAAACTGTTGTGGTTGGGGGTACCCGTACTACTAATTTGAACAAGGCCAAAATAAATGTTGACTAAGGAATAGAGGGGTTTTCAATTGGCCAAATGCCAATGATGTTTTTATTTTTCCCTAAATTTTTTAACATATATTTTATAATATAAAAGTTGTCATTATGATGTGTAATAATTAGAATAAATCACACGCCACTTTTCTGAATTATGTATGCTGGGAACTGAAAATATGTTAAAAAGCAACAATAACGCAAAATTCTTCATTACTAAAAATTAGGTGCGGACTGCGGAGAGAAGACGAAGAATGGAAAAATTATGCATAAAAAGGCGTACAGCTTGTGAACGGTGGGAGAGGTGTGAAATCTCACCAATGAATTCCATATTTCAACCTTTTTCTTTTCACCAATTAGACTTTCTTTCATAATTTACTAAGTTATTTTTGAGAGAAACATGTGGATATATATATATATATATATATAATTTCACGAGTTCATGCTACATTGAACTAAACTTAATCACAAAGTATGGGTGTGAATTGATAATTCATTAAATTTGACTTGACTTTGGAGAGGTTAATTTTTGTATTAATAAACAAATAATAAAAAATTATGGCCGATGATGACTGGATCAATTTGAAATCGTTTTAATGTATTGTTCATCAATACGCATCTAATATGAAAGTTTCATTCTTATGGATAGATGTCCTGAGGAAGGGAAGATGAGCCCTATTTGTGGAGGTTTTGTTCTTCTAGAAAGGTCTATCAATGAATGGAGAATGGGAGTAAGAATCCTATATTCAAACTCCATTCTCCTCAATTCTTTGATTTAGGACAAAATAACTATTATCATAACCCCTCCAATTGACGAGAATGGGAAGATGCACATAGGCCTAGCAAAAAATTATCCATACCTGCAAATACCCATGAGTACCCAAAAAAATATAGGTAATGGCCTTAATATCCTCAAGCGAATAAAATGCGGGTACCTTTACCCGTAGCTTAATTACTCGCTACTTTTTCATCCGACCCATAAATGCCAATGGGTAACCTGTGAATAACCTCATAATATATATACATATAATTTTTATTTAAATTTTTCTCTAATTCTCCCAAATACTCTAATGGTGTAGCATCTTGTTCTATGACAACAATAATATAACTTAAATTTGGTAGATGTTTAAATACTTAAGGTTTTAGTTTTCAAACTACAATATTATTGATATGTTTTAAGTAATTGGTCAATGTAATAATTAAAATTTATAGTATTTCTTATAATTTCTTTTAGTTCATGGTATTATATAAATTAAAAAAAAATGCATATTAAGCTACCTCCCAATATAAATATAAATATATATATATATATAAAATAAGAGTACCCCTGGGTTATCAGTTATAGATAGTAATAGATGCACTATCTTGTACCCAATAAAACACAAGTAATTTTACTCGTTGATAAATTTATTCAACCCATCATTACCCATCCTTGGGTTATCCATGGGGTATATATTCGTCAGGTTTAGATGCACATAGCCTCGCCAAACATAAAGACCCACAACTTCAAAATATAGTTCCACCAGCATATATTAGTATGAATTTTGTTTTTATGAAAAGACATTTCGGGAGAGGGGGTAAGAGAGTGTGGATCCTATCTCCTCGTATTCAAACTCAATGATTTTATATGTGGTTTTGAGTTTTGAATATTGGAAATTTTTTATGGGAAAGAAGATATATTCCAAAAACTTGAATTGAAAAATATACCAGACCTCTTTAAATAGTGCAGAATTTGATAGTTTAAACAATACAGTATATTATATCATTATTTATGTATAGTATAAGAAATATGATAATAATTATGTGAATATTGATATAAAATAATTATTTTTACAGTATTCTAATAGCTACTACAAGGGAAAAGGAGTGACAGTTTGAATATAAATTTTTATTAAGCGAGAAAGTTAAATGATATGCATATTGGAAAATGAGATATCAGAAAGTGAATAAAATAAAATATAAATTTGTATCCAAAATTAATAAAATTGTGCATATATCAAATCTAAGTTAGAACTGTTTCAATCTCAAGGTGATCTCCCAACATTAAAACCAAATGTTTCCTACATTTTCCCTGTGCGCTATTATTTTGCAATAGAAAATATCAAACACAACTGAATTACCATGTAACGTTTCCTAGGTAATCAAAGAAAAGTAAAACAGACTACTACTTAGAGATTTCAATAGATTGGATTTTAATTCGAATTCGATTTAAATTTTAAAATTTTTATTTGATTAAAATATTTGATAAATTAGATTTGATTATAAATATTCATAATTCGAAATAAGTGAAATAGATATAAAAGTAAACAATCTAATCTATTAAAGATTGGAATTCGAACTTTAATAATTTTTTATTAAATTAATACTTTTATATATAATATTAATAAAGATTTTAAAATAAAATCTATACATTATATTGATCTAATATTTATTTTAACATTTATATTACACTATTAATATTGAGTCTATAGCCTCAAAAATAAGAGGGATACTAATAAAATGTCAAATATAATAATGGATAATAGTTCATCTATACATTATTATAACGTGAAATAGGGCTTTAATATTCAAATATTTAAATTTTAAATTAATATATAATAACAAATTATTAAAAATTCAAGTATGACATAAGTTTACTTTATAAATATAGTATTTTTATATAATCTTAAAAGGAAAAAGAAAAAGAAAAATATTAAATTAGATAGGATTTTTTATTGGATTTCACTACAAAAAAATATAATATTAGTAATAAAATAATAAGTGACAAAGTAAAAGTTGTCACTAATAACATACATTGAGTGACAATAGATTTTACTTTGTCACTAATGATAATTTTTAAGTGACAAGAATTTTTATCTTGTTGCAACATAACTCAATAGTGACAAAAATTAATGTTTTAACTTGCCACGATTAACAATTAGTGACACTCCTATAGTGACAACTTAATGACAATAAAAATTGTCACTATAATTTGTGACAAGATTTTCATTGTCACTATATGGGTGTTACTAATTGTCTATAGTGATAACTTTTAACACTATTTTTGTCATTATTTAGTTTGTAAAAATTATTAAGGTGACAAAACTAATTTTTTTGCCACCTAATGTACATAATTAGTGACAATTTTTGTATTGTCACTTACTATTTTGTCACTATTTTTTCCTTTTCTTGTAGTATTTTGGATATCCATTAAATTCGAATATAATACTGACTAACAAAGATCCTATAAAATATTAGATCGAATTCAATATAAGTTTTGGTAATCAAATTTAAATTCAAATATAACTAATCCAATTCAAATCCGACCCATTAACAACCCTACTACAACTTATCTTGGTTTCCTTACGTTTGTACCGAGCCTGTGATGGTAGTACGTACAAAAGGTGAAACCAGAAAGCCTATATTCTCATTTATCAAACTAGAATTTCTCGATCCTAGGCTCTTAATGCTTTTCACGTTTAATTTTTATGTGCCACACTAATTATTAATTATCTTCCATTTCATCTCTATATATTGTTGGAATTGTGGCCCGCAACCTATAAGATTGGCATGTAAACTATTTCATTGGTGATACAATCTTTATTAAATGATATTCTTTATAAATGACCATCTTCGTTTTATGCTTATGTTACTTCACTAGCATTTGGTTGAAACCTTTAGATCACACAAGATTACGGGACTTGGTCATGCACTAGGTGGTGAACATGGAATAAGTCTTACACGGTCGTGATCTTAAACATTACAAGTCATAGAATCTTAAGAGACAGGACATCTAAGATTCGGATAGACTTGCACTAACGATGCGTACTCCAAGGATGTTGCTCCTTTCCATGAGCAATCCATATGTGATATGGGTGCATGTTAGTGGGGGGTGCTTGTTAGAGAATAAGGCACTGGAGCCTTGCCCGAAAAATCCATTAGGTAGTCATAGTGGCAAGTCAGTAGTGGCAAGTTCTCCAGCTTACACTAGTGCATATAATTAGTCATTCGACTTGAGGATCCATTGCAACCTTGTGTTTAGGTCCTCATACTTTGACTCATCCCTAGTCACCTAGCTGGCCATTCGGGTTGTGATTGAGTATGAGCTACTTAGACATGGAGCTTGGAGGTTTATGAGATCTAAGATGGGATCCAACTCCTCATCTTTGTGAAGGGCAAGTGCATCTCCTTTGTGTTCAATAATATTCGATTCCCAGGAGTCCTTGGCCAAGGCAGTGTGACAATTTGAAAAAAGAGTTTTTCAAAGATGAGGTCATAAATTGAAATCGAATATTGAGAATAGATACATAGTATGGAGGCTATTAGAGAGCCGACAAATATATTGCCCTAGGCCTCTTTCATGGAGATAGGAGACGAAAGGACAGTATTTGTGTGGTACGCATAGAGCTAAAATGGTTCACCAAAAATATTCATTCGGCTAATTGTTGGGCTCTATGGGCTTGAGGTTGGACATCGACCATAGAGATTAAGTACTCTTCAATTAATAGAGATTAATTGAATTGAGTCGATTAGTTTAAAGGAGTTTAAACTAATGTGAATATTTGATATTATAAAGTCATAAGAGTTATGAGCCCATGTCCAATAAACGACAGAATCTAATGGGTCACACACAAAAGTCAATTGAAAATCCTACTTGATGAAGGGAATTTTCTAAGTGTTAGAAAGATTCCTAGTGACCGAAAATTGAGGGTTACGATTGATGCAATTTTTAGTCATCTTAGCTTGATCAATTTAATTGTTAAATTGATCTAATTAATTTAAGGAGTTAAATTAAGATCAATTAAATTAAGTGTTAATTTAATTTAGTGCCACATGAAAGTTAAGTTAACAAATACTAGCTTAAAGTGTTAAGCTAATTGACTTAAAAGTTAAGTCAAAATTTAATTAAATTAAAGTGAAGAAATATTTTTGGAGGGAAAATTGAAATGAATGTTTCACTTGGTATGAATTTAGAATTTATTTGGATGATATTTCATATGATGAAATGAAGATTCCAAATGATAGATTTGCAAGCATAAAGATCTAATTGCAAGATCCAAATTTCCCTCCAATTGTGTGATTCTCTCATGAGTTGAGGCTTCACACTTTCTTCACCTCCCTTCCTCACATTCCGGCCTTCGTCTAGCTCTTGTTTTCTTCTTAGTTTCTCCAGATGAATTAGGAAAGAAAGGATTGTCCATTGGTGTGTGGACTTTTCACATTAGAGGCAAGACGTTTGGATTGCTTGGTTTTTGGTGATCCTCTATTCCAACAACGAATTTCTGGACTCTGTTCGTTGCCTTGCCGGAGTTGTTTGGAGCTAAATTTTTTATTGGACATTCTCCGAGTTGGTGAAATTTTGGTCCAGATTTGGCTCAAATCGGAGGTGATTTGCCCAATCAAAAGTTGATCACACCTTGCTGCGCCAAAAGCAGTCTATTTCGGGGAAATGAAGCTCATTTTCAAGTTTTGGTTGGATTTTGCTTATAAGGTAACAGTATGACCTAGATCCATTTTATAGGCATGAATTTAGATCTTTGTGGTGGTGTAATTCAAGTTATTTTCAGTTTTTAAATGTTTTAAATTGGATCCTTGACTTATACCGACTTTCATATATTACTAATTCTTGTTTTATATATATTAATAATTTTGACATATGCTAAAATTTTCATAACATAAAATAAATAAAAAAATATTTATTTTCTATATGACATTAATATTTAATAATTTTAATATATTTATAGAAATTTTCACATAGATAGTAATGGTAAAAACATGATAAAATTGTAATTATGGGTTATGCAATTATGGATTATAGATGGTAATTATTACATAAGGTGTAGTTATTAGAATTTAGAGAGGGGGGGAGGGAGGGAGCAGTGTTCGAAAAACTGAACCGTTCATTGAATCGAAAAACTTACCGGTTCACGGTTCAATTGTTGATCGGACCGTAATTGAACTGCAATTGAACCGTAACATCATAATTACAAAATATATATTTTTATATTATATATATTACTAAAAAATTAATAAAATACCAAAATATAAAACATAAAAAGCTTAAATGATATTGTCTAACATTACAATCCAAATTTCACAATTCATATTATAAATGATCACAATAATTTAAATATATCAAGTCTAAAGTTTAAAGTTGAGAGTGTGTAAGTTAATTCAAAACTCTAAATTAAGGGCCTTTTTTTACTTTTAGATAGCTTGTGAAGTGTACCTTAACATTCAAACTTTATACTTAGACCAAAAAAAATTAAAAAAAAATTAATTTTATTAAAAATTAAATGAAAAAACCAGTCTGGTTCAATTGAACCGTGAACAATTCACTGGTCCAAATGGCCGGTCTGAACGATTTTTACACAATATGGCGTTTTTTTTCATTTTTTCTATTTTTTGAGAAAATCGGACCGGTTTGCCGGCTGGTTTACGATAAATTGAAAATCTTATAGGTCACACACAAAAAGTTTGAAAAAAATTAATTGAAAATAAGTGCATTTTGGACACATCACTCAAAAATACACCAAAAAAGGAATATGTTCTTTATTAATAATATATATATATATATTGGCCAGTAATTAATGTTTAAATAATTCATAATACTGAATTAATTGGACGTGTGGAAATTTTTAAATTCATATGATTGGAGTCATTTGAAAATATTAAACTCAAATCCTTTAATCGAATTCAAATTTCTTCAGTCACCTAAATATTAAGAAGAAATGATTATATATTATATTTTGGGAAAATTTAATCCAACCCCCCTCTAAAATACAGATATAGCAATTTACTCTTCTGTTAAAAAAACGGTCAGAAAACCCCAACATGTTTTTGAAAATGATGCGAAAAACCTCCTTAATGCCATAATTGAAGTACAAGCGCCATTTTTTGCGAATTTTTATGGATTTTTAGATGTAAAATAACTATCATGCCTTTATTATATCAACCATTGAATTTTTTTATTTAAATGAACAGCCCAAATGTTCTAATGTATAAAAAAATATTTATAATTTTTATACATATATATACAACATATCATACATATATCTTATAATATATTTATCAATATTATATAATATATATTATATGATATACATATATACACCATTTGGCTGCCATGGCAGCCATGCGAATTGGCCAGATCTGGCTAGATTCTTCCAACGGCCACCGACCGTTGCAAACTCCGACAACCGGCGTGCATTATTATAAAAATAATTATTTAATATATTTATAGATACACATTATATACATATATATATATAAATATAACATCACCATAAATATCCCCCAACCACCATCCCAACTCACCTTAAATTTTGGTGGTTGTTCATGGTGGTCATGGCTGCTGCCGGAAACCGGATATGTATTGATATTATAATTTTTTTGATATATTTATATATACCTTATATTGATATATATATAAACACATTATATACATATATATTATACTATATATACATATCCACAAGCTCCACCATCAACCTCCATCCAACAAATCAGCTGGCGTCACAAAATGAAAAAAAATAAAATAAGAAGAAGAAGAACGGCTGCTATGGCCAGATCTGGCCATTTTTCAGGCTGCCATGGCATCCAATTGAGGTATTTGGGGAGGGTAGGGGGAGGGTTGTGGAATTATATTTCATATAATATATATGTATAATATGTTATAAATAATTTTTCTATACATATATATATGTATATATATAATTTTATATGTATATGATTTTATATATGTATATATATAATATTTTTTTATATATATTAGATAGTATTTGATTTATATAAATATGTTATATATTTTGTAAATATGAAATTATTTTGTTTTAATTGATAATTTTATATATATGTATGTAATATATAATTTTATAAATATTAAATAGTATTTAACTTATATAAATATGTTGTATATTTTATAAATATAAAATTATTTAGTTTAGATTGAACAAAAGAAATATATATATATATTATATATGTATATAGATATGTAATAAATAATTTTATATACATATATGTGTATATATAATTTTTTATATGAATATAATTTTATATATGTGTATGATTTTATATATATGTATGTATATATAACTTTATAAATATTAAAAAATATTTAATTTATATAAATATGTTTTGTATTTTATTAAGATGAAATTATTTATTTTAAATTAAATAGAAAAAGAAAAATATAAGGATATAAAATAATTTTATATATATGAGAGTATTTTCATCAATGTAATGTAAATTTCAACTTAAATAGACAGAAGGGGGTGGTAAGCCACATTTTAAAAATATAAGGTAGCGTTTCAACCTCTCTTTTTTTATCATGGGGAGGTAAACCACCCATTTTACATTTTACATGGGGTAAAAAGATTTTAACCCATTATATTTTGTATTTTGTAGATACACAAAAGACATATTTTAAGTTGAAAACCAACGTGTTCAGTGTAGAATTAATTGCGTGATGTACATATATGTGCGGATTAAAATTTTCACTTTATTATTATATGTGTGTGCATTGTAAGAACCATTATATTTGAAGGAAGAAGTTGAAATGGATTTATTTTCCAGTACAATTGACTGCACCGATTAAGAAAAGGAATATGTTATTGTGTCAGTACAACATAGAATGTTATTCAAATAATAAGATAATTGAAGCAAATTTTAAGCTGCAATTAAGGTTTTATGTCAAATTAATTATTTAAGGACAATCAAGATTCACACACACATATATATATATATATATATAACAATTATTTATCTGGTAGATATTACCAATGTAAATTTCTACCCAGTTATACTACTTCGTAATGTTGACTTATAATTACATGCATGCGAAAATTAAATCTTTGGCGACTTTAATTAAAAAATAATTGTATTCTATTCTTTGGGAATAAGTAAACCTTGAGCTTGGGCGATGCTGATGCTCCTCAACATTCAACAACAATGGTTTTCCAATAATTTCTAACAATTCAAATGTTCCTCTAATACAAAATTGCGCTTTCAGCTTATATATTAATTGTATTCATCAACAAAGTGAAGAAGGCCACACGAAATGTAATAGATGAAAAACTGACCAGTGACCCCCCCCCCCCATTATTTATATATGTAAACCTTTATTTTTTTATTTGATATTGAAAAATTGAGATATATTGGAAACCATAAAAAAATTTGGGGGAAAAAAAAAAAAAAAAGTAAGTCAAGTATAGAGTGTGACAGTGTAACACTAAGACGGATTCAAAATCCTAAACGATCAATCATGTGTACTTAAATACATTAAGCAGTTGTCTTACCTCATGGTAAACTTAATAGTGTTTTAATGCAGTGATACATAAGTCGCTGGAATAAAGATCATCCTTATAATTTATAATAAGAGTAGTTTTATTGTCTTCATAATGTATAAGTAAAAATGACAATTTGTACAATTCTTGTTATTATAAATTTGTAAAAATAATTATTTGGTAGCTGATGAGGGTGAAATCCGTTGGAAGCTGGATTAAGCAAGTATTTTGATGGGATTCGACCTCTCTGGTCAATATACGAATTTAGATGGGCTGAATCCTACAATCACTAGCAAACGTTAGGCTAGCCGAGGAGCCCTCGTCGTAGGTATTCCGACACTCAAGTCAATACGGGTTGAATAGATAATAAGAGCAGCAGAGGAAAGACTTTTTGTATATATGGGAGCATACCTTTGAAAGGCTGGAGTGGGGGTACTTATTGCCTTCTCCCTGTGGGGAATTGTCTGGGATGCCCTTGACATGTTGGAAGGATCATTGCCCTTGCATGAGGGGCATCTGGTCATCTCCCACTCCTTTACTATTCCAGGTGGCTGCCTTTCCAGGTTTTAAGGACAGAGTATGACACTGTTGACGCGCCTCCTCCCTGGTGCGACAGCATGGGCGGTACTGGGGTGGCATGCGCCATTAATGCGGAGGCATGCCGCCTTTCAGGGCATTAAATGTGGCAACGTCGGTACTACGCATAGTCGACCTCTCTGGTCGGAGGAATGATCGACTTGAAGGAGATTGGCACACGGCACATGAGGCGGACTAGCGGTGCGGGTCAACTGATCGACCCGTAGTTTTGTATGAGGCCTTGTCAAGTGTTGCCTGCCTTGGCATACCGTCGATCATTGAGGTCGATAGCGCCATTGGGCCCTGGGTGCAGGATGGGCCTGGCGCTACATCCTTGGGCCTGCGGTGTTTGGGCCGAGCCTCTTGAACTATCCCATATCAGTAGCATAAAATTTTTTATCATTTAATATATATAATTAGTAATAATATTTATATTGCACGAATAAATATTTGTCACTCATTTTTACTTTCTTGTAGCATTGTGCATGGAGTATCCAAAATTCACTGCAAGAAAAAAAGATAAATTAGTAATAAAATAGTAAATGACAATGCAAAAGTTATTATTAATTATATAAATATTTATATATAACGTGATAAAAAAAATTTGTTACCTTAATAATTTTCACAAACTAAATAATGAAAAAAATAGTATTTAAGTTGTTATCATTAACAATTAGTAACACACATAATGTAACAACTAAGTGACAATGAAAATCTTGTCATCTATTATAGTGACAATTTTTATTGTCACTAATTTTTCACCATATATAGAGGTGTCATCAATTTTTAATGGTACTGGTAATTTAAAACATTAGTTTTATTCATTATTGAGCCATATTGTGATAAAATAAAAAAGTTATTGTTACTTGATACATGTCAATAGTGACTTTTATTTTATCAATTATTGTTTTATTACTAATATTATATCTATCTATCTATAAATATGTGTGTGTGTGTGTGTGTGTGTGTGTGTGTGTATATTTGTAGTATTTTGAAACTAAAAATTCAAATATGGGATCGATCATCAATATATATGTAGTGCAGTGGGAGGAGAGTACGTCCAATATATTTTGGATTTGATGGGGGTAATTAATTACGATATTTTGTGAAAATTTAAGATAAACTCAAATGCAAAGTAAAAATCTGAAATTTATTCTGAATCTTTTGAATAATTTTTCTCAATTCTTACCTTCCGTATTATTTTTATATTTTCCGTTTCAATCAAAAACTTAATCAAAATCATGAAAAAAATAATTGATATCGTGATAAAAATTAATTAAATGAGATAAATATGTAATTTTATGTTCTATTCCTATGGTATGATTGGTATGTATACATGAATGAGGTGGGAATAAAATAAGTATTTCCAAGTCCATTCCAAAAATCATGTTTGGTATCATTTAGAGATGAGAATCCCAATTTCCACATAAATCCCCATTCCTAATAGCATGGGATTAGCCATTCCCTTATTCCCCATGGGTTTGAACATTTCCAATCCATCAGGAATGAACTAATATATTTTTTTGACAAAATTGCCCTCTAAAATTTCATATTTGTAAATGTTTGATATCATATTCCAACTTAGTTGATTGCTACATATTTTTATTTAATTATATATTTTACTCATATATATTTTTTAGTAATATTATAAAAATATTGAAATATTATAAATTATTATAAAAATAAAAATAACAAATGATAAAAATAAGAATAATTATGCACCTTCAATTTTTATAATAAAAAATAGAAGCATCATTGACTTGTGCACGTCAAATGATATATATATATATATAATGTATAGTATTAATTATATCCGCATCTTTTCAAATGATTAAAAAATATATAAAACTAATAAATGAAGAGTCGTGGATTGTATTAAACTGATAAATAAAATGCAATCAAGCATTCTAGCCTTGTCACAAAAAGTTAAGCACTCTAGTTATAAGATATTTTATAATTTTTTAATAATATTTTATCAAAAAGTTCAAAAGAGCATACTAAACTATAATTATAAAAAGAGTAATTTGACAGGAATTGTGTGTGTATATATATATATATATTGTGTAAACGTATATAACATAGTTGATAAGATATAAAATGTATATTTTTATTAACGTAATTCGAATGACATTAAAAGTGTATTAAAATTGCATAATTGTAGACTTACCCACAATTTTTTTTTATAGTAATATATAAAAAAAATTACTAATAAATCTTTCTAGTTAAATAATTTTTTTCAAAAAGGTAATTTGGTTATTTAAATTTTTTTATTTCATTCCTACCGATTATTGCTAAATACCAATCGTAGAAATGTAATCAAGCAAGGAATGACGATTCCATTCCTTTCTCACTCCTTTTATATACCAAGCACAGAATAAGCTATACCATCACCTTTCCTTTCCCATCTTCATTCCATTCCTATGTACCAATTACCACTTTAGTTGTTAAGACTTCATCTGCATATAATGTAATCTTTGGGAGACCAACTTTGAATCCAAGCGGCGATCACCACATACCACTTGAAGATAGAGTTTCCCACACCAAATAAAATTGGGAAAGTGGTAGGTGATTTGAGAGTAACTAGAGAGTATTATGTTGACATCTTAAAGAGCATAAACTCATCCACTCCTCAGATAGATCAAGCAAAAGACTTGCGAAGTAACCAGGGAGCAAACAAAGGTAAGGTTGTGCTGCAGGATGTCAACTTTGTTGAAGCGCGCACCACAAAATGCTCATGAAAAGGACAAAAAGGTGTCACTTGCGATGCCTCCCTCGATGGCAAACCGTTTATCTTAGTTTATTATTTCCTGCATCGGTTTATTTTTAGTCTCTTTTGGATTTAAATAAAGCCTACCCACTAGGTAATGACGTTTTCTTTCTTAGTTCTATTCATCTCTTGAATAAATGTGTAACTCTTCACGTTCTTCACATTATGTTTTTCATTTCCATAATCATGTACCTTGAAGCTCATATAAAGCGTTATTGCAAAGCTTTTAGTCGTAATCCCACTATAAGGCTCCTCGAGGAGTGCGAAGAATACGTGGTAGGCACCAAGCATAATCTCACTATATGGCCCCTAGGATAAGTGGTTAATTGCTGGCATAATCCCACTATAGTCCCCCAAAGAGGTATGTGGTAGCTACTCTTGAAAAGTCCACTATCGGTTCCCCTTGAGAGTACATGGCAATCTCTAAAAAAGCCTATTATGGGCTCCCTTTGGAAGTACGTGGCAACCTCTAAAAAGCCCACTATCAGCTTCCTTTGAAAGTACGTGGCTACCTCTCTATAAAAGCCTACTAAAGACTCCCTCAGGAGTATGTGGTAACTTCCCTAGAGGAACTCACTAAGAAGTCCTCGGGAAGATATCTATGAAACTAAATAAAAGAAGCCCATCTTGAGTCCTCATGTGGAGGAGCATGGTGATATCTCAGTACTTAGAGAAGTAAAGGAAATTCTCTAAGTCCGACGGCTCATCAAGTTACCAAGCACTTATTATGAAGCTCCCAGGAGAAGTATAAACACACTCATTCTCATACCGATACTTGAACTATATATTAATGTCTATTTCACTCAAGCACGAAATTAATTTTCCTCCCTCGGAGGTGCGTCGTAAGAGGTGAACTAATACTAATAAAAAGGGGGCACTACACCTTCCTAGGATAATTTCGCTACATACATTCGCGACTGTAACAATCACTCAAAACTCATAAAACTCATTAAAATGATCACGCGACTCTACCAAAAATATTTTCTAAGTCCCCAATCAATCACTAAAGGCACCACAACATCAACAAGCTTGAAAAGGGTTTATGCAAAATAAGAGAGAGAGAGAGAGAGAGAGAGACCCACGAGGGCACCTTGCGTGGGTGGTGGGCACCTAAAATTGTGGCCCTATGAAGGCGCCCACAGGAGGCGTGTCACGCTGATGCCAAAATGAGCAATCTTTGTGGGCGGTTAAAGAGGGCGTCTTACTACCTTCTATGATCCAATTCTAAAAATATAAGTACATAGAATCAATAGTCATTCAATTGGCTAAGTATTTTTATAAACATAAAATAAGGAAAGCTCTATTAAGAGGCCGTTTGGTTTCATTTTCTGGAGTCATTTTCATTTTCTAATGAAAATGCATAGTGAAAAGTTAGTTAGAATAGTTGAATTTGAAAATGAAGTTTTATTTGGATTGTTGTAGAAAATTATAGGTTTATATATGTTTATATAGGTGTGAAAATGAGATGTATTTGGATGTTGGGTATTTTTGTATTATAAGTTGTGTAGTTTTTGAATTTGAATTAATGATGTGATGTGTGATTGTTTGAAAAAATAATATTATCATTTGAATTTGAATTTGAATTTGAATTTAAAATATTTTTGTTGTGAATGGTGTATGAGAAGTATTGGGAAGATAAAATATGATTAAGGTAATGATAGGGGTTGAAAAATGGATGACAATGGAGAGAGAATATAATAAAGAATGTTTTGAAAATGAAAATGTTTGAGAAAATAGTATAAATAGTGATAGTTTTCTATTTTCATTTTCAAGAGAAAATGAAAATGGCTTCTGAAAATGAAAACAAATGGCCCCTAAGGTTTTTCTGCCCTTTTTATGGGCTTGCTTTGTCCAAAGTGTTTTGTGATCCATTCACTTAATTAATTAACTTTATGATTGATTCATTATTTTTAGTCAAATTACCAAAATGTCCTTAAGTCCCATTTTAATCACATTAGATGTTTCATTACATTATAAAATATTATTAAATTAGTACCACTTATTAATTTTATTATAGAATGACTAAAATATCTTTATAAGATTATGAAATTTGAAGTGTGTAAATGTAATGTATTTGTAATCAAAGAGAGAAAGTAACAAAATATTTTAATGGATTATAACCATTGGAGAAAAAAAAATAGCTACTTGTATAATTGTTTTGGTGATCTTTAAATATAGGGTAGAGTGACAACCATCATTTTATGATTTGTCATATGAAAATAACCTAAGTATTTCTTTTACTATTGTAAAATTGAAGTATAGAAAAGAGAGGATTCTTTGAAGATATTGTGGAAAAAAAAATCGATTGTGATAATTTCTAATATGAAAAACAAATACAAAAGGTTGTTCTACCACTTCTCAGGTCGTGGTTTCTCCAATTATGCATATGACACATACAGATAAAGTAGATTAAGCGTATATACCTACAAAAATATATAAGGGAAGTAGATGAACAAGGACAAGCAATTAAGTGGGGGTGTAAGCGAAAATATTAATGGTGTGATGATATGAAGGAATGAGGCTGGAGTAGAATAGATTTTTTTAAGTGCATTCCTAAACTCGTGTTTGATATAATTTAGAGATGTGATCCCCATTCCCAAAAGTATAGGTTTTAGTCATTTCTTCCCTTCCCATGTGTTTAACCATTCCAATCCTTCAGGAATGAACATATATTTTTCTTTCACAAAATTACCCTCCAAAAAAAAAATCTCTTTGTAAATATTTGATATTATGTCTTGACTTTTTTTATTGTTATGTGTTTTTATTTAATTATATATTTCACTTAAATATTTTTTAGTAATATTAATATAAATTACTATAAATTATTATAAAAATAAAAATATTAAATATTAAATATAAGAATAATTATGCAGCTTTCAATTTTTATAATAAAAAGTGTGAATATTTTTATAAGATACAAAATGCATATACTTATTGATGTAATTCGAATAACATTGAAAGTGATATTAAAAAACTACATAATTATAGACTTACCCCACAAAAACTTTTTATAGTAGTATATAAAAAATACTTACTAATAGATATTTTTATTTTAATAATTTTTCACAAAAGATTAATTTGGTTATTTAAAAAAGTTTCATTATGTTCTTACCTAGTTATTGCTAATTATCAATCATGAGAATGAAATCAAGCAAAGAATGTCGATTCCATTTCATTTCTAAAGTCATTCCATTCTCACCTAATTCCATTCCTATATATCAATTACCCCTAAAAACCTTACAATCTTCATGGTCTTCCTCAGGTAAGTGCCTAAGGAGAGAGATACCAGTATCTACCCAAGCACTTCTTTGGTGTGTGAATCTCGCCAGATAGGTGTTGATCTTTTGCATTTGCATGTTCGTTTTGGAATAAGATGTCCGCCAAGCTGTCGATATCCACCAATATCTTCTTAACTAGAAGTTAGAGAGAGATGTTGAGATCACTAATGCATTATTATGACCTCCTTTTTAGAATTCCACATCTTCTACCCAAAGGTGATGCGAAGTGCAAGTGGACACACTTCAAATATCCCCGGCATAGGATCAATTGCATGAGCTTCCATTTTCCTTTCTGCTTGTGTCAACACTTTTCTCACATTAGAGGAATCTCCTCTGGCTGGTCCTCCAAATATTATGAGATGAATCTTGTGAGAAGAGTGCTGAGTTCTCGAGGGCTGTGCTTTTCAGCATACTGGGTGACTGCTTTGGTTGCAACCTGGGCAGTAGTATTCTCCAATAGAGTTCTCAATGCCCCTGAGTGATGGGTAGAACCGTTTCTCTAGTAGGAATGTCCCGCTATGTACGAGCGCCTTTTCTGGTATAGGCTGTGTGTTAAAAGAAAGCTCTAGCATTGGATCATACGGTAATTCTCATTGGGTCACTTGATTGCTAGGTTTTGCGGGCTCTCGATCTCATCAACATTCTCAACTTTTCTTCTTTTTCCTTTGAATTCCCACAAATGGTGCCAAAATGATATTATCTGGAAATAGGGTGGAGTCTTTCCGGAATACAATGTGTTGGTTCATTTTCTCTGGTACGTGCACAGAGAGATCTTTTCTTATTGAAGTTTGTCTTTGTTTGTGACCTTTTGTGAATGTTATCTTATGCCCAGTTCTCTCTAGGCTCGTTATTTTTAGTCTTGATGGGCTTAAGCCCATTAGGGTTTTTGTCTACCTCTTTATGGGCTTGGCTTGCTTTTGAGTTCATTGATCATTTTACTCAATTAATTAATTTTAGGTTTAATATCATTTTTAATCAATTTACCAAATTGTCTGTATACTCAATTTTTAGCAGTATCACTAACAATATTCTAGTTTTCGCATTTGTGTATCAATAATCTATATCTATGTACCAATATAAAAGGAAACATTGTTTATATCTAAAGTGGAAGTTATGATATCAATTTTGAAATATACCAAATTACTCTTCTACTTATTCTATATATTCAATAGAATTTTTATATGCCCAATTTACTAACATTTATTCAAAAACTTTTTTAACACAAGACAAACTCAATATTAATTTTAATGATTTTGAATTGTTGCCTCTAATTTGGTGATAGATGGTAAATTTTTAACTTTATGTAACTATTATCTTCATAACTATACAAATTATAAATATTTATTTTAGATGCATATCAATTTTTAATATGATAAATATGAAAATATGTATACATAATGCAATTACTCACACATATGTTATACATGCAAAAATTGCGTGCAAATGACTCTAACACAAACAAAAGTTTATTGCAGTTTTTACTCAATGTTCATATTGAAATGATCAATATTTCAATATATCTCAATATATCAATTGAAAATCAATTATTGCTGAGAAAAACCAAAACAAACAAACAGACAAACAGAATTAGTATATGTAGCATGTTAAGAAAAGTGTCTAATGGAAACAGAAAAAGACAAGGAGTGACATGGGTGTTCTCTATCCTTAAGGTTTCTATTGCCCCACTACTATGAGTTTGCTAAGGGATATAGGCAATACACCTCCAAAATGTATGTCAAGCCTCAAAGAAACATTTCAAATGATAGCGATTCACTTGAAAGTATAGAGAGATTTTCTGTAGAAGGATGATTTCAACTAAAGAAGGAAGGGACTATTTATAAGTGAGGCTATTCAGCGGTTATAGAAACGTTTCATAACTGCCCGTCGGTTACAAAAATATTTTGTAACCACCAGAAACATTTTATAACTATAAAAAATGTCTTGTAACAACCAAACAATTATGTGTACAAAATTAGTTTTACAAACAATAATGCACATTTTTATACATTCACTTTAGATATAATCTGAACACTTGAAATAATTCCTACTTGAATTATACAAGGTGCATATCAACAATCCCCCACTTCTTTGGAAAACTACTTTTGACCAAACAAATCTCTATTAATCATCTCTAAGGACTATGTGCATAAAGGAAGGTCTGACTAACATTGAGCCTTCCTTTAGTGCAAATAACTCAAAGTCATAACGAAGTTGATGGTGTCTGCAGATTGAACCTCTGCTCCTTTTATAACATGACCGGAGTTGCCGCACACACGTGTTCCTTACTTCGCTACAAACAATCTCATTGCTCTGCGTTTTTTATGGCTATGCGCAACATCCTGTTTCATGAGCCTTTAAAAGAGTAAACCACAACTCTCTATAAAGAGCAGCTCCATCCCTAGTTCATATAGGTAAAATGTTTCTCATGCAATTCTGTTGCTAAAGTGCAACATTTTGTTAAGAGTGTAGTTCAACCTCAATCGTGTAATAAACGTTACTATTAAACTACATATGAGACCAAACAATAGTAACATAGCCAACAACCAGACTTGTTTTTCTCTTTAAACCTATAAACTAGGGGTAACCTAGATAAGTTGGGTTCCCATCACGTCTAGCTCTGAGTGGTTTAAGTCCCATATCTCATGTAGTCAAGCTTATTAAGTCTCTCGTTAGAGGCTTAGCAAGCAGATCTGCCAAGTTTTTACTTGAATTCACATAGACAATTGTAATAATACCACCATGTATTAATTGTCTCACAAACCCATGTCTTAGACCAATGTGTCTAGACTTACCATTATAGGTACCACTATAAGCTTTTGTAAGAGTAGCTTCACTGTCATAATATAGTGAAATTGGAGACACTGAACTTGGCCAAAGATCTATGTCTAATAATATATTTCTAAGGCACTCACCCTCGTATCCTGCCTCAACCAAAGCTATAAACTCAGACTTTATAGTAGAATGGGAAATACACGTCTGTTTCTTGCTTGCCCAAGAAACAGCTCCACTGACAAGGGTGAAAATCCATCCACTTGTGGATTTATTATCTCCCACACTGGTAATCTAACTTGCATTTGAGTATCCTTTTGAGACACTTGAAAATTTATCATAGAACAAACCAAAACTACTAGTCCTCTTAAGGTAACCAAGTAACCCTACTAATAGCTTTCCGATGATCAACAGTAGACTACTTGTGTATCTACTAAGTTTAGAAATTGCAAATGAAATATCTAGCCTAGTACAATGCATAGCATATATAAGACTACCCATGGCACTTGCGTACTCTAGCTATCTAATAGCTCTACCGAAATTTTCTTTTAGTTTAACTCTAGTATCAAAAGGAATATTCACCTCCTTAATCTCAAGTTGACTAAACTTAGTTAATATCTTTTCACTGTAATGTGACTGATTTAGCACAAAACCCCCACTATGCCTTTTAACTTTGATGCCTAAAATAGTATCCAATTCACCTAAGTCTTTCATCTTAAAGATAGAGGATATATACTCTTTAGTCTCATTCATCTTAAAGATAGAGGATAGATACTCTTTAGTCTCATTTACTCCAATCATATTTGTACTAATGATCAACATATCATCCACATACGAACAAACTATCACCATATAGTTTGGAGTAATTTTAGATTATAAGTACCTATCTGCACTGTTATATTTAAATCTAAAATTTAAAATAGCAATATTAAATCCCGCATGCCATTATTTTGGAGCTTGTTTTAGACCATAAAGAGATTTAACTAATTTGCACACTTTTGCCTCATTACCCAGAGCAATGAACCCTTCGGGTTGTTCCATTTATAATTCCTCATTCAAATTACCATTTAAAAATGTCGTCTTCATATCCATTTGATAAACAAATAGATTGTAAAGAGAGGAAAAGGCAAAAAGAATTCTAATGGAAGTAACTCGTGCTACCGGCGCATAAGTGTCAAAGTAGTCAATTTTCTCTACTTGTTTGAATCCCTTGGCTACTAATCTCGCTTTAAAAGCAGAAAAATAGTACCATCGGTATTATATTTTCTTCTAACCACCCTTTTGCAACCTACGGGCTTAGAACCACTTGGCAAATCTATCAATACCCAAGTATTATTCCCTAAGATTAAGTCCATCTCATCATTCATAGCTTCTTTCCAGAAAACAACATCTCTAAAAACCATAGCTTCACTGAATGATTTAGGATCAATTTCAAGACTATATACATAAGATATTTCATTTACCTTCTCATTATTCTGATTCCTCTCTACCAAGAATAATCGGGATTGAGAAGAAATGAAGTTCTTGTCTAAATTCTTCTCTTTTCTAGCTCTAGTACTCCTTTTAGGTCTGTTTGTTTGTTTTGGAACACTAGGTTCCCCAGTTTGAACAATAGACCTTTCAGGACCTCTAGGCTCATCTAATGCAGGGGTAGTAATATTTTCAACATCTTTTGAAAACTTACTTTTAAAGAATTCCACATCCCTTGACTCAATTATTATATTAGGCTCTATATCAAGAAGCCTACAAGCTTAACTATTAGTAGCATATCCAACGGATACACCCCTAATGGCTCTAGCCCCCAACTTAGTCCTCTTAGGATCGGGAACTCAATAATAAGCAAAACACCCTCACATTTTAAAATAATTTATGTGTTAGGCTTTATGCCTTTCCATATTTCATAAGGACAAGTTTTTATAACCGTACTAGGTATCCTATTCAAAATATGACAAGTAGTTAAAAGTGCCTCTCCCCACAAATTTTTAGGCAAATTAGCATGATTCAACATACAATTAATCATATCAAGAAAAGTGCGATTTTTTCTCAGCTACACCATTTTTTTGTGGTGTATATCTAGCACTTTATTTGATGTACGATGCCATTTTCTTCATAAAATATATCAAACTCATTAGAACAATATTTCATGCCTCTATCAGAACATAGAACTTTAATCTTTTTCTCAAGTTGATCTTCTACTTCTGATTTATATTTTTTAAATGAGTTAAGTGCTTCATCTTTTGTTCTTAACAAATATACATAGCAAAACCGACTAGCACCATCTATGAACGTGATAAAGTATCATTTTCCTCCTCTAGTCAACACTCCATTCATTTCACATATGTTAGTATGTATCAAATCTAGCAATTGTGATTCTCTTTGTACACTTGAAAAAGGTTTTCTCACAATTTTTTATTTAACACATACTTCACATATGTCTAGTTCACTTTTACCAATATCTATTAATCCCATTGCATGCATATTTTTCAAGTTCTTTGCACTAATATGTCCTAATTGACTATGCCACAAAGAAATTGAACAACTCATATAAACAGAAACAAAATTAATATTATTCATGACAGACATCTTATGCATTTTCCATTTTGAGCATATTCCTTTCCGACAAATGCATCATTCTTTGTAAGAATGACTTTGCCGGATTCAATAGAAATTTTAGAGCCTTTCTTGTCCAAAAGATCTATAGAAGTTAAACTTTTCCTAATTTCTGGTGCGAACATAACATTAAGCAAAGTTAATTTCTTTCCAGACTCGTTGCGTCAGCCTTTTCTCATTGAACAGAGGTAAAGTTGATTTCTACAGTTCCTTTGCCTCCAACAGTGGCACAAGAATTGTTTCCCATTTGAACTTCCTGTCCTATTGCTTCTTCAAAAGTTTTGAACATAGTTTGATCATTGCAGACATGAACAACAGCTCCAGAATCCAACCACCAACCCATAGGTTCACTTGCCATATTGATAAGACCTGAAACCATGGCAACAAGGTTCTCCTCAACTATGTTTGCCGAGCCCATACCACTCTTATGCTATTTACATTATCGAGCATAGTGTTTATTTCTCCACAAACATGACACTTACCTTTTCTTTTGTTAGGATTAGGCTTGTTTTTCTGTCCTGATTAAATTGTCCATTATTCTTTTTAACACATGGACCTTTTTTCTTAGAGGATCCTATCTCCAAATAGCAACCCTAGACTGTCCATGAGTCAAATTCTTAGCATCACGTTTTCGAGCCTCCTCTTCAATATGCAGATGTTTTTGAATTTGATCGAAGGAATAGTCCTCAGATTTATGCATTAACTTTTTAGCAAAATCCTTCCAACTTGGAGGCAATTTAGCAATTATTTTTCTTGCGGTTGAAAAATATTTCTGAAAAAAGTAGGAGAGCAGAGCCCAAACGTCTTCTCTTCAGTGCCTAAAGCGCGTGAATCAATGAAAAAGCATGTTGCAAGTATGCACACTCACACACACATGCGCGTATCTATGTTATATGAGAATATATCAAATTTAAAGATTTATGAACAGAAAATATCATATATAAGTGTCCGTTTTATTCCAATGTTATACTTCTAATTTAATTCAATATGGAATCTTAATAATAGTATAAAACTTAAAAAAATTAAATATTTTATAATATTGTCTGAAAGATAGTGTTTAAATTTGATGTTATCATTACTTTAAGAGAAAAGATAATTAAGTTTAGAAATAATGCTTCCATATCAAAAAATAGAATTATATTTTAAAATATTTTTAACAATAAACAAAAAGAATAAATTTGAGATAACTGAGCAATTGGTGATTCAGACATGTATTTACTCCATTTTTTTAACTAATTTTTTATGGTTATAGTTGCCCATTGTTGAGACGTATTTTTTAACTAACCAATGTCTGCAACCAACGTGTTGTGTCCAAGTGTGTGATAAAGTGTCATTGCCAAAATAATAATAATAATAATAATAATAATAATAATAATAATAATAATAATAATAATAATAATAATAAGTAATTTTGACACACTCAATATGTGTGCTAAGATTTTTATAATTTAAAGATTCATTTACTATTTTATATAATATCATTTTTTAATAATTTAACTTATTAAAATTTTAAAATAAAAAAAAATTAAGAGTAAATAATTGAAAAATAAAATAAATAATTGAAGAAGAAAAAATAAAAATTACGTTGTCATTATTTTTGAAAGTGAAGTTATTTTGTTAACTCATTTGAAAACATACCACTAAACCTTAGGGCCTTGATACCTTATAAATAGTATAGATGATGCTGGTAATGATTACAATAAAAATAATAATAAGTGACAATTTAAAATATTAAAAATATATATTTAAGTAATAATAATTTTGATTTACCACTGATAATAATTTTTAAATTATGATAATTTCTCTTTGTTATAATATAGTTTAATAGTAACAAGAATTAATTTTTTAAATTATCACTTTTGTAAATTAGGAAAATATATACATTATTTTCTATTATTACTAAAATTTGTGATAAGATTTTTATTTTCACTAAATTGTCACTATCCATGTGGCACTAATGATCAAATTTGGTTACTATTAAATTTGTAAAAATAATTAGACAATAAAATAAATCTTTTAACACTTAATATATATATATATAGTGACATATTATATAAATATACATGTCCATGTGTGCGACTGTGCGAGGTCAGTTATTACTTATTAGGCTAAGTTTTCATGTTGAGTTGCATGGAGAACAAGCAACAGCATTAAGATGAAGTGAGATAATTCTAAATCTAGTGTAAAAATGTTGGAACTAAGCTTTTTCAATTTATTTTATTTTCGATAAATATTCATTTTGTTAGGTGTTTTCATGCACAATTAATGTGCTTATTTATTTGGTTCATTTTATATTTATGATCTCACGTATCATTTTACTTAATAGAATTTTGACCATCTTATTTTATTATCATTGAGCCTAATTACAATTGAATTTATGGTGTTTTATGATTTTTTAGCAGCTCATTATCCTTTCTAATGCTACTTATATAAAAGTGCCACAATTCTTTCTTTAGCACACCGAGTTGGTGAGTTTAGAGACTTTCACTTTATTCTCCCATAAGAATTTATATTTTGGCAATGTGACTATGCATTAGTTCCTAATCTTTTGTGGTCATGTACAAGAATAAGACACTGCTATGATTTAATGGGGTTTTATTTTTGGGTCATGATCAGCGGTTAATACCCGCACGTAGGGAGGCAAACATAACTTTAGAACTGCAATAAGTGTCGTGACTCTCCGTTAATCCAACTTCAATTTCCTCAATATTTTAGGCGATTTAATTTATTGTTTTATACATTATCATTTCATAAAATTATATGCATGCATGATTATAAAATTATATTTATTTTATTTTTTTGATTTGAACACAAATCAGACAATATTCACAACAAAATATTTTATGAATTCAACGACTATCAATTTCAATTCAACAAAGTTAAAACTCAAATAAGAGTTTTATCCCATTTATATAAAGATCAATCCTATTTGGAAATGTAACACAAAAAGGAATAAGAAAAACTAAAAGAAGAAATCCTAGTAAATGTTATACTCGTTCTATTTTAAAATTTTCATTTCCATTTATTTTATGTAGCATCATAAAATAAGGCTTGATTTTTCTAAATGCAATTTTCCCCAAATTATCTTACCATTAAAATCATAATGAGATGTTATTAACTCGTAAATACTATTTTTAAGAATAATAGTATAAAAGTATATAAAATTATGACTTTTCTAATTCTATTTAAAACTATGTATAGGATCAAATTAGCGCCTCCGGCCCTCGTAGTATCTAATATCCTAAAATAATCTTTTTACTAGCTAACTATACTCATTTTTTATATACATATATCCAACATATAATATATACTAGCAATTTTAACACACTGTAAATATGTGTGTTAAAAGTTTTAAGTATGAAATAAATAAAAATATTTGTTAAAAATAAAAAAATTATGATACAATGGAAATAGATAATGATAGTCACAGCATATTTTGTAGTTTTGAGGATTAAAATAAGAAAAAGAAGGTTTTTAGAAATGTTATTTGAAAAAACATAAAAGGGGTTGGTATATTAGTGATAGTGTGTGTATGTGTGTGTGTGTATTTATATGGTAGTAGAAAACCTTTTATTTTATCTTATCTCCATCTCTCTCTTTTTTTTTTTTTTTTTTTTTAGGGGGTGGGGAATTTTGAGGCAGGGTACAACCTTTGCCTTTAAGTATAAACAAATGTCCCGCCCACGCCCAAAAACCATCAATCTCAAGCCAAACCAATTTTAGTATATGAACATCATTTGGGATTCGTACATACAAGTAATTTAAGTTTTGTACCTTACTTCATGCATAAATAAAAATACTTCCTCAAAAATTTTAACTATTGAATTAATTTTGATTTTCCGAATATTTTGATTGGAAAGTTATAGAAAAAGATTTTCTCAATAAATGCATTAAATATAAAATATATTGGAATTAGTGACTTGCAATATTTATCTAAATAACTTGATGAGTTATTTTTGTATTTCATTTTGATAAAACAAGCTCGTTTTACTCATTTCAAACGTAAAATAAAAATTCTCCTCTCATATAAAAAGTAGAATTTTTGAAAAATAGTTTGTGAGCTCCGAAAATAGAGCTAAAAGTGAGGGTATATGAATCTGAGTAGCGTCTGTTTTACAAAAATGTTCTCTAAGTGCCCGTTTGGTTATGTTTTTAATGGGATTTTTTTATTTTCATCATTATTTGGAAACAAAATCATCAACTTATCTATATTTTTATGCCGAGTGGTCGCCGGCATAAGTCTCCCATATATTGTGAGAGATCGGGAGCTCGGGTCTGAACGGACTTCTGATGTGCGTATGTTAAATAAATAAAAAAAACTTATCTATATTTTTATTAAACATATCATTTATTTTTATTTTTAATTTCTCCCTAATCTAATTTATCATTTGATTATCACATTAATTAAATTTAAATTCTATTTGATATAAGATATCACTATGAGCTCAAAACAGTTGATATATATATATATATATAAATATATATATTGAAAAAACACGTCTCTTTATGTATAAAAAATATAAATTACTTAAATTTTCAGTCTTATGCTCACTCTATCATTATTTTCAAATAAAATATCCAAATACAATCTCCTTTTTATTTTAAAAACTATAACTAATTTTTTAATTTTTCAAAATATTAAAAGTGAAAAATAAAAATAAAAACACATCCAAACTAAATATTTCAAGTCAAACTCTTTTTCCGTTCATAGTGTATGAATTCATTTTGCAGATGGTATAACATACAAAAGAAATTGGGAATTTGAGGTCTCCTTCAATAAGAGGGTGTTTGGCTAAATTTGTTTAAAAGATCATATAAACTTTTACATCTTATTAAGTATTTTTGAAACTTATAAAATGTTAAATCCTAATTTAAAATAAATTATTAAAATATTTGTATAAAATAAGTTGTTGGAGCTTATAAAATATTAGTAAGGGTGAATTACAGCTACCACCCCTAAAGTTTGATGTAATTACAAAAAGGCCCTCACTTTTTCAAAAATTACAAAAAAACTCTTGAGGTTTGTCGTAATAAATTAGTCCAACCGTTAGGATTTACTCAATTTGCCATTAGAAATGCCACATAAATTTCCAATATTGCCCTCTGATGATCTGCTTTAAAATTCCGTTCTATGAAATTATAAAAATGCTCTAAATTTTAATAAAAAATATAAAAATATAATATATATGATGTATACATATATATACATAATCCCCCCACCCACCCACACGGGCCAGATCTGGCCATGGTGGTCACTGCTAGCAACAGCAGCAGCAAGGCCTGGCTAGGCGGCCAAATTGCCGCGCGCTGCCATGGGTAGCAGGTCGCCGAGCATAGCTAAGAAGGAGGGGGGTGCCGGGATGGGGCTTATTATTATTTTTTAATTAATAAATAATTTAATTGGAGTATATATTTATTCATTCCTAATTAATATTTTTTTTAATTTTTTTACTTATTGTATTTTGAATAAATTAATAAATTTAACTAAGTTTTGTTAATTATTTTAGATAGATTTATTAAGAGAATAAATATGTTAATTATTTTAAATATCTTTGACTTAGATATGAATATTATTTTAATAAATAATATAATTAAATTTAAATAAATTAATTTATAATTAATAAATAATTTAGTTAAAAGTACATGTTTTAAATTTTTTTACTTATTTATTCTAGATTAATATAGTTTTTAATTTTTTATTTATTATTTTTATTAATTAACAATTTTTTATTTATTTGTTTTTATTTTAGATAGATTTATTATTTGAATAAATATTTTAATTATTTTAAATATCTTTAATTTATATATTATTATTATTATTCTTTTAATGAATAATATAATTAAATTTAAAAAAATTATCTTTTCTAATTAATAAATAATTTAGTTAAAATAAATATATTTAACTTTTTTACTTATTTATTCTTAATTAATATAGTTTTTAATTTTTAATTTGTTATTTTTATTAATTAAAAATTATTTATTTATTTATTATTATTTTAGATAGATTTATTATTTGAATAAATATTTTAATTATTTTAAATATATTTAATTTAGATATTATTATTCTTTTAATAAATAATATAATTAAATTTAAAAAATTGTCTTTTTTAATTATTAAATAATTTAGTTAAAAACACATATTGATATGGGATAACCCAATGTGTTCGGCCCATAGACCACAGGCCCAAAGATGTAGTAGCAGGCCCACCTCACACACTGGGCCCAATTTCGCCATCGACAAGGGTCAACCCCAATTCACCAGCCGGTAGACCTCCCGACGACTTCAGTGTTTGATCGACCTGGGAGGTCGATCAGACGTATGACTTCCACTGCGGCATTAAATGCTCTGAAAGAAAGCATGCCTCCACATTAATGATGCACGTCGCCCTGGTACCACCCATATTGTCGCACCAGAGAGAAGGTGCGTGTATAATGTCCTATTCTGCCCCTAAAAGTTGGAAAGGTAGCCACTTGGAATAGTACAAGGGTGGAAGATGACTTAATGGCCCCCATGCAAGGACAAAGGCCGTTACAACATGCCAAGGGCATCTTAGACTAATCCCCACTGGGAGAAGGCTATAAATACCCTCATTCCAGCCCATTAAAGGTATACCATTCTCTACACACAAAAGCTCTCACTCTGTTGCACTTCCGGTCGAATATATAATTGACTTGAGCGTCGGAGTGCCTAACCCAAGGGCTCCTCGGCTAACCTGACATGTGTTCGTAATTGCAGGACTCAACCCATCTACCACACTACATTGACTAGAGAGGTCAGACCATCCAAAAGTAGTATCTAATCCGGATATCCAACCGATACCACCATCATCACATATATTTAATTTTTTTTACTTATTTATTCTTAATTAATATAATTTTTAATTTTTATTCATTATTTTTATTAATTAGTAATTTTAACTAAATTGTATTAATCATTTTAGATATACTTATTATTTGAATAAATGATAAATATCTTGATTTTAAATATGATTTCTATTTTAATAAAAATTTTAATTAAATTATTAGATATGCTTATTAGTTTAATATTGTCTAATATGTAACTCAACTAATAAATATTTTTTTATTTAATGTTATTAGATAAATTTAATTATGTAAATAGATTATTCTAAATATATATGCTATATCATAATTCAAAGTTTTAAGATATCATAACACATAGAGGGGCATTTAGGACTTTAGCCATCAAAACCAAATTTAGCATTTTTTATTTTTTTAATTATTTTTCCGTCAGGGTATCTTTTACTTTTTCCCATTTTCCATCCACGTTACAACTAGGTCTGTTGATTTAGAGGGGGGTTTTATAATTTTTGAAAAAGCGATGGCCTTTTTGTAATTATAGCAAATCTTAGGAGTGATAGCCGTAATTCACCCTATTAGTAATAACAATTTTATAATTAAAATAGTTAACATTAAAAGAGTTTATTGAAATTTTGAAAATAAATTAGAATTTCTGTACTCTTTTTAAAAGAGTTTATAAGATAATAACTTGAGCTTCTTTTAAAAAAATTTAACAAATGTTTTTTAGTATATTATAAATTTTTAAACATCTTAAAGATATTTCGAGGAGTTTTATGAGCTCATCCAAATGCCTTTTAATTCATTATTTAAGAAAATAAGTAGATGATTGGTCGGCACAAAACTGCAATTGAGACCGACATGGAGATATCATTAATGAAATGCAAAGTCAAAAATTGTCATAATAATTGGATTGAGAGAATTGAAGGTACACCCAGAGAACCTCTCGTGATTATGCCAGCAAACTAAGAGAAGCAATTCCAAACAGAACCACACCTAAATTTGAATTATTTTACTTGAGGAGGGAAAGGGAAAACAAAATATACATAATGCGTTTGGTGTGTTAGATGAAAACAAAAAAGAAAAATTGATTTTGATGTAAGTAGTTAGTAGGGGAAATCATACCAAGATGCCAAATATATATATATATATATATGATGATGATGATGATGATGATGATGATGATGATGAAGAAGAGAACTTTTTTCAGGTTTTTCCCTTGCATTTACTCTGCCAGAGGCCAGATTTTACCCTCCAACTCACCCACCTAAATATTTCGTCCTCTGAAAAGACTGTTTTAGCCTCATTAAATTATATTTCCATTAATACCCCGAGAGGGAGAGAGAAAGGCCGGAGTGTGTCTGTGTGTAATATATGTAAATATAAAATGGTAAATATTACATGATATATATATATATATATAAGCACAGAAATTAAGAAATTAAATAGAAATAGTGGAGTGGCAGCACTTTATGAGACCAAAACTGTGTTTGCGTTTGTTTCCAACGACGGCATCACCATGCATGTCATAAGTATATGTGTGTGTTAATTCCCTAGTAATTATGGGTCCACAAAAGCTTAACTTAGTCCCAATCACAAGTCTTCTCCAAAACCATCAAATATTGCTTGCTTTGTTTCAAGTGGTATTAGATCCACAAAACACACACACACACACACACACTCTCTCTCTCTCTCTCTCTCTCTTTGTGTCACATATATAAGGTTAAGGAACATCAAATCTCACTTCACAAGCACATGCAAGGAGACAATATCTTTTTATCTCTAATTTCTTTGTCCAATAATTTAGTGCTTCTTTTCATTATATCATGAGCCCTACTTCAACTGTTTGGGATGGGCATTTTATGTTTGTTTTATACAATCCAGCATCCACAACATTGTGTACTGCTAGCTAGATATTTTCTAACATAAAGTGGAGCCACCTGGCTAGCTTATATATAATAATATACGCATATATAGGAGAGGGGAGCTTAATTTGAGGCCCACATGAGCATGTGTTGAAAAGGAGAGAGACTGCCTTAATTATGTACACAACCAACAACACATCTACATGTTCAATTCAATTGCATGCGATCCTTTACTTTAATTAACACACACACACACACACACACACACACACACACACACACACACCATTTTAATTAGGTCCCTCTCTCTCTCTCTCTCTCTCTCTCTCACACACACACACACATATAATATTTGACCACGCAACGGAAGTGATTTAAACATATGATTTAATTTATTAAGAATTCATAAATTATTCGCATAAATTTTATGATAAAATAATATACAACATATAAAAAAATAAAATAAACACAAATTTACGTAATTTGGTACTACATTCACGAATCACGAGAGTTTTCTTTCTCTTGCTATGAGAAAAATTTATCATTATAAAATTACTCCTAAACTTGACATATTCAAACCCAAAATAGAAAACTCCTTGTACAACTACTTTCATAGCTACCAAAAAAATACTCATTCTACATACCCTTTTGCATTGCCCCCGCTCGTAACTCAATACAACTACCCTACTAATATCATGAGTTCTATAAGTGTAATCTCAATAATACCTTTATTTATAGGGTGAAATTACTTGATTACTTCACCTACAACTAGAATTTAATACAAAAAGACCCTAATTTTACAATACAATAGTTGAAGAATTCGAATCTTTTGAATAAGACTAATTGTAGTCAAACTTGATATAGGATATTAATATTGGATACTGTTGGATTCCACCAATTAAATTTTATATAGATTGTTAAATTAATTTATTAATCCTCTCTCTCTCTCTCTCTCTCTATATATATATATATACATATATATATTTACATTATTTTACCTGCCCAAGTTAAAAATAGAGAATATGTGCACATACGGACGCACATTACGTGTGTGTGTATAGATATATATTTATATGTATGTATATTGTGCACATACATGGTAGTCGTAACATGAGCACCACTATAGGAGCACGATTTTACAGATAAAATTAATCCCATTTCTAGACGGCAAAATCGTTTGACAACACTCAAGTCCTTTCTGGAATTCATTCCCGTATTGTTTGACAACTGTTTTTGAGTAGTCTATCAATCCTCAACTAATTGTCGGCCTATTTTTATATAATAGTAACAATGATTTTAATGACCACAACAACAATAATGATGATAATAGAAATATATATATATATATATATATATATTACCTCCGTCCACTAAGATGTCTACTATTTTATTGTTTTTTTATTAATATTTGTCCATAATTCATAAAACAAGACAAATTTAAATTTGTTTCAATATCTAATATATATGTTCTTCGATTAATTTTATATTGATGACTTTACTTTTAGTCTAACCCTACACTACATAATATGTGTATGCATATGTTTTAGACTGGGAAATTACTTTTGAGGCCTAGCAGTACTTAAAGTCTTTATTTATTAATTATAAAAATATTATTTGAATGGAACGTTTGGTTGTAAAATTCAAACGATATATAAACTAGCTCATTTACTTTTGTTGAAAGAATAATTAATTCACAACAAAAAATTATATAAAATTTTGATTTTCTTGTGCTTTCATATAAAAGATCTGGAAGGACATGGACATCCTTAGTTTGTCAGGTTGGGTGAATATGATCTAAAACGAAAAAGTTGTATCTCATTTTGTATTTAGCCCTACTAAACATATTTAATTGATCAGATTACCACTTGGCTTAACAAAAGTCAAAAGGTCCGTTTCAACTTGATACATATATATATATATATAAAGAATAAATTAGGCGCCCAAGATTAAAAAATTAATAATTAATCTATTATATTAATTAATTCAAGTTAAGATTTTTTATATAATTTTGATTTTCCGCATGAGCAATCACCTACTATAACTTTTATGAGTTAATTTGGCTTAATCGTGGTTCGAAGAAAGAAGACATATGTAATTAATTTTGTTACCTAGCTAAATTAATGCACTTTTATCGAAACTGTGATTAATATTACATACATACAATTAATTAATAATGCGAAATAATGGTGGGGCTATATATATATATATATATATATGATAATGTTAACTCATTCTATTTAAACTTTCCCATTGATTACAGATGCATGATTAAGATGAAATTATCAGAAAAATAATCACAATTTACTTTAGCTATTTATAGTAAATAAGGCTTCTTGTATATATTTATAGACAAACGCAGGTCTTGTTTAATTATATGATCATCTCTCTGCAGGCTGAACTCATATTCATAATTCACCCTCTCCATCTATTTATATATTCGCAATTTTATGAATAAAAATTTGAATTTTGCATCTTTTTTCTTTCGTTCTTTTGCCCTTCTCTTCTTCCTTTCTTTCCTACTTCTTTCACCTTTGTGGAGATAGCTACGTACTCTTGATTATAATTGTCATTCTCATATTTATACTTAATACAAATTACAAACACGACCTTAGAAAAACAATATTACAATGTGAATTACAATTATTAATAGTTTTTATTTTTATTTCTTTGGCATGAATTTTGTCATATGATAGAATAAATTAATGATGTGACACCACCAACAAAGTGATCTAAATTTATTCATCAAGCCTGCATTTATTAAGTTATGTGTATTCTAATAAACGAAAATTGACAATAACTTTTTTTTTTTTTTTTTCCAACGTGATACTGAATTGATTGAGACACATTTACGTAACACTCGGAACACACTTTTTTAGGTGTGAATACAAAAGATGTATGTGTGTGTGTTTCTTCAAAGGAAATAATGAGTGTAGGATGGCGTGGAGGTTGGAAAAAGAGTGAGTAGAAATGAATATGTAGCTAGGTAGCCATCAATTCCATGTTTCACAAGTACTAAACAAGAAACCTAAAATTTTCCTGGCAGAGTCAGATGATTCCATTCCAAAGGGCAAAGGGAGATGATCGTTGATCACCGTTCACCAACTACAATTTTCCAGTTGGAAACCAACTCAATGGAGCAAGTGAGCCCCCACTCTCCTCAATGTCTTCTACTCATTACGCACTGTTTTAAAACTATGATTTCAACCTATCAACTCAAACAATATTAATCCTTGGAAAAAAATAATAAAAGAAAAAAAAAACTCCAACATAACATGTGCTCAGACCCATACTATCATCAATCTTTAGGCTTTGATGCAGGCCAAATTCAAAGTCCTTTTCTTTAAAACATCTTATCGATCGATTGCGTGGATCTTAATATAAATCTACCTGATTCATAAAAATGGTGGTAAAAAAATAAAAAGAAAAAAATATATACAAACACTTGTAAAACATTTTCATGTAAACATCAAATTTCTAAAGAAAAATTTAATAAATAAAACAAAATTAATTGTGTCATAGAGATATAGTGTTTCTTTTTCTTTTTTTGTACTTAAAATATATGTATTGATATGGTTGGTTTCCTTAGAGGTCCCATCGGATGGGGTAGCAAGGGCATGTTAAGCGCATCCACTAATTATTGGGACTTAAAAGACTTTTTTTTTTTAATAATTAAATACATATATGTTAAGAGCCCGTTAAAATTTGGAAGAGTGATGAAAGCAGCAATTAATTTTTGTTTCCTGTTATTCTAGTTCGTACAACATCAATCGAGCAAGTGACTCTAATGAAAGTCGAACATATTATTGTGATTAAGTAGTGCTGCCGGCATTGACCCGAGATAATGAAAAGTGCAAATTTTGTTAATTTCCTTTCATCTTGATTGTGATTAACAAGTGATAATCACATTGACAGGCATTAAAGTAAGTAGTAAGTTTTGTTTTCTTTCACTAGTATGTGATTAAAAGTGAAATATTATCGTATCACAAATATTAAATAAAAATCACAACAATTATTAATCAAACTTCTATAATCAACTAATATTAACCAGTGTAAAAGTAAGGAAAAACACCCAACATAGTGATGAGATTTAAAATAAATTTTAAAATTTTGAGAGTTCAACTTTGTCAGATGTGCTTAGGTCACGGTAACAAAGGGGTAATGACCTTGGCCAACTTAAAAAAAAAAAAAAAAAAAAAAAGAAAGAAAAATCAACAAGGGATACTTTTATGCAAAGCATGTATGATAACACTTGTTGCTTGCTTTGCTTCCCATATATACATACATGCGAATAAAATATGTAAACACTAATTGTATGGGGCAGTCTCTACAAATGAAAATGGGTTTGCAACTTTAGACGTATATACAATCAGTATTATTTAATTAACTGTGTCTCCAGGGGCTGGTGTCTAAATCAGATTTGGGTTTTGTTGCAATCAGCCATTTTGTCAAAGCACATTTTTGTGGTCAAGGACAAGAACATGAAAGCCTCAACACTTTAATGATATCTAATCATTCAATGATTCATAATTATTAAAACCCAAAGGCCTTATCCTGCTATCTTTGAAGGTTGACTAATAATTGTACCAACTAGAATTCATTTTGAGGAAAAAAAAAAAAATTAAGAAAGAAAGAAAACAGTGTCTCTCCTCCATTGTAATATCACACGTCTCAAAATTTAATCCTTATATTAATCAAATTGCTAATGAAGAAGGGGAAACAAAACAATCACTTCTATATATATATATATATATATACTTCTTCACACACACACACACACACACACACACTCTGAAGAGGAGTAACTTATTAAGCCCAAAACTTTTGAAATGAAGTGTAGAAGATGTTCCAATTTGGTTTGGTTATATTAAAATGAAGGAAATTTATGTTCAATGGGAACCCACAAAGGGAAAAATAGAAAAAACACAAAAAGATAAAAGCGAAGTCAGTTAAAATTTAGAGGCACACTGGCGAATGTGTTTGCATTCTTCAATTTTCATACATCCCTTTCCTTAGTGTCATCTGTGTTTAATTTCTACTGAGTCCGTCTGCACATGGTATCTGTGTCACTAGTACATGCAGCACTGCTCCAGAAAGAATCAACCGAAAAAAAAAAAAAAATGGGGAAAAAAGATCACCACCCAAAAGGCATTGAGTAATTGACAGTGGTGGTTGATTTTTTGGTTGGTGTTGAATTTGATTGGGAAGAGTCCAAAACTGTGTCACATTGATGCTGATGAATAGAGGAGGGGACCAGACCAGACTAGACCAGATCTCACACATTCGCACAAACCTCAAATGGCATTTACTAAGTTTTTGAGTTGCGTTCACGAGATTGAGATTGAGTTTAAATATGCATCCATCTCCCCTGCGTCTAGTCGCAATCACAAGCCACCAATCTTTGACTATGACCATGACCATGACCAAACCCTCTGCATGCCATGTAACTGTTGCGGTTATCTAATACAATGGTCATATGCATATACATAGTTATATGCAATGAAGGGATGGATGGGATTTCATATTTGATTATACTCTGTGTGTCTGTGTGTGAGATTCAACTTTCAAGATATTGTCTCCCCAAAAATATCTGCTTCTGCGACGATGCTACTTTTCAGGTGTGTCTACCAAAGTCTTCAAATATAAAGCTGCCCAATGCACAAGGCTTACAAGGCTCTCTGCTCATTTATTATATTGGTTTACTCATGAATAGAGTTGGTAAAACCCACCATGACATGGCTAGTAACTAAAGCAAATGTGTCAAAATATTCAAAGTAAGTAATGGGCATGCAGCAAGTCCCCCACCCATTTTGCCTGCCAGGAGTCAATGCTGAATATTTTGGGGACCATTTTTGTGTTCAAATAGTACATACCTTTGTCAAATGCCACAATTTCACTGCTTAATCATCAGGTGTATGTGTGACCATATAAAGTGCTTCTTCTTCTTCTTCTAGCTCATCATCATAACCATCATTAATTGCATTAGGGATTGGACCACCCAAGCTTTCTGCACAAAGGGAAATATTATTGCAACAAAATCTCACAGTCAGCACATACAAAATTAAAAACACATGCATGCAACCCCCCCCCCCCCCCCCCAACCCCAAACCCCCATCTCTCTCTCATAAAAAATGGTTAAAAAAAAAAAAAAAAAAAAAAAAACGAAGAAAAACTCACCCACATACTAGAATGTGTTTAGGACTTCCAGGGGAAATAAGTCCTCCTTTAATCCAACAAACTAGGGATGCAGAGTATTGCCAACTTAGATCCTTAAGGTCTGAATAGAATAGCAACACTCCCACCTGTCCTTTCAGTTTGTTGTTATGAGAGGTAGATTAGCACGTTTTGTTGATGTGTCCAATTCTACATAATGATCACCACCGCAACTAGAGGTTAAGTAATGCTTAAACACAATTATCTTCATATTCAAGTTAATTATATAACAAGAATTACACTTGCCATATGATACATGTGTATGCTGCTCAAGGCAAGTGCTACTCACACCAATCTTGAGATTCATTAAGTTAACCAAATCGAATCTTAAAAAAGATACTCATAAATTAAACCCAACTCAAAGCTAACAAAGGAATTCTGACTTGGATTGCAAGTAACACAGAAAGGGATAGGGCAAAAGATGTCAAGACAGTCACATCAGGTAATAGATTTTGAGGCATGCGTGATGAACAATTTACAAGCACTCATTTATTAAGTGAAGAAGCCAGACTTAGAAACATCAGACAATATCACAATATTTTCTGGGCACCAAACTTGTACATTATTGGTGTGAAAAAGAGTTCCAAGTTCAAAAAGAAAGGGCACAAAAGTCGATGACAACATCTCAAAACAACTTAAATCCAGTTAGAAGACATTTAAAAATTTTCAGATGTCATGAAAGGACATTCATCTAAGCTTTACTAGACAGAGTCTTAAAGCAAGGATAAGATAAGTTTGCGCCCAGGTTCCAAGGCCCCATTTCTGTCCAGGAAAAGAGATCATCTCTAGGCCTTGGGTTCACAATGCACTATCCTTCCTTCTTTAGCAGGCATAATGGCCCAAATGCAGCAATATTGTTTCATCAATATTAAATATCATGTGCATCAGCCCAAGGACTCACAACAACATGAACCCGTGCCATCATGCACTGCAATATTGAAACACAGAAATAAACTAAAGGCACCAATCCTGTAAAGAGGCCAACAAGGAATAGTTCCAGAAGATCTTTGACTAAGATCTACACATAGACGTAATAATGCCTTCATATAAGGGACCAAGCAAAGCAAGCCAACCACAGAATTCCTCCACAATTATATCCTTGCAACTGTCAAAATTTTTAGGTCCATCCTTCTTTTATAACAGTTACCAATAGAATTGTGGTCTCTTTATTCATTTTTTCATAAGCTGGTTGACATATCCACTCCAACAATGTCCCACACCTTCAAAAAATTGTACATTTATCACTGCTGATGCAACAAATTCCTATTTAAACTAATCAGCAGTGTAAACAAAATCACAAGTAAAAAATGTAATCTCACATAAATCTTTAATTACAAGTAGCATTTCAATTAGGCAAAACAAAATATAATTTCCTCTGAGTCCGAATTGATCAATTAACCAAGGGGAAAGAAGAGTTTGTTCTCGCAGAATTCAGTTCTCAGTAAATTAAATATACAAAGAATACTCCTTGTTATGCAATGAGTTAATATCATCAAACATCATTTTTGTTTTCTCCACAATCAATCAACAAAATCTCACTTATGGTCCTAGTATCAAAACGATTTGCAGTTGAATAAAAACTAATTCAATTCATAAAACATAACCAGCCAATTAAATTAAAGTTGAATTTTCTAGTTATACCATCGAACAAAATAATGCGCTAGGCAAACTGCACCAAAGGGAAAAAGAAAAAAGAAAAAACTAATTTTATTCATAAAAAATAAAAAACCAATCAAATTAAAGTTGGATTTCTAGTGAAACCATCAGGCCAAATACCGGCTGAGCAAACTCCATCCAAAAATAAAATACACAAGCATCAGAGGATATACAGCAATACAATGCACAAGCACCAGTCCATAAAATGAGAGCAGAACAACGGACTGACCTCATCCAAAAAAGAAATACACAAATGCCTCAGAGCATACAACATTCACACCGCACAGGCACTAATTCATAAAATGAAAGCCTAATAACATAACAAACATGAATTACAAGGGAAAGCACAATGGCAATTTTTCATACATGAGCAGAGACAAGACAAGCCTCCAAAGCAAATTCAGAAATGAAAACAGAAAATTCTTCATATCTGCTTCCAGATATGTTATCTAATGAGACAAAAGTTAAAAACTTAAAAAAGAGCAATCATCATGACCATAAGCATTAAGCAATTTGAGTTCCAAAAAAGCTTCATTACATTACATAGCACTGCCAATTGAATATAAAACAAAGGAGAGGAGGGAAAGGCATTCAAAGGTTGACAACATATTCATGGAGCATAAAATCTCAAGCAAACATTTGAGGTTAAGAAGCAATGGTGGTAAGGCACGAGTATGCTAAACCTCAAAACTATTGGTCTGTGTGGCAGCAGTCATCCTCATGGCAATTGAAGAGGGGTGGGGGGGGGGGGGGGGGGGGGGCGGTCATGGGCTTATGTGGTGGCAGTAATGGCCCTCATGGCAGGGGCCCTATGTGCAGACATGCAACCGTAGTCAAAACGTGATGCTCAGATGATGTGATCGTTTAAAATTTTTTAGTTGCACAATTGCTATTACTATAGCTCTTAGCACAAGGGAGGGTGTTCGATCCTACAATTAGTATAAGAACCAAGATAACAGATTTAATTCCAACCGACAGAATTTGCTAGAGAAGGGATTATTCTCCTGTATGGCAAAAATTGCTTTCATGGAGAAGGCCTCATATATGGCCCATAGGACCAACCAAAACATGGCATTTAGAATGCTATGAAGGTTTAATAATTCGAGTTGCACCTTTGCTATTAGTTATAGCTTTAGCATAACGGTACAAAAATATTCTGCAATATATACAGCAAGCATTCATCAAAAGTTATTTGCTCATGTTCCTTCAAAGCATCAACTCAGACACACAAAACCTTGAAAGTATATGTATCTTATGCATGGGAAGATAGTTTCTTAAGCAAGTACTTGAGGTACAAGAGTCGCAACGCCTGCTCTATTTGATTGACTCACCTAGTTTGAACTAAGGATTTTAAATCCATAGAAAGAAATCTATCAAGCATGTTTGGATATTTATCATGTTACAATGGATTTCAAATCCTTGAGTTCCCATGTTGAGCTATTTTCTAAATCATTAAAGTGGATTTCAAATTCACCTAATATAAAGTCATTTGAACTCCTTCAGTCAACCTAATAGCATATGTTTTAGCATCGTGCTTATGTGTATGTATTTTGAAGGGACATAAATCCTCTTTGTGAAATTTGAAAGTCAGAAACCAAGGGCCTGGTTGGTTTTGTTTTCATTAATCATTTTCAATTTCATCATTTTTAAAATTTGAAAAGGTATTTAGTGAAAATGAGTTTGTATTTGGATAGATTATTGGAAAAGTAATGATTATATTGGGTTTAGTAGATTGTAGGTGGAGAGAGATAGAAATAATGATAGTAGAGAAGAAGATATATAGGCTATTGGAGAATGTGTTTTGAAAATGAAAATGAAAAAATGTTGGGTGAAAATGTGTAAAAAGTGATGTGTTTCAATTTTCAAATAGTACAAAATGTGAATAAACATTTGATCAAGTTATCCACATATGAAAGTTACCACTTGATTAGATTTTGCATGCATGTGGATAAACATCCAACTTCCCTATATACACCAGCATTAAATAGTTTAAGCACTTTGCACTATTGGCTGGGATAGATACACATAACTCCCTAGATATCCAGCATCAATGGGCTTCTGCTTGTCCACATATATTGCTACTTCTGTCCAAAATAAATGCTCCATTCTTAATGTGGATGGATCAACTTAACTATTTTTCAACGTGTTAAACAATTTAGCAAATAATTCAAAATAATACTAAACTCAACATATATTAGGATTTTGAAGCTATAAATCATCAACATTAGAAGAAGAATCAAGACAACAAAACAGTCAAAAGAAATTGAATTGTTTAATGTAGCACATAGTAAATAAAGCATTCACTTTGGGACAAAGTAAGTATAATAATTTGAACAAAATTCTCAACCCCTCTCCTCACTTACGCTTTTTCTCTCACTTTATCAAGGTAATCATAACAAATTCAACATAGCAGCAACACATGCTGTCTTTTAATGAAGCCTCAACAAGGCTGTGCCTGGGTTCAGTCAATAGATAGGTTACCTATTTACCTAGAAAATGAGAAGTGAACTTTGGATTAACCAAGTGAAAATGCATGATGTTAAATTCAAATCGTGAACATTTATGGAAGGCTAAAATGTCATGAGATAGGTCAACATCAAGCAAAAGTAGTCATTCAAATAGATAATGTCCTCTTAATGTTAGTAAAAAATGGCTATGAGTATGACTACTAAACTAATTTGAAATTTAGAAAATATTGAATTTACGGGCAATATGATGAAATGTAAAAGAAGATCACATGACTACCATTTTGACAGCATCAGTCCAACTGTCTTTATGAGGGGGAAGGAAAATGAAAATTCTGTAGAGAAGTAAGAGCCAAAAATTGTTATAAAGGAGCAATCTTACACATATGATGGTAATCAAATCTTAGTGCAATGCGGTGGTGTATGGGGTTGTACTTAATATGAACTTATTCACAACCCACAATGTCCTCATTTCCAATCCAAAAGTCGAGGATAGTTGGGTATTATTGTGTGACTTACAGTTTATTGGAGGTTTGCTAAGCAATAATATAAATATTAAATTTGGATCAACAAAAACATGTTAACTCATGGAGTCCCTAACCAATGCAATAAAGTTTCTAATCCTATATACTGCCACAAAGATGCTAGTAACACAAAAAGTAGCCTCTCAAGATTGAAGAGCATGACAAGGATGATGAGAAACAAGAAGGGATCAGACAGTATCAGGCAATGAATTGTTTTAGGTTTTCCTATTAAGTTGATTTTTTTTTCCATGTTGAATTATACAAGCCTATACATTTGGGCTTATTATTAATTATTAAATTTAACCTTTGATGAACTAAATCTGAATATCAAATTTATAGAGTAAATTTTCAGTTTTTCCGAATTTTCTTTCCATTAATTTCCCTTTTGTTACTTTTCACACCCTTAGAGTTCTACATTAACCGGATTTAATCTCAAGGCTCGAACTCCAAAAAGCTTGGGTCACAAGTAAAAAACCAAATATTGAAAACTTAATGATCAATTCAAAATTTCTAAGTAGCGATAAAACATCTATGGTGAGGGTTGTGACATTCTGTCTATTTATGTGATAAAAATTAACAAAATTAAAATGATCACTGTGAAACAAAAAAAAAAAAAGGGAACTTGTGCTTTGCCATATACAAAAAGCATAAACATCTTATTAATGACAATACCAATCACTATCATCCAATGCATCTAATATCAAGTGAAAGCACTTCCATCAGATTGCAGTCATACTTATCTTAGACCTTCAGGAATGAATAAAGAACAAAGACAAAACAAATACAGTAGATAACACAAGTCACTCTGAAACTTAAACAAGTTCACTGGGGAAGGCAAAGGGCCAGGGATTGGGGACTCAGGGGGTAAAACTATTGCCCTATCTTCAAGAAAGATCAAAGAAGGAATAAAAGAAACAAACAAGCAATCAAATAACAAAAAATGACATGGACATGTATTGGCTTGTTATATGCAACTCTTTTAAACTTACAGTAGATTGCTACAACTTTTAAACAGAATAATAGGCGAATAACTGAAAGATAAGATTTTGTCAAACTATAACTTCATATTTCCTGCGGATCATCTCTCTCTCATCAATGCTGACGATTCGGCGCTCGCGTGCCTAACTATATCAGTGTAAAGAATGAGAACATATCTTGCTTATCATCTCATACAAGTTACAACTCAAATTCCGGAAACTTCTCTTGCTCATGCAGAGGAGATTTTAACCTCTAGTGGCCCACGTTCAGGAAACACAGGAATGCAAGTCCAAACACACAGTAGAACAATATATATGACAAATTGATGTAACTGGATATTTTGAAAATTGCACAAAAATGCATATTTTGTTTTGTCACGTGAATGTATATATTATTGCAGAAAACCCGTAAATCTTCTTCATCAGCTCATCTCATAACTTAAATCCTAGTATCCCATAAAATCACATTCTCACCAAGAATGATGGAAAAATTACAATAAATTGGAAAAACTTACATTTGAGCAGATGTCATCTAAACCAGGAGCTCAAGTTCTCATAATTAAAAATTCGATACACCAGCACCCCTTCGAGAACACCCAAACACGCCCCAGCGACAATATCAAGCACGAAATGCCGGCCAAGGAGCACCCTAGAAACCGATGTAATCGCAGCCCATAGTCCCACCACTAACACAAAATATTCCACGATCCCACTCTCAGCATCAAAATTCAAAAGGCTCATGAGAAAAACTTCTCTAATTTGATTAGAATGGAAAAAACAAAATGTGGCAATAAATGAAACTCTAGAGGAGTGGCCACTGGGGAAAGACCAGTGGTCAACGGCAAACGAAAGGAACATATTCTTGTTGTAAACAGGGCGCGGCCGCTGGATGAGATGTTTGATTAGGCCAATTAGAATAAGGTCTACAAGGGATCCTATTAGGAGGTCTAGTAGGATAAGACTGGTGGGTGTGGGAGTGGTGGTGGTGAGGGTTGCTACGGGGGTAGTCGCAAGGAGAATGGAGAGGGTGATGGGGAAGAAAAGACGGCCATCGCCGGAGAGTTCGAGGGATTTTAGCAGAGCAAAAGGAAGGATGGGTTGGAAGAAGGTGTAAAGCTGGAGGGATAGGGCGGTATCGAGGTCGACCAGGCGGACGAGGAGGGTGGGGTTGGAGGGCGGTAGCGGTGGCGGTGCTGATTTGGATTCCATCATTACGGGATTCGCAAGGAACGTTCGTTCAATTCTAATGGAAACGTGAGCCAAATAATTACCCAAAAGCTAGGCTGCAAGCGTGCTGAACCGGTAAAGATTTCAAAGTAGGAATGCAAACGACTTGCTCCAAAAAAATATTCGAGTTTGAGTTTGATTTCGAAAAACTCGAATTCAAATTCGAGTCGAGTTCATATAAAGTTCAAGTCGAAATGAATCAAATAATTCTTCTTCGTAAATTTGTGAGTCGACTCACGAGTTTATATATTTTTTAAATAATATATATATAAATTATAATAATATATTAATTTTTTTATATATTATAAAATAATTTCACGTTTCGAGCTCGACCTTGAGTCTGAACTGAGCCTATAATTTTATCATAATGTCGAGCTTAATGAATCGAGTCGAGTTGATCGAGCTGAGTTGAGGCCTAACCACTCAAGCCTCAATTTTCTGAGCTCGTCAAGTTCGAGCTTGATTCATTTGATTCGAGCTCATGCTTGAACATGAAAAAATGGTCAAAGCTCGGCTTAGCTCGATTCGTTTGTATCCCTAACTCAAACTTGGTTTGTATGTAAAATATGTGAGCACGAGTTTGAACTGGAGCTCATTAGATTTTTAATTTTAGGTTCAAACTCAAATTCGTTGATGATTACCGAGCTCGAGCCTTAGCTTATCAAATATAGTCAATACTCAAATATAATGCATATTTTTATACCGTAAAATATAAAAGTGAATTTTTAAGTATATGATTAATTTTAAGTTGGACAATTAAATTTAAAAAAATATACATTAATCAATTTAAATTTTATATATTATATGCATAAAGTGATAAATAGTAATATTACTTTGGAATTAAAATATAAAATATTAATAATTCATATTGAGTTAATATTATTAAACATAATCAATGACTTGTTAGTTGTTATAATAACTACTTTTTATAATCATATGTTCTATAATCATGCAATTTACTAAAAAAATATCAATTTTTTTTTATAAATTTTAAGTAAGTTATTCTTTCGGCTTTTGAGGTTTGAATATTAAAATATAAAAATGAACTTTTTAAGATAATGATAAATTATTATTTCGTACTTATAGTATTAAATTTGAAAAATATGTGTCAACCATATATATATATATATATTATACAGCCTTAGGATAAATAGGTACAATATCTTATGTTTAACGAGAGTGAACATGACACAACAAATTGCTAGTATAAAGCTCATGTACGGGTATAGTTATTATAAATCTATACATATTTTTATAAAAATATTTGAATGAAAGAATTTTTATTTTTTATCAAACCTATCATGTTATTATCTTTCACAACTTATAAATTAGTAGTTTATAAATTATTAATTATTATTTATTAAGTAATATATAAATGAATAAATAAATTATAGTTTGACAATTATTTCAATATGTGGGATACTTTTTAAGTATTATTTTTATATCTAATTTAATACTTATATGTTATATATATAAACACTTAGGTTCACGAGCCGATTTGCGAGCCTTAGAGCCACTATATTAAAGCCTAATCTTGGCTCGAACCTAAAACTCGAACATAATAGACTCGACTCAAGCTCAAAAAGTGTTGAGCTCGAGTTGAGCTGAGCTTTTTTATGTTGAGTGGAGTTGGCTTGGCTTAACTTGCACCCATACCCAAAGCTAGCTTAGGATTGTCTAAAATGATAAAGAACATGCTACATGTGTGTGTGTGTGTGTGTAATTAATGTGAAAACCTAACACTTGATTTTGTTTTGCAATATTCTAAAAGAATATATTATTGATAGTAGATAAAAAAATGTGCAAAAGATTAAGGGTGAGTTATTTAAAAGTACAAAAAGCTAGTTATGAATCAGTCTCTACTCACTCATATCATAGTCTTCACTCCTTAGTTTAAGTTGGATTTCAGAGTTCACTCCTCCATTCAATTGATTTGATGAAATTACTCTCATATTTGTTATTTTCTCTCCTATTCTCCTTTTCATTGTTTTAGCTTAAACGTACTCTCTTTACTCGTAATACCCATCACTCTTTCTTTTCATGTCTCTGTCTTGTGAATACAGCAAGACAATTTTATTTTTGGCCATTGACAACCAGTTTTAGCAGGAAGAAGCTCAAATATGTAGCATCATTTTTTCTTATTTTATTGTAAGCCTATTTTTCGTATTTTGGAAAGGTACATCATCTTCTCCAGCGAACAGTAAGAAAGAGATAAATTTTCTTTAATTTTGTCTAACAAACATGTCCTCAAGTAGCCAAGATGCTCAATTTTAGCTTTTAGGAAGTTGTTTATAAAATGGGTAGCTGTATATCTTGTCAATTTATAAAACTATGAATTTGATGGAGTTACACTTTCAGATAAGGAAAAAAATATTCTGAAATTAGTTTTAAATCAACGCTTCTGGAATTAGTTTGGAATTAACGCATTGCAATATTTCACTCACCATAAAAAAATGTATATTAATGATGATAGTGTTTGCAATATGGTTTGAGTGCACATGTGATTGTTAATTGCCATTGTTGACATGATGTTCATCCCAAAAAATGACCTGAATGGATATGGATGGCAAGTTAGCTGTAAGCGTCGGTAAGTTTTTATATATTTTTCATATTCATATTGCATTAATTCTTCGGTATACTTTTGATATGTTATAATTAATATCTTTTTATTATGTATATTCTATTTCTTTTATAAAATATTTTATTTATGTATTAGCTTACTTAACATTTCAATGATTAATATTGCATTTGTGCATTTAGTATTTATGCACTGATACTATAACACTTTTACTCAATTGTTATTCATTTGACTCTGTTTTTTATTCTTTTGTAATGAATGTCTATTTAGGTGTGAAATAGATAAGGATATTATGTTTCAAATAGGAGAGGAGATATCAATAAATTATATGGCCTCCTGCACTTAGGGGGTGAGCATTGGTCAGTTCGATAAATTAACTAACTGAACCAATTGGTTAATTAACCGAAATGAAAAAAATTTGATAATCATTTACCACACCAAAAATTTCGGTTAATCGATAAAATTAACCAAAAAAATTCGGTTTGGTTTGGATAATTAACCACTTCTTATTTAAATTTTTTTCTCAACATCATTATTCGAAAAAATTATAATAGTGTAGCTACATCCAAGCAATTTGATGATCCATATTGCATTTTCATATAATTTCTTGCAATGACCTTCAATATTTTTTTAATGCAAATAATGATCCATGAATTTTTTTTCAAATAAATGGGAGTTTAAAAAGTGTAGCAAACTCTATATGTATATAGTTGATCAAGATTATCCCGTAATATCAACCATAAAGTTAATGTAGATATAGATGCATGGAAAGACAACAAACATAATGAAACCAAGTAAAATTAGTGGTGGTGCAGAGTACATAAACTTTCTATTTTGAAAAATTCGGTTAAATCGGTTTTTAACTGATTTTCTATAAAAATTAATGGAACCGAACCAAAAATTGAAAACTTATAAAAAATTAACCATTAACCAAACTGAAAATCAATTGGGCAAATCAGTTCGGTGAATTTGATTTTGGTTCAGTTGGTTAATCGATTTTTTCGATTAATGGATAATTTTGCTCACCAATACTGTAGCACCCCACTAGGGATATAGCCCAAAAGTCAGAATGCCACTCAATCCAATCCTAAAGCATGCAATATCATATTCGATAGGCCCATAATTTTTTTCCGAAATTCTCTGATAAACCACATGATCACAACTCACAGCATGCTCTAAACTTAATACAATAATATCAGAGTGCGGAAGTCATACTAATAACCCATCGTCAATCAAAACATATATCAACATAAGAAATATCATTCATACATGCAAAAAGTCTCATATTCATCCTAACATATCACAACATTTCTAATACCTATACATATTCAATGGTGAATTCACATATGAACATACATTCACCAAACTTAATACAAAACATCAAGCCACAACCCTCAGTCCAAGCCTCAAGTTTCATAGCTGTCTGAAAGGAAATAAATGGTGCAAAGGTGAGTCATACGGACTCACTGAGGAATAAGGCAAAGCAATAGATGACTATTGAGAGTCAATAATAACAATAAAGCTCGATAATATGAAACTATAGAAGCTAAAAAACAAGCCAGAATGAAGAAAACCCATTTTCAAGTAAATGATATTCGCTAGGTCGGGATGCTGTAACCGTCAGCTCAAAAGGCCTGGGATCATCTCGATTGATGTTGTTCGAGAGGTATAGAGTATCTCAATCGATCACAGTTGGGAAGAAATACAGGCAACTCAATTGGCTTGGCTTTAGCCCGATCCAGACTAGGAACTCACTCTAGCCTTATTGCTCTACGAGCTAAATACAATTAAAAGTACAATCCCAACAGAATATGCATTTATATAAAAGAGCAAAACATGCATATCAGAATAGCCTTATGCATCCATAATAGTACAATCAATCAATCAATAACAATTCAGTGGCACGGGCATGACAGTTCGGCAATAACAATAGCACAGGTATGACAGCTTGGCGAAATAGTGGTACAAGTACGACGGCTTGGCAATAACAATGGCACAAGTATGATAGCTTAGCAAGCTCTCAGCCCAACAATTCTCTTGTATTATTTTAAATCAAACTTTCGAAGGATCAAGTTGCCAACAGTGCAGAATAACTGAACAATTATAATGACACGGCAAATCAATGATACACTGACTAATCAAGGAAATGAATATGATATTTGATAATAACAACACCAATTCAACAGGAACGATACAGTAACATTGTGAAAGTTTATGGTGCCAGAACGGTGTTCAAAATGGTTTTAAAGAAAACACAGGCCACTCAGTCGTATAGTTCAGTTTTCAGAAAAAAAATCATTTTTCACAAAGCTTCACAGAAGCTGATTTGGACAGTCATTTTCAATAAAACAGATAAAATATCAATCAATTTCAAATCAAGAGAACTTCACTGGGTTCGAAAATTAATAATAAAATCATGACAGATATCAAATTAGCAGAACCTACCGGGTTCAACGATGACTATAGATTAAACTCAAATAAATCAAGATCCAATTGGTAGATCTCCCACAGGGGTAACAACCAACAGTCATTCACAGAGTACGGTAATCAAATCAATATCAACCCTAATGAGGGTTTATCAAGGAATCGATAGGTACAAGAGTTGCTAGATGGACGGATCTTAACCTTATCAACCTCGACAAAAAGTCAGAACTTACTGGTCTCTAGGGCTTAAATCCTCGTCACCTATTCAAAAGAAGAGCTTGGATGAAGGTTTGATTTGGAGGTAGGAGAAGAAGATAAGTGAAGCTTCAACACATGAGGCAACACTTGAAAATTTGGAGGGAAATTTAGAGAATCTAATTCTAGCTTGCAAAATTCATGTGTCCGCCCCCTTCACTCTTTATATCTATATATAGAGAGAGGACGGTGTGATGCCAAATTGGCATCACACTTTCCTCAAGGTGGCCGCCCACTCACTCTTGCAAGTTGGCATGTGAATTTGAATTTCATTTGAAATCTTTATTTCATCTCATGAAATGTCATTCAAATAAATTCTAATTCACACCAAATGAATGTTTCATTTAAAATTTTCCTCCAAAGTTAATTCTCTGTTTTAATTAAATTAAACTCTTTAATTTAATTAATTGACTTTGACTTAACTCTTTAAGTTAATTTGCCGAACTCCTTAAGCAAGACATCGTTAACTTAACTCCTTAAGTTAACTTGACCAATCGATAGTCATGTGGTACCAAATAATTAACTCATTTATTAGTTGGTCTTAATTTAACTCCTTGAATTAATTTGATCAATTTAACAATTAAATTGATCAAGCCAAAAGTCTCTACAAGTTGCATCAATCGGTCAACATCTAAAATTGGTTATGTGGGAGTTTTCCGACTCTTAGAAAATTCCCTTTCATGAATTAAGATTTGCAATTAGCTTTTGTGTGTGACCCATTAGGTTATATCATTCATTATATATGGGCTCACAACTCTTTGTGACTTTAGAATATCGAATATTCACATTAGTTTAAACTCCTTTAAACTAATCGAATGAATTCAATTAATTTCCATTAATTGAAAAGTACCAAATCTCCATGGTCGATGTCCAACTTTAGGCCCATGGAACCCAACTAATTAGCCGAATTGAATGCTTTTCGATAATCATTCAAGCTCTACGTGTACCATGCAAATACGATCCTTTTATCTCCTATTTCCCCGAAAGAGGCGTAGGGCAAGATATTTATCGGCTCCCTAATAGCCTCGATAGTATGTTTCTTTCCCCAATATTCAATTCCCCTTATGCCCTTATCTTTGGAAAACTCTTTTTCCAAATTGTCATACTACCTTGCGTAAGGATTTCTTGGAATCAATCATTATAGAATATATATGAGATGTATTCGCCCTTCACAACAACAAGGAGTCAGATCCCATATTGGATCTCACAAACCTCCATATCTAATTAGCTCGTGCCTAATCACCACCGAAATGACCCGCTACGTGTCCAAGGAGAAGTCAAAGCATGAGAACCTAAACACAAGATTACTATGGTTCCTTAAGTCAAAGGACTAATTATATGCACTAGCGTAAGCTGGAGAACTTGCCATTACAGACTTGTCTTTTCTACTATTTAGTGAATTTTCCAAGCGGGCCATCAGTACCTTGTTCTCTAGCAAACACTCACTAATATGCACTCATATATCATATGGTATTGCTCATGAAACGGATCAACATCCAACCCTTGAATTTATGCATTGGTAGTGCAAGTCTATCCAGATCTTAGATGCCTGTCCCATAAGATCCTATAATTTGGAAGATTTAAGATCACGATCGTGTAAGACTTGTTTCTTGATCATCACCAAGTGTACTGACTAAGTTCCATAGCCTTGTATGATCTAAAGGCTTCAATCGAATTCCAGTAAAGTAAATACAAGCATAAGATGAAGATGTCCATTTAAAGAATATCATTCAATCAAGATTGTATCACAAGTGAAATAGTTTACATGCTAATCTAATTGACTTGTGGGGCACTATTCCAATATAAATATCTTACCCTAGGCCTCTTTTGGGAAATAGAAAAAGGAAAGATTGTATTTGTACGACAATCATAAGCAGTAATGATTTACCTCTTTATGATTCATTCATTCAATTTGTTGGGCTCCATAGGCTTGTGCTAGGCATCGACTATGGCGATTGAGTACTCTTCGATTAATGAAGATTAATTGATAGAGTTATTAGTTTAAAAGAGTTTAAACTAATTTGAATATTTTTGGTATTCAAAATATCACAAAGAGTTGCGAGGCCATGTCTAATGAATTAGTGAACTTAAAAGGTCACACACAAAAGCGTAGAACACTCTCACTTGATTGAAGAAATTATATAAAGAAATAGATAATTAGGGTGATCAAGTTTATTTTAGAGAGAGAGCAAATAGGCTAATTATCAATTGGTCACTTTGGCTTGATTAGTTTAAGTGTTAAATTAATCAAAATAATTTAAAGAGTTAAATTAGGCCAATTAAATTAAGGAGTTAATTTTAATTGGTGCCATGTGGCAATTTTAATTAGTCAAAGTCAACTTAAAGGATTAAATTGATTTTATTAAGGAGTTAAGTTAATCTAATTAAATTAAATAGTTAATTTAATTAGTATAGGAATCTTATTCTAGAGGAAAAATTAAATGAAAGAGTCCATTTAATATTTGTGAGTTGATATTTTAAATTTGAGAAATTAAAAATGGAACTTGATTAGCAAGTTGGCAACCTAAGTGGCATAGTGAGGTATGTGTGATAGATGCTTCCTTAAGCTTCCTAATCACACTATAAAACACCTCATGGCTAGCCATATGGAGGCCAATTTCCAGCCGCAATTTCCCTCCCACTTGTGTGGTGATCTCATGTGTTAAGAGAAACTACTTTCTAGATTCTCTCCAACAACTTTTTCTCTCCAATAACTTCATCACGCTTTCTTCTTCATCCTGCTTCATTGTCCTCACATCTTAGCTATTTGAGAGAGGATTGAGAGTGATTTTTAGGTGTGTGGACTAGCTTTGGAGGCTTCACATTTGGGGAGCTTTGAGGTGGTGAATCAAGATCTTCCAAGTTTGTGGCTGATTTTGACCTTTTTTTTTGTCGCCGGCGGCTTTAGCACTTTGGTTGCTATTTTGCCGCCCAATATAGCATATCTTGGAGAAGATTTTTCAGCCAAGAGTAGCTGGAGTTACAATCCATAAGAGAGCAGTTGGAGATCTTTGGGGAAAAGGCGATCTTCTTGCTTGGACAGTGTTCCATAGTGAGATCCTCTAGTTGCCTTCCAATTTTGGCTGGCCAGCAGGCCCACTATGGCTGCCTAAGCATGATCAGTTTGCCGTTTTGTGCATCAACATAGCCCAAAAAGATAATACCTTGGTTTAGTAAAATAATACTACTAGGTTGTAGACCTTATCATCAGCATTTAGTACTACGTTTGAGTGATTTATACTTACTAAATATATGACCTAATTTACCTTAGTTTATTGTGAAGTCAAGTGTTGCACTAGGATCTAATAAATAAAGCACAAAATTGCTAAAATTAACTAGGCTACACTTGAGACCAAGGATCTGATCATGCTTTAAATTTAGATTTGGATGAAGGATTACCTTGAATGCTCAAAAATCCAAGGAAAGGAGGAAGAACACTTCAACATTTGAAAACTATCTTCTAGTGGCGCAGCAGCTTATCGACAACAGTTGCCTATCTAAATCACCTCAAAATTGGATGACATTTGGATATAAGATCACCAAAACTTTAATGAAAAGTTTAGTCAAAACAAAAAATTGAAAGCAACTCCATAAGTGCCTCCAAACATATTAGATTGCAATGAATCTCCAAAAACAAGCAATCCAAGTGTATTGCCTCTAATGTGATAGTCCATGCACCAATGGACAATCCAAATCTCTCCTAGATTAGCTGGAGAATCAAGGAGAGAAGAGCAAGGATAAAGGCAGAAAATGTGAGAGGGAGAGGCGAAGAAAAATGTGAAGCCTCAACACATGAGAGAATCACAAAATAGGAGGGAAAATGGAATCTAACTTTTAGATCTAGATTTTGCCAACTTCAGCTTCAAGTGGCCAGCCGCTATATACTTATGTAAAGGGAGGGAAGGTGTGATGCTAGTTGGCATCACACCTCCCATGAGGGGCCACCTAAGCAAGAAAGTTGCATGTGAAATCACATTTCACTTGCATTTGAATTTCATTTGGAATCTTTATTTCATCTCATGAAATATCATCCAAATAAATTCAAATGCACACCAAATGAACTCTTTCATTTTGAATTTCCCTCCAAATTAATTCTTCACATTAATTAAATTAATGGTTTAATTTAACTAATTAACCTGGACTCAACTGTTTAAGTTAATTAGCTTAACTCTTTAAGCTGGAAGGTGTTAACTTAACTCATAAAGTTAATTTTACCAATGATAGTCATGTGGCACCAATTAAATTAACTCCTTAATTTAATTGTTCTAATTTAACTCCTTAAATTATTTAGATCAATTTAACAATTAAATTGATCAAGCCAACATGACCAAAAATTGTGTCTACCGTTTCCCTGCTAAATTAGTTAAGATGGAATTTTTCTAACTCTTAGAAAATTCCCTTCATCAAGTAGGATTTCCAATTGACTTTTGTGTGTGACCTATTAGGTTCTACCATTCATTGGATATGGGCTCACAACTCTTGTGACTTTTAGAATATCGAAATATTCACATTAATTTAAACTCGTTTAAACTAATGACTCATTTTAATTAATTTTCATTAATTGAAAATTACCTAATCTTCATGGTCGATGTCCAACCTCAAGCCCATGGAGCCCAACTAATTGGCTGAATAAATTTGCTCTTGGAGAACCATTCTAGCTCTACGTTTACCATGCAAATACAGTCTTTTCGTCTCCTATCTCCTAAAAGAGGCCTAAAGTAAGATATTTATCGGCTCCCTAATAGCTTTGATGCTATGTTTCTATTCCCAATGTTCAACTCTGATTTATGACCTCATCTTTCGAAAACTCCTTTTCCAAATTGTCATACCGCTTTGCATAAGGACTCTTTGGAATCGATCATTATAAAATATATAGGAGATGCACTCGCCCTTCACAATGATAAGGAGTCGGATCTCATCTTGGATCTCATAAACCTCTATGTCTAAGTAGCTCATACCCAATCTCAACCTGAATGACCTACAAAGTGGATAAGAAAGAGTCAAAGCATGAGGACCTAAACACAAGGTTACCATGAATCCTCAGGTCAAAGGACTAATTATATGCACTAGTGTAAGTTGGAGAACTTGCCACTACGGCTATCTAGTGGCTTCTTTAGGCGGGCCTTTAGTGAATTTGTTTTCTAACAAGCATCCACTAACATACACCCATGGATCAAATGGATTGCTCATGAAACGGAGCAATATCCAACATTTGAATTTATACATCATTAGTGCAAATCTATCCGAATCTTAGATGCCCTGTCTCATAAGATTCTATGATTTAGAAGATTTAAGATCATGGCTGTGTAAGACTTGTTTCATGATCACCACCCAGTGAAGTGATTAAGTCCCATAGTCTTGTGTGATCTAAGGGTTTCAACCAATGCCAATAAAGTAATATAAGCATAAGATTGAATATGGCCATTCATAAGGAATATCATTCAATCAAGATTGTATCACAAGTGAAATAGTTTATATGCTAATCTAATTGGCTGTGGGACACTATTCTAACAATCTTCCACTTGTCCTAAAGGCAATTCCCTATAGTCTTAAGACCCATATTTTCAAGATGTTCTTTAAAGACCTTTTGCGATAGGGGTTTAGTTAGTGGATCTACTATATTCTCTTTCGAGGCAACCCTCTTCACTTAGATGTCACTTCTATCAATGATCTCCAGGATCAAATGATATCGCCTCAAAATGTGCTTGGATATTGATGAGATCTTGACTCTTTGGCTTGCATTACCAGTTATCTTCACATAAGACAACTACTAGCTTAGTAATGCTAGGCACTACATCTAACTTTGGGATGAAGTTTTTCATCCAAATGCCTTCTTTTGCAGCTTTTGAAGCCGTAATATATTCTGCCTCTATGGTTGAATCGATCATAGTATCTTGTTTTGAATTTTTCCAACTCACTGCACCGCCATTGAGACAAGATATAAATCTAAAATTGAATTTCAGGTCATCTATATCGGATTGGAAACTAGAATCCAAAAACCCCTTGAGTTTCATTTCTCCATTGCTATATACCAAAAACAAGTCCTTAGTCCTTCTCAAGTACTTAAGGATCATTTTAAAGGCCACCCAGTGACATTTACCTGGGTCGGATTGAAAGCGGCTCATAACACTTAGAGCGTGTGCAACATCTGGCTTTGTATATTGAACGGCATACGTTATGCTTCCAATAGCGGATGCATAAGGTATATAGGACATTTTTTCTCTCTCATTGTCAGTCGTAAGGGCCATAGACTTGGAGAGACGAAGACCGTATCCCATTGGGAGGAATCCGAACTTGGATCTTCCATACTAAACCTCTTTAGTATCTTGCCAATGTACAGTATTTGGGAAAACCCCAACATCATCCTTGATCTATCTCTATAGATATGTATTCCTAATACGTAGGATGCTTCTCCCAAATTCTTGACGGAGAATTATGTAGATAACCATACTTTTGTACACTCTAACATTGCTCTCTCATTCCTAATGAGAATAATGTCATCGACATAAAGCACAATAAACTGTATATATTTCCCACTAGTCTTCTTGTACGCACAAATTTCATACGCATTTTTTGACAAAGCCAAACCATTTGATAGTCATACCAAAATGTATTTTCTAACATCAAGACACCTATTTGAGTTTATAAATGGATTTCTCGATTTTGCAAACCTTTTGCTTATTCCCTTTGAATGCAAAACCTTGTGGTTGCTTTATGTAGATTTCTTCTTCAATGTTTCCATTGAGGAAAGTGGTTTTCACATCCATTTGCCATATCTCATGGTCATAATATGCGGCTATGACAAGTAAAATCCTAATGGACTTAGGCATTGTGATCGGTGAAAAGATTTTCTTGAAATAAATACCAGGTCTTTAAGTATAACTCTTTGCCACTAGTCACGTATTAAAGGTCATTACCTCTCCATCGACTTCTATCTTTCACTTGTAGATCCACTTACAACAAATGGGTACTATACCCTTTGGTTGATCTACCAAAGTCCATACTTTGTTGGAGTACATGGAGTCTATTTTGAATTTCATGGCATCAAGCCAATATCTCAAATCTATGTCCAACATAGCTTCCTCATAGGTCTTCAAATCGCTATTCAATTGGCCCATCTCATGAAGGAATCCAAACCTTTCAGGTTGCTTCTTGATTCGGTCCGACCTGCTAAGAGGTTATTTGTAAGGCTCTTGTTGCTCACTTATTTCCACCGTGTGCGAGATTTGATGACCATCTTGAACTTTATCAAGTTCAACAACAATGCCATATCTATCTAATATAAATTCTTTTTCTAAAAAGTGGGCATTCCTCGAAACAAAGACCTTTTGTTTCGAGGGATCATAAAAGTAATAATCCAAAGACTCTCTTGGGTGTCCCACAAACTTACATGAGGTGGATCTACTATCCAACTTGTCTCCCACTAGCCGCTTAACGTAAGCGGGATACCCCCAAACTTTTAGAATAGTGTAAGAGGGTGCTTTACCAAACCACATCTCATAGGGTGTCTTTCGCACTGACTTCAAAAGCTCAAAATAACTAGAGCTTATAGCCTACCAATGATCTAATCATGCTAGGAATTCAGATTTAGTTGGAGTGTTACCTCAAAAAGCAAATTTCCAAGGTCTTTAGGGTGAACACTTCACCAATATAGAGTCTTTTGGAGCTCGTTAGACATGGAGGCCATCATGACACTTCTAACTTGTAGATCATCATCTACAAATTTTGTGAACATTTCACGTTCTAGGTTAGTAGCGTCATCACCAATTGTGTCCACGGGACTTTGATCAAGGACGTATGTCCTCTTTTCAGAGTCAAGAATTATTTTAAGGTTTCTCAACCAATCTTGGAAGTTTGGCCTGGTTAGCTTATTGGTTTCCAAAATACTTGCGAGTGGATTTTTAGCCATTTTGATTGAAGATTTTGAAAATCTACAAAAAGAGAAAAAAGAGTATAAGCATATGATTGAATTTGATATTAAAAAACATGTTTATGGTCTTTCAAGCATGTTTTTCTCCTACTATTTTATCAAATTCTTCATCTCCAAGAAGAATTTCAAAAATTATATTTCCTCATGAGAATCAAGATCCCAAGGACTTGCAAGTGGACCCCTATAACTGAGTGCCATCCACAAGCAATCAAAGGGTAAGCAACTTTTGCTAATTAGATCTTATGCAACCCTTGATATATTTTGCCTCACTTTTCACATAGACCCATGTAACCGTGCGCCATCTATGGTACTAAGTATTAAGTCGAACCTACCAATCAATCTTTGACTCAAGACGGGCGCCACATCATTCCCCATAATTGAGTGCCAATGTGTGGGCGTTCCTAAGTCAGAGTGCATCTTATGCTAAGTGCATGCTTACAACTTTCCTCCTAAGTGTGACCCCTGTAGCCGAGCGCCATCACACAAAATTGGTAGCATCGTCATGGCATACACTATTGGTAGAAGGCATGGATTAATTAAAACTCCTTTTAATTTTTATCTATTTTGACTTAATATTTTAAAAGTACTTAGACATTCTAAGTGGAGGGTTTTTGCTTGCAAAGATCTCATCATTTTATTTTCTTATTTAGGTTTTCTATATTTTAACCATGCATCTCATGCATCAATAGGATATGGAAAGCATAAATAAGTAAATGTGCCTAGCAGAATCTTAGGGTGAGATGACCATGAGCCTAACTAAATGGTGCACTCAGAGCCATAGGTGCACCACCAGTTGATTTTAAGTGGATTGATTAAATCTAGCTATTACATGAGTGTATCCCATACATTCATGGGTCTTCAAAACTCTCTATGCCTCCAAGGCCTCCTTTGCTCCATGTAACTTTTACATGAGAAAGAAATCCTCACTCCTAGTGATTTTACTCTCATAACATTTACAGAGTAGAAATTAAGAGACATGCAAGCCCTAATTTAATACAACCCTTTTTAACAACTTGAAACAAATAAATTCAATATTAAAGGCTCATGATCATCCCAATCCATTCATTATCCATTCAACAATTAAATGACCAATAAACAAATCTAGAATTAACAATTAATTTCATCAATTAAATGCTAATCAAATTAACAAATAATTGGCCATGCATAACACTTATGCAACATTTTGGAGATTAATTTTAACAAGATTTTAGGAGCTTGAAAAAGTGTCAAACATTTTATTGAACACTTGCACAACACTTGTACACCTTCTATATATGATATAAAACCATTTTGAGCACCAACAGAGACACAAAAATAAGTCAAAACTCATCCTTAGCCAAAACTGCCACTTCTACACAGGCTGGGTGCACTGCTCGGGCGTGCGCACACATGGTTGAGCATGCTTCCTGGCCACGATCGACCGTGTGCGGTAGGATGCAATTTTTAGCTTGAAGACTGAGTCATCTCATTTTCGGCTCAACTTTTATGCACCAAAAAATCTAGGACATCTCCTAAACATGTTATCACAGATTTTAGTTAAAATTTCTAGATTCAAAATAGCTTTTAAAAGTGGAAATTCAAGTGATCAATCAAGCTTCCAAAAAACTAGTTTAAGTAAGAATCACATTCTTCAAAAATCTCCAACAAAACTCCAATCAAATTAGATTCAAAAATGACCAAAACATATTTTAGTTAGTCATCAACATGCTATATCAATATATAGCATCAATTAATGCCAAATCAACATTTAATATTAAAAGCTATGAATTAAAACATACTAATCATATGAATTAACACTTAAAACATATATTAGCATGCTTTTAATTCATCAATCAAGGAGCCACACACAACGTCAACCAAACACTGCAACGCATCATATGAATCTAGAATTTGGTGATTTAGATCAATCCATCATGTGAATCAATCATTGAAAAATCCAATCTAAGCATGATTTAGGCTCCAATACCACTTGAAGGTTAGTAAGCTGCTACGATCCAATTATCAAACTTCAAAAGCTCAAAATAACTAGTGCTTATAGCCTACCAAGGATTTAATCCTACTACGAATTCAGATTTAGTTGGAGTGTTACCTCACAAAGCAAATTTCCAAGGTCTCTAGGGTGAACACTTCACCAATCCAGATTCTGGCAGACTCTAGCACAACGGAGAAACAACAACTTTTGACTCAGTTATAGTGCTCCAAAAATCACGAAAAAAATTCCAGAACTGCTCAGCTCCTTCAAGAAGTCATTGCAAAAAAATCATAGCAAAAATCAATTTGGATCGCTTGGAAAAAATTCATCAAGTAATTGCTCTGTTCTAATGGATCTCCAAAGCTTAGCAAATTAAATGCTTTGCCTCTATTGATATGATCCACACACCAATTGATCCTCTAAATTCCAATCACTTTTAGTTGGAGAAAATGAGCAGCATATCAATGGTGAAGGCTAATTTTTGAGATAGGAGAAGAAGAGAGAACAACCTTAACACATGAAGTAATGTTTGGAAATGGAGTTTTGAAGGGTTGTGGAAGAATCTAATCCTTCACACTTTTCATGCATATGGCCGATCCTCTCTCTCTATATCTATATATAGATGTTGGATGGTATGATGCCAATGTGGCATCACACCTTCCATGGGAGGGGGGGAATATAGGGTGCCAAGGTGGCAAATTTGAATTCAAATCTTATTTGAATTTCATGTATATTTTAATTACATTTGAAATCTAATTTCAAATTAATTAAGATGCTAAATTCAAATGAACCTTTCATTTGAATTTTCCCTCCAAAATATATTCTTCTCATTAATTAAATTAGATGTTTAATTTAATTAATTAACTTTTGACTTAACCCTTAAGTCAAACAAGCTTAACTCTTAAGCTCAATTTTGTTACTTTAACTCCTTAAATTAACTTGACCAATTGATGGTCACTTGGCACCAAATAATTAACTTCTTAATTATTGTTCTAATTTAACTCCTTAAATTAGTTGATTAATTTAATATTTAAATTAATCAAGCCAAAATTTGACCTTCAGTTTAGTACCTCAAAATCGGTCACCAAGGAGTGATTTTCTAACTCTTAGAAAATTGCTCCATTAACTAGGAGGTTAATTGGCTTTTGTGTGTGACCCAATAGGTTTTACCATTCACTGGACATGGGCTCACAACTCCTTATAACTTTTGAATATCATATATTTATTTTAGTTTAAAATAGCTTTTAAACTAATCGACTTAATTCAATTAGTCTCATTAATTGAAGAGTACCTAATCTCCATGGTCGATGTCCAACATCAAGCCCATGGAGCCAAACTAATTAGCCAAAATGAATGCTTTTGGAGAACCATCATAGCTATACGCTTGCCATGCGAGTACGGTTCTTTCGTTTCCTATCTCCCGAAAGAGGCTTAGGGCAAGATATTTGTTGGCTCCCTAATAACCTCGATATTATGTCTCTATTCTCAATGTTCAATTCCTTTGTATGACCTCACCTTTGAAAAACTCATTTTTCCAAATTATCATACCACATTGCACAAGGATTTTTTGGAATCGATCAATATAGAATACATAAGACATGCACTTGCCCTTCACCAAAGCAAGGAGTCAGATTCCATCTTGGATCTCACAAACCTCCATGCCAAGTAGCTCATACCCAACTTCAACCCGAAAGACCCGCTAAGTGGTTAAGAAAGAGTCAAAGCATGAGGACCAAACACAAGGTTACGATGGATCCTCAGGTCAAAGGACTAATAATATGCACTAGCGCAAGTTGGAGAACTTGCCACTACCGAGTTGCCACTCCGGCTATCTAGTGGATTCTCTAGTGGGTCTTCAGTGTTTTGTTCTCTAACAAGCACCTACTAACATGCACCTATATCTCATATGATTGCTCATGGAACGGAGCAATATCCAACTCTTGGATTTATGCATTGTTAGCGCAAGTCTATCCGGATCTTAGATGCCTTGTCTCATAAGATCCTATGACTTGGAAGATTTAAAATCATGATTGTGTAAGACGTATTCCATGGTCACCGAACTAAGTCCCATAGTCATGAGTGATCAAAGGGCTTCATCCAAATGAGAGTGAAGTAATAAAGTGCATAGGATGAAGATGGCCATATAAAGAATATCATTCAATCAAGATTGTTATACAAGGAAATAGTTTTACAAGGCCAATCCTATTGGCTTGTCATGCACTATTCCAACAATCTCCCACTTGCCCTAAAGCCAATGCCCCATGGCTTTGAGATCTATCTTCTCAAGATGTCCTTCAAAGACCTTTTACGTTAGGGGTTTAGTCAATAGATCTGCTATATTCTATTTTGAGGTAACTCTCTCCACTTGGATGTCGCCTCTATCAGTGATCTCCCGGATCAAATGATATCACCTCAAAATGTGCTTGGATTTCTAATGAGATCTTGGCTCTTGGACTTGTGCCACTGCCGTATTGTTGTCATAATAGACAACCATCGGCTCAGCAATGCTAGGCACTACATTCAACTCTTCAATGAAGTTTTTCATCTGAGCACCTTCCTTTGCAGCTTTTGAACCTACAATATATTCTGTCTCCATGGTAGAATCGGCCATGGTATCTTGTTTGAAACTCTTTCAACTCACCGCGCCGCTATTGAGGCAAAATATAAATCCAAAAGTAGATTTTAAGTCATCTACATCGGATTGAAAACTTGAATTCGAAAACCCCTCTAGTTTCAATTCTCTATTGCTTAATACTAAAAATAAATCCTTAGTTCTTATCAAGTACTTAAGGATTGCTTTAACAGCTATCCAGTAACTTTCACTGGGATTGAATTGCAACCTACTTGTAACACTTAGCGAGTGTGCCACATCCGATCTTATATATTGCACTGCATACATTATGCTACCAATAGTAAAGGCATAAGGTATGTAGGACATCCTTTATCTCTTGTTTTCAGTCTTAGAGGCCATATACTTGGAACGAAGAATTCCATGTCATATAGGAATGAATCCTTTCTTGGATTCCTTTATACTAAACCTTTTTAGTATTTTGTCAATGTACGGGGTTTGGGATAGCCCCAACATCCTCATAGATCTATCTCTATAGATATGTATTCCCAATATGTAGGATGCTTCTCCCAAATCTTTCATTGAGAATTACAGAGATAACCATGCTTTGGTACATTATAACATTCCTACCTTATTCCCACTGAAAAGGATGTCATCGACATAAAGCACACTAAATTGTATCAAACTCTCACTAGCCCTCTTGTATACATATGGTTCATACATATTTTTCACAAAGCCAAACGATTTGACTATTTTGTCAAACTGTATGTTTCAACTTCGGGATGCTTGTTTGAGTTCATAAATGGATCTCTGAAGTTTGCAAACCTTTTGCTCACTCCCCTTGGATATAAAACCTTGTGGTTGCTCTATATAGATTTCTTCTTTAATGTCTCCATTGAGGAAAGCAATTTTCACATCCATTTGACATATCTCATAGTCATAATATGCGGCTATGGCAAGTAGAATCGGAATGGACTTAGGCATTACGATCAGTGAAAAGGTTTCCTCAAAATCGATACCAGGTCTTTGAGTATAACCCTTTGCAACTAGTCGTGCCTTAAAAGTCACCATTTCTCCATCTATTTCAAGCTTTTGCTTATAGATCCACTTGCAATCAACGGGAACTATTCCCTTTGGTGGATCTACCAAAGTTCATACTTTGTTGGAGTACATGGAGTTCATTTCGGATCTCATGGCTTCAAGCTAACATCTCGAATCTATGTCCAACATAGCTTCCTCATAGGTCTTTGGATCACTATCTGATTGGCTCGTCTCATGAAGAAATTCAAACCTTTCAGGTTGCTTCTTGATTCAGTACAACCTTCTTAAAGGTTGTGTGTGAGGCTCGTGTTGCTCATTTGTTTCCACCGCTTGTAGGATTTCATGATATCTTGAACTTCATCAAGTTCAACAACAATGCCATTTCTATCTAATAAAAATTCCTTTTCCAAAAAGTGGGCATTCCTTGAAACAAACACCTTTTGTTCTGAGGGATCATAGAAATAATAACCCAAAGACTCTTTTGGGTATCCCACAAACTTGCACAAGGTGGATCTACTATCCAACTTGTCTCCCACTGTCTATGAGAGCGAATCCCATTCTTCTTTAGATAATCCAAGAATTTGGTGCTTAAGTATTCTCCTACTTGATCCGATCGAATAGCTTTAATACTTAGTCCCCTTTTGCTTTTCTACTTTATTCCTATACTCTTTGAACTTTTCAAATACTTCGAGCTTGTACTTCATAAGATACACGTGTTCGAACAGAGTATAATTGTCAATGAAAGTAATGAAGTAAGAATAGCCTTATCTCGCACTAACTCTTAGTGGGCCACAAACATCCGTATGGATCAAATCCAAAGGACTTGTGGTACGCTCCGTTTATCCTACAGAAGGAGCCTTGGTCATTTTTCCCTACAAACAAGACTCATAAGTAGGAAATGTCCTCAATGCCACCAACATTTAGTGCTTTGAGAGCTTCTAACTTGATCATCCTATTTATAGAAGTATGTCTAAGTCTTGTATGCCACAAGATGGTATCTTCTTGGTTATCTAATTTTCTTTTACTTGATTGAACGTACCTTAATGAAGGTTGAGAATCAAGTATGTACAATCCATTGTTTAATGTACCTTGCGCAATTAAAGAATAATTCTTTAATGCCTTCAACATCCCATTTGATATTGAAAAAAATATATCCTTCATGATCTAAAATAGGAATAGAAATAATGTTTTTAACAAAAGAATGCACATAATAACATAGATAAAGTAAAATGCAAGCATTCCCTAAGTATGACTTGATTACTAAAGTCACATGTAGCCATAAGATCAATAATCAAAGCATTAAAAACTCAAATTAACTATGCTATACGTGCTAATAAGGATCTAACCATGCCATTGATTCAGATTTGGTATGAGGATTACCTTGTTTTTCTCAAAAATCAAGGAAGCTAAAAGAAAGCTTTTGACTCTTCAAAACTGCCTTCCAGCGGCGCAGTAGAGTAGCGACCTAATTTTCCTAACCAAATGATTTTTGTCTGAGCTGAAAATTTTACTGGAACTCCAAAGCACCTTGTTGGATCTACAGTCTAAAGTTCAGCTCAGTCAGAACTCAGAAAGGTCACCCAAAACTGCCTCCGAGTCGTTGCTAGAAACTAGATCTCCAAAGTCGAGCAATCCAATTATCTTACCTCTAACGTTAAGATCCACACACTAATGCAATAACCTATTCTCCTCAATATTAGCTGGAGAATATAGAGAAGATACACAATGATGAAGGCTTGATTTGGAGATAGGAGAAGAAAAGAGAGTGAAGCTTCAACACATGAGGTAATACTTGAAGATTGAAGGGAAAAGTGGAGATAATCTAATTCTTCACACTAGATGCTAGATTCCCGCCCCTCTTTCCCTCCATATCTATATATAGAGTGATGATGGTGTGATGCCAAGGTGGCATCACACCTTCCTTAAGGGGTGATCGCCAACTTGGCATTGCAAGTTGGCATTCAATTTGAATTTGAATTTCGTTTGGAATCTTTATTTCATCTCATGAAATGCCATCCAAATAAATTCTAATTCAAACCAAATGAACATTTCATTTGAATTTTCCTCCAAAATTAATTCTATATTTTAATTAAATTAAACTGCTTTAATTTAATTAATTACTTTAACTTAACTCTTTAAGTCAATTAGCTTAACACTTTAAGCTTGCAATTGTAACCTTTTAAGTTAACTTGACCAATTGATTGTCATGTGACACCAAATCATTAACTCCTTAATTATTTATCTTAATTTAACTCCTTAATTAATTAGATCAATTTAACAATTAAATTGATCAAGCAAAAAATGACCATAACATTTGTGTCAATCGGTCAACCTCCAAATCAGGCATGTAGGAACTTTTCTAATTCTTAGAAAATTCCCCTTCATTACCTAGGATATGCAATTGACTTTTGTGTGTGATCCGTTAGGTTCTACCATTCATTGGACATAGGCTCACAACTCTTTGTGACTTTGGAATATCAAATATTCACTTTTGTTCAAACTCCTTTAAACTAATCGAATCAATTCAATTAATCTCTATTAATTGAAGAGTATGTAATCTCCATAGTCAATGTCCAACCTCAATCCCATGGAGCCCAACTAGTTGGATGAAATGAATATTTTTGGAGAATTATTCTAGTTCTATGCGTGCCATGCAAATATAGTCATTCCATCTCCTATCTCCCGAAAGAGGCATAGGACAAGATATTTGTTGGCTCCCTAATAGCCTCAATTCTATGTTTCTATTCTCAATGTTTGATTCTCTTTATGACCTCATCTTCGAAAAATTCATTTTCCAAATTTTCATACTACCTTGCGCAAGGATTTCATGGAATTGATCATTATAGAATACATATGAGATGTACTCACCCTTTACAATGATGAGGAATCAAATCCTATCTTGGTTCTCATAAACCTCTATGTCGAAGTAGCTCATACCCAATCTCTATCCGAACGACTGTGGCCAGGGAAGAGTCAAATCATGAGGACCTAAACATAAGGTTACAATGGATCTTCATGTCAAAGGACTAATTATATGCACTAGCGTAAGCTGGAGAACTTGCCACTACAGCTATCTAGTGGATTCTCTGATCGGGTCTTCAGTGCATTGTTGTCTAACAAGCACCCATATCTCATATGGCATTGCTCATGAATCGGAGCAATATCAACTCCATGGATTAATGCATCGTTAGTGCAAATCTATCCGAATCTTAGATGCCTTTAGTCTCATAAGATCCTATGACTTGGAAGTTTTTTAGATCACGACTGTGTAAGACTTGTTTCATGATCACCACCCAGTGCGTGGCCAAGTCCCTTACTCTTGTGTGATCTAAGGGCTTCAATCAAATGACAGTAAAGTAAATATGTGCATAAGATGAAGATGTCTATTTAAAGAATATCATACAATCAAGATTATATCATAAGTAAAATAATTTAAAATGCCAATCTAATTAGCTTGTGGGGCACTATTCCAATAATTACCTTTGACCATGGATGCAACTTTTGCTCCATTTCCAAAGTGGAGGATCATATCCCCTTTATTGGGACTCCTTCTTCTTTCCATCCCTTGTAACAAATTATAAAGGTGAGAACCACATGCAGTATCAAATACCCATGAAGAAGAATTTTTCGTCAAGTGCACTTCAATAAAGTAATACCCTTATCAAGGGTTGCAAGGTAAGCTTTACAATTCCTTTTCCAATGCCTTTTTTTGCCACAATGGAAACAACTCGCACCGAGTTTAGCTTCTTTCTTTTTCTTAATTCTCTCCAAACTCTTCAAGGATTGCTTCCTTTCGGAGGAAGAACTCTTCTTCCTTTTACCTCTATTTCTAGGACCCCTAGGGTCCTTAGACTTGGAGAATGATACAAGTATAAGAGGCTTGTCCTTTTTCATTGTTGCCTCGGCAGTCACTAACATGTTCACCAATTTGTTAATTGTCACTTCTTACTTAGACATATTAAAGTTCATAATGAATTGATCGAATGAGCTTGGTAATGATTGTAAGATCCAATCTATATAGAGGTCATTGTCCATGATCACATCCAATTGTCCAAGCTTCTTGATGAGCCCAATCATCTTGAGCCCATGATCATGGACACTTGAACCCTCTACCATTCTAGTCCTAAAGAGCTCCCCAGACAAAGCGAACCTTTCGTGTCTAGTTTGGACACAATACAACTTTTGTTGGTGTGTATAGATCTTGCCGGCATGTTTCATATGCTCATGAGTCTTTTGGAGCTCATTTGTCATAAAAGTCGTCATGAGACACTTTGTTTGTGTATCATCGTCCACAAACTTCGTGAATAATTCACGAGCCTCATCGGTGGCATCATTGCTAATAGTATTCGATGGACTTTGATCAAGAATTATTTTGAGGTTTCTCAATCAATCGTGGAAGTTTGGCCCGGTTAGTTTATTAGTTTTCAAAATAGCATTGAGTGGGTTCTTAGCCATTTTGAGTTTGAAGATTTCACAAATATAGAAAAAGCAATAAAAGATAATATAAGTGTCTGATTTAATTTTGATATTAGAAAACATGTTTATGGTCTTTCAAGCATGTTTTTCTCTCACTATTTTATCAAATCCTTCACCCTCTAAAAGAATCGAAAAATCATATTTTCTAGTGAGAATCAAGACTCTAAAGACTTGCAAGAGGACCTATGACTCGTGAGAGACCCACAAACAATTGAAAGGTAAGCAACTTCTGCTAATAGCATCTTATGCAGTTCTTGATATATTTTGCCTCACTTTTCATGTAGACCCATGACTCGTGCGACATATCACTATTAGGTGTTAAGTCGGACCTATTAATCAAACTTTGATTCGAGAGCTCTCTATGTCATCCCATGACTCGTTTGCTAATGCATGGGAAGCATCAAATCAAAAGTGCATCATATGCTAAGTATATGGTCACAGCTTTCCACTAAAAATGCTACCACATCACACAAATGTGATAGCATCATCATGCCACATACTATTGGTAGAAGGCATAGATTAATTAAAACTCCTTTTAATTTGTATCAATATTGACTTAATAGTTGAAAACACTTAGACATTCTAAGTGGAGGGATTTTCTTACTTGCCAAGATCTCACCAATTTTATCTTCTTATTTAGGTTTTCTCTGTCATAAACATGCATCTCATGCATCAATAGGATATGAAAACATAAATAAGTAAATGTGCCTAGCATGCTCCTAGGGTGGGATGACCTCTTAACCAAGTTGTACACTTTAGTGCCATAGGTGTACCACTTAGTTGATCTTAAGTAGATTGATTAAATCTAGCTATTACAAAAATGTATCCCCATACATTCATTGGTCTTCATTCCTCCAATGGTCTTCTTTGCTCCTTATAACAATTATATGAGAAAGAAATCCTCACTCCTAGTGATTCTACTTTCATAACATTTACAAGATAGGATTAAGAGGCATGCAAGCTCCAATTTAATACACTTTTCAACAACTTGAAACAAATAAAATCAATATTAAAGGCTCATGATCATTCCCATTCAACAATTAAATGAACAATAAATAAATAAAAAATTGACATTCAATTCCAATAATTAAATGCTTATCTTATAAATAATTAATTGGTCAGTAAAAAGAAGCATAACATTTATGAATCTCATTTTTGCACAAAATTGGAGATTTACTTGTACAAGTTTCTAAAAGCAATAAAAAATGTCATGAATAATTTTGAGAACTTATACAACACTTGTGCACCTATCTAGCATGATTTGAATCATTTTTGGTCACTTAAGGAACACAAAAATAAGTTCAAAACTCATCCTGACCTAAACTATTGCTGCTTCCCGGGCTAAGCACATGGCTAGGCGGCAAGTGCGCCCTTTTCGCGCCCACTGCACAGGCAGGGCGAGCCCGCTGCCCTTGCCTGTGCACTGCCATGGCGTGGCAACACCTCTATTTTGGGGTTGGGACCGAGTTAAGCCATTTTTGGCTGAACTTTTGTACACCAATAATTTTAGGTCACTTCATAAACATTAAATCACACAATATAGATGAAATTTTAGATTTAGAACACCTTTCAAAAATGGAATTTCAAGTGCTCAATCATGCTTCTAACTTCAAGTTCAAGTAAGAATCACATTCTTCAAAACCTTCCAATAAACTCCAACCAAATTGGCTCCAAAAATGACCAAAACTCTTTAAGGCCACTAAAAACATGCTATATCAACATATAACATCAACTAATGCTAAATCAAAACTCAACATTAGCAACTATGAATTAAAACATACTAATCATATGAATTAACACCTAAAATACATATTAGCATGCTTTCAATTCATCAAGAAAGGGAGCCACACACATCATTATCTAAACACTCCAATCCATAACCTTGGTCAAGTATTTGGAGATTTAGATCAATCCATCACATGAATCAATCATCCAAAAATCCAAATTAAAGCATGATTAGGCTTCGATACCACTTGAAGATGGTGTGAGCCAAGAATCTAATTCATGCCATTAAAGTGGATTTAGGTTAGAAAATTATCTCAAAAGCAAAATCCAACTGAAATTGTGAAGAGATGCTTGAACTCCTTTAATGTAGTCTTCATTGGTGCAGCAGATTGTGGACAACTTTTGTCCAACCAAATCTTGTCGGAATCAGCTAAAATTTGTATTGGAAATTACCAACCTCTACAATAGAAAAATCAGCCAAATTAGAACTTCGAAAGGTACTCCAATAACACCTCCAAGTTTTTGCCAAAACAAAGGATCTCAAAAAGGCTAGCAATCCAATTTTTTGCCTCTAATGATAAGATCCACGTACCAATTGTTTAGACACGTAGTTTTCTAAGATCCAAGATGGGATCTAACTCCTCGCCGTTGTGAAGGGCGAGTACATCTCCAATGTATTCTATAAATGAATGATTCCAAGAAATTCTTATGCAAGGTAGTATGACAATTTGGAAAAGGAGTGTTCCAAAGATGAGGTTATAAAGAGGAATTGAACATTGAGAATAGAAATATAGTATCGAGGTTATTAGGGAGACGGCAAATATCTTGCCCTAAGCCTCTTTTGGGAGATAGGAGATAGAAGAACCGTATTTGCATAGTCTGCGTGAAGCTAGAATGATTTTCCAAAAGCATTCTTTTCGGCCAATTAGTTGGGCTCCATTGGCTTGAGATTGGATATCGACCATGGAGATTGGGTACTTTTTAATTAATAGAGATTAATTAAATTGAGTCATTAGTTTAAAAGAGTTTAAACTAATGTGAATATTTGATATTCTATAAGTCACAAAGAGTTGTGAGCCCATGTTCAATGAATGGTAGAACCTAATGGGACACAGACAAAAGCCAATTGCAAATCCTACTTGATGAAGGGGAATTTTAAGAGTTAGAAAAATTCCTTGTTGACCAAATTTGGAGATAGATGTTTGATGTCATTTTGGCTTCATCAATTTAATTGTTAAATTTATCTAATTAATTTAAGGCATTAAATTAAGACCAATTAATTAAGGAGTTAATTATTTGGTGCCACATAACTATTAGTTGGTCAAGTTAACTCAAGGAGTTAAGTTAACAATTACTTGCTTAAAGAGTTAAGTAAATTGACCTAAGAGTTCAGTCAAAGGTTAATTAATTAAATTAAAAGTATTTAATTTAATTTAAATGAAGAAATAATTTTGGAGGAAAAATTCAAATGACGAGTTCATTTGGCGTGGCATCAAAATTTATTTGGATGACATTTCATGAGATGAAATGAAGATTCCAAATGAAATTCAAATGTACACTAAATTCACATGCCACTTGCTTGCCAACTTGTAAGCAAGTCGGTGCTAACTTGAGGAAGGTGTGATGCCACCTTGGCATCACACCATCCTCCCCCTGTATATAGACATAGAGTGTGAGAGTGGACAACTGCTTAGCATGTGAATTGCAAGCAATCTAGATGTAATTTTAGATTCTCTTAATTTCCCTCCATTTTCTCAAGTGTTGCTCATGTGTTGAAGCTTCACTTTTCTTCATCTCCTACCTCCAAATCAAGCCTTCATCCTTTCATTTTTCCTCTTTATTCTCCAACTAATATTAAGGAGATTGGATTGTGCATTGGTGTGTGGATTTTTTCATAAGAGGCAAAATAATTGGAATGTTAGCCTTTAGAGAACCTCTGTTTTGGGCAGTAACTTTGGAACTTTCATTGGTGGTCTTGCCGGCTTTGTTTTGAGCTGATTGTTTTATTGAAGGTTCAAATTTCACTTAAAGCGGAGTTCATTTGGTTGCGCAGAAGTTGCTGGAAAGCCGTTATGCTGCTAGGGAGACAGTTTTCGAGGAGTTGAGATATTCTTCTACCTTCCTTTGATTTTCTGAAAATCAAGGTAATCCTTATACCAAATCTGAATCTATGGCATGTTTAGATCTTTGGCTTCATGTGTAGCCTAGTTATTTTGGCATTTTTAGGCTTTGATAATTGGATCCTAGTGCTACAAGTGACTTCAATTGGTATTAAATTGAATGTCAATTCTAGATTTATTTATTGTTCATTTAATTGTTGAATGGATGATGAATGAATATGAATGATCATGAGCCTTTGATATTAACTTTATTTGTTTGAAGTTGTTGAAAAGTGTTGTACTAAATTGGGGCTTGCATAATTTCTATCTTGTAAATGTTATGAGAGTAGAATCACTAGGAGTGAGGTTTCTTTCTCTTGTAAATGTTGCAAGGAGCAAGGAAGATCATTGGAGGCATGAAGACCCATGAATGTATGGGATACACTCCTATAATAGCTAGATTTAATCAACCTACTTAAAATCAACTAGGTAGTGCACCTATGACTCTAAGTGCACCACTTGGTTAAGGCTCATGGTCATCTCACCCTAGGAGCATGCCAGACACATTTACTTATTTATGATTTTCATATCCTATTGATGCATGAGATGCATGGTTAGGATATAGAAAACCTAAATAAGAAGATACAATTGGTGAGATCTTGGCAAGCAAGAAACTCCCTCCACTTAGAATTTCTAAATGCTTTCAAAATATTAAGTCAAAATGTATACAAATTAAAAGAAGTTTTATTTAATCTATGGTTTCTACCAATAGTATGTGGCATGACGATGCTACTATCTATTGTGTGATAGCACTCGAAGCTGAGGGCACACTTAAGGTGGAAAGTTGTGATCGCATACTTAGCATATGATGCACATTTGATTTGAGGCTTCCCATGCATTGGCACTTGAAGTGGGGAATGTCGTGGAGCGATCTCAAATCAAAATTTGATTGGTAGGTTTGATTTAACACCTAGTAATGTAGATGCACACAAAGCGGGGATCTACATGAAGAGTGAGGCAAAATATATCAGGAGTTGTATATGATGCAATTAGAAAATGTTGTTTACCTTTCGATTGTTTGTGGATGGCACTCAAAGCGGGGGTCCACTTACAAGTCCTTAGAGTCTTGATTCTCACTAACAAATATGATTCCCAAAATTCTTGTAGGGGGTGAAGGATTTGAAAAAATATTGGGAGAAAAACATGCTTGAAAGACCATGAACATGCTTTCAATATCAATATTCAATCACATGTTTATATTCTTTTTTTCGCCTTTGGTGATTTGCAAAATCCCAAGAATGGCTAAAAATCCACTCAACGTTATTTTGGAAACCAATAAACTGAAAGCAAGAGTAGGGTAGGATCCATAAACCAAAACTTTATAAGCTTGAAAATAACTAAGCTACTCAAGTGTCCAAGGATCTATTAATGCTATAGATCTGAATTAGGATGAAGAATTACCTCTTGTAGCTCAAAACAAGGAGAAGATCAACTATCTCTCTCGGATCCAGAAACTGTCTGGAATCAGCACAACGGAGTGTCGGCAAACTTTTCCATGGATACACTGCTCTAAAAATTACCAAATTAAATATGGAATACTTACACACATATAGGAAACTATTGTAAAATATATGAGTAAAACATCCTTCTGGATCAATCCAGAAAAATTCACCAACCGGAAGCTGTTGCATATGGATCTCCAAAACCGAGCAAGTCAAAGTGTCTTGCCTCAATTGATATGATCCACACACCAAAAAATCTTCCAATTTCCCCTAACTAGAAGCTAGAGTTAGAGAGGAGAAAATGAGGCACAGGAGGCCAATTTTTAGGTTGGGAAGAAGAAGAAGAAATGCAAAGCTTCAACACATGATGAAATGCTTGGAGAGAGAGAGATTTTGGAGGGAATGCAAGAATCTAATCCTAATACTTTCAACAATGTTAATTTTGAATTTTGCTTACACTCTATATCTATATATAGAGGGTTTAAGGTATGATTCTAGTTGGCATCACACCTTTCTCAAGGTGACCGCCCAAATGGCATGCCAAGTTGGCAAAATTCAAATTCAAGTTTTACTTGAATTTTATGTACATTTCAATTACATTCGGAATCTAATTCCAAACTAATTAAGATGCTAATTTAAATGAACACTTCATTTAAATTTTCCCTCCAAAAAGTATTCTTTTCATCAATTAAATTAAACACTTTAATTTAATTAATTAAACTTTGATTTAACTCTTAAATCAAACAAGCTTAACTCTTAAGCTTAAATTAGTCAACTTAACTCTTTAAGTTAACTTGTCCAATTGATGGTAAACATGGTACCAAATAATTGACTCCTTAATTATTGGTCTAATTTAACTCTTTAAAATAGTTGATTAATTTAACACTTAAATTAATTAAACCAAAATTGAACGTTAAATTGGATCCTTGAAAATCAGTCACCAAAGGGGTGAATTTTCTAACACTTAGAAAATTGCTCTATCAATTTTGGAAGCTCTTTGGCTTTTGTGTGTGACCCAATAGGTTCTACCATTCATTGGACATGGGCTCACAACTCTTTGTGACTTTTGAATATCTTATATTCATTTTAGTTTAAAACTCCTTTTAAAATAATCAACTCAATTCAATTAATCTCATTAATTGAAGAGTACCCAATCTCCATGGTCGATGTCCAACCTCAAGCCTATGGAGCCCAACTAATTGGCCGAAATGAATATTCTAGAGAACCATCATAGCTCTACACGTACCATGCACATATGATTTTTCAATCTCCTATCTCCCGAAAGAGGCCTAGGGCAAGATATTTGTCGGCTTTCTAATAGCCTCAATACTATGTCTCTATTCTCAATGTTCGATTCCCTTATGTGACCTCACCTTTGGAAAACTCATTTTCCAAATTGTCACACCACATTACGCAAGGATTTCTTGGAATCGATCATTATAGAATACATAGGAGATGCACTCACCTTTCACAAAAGTGAAGAGTCGGATTCCATCTTGGATCTAACAAACCTCCATGCTAGGTAGCTCATACACAAGGTTACCATGGATCCTTGGATCAGAGGACTAATAATATGCACTAGCACAAGCAGGTGAATTAACTACTACTGACTTGTCACTATGGCTATCTATTGGATTCTCTGGAGGGTCTTTAGTGCCTTGTTCTCTAACATGCACCCACTAATATACACCCATATCTCATATAGTTTGCTCATGGAGGGGACCAATATCCAACTCTTGGAATTATGCATCGTTAGTGCAAGTCTATTCGGATCTTAGATGCCCCGTCTCATAAGATCCTACGACTTGGAAGTTTTAAGATCACGACTGTGTAAGATTTTTTCCATGATCACCACCTAGTAAACTGACCTAGTCCAGTAGTCATGTGTGATCTAAGGGTTTCATCCAAATGCAAGTGAAGTAATAAAGAGCATAAGATGAAGATGACCATATAAAGAATATCATTCAATTAAGATTGTTTTACAAGGAAATAGCTTTTGCAAGGCCAATCTAATTGGGTTGTAGGGCACTATTCCAACAATCTCCCACTTGTCCTAAAGCCAATGCCCCATGGCCTTGAGACCCATCTTTTTAATATGTTCTTCAAAGAACTTTTGCATTAGGGGTTTAGTCAGTGGATCTGCTATATTCTCTTTCGCAGTAACTTTTTCCCCTCGGATGTTACCTCTATCAATGATCTCTAAGATCAAATGATATCGCCTCAAATTGTGCTTGGATTTTTGATGAGATCTTGGCTCTTTGGCTTGCGCCACTGCCCCAGTGTTGTCACAAAAGACAACAACTGGCTCAACAATGCTAGGCACTACATTCAACTTTTGAATGAAGTTTTTCATCCAAACATCTTTGTTTGTAGCTTCCGAAGCCACAATATATTCTGATTCAGTGGTGGAATAGGCCGTGGTATCTTATTTGGAACTTTTCCAACTTACCATGCTGCCATTGAGGCAAAATATAAATTCAGAAGTGGATTTGAGGTCATGTACATCAAATTGGAAACTCGAATCCAAAAACCCCTCTAGTTTCAATTCTCCGTTGTTGTATACCAAAAATAAGTCCTTAGTCCTTCTCAAGTACTTAAGGATTGCTTTTACGACTATCCAACGACTCTCACCGGGATTAGATTGGAACCTACTCATAACACTTAGCGAGTGTGCCACATCCGATCTTGTGCATTGAATTGCATACATTATGCTACCAATAGCGGAGGCATAAGGTATGTGAGATATTTTTCGTTTCTCTTCCTCAATCTTAGGGCCCATAGAATTTGAGAGACGAATGCCATGTCCCATGAGAAGAAATTCCTTCTTAAATTCTTCCATACTAAACCTCTTTAGTATCTTGTAAATGTATGGGGTTTGGGATAGCCCCAGCATCTTCTTAGATCTTTCTCTATAGATACGTATTCCTAATACGTAGGATGCTTCTCCTAAATCCTTCATGGAGAATTGTGTAGATAACCACGCTTTAGTACATTCTAACATTCCTACCTCATTCCAAATGAGAAGGATGTCATCGACATAAAGCACAATAAACTGTACTGAACTCCCACTAGCCTTCTTGTACACACATGGTTCATACACATTTTTGACAAAGCCAAATGATTTGACTGTTTTGTTAAAACATATGTTTTAACTTCGTGACACTTGTTTGAGTCCATAAATGGACCTCTAGAGTTTGCAAACCTTTTGCTCACTCCCCTTAGATATAAAACCTTGTGGTTGCTCAATATAGATTTCTTCTTCAATGTCACCATTGAGGAAAGCGATTTTCACATCCATTTGCCATATCTCATAGTCATAATATGCGGTTATGGCAAGTAGAATCAGAATGGACTTAGGCATAACAATCGATGAAAAAGTTTCCTTGAAATTGATACCGGGTCTTTGAGAGTAACCCTTTGCCACTAGTCGCGCCTTAAAAGTCACCACTTCTCCATCTGCTCCAAGCTTTCGCTTATATATCCACTTCCAACCAACGAGAACTATTCCCTCAAGTGGATTTGCCAAAGTCTATACTTTGTTTGAGTACATGGAGTCCATTTCGGGCATAGCTTCAAGCTAACGTCCCGAATCTACTCCAACATAGCTTCCTCATAGGTCTTTGGATCATCATCCGATTGGCCCGTCTCATGAAGAAATCCAATCCTTTCAGGTTGCTTCTTGATTCGGTCCGACCTACATAGAGGTTGTGTACTAGGCTTCACTTGCTAGCTTGTTTCCATTGTTTGTGAGATTTCATGATCTTTTTGAACTTCATCAAGTTCAACAACAATGCCATTTCCATCTAATAAAAATTATTTTTCCAAAAAGTAGGCGTTTCTTAAGATAAACACCTTTTGTTTCGAGGGATCATAGAAGTAGTAACCCATAGACTCTGTAGGGTATCCCACAAACTTGCACAAGGTAGATCTACTATCCAACTTATCTCATACTATTTGTCTCACGTAGGTGGGAGATCCCTAAACCTTAAGATAATGGTAAGGGGGTGCTTTGCCATGCCATATCTCATATGGTGTTTTGGGTACCGACTTTGAAGGTACTATGTTTAGTAGCTTCACTTCCGTAAGTAAGGCGTATCCCCAAAGGATATGGGCACATTGAAAAAGCTCATCATGGAACGTACCATGTCCAACAAAGTATGGTTTCTCCTCTTGGCTACTCCATTATGTTGGGGTGTTTTGGGTGGAGTCCATTGAGAGAGAATCCCATTTTCTTTTAGATAATCTAAGAATTGGGTGCTCAAGTATTCACCCTCTCGATTTGATCAAAGAGCTTTAATACTTAGCCTAACTTGCTTTTCCACTTCACTCCTATACTCTTTGAACTTGTTCTTCATAAGAAACACGTGTCCCAACCGACTATAGTCATCGGTGAAGGTGATGAAGTAGGAATAGCCTTCTCTGCCACTAACTCTTAGTGGTCTACAAATATCCATATGGATCAAATCCAAGAGACTTGTGGAGTGCTCCGTTTGTCCTACAAAAGGAGCTTTGGTCATTTTTCCCTTTAAATAAGATTTACAAGTAGGAAGGTCCTTAATCCTACTAACATTTAGTGCTTTGAGAGCTTCTAATTTGCTCATCCTATTCTTAGAGATATGACTAAGCTTTGCATGCCAAAGAATGGCATCTTCTTGGATATCTAATTTTTTTTACTTGATTGAATGTGCATTAGTGAAGGTTGAGAATCAAGTATGTACAATCCATTTATTAATGTACCTTGAGTAATCAAAGAACCATTCTTTATTGCCATCAACTTCCCATTCAATATAGAAAAATCAAATCCTTCATTATCTAGAACGGGAATTGAAATAATATTCTTTATAAGATGGGTTACATAATAAACTAGATCAAGTACAAGGCAACAATTCCCTAAGTCCAACTTGATAACGCCTTAGAAAATGGCCGCAACCTTTGCACCATTTCCAAAGCGGAGGATCATATCCCCTTCATGAAGACTCTTTCTTCTTTCGAATACCCATGTGGAAGAATTAGTCGTCATACTTCAATAAAGTACATACCCTTCTCAAGAGTTGCAAGGTAAGCTTTGCAATTTCTTTTCCAATGCCCTTTTTCGCCACAGTAGAAACAACTAGCTTTGGTTCTAATCTTCTTCTTAACCCTTCTGAGAACTCTTCTCGGGTTGCGTCCCTTTCGAGGAAAAACTTTTCTTCTTCTTACCTCCCTTTTTAGGACCCCTAGGGCCCTTCGACTTGGAGGATGATGCAAGCATAAGGGGCTTCACCTTTCTCATAGTCGCCTCCGCGGTCACAAGCATATTGATCAATTCGTTAATCGTAACATATTGCTGAAAGTGCTATGGCCGAGATAAGCCAAACAAATTCAAAATTAAATAGCAAATCTCGATCCAAAGCAACATCCCCAGGTATATATCATACAACATAAATGGATTAATTAGAGGATACCAACCTGAATTGCAAAAAATCCAAGGGGATGATGGATGATTCTTCCTATCAAAGATTTCCGGCAGTTTCTGGCACAACGGAGAAAAAAAGAGAATATCTTCCAATTCCGACCTCCAAATGAAATGAGGAAAAGTTATCCAAATCTAACTCGAATGCCGATCTTTTGTGAAAAAATTGGCTCAAATATCCATCTGATCACTCCAGGAGAAAATCGTGAAGTGGACTGTTCTACAGGAATTGAGTGGCCTCACTTGTGGTCACCTCCAATGTAAGTCCACACACCTTAAAGCAATCCTAGAACGTCCAGATCTTTAGCTGGAGCAGATTTGGAGTTGTTTGGTGAAGAAGGAGGTTTTTAAGTGAGAGAGAGAATGGATGGAAGTTAGATCTCTACTAACTTTTGAGAGAATTTTGGAGGAAGAATTTAGCCTGCAAAATTCAGAATTTTGGCTAATGAATCTAGACTGATTTTCAGCCACTCCACCTCCCCTTATATAGAGGTGTGATGCCAAGGTGGCATTACACCTCCCATGCTAAGGGGGGGACCGAAAATTCCAAGGGCATAATTGTAAGTTGGTAATTCCACTATCATGTGGTCTTCCCAACTTGCTTAATTGGAATCCAATTCCAATTAATTCAAATCATATTTGAATTCTTCCCTCCAATAATATATTCTCCTATTAATAAAATTAATCCAATTAATTTAATTAATTCAACTTGATTTAACAATTAAATCAAGCAAACTTAACTCTTAAAGTTTTCTTTAGTTAACTTAACTCTTTAAGTCAACTTCAATTATTCAACTATTAATGTGGCTCCAATAATCAACTCCTTAATTATTTGCCTAATTTAACTCCTTAAATTAGTTGATCAATTTAACACTTAAATCAATCAAGCCATAATTGATCTTGAAATCTCTCTCTCAAAATCGGTCCCTTAAGAGGGACGTATTTTTCTAACACTTAGAAATTCTTCTTTCACCACTTAGAAAAGTTCAAGGTTTTTGTGTGTGACCCATTGGGTTCAACCATTCATCGGACATAGGCTTACAACTCCTTGTGACTTTTGAATATCAAATATTCATTCTAGTTTAAAACTCCTTTTAAACTAGTCGACTCGATTCAATCGATCTCTATCAATTGAAGAGTACCTAATCTCCATGGTCGATGTCCAACCTCAAGCCCATGGAGCCCAACTAATTGGTCGAAATGAATGTCTCTGTACGAACCTTTTAAAGCTCTACGCGTTCCATGCAAATACGGTCCTTCCGTCTCCTATCTCCATGAAAGAGGCCTATGGCAAGATATTTGTCGGCTCCATAATAGCCTCGATTCTATGCTTCTATTCTAAATTTTCAATTCCGAAGTATGACCTTATCTTTTGGAAAACTCTTTTCCCAAACAGTCATACCACCTTGCGCAAGGATTTCTGGAATATGATCATTATAGAATGCATAGGAGATGTACTCGCCCTTCACAAAAGCAAGGAGTCGGATTCCATCTTGGATCTCATAAACCTCCATGCCAAGTAGCTCATACCCAACCATACCCCGAACGGCCCGCTGGGTGACCAAGGATAAGTCAAAGCATGAGGACCGGACATAAGGTTACAATGGATCGTCAGGTCAAATGACTAATTTATATCCACTAGCGTAAGCATGAGAGCTTCCCACTACCGACTTGCCACTACGGCTACCTAGTGGAGTGTCCGGTGGGTCTTTAGTGCCTTGTTCTCTAACAAGCACCCACTAACATGCACCCGTATCATATACAGTTGCTCATGGAACAGAGCAATATCCAACTCTTTGGATTTATGCATCGTTAGTGCAAGTCTGTCCGGATCTTAGATGTCCCGTCTCGTAAGATCCTATGACTTGGAATATTTAAGATCACGACTGTGTAAGACTTATTCCATGATCACCACCTAGTGAACTGACCAAGTCCCGTAGTCATGTGTGATCTAAGAACTTCATCCAAATGCCAGTGAAGTAATATAATGCATAAGATGAATGTGGCCATATGTAAGATATCATTCAATCAAGATTGTCTCTTTAGAAAATAGTTTTACAAAGCCAAAATCATTGGCTTGCCGGGTACTATTTCTAACAATCTCCCACTTGCCCTAAAGCCAATGTCCTACAGTCTTAAGTCCCATCTTTTCAAGATGTCCTTCAAAGACCTTTTGTCCTAAGGGCTTAGTTAGTGGATCTACTATATTCTCTTCCGAGGCAACTCTCTCCACTCGGATGTCGCCTCTCTCAATGATCTCTTTGATAAAATGATATCGCCTCAAAATGTGCTTGGATCGTTGATGTGATTTGGGCTCCTTAGCTTGTGCTACCGCCCCAGTGTTGTCACAGAAGACAACAACTGGCTCAGCTATGCTACGCACTACATTCAACTCTTGAATGAAGTTTTTCATTGAAACACCTTCCTTTGCGGCTTCAGAAGCCGCAATATATTCTGCCTCTGTGGTTGAGTCGGCCGTGGTGTCTTGTTTGGAACTTTTCCAACTCACGGCGCCGCCATTGAGGCAAAATATAAATCCAGAAGTAGATTTGAGGTCGTCTACATCGGATTGGAAACTTGAATCCGAAAACCCTTCTAGTTTCAATTCTCCATTACCGTATACTAAGAACAGATCTTTAGTTCTTCTCAAGTACTTAAGGATTGTCTTTACGGCCATCCAGTGACTTTCACCGGGATTGGATTGGAACCTACTCGTAACACTTAGCGAGTGTGCCACATCCGGTCTTGTACATTGAACAACATACATTATGCTCCCTATGGCAGATGCATAGGGTATTTGGGACATCTTTCATTTCTCTTGCTCAGTCTTAGGGGCCATAGACTTCGAGAGACGAATGCCATGTCCCATAGGAAGAAATCCTTTCTTGGATTTCTCCATACTAAACCTTTTTAGTATTTTATCAATGTACATGGTTTGGGATAGCCCCAACATCTTCTTCGATCTATCTCTATAGATACGTATTCCTAATACATAGGATGCCTCTCCTAAATCCTTCATGGAGAATTGTGTAGATAACCATGCTTTAGTACACTCTAACATTCCAACCTCATTCCCAATGAGAAGGATGTCATCGACATAAAGCACAATAAACTGTACAGAACTCCCACTGGCTTTTTGATACACACAGGGTTTATATACGTTCTTGACAAAGCCAAACGATTTGACTGTCTTATCAAAACGTATATTCCAACTTCGAGACGCTTGTTTAAGTCCATAAATGGACCTTTGGAGTTTGTAAACCATTGGCTCACTCCCTTTGGGTGTGAAACCTTGTGGTTGCTCTATGTATATTTCCTCTTCAATGTTTCCATTGAGAAAGACGGTTTTCACATCCATTTTCCATATCTCATAGTCATAATATGCAGCTATGAAATGTAGGATCCAAATGGACTTAGGCATTGCGACTGGTGAAAAGGTTTCCTCAAAATCAACACCGGGTCTTTGAGTATAACCTTTAGCCACTAGTCGCGCCTTAAAAGTTGTCACTTCTCCATCTACTCCAAGCTTTTGCTTATAGATCCACTTGCAACCTACGGGAACTATTCCCTTCGGTGGATCTACCAAAGTCCATGCTTTGTTTGAGTACATGGAGTCTATTTCGGATCTCATGGCTTCTTGCCAGCGTCTTGAGTCTATGTCCAACATTGCTTCCTCATAGGTCTTCGGAGCATTATCCAACTGACCCGTCTCATGAAGAAATTCGAACCATTCGGGTTACTTCTTGATGCGGTCAGACCTTCTTAGAGGATGTGTATCGGGCTTTTATGATTCAATTGTTTCCACCGCCTATGGGATTTGTTGATCGTTTTGAACGTCATCAAGTTCAACAACAACGCCAGTTCTATCCAATAGAAATTTCTTTTCCAAAAAGACGGCGTTCCTCAAGGCAAACACCTTTTGTTCCGAGGGATCATAAAAATAATAACCCATAGACTCTCTTGGGTATCCCACAAACTTGCACAAGATGGATCTACTATCCAACTTATCTCTTACTGTCCGTCTTACGTAGGCAGGAGATCCCCAAATCTTCAAATATTGATAAGAGGGTGCTTTGCCATGCCATATCTCATATGGTGTCTTTGGCACCGACTTTGAAGGTACTATATTTAGTAACTTCACTGCCGTAGTCAAGGCATATCCCCAAAAGGATATCGGTACATCGGAGAAGCTCATCATGGAACGCACCATGTCCAACAATGTGCGGTTTCTCCTCTCGGCTACTCCATTGAGCTGGGGTGTGCCGGGGGGGAGTCCATTGTGAGAGAATCCCATTCTCCTTTAGATAATCCAAGAATTCGGTGCTCAAGTATTCTCCTCCTCGATCCAATCGAAGAGTTTTAATACTTAGTCCTAGTTGCTTTTCTACTTCATTTCTATACTCTTTGAACTTTTCAAAGGCTTCAGATTTGTTCTTTATAAGAAACAAGTGTTCGAAACGACTGTGATCGTCGGTAAAGATGATGAATTAGGAATAGCCACCTCTCCCACTAACCCTTAGTGGTCCACAAACATTTGTGTGGATCAAATCCAAAAGATTTGTGGAGCGCTCCGATTGTCCTACAAAAGGAGCTTTGGTCATTTTTCCTTTTAAATAGGACTTACAAGTTGGAAGTTCTTCAATGCCACTAACATTTAGTGTTTTGAGAGCCTCTAACTTGTTCATCCTATTTTTGGATATATGGCCAAGTCTTGTATGCCATAGCATGGCATCCTCTTGGATATCTTGCTTCCTTTTATTTGATTGAATATGCATTAGTGAAGTTTGGGAATTAAGTATGTACAATCCATTAGACAATGTACCTTTAGCAACTAAAGAACCATTCTTTGATGCCAATAGATTCCCATTCGATATTGAAAAATCATATCCTTCATTATCTAGAATGGGAATAGAAATAATGTTTTTGACAAGATTGGGTACATAGTAAACTGGATCAAGTACAATGCTTTTATTCCCTAAATCTAGCTTGATTATTCCTTGGAATGTGGCAGCAACAGTTGCTCTATTTTCTAGGTGGAGGATCATATCCCCTTCACGTAGACTCCTTCTTCTTTCCATCCCCTACAACGAATTACAGAGGTGAGAACCGCATGTGGTAATGAATACCCATGTGGAAGAATTCGTCGTTAAATGCACTTCAATGAAAAACATACCCTTCGTAAGAGTAGCAAGGTAAGCTTTACAATTTCTTCTCCAATGACCCTTTTCGCCACAGTGGAAAATGTTTGCATCTACTTTAGCCTTTTTCTTGTCTCTCCTGGAACTTTTCTCGGGTTGCTTCCCTTTTGAAGAAGAACTTTTCTTCCTCTTTCCTCCTTTCCCAGGGCCTTTGGGACCTTTGGACTTAGAGGTGGATGCAAGCATAAGAGGTTTGTCCCTTTTCAATGTGGGCTCAGCGGTCACAAGCATGTTCTCCAGTTCGTTAATCGTGACTTCTTGCTTGGACATGTTGAAGTTCATAACAAACTGGTCGAACGATGGCGGCAATGACTGTAAGATCAAATCTATGTAAAGGTCATTGTCCATGATCACATCAAGTTGTCCAAGCTTCTCAATAAGACCAATCATTTTGAGACCGTGATCATGGACAGTTGAGCCTTCACCCATCCATGATCTAAAGAGTTCCTTCGAAAGCGCGAACCTTTCGTGCCTCGTTTGTACACCATACAACTCTTGTAGGTGTGAATGAATTTCATAAGCATGTTTCATATGCTCATGATATTTTTGGAGCTCATTAGACATAGATGCCATCATGATGCATCGTACTTGTAGATCATCATCTACAAAATGTGCGAACCATTCGCGATCTTCATCAGATGCGTTATCGCCCAATGTATCCACTGGATACTTGTCTAGGACGTAGGTCCTCTTATCAGAGTCAAGAATGATTTTGAGATTTCTTAGCCAGTCTTGGAAGTTTGGCCCAGTTAGCTTATTGGTTTCCAAAATAGTTGAGAGTGGATTCTTAGCCATTTTGATTTTGAAGATTTCGCAAATCTACAAAGAGGCGAAAAAGAAAAGAATAAGCATGCGATTGATTTGATATTGAAAACATGTTTATGGTCTTTCAAGCATGTTTTTCTCCCACTATTTTATCAAATCCTTTACCCAAAAAAGAATTCGGGAAATCATATTCCCTAGTGAGAATCAAGATCCCGAGGACTTGTAAGTGGACCTACGACTCGTGAGACATCCACAAACAATCGAAGGGTAAGCAACATTTGCTAATTGCATCTTATGCAATTCTTGATATATTTTGCCTCACTTTTCATGTAGACCCACGACTCGTGCGACATCTACATTACTAAGTGTTAAGTCAAACCTACCAATCATGCTTCGATTCGAGATGGGCCGCACGTCATCCCATGACTCGTGTGCCAATGCGTGGGCGTTCCCCAACCAAAGTGCATCTTTTGCTAAGTATGTGGACACAACTTTTCTACCATAAGTGTGACCCACGACTCGTGAGACATCACACAAATGATGCTAGCATCATCATGCCACATACTATTGGTAGAAGGATTGGATTAATTAAAACTCCTTTTAATATGAAATCCATTTTGACTTAATATTTGAAAAATACTTAGATTTTCTAAGTGGAGGATTTTTATTTTTTATTTTTTTGCTTGCAAAGATCTCATCATTATTTTATCTTCTTATTTAGGTTCTCTATATCCTAGCCTTGCATCGCATACAAAATAGGATATGGAAAGCATAAATAAGTAAATGCGCCTAGCATACATCTAGGGTGGGATGACCATGAGCCTTAACCAAGTGATGCACTTAGAACCATAGGTGCATCACTTAGTTGATTTTAAGTGGGTTGATTAAATCTAGCTATTACATGATAGTATCCCATACATTCATGGGCCTTCGTAAGGTCTTCATGCCTCCAATGGCCTCCTTTGCTCCTTGTAACAATTACATGAGTAGGAAATCCTCACTCCTAAAGATTCTACTCTCATAACTTTTACAAGATGAATCAAGAGGCATGCAAGACTCAATTTAATACAACCAACTTTTCAACAACTTGAAAATAAATAAAATCATATTAAAGGCTCATGATCATCCCCATTCATTCATCATCCATTCAACAATTAAATGAACAATAAATAAACAAGAATTAACAATTAATTCTACCAATTAAATGCTCATCATATAAACAAGAAATTGGTCATGCATAACAATTATGCAACTATCTTGGAGGTCAACTTTAACCAATTTTAAGGAGCACTAAAAAATGTCAAACATAATTTTGAGACCTTGCACAACACTTGTGCATGTGTTGTGTGCAATGCAAAATAATTAGGAGCATAAAAGGATGGACTTGGGGGCTTAAACCCCCCCCCCCCCCCCAAACCAGGTGCTGCTGCTGCCAGACACAGCCAGGCGCTGCCAGGGCAGCGTGCGCGCACGTTGGCTAGGCACGCCCGGCAGCGTTCGGCCGCTGCTGCCACTCGGTTTTGGGGGGGGCAATTCAAGCCCCATCCCTTCAACTTTCATGCACCTATCTTTCTACCATGTGTGACCAACACATTGATACACATATCTGCCCGAATTTCAGATTCAAAACAGTTTCAAAAACTGAAAATTAAAGTGCACAAACTTGCTCCAAAAAACTAGTCAAGGTGAGAATCATATTCTTCAAACAATCTCCAAATAGACTCCAATCCAATTGGATCCAAAAATGACCAGAACACTTTCAGCCATTCAACAACATGATATATCAACATATAACATCAATTAATGTCAAATCAAAATTCAACATTAACTTCTATGAATTAAAACATGCTAACTATACGAATTAACAATTAAATCACATAATAACATGCTTTCAATTCATCATACACATAATCCACATGCATCTCCAATCCACACACTCCAATTTATCAATGAATCAAGTATGTGGATGATTCAATCAGATCATCACATGATCCAATTGTGCAACAAAAATCCAAATAAGTGCATGATATTGGCTCTGATACCACTTGAAAGTGCTATGGCCGAGATAAGCCAAACAAATTCAAAATTAAATAGCAAATCTCGATCCAAAGCAACATCCCCAGGCATATATCATACAACATAAACGGATTAATCAGAGGATACCAACCTGAATCGCTCAAAATCCAAAGGGATGATGGATGATTCTTCCTATCACAGATTTCCGGCAGTTTCTGGCACAACGGAGAAAAAAGGAGAATATCTTCCAATTCCGACCTCCAAATGAAATGAGGAAAAATTATCCAAAAATCTAACTCGAATGCTGATCTTCTGTGAAAAAATTGGCTCAAATATCCATCGGATCGCTCCAGGAGAAAATCATGAAGTGGACTGTTTTGCAGAAATTGAGTGGCCTTACTTGTGGTCACCTCCAATGCAAGTCCACACACCTTAAAGCAATCCTAGAATGTCCAGATCTTTAGCTGGAGCAGATCTGGAGTTTTTTGGTGAAGAAGGAGGTTTTTGAGTGAGAAAGAGAATGGATGGAAGTTAGATCTCTACTAACTTTTGAGAGAATTTTGGAGGAAGAATTTAGCTTGCAAAATTCAGAATTTTGGCTAATGAATCTAGACTGATTTTCAGCCACTCCACCTCCACTTATATAAAGGTGTGAGAGGCCCATGCTAAGGGGGGGACCGAAAATTCCAAGGGCATAATTGTAAGTTGGTAATTCCACTATCATGCGGTCTTGCCAACTTGCTTAATTGGAATCCAATTCCAATTAATTCAAATCATATTTGAATTCTTCCCTCCAATAATATATTCTCCTATTAATAAAATTAATCCAATTAATTTAATTAATTCAACTTGATTTAACAATTAAATCAAGCAAACTTAACTCTTTAAGTTTTCTTTAGTTAACTTAACTCTTTAAGTCAACTTCAATTATTCAACTATCAATGTGGCTCGAATAATCAACTCCTTAATTATTTGCCTAATTTAACTCCTTAAATTAGTTGATCAATTTAACACTTAAATCAATCAAGCCATAATTGATCTTGAAATCTCTCTCTCAAAATCGGTCCCTTAAGAGGGACGTATTTTTCTAACACTTAGAAATTCTTCTTTCACCACTTAGAAAAGTTCAAGGCTTTTGTGTGCGACCCAATGGGTTCAACCATTCATCGGACATAGGCTCACAACTCCTTGTGACTTTTGAATATCAAATATTTATTCTAGTTTAAAACTCCTTTTAAACTAGTCGACTCGATTCAATCGATCTCTATCAATTGAAGAGTACCTAAGCTCCATGGTCGATGTCCAATCTCAAGCCCATGGAGCCCAACTAATTGGTCGAAATGAATGTCTCTGTACGAACCTTTTAAAGCTCTACGCGTTCCATGCAAATACGGTCCTTCCGTCTCCTATCTCCATGAAAGAGGCCTAGGGCAAGATATTTATCGGCTCCCTAATAGCCTCGATTCTATGCTTCTATTCTAAATGTTCAATTCTGATGTATGACCTTATCTTTTGGAAAACTATTTCCCAAACAGTCATACCACCTTGCGCAAGGATTTCTGAAATATGATCATTATAGAATGCGTAGGAGATGTACTCGCCCTTCACAAAAGCAAGGAGTCGGATTCCATCTTGGATCTCATAAACCTCCATGCCAAGTAGCTCATACCCAATCACACCCCGAACGGCCCGCTGGGTGACCAAGGATAAGTCAAAGCATGAGGACCGGACATAAGGTTACAATGGATCCTCAGGTCAAATGACTAATTTATATGCACTAGCGTAAGCATGAGAGCTTCCCACTACCGACTTGCCACTACGGCTACCTAGTGGAGTGTCCGGTGGGCTTTAGTGCCTTGTTCTCTAACAAGCACCCACTAACATGCACCCGTATCATATACAGTTGCTCATGGAACAGAGCAATAGCCAACTCTTTGGATTTATGCATCGTTAGTGCAAGTCTGTCCGGATCTTAGATGTCCCGTCTCGTAAGACCCTATGACTTGAAATATTTAAGATCACGACTGTGTAAGACTTATTCCATGATCACCACCTAGTGAACTGACCAAGTCCCGTAGTCATGTGTGATCTAAGGACTTCATCTAAATGCCAGTGAAGTAATATAATGCATAAGATGAATGTGGCCATATGTAAGATATCATTTAATCAAGATTGTCTCTTTAGAAAATAGTTTTACAAAGCCAAAAGCATTGGCTTGTCGGGCACTATTTCTAACAATTGCTTGGATATATTGAAGTTCATAATGAGTTAATCATATAATAGTAGCAATGACTGTAGGATCAAATCCACATAAAGGTTGTTGTCCATGACCACATTTAATTGTCCAAGCTTTTCGATGAGTCTTATCATCTTGAGCCCGTGATCATAGACATTGGACCCTTCACTCATCCTTGCCCTAAAGAGCTCTTTAGACAAAGTAAACCTTTCGTGTCTACTTTGTACACCATACAACTCTTGCAAGTGTACATAGATCTCTCGAGCAAGTTTCATGTGCTCATGAGTCTTTTGGAGCTCGTTGGACACGGATGCCATCATGACACACCTCATTTGTAGATCATCATCTACAAATTTAGTGAACATTTCACATTGTGCGTCGGTGGCGTCATGACCTATTGTGTCCACGGGACTTTAATCAAGGACGTAAGTCTGCTTTTCAAAGTCAAGAATGATTTTAAGGTTTCTTAACCAATCTTGGAAGTTTAGCCCAGTTAGTTTATTGATTTCCAAAATGCTTGCGAGTAGATTTTTAGACATTTTGAAAATCGACAAGAGGCAAAAAAAGAGTATAAGCATGTGATTGATTTGATATTAAAAACATGTCTATGGTCTTTCAAGCATGTTTTTCCTCTCACTATTTTATCTAATCCTTCACCCCCTAGAAGAATTCAAGAAATCATATTTTTCAGTGAGAATCAAGATCCTAAAGACTTGCAAGTGGACCCCCGTGACTAGATGTATATCCACGAGCAATCCAAAGGTAAGCAACTTTTGCTAATTACATCTTATGCAATTCTTGATATATTTTGCCTCACCATTTCATGCAGATCCCTGATGGACGACCTCTATATTACTCGGTGTTAAGTCAAACCTTCCAATCAAACATTGATTCAAGACGGGCACCATAACATCCCCCGTGATTGAGTGTATAATGTATGGGCGTTCCCAAATCAAAGATGCATCTCTTGCAAAGTGTATGTTCACAGCTTACCACCTAAGTATGATCCCTGTGACCGGATGTATATCACACAAAGGTGGTAGCATTGTCATGCCATACACTATTGGTAGAAGGCTTGGATTAATTAAAACTCTTTTAATTTGTATCTATTTTAACTTAATATTTGAAAAGCACTTAGACATTCTGAGTGGAGGGTTTTTGCTTGCAAATATCTCATCATTTTATCTTCTTATTTAGGTTTTCTATATCCTAAACATGCATCTCATACATCAATTGGATATGGAAAGCATAAATAAGTAAATGTGCCTAGCATGCTCCTAGGGTGGGATGACCATGAGCCTAACTAAATGGTGCACTTAGAGCCATAGGTGCACCACCTAGTTGATTTTAGGTGGATTGATTAAATCTAGCTATTACATGATTGTATCCCATACATTCATGGGTCTTCAAAAGTCTCCATGCCTCCATTGGTCTCCATTACTCCGTGCAACATTTACATGAATAGAAAATCCTCACTCCTAGTGATTCTACTATCCTAACTTTTACAAGGTAGAAATAAAGAGGCATGCAAGCCTCAATTTAATACAACCTATTTCAACAACTTGACACAATTAAAATCAATATTAAAGGCTCATGATCATCCCCATTCATTCATCATCCATTCAACAATTAAATGAATATTAAATAAATCTAGAATCAACAATTAATTCTAACAATTAAATGCTTATCTCATAAACAAATAATTGAACAAGCATAACATTTATGCCATTCTTGGAAGATAAACTTTAATCAATTTTCAAAGGCATTCAAAAATGTTAAACATAATATTGAGAACTTGCACAATATTTGTGCATCTACTATGTGTGGTGCAAAAATGTTTCAAGCACAAAAGGAGTTGGAAAATAGGCTCAATACTCACAAAAACCTCAAAATAAGGGCTGCTACCTAGCTTGGGCGCACGGCTGGGCAGATCGCGTGCACATCGTGTGTGCAGCACCTGGCCAGCCCCCAGTAGCACTCGGTAGCCCCCTATTTTGGGGTTTCAAAGTGTGTCAAGCCATTTTCCACTCAACTTTCATGCACCAATAGTTTTAGCACATGTTCCCAACATTAAAACACACATTGTAGTTGAATTTATAGATTAAAAACCTTTATTAAAAAAAAGGAAATTGAAGTGCTCAATCATGCTTTCAAAAATTAGAAAAAGCTAGAATCATATTCTTCAAAATCTCTAGTACAACTCCAATCAAATTGGATCTAAAAATGACCAAAACTCTTTTGATCAAACATCAACATGCTATATCATTATATAACGATAATAAATGCTAAATCAACATTCAACATTTATCACTATGAATTGAAACATACTAAAACATGAATTAACACTTAAATCACATAATAGCATGCTTCCAATTCATCAAGAAATAGAGCCACAAGCATCATCAACCAAACACTCCAATATATCATTAGATCAAGTATTTGGTGATATTGATTAACTTATCACATGAATCAATCAAACAATAATCCAAAACATAGCATGAAAAAGGCTCTAATACCACTTGAAAGCAAGAATAGCGTTAGGATCCATAAATCAAAACTTCTTGAGCTTGAAAATAACTAAGCTACTCAAGTGGCCAAGGATCTAGTCATGCTATAGATCTGGATTAGAAAGAAGAATTACCTCTTGTAGCTCAAAACAAGGAGAAGATCAACTATCTCTCTCGGATCCAGAAACTGTCTGGAATCAGCACAACAGAATGTCTGCAACCTTTGCACTTTCTAGACTGCTCTAAAAATCACCAAATTAAATTTGGAATACTTAAACAAATAGGGTAAGATATTGTAAAAAAATTGAGCAAAAAATCCTTATGGATCGCTCTAGAAGAATTCACCAACTGGAAGATGCTGCAGGTGGATCTCCAAAATTGAGCAAGTCAAGTTTCTTGCCTCTATTGATATGATCCACACACCAAAAAATATTCCAATTTTTCCTCACTAGAGGCTAGAGTTAGAGAGGATAAAATAAGATAGAGGAGGCCAATTTTCAAGCTGGAAAGAAGAAGAAATGCAAAGCTTCAACACATGATGCAATGCATGGAGAGAAAGAGAGAGAGATTTTTGAAGGAATGCAAGAATCTAATTCTCACACTTTCAGCAATGTTAATTTTGAATTTTTCTTACATTCTATATCTATATATAGAGGGTGGAAGGTGTGATGCTAGTTGGTATCACACCTTCCTCAAGGTGACTGCCCAAGTGGCATGCCAAGTTGGCAAAATTCAAATTCAAGTTTTGAATTTCATGTACATTTCAATTATATTCAGAATCTAATTCCAAATTAATTAAGATGCTAATTTAAATGAACACTTCATTTAAATTTTTCCTTCAAAAAGTATTCTTCCCATCAATTGAATTAAACACTTTAATTTAATTAATTAACATTTGATTTAACTCTTAAATCAAACAAGCTTAACTCTTAAGCTTAAATAAGTCAACTTAACTTTTTAAGTCAACTTGTCCAATTAATGATCAACATGGTACCAAATAATTAACTCCTTAATTATTGATCTAATTTAACTCTTCAAAATAGTTGATTAATTTAACACTTAAATTAATCAAGCCAAAATTGAACGTTAAATTGGAACCTTGAAAATCGGTCACCAAAAGGGTGAATTTTCTAACACTTAGAAAATTGCTCTATCAATTTTGGAAGCTATTTAGATTTTGTGTATGACCCAATAGGTTCTACCATTCATTGGACATGGGCTCACAACTCTTTGTGACTTTTGAATATCTTATGTTCATTTTAGTTTAAAACTCCTTTTAAAATAATCAACTCAATTCAATTAATCTCATTAATTGAAGAGTACCTAATCTCCATGGTTGATGTCCAACCTCAAGCCCATGGAGTCCAACTAATTGGCAGAAATGAATATTCTGGAGAACCATCATAGCTCTATGCGTACCATACAAATACGATCTTTCGATCTCCTATCTCCTGAAAGAGGCCTAGGGCAAGATATTTGTCGGCTCCCTAATAGCCTCAATATTATGTCTCTATTCTCAATGTTCCCTCACCTTTGGAAAACTCCTTTTCCAAATTGTCACACCACTTTGCGCAAGAATTTCTTGAAATTGATCATTATAGAATACATAGGAGATGCACTCGCCCTTAACAAAAGCGAGGAGTCAGATTCCATCTTGGATCTCACAAATCTCCATGTCAAGTAGCTCATATCTAACCTCAACCCGAAAGACTTGCTAAGTGATCAAGGAAGAGTCAAAGCATGAAGAACGGGCACAAGGTCACCATGGATCCTTGGGTCAGAGGACTAATAATATGCACTAGCGTAAGTGGGATAATTAACCACTACCAACTCGCCACTATAGCTATCTAGTGGAATCTCCATAGGGTCTTCAATGCCTTATTTTCTAACAAGCACCCACTAATATACACCCGTATCTCATACAGTTTGCTCACGGAATGGAGCAATATTCAACTCTTGGATTTATGCATCGTTAGTGCAAGTCTATCCAGATCTTAGATGCCCCATCTCATAAGATCCTATGACTTGGAAGTTTTAAGATCACAGCCGTATAAGACTTATTCCATGATCACCACCCAGTGAACTGACCAAGTCCTATAGTCATGTGTGATCTAAGGGCTTTGTCCTAATGCAAGTGAAGTAATAAAGAGCATAAGATGAAGTTGGCCATGTAAAGAATATCATTCAATCAAGATTGTTTTACAAGGAAATAACTTTTACAAGGCCAATCTAATTAGCTTGCCGGGCATTATTCCAACATAGACCAACCGGGTCAAACTTCCACAATTAGCTTAAGCTTAAAAATCATTCTAGATTCCAAGAAATGGATTAATATCCTATTCCAAGGTGCTCATAACCCATAGAGATTTATGTGGATTGAGAGACACGTAAAATTTTTAAGGATCATCCTATCCCACTATCTTATGATGGCATCTTCAGACTTCAAAAGTTTCAAGAACACATAAATAGTAAATTGGTTAAATTTTACAAGAGTTGTAAAGCAAACAAGGTATGAGAAGTTCATGTTGTCAAAGAAGATTTTTCAAGCTAGGATGGATATGAAATCATGTGTCATCGACTATGGTCTAAAGATGATTAGGCTTGGAGAAGCTTTGCAACTTAGACGTAGTGATGGATAATGATCTATATGAGGCTTTGATCCTCACATCTTCGTCATGTTTTATTGATCAAAGTGTTGATCTAGACGGAGAATACCTTGACAAGAACAAACCCTTGATGCTTACTTCCTCCTCCAGGTTCATGAGCCTTAGGGGTGCTAGAAAGGGAGGTAAAAGAAAGAAAAATTCTTCCTCATGGAGAAAGCAACCATTAAAGGCATCCATAGGAGTCAAGAAAATTATAGAGGATTTACTTGATATTACTTTTTTCTACTTTGGCGAGATAGGCCATTCGAAGCAGTGTTGCGAAGAATACCATACAACTCTTGAGAAGGGTATGTACTTTACTGAAGTGCATTTAAGGATAATATCTTTCTCATGGATATATGATATCGCATGTGGTTCTTATCTTTGTAAGTTGTTACAAAGAATAGAAAGAAGAATAAAACTAAGTGAACTTATATGATCCGCCGCCTTAGCTAAGGAGCAAGAGCTGCGGCCAAAGCTAAAGGCGTAAAATAAGTTAGACTTAGGGAACTCCATATTGTATTGGACTTTTGTTATAATGTACCATATATTATTGAGAACATTATTTCAATTTTCGTTTTGGATAATGAAAGATTTGATCGTTCTAGATCAAATGGGCGATTGAAGGTATTAAAGAATGGGTTCTTCGGTTGCTCATGGTACACTTAATAAAAGATTATACATATTTGGATTCTCAACCATCACTAATGCACATTCAAGAAAATTAGATAACCAAGAAGATGCAATCTTGTGGCATACAAAACTTGGACATATTTCTAATAATAGGATGAACAAGTTAGAAGCTCTCAAAGTACTAAATATTAGTTGCATTGATGACCTTCTTACTTGTGAGTCTTGTTTAAAAGGAAAAATGACCAAGGCTCCTTTTGTAGGAAAAATGGAGCAGACCACAAGTCCCTTGGATTTGATCCATATGGATATTTGTGGCCTACTAAGAGTTAGTGTGAGAAAAGGCTATTCTTACATCATCACCTTCACCGATGATTATAGTCAGTTTAGACATGTGTATTGTATGAAGTACAAGTCCAAAGCCTTTGAAAAGTTCAAAGTGTATAGGAATGAAGTAGAAAAGCGAAAAGGACTAAGTATTAAAGCTCTTCGATCATATCGAAGGGGACAATACTTAAGTATCGAATTCTTGGGTTATCTAAAGGAGAACGAAATTTTCTCTCAATGGACTCTACCCCACATATCCCAACACAATGGAGTAGTCGAGAGGAGAAATCAAACCTTGTTGGACATATTACGTTCCATGATGAGCTTTTTTGATGTGCTTGTATCCTTTTGGGGATACATCTTAGAAACGATAGCAAAGTTACTAAATGTAGTACCTTCAAAGTTGGTGCCAAAATTTTTGCATGAGATATGGTATATCGAAGCACCATTTTACTCTTATCTAAAAGTTTAGGGGTTTCCCACTTACGTGAGACGGCTAGTGGGAGATAAGTTGGATAGTAGATCTACCTTATGCAAGTTTGCGGGATACCCAAGAGAGTCTTTATTGAAGGAATGCCACTTTTTTCAAAAAGGATCTTCTATTAGATAGAAAAGGCGTTGTTGTTGAACTTGATGAAGTTCAATATGATCATCAAATCTCACAAGTGGTGGAAATAAGTGAATGTAAAAAGCCTTACACACAACCTCTAAGAAGGTCGGACTGAATCAAGAAGCAACTCGAAAGGTTTGGATTCCATTATGAGATTGGCCAATCGCATAGCGATCTGAAGATCTATGAAGAAGCTATGTTGGTCATAGACTCGAGATATTAGCTTGAGGCCATTAAATTCAAAATGGACTCTATGTATTCCAACAAAGTATGGACTTTGGTGGATCCACTAGAGGGAATAGTTCCCATTGATTGCAATTGGATCTATAAGCAAAAGCTAGGAGTCGATGAAGAGATAATGACCTTTAAGGCGCAACTAGTGGCAAAAGGTTACACTCAAAGACCTGGTATTGATTTCAAGGAAACCTTTTTATTGGTTTCAATACCTGAGTTTATTTAGATTTAACTTGCCATATTTGCATATTATGACTATGGGATATGGCAAATGGATGTGAAAATTACTTTCCTCAAGATATTTGCCGACTCCCTAATAGCCTCAATACTATGTCTCTATTCTTAATGTTTGATTCCATTGTATGAACTCATCTTTGGAAAACTCATTTTCCAAATTGTCACACCCCCTTGCACAATGATTTCTTAGTATCGATCATTATAGAATACATAGGAGATGCACTCGCCCTTCATAAAAGTGAGGAGTTGGATTCCATCTTGGATCTCATAAACCTCCATGTCCAGTAGCTTATACCTAACCTTAACCCAAAAGGCCCTTAGGGTGACCAAGGAAGAATTAAAGCATAAGGACCAAACACAAGGTTACCATGGATCCTCAAGTTAGAGGACTAATTATATGCACTAGCGTAAGTTGAAAAACTTGCCACTTCGGCTATCTATTGGACTCTCTGGGTGGGTCTTCAGTGCCTTGTTCTCTAACAAACACCCACTACCATGCATCCATATCTGATATGGGATTGTTCATGGAATGGAGCAATATCCAATCCTTGGATTTATGTATCGTTAGTGCAAGTCTATATGGATCTTAGATGCTCCATCTCATAAAAGCTTTATTCAAATTCTAGTGAAGTAATAAAGAGCATAAGATGAAGATGGCCATCTGAAGAATATCATTCAATTAAGATTGTTTCTACAAGAAAATAGTTTTACAAGGCCAATCCAATTGACTTGCCAGGCACTATTTCGATAGGATACTATTCAATTAATGGAGATTAATTGAATTGAGTCATTAGTTTAAAGAGTTTAAACTAATGTGAATATTTCAATATTCTAGAAATCACAAGAGTTGTGAGTCCATATCTAATGAATGGTAGAACCTAATAGGTCACACACAAAAGCCAATTGGAAGTCCTACTTGATGAAGGGAATTTTCTAAGAATTAGAGAAATTCCACTATGATCGATTTTTTTGGAGGGAATCGGCTGAGACAATTTTTGGTCATTTTGGCTTGGTCAATTGAATGGTTAAATTGATCTAAATAATTTAAGGAGTGAAATTACACCGATTATATTAAGGACTTAAGTTATTTGGTGCCACATGACTATCAATTGGTCAACTAAACTTAAGGAGTTTAGTTAACACCTTTTAGCTTAAAGAGTTAAGCTAATTGACTTAAAGAGTTAAGTCAACGTTTATTAATTAAATTAAGGGGTTAATTTAATTAATGTGAAGAATTAATTTGGAGGCAAATTCAAAATGAAAGTATTGATTTAGAGTGCATTTGAATTTATTTGGATGACATTTCAGGAGATGAAATAAAGATTCCAAATGAAATTCAAATGGAAGTGAAATGTGATTTCACATGCAACTTGTTTGCTTAAGTGGCACCTCAAGGGAGGTGTGATGCCAACTAGCATCACATCTTCCCTTCCTCTATATATAGATATAGAGTGGTCGGCCACATGTGTTAAGTCCTTCTTAGTATTAATTTTGATATCATATTTAGGACTTAACAAATAGTTTTCTTGTTTAAAAATTATAATTCCCTTGCTAATTGATGAAAATTTGGAATTGTAGGAATGCAAGTGGAGAGGTTACAAAAAAGGGAAAAATTCAAACAAATTGGTGGGAATGCTGATAGGATGACACCTCATTATCTAATCAAGGATAGACATACGAGTCTTTCTATTTATTCGGGTCCTATTCTAATCAGAAGACTCTTTTAATTAGTTATAAATAGGCCTTTTAGACACTTAGTTGGGGGAGAGACATGACTTAGATTTTTCTATTTTGGAGACTAGACATATTGCGAAAATTTAGGATTCGGATAAGGACAAAGTAGAGATCAGATTTGTCTAGGATTAGAGTTTCTTTTTCTACATTTGATTTTCTTTTTAATTTTGGAATTGAGACGATGTTTCATTTTATTCATGTTTTGTTTGACAATTCAATCATAAACTAATTCGTTATTATAGGATTATGATGGATTCTTTTCAATAAATTGATGCATGGTTTTCTTCTATTAAATTAATAGGACTTAAGGTTATTTCTTCTATTGTGTGCTTTTTCTCTTTGATTGTTTGATCAACAATCAAGTGCATCTTTAAACCCTAGAGGAGTCTTCTAAAAGAAAATATAGGGACTGATTGACAATAGAAGACCTTAGGATTAATTGTTCAAATTGATGAATTAATTAATTTGTGAGTAGAATAGGAATATACCTGCTTGCCCTAGGGAGTTAGTTGAGTGGTACAACCTTATCTATAATTTAGTCAATTCACATAGGAATATAGTGAATTGAATAAATTAGGGATTTGACTGCAAGCAATTCGAAAGAACCTCTTAATTGCATAAAACTCAAGACTAATAACCTATTATTAATTTCATAGGGAGAAAATTATGCAATCAACTTATTCGATTGATGAAATCGTAATTCTAGGCTTCTATATCATGTTGGAAATCTTAATCAGTACTCTTTTCTTATTTTCATTAGTTTACTTTTAATTCATATATAATTGATTTTTGTTTGAACAAAAAAAGTGTGTGATAAATTAGTAATTAGCAGTGAATAATTTAGTTCCTTGTGGGATCAACACTTTTCTCATCACTTTATTACTTGTTGCAACATATGCAATTGCATAACTATTTGCATAATTTATTTTGCAGAACCAACAAGTTTTTGTCTCTACCCTAACTAGGTGTATTAGAGTAGAATCTTGTGCTTGTACTAAGTGATTTTCTTCTATTAAATTAGTAGCACTTAAGATTATTTCTTTTATTATGTGCTTTTTCTATTTAATTTCTGATCAACAGTTAAGTGCATCTTTAAACCCTAGAGGAGTCTTGGAAAAGAAAATCTAGGAATTGATTGATAATAGAAGAACTTAGAATTAATTGTTCAAATTGATGAATTAATTAATTTGTGAGTAGGATAGGAATATACCTACTTGCCCAAAGGAGTTAGTTGTGTGGTACAACCTTATCCATAATTTAGTTAATTCACACGGGAATATAGTGAATTGAATAAATTAGGGATTTGATTGCAGGTAATTCAAAAGAACCTCATAATTGCATAAGACTCAAGACTAATAACCTGTTATTAATTTCATAGGGAGAAAATTATGTCATCAACTTATTCGATTGATGAAATCATAATTCGAAGCTTTTATACCATGATAGAAATCTTAATTAGTACACTTTTCTTATTTTCATTAGTTTAGTTTTAATATATAATTGATTTTGGTATGAATAAAACAAGTGTGTGATAAATTAGAAATTAGTAGAAAATAATTTAGTTCCTCATGGGATCGACACTTTTCTCATCACTTTATTACTTGTTTCGACACGTGCACTTGCGTAACTATTTGCATAATTTATTTTGCACAACCAACAAGTTTTTAGCACCATTGCCAGGGAACTAAAATTATTTTGTTTATGCTAATATTAATTTTAAGCGCCAAGTTTTAGTCCAAACTTTTTTGTGTTCTTATTTATTTTATTTTGTTTTACTTTTTTTGAGTAAACGAGGATACTGCTGAAATGGCAGAGGAAGATGGATATTTGGGGGACTATGTTATCTTGCAGATTCAAGGTTTTCAAACAGGAATCACTAGACCATCTGTTCAGGCTAATAATTTTAAGATCAAGCCCGCTATCATTCGAATGATATAGAGTTCAGTACAGTTTGTGGGGTCTCCAATAAAAGATCCAAATGCTTATCAAGCTAATTTTTTAGAGATTTGTGATATCTTCAAATATAATGGAGTTTCAGATGATGCAATCCGATTGAGGTTATTTCCATTTTCACTGAAGGACAAAGTAAAGAGTTAGCAATCGTCTTTGCCATCGGGATCCATTGCCACTTGGGATGATTTAGTACAGAGATTCTTGGCTAAGTTTTTCCCACCATCACGAATAGTCAAGTTAAGGAATGAAATTACATCCTTCGTCCAATTTGATAAGGAAACATTTTATGAGGCATGGGAAAGATATAAGGAGATGCTCAGAAAATGCCCTCATCATGGATTAAAAAGGTGGCTTCAAGTGTAAACATTCTACAATGGATTGACTGCACAAACGAAAGGAATAGTTGATGCTACTATATGAGGTACACTAATGAGGAAAAAGATTGGGGAAACATTTGAGTTATTTGAAGAGATGGCAGTAAATAGTTATCAGTGGACAACTGATAGATTAACTCAACCAAAGAAAACTACAGGAATCTATGAGGTAAATGGTACTAAATCTTTAACTGCATAGTTAGAATCTTTAAAAAAGAAGATGAACATGTTTGCAAGTATTATGACCTAACTAGTGCAATAAGAGAGCCAATTTATTACTTGTGATATTTGTAGGGATGCACATTCGAGTAATCAGTGCCAGCATACTTTGGAATCAATGCAGTTTGTTGGGAACTTCAATAGGAATCAAAATAATCCATAGCCAAATACTTATAATCCTGGATGAAGACTACACCCCAATTTCTCATGGAGCAACAACCAAGGACAATCATTAGCTCCTAAACCGCCACCACCAAGCAACTTAAGAAAAGAAGCCTTCATTAGAGGAGTGTTTATGCAGTTCATGACAAAAACTGAAGCAACAATTCAAAGTCAATCGACAGCAATTCAGAGTCAATTAGCTACAATCAGAACATTAGAAACACAAATGGGCCAGCTAGCCACGACATTGAGTATTAGATGGCAAGGAACTTTTCCAAGTGATGCTAAGATAAATACTAAACGAGAAAGCAAGGAACATCACAATGCTGTTTCTTTGAGGAATGGTAGAGAGTTGCAATAATATCATAAGGTCCCTCTATCTGCAGAGGAATTGGAAGAAGAATCACTAATTGAGAAAGGGAAATGATGAGAAGCAGAAAACCAAAGTTAATCCTATCAAACCACGTCCACCTTTTCCTTGGAGGCTTAAGAAGCAAAAGTTAGACAAGCAATTTCAACAATTTGTAGAGGTTTTCAAGAAACCCCACATAAATACTCCATTTGCTGAAGCGTTAAAATAAATACCTAGTTATGTAAAATTCATGAAAGCAATTTTATCTAAGAAAAGGTGTTTGAGTGAATTTGAAACCGCTCTTACAGAGGAATGCAGTGCAATCATCCAAGAGAAGTTACCTCCAAAGCTCAAGGATCCTTGGAGTTTCACCATACCATGCAAAATTAGTACTAAAATTTCTGGAAGGACACTTTGCGATTTGGGAGCAAGCATAAATTTAATGCTACATTCCATCTACCAGTGACTTGGATTAGGAGAGATCAAGCCAACTAGTGTAACCTTGCAACTTGCGGATAGAACATTCAAGTATCCTAAGGGAATAATTGAAGATGTATTGGTAAAAGTTGATAAATTTATTTTCCCTACAGATTTTATTGTGTTGGACATGCAGAAGGATACTGAAGTTTCAATCATCCTTGGGAGACCATTTTTGGCCACAGGTGGGACTATCGTAGATGTGCAAAAAGGTGAGCTTACCATGAGGGTCCAAAATGAAAAGGTAACTTTTAATGTATTTAAAGCATTTGATTTTACTAAGGACATTGACAAGTGTTTTGTAGTTAGTGTGGTAAATAGAAAAGCTAAGTCATATAAAGGAGACATTGAATATATGAGTGATCATAAAATTTTGAAGGACCAATTAGAGCCAGGTGAATAGGTACTGTTCTATAGCTCCCGTTTTAAGTGGTTATTAGAAAAACTGAGATCACGATGGTTGGGGCTATTTTGCATAATTGAAATCTTTCCACATAGAATGATGGAGTTGGAAGAAATGGGTTCAAGAAGGTGGTTTAAGGCGAATAGGAAAAAAATCAAACACTATTGGGAAAGTGATGTGATCAGCAACAATACACAAACACCTTAACCAATATCAAGTGAAGTCGTAAAGTCAAGCCAAATACTATAAATCAAGCGCTTATTGGGAGGTAGCCCAAGTTTTTAATTTCTTTTATTTCTATTTTTCTTACTTAATTATTTCTCTTATATTTGATTTAATTTTTAATTTAATTCATGCTTTTTTATTTTTTTTTTATTTTGCAGGGTGGTAGTTAAAGAGAAGAATAAAATTAAAAAAAATAATAAAATGAAAATAGGGCAGTTGCTTGTGCGTCGAGGCATAAGAAATTTGCACCCTGGCGTAAGGAGTGAATTAATCATGCCTTGTTAAAGTGGCCCGCGCGCGGAGGCGTCGCAGAGCGCTAGCCACATACATCTCCGCGCATGAGGTGCCTTTTTTTTTAAGATGGCATGTGCACTGGGGTGCAAGCAATTTTCACCCCGGTGCACCGTTTTGAAAAAAAAAAAAAAAATCGAGAGACAAGCAATTTGCCATTCCAACACCCAGCTGACCCTACCACCCCAATCTAACCCCACCCCACCCCACCAAGCGTCCTTCTCTGTCTCTCTCTCTATCTCTCTCTCCTTCCCCTCAATCTATTTTTCCTTTTCTTCTCATTTTTCTTTATTTTGATTTTTTTTTCTACTCTTTTTATTAATATTCTTTTTTCTCAAACAAACCCACCTACACCACCATACTCATCACTTCCTCTCTAGCATATTTTAGATATGTTAGTGTTTTAAATTGATTTGAACTTTTAGGTATTTATTAGTTATAAAGGCCTATTTAATTGATTTGAGAGTTTGGAATTGGTTAGATTGTTTATTGAATAATTTAAATTTAATGGTTGATTATTTGAGATTATTTGATAAATAATTGATTGATTATTGAGATGAATTGGTGGACATTTGGATGCCAATTGAATTAAATTGTTTTGGATGTTGACTTATTGATTGGAATTTCTTGATTTTCCTTAGGCATTATTGAGAGTAATTTTATTTGGAGTTAATTCTGATCATAACCATATCCTTATATTGCTATTGAAATTCCACCCCTGGAGATTGAGAAGGACGATGACACCATCAATTGATCAAGGCGTATTTTCTTTCTTTTCTTTTTCTTTATTATTTTTAATTTTAATTTTTTTTTATTATTTTCATATTAGTGTCTCTTGTTTTCTTGCTTTCTTTGTCTTTATAGTATTAGTATTAGTATTAATACTTTGAGGGCAAAGTACCTCTCAATTTTGGGGGGGCTTTGCGCGTCAGTTTTTAGTCTTTCATTTTCTTTTATTTTCTATTATTTTTGTTTTGATTTGGGTTTAGTAATTGAGTCGATGTCTTGCATGTACAGAAATCAATCTTCATGAATCAATGAAGATATTGCTCCTTTAATTTTGGGTTCTGTGGAAAACTATAAATGTGTGATGATGGAACTGTGCACTTTGGTCGAAGCAATGCTAGGATGGCATCTCCAATTTTTGAGCACTCACTTTCTCACTTTTAGTTATTGGTTTGATTTAGAGGACATCTATGCATGAATAACATAGGTAATGCTTTAAACTCTAAAATTTGTTTGATTCCCTGTTGAGGCGAAATCCTAGAAAACACTTAAATAAGGGAAATGACTTAGGCTTTTTTTGAACCGTTTGAGCCTTTTAAACCTACCAAGTGATATTATATCCCTAGGGTTCCCTGTTGAGCCTATTTTAAAGTATCCTTTTTATTTGGAAACTAACTCAACAACTAGCCTAAACACATGATCCCATTAAATAAATCCCACAATTACTTGTTAGATCTATGTGAAATTCTTATGAAGATGGGGACAAATAGTATAGTGCCCATGAGTTTGATTTTCTTTCTTCCATTAAAAAAGAAGATGTAGATAAGGCCTCATGCACAAAAAAATAAATAAATTTGTGCATAGTGGCATGAGCACCATAAACACAAAAAAAAGAAAAAACAAATTGAAAAAAGGGAGAAAGAATGAAATTAAGAAGTATTGTTCAATAAGTTTGAGGGAGAATTAAGAGGTGATGATAATCAAGTGTTGTGGGTGTTAAGTCAATATTATCCATATCTTTTCCTACCTTTACCGAAGCCTATATTACATGCTCTGAAAGTCCTAGACTAACCTTTATTGAGTGTATTCTATATTAGTGGAGATAGAGATGAAAAACAAACCTATAGATTATTGGAGTATAGTCTTGTACTTGTACATAAATTAATCCGAATTATCAGTAAGTACTTGTGCAGAAATCACACACATACACGAGGGATTCATTTCAAAATTGTATTTGTTTATTTTTGAATAGTGAAATTAGATCAAAATTGTGGTTGACTACGAGCATAGCTTTGAAATAATTCTGAGAGTAGCAAAAAAAAGTGGTGTTTTTGTACATGCATTTTAGTGTTGATTTGTTTTTCTTTGAGTGTCTTTGAGTTTTTCTTTACGTTGCTCGAGGGGGAGCAACATATTAAGTTGGGGGTATTTGTTAAGTCCCTATTAGTATTAATTTTGATATCATATTTAGGACTTAACAAATAATTTTCTTGTTTAAAAATTATAATTCCCTTGCTAATTGATGAAAATTTGGAATTGCAGGAATGCAAGTGGAGAAGTTACAAAAAGGGGACAAATTGAGACAAGTTGGTGATAATGCTGATAAGATGACTCCTCACGATCTAATCAAGGATGGGTATATGAGTCTTTTTATTTATTTGAGTCATATTATAATCAGAAGACTCTTTTAGTTAGTTATAAATAGGCATTTCAAACACTTAGTTGGGGGAGAGACGGGGCATAGATTTTTCTATTTTGGAGACTAGACGTATCGGAAAAATTCAAGATTCGGAAGAGGACAAAATGGAGATCAGATTCGTCTAGGAATAAAGTTTCTTCTTCTCCCTTTGATTTTCTTTTTAATTCTAGAATTGAGATACTGTTTCGTTTTATTCATGTTTTGTTTGACAATTCAATCATGAACAAATTTGTTATTCTAGGATTATGATGGATTCTTCTGAATAAATTGATTCATGATTTTCTCCTCTTAAATTAATAGCACTTAAGGTTATTTCTTCTATTGTGTGCTTTTTTTATTTGATTGTCTAATCAATAGTCAAGTGTATCTTCAAACCCTAGAGGAGTGTTGGAAAAGAAAATCTAGGGATTGATTGACAATAGAAGACCTTAGGATTAATGGTTCAAATTGATGAATTAATTAATTTGTGAGTAGGGTAGGAATATACCTGCTTGCCCTAGGGAGTTAGTTGAGTGGTGCAACCTTATCCATAATTTAGTTAATTTACATAGGAATATAGTGAATTGAATAAATTAGGGATTTGATTGCTTGTAATTCGGAAAAACCTCGTAATTGCATAAGACTCAAGACTAATAACCTGTTATTAATTTATAGGGAGAAAATTATGTAATCAACTTATTCGATTGATTAAATCATAATTCGAGGCTTCTATATTATGATAGAAATCTTAATCAGTACACTTTTTCTTATTTTCATTAGTTTAGTTTTAATTCCTATATAATTGATTTTGGTTTGAATAAAACAAGTGTGTGATAAATTAGTAATTAGTAGAAATAATTTAGTTCCTCATGGGATCGACACTTTTCTCATCACTTTATTATACTTGTTGCGACACGTGCACTTGCGTAACTATTCGCGTAATTTATATTGCACAACCAACAAGTTTTTTGCGCCGTTTCCAGGGAACTAAAATTATTTTGTTTATGCTGATATTAATTTTAAGTGCCATGTTTTAGTTCAAACAATGTTTTGTTCCTATTCATTTTATTTTATTTTATTTTGTTTTACTTTTTTTGAGCAAACGAGGATAATACTAAAATGGCAGAGGAAGATGGATATTTAGGGGACTATGTTATCTTGCAGATTCAGGGTTTTCAGATAGGAATCATTAGACCATCTGTTTAGGCTAATAATTTTGAGATCAAACCCGTTATCATTCGAATGATATAGAGTTCAATACAATTTTGGGGGGTCTCCAACTGAAGATCCAAATGCTTATCTAGCTTATTTTTTGGATATTTGTGATACCTTCAAATTAATGGAGTTTCGGATGATGCAATCCGATTGAGGTTATTTCCATTTTCACTGAAGGACAAAGCAAAGAGTTAGTTATCATCTTTGCCATTAGGATCCATTGCCACTTGGGAGGATTTAGCATAGAGATTCTTGGCTAAGTTTTTCCCACCATCACGAATAGTCAAGTTAAGGAATGAAATTACATCCTTCGTCCAATTTGATAAGGAAACTTTTTATGAGGCATGGGAAATATATAAGTAGATGCTCAGAAAATGCCCTCATCATGGATTAAAAATATGGCTTCAAGTGTAAACATTCTACAATGGATTGACTGCACAAACAAAAGGAATAGTTGATGCTGCTGTAGGAGGTACACTGATAACGAAAAAGAATGGGGAAATATTTGAGTTATTTGAAGAGATGGCAACAAACAGTTATCAATGGCCAACTGATAGATTAACTCAACCAAAGAAAACTACAGGAATCTATGAGGTAAATACTACTACATCTTTAACTGCATAGTTAGAAGCTTTAACAAAGAAGATGGACACGCTTGCAAGTATTATGACCCAACCAGTGCAGCAAGAGAGCCAATTTATTACTTGCTATATTTGTAGGGATGCGCATTCGAGTGATCAGTGCTGGCATACTTTGGAATCAATACAATTTGTTGGGAACTTCAACAGGAATCAAAATAATCCATAATCAAATACATATAATCCTGGATAGAGACCACACCCCAATTTCTTATGGAGCAACAACCAAGGACAATCCTCTGCTCCTAAACCGCCACCACCAAGCTTCCAGCAATAAATAAAGTCACCAACTTAAGAAAAGAAGCCTTCATTAGATGAGTGTTTATGTTGTTCATGACAAAAACTGAAGTAGCAATTCAAAGTCAATCGACAGCAATTCAGAGTCAATCAGCTACAATTAGAACATTAGAAACACAAATGTGCCAGCTAGCCACAGCATTGAGTATGAGATGGCAAGGAACTTTGCCAAATGATACTATGATAAATCCTAAATGAGAAAGCAAGGAACATTGCAATGCTGTTTCTTTGAGGAATGGTAGAGAGTTGCAAGAATATCAGAAGGTCCCTCTATCTGCAGAGGAATCAGAAGAAGAATCACTAATTAAGAAGGGAAAGGATGAGAAGCAGAGAACCAAAGAAGTTAATCCTATCAAACTACCTCCACCTTTTCTTTAGAGGCTTAAGAAGCAAAAGTTAGGCAAGCTGTTTCAACAATTTTTAGAGGTTTTCAAGAAACTCCACATAAATACTCCATTTGCTGAAGCCTTAAAACAAATGCCTAGTTATGTAAAATTCATGAAAGCAATTTTATCTAAGAAAAGGTGTTTGAGTGAATTTGAAACGGCTTTTATGGAGGAATGCAGTGCAATCATCCAAGAAAAGTTACCTCCAAAGCTCAAGGATCCTGGGAGTTTCACCATACCATGCAAAATGGTACTAAATTTTCTTGAAGGGTACTTTGCGATTTAGGAGCAAACATAAATTTAATGTTATATTCCATCTACCAGCAACTTGGATTGGGAGAGATCAAGCCAACTAGTGTAACCTTATAACTTGCGGATAGAACATTCAAGTATCCTAAGGAAATAATTGAAGATGTATTGGTAAAAGTTGATAAATTTATTTTCTCCACATATTTTATTGTGTTGGACATGGAGGAGGATACTGAAGTTTCAATCATCCTTGGGAGACCATTCTTGGCCACAGGTAGGATGATCGTAGATGTGCAAAAAAGTGAGCTTACCATGAGGGTCCAAGATGAAAAGGTAACTTTTAATGTATTTAAAGAATTTGATTTTACTAAGGACATTGACAAGTGTTTTGCAGTTAGTGTGGTAAATTAAAAAGCCAAGTCATATAAAGGAGACATTGAATATATGAGTGATCGCAAAATTTTGAAGGACCAATTAGAGCTAGGTGAATAGGTACTATTCTATGGCTTCCATTTTAAGTGGTTATTAGAAAAACTAAGATCACGATGGTTGGGGCTATTTTGCATAATTGAAATATTTCCACATAGAATGATGGAGTTGGAAGAAATGGGTTCAAGAAGGCGGTTTAAGGTGAATAGGAAAAGAATCAAATATTATTAGGAAAGTGATGTGATCAGAAACAATCCACAACCACTTTAACCAATATCAAGTGAAGCCCCAAAGTCAACCTGAAGACTATAAATGAAGCGCTTATTGGGAGGCAACCCAAGTATTTAATTTTTTTTATTTCTATTTTTCTTACTTAATTTTTTCTCCTATATTTGATTTAATTTTTAATGTAATTCGTGCTTTTTCAATTTTTTTATTTTACAGGGTGGTAGGTAAAGAGAAGAATAAAATTCAAAAAAATAATAAAATGAAAATAGGGCAATTGCTTGTGCGTCGAGGCGTAAGAAATTTGCACCTTGGTGCAAGGAGTGAATTAATCACGCCTTGTTACAGTGGCCCACATGCAGAGACATCGCGATGCGCTGGCCACATATGCCTTCGCGCACGAGGTGCCTGTTTTTTAAGATGGCAAGTGCGCTGGGGCTCAAGCAATTTTCACCTCATCGTTTTGAATTTTTTTTTTTCGAGAGATAAGCAATTTGCGATTCCAACACCTAGCTGACCCTACCACCCCAACCCAACCCAACCCAACCCCACCCCACTCCACCCCACCCTACCTCACCAAGCCGTATTCTCTCTCTCTCTCCCCTTCTTCCCAATCTATTTTTATTCTTCTTTTTCTTGTGGAAAACTATAAATGTGTGATGATGGAACTGTGCACTTTGGTAGAAGTAATGCTAGGATGGCATCCCTAATTTTTGAGCACTTAGTTTCTCACTTTTAGTTATTGGTTTGATTTGGAGGACATCTATGCATGAGTAACATAGGTAAAGCTTTAAGCTCTAAAATTTGTTTGATTCTCTGTCGAGGCGAAATCCTAGAAAACACTTGAATATGGGAAATGACTTAGGCTATTTTTGACCCATTTGAGGCTTTCAAACCTTCCAAATGATATTATATCCCTAGGGTCCCCTATTGAGCTTATTTTAAAGTATCCTTTTTATTTGGAAACTAACTCAACAACTAGTCTAAACACGCGATCCCATTAAATAAATCCCACAATTACTTGTTAGATCTATGTGAAATTCTTATAAAGATGGGGATAAATAGGATAGTGCCCATGAGTTTTATTTTCTTTTTTCCATTAATTGAAAAAAGGGAGAAAAAAAAGTAATAAAAAAATTGAAAAAAGGGAGAGAGAAAGAAATTAAGAAGTGTTGTTCAATAAGTTTGGGAGAGAATTAAGAGGTGATGATAAACAAGTGTTGTGGGCATTAAGTCAATATTATCCATATCTTTTCCTACCTTTACCGTAGCCTACATTACAAGCTCTAAAAGTGCTAGACGATCCTTTATTGAGTGTATTCTATATTAGTAGAGGTAGAGATGAAAAGCAAACCTATGGATTATTAGAGTAGAGTCATGTACTTGTACATAAATTAATCATAATTGTCAGTAACTACTTGTAGAGAAATCACACACATACACGGGGAATTCATTTCAACATTTTATTTGTTCATTTGTGAATAGTGAAATTAGATCGGAATTGTGGTTGATTACGAGCATAGTTTTGAAGTAATTCTGAGAGTAGCAAAAAGAAGTGATGTTTTTGTACATGCATTTTAGTGTTGATTTATTTTTCTTTGAGTGTCTTTAAGTCTTTCTTTGCATTGCTTGAGGGCGAGCAACATATTAAGTTTGGGGGTGTTTGTTAAGTCCCTATTAGTATTGATTTTGATATCATATTTAGGACTTAACAAATAATTTTCTTGTTTAAAAATTATAATTCCCTTGCTAATTGATGAAAATTTGGAATTGCAGGAATGCAAGTGGAGAAGTTACAAAAAGGGGACAAATTGAGACAAGTTAGTGGGAATGCTGACAGGATGACACCTCATGATCTAATCAAGGATGGGTATAAGAGTTATTTTATTTATTAGAGTCCTATTCTAATCAGAAGACTTTATATTTGACCTTTATCTTCTACATTTCTCTTATGTTTTCCAGCTAACGTAGGAGGAATTTGGATTTTCTATTGGTGTGTAGGCTATCATATTCGAGGTAATACATTTGGATTAGTTGTTTTTGGAGATTCATTGCAGTCCAGTCAGTTGGAGGCGTTTTTGGAGTGACTTTCGATTTTTTGTTTTGGCTGAATTTTTTACTGATCTTCATCAAGGTGTTGGTGATCTTGTGTCCTAATTTTAGCCAATTCTAAGGTGATTTGGATAGGGAACTATTGCTGAGAAACTGCTACATCACTGGAAGACAATTTTCAAGTGTTGAAGTGTTCTTTCTCCTTTCCTTGGATTTTTTAGCATTCAAGGCAATCCTTTATCCAAATCTGAATTTAGAGCATGATTATATCCTTGGTCTCAAGTTTAGTCTAGTTAAATTTGCTATTCGTGTGCTTAATTATTGGATCCTAGTGTGATATTTGACTTCAAACGGTATCAGAGCCTAATTTCATGCTTTGATTTAGATTTTTGATTGATTGATTCATGTGAAGGATTGATCAAAACCTCCAAATACTTGATCTAATTTATGGATTAGAGTGTTTGGATAATGATGTATGTGGCTCTTTTGTTGATGAATTGAAAGCATGCAAATATGTGTTTTAAGTGTTAATTCATATGATTAGTATATTTTAATTTATAGTTACTAATGTTGAATGTTGATCTAGCATTAGTGGATGTTATATGTTGATATAGCATGTTAAATTTGGCCTTAAAGAGTTTTGGTCATTTTTGGATCAAATTTGATTGGAGTTTATTGAGGATTTTTAAAGAATGTTGATTCTCACTTAAACTTGATTTTTGAAGCTTGTTTGAGCACTTGAAATTCCATGTTTAAAAAGTGTTTTAGATATGGAATTTTGTCTATAATTAGTGATTTAGTATTTAGGAGATGTCCTAAAATTATAGGTGCTCAAAAGTTGAGCCAAAATCAAATTGACTCAGACCAAACCTTGAAAACAGGATTGCTGCTAGCTTGGACTGGTGTTGGGCACGCCTGCTGCACGGCCGTGTGCTTAGGCTAGGCGGCAGTGGCTGTTTTTGGTTCTTGGCAAATTTTGATGGATATTTGTGTACCTTAAGTGACCAAAAGTGCTCTGCATCACACACAATAGATGTACAAGTGTTGTGAAGTTCTCAAAATTATGTTTGAGATTTTTGATTGCTTTTAAAATCTTGTTAAAGTTAATCTTCAATAATGATACATAAATATTATGCTTATTCTTGCTTGGCCAATTAATTGTTTATGAGATAAGCATTTAATTGTTAGAATTAAATGTCGATTCATGATCTATTTATTGTTCATTTAAATGTTGAATGGATGATGAATGAATGGAGATGATCATGAGCCTTTAATATTGATTTTATTTGTTTCAAGTTGTTGAAAAGGGTTGTATTAAATTGGGGCTTGCATGCCTCTTAATTTCTATATTGTAAATGTTATGAGAATAGAATTACTAGGAGTGAGGATTTCTTTCTTTTGTAAATGTTACAAGGAGAAAAGAAGACCAATGGAGGTATGAAGACCCATAAATAAATGAGGATACACTTATGTAATAACTAGATTTAAGCAACCCATTTAAAATCAACTGAGTGGCGCACCAAATACTTTAAGTGCACCACTTGGTTAAGGCTCATGGCCATCCCATCTTAGGAGCATGCTAGGCATATTTACTTATTTATGCTTTCCATATCCTATTGACATATGAGATGCCTGGTTAGGATATAGAAGACCTAAATAAAAAGATAAAATTGATGAGATCTTTGCAAGCATGAAAATCTCTCCACTTAGAAAGTCTAAGTGTTTTCAAATATCATGTCAAAATTAATACAAATTAAAAGGAGTTTTAGTTGAGCCATGCTTTTTACCAATAGTATATGACATGACGATGCTACTATCTTTGTGTGATGGCACTTATCACGGGGGTCGCAATTAGCTAGAAAGCTGTGATCATATACTTAGCATAAGATACACCTTTGATTTGATGCTTCCCATGCATTGACACTCATCATGAAGGCTGTCATGGAGCGGTCTTAAATCAAAATTTGATTGGTAGGTCCAACTTGACACCTAGTAATATAGATTTTAGTCCTTCAAGGGGATCTACATGAAAAGTAAGGTAAAATATATCAAGAGTTGCATAGACATGCAATTAGCAAAAGTTGCTTACCTTTCTATTGTTTGTGGATGTTTGACGAGTTGTGGGTCCACTACTAGTCCTTAGGACCTTGATTTTCACTAGGAAATGAGATTTCCTGAATTCTTCTTGGGGGTGAAGAATTTGATAAAATAGTGGGAGAAAACATACTTGAAAGACTATGAACATGTTTGCAATATCAATATTCAATCACATGCTTATACTCTTCTTTTCATTTTTTGGAGATTTTTGAAATCTCTAACTTAAAATGGCTAAAAATTCACTTCATGTTATTTTAGAAACTAATAAGCTAACCGGGGCAAACTTCCGCGATTGGTTGAGAAACCTCAAGATTATTCTAGATTCAGAAAAAAGGGCATATGTACTTGATCAAATTCCGCTATACACCATTGGTGATGATGCCACCAACGAAGCACGTGAATTGTTCATGAAGTTCGTAGATGATGATCTACAAATGCGATGCATCATGATAGCTTCTATGACTAATGAGTTTCAAAAGACTCTCGAGCACATGAAACATGCTCACGAGATCTACCTACACCTACAAGAGTTGTATGGTGCTCAAAATAGAAAAAAAGATTCACTTTATCTAGGGAGCTCTTTATGTCAGGAATGAATGAGGCACAAGTGTGCATGAGCATGGACTAAAGATGATCGTTACAAGGGATGTAAAGAAGAAGGAGTCTCAATGAAGGGGATATGATCCTTCGCCTTGGAAATTGAGCAAAGGTTGCAGCCATGGTTGAAGGCGAAATCAAGTTAAACTTGGGGAATGCTTCCATTGTACTTGATCCTTCTTATTATGTGCCCTCTTTTGTTAAGAACATTATTTCTATTCCCATTTTGGATAACGAAGGATATGATTTTTCTATATCAAATGAAATGTTAAAAGCATTAAATAATGGTTCTTTAATTGCGCAAAGTACATTAAACAATAGATTGTATATGCTTGATTCTTAACCTTCATTGATGTACATTCAATCAAGTAAAAGAAAATTAGATACCCAAGAAAATGCCATCTTGTGGCATAGAAGACTTGGGCATAACTCTAAAAATAGGATGAGCAAGTTAGAAGCTCTCAAAGCACTAAATGTTAGTAGCATTGATGACCTTTCTACTTGTAAGTCTTGTTTAAAGGGAAAAATGACTAAGGCTCATTTTGTAAAACAAATGGAGCGAACCACAAGTCTTTTGGATTTGATCCATATGGATGCTTGTGGCCTACTAAGAGTTAGTGCGAGAGGAGGCTATTCTTACTTCATCACCTTCACCGATGATTATACTCATTTTGGACAGGTGTATCTTATGAAGTACGAGTCTAAAGATTTTCAAAAGTTCAAAGAGTATAGGAATAAAATAGAAAAGCAAAATGAGCTAAGTATTAAAACTCTTCGATTGAATCAAGGGGGTACCGAATTCTGGGGTTATCTAAAGGAGAATAGGATTCTTTCTCAATGGACTCCACCCGGCACACCCCAACACAATGGAGTAGCCAAGAGGACAAACCATACTTTATTGGACATGGTACGTTCCATGATGAGCTTTTTTGATGTGCCTATATCCTTTTGGGGATATGCTTTACAAACGGCGGTAAGGCTACTAAATGTAATACCCTCAAAGTCGATGCCAAAGACACCGCATGAGATGTGGTTTGGCAAAACACCCTCTTACTCTTATCTAAAAGTCTGGGGGTTCCCTGCTTACGTAAGACGACTAGTAAGAGATAAGTTGGATAGTAGATCTATCTTGTGCAAGCTTGTTGGATACCCAAGAGTGTCTTTGGGTTATTACTTTTATAATCCCTCAGAACAAATGGTGTTTGCTTCAAGGAACGCCTATCTTTTAGAAAAGTAATTTCTATTGGATAGAAATGACATTATTATTGAACTTCATGAAGTTCAAATGATCATCAAATCCTATAAGCGGTGGAAACAAGTGAGCATCAAGAGCGTTACACAAAACCTCTTAGAAGGTCAGCTTGAATGAAGAAGCAACTCAAAAGGTTCGACTTCGTTCATGAGATGGGCCAATCTAATAGTGATCCGAAGACCTTTGACGAAGCTATGTTGGACATAGATTCGGGATGTTACCTTGACGCCATGAAATTCGAAATGGACTCTATGTACTCCAATAAAGTATGAACTTTGGTAGATCCACCAGAGGGAATAGGTCCCGTTAGATATAAGTAGATCTATAAGTGAAAGCTAGGAGTTGTTGGAGAGGTAATAATCTTTAAGGTGCGACTAGTGGCAAAAGGTTACACTCAAAGACTCGATATCGATTTCGAGGAAACCTTTTCACTAGTCTTAATGCCTAAGTCTATTCAGATTTTACTTGCCATAGCTGCATATTATGACTATGAGATATGACAAATGGATGTGAAAATCGCTTTCATTAATGGAAACATTGAATATGGAGCAACCACAGGGTTTTACATCTAAAGGAAGTGAGCACAATATTTGCAAACTCGAAAGAACCTTTTATGGACTCAAGCAAGCATCCCGAAGTTGGAACATACATTTTAACAAGACAGTTAAATCGTTTGGCTTTGTCAAAAATAAGTATGAACCATGTGTGTGCAAAAATGCTAATGGGAGTAGTATACAGTTTATTGTGCTTTATGTCAATGACATTCTTTTTATTAGGAATGAGAAAGAAATGTTAGAGTGTACTAAAGCATGGTTATCTACTCAATTCTCCGTGAAGGATTTGGTAGAAACATCCTACATATTAGGAATACGTATCTATAAAGATAGATTGTGGAGGATGCCACGGCTTTCTCAAACCCCGTACATTGACAAGATACTAAAGAGGTTTAGTATGAAAGAATCCAAGTAAGGATTTTTCCCTATGGGACACGGTCTTCATCTCTCTAAGTCTATGGCTCCTAAGATATAGGAAGAGAGACATAAGATGTTCCACATGCCTTATGCATCCGCCATTAGGAGCATAATATATGCCGTTCAATGCACAAGACTAGATGTGGCATATGCTCTAAGTGTTATGAGCCGTTTCTAATCCAACCCAGTGCAGAGTCACTGGATGGCCGTTAAAGCAATCCTTAACTACTTGAGAAGGACTAAGGATTTATTTTTGGTATACAATAATGGAGAATTGAAAGCCAAGGGTTTTTCGGATTCTAGTTTCTAATATGATGTAGATAACCTAAAATCAACTTTGGGATTTATATTTTACCTCATGGCAGCGCGCTGAGTTGGAAGAATTCTAGACAAGATACCATGGCTGACTCTGAGCACATTTTAGGCAATACAATTTGATTCGGGAGATAGGTAGAGGCGACATACGAGTGGAAAGAGTTGCCCCGAAAGAGAATATAGTAGATCTACTGAAAAAACCTTTAGGGCAAATGGTCTTTTAAGGATATCTTGTGAAGATGGGTCTTAAGACTATGGGGAATTGGCTTTAGGGCAAGTGGGAGATTGTTGGAATAGTGCCCCGCAAGCTAATAAGATTGGCATGTAAACTATTTCACTAGTGATAAAATCTTGGTTAATTGATATTCATTGCAAATGGCCATCTTCATCGTATACTTATATTACTTTACTAGCATTTGGTTGAAACCCCTAGATCACACAAGACTTTGGGACTTGGTCACACAGTAGGTGGTGATTATGGAATCAGTCTCACACGGTTGTGATCTTAAATATCCCAAGTTATAAAATCTTATGAGACAGGACATCTAAGATTCAGATGGACTTGCACTAATGATGAACAATCCAAGGGTTTGATGTTGCTCCATTTCATGAGCAAACCATATGAGATATAAGTGCATGTTAGTGGGTGCTTGTTAGAGAACAAGGCACTAGAGACTCGTCCGAAGAATCCACTAGGTAGTCGTATTGGCAAGTTCTATAGCTTATGCTAGTGCATATAACTAGTCCTTTGATCTAAGATCCATTGTAATCTTGTGTTTAGATCTTCATACTTTGACTCATCCTTGGTCACCTAGCGGCCTTTCGGGTTGTGATTGGGTACGAGCTACATAGACGTCAAGGTTCACGAGACCCAAGATGGTATCTGACTCCTTATCTTTGTGAAGGGCAAGTCTATCTCTAGTGTGTTCTATAATGATTGATTCCAATAAGTCCTTGGCTAAGATAGTATGACAATTTGGAAAAAGAGTTTTCCAAAGATGAGGTCATAAATCAAAATCAAACATTGAGAATAGATGCATAGTATCGAGGTTACTAGGGAGCCAAAAAATATCTTGCCTTAGGCCTCTTTCATGGAGATAGGAGATGGAAGGACCGTATTTGCATGGCATGTATAGAGCTAGAATGATTCACCAAAAGTAATCATTTGGCCAATTGTTGGGCTCTATGGGCTTGAGGTTGGACATCGACCGTGGAGATTGGGTACTCTTCAATTAATAGATATTAATTGAATTGATTCGATTAGTTTAAATGAGTTTAAACTAATGTGAATATTTGATATTCCAAAGTCAAAAAGGTTGTGAGCCTATGTCCAATGAATGATAGAATTTAATTGCTCACACACAAAAGTCAATTGAAAATCCTACTTGATGAAGGGAATTTTCTACGTGCTAGAAAGATTCCTAGTGACAGAAAATTGAGGGTTATGGTTGATGCAATTGTTGGCCATTTTGGTTTGATTGTTAAATTAATCTAATTAATTTAAGGAGTTAAATTAAGACCAATTAAATTAAGTGTTAATTTAATTTGGTGCCACATGATAATCAATTGGTCAAGTTAACTTAAAGAGTCAAGCTAACAATGACTAGTTTAAAGAGTCAAGTTAGTTGACTTAAAAGTTAAGTCAAAGTTTAATTAAGTTAAAGTGAAGAAATAATTTTAGAGGGAAAATTCAAATGAAGAGTTCATTTGGTGTGGAATTACAATTTATTTGGATGACATTTCATAAGATGAAATGAAGATTCATAATGAAATTCAAATTCATAAGTTGAGGCTTCACACCTTCTTCACCTCCCTCCCTCGCTTTTCGGCCTTCATCATCCTCTACATTTCTTCTTAGTCTTTCAAGCTGAACTAGGAAGAAAAGGATTGTCCATTGGTGTGTGGACTTTCACATTAGAGGCAAGACATTTGGATTGCTTGTTTTTGGTGATCCTCTGTTTCTGCAGTGACTTTCTAGACTCTGTTTGCTGCCTTTCCGGAGTTTTTTGGAGCTGAATTTTTTAATGGACATTCTTCAAGGAGTTTTAGAAATTTTGGTCTAGATTTGGCTCAAATTGGAGGTGATTTTCCCGATCAAAATTTGATCACACCTTGCTCCGCCAGAAGCAGTCAGTTTCTGGGAAAGGAAGCACATCTTCAAGTTTTGGTTGGATTTTGCTTATAATGTAACAATCTGACCTAGATTCATCTTATAGGAATGAATTTAGATCTTTATGGTGGTGTAATTAAAGTTATTTTATATTTTTAAGTGTTTTAAGTTGGATCCTTGACTTACACCGACTTTCTAGTGGTATCGGTGCCTTAATTCATGCTATAATTTGGATTTTCTTTTGATTGATTCTAAAAGCAAGTAAGGCACTAGGATCCAATAATAAAACTTCAAAAGCTTAATTAAACTAGTGTTTACAAGCAACCAAGGATCTAAATATGCTTTAGGATTCAAATTTGGTTGGAGAATTACCTTAAGAGCTTAAATCCAAAAGTAGATTGACTAACTCTTTCTTCAAACAGAATCTGCCAGACAGCAGTGCAGTTAGAAGCAAGTAGTTTTTGACTGATTCAAAGATCTCTAAAAATGGTAAAAAATTCTAGAAGATGCCTAACACCTTGAGGAAGCTACTGGAACAAATTTTAGCTTGAAACTCCTCCTGGATCTCCCGGAATAAAATCGACAAGAGATTGGTCTTGCAGGTGGATCTCCAAAGGCTTAGCAAACCACTTGCTTTGCCTCTACCGAAATGATCCACACACCAATCCAAATCCTACTACTCCTCACTTGTAGCTGGAGAAAGAGAGAAGAGTTGATAGGGATATGGCCAATTTTAGGGTAGGAAGAAGAAGAGAAAGGTGATCTTCAACACATGAATGAACACCTTGAAAATGGAGGGAAAAAGTGAGAATCTAATTCTTCACTTGCTTGAATGTGTGAATGCCGCTCCCGTCACCCTATATCTATATATAGATTGAGGATGATGTGATGCCACCCTCCTCAAGGAGGGGGGGGATTGCCAACTTTCATCTTATGCAATGTTAGTTGGCAAATTCAAATCTAATTTGAATTTGTGTGAATTTCGATTACATTTAAAATTTAATTTCAAATTAATTAAATCTCACACTTAAAATGGTCATATCATTTGAATTTTCCCTCTAAAAGCTTTTCTCCTCATTAATTAAATTAAATAATTTATTTAATTAATTAACCTTTGACTTAACACTTAAGTCAACAAGCTTAACTCTTCAAGCTTAGTTAAGTTAACTTAACTTTTTAAGCTAACATGACCAATAGATGGTCATATGGCACCAAATAATTAACTCTTTAATTATTGGTCTAATTTAACTCTTAAATTAGTTGATCATTTTAACACTTAAATTAATCAAGCCAAGTGACATCAATTTTCGATCACCCTAAAAATCGGTCTCTATGGAGAGAATTTTCTATCACTTAGAAAGTTTCTTCATTACTTAGGAATAGTGATTGGCTTTTGTGTATGACCCGATAGGTTTTACCATTCATTGGACATGGGTTCACAATTCCTTGTGACTTTAGAATATCATATATTTATTTTAATTTAAACTCCTTTAAACTAAATGGACTCAATTCAATTAATCTCCATTAATTGAAGAATACCTAATTTCCATGGTCGATGTCCAACCTTAAGCCCATGGAGCCCAACTAATTGGCCAAAATGAATGCTTTTGGAGAACCATTGTAGCTCTATGCTTACCATGCAAATACGGTCATTTTGTTTCATATCTCTTAAAAGAGGCCTAGGGCATGATATTTCTCGGCTCCTTAATAGCCTCGATGCTATGTCTTTATTCTTAATGTTCGATTTCACTGTATGACCTCATCTTTGGAAAACTCATTTTTTAAATTATCACACCACCTTGCGCAATGATTTCTTGGAATCGATCATTATAGAACACATATGAGATGCACTCACCCTTCACAAAAGTAAATAGTTGGATTCCATCTTGGATCTCATAAACCTCCATGTTTAGTAGCTTATTCCCAACCACAACCCGGGAGGCCCACCAAGTGACCAAAGAAGAGTCAAAGCATAAGGACTAAACACAAGGTTACCATGGATCCTTAAGTCAAATGACTAATAATATGTAGTAGCGTAAGCTGGAGAACTTGCCACTACCGACTTGCCACTTCGACTATCTAGTGGATTCTCCTGGTAGGTCTTCAGTGCTTTGTTCTCTAACAAGCACCCACTAACATGCATCCATATCTCATGTGGGATTGCTCATGGAATGGAGCAATATCCAACCCTTGGATTTATGCATTATTAGCACAAGTCTATCCGAATCTTAGATGCTTTGTCTCGTAAGATCCTATGACTTGGAAGATTTAAGATCACAATCGTTTGAGACTTATTCCATGATTTCCATCTAATGTGTAATCAAGTCCCGTAGTCTAGAGTGATATAAGGGCTTTATCCAAATGCAAGTGAAGTAATAAAGAGCATAAGATGAAGATGGCCATATAAAGAATATCATTCAATCAAGATTGCTTTACAAAGAAATAGTTTTACAAGGCCAATCTTATTGGCTTGCCGGGCACTATTCCAATAGATTCATGTGATGAATTGATCTTAATCTTCAAATGCTTGATCTATATGATAGATTGGAGTGTTTGATTGATATTGTATGTGGCTCCTTTGATGATGAATAGATGTTATGCTAATATGTGTTTTAATTGTTAAATCATATGTTAGTGTAATTTGATTCATGATTAGCTAATGTTTAATTTTGATTTAGCATTATATGATGTTATATGTTGATATAGCATGTTAAATTTGGCCTTAAGTTGTTTTGGTCATTTTTTGGATCCAATTAGATTGGATATGATTGGAGTTTATCATAATGCCTTGATGGTGTTTGAAGAATGGTGATTCTTCCTTAGCTTTGATTTTTGAAGCAATTTGTGCACTCTATTTTATGGAACTATCCATAAGGTTTATGAAGGGAAAAAAGTGAAAAAGGGGCAAAACGATGGCCTAGGCACCTTATGGCAGCTGCCTGTCCGGCCGGCCAGCCCTTGGCTGGGCAGCATGGGTACTGTAGCGCCCCGTGCAGCCTGCCTGGATGGCCGACCAAGCAACAGGCCTGCCCAAGGCTATCATGGCGTGATCAGTTTGCCGTTTTGTGTATTTTTTCATTTATAAACTTGATTTCTCCATACATTTTTTATGCACAATTGTTGTGTAAGTACTTAAACAAATGTTGGACATTTTTGCTTGCTTGTAAAGTCAAATTTAAGTTGATCTCCAATTGTTGCAAAAATAAGATGCATAAATGTTATGCTTGTTTTTGCTTGACCAATTAATTTTTTATGAGATAAACATTTAATTGTTGGGATTGAATGTCAATTCTTGATTTGTTTATTGTTCATTTAATTTTTGAATGGATGATGAATGAATGGAAATGATTATGAGCCTTTAATATTGATTTTATTTGTTTCAAGTTGTTGAAAAGGATTTTATTAAATTGGAGCTTGCATGCCTCTTAATTCTATCTTGTAAATGTTATGAGAGTAGAATCACTAAGAGTGCGGATTTTTTTCTCATGTAATTGTTATAAGGAGCAAAGAAGACCACCGGAGGCATGGAGACCCATGAATGTATAGGGATACATTTTTGTAATAGCTAGATTTAATCAACCTACTTAAAATCAACTAAGTGGTGCACCTATGGTTCTAAAGTGCATCACTTGGTTAGGCTCATGGTTATCCCACCCTAGGAGTACGCTAGGCGCATTTACTTATATATGCTTTCCATATCCCATTGATGCATCTGATGCATGGATTATGATATAGAAAACCTAAATAAGAAGATAAAATTGCTGAGATCTTGGTAAGCAAGTTAAAATCCCTTTACTTGGAATGTCTAAGTGCCTTCAAATATTAAGTCAAAAAATATATAAGTTAAAAAGAGTTTTAATTAATCCATGCCTTCTACCAATAGCATGTGGCATGACGATGCTATCACATTTGTGTGATGTCTCATGAGTGGTGGGTTAAACTTATGGTGGAAAGTTGTGATCATATACTTAACATCTAATACACCTACGATTTGAGGCTCCCCATGCATTATCTCACGAGTCGTGGAATGTCGAGAAGCGGTCTCAAATCTAAGTTTGATTGGTAGGTTTGACTTAACACTTAGTAATGTAGATGTCACACGAGTCATGGATCTACATGAAAAGTGAGGTAAAATATATAAAGGATTGTATGAGATGCAATTAGCAAATATTGCTTACCTTTCGATTGTTTGTGTATTTCTCATGAGTCGTAGGTCCACTACAAGTCCTTAGGGCCTTTATTCACTAGGAAATACAATTTCTCAAATTCTTCTAAGGGGTGAAGGTTTGATAAAATAGTGGGAGAAAAACATACTTGAAAGACCATAAATAGGTTTTCAAATATTAATATTCAATCACATGCTTATATTGTAGATATTTGAAATCTTCAAAACTCAAAATTGCTAAAAATCCACTCCCAATTATTTTGGAAACTAATAAACTAACTGGGCCAAACTTCCATGATTGGTTGACAAACCTCAAAATATTCTTGATTTCAAAAAGAGGACTTATGTGCTTGGTCATAGTCTACCGGACACCCTTGGCAATGATGCCACCAATAAGGCATGTGAATTGTTCATGATGTTTGTGGATGATGATTTACAAATGAAATCCCTTATGATGGCTTCTATGTCTAAAGAGCTTCAAAAGACTCACGAGCACATAAGATGTGCGTATGAGATCTATTCACACCTACAAGAGTTGATTGGTGTCCAAACTAAGCACAAACAGTTCATTTTATATAGGGAGCTCTTTAGAAGTAGAATGAATGAGGGCACTAGTGTCTATGATCATGGGCTTAAAATGATTACTCTCATTGAGAAGCTTGGTCAATTAGGCATTGTCATGGATAATGAGCTCATTGTGGATTTGATCCTTTAATTATTTCCTAGCACATTTGATCAATTCATTATGAACTTCTATATGTCGATGCAAGAAGTAACAATTAATGCATTAGTTAACATATTGGTAATTGCTGAGAATACTATAAAGAAAGACAAGCATCTTATGCTTGTTTCCTCCTCCAAGTCTTTGGACCCTAGGGGTTCTAGAAAGGGAGGTAAAGGGAAGAAGAGTTCTTCTTCTAAGAAAAAATAATCTTTCAAAAGTTTGAAGGGAATTGAGAATAACAATGAAACTAAAATCGATCCTACTTATTTCCATTGTGGTGTAAAAGGATGTTGAAAAAGAAATTGCAAGGAATTTCTTACAACCCTTGAGAAGGGTATGTACTTCATTGAAGTGCACTTAATGACAAATTCTTCCTCATGGGTATTTGATACTGTATGTGGTTCTCACCTATGTAATTTGTTACAAGGGTTAGAAAGAAGAACGAGTCTTAATGATGGGGATATGATCCTACACTTAGGAAATGGAGTAAAAGTTGCAGCCATGGTCTAAGGCATAATCAAGTTAGACTTAGGGAACTCCCAAATTGTACTTGATCATTATTATTATGTACCTAATCTTGTTAAGAACATTATTTCAATTCTTATTTTGGATAGCGAAGGATATTGTTTTTCAATATCAAATGGGAAGTTGAAAGCGTTAAAGTATGGCTCTTTAATTGCACAGGGTACATTAAACAATGGATTGTATATATTGGATTCTCAAACTTCATTGATGCATGTTCAATCAAGTAAAAGAGAGTTAGATATCCAAGAAGATGCCATCCTATGACATGCAAGACTTGGGCATATCTCTAAAAATAGGATGAGCAAGTTAGAGGCTCTCAAACATTAGATGTTAGTGGCATTGAGGAACTTTCTACATGTGAATCTTGTTTAAAGGGAAAAATGACCAAGGCTCATTTTGGAGGACAATTGGAGTGAACTAGAAGTCCTTTGGATTTGATCCATACGGACATGTGTGGCCTACTAAAAGTGCGAGAGGAGGCTATTCTTATTCATTACCTTCACCAACGATAACACTCGGTTTGGACATGTGTATCTTCTGAAGTACAAATTTGAAGCCTTTGAAAGGTTCAAAGAGTATAGGTGTGAAGTAGAAAAGTAAAAAGGACTCAGTATTAAAGCTCTTTGATCGGATCGGAGAGAAGAATATTTAAGTACTGAATTCTTGGATTATCTAAAAGAGAATGGGATTCTTTCTCAATGGACTCCACCCCGCACACCCCAACCCATTGAAGTAGCCAAGAGGAGAAATTGTAACTTATTGGACATAGTGCATTCCAGATGAGCTTTTCTGATGTACCTATATCCTTTTGGTGATACACCTTAGATATAGTAGCGAAGCTACTAAATTTAATATCTTTAAAGTTAGTGCCAACGACGCCACATAAGATGTGGTTTGGCAAAGCACCCTCTTATTAATATCTCTGGGTTTAGGGGTCTCCTACTTACTTGAGATATTTAGTAGGAGATAAATTGGATAGTCGATCCACCTTGTGCAAGTTTGTGGGGTACCCAAGAGAGTCTATGCATTATTACTTCTATGATCCCTCAGAACAAAAGGTGTTTGTCTTAAGGAATGCCACCTTTTTAGAAAAATAATTTCTATTAGATAAAAATGGTGTTGTTGTTGAACTTGATAAAGTTCAAGATGATCATCAAATCCCAAAAGCAGTGGAAACAAGTGAGCCTTAAGAGCTTTACACACAACATCTAAGAAGGTCGGACAGAATCAAGATGTAACTCGAAAGGTTTGAATTCCTTCATGAGATGGGCCAATCGGATATAGGTTCGAAGACTTATAAGGAAGCTATTTTGGACATAGACTTAGGACATTAGCTAGATGCCATGAAATCCGAAATGGACTCCATGTACTCGAATAAAGTATGGACTTTGGTAGATCTACCGAAGGGTATTGTACCTATTGGTTGCAAGTAGATCTGTAAGCAAAATCTAGGAGTCGATGAAGAGGTTACGACCTTTAAGGCATGACTAGTGGAAAAAAGTTATAATTAAAAACCCAGTATTGATTTTGAGGAAACCTTTTCACCAGTTGCAATGCCTAAGTCCATTTGAATTTTACTTGCCATAGCCGTATATTATGACTATGAGATATCGCAAATAGATGTAAAAACTATATTTCTCAATGGAAACGTTGATGAAGAAATTTATATGGAGCTACCACAAGGTTTCACATCCAAAAGGAGTAAGCAAAATGTTTGCAAACTCGAGGGATCAATTTATGGACTCAAACAGGCATCTCGAAGTTGGAACATACGTTTTGCAAAGCGGTCAAATCATTTGGCTTTGTCAAAAATGAGTATGAACCTTGTGTGTACAAAAATGGTAGTGGGAATAGTACACAGTTTATTGTGCTTTATGTCGATGACATCCTTCTCATTGGGAATGAGGTAGGCATGTTAGAGTACACTAAAGCATAGTTATCTACTCATTTCTCCATGGAGGATTTGGGAGAAGCATCCTACTATTGGAAATACGTATCTATAGAGATAGATCAAAGAGGATGCTGGGGTTATCCCAAACCTCGTACATTGACAAAATACTAAAGTGATTTAGTATGGAAGAATCCAAGAAGGGATTCCTTCCCATGGGACATTGTATTCGTCTCTCCAAGTCATGGCCCCGAAGATTGAAGAGAAGAGACAAAATATGTCCCGTATACCTCATGCGTCCGCTATAGGGAGCATAATATATGTAGTTCAATGTACAAGACCGAATTTAGTACACACTCTAAGTGTCACGAGCCGCTTTCAATCTAATCGGGGTGAATGTCACTAGATAGCTGTTAAAGTAATCCTTAAGTACTTAAGAAGGACTAAGGACTTATTTTTGGTATACGGTAATAGAGAATTGAAACCCAAGGGTTTTTCAGATTTAAGTTTCCAATCTAATGTAAATGACCTAAAATCTATTTCTAGATTCATATTTTGCTTTAATGGCGGCATGGTAAATTGGAAGAGTTCCAAATAAGATACCATGGCCTATTCAACCACTAAGGCAGAATATATTGCGGCTTCAAAAGTTTCAAAAGGAGTTTGGATCAAAAACTTTATCCAAGAGTTGGATGTAGTTCCTAGCATGTTTGAGCTTGTGGGTATCTTCTGTGACAACAATGGTACGATTGCATAAGCTAAGGAGCCAAGATCTCATCAATGATCTAATCATATTTTTAGGCGATACTATTTGATTCGGGAGATCATAGGTAGAGCCAATATACGAGTGGAAAGAGTTGCCTTGGAAGAGATTATTGCAGATCCATTGCCAAAACCCCTATCACAAAAGGTTTTTGAAAGATATCTTATGAAGATGGGACTATGGGGAATTGACTTTAGCGCAAGTGGGAGATTGTTGGAATAGTGCCTCGCAAGCCAATAAGATTGACATGTAAACTATATCACTAGTGATACAATATTGGTTGAATGATATTCATTGCAAATGGCCATCTTCATCTTATGCTTATATTACTTCACTGACATTTGGTTGAAGCCCTTAGATCACACAAGACTATAGGAATTGGTCACGCATTAGGTGGTGATCATGGAATCAGTCTTACACGATTGTGATCTTAAATATCACAAGTCATAGAATCTTATGAGATAGGACATCTAAGATTGGGATAGACTTGCACTAATAATCCACAATCCAAAGGTTGGATGTTGCTCAGTTCCATTAGCAAACCATATAAGATAAGGGTGCATGTTAGAGAATAAGGCACTAGAGACCCACCCGGAGAATCCATTAGCTAGTCGTAATGTCAAGTCGATAGTGGAAAGCTTTCCAACTTACGCTAGTGCATATAATTAGTCCTTTGACCTGAGGATCCAATGTAAATTTGTGTTTAGGTCCTCATACTTTGACTCATCTTTGGTCACCTAGCGGGCCGTTCGAGTTGTGATTGGGTACAAGCTACTTAGACGTAGAGGTTTATGAGATCTAAGATAGGATCCGACTCCTTGTCTTTGTGAAGGGCGAGTGTATCTCCTATGTGTTCTATAATGATCGATTTCAATGAGTCATTAGCCATTGCAGTATGATAATTTGGAAAAAGAGTTTTCCAAATATAAGGTCATAAATCGAAAGCTAACATTAAGAATAGATGTATAGTATCAAGACCATTAGGGAGCCGACAAATATCTTGCCATATGCCTCTTTCTTGGAGATAAGAGACGGAAGGATCATATTTGCATAGTACGTGTAGGCTGAATGGTTCACCAAAAGTATTCATTTAGCCAATTGTTGGGCTCTATGGGCTTGAGGTTGGAATCGACCATGGAGATTAGGTACTCTTCAATTAATAGAGACTAATTGAATTGAGTCGATTAACTTAAATGAGTTTAAACTAACGTGAATATTTGATATTCCAAAGTCACAAAGGTTGTGAGCCCATGTCCAATGAACCGTAGAACCTAATGGGTCACACACAAAAGTCAATTGGAAATCCTACTTGTTAAAGGGAATTTTCTAAGTGTTAGAAAGATTCCTAGTAACCGAAAATTGAGGGCTATGGTTGATGCAATTTTTAATCATTTAGCTTTGATCAATTTAATTGTTAAATTAATCTAATTAATTTAAGAAGTTAAATTAAGACCAATTAAATTAAGTGTTAATTTAATTTGATGCCACGTGACTATCAATTGGTCAAGTTAGCTTAAATAGTTAAGTTAACAATTACTAGTTTAAAGAGTTAAGTTAGTTGACTTAAAAGTAAAGTCAAATTTTAAATAAAATAAAGTGTTTAATTTAATTAAAGTGAAGAAACAATTTTAGAGGGAAAATTCAAATAAAGAGTTCATTTGGTATGGAATTAGAAGTTATTTGGATGAAATTTAATAAGATGAAATGAAGATTTCGAATAAAATTCAAATTCATAAGAAATTCACATGCAACTTGCAACTTGCTTTCAGTGATTCAAGCTCATTTTGAAGCGATATCATTTGATCCGGGAGATCATTGGTAGAGGCAGCATTAGAGTGGAAAGAGTTGCCTCATAAGAGAATATAGCGGATCCATTGACTAAACCGCTAACCAAAAAGATCTTTAAAGGGCATCTTGAGAAGATGGGACTTAATTCTATTGGGCATTAGCTTTAGGTAAAGTGGAAGATTGTTGAAATAATACCCCTCAAGCTTATTAAATTAGCATGTAAACAATTTCACGTGTGATATAATCTTGATTGAATGATATTCTTCTCACATGGCCATCTTCATCTTATGCTTATATTACTTCACTAGCACTTGGTTGAAGCCCTTAGATCACACAAGACTACGAGACTTGGTCACGCACTGGGTGGTGATTATGAAATAAGTCTTACATGGTCGTGATCTTAAATCTTCTAAGTCATAGGATCTTATGAGACAGGGCATCTAAGATCCAAATGGACTTACACTGACGATGCATAAATCCAAGGGTTGGATATTGCTCCATTTCATAAGCAAACCATGAGATATGGGTGTATAGTAATGGTTTCTTGTTGGCGAACAAATTCACTGAAGGCCCATCAGGAGAATCCCCTAGATAGCCGTAGTAGCAAGTTGGTAGTGGCAAGTTCTCCAGCTTACGCTAGTATATATAATTAATCTTTTGACATGAGGATCTATGGTAACATTATGTTTAAGTCCTAATGCTTTGACTCTTCCTTGACCAGTTAGCGGATCTTTTGGGTTGAGGTTGGGTATGAGCTACTTAGACATGGAGGTTTATGAGATCCAAGAAGGGATCCGACTCCTTGTCGTTTTGAAGGGCGAGTGCATCTCCTATGTATTCTATAATGATTGATTCCATAAAATCCTTACGCAAGGTAGTATGATAATTTGGAAAAGGAGCTTTCCAAAGATGAGGTCATAAAGGGGAATTGAAATTGGAATAGAGATATAGTATCAAGGCTATTAGGGAGCCGACAAATATCTTGCCCTAGGCCTCTTTCGAGAGATAGGAGACGGAAGGACTGTATTTGCATGCTAAGCGTAGAGCTAGAATGGTTCTCCAATAGCATTCATTTTGGCCAATTAGTTGGTTCCCATGGGATTGAGGTTGGATATTGACCATGGAGTTTGGGTACTCTTCAATTAATGAGATTAACTAAATTGAGTCACTAGTTTAAAGGAGTTTAGACTAATGTGGATATTTGATATTCAATAAATCATAAAAGTTGTGAGCCCATGTCCTATGAACGATATAATCTAATGGGTCACGTACAAAAGCCAATTGGAAATCCTACTTGATGAAGGGGAACTTTCTAAGAGTTAGAAAATTCCCACCATGACCAAATTTTGAGATAGGTGGATTGACACAATTTTTGGTCATGTTAGCTTGATCAATTTAATTGTTAAATTGGTCTAAATAATTTAAGGAATTAAATTAAACCAATTAAATTAAGAGTTAATTTAATTGGTGCCACATGATTATTAGTTGGTCAAGCTAGCTTAAAGAGTTAAGCTAATTGACTTAAGAGTTAAGTCAAAGGTTGATTAATTAAATTAAAATGTTTAATTTAATTAAAATGAAGAATCAATTTTGGAGGGAAAATTCAAATGAAATGTTCATTTAGAGTGTGTTTAGAATTTATTTGGATGGTATTTCATGTGATGAAATGAAGATTCCAAATGAAATTCAAATGCACATTTAATTCACATACAACTTGCTTGCAAGTTGGCAAGCCAAGTTGGTGCCCCACCTTGAGGAAGGTGTGATGCCACCTAAGCATCACACTTTCATCCCTCTGTATATAGATATACGGGTGTGGCCGACCAAGCATGTAAAACACAATCAAAGTATCTAATTGTTAGATTCTCTAATTCTCTCTAATTTTGCATGTATTACCTCATGTGTTGAAGCTTCACATTTTTTCATTCCCTACCTCCGAAATCAGCCTTCATCCTCTAGAATTTTTTCTTTGTTCCCCAACTAACATAGAAGAGATTTTGATTGTCTATTGGAGTGTGGATCTTATCACTAGAGATAAAATAATTAGATTACTAGCCTTTTGGAGATAATCTGTTTGGGTAGAAACTTGGAGCCATTTTTGGAGGCACTTTGGATTTATTGATTTGGCTGATTTTTCTACTATACATCATTAAGGTGTTGGTAATTTCTAGTTCAAATGTCAGTCGATTTCGACGAGATTTGGTTGGGCACAAGTTGTCCACAATCTACTGCACCAGTGGAGATTGCATGGAAGGAGTTCAAGCATCTCTTTACATTTTCAGTTGGATTTTGCTTTTGAGGTAATTTTCGAACCTAAATCTACTGTAATGACATGAATTAGGTCCTTGGGGAGGTGTGATCAAGTTAGATATCAGTTTATAAATATTTTATAATTGGATCCTTGGCTCACACCATTCTTCAGGATAATAGATCTATCTTGTGCAAGTTTGTGGTATACCCAAGAGAGTCTTTAGGTTATCACTTTTATGATCTCTTAGAACAAAAGGTGTTTGTTTTAAGGAACGCTGTCTTTTTGGAAGAGGAATTTCTATTAGATAGAAATGGCGTTGTTGTTGAACTTGATGAAGTTCAAGATAATCATCAAATCCAACAAACGGTGGAAACAAGTGAGCAACAAAAGCCTTACACACAACCTTTGAGAAGGTTGGACCAAATCAAGATACAACCTAAAGGATTCGGATTCCTTCATGAGACAAGCAAATTAAATAGTAATCCAAAGACCTATAAGGAAGCTATGTTGGACATAGGTTCGCGACATTGGCTTGACGTTATGAAATCCAAAATGGACTCCATGTACTCCAACAGAATATGGACTTTGGTAGATCCACCAAAGGGTATAGTACTCGTTGGTTACAAGTGGATCTATAGGCGAAAGCTAGGAGTTGATGGAGAGGTAATGACCTTTAAAGTGTGACTAGTAGCAAAAAGTTATACTCAAAGACCTAATATTGATTTCGAGAAAACCTTTTCACCAGTAGCTATGCCTTAGTCCATTTGAATTTTACTTTTCATAGCCTCATATTATGACCATGAGATATGGCAAACAGATATGAAAACTGGTTTTCTTAATGGAACCATTGGAGAAGAAATCTATTTAGAGCAACCATAAGGTTTTGCATCCAAAGGGAGTGAGCAAAAGGTTTGTGAACTCGAGAGATCCATTTATGGACTCAAATAGGCATCCCGAAGTTGGAACATACATTTTGATAAGATAGTCAAATCATTTGCCTTTGTCAAAAATATGTATGAACCTTGTGTGTATAAAAAGGCTAGTGAGAGTAGTATATAGTTTATTGTGATTTATGTTGATAACATCTTTCTCATTAGGAATAAGAGAGCAATGTTAAAGTCTACTCAAGCATGCTTGTCTACACAATTCTCCATGAAAGATTTAGGAGAAGCATCCTATGTATTAGAAATACGTATATATAGAGATAGATCGAGGAGGTTGCTAGGGCTTTCCCAAACACCTCACATTGACAAGATACTAAAGAGATTTAGTATGGAAGAATCCAAGAAGGGATTCATTCCAATGGGACACAGTCTTCGTCTTTCTATGTTTATGGCCCCTAAAACTGATGACGAGATACATAGAACATCCCACATACTTTATGTGTCCACCATTGGAAGCATAATGTATGTCGTTCAATATCTGACCCCGATGAATGTCACTGGATGGCCGTTATAACAATCCTTAAGTACTTGAGAAGGACTCAGGACTTATTTTTGGTATACGACAATTGAGAATTGAAACTCGAGGGGTCTTCAAATTCTAGTTTCCAATCCGATATAGATGACCTAAAATCTACTTCTAGATTTATATTTTACATTAATGGTGGCGTGGTAAGTTAGAAGAGCTTCAAACAAGACACCATGGCCGATTCAACCACCGAGGTGGAATATATTGCGGCTTCGAAAGCTACAGAGAAAGGTGTTTGGATGAAAAACTTCATCCAAGATTTGGATGTCACGCCCCAGCATTGCTGAACCAGTAGTTGTGTTTTGTGACAACAATTGGGTGGTAGCGCAAACTAAAGAACCAAGATTTCATCAATGATCCAAGCACATTTTGAGGCGATATCATTTGATCTAGAAAATTATTAGTAGTGGCGACATCCGAGTAAAGAGAGTTCATTCGAAAGAGAATATAGCAGATCCACTAACTAAACCCCTATTGTAAAATATCTTTGAAGTTCATCTTGAGAAGATTGGTCTTAAGACTATGGGAAATTAGCTTTTGGGCAAGTGGGAGGTTGTTGGAATAGTGCCCCGCAATCAATTAGCTTGGCATGTAAACTATTTTACTTATGATACAATCTTGATTGAATAATTTTCATTATGAATGGATAGCTTCATTTATGCATATATTACTTCACTGGCATTTGGTTGCTTAGATCACACAAGACTATGGGACTTGATCACACACTGGGTGGTGATCATGAAATAAGTCTTACACGGTTGTGATCTTAAATCTTCCAAGAAGTAGAATTGTATGAGACAGGATATCTAATATTCAGATAGACTTGCACTAATGATGCATAAATCTAATGGTTGGATATTGCTTTATTTCATGAGCAAACCATGTGAGACATGGGTGCATGTTAATGGGTGCTTGTTGGAGAACAAGTTCACTGAAGGCCCCCGGAAATCCACTAGATAGCCATAGTGGCAAGTTCTCCAGCTTATGCTAGTGTATATAATTTGTTCTTTGACTTGAGGATCCATGGTAATATTGTGTTTAGGTCCTTCTGCTCCGACTCTTCCTTGACCACTTTGTGGGTCTTTCGGGTTGAGCTACTTAGACATGGAAGTTTGTGTGATTTAAGAAGGGATCTGACTCCTCGTTGTTGTGAAGGGTGAGTGCATCTACTATGCATTCTATAATGTTTGATTTCAATGAGTCATTGCGCAAGGTAGTATGACAATTTGGAAAAGAAGTTTTTCAAAGATGACGTCATAAATCAGAATCAAACATTGGGAATAGAAACATTGTATCGAGGCCATTAAAGAGCTGGCAAATATCTGGCCCTAGGCCTCTTTCGGGAGATAAGAGACAGAATGACCATATTTGCATAGTAAGCATAGAGCCAGAATGATTTTCCAAGAGCATATTCATTCGGCCAATTGGTTGGGCTCTATGGGCTTGAGGTTTGACATCAACCATGGAGATTGGGCACTCTTCAATTGATGAAGATTAATTTGATAACAAGAGTAGCATTAAAGTCCATATGTCAAAACTTCATAAGCTGGAAAATAACCAAGCTACTCAAGCAACCAAGGATCTAGACATTCTATAGATCTGGATTAGGAAGAAGAATTACCTCTTGTAGCTCAAAATAAGGAGAAAAATAAGTATCTCTGTCGGATCCAAGAACTGTTTGGAATTGGCATAGCAGAAATGGGGCAACCTTTACCCCAGTCAAACTGCTTCAAAAATCACCAAATTAAATTTGGAACACCTGCACACATTGAGAAAGCTAATTTAAAAAATTGGAGCAAAAAACCCTTTTGGATCGCTCTAAAAAAATTTGCCAATCTGGAGCTACTGCAATAGGTCTCCAAAATTCAGCAAGCCAAACGCCTTGCCTCTATTGATCTGATCCACACCCCAATCATTCTTCCAATTTCCCCTCATTAGAAGCTGGAGTTAAAGAGGGGAAAATGAGGTAGAAGAGGCTAATTTTCAGGTTGGAAAGAAGAAGGAATGCAAAGTTCAACACATGATGTAATGCATGGAGAGAGAGAGAGAGAGTTTTGGAGGGAATGCAAAGAATCTAATCTTCACACTTTCAGCAATGTGTATATTTGAATTTTCTCACCCTCTATATCTATATATAGAGGGTGGAAGGTGCGATGCTAGTTGGCATTGGCATCGCACCTTCCTCAAGGTGACTGCCCATGTGGCATGCCAAGTTGACAAAATTCAAATTCAAGTCTTATTTGAATTTCATGTGCATTTCAACTACATTTGGAATCTAATTCAAAATTAATTAAGATGCTAATTTAAATGAAGACTTCATTTAAATTTTCCCTCCAAAAAGTATTCTTCTCATTAATTAAATTAAACACTTTAATTTAATTAATTAACCTTTGATTTAACTCTTAGTTTAACTTTGTTAACTCTTCTTTTTAAGTCAACTTGACCAAGTAATGCTCAACATGGCACCAAATTATTAACTCCTTAATTATTGGTCTAATTTAATTCCTTGAATTAGTTGATTAATTTAATACTTAAATTAATCAAACCAAAATTGAATGTTAAATTGGATCCTTGAAAATCGGTTACCAAAGGGTGAGTTTTCTAACATTTAAAAAATTGCTCTACCAATTTTGGAAGCTAATTAGTTTTTGTGTGTGACCTAATAGGTTCTACCATTCATTGGACATGGGTTCGCAACTCTTTGTGACTTTTGAATATCTTATATTCATTTTAGTTTAAAACTCCTTTTAAACTATTCGACTCAATTCAATTAATCTTATTAATCGAAGAGTACCCAATCTCTATGGTCAATGTCCAATCTCAAGCCCATGGAGCCCAACTAATTGGCCAAAATTTAATATTCTAGAGAACCATCATAGCTCTACGCGTACCATGCAAATACGGTCATTCCGTCTTCTATCTCTCGAAAGAGGTCTAGGGCAAGATATTTGCCGGCTCCCTAATTGCCTCGATACTATGTCTCTATTCTTAATGTTCAATTCCCTTATGTGACCTTATCTTTGGAAAACTCTTTTTCCAAATTGTCACACCACCTTGCTTAAGGATTTCTTGGAATCGTTCATTATAGAATACATAGGAGATGCACTCGCCCTTCACAAAAACAAGGAGTCGGATTCCATCTTGAATCTCACAAACCTTCATGCCAAGTAGTTCATACCCAACTTCAACCCAAAAGACTCGCTAAGTTGTCAAGGAAGTGTCAAAGCATGAGGATCGGACATAAGGTTACCATGGATCCTCAAGTTAGAGGACTAATAATATGCGCTAGCATAAGTGGGAGAATTAACCAGTACCGACTTGCCACTACAGCTATTTAGTAGATTCTCCAGAGGGTCTTCAGTGCCTTGTTCTCTAACAAGCACCTTCTAACATGCACTCGTATCTCATATAGTTACTCATGGAATGGAGCAATATCCAACTCTTGGATTTATGCATCGTTAGTGCAAGTCTATCTGGATCTTAGACGCCTCGTCTCATAAGATCTTATGACTTGGAAGATTTAAGATCATGACCGTATAAGATTTATTCCACAGTCATGGAACCAGGTCTCGTAGTTATATATGATCCAAAGGCTTCATCTAAATGCAAGTGAAGTAATAAAGAGTATGAGATGAAGATGGCCATATAAAGAATATCATTCAATCAAGATTATTTTATAAGGAAATAGCTTATACAAAGCTAATCTAATTAGCTTGCTGGGCGCTATTCCAACAATCTCCACTTACCCTAAAGCCAATACCCCATGGCCTTAAGACTCGTCTTCTCAAAATGTTATTCAAAGACCTTTTGCGTTAGGGGTTTTGTTAGTGGATCTGTTATATTCTCTTATAAGACAACTCTTTCTACTCAGATGTCGCCTCTATCAATGATCTCTCGGATCAAATAATATTGCCTCAAAATGTGTTTGGATTTCTGATGAGATCTTGGCTCTTTAGCTTGCGCTACTGCACTGGTGTTGTCACAATAGACAACTACTGGCTCAGCAATGCTAGGTACTATATTCAACTCTTGAATGAAGTTTTTTCATCCAAACACCTTCTTTTGCAGCTTCCGAAGTCACATTTTATTCTGCTTTAGTGGTGGAATCAGCCATGGTGACTTGTTTGGAATTCTTCCAAATCACCCCACTGCCATTGAGGCAAAATATAAATCTAGAAGTGGATTTGAGGTCATCTATATCAAATTGGAAATTAGAATCCGAAAACCTCTCTGGTTTTAATTTTTCCTTTGCTGTATACCAAACAAAGTCCTTAGTCCTTCTCAAGTACTTAAGGATTGCTTTCACAGCTATCCAGTAACTCTCACTGGGATTAGATTGGAACCTACTCGTAACACTTAGAGAGTGTTTCACATCCGGTCTTGTACATTAGACTGTATACATTATGCTACCTATAGCAGAGGCATAAGGTATATGAGACATCCTTTGTTTCTCTTCTTCTGTCTTGTGGGGCATAGACTTGGAGAGATGAATGCCATGTCCCGTGGGAAGAAATCACTTCTTGGATTCTTCCATACTAAACCTCTTTAGTATCTTGTCAATGTATGGGGTTTGGGAGAGCCCTAACATCCTCTTAGATCTATCTTTATAGATACGTATTCTAATACGTAGGATGCATATCCCAAATCCTTCATGGAGAATTATGTAGATAACCACACTTTAGTACACTATAACGTTCCTACCTCATTCCCAATAAGAAAGATGTTATTGACATAAAGCATAATAAACTGTACACCACTCTCACTAGTCTTTTTATACACACATGGTTCATACATATTTTTGACAAAGCCAAACGATTTAACTGTTTTGTCAAAATGTATGTTCCAACTTTGGGATACTTGTTTGAGTCCATAAATGGATCTCTGGAGTTTGCAAACCTTTTGCTCACTCCTCTTAGATGTAAAACCTTGTGGTTGCTCTATATAAATTTCTTCTTCAATATCTCCATTGAGGAAAGTAGCTTTCACATCCATTTGCCATATCTCATAGTCATAATATGCAGCTATGGCAAGTAGAATCCGAATGAGCTTTGGCATTGCGACTGGTGAAAAGGTATCCTCAAAATCGATTCCAGGTCTTTGAGTGTAACCTTTTGCCACTAATCGTGCCTTAAAAGTCACCACTTCTCCAAGCTTTTGCTTATAGATCCACTTGCAACCAACGGGAACTATTCCCTTTGGTGGATCTACCAAAGTCCATACTTTGTTTGAGTACATGGAGTCTATTTCGGATCTCATCCCATCAAGCCAACATCTCAAATCTATGTCCAACATAGCTTCCTTATAGGTCTTTGGATCATCATCTGTTTAGCCCATTTCATGAAGGAATCCGAACCTTTCAGGTTACTTCTTGATTCGATCCGACCTTTTTAGAGGTTGTGTGTGAGGCCCTTGTTGCTCATTTGTTTCCATTACTTGTGGGATTTGTTGATCATCTTGAACTTCATCAAGCTCAATGACAATGCCATTTCTATCTAATAGAATTTTCTTTTCCAAAAAGTAGGCGTTCTTCAAAACAAACACCTTTTGTTCTGAGGGATCATAGAAATAATAACACATAGACTCTTTAGGGTATCCCACAAACTTGCACATGGTGGATCTACTATCTAGCTTATCTCACACTGTCTATCTCACGTAGGCAGGAGATCCCCAAACTTTAAGATATTGATAAGAGGGTGCTTTGCCATGCCGTATCTCATATGGTGTTTTGGGTACTGACTTAGATGGTACTATATTTAGTAGCATTACCACCGTGTGTAGTGTGTATTCCCAAAAGGATATGGGCACATCAGAAAAGCTCATCATGGAACGCACCATGTCCAACAAGGTACGATTTCTCCTTTCAGCTACACCATTATGTTGGGGTGTGCTGAGTGGAGTCCATTGAGAAAGAATCCTATTCTCCCTTAGATAATCTAAGAATTCGGTACTTAAGTATTCTCCCTCTCAATTCGATCAAAGAGCTTTAATACTTATCCTCAATTGCTTTTCCACTTCACTCCTATACACTTTAAACTTTTCAAAGGCTTTGGACTTGTTCTTTATAAGAAACATGTGTCCGAACCGACTATAGTCATCGGTGAAGTTGATAAAGTAGGAATAACCTCCTATCCCACTAACTCTTAAGTAGTCCACAAACGTGTTATGGATCAAATCCAAGAGACTTGTGGAGCGCTCCATTTATCCTCCAAAAGGAGCTTTAGTCATTTTTCCTTTTAAACAAGATTCACAAGTAGGTAGATCCTCAATGCCACTAACTTTTAGTGCTTTGAGAGTCTCTAACTTGTTTGTCCTATTTTTAGAAATGTCCAAGTCTTGCATGCCACAACATGGCATCTTCTTGGTTATCTAACTTTTTTTTACTTGATTGAATATGCATTAGTGAAGTTTGAGAATTAAGTATATATAATCTATTTATTAATGTACCTTGAGCAATCAAAGAACCATTCTTTAATGCCTTCAACTTCTTATTCGATATAGAAAAATCAAATCCTTCATTATTAAGAACTAGAATTGAAATAATATTCTTTACAAGATGGGGTACATAATAAATGGGATGAAGTACAATGCAAGCATTCCCCAAGTCCAACTTGATAGCGCCTTAGAAAGTGGCTGCAACTCATGCTCCATTTCCTAAGCAGAAGATTATAGACTCATTCTTTCCATCCTTGTAACAAATTACAAAGGTGAGAATCGCATGCGGTATCAAATATCCATGTGGAAAAATTAGTTGTCATGTGCACTTCAATAAAGTACAAACCCTTCTCAAGGGTTGCAAGGTAAGCTATGCAATTTCGTTTCCAATGCCCCTTTTCACCACAGTAGAAACAACTAGCTTCGATTCTTACCTTCTTCTTAACCCTTTCGGAACTCTTCTCGGGTTGCTTCCCTTATGAGGTAGAACTTTTCTTCCTCTTACTTCCCTTTCTCAGACCTCTAGGGCCCTTCAAGTTGGAGGATGATGCAAGCATAAGGGGCTTTTCATTTCTCATAGTCACCTCCGCAGTCACAAGTATATTAATCAAGTCATTAATTGTAACATCTTGCTTTGACATATTGAAGCTCATAACAAATTGATCATATAATGGTGGCAATGACTGTAGGGTCAAATCCATGTAAAGGTTCATGACCACATCTATCTATCCAGGCTTCTCGATGAGTCCAATTATCTTGAGGCCATGATCATGGGCATTCGACACTTTACTCATCCTTGCCCTAAAGAGTTCCTCAGACAGAGCGAGCCTTTCGTGTCTACTTTGTACACCATACAACTCTTGTAAGTGTACATTGATCTCTCGAGCATGATTCATGTGCTCATGAATCTATTGGAGCTCGTTGGACATGGATGCCATCATGACACACCTCATTTGTAGATCATCATCTACAAATTTTGTGAACATTTCACATTGTGCGTCGGTGGCGTCATCACCAAGTGTGTCCATGGGACTTTGATCAAGGACGTAAGTCCGCTTTTCAGAGTCAATAATGATTTTAAGGTTTCTTAACCAATCTTAGAAGTTTAGCCCAGTTAGTTTATTGGTTTCCAAAATAGATGCGAGTGGATTCTTAGCCATTTTGTTTGAAGATTTTGAAAATCTGCAAGAGGTGAAAAAAGAGTATAAGCATGTGATTAAGCTTGATATTAAAAACATGTTTTGTGTTCTTTCAAACATGTTTACCTCCCACTATTTTATCAAATTCTTCACTCCCTAGAAGAATTCGGATAATCGTATTTCCTAGTGAGAATTAAGATCCCAAGGACTTGTAAGTAGACCCTCGTAACTAGATGTATATCCACGAGCAATCTAAAGGTATGCAGCATTTACTAATTGCATCTCATACAATTCTTGACATATTTTGCCTCACCATTTCATGTAGATCTCCTAATGGACGACCTCTACATTACTCGATGTTAAGTCAAACCTACCAATCAAACTTTGATTCAAGATAGGCACCACAACATATCTCGTAACCAAGTGTATAATGTGTGGGCCTTCTTAAATCAAAATTGCATCTCATGTAAAGCATACGGTCACAACTTTCTACCTAAGTATGTCCGCCGTAAGTAGATGTATATCATACAAAGATGGTAGCATCATCATGCCACATACTATTGGAGAAGGCTTTGATTAATTAAAACTCTTTTAATTTGTATCAATTTTGACTTAATATTAGAAAAACACTTAGACATTCTAAGTGGAGGGTTTTTATTTGCAAAGATCTCATCATTTTTATCTTCTTACTTAAGTTTTATATATCCTAAACATGCATCTCATATATCAATAGGATATGAAAAGCGTAAATAAGTAAATGCGTTTAGCATGCTCCTATGGTGGGATGATCATCAGCCTAACCAAGTGGTGCACTTAGAGCCATATGTACACCACCTAGTTTATTTTAGGTGGGTTGATTAAATCTAGCTATTACATGAGTGCATTCCATACATTCATGGGTCTTCAAAAGTCTCCATGCCTCCAAAGGTCTCCATTGCTCCATGCAACAATTACATGAATAGGAAATCCTCACTTCTAGTGATTCTACTCTTATAACATTTACAAGGTAGAATTTGGGGGGCATGCAAGCCTCAATTTAATACAATCTATTTCAACAACTTTGAAACAAATAAAATCAATATTAAAGGCTCAGGATCATCCCTATTCATTTATCATCCATTCAACAATTAAATGAACAATAAATAAATTTAGAATTAACAATTAATTCTAACAATTAAATGCTTATCTTATAAACAAATAATTAAACAAGCATAACATTTATGCCATAAATTGGAGATTAACTTTAACTAGATTTTAAAAGTAATAAAAAATGTCAAACAAAATTTTGAGGACTTGCAGAACACTTATACATCCATAACACACGATTTAATGCCATTTCTAGCTACTCAAGGAACCAAAAAGAATCTCAAAACTTGTCCAATCCCAAATTGGGTGCTGCTGGCCAAGCTTGGCGTGCAGCTGGGTAGCAGCTCTCGGCCACTGCCCGGCCAGCTTGCACCATGGCTGCCGGCAGCCCCTATTTTGTGTCAAAGGCTAGTCAAGCCTATTTTTAGCTCAACTTTTGGGCACCAAAAATTATAGAATACTTTCTAGACATTAAATCACACATTATGGACCAAATTCTAGATTTAAAACTCCTTTTAAAACTAAAAATTAAAGTGTTTAATCATGCTTAAAAAATTCAAGTTTAAGTGAGAATCAAATTCTCCAAAAACCTCCAATCAAAATCCAATCTCATTGGATAAAAAATTGACCAAAACAATTTTGATCAAAAATAAAATGCTATATCACCATATAACATCGATTAATGCTAAATCAACATTCAGCATTAATAACTATGGATTGAAACATACTAAAACATGAATCAACACTTAAATCACATAAAAGCATGATTTGAATTCATTAAGTAATAGAGTCACAAGCATAATCAACCAAACACTCCTATCCATGACTCAAATAAATTCTTTGATGATATTGATCAATTCATCACATGATCAACCAAACAATAATAAAAAACATTGCATGAAATATGCTCTAATACCACTTGATAGCAAGAGTAGCATTAAGATCCATAAATCAAAACTTCATAAGCTTGAAAATAACTAAGCTACTCAAGCAATTAGGGATATAGACATGCTATAGATCTAGATTAGGAAGAAGAATTACCTCATGTAGTTCAAAACAAGGAGAAAACAAGTATCTCTCTGGGATCCAGAAACTGTCTAGAATCAGCACAGTGGAAAGGCGGCAACCTTTGCCCCAATCAAACTGCTCCAAAAATCACCAAATTAAATATGGAACACCTCTACACAAGAAGCTACTACCAAAAATTGGAGCAAAAAAGCCTTCTGGATCGCTCCATAAAAATTCGCCAATTTGGAGCTACTGCAGTAGATCTCCAAAATTCAGCAAGTCAAATGCCTTACCTCTATTGATATGATCCACACCCCAATCATTCTTCCAATTTTTCCTTACTAGAAGCTGGAGTTAGAGAGAAGAAAATGAGGTAGAGGAGGCCAATTTTCAGATTGGGAAGAAGAAGGAATGCAAAGCTCAACACATGATGCAATGCAGTGCAGGGAGAGAAATAGAGAGAGCAAAGAATCTAATCTTCACACTTTCAGCAATGTGTATAATTGAATTTGCTCACCCTCTAATCTATATATAGAGGGTGGAAAGTGTGATGCCAGTTGACATCACACCTTCCTCAAGGTGATCGCCCATGTGGCATGCCAAGTTGGCAAATTCAAATTCAAGTCTTACTTGAATTTCATGTGCATTTCAACTACATTTGGAATCTATTTTCAAATTAATTAAGATGCTAATTTAAATGAACACTTCATCTAAATTTTCCCTCCAAAAAGTATTCTTCGCATTAATTAAATTAAACACTTCAATTTAATTAATTCACCTTTGATTTAACTCTTAAATCAAACAAGATTAACTCTTAAGCTTAATTTTGTTAACTTAACTCTTTAAGTCAACTTGACCAATTGATGGTCAGCATGGCACCAAATAATTAACTCCTTAATTATTGGTCTAATGTGATGCCTTAAATTGGTTGATTAATTTAATACTTAAATTAATCAAACCAAAACTGACCGTTAAATTAGATCCTTGAAAATCGTTCACCAAAGGGTGAGTTTTCTAACATTTAGAAAATTGCTCTACCAATTTTGGAAGCTAATTAGTTTTTGTGTGTGACCTAATAAGTTCTACCATTCATTGGACATGAGCTCACAACTCTTTGTGACTTTTGAATATCTTATATTCATTTTAGTTTAAAACTCCTTTTAAACTAATCGACTCAATTCAATTAATCTCATTAATCGAAGAGTACCTAATCTCTATGGTTGATGTCCAACCTCAAGCCCATGAAGCCCAAATAATTGGCCAAAATTGAACATTCTAGAGAACCATCATAGCTCTACGCGTACCACGCAAAAACGGCCCTTCCGTCTCCTATCTCCTAAAAGAGGTCTAGGGCAAGATATTTGTCGGCTCCCTAATTGCCTCGATACTGTGTCTCTATTCTTAATGTTCAATTCTCCTGTGTGACATCACCTTTGGAAAACTCCTTTTCCAAATTGTCACATCACCTTGCGCATGGATTTCTTGGAATCGATCATTATAGAACACATAGGAGATACACTCGCCCTTCACAAAAGCGAGTAGTTGGATTCCATTTTAGATTTCACAAACCTTCGTGCCAAGTAGCTCATACCCAACGTCAACTTGAAAGAGCCACTAAATGGTTAGGGAAGAGTCAAAGCATGAGGATCGGACACAAGGTTACCATGGATCCTCAGGTCAGAGGACTAATAATATGCACTAGCGTAAGCGGTAGAATTAACCACTATCGACTTGCCACTATGGCTATCTAGTGGATTCTCTAGAGGGTCTTCATTACATTGTTCTCTAACAAACACCCACTAACATGCACCCATATCTCATACATTTGCTCATGGAACGGAGCAATATCCAACTCTTGGATTTATGCATCGTTATTGCAAGTCTATCCGGATCTTAGATGCCACGTCTCATAAGATCCTACAACTTGGAAGATTTAAGATCACGACCGTGTAAGACTTATTCCGTTGTCATCGAACCAAGTCCCGTAGTCATATGTGATATAAGGGTTTCATCCAAATACAAGTAAAGTAATAAAGAGCATAAGATGAAGATGACCATATAAAGAATATCATTTAATTAAGATTGTTTTACAAGGAAATAGCTTATACAAGGCCAATCTAATTAGCTTGCTAGGCACTATTCCAAGATAATTGAATTGAATCATTAGTTTAAATGAGTTTAAACTAATGTGAATATTTCGATATTCTAAAAATCGCAAGAGTTGTGAGCCCATATCCAATGAATGGTAGAACCTAATGGGTCATACAAAAAAACAATTGGAAATCCTACTTGAAAGGGAATTTTCTAAGAGTTAGATAAATTCCACCATGATTGACTTTTTTTGGAGGGAATCAGTTGACACAATTTATGGTCATTTTAGCTTGGTCAATTTAATTATTAAATTGATATCAATAATTTAAGGAGTTAAATTAGAGCAATTAAATTAAGGAATTAATTTAATTGGAACCACATGATTATGAATTGGTCAATTAAACTTAAAGAGTTAAATTAACACCTCATAACTTAAAGAGCTAAGCTAATTGACTTAAAGATTTAAGTCAATGTTGGTTAATTAAATTAAGGGATTAATTTAATTAATGTGAAGAATTAATTTGGAGGGAAATTCAAAATGAAAGATTTCATTTAGAGTGCATTTGAATTTATTTGGATGACATTTATGCAATGAAATGAGGATTCCAAATGAAATTCAAATGCAAATGAAATGTGATTTCACCTGCAACTTGCTTGCTCAGGTGGCACCTCATGGGAGGTGTGATGCCAATTAGCATTCCGTCTTTCCTCTATCTATATATATAGATATAGAGTGGCCAGCCATATGCTAGCTAAGTTGGCAAAAATCTAGATCTAAAAGTTAAATTAGTTGGCAAAATTCTAGATCTAAATGTTAGATTCAATTTTCCCTCCAATTTTTTTATTCTTACATACGTTGAGGCTTCACACTTTCTTCACCTCACCCTCTCTCTATATTCGACCTTCATCTTCTTCATTTCTCCTCTGTTTTCCAGCTAACATAGGAGAAATTTAGATTTGCCATTGGTGTGTGGACTATCACATTAGAGGCAGTAAATTTGGATTGCTTGTTTTTGGAGATTCATTGTAGTCCAGTTAATTGGAGGCATTTCTAGAGTGACTTTCGAGTTTCTATTTTAGATGAATTTTTACTAGATCTTTATCATGGTGTGGTTGATCTTGTGTCCAAATTTCAGCCAATTTCGAGGTGATTTGGATAGGGAACTGTTGTCGAGAAGCTATTGTGCCACTGGAAAACAACTTTCAAGTGTTGAAGTGTTCTTCCTCTTTTCCTCGAAATTTTTAGCATTCAAGGTAATCCTTCATCTAAATCTGAATCTAGAACATGATTAAATCCTCGGTCTCAAGTGTAACCTAGTTAATTTTGCTGTTCTTGTGCTTAATTATTAGATCCATGTGCTACACTTGACTTCATAAAGACCTAAACACAAGGTTACCTAGGATCCTTAGGTCAAAGGACTAATGATATCCACTAGCGTAAGTTAGAGAACTTGCCACTACCGATTTGCCACTACGGCTATCTAGTGGATTCTCCTGGCGGGCCTTTAGTAAACTTGTTCTTTAACAGGCACCCACTAATATGCGCCCATGTCTCTCATGGATTGCTCATGAAATGGAGCAATATCCGACACTTGGATTTATGCATCGTTACTGCAAGTCTATTCAAATCTTAGATGCCCTATCTCATAAGATTCTATGACTTGAAAGATTTAAAATCATGATTGTGTAAAACTTGTTTCATGATCACCACGTATTGAATGACCACTGCGGGGCACTATTCCAAGATATTGGTGGAAGTGAAACAATACATAGGGCCATCTGAAAATAATAAAATAATATTTTTTTCAAGTAATGGTTGGGATACGCATATGTTGGAATAGTGCCCGGCAAGCCAATAGGATTGGCCTTATAAAGCTATTTCCTTGTATAACAATCTTGATTAAATGATATTCTTTATATGTCATTTTTCATCTTATGCTCTTTATTATTTCACTCCCATTTGGATGAAGCCCTTAGATCACTTATGACTATGGGATTGGTTCGGTGACCATGGGATAAGTCTTACACAGTCGTGATCTTAAACCTTTCAAGTTATAGGATCTTATGAGATAAGGCATCAAAGATCCAGATAGACTTGCACTAACGATGCATAAATCCAAAAGTTAGATATTGCTCCGTTCCATGAGCAACCATATGAGATATGTGTGCATATTAGTGGGTGCTTGTTAGAGAACAGGGTACTGAAGACCTATCGGAGAATCCACTAGATAGCCAAAGTGGTAAGTCGGTAGTGGCAGTTCTCCGGCTTGCACTAGTGCATATTATTAGTCCTCTGACCTGAGGATCCATGGTAATCTTGTGTGTGGTCCTCATACTTTGACCACTTAGAGGGTTTTTTGAGTTGAGGTTGGTTATGAGCTACTTGGCATGGAGGTTTGTGAGATCTAAGATGGAATCTGACTTTTCATTTTTGTGAAGGGTGAGTACATCTCCTATGTATTCTATAATGACTGATTCTGAGAAATTCTTGTGCAAGGTGGTATGACAATTTGGAAAAGGAGTTTTCCAAAGGTGAGGTCATACAAAGAAATTGAACATTGAAAATATAGACATAGTATCGAGGTTATTAGGGAGTCGATAAATATCTTGCCTTAAGCCTCTTTCGGGAGATAGGAGACGGAATGACCATATCAGCATAGCAAGCATATAGCAATGATGATTCTCCAAAAGCATTCATTTCGGCTAATTAGTTGGGCTCCATGGGCTTGAGGTTGGACGTCGACCATGGAGATTGGATACACTTCAATTAATGAGATTAATTGAATTAAGTCGATTAGTTTAAAAGGTGTTTTAAACTAAAAAGAATATATGATATTCAAAAGTTACAAGGAGTTGTAAGCCCACGTCCAATGAATGGTGGAACCTATTAGGTCACACACAAAAGCCGATTAACCTCTTAGTTGATGGAGCAATTTTCTAAGAGTTAGAGAATCACTCCTTGGTGACCGATTTTAAGGTACCAAATTGAAGGTCAATTTTTGGCTAATTTAAGTGTTAAATTGATCAATTAATTTAAAGAGTTAAATTAGACCAATAGTTAAAGAGTTAATTATTTGGTACCAAGTGACCATGAATTGGTCAAGTTAACTTGAAGAGTTAAGTTAACAAAATTGAGCTTAAGAGTTAAACTTGTTTGACTTAAGAGTTAAGTCAAAAGTAAATTAATTAAATTAAAGTGTTTAATTTAGTTAAAGAGAAGAATAAATTTTGGAGGGAAAATTCAAATGAAAGGTTCGTTTGAATTAGCATCTTAATTAACTTGAAATTAGATTTTAAATGTAATTAAAATGACCATAAAATTCAAATGAGATTTGAATTCAAATTTGCCTAGCACTCCACTTGGCCACCCTTCCTCATGGAAAGTGTGATGCTACCTTGGCATCACACCATCCAACATTTGTATGTAGATATATAGAGAGAGGATTAGCCATGATGATGAAAGGTGTGAAGAATTAGATTCTTTCACAATTCCGTCCAAAACTCTCTCTCCAAACATTACTTCATATGTAGAGGCTTTGTTCTCCCTTCTTATCCTACCTAAAAAATCGGCCTTCACCATTGATATTCTGCTCATTTTCTCCAGCTTTTGGAGGATCAATTGGTGTGTGGATCATATCAATAGAGGCAAAGCATTTTATTTGCTAGCTTTGGAGATTTACTAGAACAAAGTAGTTAGTTGCCAATTTTTTTTCAAGCAGTCCAAATCGATTTTTGCTGTAAATTTTTTATAGAATTTTACTCAAGGTTTTAAGAAATTCTAGATTTTTTTTTGTGATTTTTGGAGCATCCCAACCAAGTCAAAAGTTGCTATTTCTCCGTTGTGCCAGAGTCTGCCAGAATTTGGATTAATGAAGTGTTCACCCTTGAGACCTTGGAAATTTTCTTTTTGAGGTAAACTAAATCTGAATTCCTAGAATGATTAGATCCTTGGCAGGCTGTAAGCACTAGTTATTTTTGAGCTTTTGAAGTTTAATTGTTGGATCCTAGTGGCTTACTAACCTTCACTTGCCACTATGACTATCTAGTGGATTCTCCCGGCGGGTCTTTAGTGAACTTGTTCTTAAACAAGCACCTACTAACATGCCTCCATGTCTCTCATGGATTGCTCATGAAATTAAGCAATATCTAATACTTGGATTTATGCATTGTTAGTGCAAGTTGATTTGAATCTTAGATGCCTTGTCTTATAAGATTCTATGACTTAGAAGATTTAAGATCACGACTGTGTAAAACTTGTTTCATGATCACCACCTAGTGGAATGACCACTATAGAGCATATTGCAACCCATGGTGAAAGTGAAATAATATATAGGGCCATCTAAAAATAATAAAATCATATTTTTTTCAACTAATGGTTGGGATACGCATATGCTCAAATGGTTGGGAAGACAACTACTAGTTAAAACACCATTGTGGTTGATAAAATATTTCATTTGGACGTCAATATTGTTGGTCAAAATAGGGTTTTTGTGGCTATACTAATATATAAGATCTCGAATTGTTAAATTGATTGATGTTTAAAATGTATAAAATAGATATTGCTTGTCCAGAAGGATAATACCTTATTTAGCAAAATAATACTTCATTTATGTAGATACAAAATTGATTGTAGACCATAATACCTTATCTTCACATCTAATACTGCATTGGGGTGATTTTATAAAGGAAGGAATAGTCCAAGGATCCAATTATAAAGAAAAAATTAGGCTAAATAAAACTTGTCTACTCCTCATTCAAGCATCTAATCATGCATTTAATGAGGATCTAAAGGCAGACAGTTACCTTGAATGCTTAATCTAAAGGTAGATCAAGAATGACACCAGTGAACACTTCAAAGTGTCAATCCACACACAACAGAATTAGGCCAACAATTAACTGACCGAATCAACTCCAAATATGCTGAAAGTTTGCATAGCTCTTCAACACACTTGAGAACTTCTAGTAAAAGTTTCAACCAAATCCAAGCACGGAAAGGCCTCCAAATCTGTCTCCAAAGTTGCTAGACAACAGTGGATCTCCAAGTGCAAAAGATCCCCAAATGTGAAGCCTTTAATGTTATGATCCACACAACCAAGGAAAACTCAAATCTACCTCTAATCAGCTAGATAACCAGAGGGACAAGTGTTAGAATAGTGCCTCGCAGCCAATTAGATTGGCATGTAAACTATTTCACTTGTGAGATAATCTTGATTGAATGATATTCATATTTCAATAGCCATCTTCATCATATGTTTATTTTACTTCACTAGCATTTGGTTGAAGCCCTTACATCACACATGACTATGGGACTTAGTCATGCGTTGGGTAGTGATCATGGAATAAGTCTTACACGGCCGTGATCTTAAAATATTCTAACTCATAGAATCTTATGAGAAAGGACATTTAAGATTTGGACAGAGTTGTCCTAATGATGTATAAATCCAATGTATTGGATATTGCTCTGTTTCATGAGCAATCCATGTATGACATAAGTGCATATTTGTGCTTGCTTATTAGAGACAAGTTCGCTGAAGACTGGCCCAAAGAATCCACTAGACAGCTAGAGTGGCAAGTTGGTCGTGACAAGTTCTCTAGCTTACACTAGTATATATTATAGGTCTTTAGACCTACGGATCCATGGTAACCTTGTGTTTAGGTCCTCATGCTTTGACTCTTCTTTAACCACTCTGTGGGTCATTCAAGTTGAGCTTGGGTATGAGCTACTTAGACATGGAGGTTTGTGAGATCCAAGATGGCATCCATCTTCTCAACGTTGTGAAGGGCAAGTGCATCTCCTATCTATTCTATAATGATCGATTCCATGAAATCCTTGTGCAAGGCAATATGACAATTTAGAAAAGGATTTTTTCAAACATGAGGTCATAAAGGGGACTGAACATTAGGAATAGAAATATAGTTATCGAGACTATTAGGGAGCCAGCAAATATCTTGCCCTAGGCCACTTTTAGGAGATTGGAGACGGAATAACTGTATTTGCACAGTAAGCGTAGAGCTAGAATGGTTCACCAAGAGCATATTCATTTCAACCAATTAGTTGGGTTCTATGGGCTTGGGGTTGGACATCGACCATGGAGTTTGGATACTCTTCAATTAATAGGGGTTAATTAAATTTAGTTTTTAGTTTAAATGAGTTTAAATTAATGTGAATATTTTGATATTCAAAATATAACAAGAGTTGTGAGCTTGTGTCTAATGAATAGGAAAACCTAATTGGTCACACACGAAAGCCTAAAGGAAGTTCTATTTGTTGAAGAGAGTTTTCTAAGAGTTAGAAAATTTCTAGTGACCTATTTTTGTAGGGAAAATGGTTGGCTAACTTTTTGGTCATTTTGGGTTAATTAATTTAATTGTTAAATTGATCAAAAGAATTTAAGAAGTTACATTAGACCAATTAAATTAAGGACTTAATTTAATTGATACCATATGATAATTAATTAGTCAAGTAACTTAAGGGGTTAACAACTTCTAACTTAAGGAGTTAAGCTAGTTGACTGAAGGAGTTAAGTCAAGACCAATTAATTAAATTAAGGAGTTAATTTAATTAATGTGATGACTTAATTTTGGAGGGAAATTCAAATGAAGGAGTTCTATTGAGGTGTATTTAGAATTTATTTGGATGACATTTTGCGAGATGAAATGAAGACTCCAAATGAAATTCAAATGCAAGTGAAATTCACATTTCACATGCAAGTTGTACTTAGTTGGCACCCAGCCTCATGGGAGATGTGATGCCAAATGGAATACTAACATGCTGGATTATCTTTTTCCCTCCAAAAGAGTGATCCACTCATGTGTTGAAGTTTCGCACATTTGTCTTCACCTTTCCTCCAATTTTTGGCCTTCATCATTTCTTCACCCTTTGGTGATCCAACTGACTAAAGGCTGATTGGAGCTTATCTTGGGTGTGTGGATCGTTTCATTAGAGGCTGAACATTTGGATAGTTTTGCTCTTGGAGATCCATGCAAGGCAGAAACTTTGGAGGCAATTTTTGGTGCACTTGCCGATCTTAGATCTTGCTGAAAATTTTACTGGATGTTCTTGAAGATGTTTGGGAGGAGCTATCCAAATTTCACCCAATTCAGAGGTGTTTTGATAGGGAAAACGTTGCCAATTCTCTGCTACGCTAGGATAAGATAGTTTTGAGGAGTTCAACCTTATCTTCGAAGGCACATGTAGCATTAGGATCCAATTTAAACTTTAAATAAACTAGGCTACATGTACAAACAAGGATCTAAACTTGCTTATGATTCAGATTTGGATGGAGAATTACCTTGATTAGCAAAACTCCAAATGAATGATAAAGAACACTTCTTCAATCTAGAAACTGTCACACAGCGGCATAGCGAATTGGATGCAACTTCTCCAAAAATTTTGAAAAAATTACAGCACCTTCTCAACTCCTTGAAGAAGCTACTGTAAAAAATTCAGCTTAAAAATCCATAGGGAAGTGCTAGAAAAAAATCACCAAGCGGACTGCCCTGACAGTGGATCTTCCTAAAACAAGCAATCCAAATGTCTTGCCTCCAACAATATGATCCACACACCAATGCTAGATCTTAATATCCTTGGTGTTAGTTGGAGAAAACAAAGGAGATTTTCAGAGATAGAGGCTTGGTTTGAGGTAGGAGAAGAAGAGAGGAAGTGGAGCTCCAACACATGAGGCAATACTTATGATTTGGAGGGAAAATGTGAAAGAATCTAATTCTTCACATAGAACTTGAAATTGGACGCCCCCCCTCTCTCTATATCTATATATAGAGTGAGGATGGTGTGATGCCAAGGTGGAATCACACCTTCCTTAAGGGAGACGGTCAACTTGCCTTGCAAAGTTGGCAAGTTGCAATTCAAATGTGAATTTTAATTTTGCTTGCATTTCAATTTCATTTGGAATCTAAATTCAAATTAATTAAAATGCCACACTAAATGAATGTTTCATTTGAATATTGCCTCCAAAATAGATTCATTTCATTAATTAAATTAAACACTTTAATTTAATTGATTAACGTTCGACTTGACTTTTAAGTCAATTAGCTTAACTCTTTAAGCTAACTTGACCAATTGATGGTCATGTTGCACCAAATAATTAACTACTTAATTATTGATCTAATTTAAATCTTTAAATTAGTTGATCAATTTAACAATTAAATTCATCAAGCCAAAAATGACCTCAATTTTGCCAATCCTCAAATCATTCCATAAGGGGCATTTTTCTAACACTTAGAAAAATTCCTCCATCATTTTAGGAAATACAACTGAATTTTGTGTGTGAACCGTTAGGTTCTACTATTCATTGGATATGGGCTTACATTGCTTTGTAACTTTTGAATATCAAATATTCATTTTAATTTAAATTCCTTTAAACTAATCGACTTAATTCTATTAATTGAAGAGTACCCAATCTCCATGGTCGATGTCCAACCTCAAGCCCCAGAGCCTAACTAATTGGCCAAAATGAATGCTTTTGGAGAACTATTCTAGCTCTACACGTACTATGTAAATACAGTCATTTCATCTCCTATCTCCCAAAAGAGGCCTAGGGAAAGATATTTGCCGATTGCCTAATAGCCTCGATGCTATGTTTCTATTCTCAATGTTCATTTTCCCTTATGACCTCATCTTTGAAAAACTCATTTTTAAAATTGTCATACTACCTTGCACAAGGATTTCTTGGAATCAATCATTATAAAATACATAGGAGATTACTCGTCCTTCACAAAGACGAGAAGTTAGATCCTATCTTGGATCTCACAAATCTTCATGTCTAAGTAGCTCATGCCCAATCACCACCCGAATAGCCCGCTAGGTGACCAGGGATAAGTCAAAGCATGAGGATCTAAACACAAGGTTACCATGGATCCTTATATGAAATGACTAATAATATGTACTAGCATAAGTTGGAGAACTTGCCACTACCAACTTGCCACTTTGGCTATCTAGTGGATTCTCCGGGCGGGCCATCAGTGCCTTGTCTCTAACAAGAACCTATTAACATGCATCCATATCTCATATGGGATTACTCATGGAATAGAGCAACATCCAACCCTTGGATTTATGTATCGTTAGTGCGAGTCTATCCGGATCTTAGATGCCCTATCTCATAAGATCCTATGACTTGAAAAATTTTAATATCACGACTGTGTAAGACTTATTCCATGATCACCACATAATGCTCGACCATGTCCCATAGTCTAGTGTGATCTAACGGCTTCAATCAAATACCAGTGAAGTAATAATGAGCATAAGATGAAGATGTCTATATAAAGAATATCATTCAATCAAGATTGTCTTACAAGAAAATAGTTTACAAGGCCAATCTAATTGGCTTGCAGGGCACTATTCCAATAGTCTTTCTTCCTATCTTGGATTTTGAGCAATCAAGGTAATTCTCTACAACCAAATCCATTTTAGAAGCATGATTTTATCCTTGGATTGAGTGTATCCAAGTTTGATTTAGCTATTTTTATTTTATTACTTGAATTTTTGTGCTACATTTGAGTTCAAGTGGTATTGAAGCCTATTTTGTGCTTTAATTTGAATTTTTATTTGATTGATTCATGTGATGAATTGATCTAGATCTCCAAATAGTTAATCCAAGTCATGGTTTGATATGTTTGGTAGATGTTGCTTGTGGCTCCTTTGATGATGAATTGAATTATGCTAATATGTGTTTTAAGAGTTAATTCATATGTTAGCATGTTTTTGATTCATGGATGATTATGTTAAATTTTGATTTAGCATTGGATGATGTTATATGTTGATATAGCATGTTAATTTTGGCCTTAAAGGTTTTTGGTCATCTTTGGATCCAATTGGATCGGAGTTAATTGCATATTTCTAAAAAAATAGTGATTCTTACTTAAACTTGATTTTTGAAGCATGTTTGAGCACTTGAATTTCCATTTTTAAAAGGTGTCTTAGATCTAAAATTTAGTCTATAATGTGTGATTTAATGTTAAAGGAAGTGTCCTTCAATTTTTGGTGCACAAAAGTTCAACCAAAACAAAGGTGCTGCCACACACCCAGGCTGGGGTAGCAGCTCCCAGTTTGGGTGTGGATAAGTTTTGAGTCATCTTTTGTGTTGTTTTAATTACCAAAAATAATCTAAATTATGCTACATAGATGCATAAGTGTTGTGCAAGTTCTCAAAATTATGTTTGATATTTTTTATTGCTTTTAAAATCTTGTTCAAGTTAATCTTCAATTTGGTACAAAAATGAGATGCATAAATGTTATGCTTATTTTTGCTAGCTAATTAATTTTTTATGAGATAACCATTTAATTATGGAATTTAATGTCAATTCTTGATTTATTGTTTATTTAATTTTTGAATGGATGATGAATGAATGGGGATGATCATGAGCCTTTAATATTGAATTTATTTATTTCAAGTTGTTGGAAAGGATTGTATTAAATCGGGGCTTGCATGCCTCTTAATTTCTATCTTGTAAATGTTATAAGGGTAGAATCACTAGAAGTGAGGATTTCTTTTCTCATGTAATTGTTGCAAGGAGACAAGAAGACCATTGGAGGCATGAAGACTTATGAATATATTGGGATACATTTATGTAATAGCTAGATTTAATCAACCCATTTAAAATCAACTAAGTAGTGCACCTATGGCTCTAAGTGCACTCCTTGGTTAAGGCTCATGGTCATCCCATCCTAGGAGCATGCTAGGCATATTTACTTATTTATGCTTTTCATATCCTATTGATGTATGAGATGCATGGTTAGGATATAGAAAGCCTAAATAAGAAGATAAAATTGCTAAGATCTTTGCAAGCAAGAAAATCCCTCCATTTACAAGAGCCTAAGTGCTTTCAAATATTAAGTCAAAATGAATACAAACTAAAAAAAGTTTTAATTAATCCACACATTCTACCAATAGTATGTGGCATGACGACGCTACCACATTTGTGTGATGTCTCCCGAGTCGTGGGTCAAGCTTACGGTGGAAAGCTGTGATCACATACTAAGCATATGGTGCACCTTTAATTTAACACTGTTGGAATAATGCGCAGCAAGCCAATTAGATTGGCATGTAAACTATTTCACTTGTGATACAATCATGATTGAATAATATTATTCTTATATGGTCATCTTCATCTTATGCTCATATTACTTCCCTGGCACATGGTTAAAGCCCTTAGATCACATAAGACTATGGGACTTGGTTAGTTCACTCGATGGTGATCATGGAATAAGTCTAACACAGTCGTGATCTTAAACATCCCAAGTTATAGAATCCTAAGAGATAGGGCATCTAAGATTCAGATAGACTTGCACTAATGATACATAAATCCAAGGGTTGGATGTTGCTATATTCCATGAGCAAACCATATGTGATATGGGTGCATGTTAGTGGGTGCTTGTTAGAGAAGAAGGCACTAGAGACCTGCTCGGAGATCCCACTAGATAGCTATAGTGGAAAGTTGGTAATGGCTAGTTCTCCAGCTTACGCTAGTGCATATAATTAGTCCTTTAACCTGAGGATCCATTGTAACCTTTTATTTAGGTTCTTATGCTTTGACTCCTTCCTGGCCACTTAGCGGGCATTCCAGTGGTGATTGGGCATGAGCTACTTAGACATAGAGGTTTATGAGATCCAAGATGGGATCTGACTCCTCGTCTTTGTGAAGGGGTAGTACATCTCCTATGTGTTCTATGATGATCGATTCTAAGGAGTCCTTAGCCAAGGCAGTGTGATAATTTGGAAAATGAGTTTTCCAAAGATGAGGTCACAAAAGGAATCAAACATTAAGAATAGATGCATAGCATTCAAGCTATTAGGGACTTAACAAATAACTTGTCCTAGGCCTCTTTCATGGAGATAGGAGACGGAAGGACCGTATTTGCATGGTATATTTAAAGCTAGAATGGTTCACCATAAGCATTCATTCGGCCAATTATTGGGCTCCATGGGCTTGAGGTTGGACATCGACCATGGAGATTGGGTACTCTTCAATTAATAGAGATTAATTGATATGAGTTGGTTAGTTTAAAAGGAGTTTTAAACTAGCGTGAATATATGATATTCTAAAGTCACAATTGTTGTGAGCCCATGTCCAATGAGCGGTAAAACTTAATGGGTCACACACAAAAGCCTATTGAAAATCCTAAATATTGAGGAGTAATTTTCTAAGTCTTAGAAAAATTCCAAGAGAACCGAAAATGTGAGGAAGAAATCTTGATGCAATTTTTAGTCATTCAGTTTCATCAATTTAATTGTTAAATTGATCCAATTAAATTAATTGTTAATTTAATTTAGTACCACATGGTTATCAATTGGTCAAGTCAAACTTAAAGAGTTAAGTTTGGTGACTTAAATGTTAAGTCAATATTTAATTTAATTAAATGGAAGAATGAGTTTTGGAAGGAAATTTGAAATTAACCTTGCAAGTTGGCATTCTTAGTTGGCAACCCTCCTTGAGGAAGGTGTGATGCCACCTTGGCATCACTCCATCCTCCCTCTATATCTATATAGAGGGGGGTAGCCAACAAGAAGATCAGCGACACTTTTTGCATCTAATTGTTAGATAAAAAATTCCCTCCGAAAGTGATTCTCTCATGAGTTGAGGTTTCACTCTCTTCTTCCTCCCATTCATTTTCGGCCTTCAACCTAGCTCTCTTCATTATTGATTTTTCCAGCTAAATTGAGAAGGAAAGGATAGTCCAAAGGTGTGTGGACTTTGATATTAGAGGCAAGACATATTACGGATTGCTTGCTTTGGTGATCCTCTGTCACAGCAGAAACTTTGAGGTCTCTGTTCGAGGTCTTTCTGAAGGCTTCTGGTGGTAAATTTTATATCTAGATGCTCCTCTTTGAGTCATATTTCATTTGGTCCAGATTTTATTGAATTTTGAGGTGATTTTCTAGATCAAACATTGATCACGCCTAGCTGCGCCAGTGGCTGTTTCCTCTTGGGAAAGGAATCTCTTCTTCTACCTTTGGTTGGATTTTGCTCAAGAGGTAACAGTATAACCTTAATCCACTATATATGCATTAGATAATTTTAGTGGTGTAATATAAGTTATATTTCAGTTTTTAAATTTTTTAAATTGGATCCTTAGCCTTACACCTCTTTCAAGTGGTATCGGAGCCTAATTTCATGCTATATTTTGGATTCTCTTTTGATTGATTCATGTGATGAATTGATCATGATATGAAAACACTTTATTGATGTCATGGATTGGAGTGTTTGTATGATGTTGTATGTGGCTCCTATGGTAATGAATAGAAATTATGTTAATTTGTGTTTTAATTGTTAAATTCATATGTTAGTATAATTTGATTCATGTTTAGCTAATGTTAAATTTTGATTTAGCATTGGATGATGTTATATGTTGATATAGCATGTTGTATTTGGCCTTAAATTCTTTTGGTCATTTTTGGATCCAATTGTATTGGATATAATTGGAGTTTATTTGAATGCCTTGAAGGTGTTTGAAGAATGGTGATTCTTCCTTAGATTTGATTTTTGAAGCAATTTGAACACTTTAATTTCCAGCTTTTAAAGTGTTTATAGTATGGAAATTTATCATAAAATGTATGAAATTATGTTATGGAAGTGTCCATAAGGTTTGGTAAGGGAAAAAGGCGAAAACGTGATAAAATGGTGGCCTAGGCACCTTGTGGCAGCAGCCCAGCCAGCCCCTGGCTGGGCAGCACAGGTACTGTAGCACTCATGCAGCCTGCCTGGATGGCCTGCCTAGCAGTAGGCCCGCCCAAGGCTTCCATGGCGTGACCGGTTTGCTATTTTATGCATTTTTGCCCTCCACAACTTGATTTTTCCATACACTTTTGATACACAATTGTTGTGTAAGTACTCAAAAGAATGTTGGACATTTTTGCTTGCTTTTAAAGTCAAATTTAAGTTAATCTCCAATTTTTGCAAAAATAGGATGCATAAATGTTATGCTTGTTTTTGCTTGGCCAATTAATTGTTTATATGATAAGTATTTGATTGTTGGAATTGAATGCCAATTCTTAATTTATTTATTATTCATTTAATTGTTCAATGGATGATGAATGAATGGGGATGATCATGAGCCTTTAATATTGATTTTATTTATTTCAAAGTTGTTGAAATGGGTTCTATTAAACTGTGGCTTGCATGTCTCTTAAATTATATCTTGTAAATGTTATGAGAGTAGAATCACTAGGAGTGAGGACTTCTTTCTAATGTAATTATTACAAGGAGTAAAGAAGATCTTTGGAGGCATGTAGACTTATGAGGACCCATGAATGTATGGGATACACTCATGTAATAGTTAAATTTAATCAACCCACTTAAAATCAACTAAGTGATGCACCTGTGCTCTAAGTGCATCACTTGATTAGGCTCTGGTCATCCCACCCTAGGAGCATGCCAGGCGCACTTACTTATTTACGCTTTCTATATCCTATTGATGTATGCGATGCGTGGATTAAGATATAGAAACCTAAATAAGAAGATAAAATTGGTGAGATCTTGGCAAGCAAGTTGAAAATCCCTTCACTTAGAATGTCTAAATGTTTTTCAAATATTATGTCAATATAGATATAAATTAAAAGGAGTTTTAATTAATCCTTGCCTTCGACCAATAGTATATTCCATGTTGATGCTACCGAATTTGTGTGATGGCACTCGATCACAGGGGTCACACTTAGGAGGAAAGCTGTGAGAATATACTTAGCATTCGATGCATCTTTGATTTGAGGCTTCCTACATATTGGCACTCGGTCACGGGGAATGTTGTGGAGCGGCCTTGAATCAAAATTTGATTTGTAAGTTTGACTTAACACTTAGTAATAGAGATGTCGCACGAGTTATGGGTCTACATGAAAAGTGAGACAAAATATATCAAGAGTTGCATGTGATACAATTAGCAAATGTTGCTTATCCTTAGATTGCTTGTGGATGGCATTCGGTCACGGGGGTCCACTTGCAAGTCTTAGGAATCTTTATTCTCACTAGAAAATATGATTTTTTGAATTCTTCTAAGGGGGTGAAGGATTTGATAAAATAGTGGGAGGAAAACATGCTTGAAAGACCATAAACATTTTTTGCAATATCAAAATTCAATCACATGCTTATATTCTCTTTTATCGTTTTTTTGTAGATTTGTGAAATCTTCAAACTCAAAATGGCTAAAAATCCACTCACAACAATTTTGGAAACCAATATACTAACCGTGCCCAATTTCAACGATTGGTTGAGAAACCTCAATATTATTCTTGATTTCAAAAAGGGGACTTATATGCTTGATCATAGTCTGGCGGTTACCCTTACCAATTATGCCACCAATAAGGCACGTGAATTGTTCACGAAGTTTGTGGATGTTGATCTACAAACAATGTCCCTTATGATGGCTTCCATGTCTAAAGAGTTTCAAGAGACTCACAAGCGCATGAGATGTGCACATGATATATATACACATCTACAAGAGTTGTTTGGTGTTCAAACTAGACACAAACATTTTTTTTTGTCTAGGGAGTTCTTTAGAAGTAGAATGATTGAGGGCACTAATGTCTATGAACACGGGCTTAAAATGGTCATTCTCATTGAGAGGTTCAGTCAATTAGGCATTGTCATGGATAATGAGCTCTTTGTGGAATTGATCCTTCAATCATTACCTAACATATTTGAGCAATTTATTATGAACTTCTATATGTTGATGCAAGAAGTAACGATTAATGAATTAGTTAATATGTTGGTAATCGGTGATGAGACTATAAACAAAGACAAGCCTCTTACACTTGTTTCCTCCTCTAAGTTAATGGGCCCTGGGGGTGCTAGAAAGGGAGGTAAAGGGAAGAAAAGTTTTTCCTCCAAAGGAAAACAAACCTTGAAAAGTTCAAGGGGAATTGAGAATAACAAAGAGGCTAAAACCGGAGCTATATGTTTCCATTGTGGCGAAAAGGGCGTTGGAGAATAAATTGCAAAGCTTATCTTGCTACTCTTGAGAAGGGTATGTACTTCATTGAAGTGCAATTGACGACTAGTTCTTCCTCATGGATATTTGATACCGCATCCGGTTCTCACCTTTTTAATTCGTTACAAGGGTTAGAAAAAAGAAAAAGTCTCAATGAATAGGATATGATCCTATGCTTAGGAAATGGACCAAAAGTTGCAGCCATGGTCTAAGGTGTAATCAAGTTAAACTTGGGGAACTCCCAAATTGTATTTGATCTTTGTTATTATGTACCTAATCTTGTTAAAAACATTATTTCAATTCCTAAATTGGATAAAAGAGGATATGATTTTTCAATATCTAAGAAGAAGTTGAAAGCATTAAAGAATAGCTCTTTAATTGCAAAAGGTACATTAAACAATGGATTGTACATATTGGATTCCCAACCTTCATTATGCATATTCAATCAAGTAAAAGAAAATTAGATATCTAAGAAGATGCCGTTTTATGGCACGTAAGGCTTGGCCATATCTCTAAGAATAGGATGAATAAGATAGAAGCTCTCAAAGCACTAAATGTTAGTGGCATTGAGAAACTTCCAACTTGTGAGTCTTGTTTAAAGGGAAAATGAGCAAAGCTCTTTTTGTAGCACAATCGAAGCGAAGCACAAATTCTTTGGACTTGATCCATATGAATGTGTGCGGCCCACTAAGAGTTAGTGCACGATAAGGCTATTCTTACTTCATCACCTTCACCGACGATCACACTCGATTTGGACACGTGTATCTTATGAAGAACAAGTCCGAAACCCTTGAAAAGTTCACAGAATATAGGTGTGAAGTAGATAAGCAAAAGGGACTTAATATTAAAACTCTTCAATCGGATCGAGGAGAAGAATACTTATATACCAAATTCTTGTATTATCTAAAAAAGAATGGGATTCTCTCTCAATGGATTCCACCCGGCATAACCCAACTCAATGGAGTAGCCGAGAGGAGAAACCGTACCTTGTTGGACATGGTGTATTCCATGATGAGCTTCTCTGATGTGCCTATATTCTTTTGAGGATTTGCCTGGCTAACAACGGTGAGGTTACTAAATGTAGCACCCTCAAAGGCCGTGCCAAAAATGCCACATGAGATATCGTATGGCAAAGCACCCTCTTACCAATATCTAAAGGTTTGGGGCTCTCCCGTCTATGTCAATAAGTTAGTGGGAGACAAGTTAGATAGTTGATCCTCCTTGTGCAAGTTTGTGGCATACCCTAGAGAGTCTATGGGTTATTACTTTTATGATCCCTCGAGCAAAAAGTGTTTATCTTGAGGAATGCCACCTTTTTGGAAAAGGAGTTTCTATTAAATAGAAAAGGCATTATTGTTGAACTTGATAAAGTTCAAGATGATCAAATCCCACAAGTGGTGGAAACAACTAGCAAGCTTTGCACACATCCTCTACATAGGTTGGATTGAATCAAGAAGTAACTCGAAAGGTTCAAATTTCTTTATGAGATGGGCCAATCGAATATAGATCCAAAGACCTATGAGGAAGCTATGTTGGACATAGGCTCGGGAGATTGACTTGATGCTATGAGATCCAAAATGGACTCTACGTACTCCAATAAAGTATGGACTTTTGTAGATCCACCGAAGGGAATCGTTCCCATTGGTTGCAAGTGGATCTATAAGTGAAAGCTAGGAGTCAATGGAGAGGTAGTGACCTTTAAGGCATAACTAGTGGCAAAAGGTAATACTCAAAGATCTAGTATTGATTTCAAGGAAACCTTTTCACCAGTTGCAATGCCTAAGTTAATACGGATCCTACTTTCCCTAGCCGCATATTATGACTATGAGATATGGCAAGTGGATGTGAAAATCGCTTTCCTCAATGGCAACATTGAAGAGGAAATTTATATGGAGCAACCACAAGGTTTTACATCCAAAGGGAGTGAGCAGAAGGTTTGCAAACTCCTAAGGTCCATTTATAGACTTAAGCAAACTTCCCGATCTTGAAACATACATTTTGATAGTATAGTCAAATCATTTGGTTTTATCAAAATCGTGAATGAACTATGTGTATACAAGAAGGCAAGTAGAAATTATGTATAGTTTATTGTGCTTTATGTCGATGACATCCTTCTCATTGGGAATGAGGTAGGAATGTTAGAGCAGACTAAAACATGGTTATCTACTCAATTCTCCATAAAAGATTTGGGAAAAGCAACCTACGTATTGGGAATATATATCTATAGAGATAGATCGAAGAGGGTGTTAGGGCTATCCTAATCACAATACATTGACAAAATACTAAAGCGGTTTAGTATGGAAGAATCCAAGAAGGGATTCCTTCCCATGGGACATGGTATTTGTCTATCTAAGTCTGTGACCCCCTAAACTGAGGTAGAAAGACAAAAGATGCCATGGGTACATTATGTGTCCGCTATAAGGAGCATAATGTATGCAGTTCAATTACAATATCAAATGTAGCGCACGCTCTGAGTGTCACAAGCCGCTTTTAGTCCAACCCCGGTGAATATCACTAGATGGCTGTTAAGATAATCCTTAAGTACTTGAGAAAAACTAAAGAGCTATTTTTGTTATACGGCAATATAAAATTGAAATTCAAGGGGTTTTCGAACTCAAGTTTCCAATCCGATGTAGACAACCAAAAATCCACCCCTGGATTCATATTTTATCTTAATGGCGGCGCAGTGAGTTGGAAGAGCTCCAAAAAAGATGCCACGATCGATTTAACCATTGAGGCAAAATATATTGCAGCTTCGGAAGCGGCAAAGGAAAGTGCTTGGATCAAAAACTTTATCTAAGAGTTAAATGTAGTGCCTAGCATGTCTGAGCCTCTGGTTGTCTTTTGTGACAACAACGATATGGTTGCACAAGCTGAAGAGCCAAGATCTCATCAGCGATCCAAGCATATTTTGAGACGACACCATTTGATCCAGAAGATCATAGGTAGAGGCAACATTCAAGTGGAAAGAGTTTCCTTGGAAGAGAATATAACAAATCCACTGACTAAACCCCAATCGCAAAAGGTCTTTGAGGGACATCTTATAAAGATGGGTCTTAAGACTGTAGGACTTTGGCTTTAGGGAAAGTGGGAGATTGTTGGAGTAGTGCCCAGCAAGCTAATAGATTGGCATGTAAACTATTTCACTTGTGATACAATCTTGATTGAATGATATTATTCTTACATGGCTATCTTCATCTTATGCTCTTATTACTTTACTGGCATATGGTTGAAGCCCTTAGATCACATAAGACTACGGGACTTGGTCAGTTCACTCGGTGGTGATCATGAAATAAGTCTTACGCAATGTGATCTTAAACATCCCGAGTCATAGGATCTTAAGAGATGGGGGCATCAAAGATTCAGATAGACTTGCACTAGTGTTGTATAAATCCAAGGGTTGGATGTTGCTCCGTTCCATGAGCAAACCATATGTGATATAAGTGTGTGTTAGTAGGTACTTATTAGAAAAGAAGGCATTGGAGACCCACTCGGAGATCCCACTAGATAGCCGTAGTAGCAAGTCGGTAGTATCTAGTTCAACATCTTACACTAGTGCATATAATTAGTCCTTTGACCTGAGGATCTATTGTAATCTTATGTTTAGGTCCCCATGCTTTTACTTCTCCCTGGCCACTTAGCGGGCATTCCAGTGGTGGTTGGGCATGAGCTACTTAGATATAGAGGTTTATGAGATCCAACATGGGATCTGACTCCTCATCTTTGTGAAGGGTGAGTACATCTCCTATGTGTTTTATGATAATTGATTCCAATGAGTCCTTGGCCAAGGCAGTGTGACAATTTGGAAAATGAGTTTTCCAAAGATGAGGTCACAAAAGGAATCAAACATTAAGAATAGATGCATAGCATTGTGGCCATTAGGGAGCTGATAAATATCTTGCCCTAGGCCTCTTTCATAGAGATAGGAGATGGAAGTACCGTATTTGCATGGTACGCGTAAAGCTAGAATGGATCACCATAAGCATTCATTCGGCCAATTGTTGGGCTCCATGGGGGGCTTGAGGTTGGACATCGATCATGGAGGTTGGATACTTTTCAATTAATTGAGATTAATTGATATTATTCGGTTAGCTTAAAAGGAGTTTTAAATTAATGTGAATATATGATATTATAAAGTCACAACTATTGTGAGCCCATGTATAATGAGCGAAAAAACCTAATAGGTCACACATAAAAGCCTATTGGAAATCTTGAATAAAGAGGAGGAATTTTCTAAATGTTAGAAAAATTCCAAGAGGACTGAAAATGTGAGGAAGAAATCTTGATGCAATTTTTAGTCATTCGGTTTCATCAATTTAATTGTTAAATTGATCCAATTAAATTAACTTTTAATTTAATTTGGCACCACATGATTATCAATTGGTCAAGTCAAACTTATGGTGACTTAAATGTTAAGTCAACATTTAATTAAATTAAAGTGTTTAATTTAATTAAATGGAAAAATGAGTTTTGGAGGGAAATTTAAAATTAAGCTTGCAAGTTAGCATGTTTAGTTGGAAACCCCCCTTGAGGAAGTTGTGATGCCACCTTGGCATCACACCATCCTCCCTCTATATATAGATATAGCTAGGGCAGCTAACAAGAAGAATCAGTCACACTTTTTGCATCTAATTGTTAGATCAAAAATTCCCTCCAAAAGTGATTCTCTCATGAGTTGAGGTTTCACTCTCTTCTTCCTCCCCTCCATTTTCGGCCTTCAACCTAGCTCTCTTCCTTCTTGATTTTTCAACTAAATTGAGAAGAAAAGGATAATCCAAAGGTGTGTGGACTTTGACTTTAGAGGCAAGACGTATTACGGATTGCTTGCTTTGCTGATCCTCTGTTCTAGAAGAAACTTCAAGGTCTCTGTTTGAGGTCTCTCTGAAGGATTCTGGTGATGAATTTTATATCTGGACACTGCTCTTTGAGTCAGCTTTCATTTGGTCCATATTTGGTTGAATTCTGAGGTGATTTTCTAGATCAAACATTGATCACACCTAGCCGCACCAGTAGCAGTTTGCTCTCGGGAAATGAAGCTCTTCTTCTACCTTTGGTTGGATTTTGCTCAAGAGGAAACAATCTAACCTTAATCCACTATATATGCATGATTTAGATCCTTGTGGTGGTGTAAGATATGTTTGGTTTCAGTTTTTAAATGTTTTAAATTGAATCCTTAGCCTTACACCTCTTTTAGACACTTCCCATGCATTGTCTCACGAGTCATGGAATGACATGGTGTGGTTTCAAATTAAAGCTTGATTGCTAGGTCCGACTTAATACCTAGTAGTGTAGATGTCCCATGAGTTGTGGGTCTACATGAAAAGTGAGGTAAAATATATCAAGGGTTGCATAGAGGCGATTAGCAAAAGTTGTTTACCTTAGGATTGTTTGTGCTTGTCTCACGAGTCGTGGGTCCACTACAAGTCCTTATGGATCTTGATTCTCACTAGAAAATGAGATTTCCCGAATTCTTCAAAAGGGTGAGGAATTTGATAAAATAGTGGGAGAAAAACATGCTTGAAAATCTATGAACATGTTTACAATATCAATATTCAATCACATGCTTATACTCTCTTTATCACCTTCGTATATTTTTGAAATCTCAAATCAAATAGCTAAGAATCCACTCAAAGCTATTTTGGAAACCAATAAACTTACTGGGCCTAACTTGTACAATTGACTTAGAAACCTTAAGATTATTCTAGATTCCGAAAGAAGGACTTATGTGCTTACTCAAAGTTCATCGGACACCATTGCCGATTATGTCACCGATGGGGCACGTGAAGTGTTCACAAAGTTTATGAATGATTATCTACAATCAAGATGCCTCATGATGGCTTCTATGTCTAATGAGCTCCAAAAGTCTCACGAGCACATGAAAGCTACTCACGAGATCTATTTGCACCTACAAGAGTTGTACGGCGTGCAAACTAGACATAAAAGATTTTCATTGTCTAAAGAGCTCTTTAGGACTAGAATGATGAATGAGGGCTCAAGTTTCTATGACCATGGCCTAAAGATGATCGATCTCATTGAGAAACTTGGTCAATTGGACGTTGTCATGGATAATGAGCTCTATTTGGATTTTATCCTTCAATCATTACTTAGCTCCCTTGACCAATTCATTATGTACTTCAACATGACGAAGCAAGAACTAATGATTAATGAGTTGGTTAATATATTGGTGACCGTTGAGGTGACAATGAAGAAAGACATGCCTCTTATGCTTGCTTCCTCTTCCAAGTCTAAAGGCCCTAGGGGTGCTAAGAACGGAGGTAAAAGGAAAAAGAGTTCTACCTTTAAGGGAAAGCAACCTTTGAAAAGTTCTAGGGGAGTCAAGATAAAGAAAGAAGCCAAAGTCGATGCTACTTGTTTCTATTGTGGCGAGAAAGGCCACTGGAAAAGAAATTGCAAGGAGTACTTTGGCACCCTTGGCAAGGGTATGTAATTTATTGAAGTGCACTTAATGACAAATTCTTCCTCATGAGTATTTGATACTGCATGTGGTTCTCACCTTTGTAATTCGCTATAGGGGATGAAAGCAATGATGAGGCTAAGATCCTCCGCTTAGGCAATGAAGCAAAAGTTGCGGCCGTAGTCGAAGGCATCATCAAGTTAGACTTGGGGAACTCCTACATTGTACATGATCTTTGCTTTTATGTACACAATCTTGTTAAAAACATTATTTCTATTCTAGTATTAGATAATGAAGAAAATGATTTTTCTCTGTCTAATGGGAAGTTGAAAGCATTAATGAATGGTTCTTTAATTGCACAAGGTACATTAAACAATGGACTGTACATTTGGATTCTCAACCATCATTATTGCATATTCAACAAAGTAAAAGAAAGCTAGATAACTAAGAAGATGCCATCTTGTCACATGCAAGACTTGGACATATTTCCAAAAATAGGATGAACAAGATAGAAGCTCTCAAAGCACTAAATGTTCATGGCATTAAGGAACTTCCTACTTGTGAGTCTTGTTTAAAGGGAATAATGACCAAAGCTCCTTTTGTATGACAAACGGAGCGAACCACAAGTCCTTTAGATTTGATCCATATGGATGTTTGTGGACTACTAAGAGTTAGGGCGAGAGGAGGCTATTCCTACTTTATCACCTTCACCGATGATCATACTCATTTCGGACATGTGTATCTTATGAAATATAAGTGTGAAGCCTTTGAAAAGTTCCAAGAGTATAGGAATGAAGTAGAAAAGCAAAAGGGACTGATTATTAAAGCTCTTTGATCGGATCGAGGAGAAAAATACTTAAGTACCGAATTCTTGGATTATCTAAAGGAGAACGGGATTCTCTTTCAATGGACTTCATCCGGCACACCCCAATAGAATGGAGTAGCCGAGAGGAGAAACTGTACCTTGTTGGACATGGTACGTTACATGATGAGCTTTTTGGATATGCCTATATCCTTTTGGGGATACACCTTATAAACGGAGACAAGGTTACTAAATATAGTACCCTCAGCGTTGGTGCCAAAAACACCGCATGAGATGTGGTATGAAAAAGCACCTTCTTACTCTTTTCTAAAAGTTTCAAGGTCTCCTGCTTACGTCAAGCGGCTAGTAGAAGACAAGTTGGATAGAAGATATGATCTCTCAGAACAAAAGGTGTTTGTTTCAAGGAACGCCACCTTTTTTAGAAAAGGAATTTCTATCAGATAGAAATGGCGTTATTGTTTTGCTTGATAAAGTTTAAGATGATCATCAAATCCCACAAGTAGTAGATAAAAGTGCTATGGCCGAGATAAGCCAAACAAATTCAAAATTAAATAGAAAATCTCGATCCAAAGCAACATCCCCAGGCATATATCATACAACATAAATGGATTAATTAGATGATACCAACCTGAATCGCTCAAAATCCAAGGAGATGATGGATGATTCTTCCTATCACAGATTTCCGGCAGTTTCTGGCACAGCGAAGAAAAAGGAGAATATCTTCCAATTCCGACCTCCAAATGAAATGAAAAAAAATTCTCCAGAAATATAACTCGAATGCCGATCTTCTGTGAAAAATTTGGCTCAAATATCCATCGGATCTCTCAAGGAGAAAATCGTGAAGTGGACTGTTCTGCAGAAATTGAGTGGCCTCACTTGTGGTCACCTCCAATGCAAGTCCACACACCTTAAAGCAATCCTAGAACGTCCAGATCTTTAGCTGGAGCAGATCTGGAGTTGTTTGGTGAAGAAGGAGGTTTTTTTTTTTTTTTTTAGTGAGAGAGAAAATGGATGGAAGTTAGATCTCCACTAACTTTTGATAGAATTTTGGAGGAAGAATTTAGCTTGCAAAATTCAGAATTTTGGCTAATGAATCTGGACTGATTTTCGGCCATTCCACCTCCCCTTGTATAGAGGTGTGAGAGGTGTGATGCCACCTTGGCATCACACCTCCCATGCTAAGGGGGGGACCGAAAATTCCAAGGGCATAATTGTAAGTTAGTAATTCCACTATCATGTGGTCTTGCCAACTTGCTTAATTGGAATCCAATTCCAATTAATTCAAATCATATTTAAATTCTTCCCTCCAATAATATATTCTCCTATTAATTAAATTAATTCAACTTGATTTAACAATTAAATCAAGCAAACTTAACTCTTTAAGTTTTCTTTAGTTAACCTAACTCTTTAAGTCAACTTCAATTATTCAACTATCAATGTGGCTCAAATAATCAACTCCTTAATTATTTGCCTAATTTAACTCCTTAAATTAGTTGATCAATTTAACACTTAAATCAATCAAACCATAATTGATCTTGAAATCTCTCTCTCAAAATCGGTCCCTTGAGAGGGACGTATTTTCTAACACTTAGAAATTCTTCTTTCACCACTTAGAAAAGTTCAAGGCTTTTGTGTGTGACCCATTGGGTTCAACCATTCATCAGACATAGGCTCACAACTCCTTGTGACTTTTGAATATCAAATATTCATTCTAGTTTAAAACTCTTTTTAAACTAGTTGACTCGATTCAATCGATCTCTATCAATTGAAGAGTACCTAATCTCCATGGTCGATGTCCAACCTCAAGCCCATGGAGCCCAACTAATTGGTCGAAATGAATGTCTCTGTATGAACCTTTTAAAGCTCTACGCGTTCCCTGCAAATACGGTCCTTCCGTCTCCTATCTCCATGAAAGAGGCCTAGGGCAAGATATTTGTCAGCTCCCTAATAGCCTCGATTCTATGCTTCTATTCTAAATGTTCAATTCCGATGTATGACCTTATATTTTGGAAAACTCTTTTCCCAAACTGTCATACCACCTTGCGCAAGGATTTCTGGAATACGATCATTATAGAATGCATAGGAGATGTACTCGCCATTTACAAAAGCGAGGAGTCGGATTCCATCTTGGATCTCATAAACCTCCATGCCAAGTAGCTCATACCCAATCATACCCCAAACGGCCCGCTGGGTGACCAGGGATAAGTCAAAGCATGAGGACCGGACACAAGGTTACAATGGATCCTCAGGTCAAAGGACTAGTTTATTTGCACTAGCGTAAGCAGGAGAGCTTGCCACTACCGACTTGCCACTACGGCTACCTAGTGGAGTCTCTGGTGGGTCTTCAGTGCCTTGTTCTCTAACAAGCACCCACTAACATGCACCCGTATGATATACAATTGCTCATGGAATGGAGCAATATCCAACTCTTTGGATTTATGCATCGTTAGTGCAAGTCTGTCCGGATCTTAGATGTCCCATCTCGTAAGATCCTATGACTTGGAATATTTAAGATCACGATCATGTAAGATTTATTACATGATCACCACCCAGTGAACTGACCAAGTCCCGTAGTCATGTGTGATCTAAGGACTTCATCCAAATGCCAGTGAAGTAATATAATGCATAAGATGAATATGGCCATATGTAAGATATCATTCAATCAAGATTGTCTGTTTAGAAAATAGTTTTACAAAGCCAAAATCATTGGCTTGCCGAGCACTATTTCTAACAATCTCCCACTTGCCCTAAAGCCAATGCTCTACAGTCTTAAGACCCATCTTCTCAAGATGTCCTTCAAAGACCTTTTGTCTTAAGGGCTTAGTTAGTGGATCTGCTATATTTTCTTCCGAGGCAACTCTCTCCACTCGGATGTCGCCTCTCTCAATGATCTCTCTGATCAAATGATATCGCCTCAAAATGTGCTTGGATCGTTGATGAGATCTGGGCTCCTTAGCTTGTGCTACCGCCCCGGTGTTGTCACAGAAGACAACAACTGGCTCAGCTATGCTAGGCACTACATTCAACTCTTGAATGAAGTTTTTCATCCAAACACCTTCCTTTGTGGCTTCAGAAGCCGCAATATATTCTACCTTTGTGGTTAAGTCGGCCGTAGTGTCTTGTTTGGAACTTTTCCAACTCACGGCGCCGCCATTGAGGCAAAATATAAATCCAGAAGTGGATTTGAGGTCATCTAAATCGGATTGGAAACTTGAATCCAAAAAGCCTTCTAGTTTCAATTCTCCATTACCATATACTAAGAACAGATCCTTAGTTCTTCTCAAGTACTTAAAGATTGTCTTTACGACCATGCAGTGACTTTCACCAGGATTGGATTGGAACCTACTCGTAACACTTAGCGAGTATGCCACATCCGGTCTTGTACATTGAACAACATACATTATGCTCCCTATGGCAGAGTCATAGGGTATTTGGGACATCTTTCGTTTCTCTTGCTCAGTCTTAGGGGCCATAGACTTCGAGAGACGAATGCCATGTCCCATAGGAAGAAATCCTTTCTAGGATTCCTCCATACTAAACCTTTTTAGTATTTTATCAATGTACATGGTTTGGGATAGCCCCAACATCCTCTTCGATCTATCTCTATAGATACATATTCCTAATACATAAGATGCCTCTCCCAAATCCTTCATGGAGAATTGTGTAGATAACCATGCTTTAGTACACTCTAACATTCCAACTTCATTCCCAATGAGAAAGATGTCATCGACATAAAGCACAATAAACTGTACAGAACTCCCACTGGCCTTTTGATACACACAGGGTTCATATACGTTCTTGACAAAGCCAAACGATTTGACTGTCTTATCAAAATGTATATTCCAACTTCGAGACGCTTGTTTAAGTCCATAAATGGACATTTGGAGTTTGCAAACCATTTGCTCGCTCCCTTTGGGTGTGAAACCTTGTGGTTGCTCCATGTATATTTCCTCTTCAATGTTTCCATTGAGAAAGGCGGTTTTCACATCCATTTGTCATATCTCATAGTCATAATATGCAGCTATGGCAAGTAGGATCCGAATGGACTTAGGCATTGCGACTGGTGAAAAGGTTTCCTCTAAATCAACACCGGGTCTTTGAGTATAACCTTTAGCCACTAGTCGCGCCTTAAAAGTTGCCGCTTCTCCATCTACTCCAAGCTTTCGCTTATAGATCCACTTGCAACCTACGAGAACTATTCCCTTCAGTGGATCCACCAAAGTCCATACTTTGTTTGAGTACATGGAGTCCATTTCAGATCTCATGGCTTCTTGCCAGCGTCTTGAGTCTATGTCCAACATAGCTTCCTCATATGTCTTCGGATCACTATCCGACTGACCCGTCTCATGAAGAGATCCGAACCTTTCGGGTTGCTTCTTGACGCGGTCAGACCTTCTTAGAGGATGTGTATCGGGCTTTTGTGATTCAATTATTTCCACCGCCTGTGGGATTTGTTGATCGTTTTGAACTTCATCAAGTTCAACAACAACGCCATTTCTATCTAATAGAAATTCCTTTTCCAAAAAGGCGGCGTTCCTCGAGACAAACACCTTTTGTTCCAAGGGATCATAAAAATAATAACCCATAGACTCTCTTGGGTATCCCACAAACTTGCACAAGATGGATCTACTATCCAACTTATCTCCCACTGTCCGTCTTACGTAGGCAGGAGATCCCCAAATCTTCAAATATTGATAGGAGGGTGCTTTGCCATGCCATATCTCATATGGTATCTTTGGCACCGACTTTGAAGGTACTATATTTAGTAACTTCGCTGCCGTAGTCAAGGCATATCCCCAAAAGGATATCGGTACATCGGAGAAGCTTATCATGGAACGCACCATGTCCAACAGTGTGCGGTTTCTCCTCTTGGCTACTCCATTGAGCTGGGGTGTGCAGGGGCGAGTCTATTGTGAGAGAATCCCATTCTCCTTTAGATAATCCAAGAATTCGGTGCTCAATTATTCTCCTCCTCGATCCGATCGAAGAGTTTTAATACTTAGCCCTAGTTGCTTTTCTACTTCACTTCTATATTCTTTGAACTTTTCAAAGGCTTCGGATTTGTTCTTTATAAGATACAAGTGTCCGAAACGACTGTGATCGTCGGTAAAGGTGATGAAGTAGGAATAGCCACCTCTCCCACTAACTCTTAGTGGTCCACAAACATCTGTGTGGATCAAATCCAAAAGATTTGTGGAGCGCTCCGATTGTCCTATAAAAGGAGCTTTGGTCATTTTTCCTTTTAAACAGGACTCACAAATTGGAAGTTCTTCAATGCCACTAACATTTAGTGTTTCGAGAGCCTCTAACTTGTTCATCCTATTTTTGGATATATGGCCAAGTCTTGCATGCCATAGCATGGAATCGTCTTGGATATCTTGCTTCCTTTTATTTGATTGAATGTGCATTAGTGAAGTTTGGGAATTAAGTATGTACAATCCATTAGACAATGTACCTTTAGCAACTAAAGAACCATTCTTTGATGCCAATAGATTCCCATTCGATATTGAAAAACCATATCCTTCATTATCTAGAACGGGAATAGAAATAATATTTTTGACAAGATTGGGTACATAGTAAACTGGATCAAGTACAATGCTTTTATTCCCTAAATCTAGCTTGATTATTCCTTGGAATGTGGCAGCAACAGTTGCTCCATTTCCCAGGCGGAGGATCATATCCCCTTTACATAGACTCCTTCTTCTTTCCATCCCCTGCAACGAATTATAGAGGTGAGAACCGCATGTGGTATCGAATACCCATGTGAAAGAATTTGTCGTTAAATGCACTTCAATGAAAAACATACCCTTCGTAAGAGTAGCAAGGTAAGCTTTACAATTTCTTCTCCAATGACCCTTTTCACCACAATGGAAACAGTTTGTATCTACTTTAGCCTTTTTCTTGTCTCTTGGAAGTTTGGCCCGGTTAGCTTATTGGTTTCCAAAATAGTTGAGAGTGGGTTCTTAGCCATTTTGATTTTGAAGATTTCGCAAATCTACAAAGAGGCGAAAAAAAAAGAATAAGCATGCGATTGATTTGATATTGAAAACATGTTTATGGTCTTTCAAGCATGTTTTTCTCCCACTATTTTATCAAATCCTTTACCCCCAAAAAGAATTCGGAAAATCATATTTCCTAGTGAGAATCAAGATCCCGAGGACTTGTAAGTGGACCCACGACTCGTGAGACATCCATAAACAATTGAAGGGTAAACAACATTTGCTAATTGCATCTTATGCAATTCTTGATATATTTTGCCTCACTTTTCATGTAGACCTACGAGTCGTGCGATATCTACATTACTAAGTGTTAAGTCAAACCTACCAATCATGCTTCGGTTTGAGACGGGCCACACATCATCCCACGACTCGTGTGCCAATGCGTGGGCGTTCCCCAACCAAAGTGCATCTTATGCTAAGTATGTGGACACAGCTTTTCTACCATAAGTGTGACCCACGACTCGTGAGACATCACACAAATGATGCTAGCATCATCATGCCACATACTATTGGTAGAAGGCTTGGATTAATTAAAAATCCTTTTAATATGAAATCTATTTTGACTTAATATTTGAAAAATACTTAGACTTTCTAAGTGGAGGATTTTTTTGCTTGCAAAGATCTCATCATTATTTTATCTTCTTATTTAAGTTCTTTATATCCTAGTCTTACAACGCATACAAAATAGGATATGGAAAGCATAAATAAGTAAATTCGCCTAGCATACATCTAGGGTGGGATGACCATGAGCCTTAACCAAGTGATGCACTTAGAGCTATAGGTGCATCATTTAGTTGATTTTAAGTGGGTTGATTAAATCTAGCTATTACATGATAGTATCCCATACATTTATGGGCCTTCATAAGGTCTTCATGCCTCCTTGTAACTATTACATGAGTAGGAAATCCTCACTCCTAAAGATTCTACTCTCATAACTTTTACAAGATGAATCAAGAGGCATGCAAGCCTCAATTTAATACAACCAACTTTTCAACAACTTGAAAATAAATAAAATCATATTAAAGGCTCATGATCATCCCCATTCATTCATCATCCATTCAACAATTAAATGAACAATAAATAAACAAGAATTAACAATTAATTCTACAAATTAAATGCTCATCATATAAACAAGAAATTGTTCATGCATAACAATTATGCAACTATCTTGGAGATCAACTTTAACCAATTTTAAGGAGCACTCAAAAATGTCAAACATAATTTTGAGACCTTGCACAACACTTGTGCATGTGTTGTGTGCAATGTAAAACAATTAGGAGCATAAAAGGATGGACGTGGGGGCTCAAAAATCGCCCCCCAAACCAAGTACTGCTGCTGCTGGACACGGCCAGGCGCTGCCGGGCAGCGTGTGCGCACACTGGCTAGGCACGCCCTGCAGCGTTCAGCCGCTGCTGCCACTCGGTTTTGGGGGGGCAATTCAAGCCCCATTCCTTCAACTTTCATGCACCTATCTTTCTACCATGTGTGACCAACACATTGATACACATTTCTGCCCAAATTTCAGGTTCGAAACAGTTTCAAAAGCTGAAAATTAAAGTGCACAAACTTGCTCCAAAAAAAAAGTCAAGGTGAGAATCATATTCTTCAAACAATCTCCAAATAAACTCCAATCCAATTGGATCCAAAAATGACCAGAACACTTTCAGCCATTCAGCAACATGCTATGTCAACATATAACATCAATTAATGTCAAATCAAAATTCAACACTAACTTCTATGAATTAATACATGCTAACTATACGAATTAAAAATTAAATCACATAATAACATGCTTTCAATTCATCAAACACATAATCCATATGCATCTCCAATCCAAATTGTTAGAAATAGTGCCCGGCAAGCTAATGATTTTGGCTTTGTAAAACTATTTTCTAAAGAGACAATCTTGATTGAATGATATCTTACATATGGCCACATTTATCTTATGCATTATATTACTTCACTGGCATTTGGATGAAGTCCTTATATCACACATGACTACGGGACTTGGTCAGTTCACTCGGTGGTGATCATGGAATAAGTCTTACACGATCGTGATCTTAAATATTCCAAGTCATAAGATCTTATGAGACAGGACATCTAAGATCCAAACAGACTTGTACTAACGATGCATAAATCCAAAGAGTTGGATATTGCTCCATTGCATGAGCAACTGTATATGATACGGGTGCATGTTAGTGGGTGCTTGTTAGAGAATAAGGCACTGAAGACCCACTGGAGACTCCACTAGGTAGCCGTAGTGGCAAGTCGGTAGTGGCAAGCTCTCCTGCTTAAGCTAGTGCATATAAATTAGTCCTTTGACCTGATGATCCATTATAACCTTATGTCCAGTCCTCATGCTTTGACTTATCCCTGGTCACCCAGCGGGCCGTTCGGGGTATGATTGGCTATGAGCTACTTGGCAAGGAGGTTTATGAGATCTAAGATGGAATCCGACTCTTCGTTTTTGTGAAGGGCGAGTACATCTCATATACATTCTATAATGATCATATTCCAGAAATCCTTGCGCAAGGTGGTATGACAGTTTGGGAAAAGAGTTTTCCAAAAGATAAGGTCATACATCAGAATTGAACATTTAGAATAGAAGCATAGAATCGAGGCTATTAGGGAGCCGACAAATATCTTGCCCTAGGCCTCTTTCATGGAGATGGGAGACGGAAAGACCGTATTTGCATGGAACACGTAGAGCTTTAAAAGGTTCATACAGAGACATTCATTTCGACCAATTAGTTGGGCTCCATGGGCTTGAGGTTGGACATTGACCATGGAGATTAGGTACTCTTCAATTGATAGAGATCGATTGAATCGAGTCGACTAGTTTAAAAGGAGTTTTAAACTAGAATGAATATTTGATATTCAAAAGTCATAAGGAGTTGTGAGCCTATGTCCGATGAATGGTTGAACCCAATGGGTCACACACAAAAGCCTTAAACTTTTCTAAGTGGTGAAAGAAGAATTTCTAAATGTTAGAAAATACGTCCCTCTTAAGGGACCGATTTTGAGAGAGAGATTTCAAGATCAATTATGGCTTGATTGATTTAAGTGTTAAATTGATCAACTAATTTAAGGAGTTAAATTAGGCAAAATAATTAAGGAGTTGATTATTTGAGCCACATTGATAGTTGAATAATTGAAGTTGACTTAAAGAGTTAAGTTAACTAAAGAAAACTTAAAGAGTTAAGTTTGTTTGATTTAATTGTTAAATCAAGTTGAATTAATTAAATTAATTGGATTAATTTAATTAATAGGAGAATATATTTTTGGAGGGAAGAATTCAAATATGATTTGAATTAATTGGAATTGGATTCCAATTAAGCAAGTTGGCAAGACCACATGATAGTGGAATTACCAACTTACAATTATGCCCTTGGAATTTTTGGTCCCCCCCTTAGCATGGGAGGTGGATGCCAGGGGAGGTGGAGTGGCCGAAAATCAGTCCAAATTCATTAGCCAAAATTCTGAATTTTGCAAGCTAAATTCTTCCTCCAAAATTCTCTCAAAAGTTAGTAGAGATCTAACTTCCATCCATTCTCTCTCTCACTCAAAAAAAAAAAAAAAAAAAACCTCCTTCTTCACCAAACAACTCTAGATCTGTTCCAGCTAAAGATCTGGACATTCTAGGATTGCTTTAAGGTGTGTGGACTTGCATTGGAGGTGACCACAAGTGAGGCCACTCAATTTCTGCAGAACAGTCCACTTCACGATTTTCTCCTGGAGAGATCCGATGGAGATTTGAGCCAATTTTTTCACAGAAGATCGGAATTCGAGTTAGATTTCTGGAGAATTTTTCGTCATTTCTATTGGAGGTCGGAATTGGAAGATATTCTCCTTTTTCTCCGCTGTGCCAGAAACTGCCGGAAATCTCTGATAGGAAGAATCATCCATCATCTCCTTGGATTTTGAGCGATTCAGGTTGGTATCCTCTGATTAATCCATTTATGTTGTATGATATATGCCTGGGGATGTTGCTTTGGATCGAGATTTACTATTTAATTTTGAATTTGTTTGGCTTATCTCGGCCATTGCACTTTCAGTAGAAACAAGTGAAGATCAAGAGCCTTACACACAACCTCTGAGAAGGTCGGAACAAATCAAGAAGAAACCTAAAAGGCTCAGATTCCTTCATGAGATGGGCCAATCAGATAGTGATCTAAAAACCTATGTGAAAGAAGGTGTAAGCCAATGATCCAATTGATAGCACTTAAAAACTGAAATCTAACTTGATTTACACCTCCACAAGGATCTAACTCATGCTGTTAAACTGGATTAGGTTCAGAAAATTACCTCAAAAGCAAATTCCAACCAAAATGAAGAAGACAAGCTAGATCTCTCCAACACAGTTTCCTCCTGATGCAGCAGAGTGTGAGCAACCTTTGCCCAACCAAATCACCTCTGAATTGAGTGAAACTTGAACCAAAACAACACCAACGCGTTGCTGTATATCCAAAAAACATTTCAACTCAAAAAACTTTTGGCAAGACCTCTAATGGATGCTCCAAAGTTACTACCTAAACAGAGGATCTCCAAAAGCTTAGTGCCTGTTTTTCTAAGTTTTGGGAAAAAAATTTCCAACCCCCCACAAAATTCCAAATTGGTGGCATATTCTCCAATCTTTCTCTCAAAACACTACAATTTTTTACCCAAAAAATCGCTCACAATTTACCAAAAAAAAACCTACAAAACATACCTACCCCTTTATTTCTCACTTCATCTTTCACATCACTCATTCATTTATCACTCTCTTATTTCACTCATACATATATATTTACAAATATAAAAATATTAAAATTTTATTGCTTAAAAATTTCTAAAACTTATGTTTACAAAATTAATTAAAATAATCGTCGAGAAAATTAATTAAATTTAATAAATAATTTATTTACTAAATAATATATTAAATAATTAAATTACTTATTAATTAAATAATGTATTAGTTATATTTCATATTTAATGTATTAATTAAATATTATATTTATTCATTTAATAAATAATTTAAAATATTTTAATTTGATATAATAAATAAATTAATCTTCTTCAGAAAAGTAATCTTCATTAGATATTGATATTCACATTTATCTAAAATTATTATAAAAAAATAATTATAGTGTTATATTTATTTAATAATCTGTTAAGTTTAATAAATTAATATTAATACAATTAAAATAATTATCAAGAAAATTAATTAAAATTAAGTAAAAATATTTTTGATTGTTACTAAGTAATTTATTTATTAAATAATAAATTAATTAAATAATGAGTTAAAGTAAATAAATAACTTATTAAAGGAATTAAATTAATTTATTTAATTATTTAAATAACTTATTATGTATATATTAATTGTGTTTCATACTTCATCTATAATTAAATATTATGCCTATTTGTTTAATAAATAATTTAAGATGATTTAGTTTCATATAATATAAAATTATTTATTTTTTTAATTTGATGAATCATTATTAAGTTTTATATATATTTTATTTTATTTAAATAAATGACTAAGTTTTATTTATACATAAACTGTAAATAATAAATAGTTAAATAATTATATTTTAAGAATAAACAATAATTAGTTTATAATTAATATAAAATAATTAATTTTTTTTATATAAGTTGATATCAACGATTATGATATAATTATGATATCAGCTGATTTTTTTATAATTAAGATATAATTATAAATTCATAAATAATTAATATTTTTTAATAAATTCATAAAAATATAAATTTTAAAGTAAAGCATCAATTGAATTAATTACACATCATTTTATTACAATAATATATCAATTATTACATATAAATACACATCATCCAACTATAAATATACATACATATTAATACATTACGTAAAAAAATCACTTTCACCCTACAAACCCAACAAAAAGTAACTGATTTAACATCGACAATAAAGTTTGTCTCCCTCCAGAAACATAATGAAACAAACAATTCATTTTCAAATCATTTTCTATATTTCCCTAAAACAAAAAGAAACGCTTGACACATTCTTTAGATTTTCACCCAAAAATTCATTCCCCCAAATTTTTTTCTAGAAAATGGCCAAAACACAAGAGAACAGGCCCTTAGCAATCCAAATGTATTGTCTCTAATGATAAGATCCACACACCAATAGACAATCCAATTTCTACTAGAGCATCTAGAAGATCAAAGAAGAAATGAGGATGATGAAGGCCAAAAATCAAGAGAGGGTGATCTGAAGAAAATTGTGAAGCCTCAACACATGAGAGAATCACAAAAATTGGAGGAAAAATGAGGAATCTAACAATTAGATCTAAATGTTTGTTTTTCATGTGTGTTGGCCGCCCCTATCTATATCTATATATAGAGGGAGGATGTTGTGATGCAAAGGATGAAGTCACATGTAGCCATAGGATTAATAATCAAAACATTAAAAAATGAAATTTAACTAGGCTACACATGATAAAAATGATCTAAACATGCCATTGATTCAGATTTAGATGGAGAATTGCCTTGTTTTGCTCAAAAACCAAGGAAGCAAGAAGAAAGTCTTTGATTCTCAAAAACTGTCTTCCAGCGGTGGAACAGAGTAGCGACCAGATTTCCCCAACCAAATGAATTTTTTTTGAGCTGAAAATTTTACAGGAACTCCAAAACACCTTGATGGATATACTGTACAAAAATCAGCTCAATCAGAATTCGAAAAGTCCACACAGAACTACCTCCAAGTTGCTGCCAGAAACTGGATCTCCAAAGACGAGCAATCCAATCGTCTTGCCTCTAACATGAAGATCCACACGTCAATGCAATAATCTATCTTCTTCTATATTATCTGGGGAATATAGAGAAGATACACAATGATGAAGGCTTGATTTGGAGGTAGTAGGAGAAAGGAAAGTGAAGCTTCAACATATGACACAACACTTTAAGATTGGGGGGAAAATATGGAGAGAATCTAATTCTTCATTCTTAAATCTAAATTCACATGGAATGTAATGCAAGAATATATTTGGCCACCCTCATCTATATCTATATATAGAGCGAGGATGGTGTGATGGTAAGTTGGCATCACACCTTCCTCAAGGGGTGGCGCTAACTAGCATGCAAGTTGGCACGCGAATTTGAATTTTGTGTGAATTTGAATTTCATTTGGAATCTTCATTTCATCTCCTGAAATGTCATCTAAATAAATTCTAATTCATACCAAATGAACATTTCATTTGAATTTTTCCTCCAAAATTAATTCTCCATATTAATTAAATTAAACTCCTTTAGTATAATTAATTGTCTTGACTTAACTCTTTAAGTCAATTAGCTTAACACTTTAAGCTAGTAACTTAACCCCTTAAGCAAACTTGACCAATTGATAGTCATGTAGCACCAAATAATTAATTCCTTAATTATTGGTCTTAATTTAACTCCTTAAATTAATTAGATCAATTTAACAATGAAATTAATCAAGCCAAAAATGACCACAATAATTGTGTCGATCGTTCACCTCCAAATCGGTCATGTAGGAATTTCTCTTACTTCTTAGAAAATTCTCCTTCATTTTGTGTGTGACCTATTAGGTTTTACCATTCATTGGACATGGGCTCACAACTCTTCGTGACTTTGGAATATCAAATATTCACTTTAATTTAAACACGTTTATGCTAATCAACTCGACTCAATTAATCTCCATTAATTGAAGAGTACCCAATCTCCATAGTCGATGTCCGACCTCAAGCTCATGGAGCCCAACTAGTTGGCCGAAATGAATACTTTTGGAGAATTATTCTAGCCCTATGCGTGTCATGCAAATATGGTCCTTCCATGTCCTATCTCCCAAAAGAGGCCTAAGACAAGATATTTGTTGGCTTCCTAAGAGCCTCAATACTATATCTCTATTCTCAATGTTCAATTCCCTTTATGACCTCATCTTTGGAGAACTCCATTTTCAAATTGTCATACTACCTTGTGCAAGGATTTTAAGGAATCAATCATTATAGAATACATAAGAGATGTACTCGCCCTTCACAGCAATGAGGAATTGGATTCCATTTTGGATCTTATAAACCTCCATGCCTATATAGCTCATCCCCAATCTCCACGCGAACGAGCCGCTACGTGGCCACAGAAGAGTCAAACCATGAGGACCTAAACACAAGGTTGCAATGGATCCTTAGGTCAAATGACTAATTATATGCACTAGCTTAAGCTAGCGAACTTTCCACTATCGACTTGCCACTACGGCTATCTAGTGGATTCTCCAAGAGGGTCTTCAGTGCCTTATTTTCTAACAAGCATCCACTAACATGTACCCATATCTTATATGATATTTCTCATGAAATAGAGCAATATCCAACTTCTTGGATTAATGCATCGTTAGTGCAAGTCTATTTGAATCTTAAATGCCCTTGGTCTCATAAGATCCTATGACTTGGAAGTATTTAAGATCACGACCGTGTAAGACTTGTTTCATGATCACCACCTTGTGCGTGACCAATTCCCATAGCCTTGTGTGATCTAAGAGCTTCAACCAAATGTCAATGTAGTAAATATTTGGGGCAAAATGCATTTTACCCCCTTGTAAAGAGCCTAATTAGCTGAAAACCCCCTGGATTTTTCTAATTGGTTGAAACCCCTTGTATTTCTGAAAAATTTGCGAAAAAAGGTCCACGTGTTATGTTGGTGATTCACGTGTGGGAAGTGCGATTTTTTTGGCCTTTTTTGAAGCTATTTAATGCCGTAAAATGACATGTTTGCCCTTCTATTACAATAAAAAGAAATGTCATCCATTTGCATACGTTTTTTAATGCATTTTACCCCCTTGTTAAAAGTCTAATGGGCTGAAAACCCCCTGTAACTTGTGCCTAAAATTACACAATGAGTGGTCTTGCTTTTAAATATACCAGTGGTTGGTTTAGATAATAGTTTTGCAAGTTTTGGTGCCTTTAAACATTAAAATTGTTATCTTTTAAGATACAAATTGTAGAGCCACTTTGTTGCCATATATTAATTTATCACTTTGCTATATTATTGTTCATTGTTCGGTTCTTCCATGATGTTCTCTCAATACTGCTTTTTGTTTATTTGGCACTGTGTGAAGCATTTTATCTATTGTATTCAAGTTACTCTCGTTTTGTGGTCAAACTATTAATTAAGAATTGATTAAAAAATTAAAGCAGGTTTCATCAACCCCTAAACAATGTCAATTTAGCATCTAAAGAAAAGTTTTTCATGAATAAAATAATTAAAACTCAAGCTGGTTTGTCATGAACAAAATAGAACATATTTAATAATTTGTATATCAAATTTCAAGACAAAGCAAAGCAAAAATCAAAAAACACAGAATAGGTTGCAGCATTCCCACTTTTTCTCAAGGAACGGTTGTTGGTAAAAAATGTTGGATTTTATTATTGGCTTTGACTTTTGGTACAGATGGTAAATTCTTGAGTTTTAACAAAGGATTAAAATAGCTTTTTAGTTACTCAAATGAAAAATTAAAAGTGTGGATATGTAAGGTAAACAAACCCAAAAATCCAATTAGAAACAACAATGAAAGGACTGTTTTAAAAACAAAACAAAAATTATTTAAACTAATATAACAACAATGGAAACACATTTAAAAAAAAAAAATTCAGTATGAAATGGGATGAACAAGATTTCCTTCACGATTATTTGTTTTAGTACGCAAAAATAATTAGACAAATACTTTGTTTATGAACGAAATATCCTAACATCATCAAATGTGCAGAATTAAAGTTAGTTTATGTTCAAATTTGGGGGAGATTGAAGGTTAGGGTTTTTCGTGTTGAGAGAAGTACTAAGAAAAGTTAATTGAAGAAAAAAAAATGAAAACCCTTGCCTTTCAGATATAAACAAAAGGCAATTTAGTCATTATAAATCTGAAAAACATTTCAATGAATTGGGGATAGTGTTGGAATAGTGCTTGGCAAGCCAATTAGATTGGCCTCGTAAAAGCTATTTTCTTGTAAAAACAATCTTGATTGAATGATATTCTTTATATGGCCATCTTCATCTTATGCTCTTTATTACTTCACTTACATTTGGATGAAACCCCTAGATCACTTATAGCTATGGGACTTAGTTCGGTGACCACGAAATAAGTCTCACACGATCGTGATCTTTAATCTTCCAAGTCATAGGATCTTATGAGACGGGGCAACTAAGATTCGGATAAGCTTGCACTAACGATGTATAAATCCAAGAGTTGGATATTGCTCTGTTCCATGAGCAACTGTATGAGATACGAGTGCATCTTAGTAGGTACTTATTAGAGAACAAGGCACTGAAGACCCTCTGGAGAATCCACTAGATAGCCATAGTGGCAAGTCGATAGTGGTTAATTCCCCCACTTATGCTAGTGCATATTATTAGTCATCTGACCTGAGGATCCATGGTAACCTTGTGTCTAGTCCTCATGCTTTGACTTTTCCTTGACCACTTAGCGAGTCTTTTAGGTTGAGTTTAGGTATGAGCTACTTGGCATAGAGGTTTGTGAGATCTAAGATACAATCCGACCCTTCATTTTGTGAAGGGCGAGCACATCTCCTATGTGTTCTATAAAGATTGATTCCAAGAAATCCTTGCGCAAGGTAGTGTGACAATTTGGGAAAGGAGTTTTCCAAAGTTGAGGTCATACAAAGGAATCGGACATTTAGAATAGAAGCATAGAATCGAGGCAATTAGGGAGCCGACAAATATTTTGCCCTAGGCCTCTTTCAGGAGATAGGAGATAGAAGGATTGTATTTGCATGGAACGCGTAGAGCTTTAAACGGTTCTCATATAGACATTCATTTCGACCAATTAATTGGGCTCCATGGGCTTGAGGTTGGACATCAACCATGGAGATTAGGTACTCTTCAATTGATGAGATCGATTGAATCGAGTCGACTAGTTTAAAAGGAGTTTTAAACTAGAATGAATATTAAATATTCAAAAGTCACAAAGAGTTGTGAGTCTAAGTCAAATAAATGGTAGAACCTATTGAGTCGCACACAAAAGTTAATTAGCTTCCAAAATTGGTAAAGCAATTTTCTAAGTGTTAGAAAAATCACCCTTTGGTGACCGATTTTCAAAGATCCTATTTAACGGTCAATTTTTGTTTTGATTAATTTAAGTGTTAAATTAATCAACTAATTTAAAGAGTTAAATTAGACCAACAATTAAGGATTTAATTATTTGGTACCATATTGACTATCAATTGGTCAAGTTGACTTAGAGAGTTAAGTTCACTAATTTAAGCTTAAGAGTTAAGCTTGGTTGATTTAAAAGTTAAATCAAAGGTTAATTAATTAAATTAAAGTATTTAATTTAATTAATGGGAAGAATACTTTTTGGAGAAAAAATTTAAATGAAGTGTTCATTTAAATTAGCATCTTAATTAATTTGGACTTAGATTCCAAATGTAATTGAAATGCACATAAAATTCAAGGAAGACTTGAATTTGAATTTGCCAAATTGGCATGCCACCTGGGCGGTCACCTTGAGGAAGGTGTTATGCCAACTGGCATAACACCTTCCACCCTCTATACATACATATAGAGCGTAAGCAAATTTAGCCATCACATTGCTGAAAAGTGTGAAGATAAGATTCTTTGCATTCCCTCCAAAACTCTCTCTCTCTCTCTCTCAATGTATTGCATCATGTGTTGAAGCTTTGCATTCATTCTTCTTCCCAACCTAAAAATCAGCCTCCTCTACCTCATTTTCTCCTCTCTAACTCCAAATTCTAGTGACGAGAAATTGGAAGATTGATTGGTGTGTGGATCATATCAATAGAGGCTAGGCCCTTGACTTGCTCGATTTTGGAAATCCACCTGCAGTATCTTTCAGTTGGCAATTTTTTATGGAGCGATCCATCCATTTCTTTCACAGTAGCTTCCTCAATGTGTGGAGTGTTCCATATTTAATTTGGTGATTTTTGGATCAGTATAACTGGGGCAAAGGTTGCCGCTTTTCCGCTGTGCCGATTCCTAATAGGTTCTACATCCGAGAGAGATATTTGATCTTCTCCTTGTTTTGAGTTAAAAGAGGTAATTCTTCTTCCTAATCCAGATTTATAGTATGATTAGGTCTTCGTTTGCTTGAGTAGCTTAGTTATTTTCAAGCTTACGAAATTTTGATTTATGGAACCTAACGTTGTTTTTGCCTTAAAGTGGTATCAGAGCCTTTTTCATGCTGTGTTTTAGATTATTGTTTGATTGATTCATGTGATGAATTGATAAATATCACCAAATAGTTGATCCAAGTAATGGATTGGAGTGCTTGGTTGATGATGCTTGTGGCTCTATTGCTTGATGAATTGAAAGCATGCCTTTATGTGATTTAAGTGTTGATTCATATTTTAGTATGTTTCAATTCATAGTGATAAATGTTGAAGATTATTGATGTTATATGGTGATATAGCATGTTGATATTTTATCAAAAGAGTTTTGGTCATTTTTAGATCCAATTTGATTGGAGTTGTATTAGAGATTTTGAAGAATATGATTCTTGTTTTTTCTAATCTTTGAAGGCATGACTGAGCACTTGAATTTTCTATTTTAATAGAGGTTTTAAGTCGGAAAATTCATCTATAATGTGTGTTTTAATGTTGGGAAAATGTGCTAAAACTATTGGTGCATGAAAGTTGAGTGGAAAATGGCTTGACACACTTTGAAACCCCAAAGCAGGGGGCTGCAGAGCGCTGCTGGGCACTGCACGCAAGCTGTGCACGGCGGCAGCCTTTATTTTGAGTTTTAGTGAGTCTTGAGCCCCTTTTTTCAACTTCTTTTTGAAGGAACAATCGGCATTAGGATGCACAATAATTCAAAATTAAAACACCAAATCCAATGCCAATCGGTCATCCCAGGGTCATACCATGCAGTATATTCAGAATTAGAAGAAGATACTTACCTTTAGAAGCAAGATCCAAGGAAGAAAACCAAATCTCCAAGTGTTGGCAGATTCGCGACTGGATCTGGCGCAGCAGATTCAGATTCGAATTTGACCAACCAAAACTCTCAATCAATTCGAAAATAAAATCTGGGAGATACCTAACACCTTAGGCTATCTTCAGTGGAAAATTTGGATCGAAAATATCATCAAAGCTTCCAGAAAAAATTCGTAAAGTCAGATGATCTGCAGTAAACTGTGAAATAGCGATCTCACGCGAAATCACCTCCAACGTTGATCCACACATCAAAGATGAGATCCTAAATCTCCAGATCCTTATTTGGATTAGATCTGAAGATGGAGATGGAGTATGATCGGTTTTTGGAAAGTTTTGGTAGGGAAGAAAAGGAAGAATTCAACACATGAATATCTTGCCTAGAAGGGTTTTTGGAGGGAAAGCATTTAGAATTTGATTTTCTAATGCTGAAAATTACACTAAAATTCATCCAGCTCAATATCTATATATAGAGTGTGTGAGGTGTGATGCCTCCCATGAGGATGTGGAGGCCGAAAATTAGTTGTGTGCAAGTTGGCAATTTGAATTTCAATTGAATTTGAATTTCATCTTGCCAACTTGGAATCTTATTCCAAATTAATTCAAATCCAATTTGAATTTTCCCCCTTAAAATCCTAGTTCTTCCATTGATTAAATTAATCTAACTAATTTAATTAATTAACCTTGACTTAATAATTAAGTCAAGTAAACTTAACTCTTTAAGTTTACTTTAGTCAACTTAACCCCTTAAGTTAACTTTGATCAATTGATGATCAATGTGGCACCAAATAATTAACTCTTTAATTATTTGCCTAATTTAAATCCTTAAATTAATTGATTAATTTAACACTTAAATTAATCAAGCCAAAATTGATCTTCAAAAGTCTCCCAAAAATCGGTCATGGAAAAAGGTTATCTTTCTAACACTTAGAAAAATTTCTCCATCAATTAGGAAGGTCTTTTGGCTTTTGTGTGTGACCCATTGGGTTCTACCATTCATTGGACATAGGCTCACAACCCGTTGTGACTTTTGATAATATTCATTCTAGTTTAAAACTCATTTTAAACTAGTCGACTCGATTCAATCGATCTCATCAATTGAAGAGTACCTAATCTCCATGGTCGATGTCCAACCTCAGGCCCATGGAGCCCAATTAATTGGCTGAAATGAATGTCTATATGAGAACCGTTTAAAGCTCTACGTGTTCCATGCAACTATGGTCCTTCCATCTCCTATTTCCCGAAAGAGGCATAGGGCAAAATATTTGTCGGCTCCCTAATTGCCTCGATTCTATGTTTCTATTCTAAATGTCCGATTCCTTTGTATGACCTCAACTTTGAAAAACTCCTTTCCCAAATTGTCATACCACCTTGCGCAAGGATTTCTTGAAATCGATCATTATAGAATGCATAGGAGATGTACTCGCCCTTCACAAAAGTGAGGAGTCGGATTCCCTCTTGGATCTCACAAACCTCCATGCCAAGTAGCTCATACCCAATCTCATCTCGAACGGCCTGCTAAATGACCAAGGATGAGTCAAAGCATGAGGACTGGACACAAGGTTACCATGGATCCTCAGGTCAGAGGACTAATAATATGTACTAGCATAAGCAGGAGAACTAACCACTACCGACTTGCCACTACGGCTACCTACTGGAGTCTCCGGTGGGTCTTCAGTGCCTTGTTCTCTAACAAGCACCCACTAACACGCACTTGTATCACATACGGTTGCTCATCGAACGGAGCAATATCCAACCCCTTGGATTTATGCATCGTTAGTACAAGTCTATCCGAATCTTAGATGTCCAGTCTCTGAAGATCCTATGACTTGGAATGTTTTAAGATCATGACCGTGTAAGACTTATTCCATGATCACTACCTAGTGCATGACCAAGTCACGTAGTCTTAAGTGGTCTAAGGACTTCACCAAAATGCCAGTGAAGTAATATGGTGCAGGAGATGAATGTGGCCATATACAAGATATCATTCAATCAAGATTGTTTTTACAAGAAAATAGCTTAACAAGGCAAAATCTATTGGCTTGTCGGGCACTATTTCCAACACTTTTGTGCTTGAAATGTTTTTGCACCATACATAGTAGATGCACAAATGTTGTGCAAGTTCTCAAAATTATGTTTGACATTTTTTAATGCCTTTGAAAATTGGTTAAAGTTTATCTTCCAATTGAGGCATAAATGTTATGCTTGTACAATTACTTGTTTATGAGATAAGTACTTAATTTTTAGAATTAATTGTTAATTCTAGATTTATTCATTGTTCATTTAATTATTGAATGGATGATGAATGAATGGGGATGATCATGAGAGTTTAATATTGATTTTAATTATTTCAAGTTGTTGAAATAGGTTGTATTAAATTGAGGCTTGCATGCCTCTTTATTTCTATCTTGTAAATGTTATGAGAGAAGAATCATTAGGAGTGAGGTTTTCATATTCAAATAAATGTTGCATGGAGCAATGTAGACCAATGGAGGCATAGAAACTTTAGAAGACCTATGAATGTATGGTATATACTCATGTAATAGCTAGATTTAATCAACCCACCTAAAATCAACTAGGTGGTGCACCTATGGTTGTAAGTGCAACACTTGGTTAGGCTCATGGTCATCCCACCCTAGGAGCATGCTAGGCGCATTTTCTTATTTACGCTTTCCATATCCTATTAATGTATGAGATGCATGCTTTAGATATAGAAAACCTAAATAAGAAGATAAAAATAATGGGATCTTTGCAAGCAAAAATCCTCCATTTAGAATGTCTAAGTGCTTTTCAAATATTAAGCCAAAATGGATACACATTAAAGAATTTTAATTAATTCAAGCCTTTTGCCAATAGTATATAGCATGACGATGCTACCACCTTTGTATGATATACATCCAGTTACGGGGGTCATACTTAGGTGGAAAAATGTGACCATATGCTTTGCATGAAATGCACCTTTGATTTAAGAATTCCCACACATTATACACTCGGTTATGGGGGATGTTGTGGTGCCCATCTTGAATTAAAGATTGATTGGTTGGTTTAAGTTAACACTAAGTAATGTATAGGTCGTCCATTAGGAGATCCACATGAAATGGTGAGGCAAAATATATCAAGAAAAACATGTGATGCAATTAGCAAAAGTTGCTTACCTTTGGATTGCTCGTGGATATATATATCCGGTTACAGGGGTCCATTTACAAGTCCTTGGATTCTTGATTCTCACTAGGAAATATGATTTCTTGAATTCTTCTAGAGGGTGAAGAGTTTGATAAAATAGTGGGAGAAAAACAAGCTTGAAAGACCATAAACATATTTTTAATATCAAACTCAATCACATGCTTATACTCTTTTTCGCCTCTTGCAGATTTTTGAAATCTTCAAACAAAATGGCAAAAAATCCACTCACAAGCATTTTGGAAACTAATAAACTAATCGGGCAGAACTTCCAAGATTGGTTAAGAAATCTTAAAATCATTCTTGACTCTGAGAAGCAGACTTATGTCCTTGACCAAAGTCCCGTGGACACACTTGGTAATGATGCCATCGACGCACAATGTGAAATGATCACAAAATTTGTAGATGATGATCTACAAGTGAGGTGTGCCATGATGCCATCTATGTCCAACGAGCTCTAAAAGACTCATGAGCACATGAAACATGTTCGAGAGATCTATGTATACTTGCAAGAGTTGTATGGTGTACAAAATAGATGCGAAAGATTCGCTTTATCCAAAGAGCTCTTTAGGGAAAGGATGAGTGAAGGGTCCAATGTCCATAATCATGGCCTCAAGATGATTTGACTCATCAATAAGCTTAGACAGTTAGATGTGTTCATGGACAATAACCTTTACGTAGATTTGATCCTACAGTCATTACCACTATCATATGATCAATTCATTATGAACTTCAATATGTCCAAGCAAGATATTACAAATAATGAATTGATCAATATGCTTGTGACCACAGATACGACTATGAGAAAGGAAAAGCCCCTTATGCTTGCATCCTCATCCAAGTCGAAGGGCCCTAGGGGTCCTAGGAAGGGAAGTAAGAGGAAGAAAAGTTCTTCCTCGAAAGAGAAGCAACACGAGAAGTGTTTTGGGAGAGTTAAGAAGAAGGTTAGAACCTAAGCTAGTTGTTTCCACTATGGCGAAAAAGGATATTGGAAAAGAAATTGCGAAGCTTACCTTGCAACCCATAAGATGGGTATATACTTTATTGAAGTGCACATAATGACTAATTCTTCCACATAGGTATTTGATACCATATTCGGTTCTCACTTTTGTAATTCATTATAGAGGATAGAAAGAAGAAAGAGTCTTCATGAAAGGGATATGATCCTCCGCTTAGGAAATAGAGCAAAAGTTGCATCCACTTTTGAAGGCGTTATCAATTTGGACGTGGGAAATGCTTGCATTGTATTTGATCCAGTTTATTATGTACCCCATATTGTAAAGAATATTATTTTAATTCTCATTCTTGATAATGAAGGATTTAATTTTTCTATACCAAATGGGAAGTTGAAGGCATTAAAGAATGGTTCTTTGATTGCTCAAGGTACATTAATAAATGGATTGTACATACTTGATTCTCAACATTCACTAATGCACATTCAATCAAGTAAAAGAAAATTAGATATCCAAGAAGATACCATTCTTTCACGTGCAAGACTTGGCCATATCTCTAAGAACAGGATGAGCAAGTTAGAAGCTCTCAAAGCACTAAATGTTAGTGGCATTGAGGATCTTTCTACTTGTGAATCTTATTTAAAAGGAAAAATGACCAAAGTTCCTTTTGTAGGACAAATGGAGTACTCCACAAGTCTCTTGGATTTGATCTATACGGATGTTTGTGGATCACTAAGAGTTAGTGGGAGAGAAGGCTATTTCTACTTCATCACCTTCATCAATGACTATAGTCGGTTCGGACACATGTTTCTTATGAAGAACAAATTCGAAGCCTTTGAAAAGTTCAAAGAGTATATGAGTGAAGTGGAAAAGCAATTAGGGCTAAGTATTAAAGCTCTTCGATCGGATCGAGGGGGAGAATACTTAAGCACCGAATTCTTGGATTATCTAAAGAAGAATGGGATTCTTTCTCAATGGACTCCACCCAGCACACCCCAACATAATAAACTAGCCAAAAGGAGAAACTATACCTTGTTGAACATGGTACATTACATGATGAGCTTTTTCGATGTGCCCATATCCTTTTGGGGACACACCATAGACACAACGGTGATGCTACTAAATATAGTACCATCTAAGTTGGTGCCAAAAACACCATATGAGATATGGCATAGTAAAGCACCATCTTATCAATCTCTAGGTTTAGGGATCTCCTGCCTACATGAGACGAATAGTGGGAGATAAGTTGGATAGTATATCCACCTTGTGCAAGTTTGTGGGATACCCTAGAGAGTCTATGGGTTACTACTTCTATGATCCCTTAGAACAAAAGATGTTTGTCTCGAGGAACGCCTACTTTTTGGAAAAGCAATTTCTATTAGATAGAAATGGCGTTATTATTGAACTTGATAAAGTTCAAGATGATCATGAAATCTCACAAACTATGGAAACAAGCAAGCAAGTGGAGCCTAGTACACAACCTCTACGTAGGTCGGACCGAATTAAGCAATAACTCGAAAGGTTTGGATTCCTTCATGAGACGGGCCAATTGGATAATGATCTGAAGAACTATGAGGAAGCTACGTTGAGCATAGATTCGGGATGTTGGCTTGAAGTCATGAAATCTGAAATAGACTCCATGTACTCAAACAAAGTATGGACTTTGGTAGATCCACCAAAAGGAATAGTTCTCGTTAGTTGCAAGTGGATCTATAAGCGAAAGCTTGGAGTAGATGGAAAAGTGGTGACTTTTAAGGTGCGACTAGTGGCAAAGGGTTACACTCAAAGACCCAGTATCGATTTCTAGGAAACCTTTTCACTGGTCGCTTTGCCTAAATCCATTCAAATTCTTCTTGCCATAGTTGTATATTATGACTATGAGATATGGCAAATAGATGTGAAAACCACTTTTCTCAATGGAGACATTGAAAAATAAATATATATAGAGCAACCACAAGGTTTCACATCCAAGGGGAGTGAGCAAAAGGTTTGCAAACTTCAGAGATTCATTTATGGACTCAAACAAGCATCCTGAAGTTGGAACATACTTCTTGACAAAACGGTCAAATCATTTGGCTTCGTCAAAAATATGTATGAACCATGTGTGTACAAGAAGACTAGTGGGAGTTCAGTACAATTTATTGTGCTTTATGTCGATGACATTCTTTTCATTGGGAATGAGGTAGAAATGTTAAAGTGTACTAAAGCGCAGTTGGGGCTATCCCAAACCCTATATAGACAAGATACTAAAGTGGTTTAGTATGGAAGAATCTAAGAAGGGATTTCTTCCCATAGGACATGACATTCGTCTCTCAAAGTCTATGGCCCCCAAGACTGAGGAAGAAAAATGAAGGATGTCTCACATACCTTGCACCTCCGCTATTTGTAACATAATGTATACAGTTCAATGTACAAGACTGGACGTGGCACACTCGCTAAGTGTTATGAATAGGTTCCAATCCAATCCCAGTGAGAGTCACTGGATAGCAGTAAAAGTAATCCTTAAGTACTTTAGAAGGACTAAGGACTTGTTTTTAGTATATGGTAATAGAGAATTGAAACTAGAAGGGTTTTTGGATTCGAGTTTCCAATCCGATGTAGATGACCTCAAATCAACTTTTGAATTTATATTTTGCCTTAATGGCGACGCGGTGAGTTGGAAGAGTTCCAAAAAAGACACCACGACCGATTCCACCACTGAAGCAGAAAATATTGCCGCTTTGAAAGCTGCAAATGAAGGTGTTTGGATGAAAAACTTCATTCAAGAGTTGAATGTAGTACCTAGCATTGTTGAGCCAATGGTTGTCTATTGTGACAATATCTGGGCAGTGGCACAAGCCAAAGAGCCAAGATCTCATCAAAAATCTAAGCACAGTTTAAGGCAATATCATTTGATTCGGGAGATCATTGATAGAGGCGACATCAAAGTGGAGAGAGTTGCCTCAGAAGAGAATATTGCAGATCTACTAACTAAACCCCTAACGCAAAAGGTCTTTGAAAAACATCTTGAGAAGATAGGTCTCAAGGTTATAGGGCACAAACTTTAGGGCAAGTGGAAGATTGTTGGAATAGTGCTCAGCAAGCCAATTAGATTGGCCTTGTAAAAGCTATTTCCTTGTAAAAATAATATACCTTGATTGAATGATATTCTTCATATGGCCATCTTCATCTTATGCTCTTTATTACTTCACTTGCATTTGGATGAATCCCCTAGATCACTTATGACTACAGGACTTGGTTCGGTGAGCATGGAATAAGTCTCACATAGTCGTAATCTGAAATCTTTCAAGTTATAGGATCTTATGAGAGGGGGCATCTAAGATCCAGATAGACTTGCACTAACGATGCATAATCTAAGTGTTGGATATTGCTCTGTTTCATGAGCAACTGTACGAGATACGAGTGTATGTTAGTGGGTGTTTGTTAGAGAACAAGCTACTGAAGACCTTCCGAAGAATCCACTAGATAGCCGTAGTGGCAAGTCGGTAGTGGTTAATTCCCCCACTTACGTGAGTGCATATTATTAGTCCTCTGACCTGAGGATCCATGGTAACCTTGTGTTTGATCCTCATGCTTTGACTATTCCTTGACCACTTAGCGGGTCTTTTGGGTTGAGGTTGGTTATGAGCTACTTGGCATGGAGGTTTGTGAGATCTAAGATAGAATTCGAGTTCTCATTTTTGCGAAGGGCGATCGCATCTTTTATGTGTTCTATAATGATCGATTCCAAGAAATCCTTACGCAATGTGGTGTGATAATTTGGAAAAGGAGTTTTCCAAATGTGAGATAACATAAGGGAATCGAACGTTAAAAATAGAGACATAGTATCGAGGCTTAGTGTGGAGGTATTCCAGATTAGTGGCATATTTCTATGCAGGTCTTACCAAAAAGGGATTAAGTTATTTTGGGAAATATATTCAACCAACCCCAATCCTTTTACCCATTAACAAAATACTTAGTATATGCCACATCATTACTCTTTATACGAGAACAACTTACTCAACAGCACATATGCTACTTTACACTTTTAACCAGTCTTTAAATTTAAAGCAGTTGATTCTGGGCATTCATGTGCTACTGATTCAATAACTATAGCTATTTCTACGGATTCTGTAACAACTGCAGATTAGTCGAGAACGGCCCTTTTCTGGGTATGGGCACAAGGTAGCAAGTGCAAAGCGTTAACTATCTGAAGTAAGGTATGGATTTGATCCTTGCTCCGAAGTGCTAGTTGAACCTTCTTCTTACTTCTAAGAATCAGTCAACACAGGATTACCTACTTGGAAATCCCTCTCAAAGCCTTCGACGTACCACAGCCTCTTCTGATTTCTTCTACTGCTTCAGGACGTGTAGCTATTTGGGTTTGTTCCTTGAGTGGTCTTTACTACACGAGTATAAAAGCGAGTTAAATACCTGTTTAGAATGAGCAAAAAGCCACTCGACCATAGGGACATATCCTATTTGGAAGACCATGGTAATAGGAGTAGGGTCTTACCCGTGTAGAGAGAAGACCTAATTTGGTGATTTTTGGAGCGGTATAACTTGGGCAAAAGTTGCCACTTTTCTACTGTACCAATTCCAGACAGTTCTTGGATCCAAGAGAGATAGTTGATATCCTCCTTGTTTTGAGCTACAAGAGGTAATTCTTCTTCCTAATCCAGATCTACAGCATGATTAGATCATTGGTCGCTTGAGTAGCTTAGTTATTTTCAAGCTTACAAAGTTTTGTTTTATGAATCCTAATGCTACTCTTGCCTTTAGAGAGTGTGCAACTTTTTTAGAAATACGAGGGGTTTTCAGCTGATTAAAAAAATACAAGGGGTTTTCAGCCTACTAGCTTCTTTACAAAAGGGTAAAATGTATTTTTCCCTAAATATGTACATAAGACAAAGATGACCTTTTAAAGAATATTATTCAATCAAGACTGTATCACAAGTGAAATAGTTTACAATGCCTATCTAATTGGCTAGCGGGGCACTATTCCAGCAATCTCCCACTTGCCCTAAAGCCAATTCCCTATAGTTTTGGGACCTATATTCTCAATGAAACAGTTGTAAGACTACGGATCTAATTTAAAGCATTTAAAAACTAAAATCTAACTTAGTTTACACCACCACAAGGATCTAAATCATGCATATACAATGGATTAAGGTTGGATTGTTACCTCTTAAGCAAAATCTAACCAAGGGTAGAAGAAGAGCTTACTTTCTCAAGAGAAAACTGCTACTGGTGCAGCTAGTCATGATCCACTTTTGATCTAGCAAATCACTTCCTAATTCAACCAAATCTAGACCAAATGAAAGCTGATTCAAATAGGAGAATCAATATATAAAATTCACCACCAAACGTCTTCGGCAAGACCTCGAACAGAGACCTCAAAGTTTCTGCTGAAACAGGGGATCACCAAAGAAGCAATCCGAAATTCGTCTTGCCTCTAGTGTCAAAGTCCACATACCTTTTGACAATCATTTCCTTCTTAATTTAGGTGGAAAAAAAAAGGAAGAGAGCTAGGTTGAAGGCTGAAAATGGAGGGCAGGAAGAAGAGAGTGAAACCTTAACTCATGAGAGAATCACTTTTGGAAGGAATTTTGATCTAACAATTAGATGCAAAAAGTGTGACTAATTCCTTTTTGTTGGCTGCCCCCCTCTATATCTATATATAGAGAGAGGAACTTTTGATGCCTATGTGGCATCACACCTTCCTCAAGGGGGTTTGCCAACTTGCAAGCTTGATTTGCATTTTCCTTCCAAAATTTATTCTTCCATTTAATTAAATTAAACACTTTAATTTAATTAAATATTGACTTAACATTTAAGTCACCATAAGTTTGACTTGACCAATTGATAATCATGTGGTACCAAATTAAATTAACAATTAGTTTAATTGGATCAATTTAACAATTAAATTGATGAAACCAAATGACTAAAAATTGTATCAAGATTTCTTCCTCATATTTTCAATCCTCTTGGAATTTTTCTAACACTTAGAAGATTCCTGCTCATTATTTAGGATTTCAATAGGCTTTTGTGTGTGACCCATTAGGTTCTACCGCTCATTGAACATGGATTCACAACAATTGTGACTTTAGAATATCAGTTTAAAACTCATTTTAAACTAACCGATTCATATCAATTAATCTTTATTAATTGAATAGTACCCAATCTCCATGGTTGATCTCCAACCTCAAGCCCATGGAGACCAACAATTGGCCGAACGAATGCTTATGGTGAACCATTCTAACTCTACATGTACCATGCAAATACGGTTCTTTCGTCTCCTATCTTCATGAAAGAAGCCTAGAGCAAGATAGTTGTCAACTTCTTAATAGCCTCAATACTATGCATCTATTCTTAACGTTCAATTCCTTTTGTGACCTCATCTTTGGAAAACCTCTTTTTCAAATTATCACACTACTTTGGCCAAGGACTTCTTGGAATCAATCATCATAGAAGACATAGGAGATGTCCTCGCCCTTCATAAAGACGAGGAGTCGGATCCCATCTTGGATCTCATAAACCTCCATGTCTAAGTAGCTCATGCCCAATCACCACCGAAATGCCAGCTAAGTGGCCAAGGAGGAGTCAAAGCAGAGGACCTAAACACAAGGTTACAATAGATCCTCAGGTCAAATGACTAATTATATGCACTAGTGTACGCTAGAGAACTAGCCACTACTGACTTGCCATTATGGCTATCTAGTGGGATCTCTAGATAGGTCTCTAGTGCTTTGTTCTCTAACAAGCACCTATTAACATGCACCCATATCACATATGGTTTGCTCATGGAATGGAGAAATATCCAACCCTTAGATTATGCATCATTATCACAAGTCTATCCGAATCTTAGATGCTATGTCTTATAAGATTCTATGACTTGGGATATTTAAGATCACGACCGTGTAAGATTTATTCCAGATCACCATCGAGTGAACTAACCAAGGCCTATAATCTTATACGATCTAAGGGCTTCAACCATATGCCAGTGAAGTAATATGAGCATAAGATGAAGATGGCCATATAAGAATAATATCGTTCAATTAAGATTGTATCACAAGTTAAACAGTTTATATGCCAATCTCATTAGCTTATTGGGAACTATTCCAACAATATTCCACTTACCCTAAAGCCAATGCTCTACAATGTTAAGACCTAACTTCATAAGATGTTCTTTAAAGACTTTTTGCATTAGGGGTTTAGTCAGTGGATCTGCTATATTCTCTCTAAAGGCAGTCCATTCCACTCGGATGTCGCCTCTAATCAAATGATATCATATATTAAATGATAATGCCTCAAAATGTGCTTGGATCGCTAATGAGATATTAGCTTCTTAGCTTGTGCAACCGCACTGTAGTTGTCACAAAAGATAACCACAGGCTTAGATATATTAGGCACTACATCCAATTCTTAGATGAAGTTTTTTATCCAAACACCTTCATTCGCAACTTCTAAATCCATAATACATTCTACCTCAGTGGATGAATTGGCCGTGTTGTCTTGTTTAGAACTATTCCAACTCACCGCACTGCCATTATGGCAAAATATAAATCCAGGGGTGGATTTTAGGTCATCTACATTGGATTGGAAACTTGATCCGAAAATCCTTCGAATTTTAATTCTCTATTGCCGTATAACAAAAACAACTCTTTAGTTCTTCTCAACTACTTAAGGATTGTCTTAATGGCCATCCATTGACATTCATTAAGGTTGGATTGAAAGCGGCTCGCGACACTCAGAGTATGCGCTACATCTGGTCTTGTACAATGAACTGCATATGTTGTGCTCCCTATAGCGGACGCATAAGGTATGTGGGATATCTTTTGTCTTTCTACCTCAGTTTGGGGAGCTATAGACTTAGATAAACAAATACCATATCACATGGGAAGGAATCCCTTCTTGGATTCTTTCATACTACACATCTTTAGTATTTTGTCAATGTACTATGATTGGGATAGCCCCAGCATTCTCTTTGATCTATCTATATAGATACGTATTCCTAATACGTAGGATGCTTCTCCCAAATCTTTCATGGAGAATTGAGTAGATAACCATGGTTTAGTCTATTCTAACATTCCTACCTCATTCCCAATAAGAAGGATGTCATCGACAGAAAGCACAATAAATTGTACACAATTTTCACTCGCCTTCTTGTACACACATGGTTCATACATATTTTTGATAAAGCCAAATGATTTGACTGTACTATCAAAACATATGTTCCAAGATCAGGACACTTGCTTGAGTCCATAAATGGACCTTTGGAGTTTGGAAACCTTTTGCTCATTCCCCTTAGATATAAAACCTTGTGGTTGCTCTATATAAATTTCCTCTTCAATGTTGTCATTGAGGAAAGCAGTTTTCACATCCATTTGCCATATCTCATAGTCATAATATGTGGCTATGGCAAGTAGGATCCGTATAGACTTAGGCATTGCAACTGGTAAAAAGGTTTCCTCGAAATCAATACTAGGTCTTTGAGTATAACCTTTTGCCACTAGTCACACCTTAAAGGTTGCTACCTCTCCATCGACTCCTAGCTTTTTCTTATAGATCCACTTGCAACCAATGGGAAAAATTCCCTCCGGTGGATCTACCAAAGTCCATACTTTGTTGGACTACATGAAGTTCATTTTGGATCTCACAGCATTAAGCTAATGTCTCGAGTCTATGTCCAACATAGCTTTCTCGTAGGTCTTCAGATCTATATCCAATTGGCCCGTCCGAACCTTTTGAGTTGCTTCTTGATTTGGTACGACCTATGTAGAGGATGTGTGCAAGGCTCGCTACTTGTTTCCACCACTTATGGGATTTGATCATAATGAACTTCATCAAGTTCAACAACAATGCCTTTTTCTTTCTAATAGAAACTCCTTTTCCAAAAAGATAGCATTCCTCGAGATAAACCCTTTTTGCTCCAAGGGATCATAAAAGTAATAGCCCATAGATTCTCTTAGGTATCCCATAAACTTGCACCAGGAGGGTTGACTATCCAACTTGTCTCCCACAAACCTTTCATGTAGGCAAAAAACCCCCAAACCTTGAGATATTGGTAAAAGGGTACTTCACCATACCGCATCTCATATGGCATTTTTGGCACAGCCTTTGAGGGTACTACATTTAGTAGCCTCACCGCCATTTGCAAGGCGTATCCCCAAAAGTATATAAGCACGTTAGAGAAGCTCATCATGGAACGTACCATGTCTAACAAGGTACGATTTCTCCTCTCGGCTATTCCATTGAGTTGGGGTATGTCGGGTGGAGTCCATTGAGAGATAATCTCATTTTCTTTTAGATAATCCAAGAATTCGGCACTTAAGTATTCTCCTCCTTGATTTGATCAAAGATTTTTAATACTAAGTCCCTTTTGCTTTTCTACTTCACAGCTATACTCTTTAAACTTTTCAAAGGCTTTGGACTTGTACTTCATAAGATACACATGTCCGAATTGAGTGTGATCGTCGGTGAAGGTGATGAAGTAAGAATAGCCTCCTAGTGCACTAACTCTTAGTGGACCACACACATCCACATGGATCAAATCCAAAGGATTTGTGCTTCTCTCCGATTGTCCTACAAAAGGAGCCTTGATCATTTTTCCCTTTAAACAAGACTCACAAGTTGAAAGTTTCTCAATGCCACTAACATTTAGTGCTTTAAGAGCCTGTATCTTGTTCATCATATTCTTAGAGATATGCCCAAGTCTCGCATGCCATAAAATAGCATCATCTTGGATATCTAGCTTTCTTTTATTTGATTGAATGTGTATCAATGAATTTTGAGAATTTAATATGTACAATCCGTTATTTAATATACTTTGAGCAATTAAAGAACCATTCTTTAATCCCTTCAATTTCCCATTAGATATAGAAAAAGCATATCTTTCATTATCCAAAACGAGAATTGAAATTATATTCTTCATAAGATTAGGTACATAGTAACAAGGATCAAGTACAATTTTAGAATCTCCCTAGTCTAACTTGATAATGCCTTGGAATGTGGTAGCAACTATTGCTCCATTTCCTAAGTGGAAGATCATATCCCCTTCATTAGGACTCTTTCTTCTTTCTATCCCCTGTAATGAATTACAAAGGTGAGAACCACATGCGGTATCAAATAGCTATAGGGAAGAACTAGTCGTCAACTGCACTTTAATGAAGTACATACCCTTCTCAAGAGTAGCAAGATAAGCTTTGCAATTTCTTCTCCAATGCCCATTTTCTCTATAATGGAAACATGTAGCATTAGTTTTAGACTCTTTAATCTTCTTAACTCCCCTTAAACCTTTCAAGGGTTACTTTCCCTTTGAAGAAGAACATTTCTTCTTCTTACTCCACTTCTTTAGGCCTTTTGGGCCTTTGGACTTGGAAGAGGGTGTGAACATAAGGGGCTTGTCCTTTTTCATGGTCGCCTCAGCAGTAACCAACATGTTCACCAATTCGTTAATCATTACTTCCTTTTGGGACATATTAAAGTTCATAACGAAGTGGTCAAACATACTTGGCAATGATTGTAGGATCAAATCCACGTAGAGGTCATTATCCATGATCACATCTAGTTGTCCCAATTTTTCAATAAGTTCAATCATTTTTAGCCTGTGATCATGGACACTCATGCCCTCAGTCATTTTACTTCTAAAGATCTCCCTAGACAAAGTGAGTCTTTCGTGTCTAGTCTGGACACCATACAACTCTTGCAGGTGTGCATAGATTTGACTTGCATGTTTCATATGCTCGTGAGCTTTTTGCAACTAATTAGATATAGTAGTCATCATGAGGCACCTTGTTTGTAGATCATCCTCCACAAACTTCATGAACAATTCATAAGCCTTGTCGGTGGCATCATCGCCAATGGTTTTTGGCGAACTATGATCAAGTACATAAATCTTTTTTTCAGAGTCAAGCATAATTTTAAGGTTTCTCAACTAATTGCGAAAATTGGGCCGGGTTAGCTTATTAGTTTCCAAAATTGTTGTGAGTGGATTTTTAGCCATTTGAGTTTGAAGATTTCGAAAATCTATAAAAAGTGATAAAAGAGAATATAAGCATGTGATTGAATTTTGATATTCCAAAAACATGTTTATTGTCTTTCAAACATGTTTTCCTCCCACTATTTTATCAAATCCTTCACCCCCTTAGAAGAATTCGAGAAATCATATTTCCTAGTGAGAATCAAGACTCCAAAGACTTGCAAGTAGACCCCCGTGACTGAGTGCCATCCACAAGCAATCTAAGGATAAGCAACATTTGCTAATTACATCACATACAACTCTTGATATATTTTGCCTCACTTTTCATGTAGACCTACTACTCATGCGACATCTACATTACTAAGTGTTAAGTTGAACCTACCAATCAAACTTCAATTTAGGACCGCTCCACAACATCCCCTGTGATCGAGTGCCAATGTGTGGGAAGCCTCAAATCAAAGGTCCATCGTATGCTAAGTATATTCTCACAGCTTTCCTCCTAAGTGTGACCCCCATGATCGAGTGCCATCACACAAATTCAGTAGCATCATGGAATATACTATTGGTAGAAGGCATGAATTAATTAAAAGTCTTTTCAATTTATATCCACATTGACTCAATATTTGAAAAACACTTAGACATTCTAAGTGGAGGGATTTTCAACTTGCTTGCTAAGATCTCACCAATTTTATCTTCTTATTTAGGTTTTCTATATCCTAATTCATGCATCGCATACATCAATAAGATATGGAAAGCATAAATAAGCAAATGCGCCTAGCATGCTCCTAGGGTGGGTGGCCATGAGCCTAACCAAGTGATGCACTTAGAGCCATAGGTGCATCGCTTAGTTGATTTTAAGTAGGTTGATTAAATTTAGCTATTACATGAGCGTATCCCATACATTCATGGATCTTCATAAGTCTCCATGCCTCTAAAGATCTTCTTTTTTCCTTGTAACAATTATAATAGAAAAAAATCCTCACTGCTAGTGATTCTACTCTCATAACATTTACAAGGTAGAATTTAAGAGGCATGCAAGCTCCAATTTAATATGACGCATTACAACAACTTTGAAATAAATAAAATCAATATTAAAGGCTCATAATCATCTCCATTCATTCATCATCTATTCAACAATTAAATAAATAACAAATAAATTAAGAATTGACATTCAATTCCAACAATTAAATGCTTATCATATAAACAATTAACTAGCCAAGCAATGTATCCTATTTTTGCAAAAATTGGAGAATAACTTAAATTTGACTTTAAAAGCAAGAAAAAATGTCCAACATTCTTTTGAGTACTTACACAACAATTGTGCATCAAAAGTGTATGGAAAAATTAAGTTTTGGAGGGCAAAAATTCATAAAATGGCAAACCGGTCATGCCATGGGCGGGCCTGCTGCCAGCTGCCAAGTACTACAGTACCCATGCTACCCAGCCAAGGGCTGACCGGCCGGCCGGCCGAGCTGCTGCCACAAGGTGCCTAGGCTACTATTTTACCTTATTTTTGCCTTTTTCCCTTCCCAAACCTTATGGACACTTCCATAACATAATTCTATACATTTTGTGATAAATTTTCAGATTATAAATACTTTAAAAACTAGAAATTAAAGTACTCGAATTGCGTCAGAAATCAAATCTAAGGAAGAATCACCATTCTTCAAATACCTTCAAGGCTTTCAAATAAACTCCAATCATATCCAATCTAATTGGATCCAAAAAATACCAAAACAAATTAAGGCCAAATATAACATGCTATATCAACATATAACACCATCCAATGCTAAATCAAAATTTAACATTAGCTAAACATGAATCAAATTATACTAACATATGAACTAACAATTAAAACACATATTAGCATAATATCTATTCATCATCAAAGGAGCCACAAACATCATCTGCCAAACACTCCAATCCATGACTTGGATCAAGTGTTTAAAGATCTAGATCAATCCATCACATGAATCAATCAAAAAGAAATCAAGAGTATAGCATGAAATTAGGCTCTAATACCACTTGAAAGAGGTGTAAGACCGAGGATTCAATTTAAAACATTTAAAAACTAAAATCTAACTTAGTTTACACCACCACAAGGATTTAAATCATGCATATACAGCAAAATCCAACCAAAGGTAAAAGAAGAGCTTCATTTTCGAGAAGAAACTGCTACTGGCGCAGCTAGGCGTGATCAACTTTTGATCTAGCAAATCATGTTAGAATTCAACCAAATGAAAGATGATTCAAAGAGGAGCATCCAGATATAAAATTCACCACCAAACTTCATCAGCAAGACCTCAAATAGAGACCTCAAAGTTTCTACTGAAATAGGGGATCACCAAAGCAAGCAATCTGAAATTCATCTTACCTCTAATGTCAAAGTCCACACACCTTTGGACAATCCTTTCCTTCTCAATTTAGCTTGAAAATTCAAGAAATAAGAGAGCTAGGTTGAAGGCCAAAAAATGAGGGGAGGAAGAAAAGAGTGAAACCTCAACTCATGAGAGAATCACTTTTCGAGGGTATTCTGATCTAACAATTAGATGCAAAAAGTGTGACTAATTCCATTTTGTTGGTTGCCCCCCTCTATATCTATAAATAGAGAGAGGATGGTGTGATGCCTAGATGGCATCACACCTTTTCCAAGGGGGTTTGCCAACTAAGCATGCCAAGTTGCAAGCTTAATTTGAATTTTCCCACCAAAACTTATTCTTCCATTTAATTAAATTAAAGTGTAATTAAATTAAACACTTTAATTTAATTAAATATTGACTTAACATTTAAATCACCAAACTTAACTCTTTAAGTTTGACTTGACCAATTGATAATCATGTGGTACCAAATTAAATTAATAATTAATTTAATTAGATCAATTTAACAATTAATTGATGAAGCCGAATGACTGAAAATTGCATCAAGATTTCTTCTTCACATTTTCAGTCCTCTTGGAATTTTTCTACCACTTAGAAAATTCCTCTTCATTATTTAAGATTTTCAATAGGCTTTTGTGTGTGACATATTAGGTTCTACTGCTCATTGAACATGGGCTCACAATAATTGTGACTTTAGAATATCATATATTCACGTTAGTTTAAAACTCCTTTTAAACTAACGGACTCATATCCAACAAGGTATGGTTTCTCCTCTCAGCTACTCCATTATGTTGGGGTGTGCCGAGTGGAGTCTATTGAGAGAGAATCTCATTCTCCTTCAAATAACCCTAGAATTCGGTACTTAAGTATTCTCCCCCTCGATCCGATCGAAGAGCTTTAATACTAAATTCCTTTTGCTTTTCTACTTCATTCCTATACTCTTTGAACTTTTCAAAAGCTTTGGACTTGTACTTTAGAATATATACATGTCCGAGCCAACTATAATCATTGGTGAAGGTGATGAAGTATGAATAGCCTCCTCTCACACAAACTCCTAGTGGACACAAATATATGTACAAATCAAATCCAAAGGACTTGTAGTACGCTCCGTTTGTCCTACAAAAGGAGCCTTGGTCATTTTTCCCTTTAAACAAGATTCACAAGTAGGAAGGTCCTCAATGCCACTAACATTTAGTGCTTTGAGTGCTTCTAACTTATTCATCCTATTTTTAGAAATATGTCCAAGTCTAGCATGCCAATTATGGCATCTTCTTAGTTATCTAATTTTCTTTTACTTGATTGAATATGCATAAGTGAAAGTTGAGAATCAAGTATGTACAATCCGTTGTATAATGTACCTTGTGCAATTAAAGAACCATTCTTTAATGCCTTTAACATTCCATTTGATATAGAAAAATCATATCTTTCATTATCAAGAATGGGAATAGAAATAATATTTTTCACAAGGTTTGGTACACAATAAATCAGATCAAGTACAATGCAAGCATTCCCCAAGTCTAACTTGATTACACCTTGGACCATGGCGGCAACTTTTGCTCCGTTTCCAAGACGGAGGATCATGTCCCCTTCACGAAGACTTTTTCTTCTTTCCATGCCCTATAACGAATTACAGAGATGAGAACCACATGCAGTATCAAATACCCATGAGGAAGAATTAGTCGTCAAATGCACTTTAATAAAGTATATACCCTTCTCAAGGGTTGCAAGGTAAGCTTTGCAATTCCTTATCCAATGCCCCTTTCTTACCACTATAGAAACAACTCGTATCAATTTTATTGTCTTTCTTCTTCTTTACTCCCCCCGTACCTTTCAAGGGTTGCTTCCCTTTGGAAGAAGAACGACATTTCTTCCTCTTACCTCCTTTCTTAGGACCCCTAAGGCCCTTTGACTTTGAGGAGGAAGCAAGCATATGAGGTTTTTCCTTTTTCATAGTCACCTCAACAGCCACAAGCATGTTCACCAATTCATTGATCATTATATCTTGCTTGGACATATTAAAGTTCACAATGAATTGGTCGAACGAAGAGAGTAATGATTGTAGAATCAAATCTACGTAGAAGTCATTATCATTTGCAACATTAAGTTGTCCAAACTTTTCGATAAGTCCAACCATCTTAAGCCTGTGATCATGGATGTTTGAACCCTCAATCATCCCTGACATAAAGAGCTCTCTAGACAAAGAGAACCTTTTGTGCCTAGTTTGTACATCATACAACTCTTATAGGTGCACAAGGATCTCACTTGCATGCTTCATATGCTCATGAGTCTTTTGGAGCTCATTGGTCATGGAAGCCATCATGAGGCATCTCGCTTGTAGATCCTCATCTACAAACTTAGTAAACAGTTCACACTCCACATTAGTGGCGTCATCACCTAATGTGTCCGACAGACTTTGATCAAGGATATAGGTCCCTTTTTGGAGTAAAAAATGATTTTAAGATTTCTCAACCAATCGCAGAAGTTTGGCCCAGTAAGTTTATTAGTTTCCAAAATAATGTGAAATGGATTATTAGCCATTTTGTTTTTAAGATTTCAAAAATCTATAAGAGGCTAAAAGAATAGTATAAGCATATGATAGAATATTGATGTTTGAAAAATATGTTCATGGTCTTTCAAACATGTTTTCCTCCCACAATTTTATCAAATCCTTCACCCCCAGAAGAATTCAGAAAATCATATTTCCTAGTGAGAATCAAGATCCCAAGGACTTAGAAGCAAACCCTTGTGATCGAGTGACATCCACAACTAGTTGAAGTGTACGCAAAAATATGTTCATGGTCTTTCAAGCATGTTTTCCTCCCACTATTTTATCAAATCTTTCACCCCCTAAAAGAATTCGAGAAATCATATTTCCTGATGAGAATAAAGATCCCAAGGATTTGGAAGCGGACCCTCATAACCGAGTGCCATCCACAACCAATCGAAGGGTAAGCAACATTTGCAAATTAAATTTGTGTGCAAATTTTGATATATTTTGCCTCACTTTTCATGTAGACGCACGTGACCCGTGCCATCTACATTACTAAGTGTTAAGTTGGACCTACCAATCAAACTTTGACTTGAGACGGCATCACGGCATCTCCCATGACGGAGTGGCAATGCGTTGACGTTCTCAAATCAAAGGTACATCGTATGCTAAGTATATGCTCACAGTTTTCCTTCTAAGTGTGACCCCCCATGACCGAGTGCCATCACACAAAATCGGTAGCTTCATCATGGCATATTATTGGTAGAAGGTAGGGATTAATTAAAACTCCTTTTAATTTATATCTATTTTAACTTAATATTGAAAGCACTTAGACATTTTAAGTGGAGGGTTTTTCTTGCTTGCAAAGATCTCATCATTTCTATCTTCTTATTTAGGTTTTCTATATCCTAATTCATGCATCACATACATCAATAGGATATGGAAAACATAAATAAGTAAATGCGTCTAGCATGCTCTTAGGGTAGGATGACCATGAGCTTAACCAAGTGGTGCACTTAGAGCCATAAGTGCACTACTTAGTTTATTTTAAGTCGATTGATTAAATCTAGAATTATAAAAAAATTGTATCCCATACAATGGTGGGTCTTTTTGAGTCTCCATGCCTCCAATGGTCTTCTTTACTCCTTGTAACATTTACATAAGAAAGAAATCATCACTCCTAGTGATTCTACTATCAAAACATTTACCAGATTGAAATAAAGAGGTATGCAAGCCCCAATTTATTACGACCATTTTCAACAACTTGAAACAAATAAAAAAATATGAAAGGCTCATGGTCATCCCCATTCGTTCATCATCCATTCAACACTTAAATCAAGAATTGACATTCAATTTCAACAATTAAATGTTTATCTGATAAACAATTTATTGGCCAAGCAAGATGAAGTATAACAATTATGCCACATTATTGAAGATTAACTTTAACTAATTTTTAAAAGCAATAAAAAATGTCAAATATAATTTTGAGAACTTGCCCAACATTTGTGCATCTATTATGTGTGATGCAAAATAGTTTTGGTCACTTAAGGAACCAAAAATCAACACTCAAAATCCTCAAAACCAAAACTGTCATGTTGTCACGCAACCTGGCGTGCCTGCTGCCTTAGTTCACAGTTTTGCATGGATCAATTGCATTTTAGCTCAACTTTTGTGCACCAAAAAATTTAGAACGCATTCACATTAAATCACACAATATAGATGAAATTCTAGATTCAAAACACCTTTTGCAAATGAAATTTCAAGTGCTTGATCATGCTTCCAAAAACAAGTTTAAGTAAGAATCATATTCTTCAAATATCTCCAACAAACTCCAATCATATTGGATCTACAAATGAACAAAACACCTTAAGACCATTAAAAACATTTTATATCAACATATCACATAAACTAATGCCAAATCAACACTCAACATTAGCATCTATGAATTAAAACATGCTTAACATATGAATTAACACATTAAAACACACATTAACATAATTTCAATTCATCAATCGAGGAACCACAAACAACATCATCCAAACACTCCAATCCATATAAAGGATCAAATATTTGGTGATCTTGATCAATTCATCAATCAATCAAAAATCCAAATCATAGTATGAATTAGGCTCTGTTACCACTTGAAGTCATATGTAGTCATAGGATCCAATAATCAAAATATTAAAAAATGAAAATTAACAAGGCTACACATGATAACAAGGATCTGAAAATGCCATTGATTAAGATTTAGATAGAGAATTACCTTGTTTTGCTCAAAAACCAAGGAAGCAAGAAGAAAGCTTTTAACTCTCAAAAACTGTCTTCTAATGGTGCAACAGAGTAGTGACCAAAATTCTCCAACCAAATGAATTTATTTCAGCTAAAACATTTGCAAGAACTCAATAACACCCTGATGGATCTACTGTCCAAATATCAGCTCAATCACAACTTAAAAAGTCCACCCAGAAGTGCCTTCAAGTTGCTGCCAAAAACTGGATCTCCAAAGGCGAGCAATCCAATCGTCTTGCCTCTAACGTTAAGATCCACACACCAATGCAATAACTTATATTATTCTGTATTAGGTGGAGAATATAAAGAAGATATACAATGATTAAGGCCTGATTTGGAGGTATGAGGAGAAAGGAAAGTAAAGCTTCAACACATGATGCATCACTTTAAGATTGGAGGGAAAATATAGAGATAATCTAGTTCTTCCATCATAGATCTAAATTCACATGGAATGTAATGCAAGCATATATTTGGCCACCCCTCTCTGTACCTATATTTAGAGAGAGGATAGTGTGATGCCAACAAGGGGTTTTGCCAACTAGCTTGCAAGTTGGCATGTGAATTTGAATTTTGTGTGAATTTGAATTTCATTTGGAATTTTTATTTCATCTCTTGAAATGTAATCCAAATAAATTCTAATTCACACCAAATAAACATTTCATTTGAATTTTTCCTCCAAAACTAATTCTCCATATTAATGAAATTAAACTCTTTTAATTTAATTAATTGTCTTGATTTAACTCTTTAAGTCAATTAGCTTAACACTTTAAGCTAGCAATAGTTAACTTAACCTCTTAAACTAACTAGACCAATTGATAGTCATGTCTCCTTAAATATTGATCTTAATTTAACTCCTTAAATTAATTAGATCAATTTAACAACTAAATTGATCAAGCCAAAAATGACCATAACAATTGTGTCAATCGGTCACCTCTAAATCGGTCATGTCAGAAATTTTCTAACTTCTTAGAAAATTCTCCTTCATTGCGTAGGATACGCAATTGGCTTTTGTGTGTGATCCGTTAGGTTCTACCATTCGTTAGACATGGTCTCACAATTCTTTGTGACTTTGGAATATCAAATATTCAGTTTAGTTTAAACTCCTTTAAACTAATCGATTGAATTCAATTAATCTCCATTAATATAAGAGTACCCAATCTCCATAGTCGATGTCCAACCTCAGCCCATGGAGTCCAACTAGTTGGCTGAAATAAATGCTTTTGGAAAACCATTCTAGCTCTATGCGTGCTATGCAAATATGGTCCTTCTGTCTCCTATCTCCCAAAAGAGGCCTACAACAAGATATTTGTTGGTTCCCTAATAGCCTCGATACTATATCTCTATTCTCAATGTTCGATTCCCTTTACGACCTCATCTTTGGAAAACTCCTTTTCCAAATTATCATACTACCTTGCTCAAGGATTTCATGGAATCGGTCATTATAGAATACATAGGAGATGTACTTGCCCTTCACAACGACGAGGAGTTAGATCCCATCTTAGATCTCATAAACCTCCATATCTAAGTAGCTCATACGCAATCTCCACACGAACGAGCCGCTACGTGGCCATGAAAGAATCAAACTATGAGGACCTAAACATAAGGTTATAATGGATCCTCAGATCAAATGACTAATTATATGTAATAGAGTAACTAGGAGAACTTGCTACTGTTGATTTGCCACTACGGCTATCTAGTGGATTCTCTAGGCAGGTCTTCAGTGTATTGTTCTCTAACAAGCACTCACTAACATGCACCAATAACTTATATGGCATTGCTCATGAAATAAAGCAATATCCAACTCCTTGGTTAATGCATCGTTAGTGCAAGTCTATCTAGATCTTAGAAACCTTGGGTCTCATAAGATCTTATGACTTGGAAGTATTTAAGATCATGACTGTATAAGACTTATTTCATTATTACCACCTAGTGCATGATCAAGTCCCGTAGTCTTGTGTGATCTAAGGGCTTCAACCAAATACCAGTGAAGTAAATATGTGCATAAAATAAAGATTGTCATTTAAAGAATATCATTTAATCAAAATTGTATCACAAGTGAAATAGTTTACAAAGATAATCTAATTGGCTTGTGGAGCACTATTCCAACAAAGGTGGAATCACACCTTTCTCAAGGTGGCGCCAACTTGCATGCAAGTGGCATGTGCATTTTGTGTGCATTTGAATTTCATTTAGAATCTTCATTTCATCTAAAGAAATGTCATCCAAATAAATTCTAATGGCACACCAAATGAACTCTTTATTTGAATTTTCCCCCCAAAATAAATTCCCCACTTTAATTAAATTAAATCAATTTAATTTAATTAAACTTTGACTCAACCTTTAAGTCAACTAACTTAACTCTTTAAGCTAGTAATAGTTAACTTAACTCTTTAAGCTAACTTGACCAATTAATAGCCATGTGGCACCAATTAAACTAACATTTAATTTGATTGGTCTAATTATCGCTTTAAATTATTTAGATCAATTTAACAATTAAATTGATCAAGTCAAAATGGGCCAGCAGCACCCCTGTTTTGGGGTTCATGGCCGAGTCGAGCCATTTTTGGCTCAACTTTTGTGCACCAAGATTCTTAGAACAACTTCTAAACATCAAAACACACAACATGGGATGAAATTTCAGATTAAAACACCTTTTAAAACTGAAATATCAAGTGCCCAAAGAAGCTTGAAAAATAAGTTTAAGCAAGAATCATATTCTTCAAAAAATCTCCAATTATATCCAATCCAATTGGACCCAAAAATGACCAAAACAACTTAAGGCCATCCATAACATGCTATATCATAATATAACATCTACCAATGCCAAAACAAAATTTTAACATTAGCAAAAATGAATTAAAACATACCTATTATATGAATTAACAACAATTAAAGCACATAATAGATGAGAACCGCATGCAGTATCAAATACCCATGTGGAAGAATTGGTTGTTAAATGCACATAAATGAATAACATACCCTTCTCAAGAGTATCAAGGTAAGCTTTACAATTTCTCTTCTAATGTCCTTTTTCACCACAGTGGAAATAATTTGCATCGGTCTTAGCCTTTTTCTTAACTCTCCCAGAACTCTTCTCGGGTTGCTTCCATTTGGAAGAACTTTTCTTCCTTTTTCCTCCTTTTCTTGGGCCCCTAAGGCCTTTTGACTTGGAGGTGGAGGCAATCATGAGAGGCTTTTCCTTTTTCAAGGTCGACTCGGCAGACACAAGCATGTTCACCAATTCGTTAATCGTTACTTCCTGCTTGGACATATTAAAGTTCATGACGAATTGGTCGAACGATGGAGGTAACGACTGTAGGATCAAATCCATGTAAAGGTCATTGTCCATAATTGGGTCAAGTTGTCCAAGCTTTTTGATGAGTCCAATCATCTTTAGCCCATGGTCATGGACACTCGAACCTTCACTCATCCTTGCTCTAAAAAGCTCCTTTGACAAAGCAAACCTTTCGTGTCTTGATTGTACACCATACAACTCTTATAGGTGCACATAGATTTCTCGAGCATGTTTCATGTGCTCATGAGATTTTTGGAGCTTATTAGTCATGGATGCCATCGTGAGACACCTCACTTGTAGATCATCATCTACAAATTTAGTGAACACTTCACGTGCCTCATCAGAAGGGTCATCACCTAATGTGTATGGCGGACTTTGATCAAGTACATAAGTCCTCTTATCGGAGTCAAGAATTATCTTATGGTTTCTCAACCAATCTTAAAAGCTAGGCCCGGTTAGCTTATTGGTTTCCAAAATACTTGCGAATAGATTTTTAGCCATATTGTTTTGAAGATTTCAAAAATCTACAAGAGACGAAAAAAGAGTATAAGCATGTGATTGAATTTGATATATAAAACATGTTCATGGCCTTTCAAGCATGTTTTTCTCCTACTATTTTATCAAATCCTTCACCCCCAAGAAGAATTCGGGAAATCATATTTCCTAGTGAGAATCAAGATCCTAATGACTTGCCAATGGACCCCCGTGACCGAGTGCCATCCACGAGCAATCAAAAGGTAAGAAACTTTTGCTAATTGCATCTCATGCAATTCTTGATATATTTTGCCTCACTTTTTATATAGATCCACGTGACCGTGTGCCATCTACACGACTAAGTGTTAAGTCAAACCCACCAATCTTTCCTCATCTCAAGACGACCTCACGTCGTTCCTCGTGACTGAGTGCCAATGCGTGAGGGTTCTTGAATCAAAGATACATCTTATGCTAAGTGTATGCTCACAGCTTTCCTCCTAAGTGTGACCCTCGTGACTGAATGCCGTCACACAAAATCGGTAGCATCCCATGGCATACACCTTTGGTAGAAGGCTTGGATTAATTAAAACTCTTTTAATTTGTATCCATTTTGACTTAATATTTCAAAAATACTTAGACATTCTAAGTGGAGGATTTTTGCTTGCAAAGATCTCATCATTTTTATCTTCTTATTTAGGTTCTCTACATCCTAGTCATGCATCTCATACATCAATAGGATATGGAAAGCGTAAATAAGTAAATGCGCCTAACATGCTTCTAGGGTGGGATGACGATGAGGCTAACCAAGTGACGCACTTAGAGCCATAAGTGCATCACTTGGTTGATTTTAAGTGGGTGGATTAAACTAAGTATTACATGAGTGTATCCTATACATTCATGGGTCTTCAAGCCTCCTTGGGTCTTCCTTACTCCTTGCAATTTTACAAGAGAAAGAAAACCTCACTTCTAGTGATTCTACTCTCATAACTTTTGCAAGATAGAACAAGAGGCATGCAAGCCCCATTTAATACAACCCATTTCAACAACTTGAAATAAATAAAATCAATATTAAAGGCTCATGATCATCCCCATTCATTTATCATCCATTTAACATTTAAATGAACAATAAATAAACCAAGAATTGATATTCAATTCCAACAATTAAGTGCTAATCAAATTAACAAATAATTGGCCAAGCAAAAACATGCTTAATGCTTATGCATCATATTTTTGCCACAATTGGAGATCAACTTTAACAAGTTTTAAAAGCAACCAAAAAGTGTCCAACACAATCTTGAGGCCTTGCACAACATTTGTGCAACCAATGTGAGTGTTTCAAAACAAGTTTGGTCACAAAAGGAACCAAAGAAAAAGCTCAAAACCCGCCCCAAACAGGACTAGGGGCTCCTGGCCGAGGCTTGCTCACTGTTGGGCAGCAGCTCTCGGCCACTGCCTTGCTGCGGTCTGCCATGGGCCGGCAGCACCCCTGTTTTGGGGTTCATGGCCGAGTCAAGCCATTTTTGGCTCAACTTTTGTGCACCAAGATTCTTAGAACAACTTCTAAACATCAAAACACACAACATGGGATGAAATTTCAGATTAAAACACCTTTTAAAACTGAAATATCAAGTGCCCAAAGAAGCTTGAAAAATAAGTTTAAGCAAGAATCATATTCTTCAAAAAATCTCCAATTATATCCAATCCAATTGGACCCAAAAATGACCAAAACAACTTAAGGCCATCCATAACATGCTATATCATAATATAACATCTACCAATGCCAAAACAAAATTTTAACATTAGCAAAAATGAATTAAAACATACCTATTATATGAATTAACAACAATTAAAGCACATAATAGATGAGAACCGCATGCAGTATCAAATACCCATGCGGAAGAATTGGTTGTTAAATGCACATAAATGAATAACATACCCTTCTCAAGAGTATCAAGGTAAGCTTTACAATTTCTCTTCTAATGTCCTTTTTCACCACAGTGGAAATAGTTTGCATCGGTCTTAGCCTTTTTCTTAACTCTCCCAGAACTCTTCTCGGGTTGCTTCCATTTGGAAGAACTTTTCTTCCTTTTTCCTCCCTTTCTTGGGCCCCTAAGGCCTTTTGACTTGGAGGTGGAGGCAATCATGAGAGGCTTTTCCTTTTTCAAGGTCGACTCGGCAGACACAAGCATGTTCACCAATTCGTTAATCGTTACTTCCTGCTTGGACATATTAAAGTTCATGACGAATTGGTCGAACGATGGAGGTAACGACTGTAGGATCAAATCCATGTAAAGGTCATTGTCCATAATTGGGTCAAGTTGTCCAAGCTTTTCGATGAGTCCAATCATCTTTAGCCCATGGTCATGGACACTCGAACCTTCACTCATCCTTGCTCTAAAAAGCTCCTTTGACAAAGCAAACCTTTCATGTCTTGGTTGTACACCATACAACTCTTATAGGTGCACATAGATTTCTCGAGCATGTTTCATGTGCTCATGAGATTTTTGGAGCTTATTAGTCATGGATGCCATCGTGAGACACCTCACTTGTAGATCATCATCTACAAATTTAGTGAACACTTCACGTGCCTCATCAGAAGGGTCATCACCTAATGTGTATGGCGGACTTTGATCAAGTACATAAGTCCTCTTATCGGAGTCAAGAATTATCTTATGGTTTCTCAACCAATCTTAGAAGCTAGGCCCGGTTAGCTTATTGGTTTCCAAAATACTTGCGAATAGATTTTTAGCCATATTGTTTTGAAGATTTCAAAAATCTACAAGAGGCGAAAAAAGAGTATAAGCACGTGATTGAATTTGATATATAAAACATGTTCATGGTCTTTCAAGCATGTTTTTCTCCTACTATTTTATCAAATCCTTCACCCCCAAGAAGAATTCGGGAAATCATATTTCCTAGTGAGAATCAAGATCCTAATGACTTGCCAATGGACCCCCGTGACCGAGTGCCATCCACGAGCAATCAAAAGGTAAGAAACTTTTGCTAATTGCATCTCATGCAATTCTTGATATATTTTGCCTCACTTTTTATATAGTTCCACGTGACCGTGTGCCATCTACACTACTAAGTGTTAAGTCGAACCCATCAATCTTTCCTCATCTCAAGACGACCTCACGTCGTCCCTCGTGACTGAGTGCCAATGCGTGAGGGTTCTTGAATCAAAGATACATCTTATGCTAAGTGTATGCTCACAGCTTTCCTCCTAAGTGTGACCCTCGTGACTGAATGCCGTCACACAAAATCGGTAGCATCCCATGGCATACACCTTTGGTAGAAGGCTTGGATTAATTAAAACTCTTTTAATTTGTATCCATTTTGACTTAATATTTCAAAAATACTTAGACATTCTAAGTGGAGGATTTTTGCTTGCAAAGATCTCATCATTTTTATCTTCTTATTTAGGTTCTCTACATCCTAGTCATGCATCTCATACATCAATAGGATATGGAAAGCGTAAATAAGTAAATGCGCCTAACATGCTTCTAGGGTGGGATGACGATGAGGCTAACCAAGTGACGCACTTAGAGCCATAAGTGCATCACTTGGTTGATTTTAAGTGGGTGGATTAAACTAAGTATTACATGAGTGTATCCTATACATTCATGGGTCTTCAAGCCTCCTTGGGTCTTCCTTACTCCTTGCAATTTTACAAGAGAAAGAAAACCTCACTTCTAGTGATTCTACTCTCATAACTTTTGCAAGATAGAACAAGAGGCATGCAAGCCCCATTTAATACAACCCATTTCAACAACTTGAAATAAATAAAATCAATATTAAAGGCTCATGATCATCCCCATTCATTTATCATCCATTTAACATTTAAATGAACAATAAATAAACCAAGAATTGACATTCAATTCCAACAATTAAGTGCTAATCAAATTAACAAATAATTGGCCAAGCAAAAACAAGCTTAATGCTTATGCATTATATTTTTGCCACAATTGGAGATCAACTTTAACAAGTTTTAAAAGCAACCAAAAAGTGTCCAACACAATCTTGAGGCCTTGCACAACATTTGTGCAACCAATGTGAGTGTTTCAAAACAAGTTTGGTCACAAAAGGAACCAAAGAAAAAGCTCAAAACCCGCCCCAAACCAGACTACGGGCTCCTGGCCGAGGCTTGCTCACTGCTGGGCAGTAGCTCTCGGCCACTGCCTTGCTGCGGTCTGCCATGGGCCGGCAGCACCCCTGTTTTGGGGTTCATGGCCGAGTCAAGCCATTTTTGGCTCAACTTTTGTGCACCAAGATTCTTAGAACAACTTCTAAACATCAAAACACACAACATGGGATGAAATTTCAGATTAAAACACCTTTTAAAACTGAAATATCAAGTGCCCAAAGAAGCTTGAAAAATAAGTTTAAGCAAGAATCATATTCTTCAAAAAATCTCCAATTATATCCAATCCAATTAGACCCAAAAATGACCAAAAAAACTTAAGGCCATCCATAACATTCTATATCATAATATAACATCTACCAATGCCAAAAAAAAAATTTAACATTAGCAAAAATGAATTAAAACATACCTATCATATGAATTAACAATTAAAGCACATAATAGCATAATTCAAACCATTAAACAAGGAGCCACAAGCAAGATCATCCATACACTCCAACCCATCATATGGATCATGTACATTGTGATTTCAATCAGTTCTTCACAAGAACCAACCATCCAAGCCAAGCAAAATCTAAATCCATGCATGAATGTGGCTCTGATACCACTTGTAGGTATGTGTGGCACTAGGATCCAAATATTTTAACATAAAACTGAATAAACTAGCCCACACAACACCCCCAGGATCAACAAATACATGGAATTCAGATTTAGAAAGGGAAAAAATGCCTGGGTGATGACAGAAAATCGAGGAGCAAGAGAAAACTCTTGAAAACCATCAAACTGTCTCTTCACCAGCGCAGCAGGATCACCACCGATTTTACCTTGGATGGACTCCTCCATTTCTGCTGAAAGTTTTACAAGAACTCCTCAATCCTTTGAAGATTCTTAAGTCCAAAATTCAGCCCAATCAGAACACCAGAGGTCCTCCCAGAACTAGCAAAAACCGGCTGCCAAAAAACTGTTCCAAACAAGAGCAAGAGCAACCAAATTAGATTGCCTCTAATGTAAAAGTCCACACACCAAATCTATGGCCTATTCTCTACAGAATGGCTGGAATATCTGCATAGCATGAGTGTAGGAAGGCTGGGAAGAAGGAAGAGGAGGAAGTTGGAGAGAATAATGGGATGCTAACAAATTAGATTCCCACTACACAAAATGTGGGGAGAAATCACACTAGTCATGCACACACTTGCTCTCACTCTCTCTTGGCCAGCCACACTCCTATATCTATATATAGGAGTGGTCCATGAACATCCCCAAGGAGATGATGCCACGTGTCCTTGCCAAGGTGGCCACTAACTAGTAATTAGTGAATAAGAATATTAATTGAAGCACAAATTTGATCTTATGAAATGTCTTGCAATTAAATTTCAATTCACATTAAATGAACCATTCACTTAATTATTCTCCAAAAAATAATCCTCCAACTCAATTAAATTAAACAATATAATTTAACCAATAATAATTTGACTTAACTCTTAAGTCAAAAATGCTTAACTATTTAAGCTAGTCAAAGTTAATTTAACCCTTAAATTAATTTTGACCAATTGATAGTCATGTGACATCAATTAATTAACCCTTAATTAATTGATCTTAATTTAACTCTTAAATTAATTTGACCAATTTAACATTTAAATTGATCAAGTCAAAATGACTACAATTTTGCCTCATCCAAAACAGTTATGAATTTTCTAACTCTTAGAAAAATCTACTTCCTTCAATTGACCATGTCATTGGCTTTTGTGTGCGACCCATTAGGTTCTACCATTCATTGAACATGGGCTCACAACTCCTTGTGACTTTTGGAATATCAAATATTCACATTAGTTTAAACTCCTTTAAACTAAGCGACTCGATTCAATTAATCTCATTAATTGAATAGTACCAAATCTCCATGGTCGATGTCCAACCTCAAGCCCATGGAGCCCAACTAATTGACCGTAATGAATGCTCTTGAAGAACCATTCTAGCATTATGCGTACCATGCAAATACAATCCTTCCATCTCATATCTCCCGAAAGAGGCCTAGGGCAAGATATTAGTTGGCTCCCTAATAGCCTCGATACTATGTTTCTATTCTTAATGTTCAATTCCCTTTGTGACCACATCTTTGGAAACACCTTTCCAAATTGTCACATCACCTTGCGCAAGGATTTCTTGGAATCGATCATTATAGAACACATAGGAGATGCACTCGCCCTTCACAAAGACGAGGAGTCGGATTCCATCTTGGATCTCACAAACCTCCATGCCATGTAGCTCATACCCAATCTCAACCCGAAAGACCTGCTAAGTGGTCAAGGAAGAGTCAAAGCATGAGGACCGGACACAAGGTTACGATGGATCCTTAGGTCAAAGGACTAATAATATGCACTAGCGTAAGCGGGAGAACTTGCCACTACCGACTTACCACTTAGGCTATCTAGTGGATTCTCTGGGCGGGGTCTTTAGTGCCTTGTTCTCTAACAAGCACCCACTAACATGCACATGTATCTCACACAGTTGCTCATGGAACGGAACAATATCCAACTATTGGATTATGCATCGTTAGTGCAAGTCTATCTGGATCTTAGATGCCCTTGTTCTCTTAAGATCCTATGACTTGGAAGGTTTAAGATCACGACCATGTGAGACTTATTCCATGGTCACCAAACCAAGTCCCATAGTCTTGTGTGATCTAAGGGCTTCATCCAAATGCCAATGAAGTAAATGAAGAGCATATGATGAAGATAGCCATATGATGAATATCATTCAATCAAGATTATCTTACAATGAAATAGTTTACAATGCTAATCTAATTGGCTTGCTGGGCACTATTCCAATACACTCGTCCTTCACAAAGATGAGGAGTCGGATCCTATTTTGATCTCATAAACTTTCATGTCCAAGTAGCTCATGCTCAACCTCAACCCGAATGGCCCGCTAAGTGGAAAATAAAGAGTTAAAGCATGAGGACCTAAACATAAATTTATAATAGATCCTCAGCTCAAAGGATAAGTTATATGCACTTGCATAAGTTGAAGGACTTGCTACTACTCACATGCCACAATGACTACCTAATGGATTCTCTAGGCAGCCTCAAGTACCTTTCTCTCTAACAAGCACCCACTAACATGCACCCATATCATACATGGCTTGCTGATAGAATGGAGTAACATCCAACCGTTGGATTATGTATCGTTAGTGCAAATCTATCTAAATCTTAGATGCCCTGTCTCATAATATTCTATGACTTGGGATATTTAAGATCATGACCATATAAGACTTATTCCATGATCACCACCTAGCGCGTGACCAAGTCCCATAGTCTTGTGTGGTCTAAGGGCTTCAACCAAATGCCAGTGAAGTAATATGAGCATAAGATGAATATGGGCATTTATAATGAATATCATTCAATCAAGATTGTACAAGTTAAATAGTTTACATGCCAATCTCATTAGTTGTGGAGCACTATTACAACACTATGAGGAAATTATGTTGGACATAAATTCGAGACATTGGCTTGATGCCATGATATCCAAAATGGACTCCATGTACTCCAACAAAGTATGGACTTGATAGATCTACCGAAGGGTATAGTACCCATTAGTTCAAAGTGGATCTATAAGCGAAAGCTAGGAGTCAATGGAGAGGTAATGACCTTTGAGGTGCGACTAGTGGCAAAGGGTTATACTCAAAGACCTGGTATTAATTTTGAGAAAACTTTTTGACTGGTCGCTATGCCTAAGTCCATTAGGATTTTACTTGCCATAGCCACATATAATGACTATGAGATATGGCAAATAGATGTGAAAATCCATTTCCTCAATGGAAATATTGAAGAAGAAATTTATATGCGGTAACCACAAGGTTTTACATCCAAAGGAAGTGAGCAAAAGGTTTAGAAACTTGAGAGGTCCATTTATGAACTCAAACAAGCAGCTCAAAGTTGGAACATATGTTTTGATAAGACAACCACATCATTTAGCTCTGTTAAAAATGTGTATGAACCTTATGTGTACAAGAAAGCTAATGGGAGTAGTGTATAGTTTATTGCACTTTATGTCGATGACATTCTTCTCATTGGGAATGAGAGAAATGTTAGAGTGTACTAAAGTATGGTTATCTACATAATTCCCCACGAAGGATTTGGGATAATCATCCAACATATTAGAAATTCATATCTATAGATATAGATCGATGAAGAAGCTGGGGCTTCCCCAAACACCATACATTGACAAGATACAAAAGAGGTTTAGTATGGAAGGATCCAAAGGGATTCTTCCCAATGGGACACAGTCTTCATCTCAAAACTGACAACGAGAGACATAGAACATCCCACATACTTTATGCATCCGTCATTGGAAGCATAATGTATATCTTTCAATGTACAAGGTCAGATGTTGCATACGCTCTAAATGTTACGAGCCGCTTTCAATCCGACCCTAGTAAATGTCACTGGGTGGCCGTTATAACAATCCTTAAGTACTTGAGAAGGACTCAGGACTTGTTTTTGGTATACGATAATGAAGAATTGAAACTTGAGGGTTTTTGGATTCTAGTTTCCAATTTGATGTAGTTAACCTCAAATCTACTTCTAAATTTATGTTTTACCTTAATAGCAGCACGGTGAGTTGGAAGAGTTTCAAACAAGATACCACGACTTACTCAACCATAGACGTGGAATATATTGCAGCTTTGGAAGCTGCAAAGGAAGGTATTTGGATGAAAAACTTCATCTATAGGTTGGATGTAGTGCCTAGCATTGCTAAGCCTGTAGTTATCTTCTGTGACAACAACGGCACGATTGCACAAGCTAAAGAGCCAAGATCTCACCAATGATCTAAGAACATTTTGAGGTGATATCATTTGATCAGTGTGATCATTAATAGAGGTGACATTCGAGTGGAAAGGGTAGCCTAAGAAAAGAATATAGCAGATCTACTAACAAAACCCCTAATGTAAAAGGTCTTTGAAGTACATCTTGAGAAAATGGATCTTAAGACTTCGGAAAATTGGATTTATGGCAAGTGGGAGATTGTTGGAATAGTGCCCCACAGCCAACTAGATTGGTATGTAAACTATGTCACTTGTGAGACAATCTTGATTGAATGATATTCATATTTCAATGGCCATCTTCATCGTATGCTTATTTTACTACACTAGAATTTAGTTGAAGCCCTAAGATCACACATGACTACAGGACTTGGTCATGCGCTGGGTAGTGATCATGAAACAAGTCTTACACGGTCGTGATCATAAAATATTCCAAGTTATAGAATCTTATGAGACATGAAATCTAAGATTCAGATAAACTTGCACTAATGATCCAAAAATCCAAAGGGTTAGATATTGCTCTGTTTCATAAACAATCCATGTTAGACATGAGTGCATGTTAGTGGATGTTTGTTAGAGAACAAGTTCACTGAGGGCCCCGCCTGGGGAATCCACTAGATGGCCGTAGTGGCAAGTCAGTAGTAGCAAGTTATCTAGCTTACACTAGTGTATATTGTTAGTTCTTAGACCTGATCCATGGTAACCTTATGTTTAGATCTTCGTGCTTTGACTCTTCCTTGACCACTATGTAGGTCGTCCAGATTGAGGTTGGGTATGAGCTACTTAGACATTGAGGTTTGTAAGATCCAAGATGGGATCCATCTCCTCATTGTTGTGAAGGGCAAGTCCATATCCTATGTATTTTATAATGATCGATTCCACGAAATCCTTACACAAGATAGCATGAGAAATTGGAAAAGGACTTTTCCAAAGATAAGGTCATAAAGGGGAATCGAAGATTGGGAATAGAAACATAGTTATCAAGGCTATTAGGGAGCCTACAAATATGTTGCTCCAAGCCTCTTTCGGGAGATAGGAGATGGAAGGACTGTATTTTCATGGTAAATGTAGAGCTAGAATGGTTTACCAAGAGCATATTCATTTTGAAAAATTAGTTAGGCTCCATGGGCTTGCAATTGGACATCGACCATAGAGATTGTGTACTATTCAATTAATAGAGATTAATTGAATCGAGTTATTAGTTTAAAGGAGTTTAAACTAGTGTGAATATTTCAATATTCAAAATATCACAAGAGTTGTGAGCCCATGTCCAATGAATGGGAGAACCTAATGGGTCACACACAAAAGCCTAAAGGAAGTTCTATTTTATTAAGGGAATTTTCTAAGAGTTAGAAAATTCCTAGCGACCGATTTTGTGGAGAAAACTGTTGGCTAATTTTTTGGTCATTTTGGCTTGATTATTTAATTGCTAAATTAATCAAAAGAATTTAAGAAGTTAAATTAGACTAATTAAATTAAGGAGTTAATTCAATTGGTTTCATATGAAAATTAATTAGTCAAGTTAACTTAAGACGTTAAATTAACACCTTCTAGCTTAAGGAGTTAAGTTTGTTGACTTAAGGATTAAGTCAAGACCAATTAATTAAATTAAGGAGTTAATTTAATTAATGTGATGAATTAATTTTGGAAGAAAATTCAAATGAAAGAGTTCACTTGAGGTGCATTTAGAATTTATTTTGATGACATTTCATGAGATGAAATGAAGACACCAAATGAAATTCAAATGCAAGTGAAATTCACATTTCACGTGCAAGTTGTCTTGCTTAGCTGGCACCCTACCTCATGGAAACTTGCATCACAGCTCCTCATCTATAAATAGATGGGTGGGTGACCAAATGCAAGACTAACATGCTAGATTCTCGTTTTCCCTCCAAAAGTGTCATCTACTCATGTGTTGAAGTTTCACACATTTTTCTTCACATTCTTCCACTTTTCAGCCTTCATCATTTCTTCATCCTTGGTGATCAAACTGAAAAAAGGCTGATTGGAGCTTGCCTTAGGCATGTTGATCATTTCATTAGAGGATAGATATTTGGATAGCTTTGCAATTGGAGATCCACTACAAGGCAGAAACTTTGGAGGCGATTTTGGTGGACTTGCCAATCTTAGATCTTGATGAAATTTTTACTGGATATTCCTCAAGGTATTGGGGAGGTGCTGTCCAAATTTCAGCCAATGCATAGGTGTTTTTATAGGGAAAATGTTTCCGGTTCTCTGCTGCTCCAAGAGGAAACAGTTTTGAAGAGTTCAACCTTGTCTTCCTTCCTACCTTGGATTTTGAGTTAAGTTAACTAATTAATTGTCACATGACACCAATTAAATTAACTCCTTAATTTACTTGGTCTAATTTAAATCCTAAAATTATTTTTATTAATTTAATAATTAAATTAATAAAGCCAAAATGACCAAAAATTTAGTCAACCGTTATATACATTAAAAAGGGCAATAGTGAACTTTCTAACTCTTTAGAAAATTCCTCCCATCATCAAATAGAACTTCCTTTAGACTTTTGTGTGTGACACATTAGGTTCTCCCATTCATTGGACATGGGCTTACAACTTGTGTGATATATTGAATATTGAAATATTCGCTTTAGTTTAAACTCCTTTAAATTAATAACCCTTTCAATTAATCTCTATTAATTTAAGAGTACCCAATCTCCAAGGTCGATGTCTAGCCTGAAGCCCATGGAGCCCAACTAACTGGTCAAAATGAATATGCTCTTGGTAAACCATTCTAGCTTAATGTTTTCCATGCAAATACGGTCCTTTCGTCTCCTATCTCCCGAAAGAGGCCCATGGCAAGATATTTTTCGGATCTGATTTTCCTTTATGACCTCATCTTTGGAAAACTCATTTCCAAATTGTCATACTACATTGCGCAAGAATTTCTTAAAATCGATCATTATAGAATACATAAGAGATGCACTCGCCCTTCACAATGACGAGGAGATGGATCCCATCTTGGATCACACAGACCTCTATGTCTAGGTAGCTCATACCTAATATCAACCCAAATGACCCGCTAGGTGGTTAAGGAAGAGTCAAAGTATGAGGACCTAAACACAAGGTTACCATAGATCCTTATGTCAAAGGACTAATTATACACTAGCATAAACGGGATAACTTGCCACTTCAACTATCTAGTAGATTCTCCAAGTGGGTCTTCGATGAACTTGTTCTCTAACAAGCATCTACTAACATAGACCTATATCTAACATAGATTGCTCATGAAATGCAATAATATCCAACTCCTTGGATTTATTAATCATTAGTGCAAGTCTATCCGAATTTTAGATGTCCAGACTTATAAGATTCTATGACTTGAAATATTTAAAATCACAACCGCATAACACTTATTTCATGATCACCACCGAGTGTGCAACCAAGTCCCATAGTCATGTGTGATTTAGGGGCTTCAACCAAATGCTAGTGAAGCAAAATAAGCATAAGACAAAGATGGCCATTTTATTTAAATATCATTCAATCAAGATTGTACCACAAGTGAAATAGTTTACATGTTAATCTAATTGGCTGCGGGGTACTATTCCAACAACCTCCCACTTGCCCTAAAGCCAATTCTCCATAGTTTTAAGACCCATCTTATCAAGATGTCCTCCAAAGATGTTTTGCATTTAGGGGTTTAGACAGTAGTTCTGCTATATTCACTTATGAGGGAACTTTATCCACTCAATTATTGCCTCTATCAATTGATCTCACAAATTAAATGGTAACATATTTACTTGTGTTTGGATCACTGATTAGATCTTGGCTCAAATCCTAAGTTTTCTTCAAAAGACAACTATAAGTACTTGCACGCTAGGCACTAAATCTAACTTTTGAATGGAGCTTTTGTCCAAACACCCTTCTTTGTAGCTTTCAAAGCCGCAATGTATTCTGCTTTTGTCATAAAATCGGTCGTTGTGTCATGTTTGGAACTCTTTCAACTCACCACAATGCTATTGAGGTAAAATATAAATCTTGAAGTTGATTTTAGGTCATCTATATTGGATTGGAAATTAGAATCAGAAAACATCTCGAGTTTCAATTCTCCATTGCCGTACACCAAAAATAAATCCTTTGTTCTTCTCAAGTTCTTAATGATTTTGTTTACGGCTATCTAGTGACGTTCATCAGGGTCGGATTCAAAACAACTTGTAACACTTAGAGCATGTGCTACATCCGGCTTTGTACATTGAATAGCATACATTATGCTCACAATAGTGGATACATAAGGTATATGGGACATTCTTTCTCTTTCGTTGTCAGTCTCAGAGGCCATAGACTTGGAGAAATGAAGACCATGTCCCATGGGAAGGAATCCCTTCTTGGATTCCTCCATACTAAACATATTTAGCATCTTGTCAATTTATGGTATTTGGGAAAGCCCCAACATCCTCTTCGACCTATCTCTATAGGTTCGTATTTCTAGTACAAAGGATGCTTTTCCCAAATCCTTCATAGAGAATTGTGTACATAACTATGCTTTAGTACATTCTAACACTTCTTTCTCAGTCCCAATGAGAAGAATGTCATTGACATAAAGTACAATAAACTATGTGCTACTCCCACTATCCTTCTTGTACACACAAGGTTCATACAAATTTTTGATAGAGCCAAATGATTTGACTGTTTTATCGAAATATATGTTCTAACTTCAGGATGCTTATTTAAGTCCATAAATGGACCTTTCAAGTATGCAAACATTTTGCTCTCTCTCTTTGGATGTAAAACCTTGTAGTTGCTCTATATAAATTTCTTCTTCAATGTTTCCATTATGGAAAGTAGTTTTGATATCTATTTGGCATATCTCATAGTCATCATATGCAACTATGGCTAGTAAAATCCTAATGGATTTAGGCATAGCAATCGGTGAAAAGGTTTCCTCGACCAGTGAAGGAGTGTGTAGCCCAAGGATCCATGAAATAAAGTAAATAAAGCTAAATCAAAACTTGTCTACACACTTGCCAAGGATCAAGTCATGTTTTAAAATAGATTTGCAAGAAGATAAATACCTTGAACGCTCAAAATTCCAAGGTAGAATGGAAGAAATGCTTGAACACTTCAAAACTGTCTTTCTCTGGCGCAGCAACAACACGGCAATAATTTCCTATCCAAAACACCTCTAAATTGGCTGAAATTTGGATACAACCTCCTCAACACCTTGGGGAAGCTCCAGTAAAAAATCCAGCGAAAATGGAATCTAGAAAGGTCTGCAAACATGCCTCCAAAGTTTCTTCCCATGTAGCAGATCCCCAAAAGCAAAGCTACCCAATTGTCTAGCCTCTAATGAAATGATCCACACACCAAAGGCAAATCCCAATCAATCCTATGTTATCTGGAAGACCAAGGAGAGAATAAAATGATGAAGGCCAAGATTTAGATGGGAAGGTGAAGAAAAAGTGTGAAACTTCAACACATGAGTGAATAACACAAATTGGAGGGGAAAGTGGAATCTAAAAATTAGATTTTTCAACCTTTCATGGCCGGAAACCTCTCTCCTATTTATAGGGGTGATGGTGTACTGCATCACACCTCCCATGAGGTTGGCACCAACTTGCAAGGTATGTGAAATTTTAATTTCACTTGTATTTGAATTTAATTTGAAATCTTCATTTCATCTCTTGAAATGTCATTCAAATAAATCCTAAATGCGCTCCAAATGAACTCTTTCATTTTGAATATCCCTGCACAATAATTCTTCATATTAATTAAATTAACCCCTTAATTTAATTAATTAATCTTGACTTAACTTTTTAAGTCAACTAGCTTAACTCTTTAAACTAGAAAGTGTTAACATAACTCTTTAAGCTAATTTGACCAATTGATAGTCATATGACACCAATTAAATTAACAACCCAATTTAATCAGTATAATTTAACTCCTTAAATTATTTCGATCAATTTAACAATTAAATTAATCAAACCAAAATGACCAAAAAATTAGCCAAGCGTTTTTCTTCCATAAAATCGGTCAAGTTGAATTTTCTAAGTCTTAGAAAATTTCCTTCATCAAATAGGATTTTCTATTAGCTTTTGTATGAGACCCATTAGATTCTACCATTCATTGGACATGGGCTCACAACTCTTGTGATATTAAGAATATCAAAATATTCACATTAGTTTAAATGAGCCCAACTAATTAGCCGAAATGAATATGCTCTCGGAAAACCATTCTAGCTCTACGTTTGCCATGCAAGTACGGTCCTTCCATCTCTTATCTCTCGAAAGAAGCCAAGGGAAAGATATTTGCTGGCTCCCTTAATAGCCTCGATAACTATGTTTATATTCCAATGCTTAATATCCATTTACGAAATCATCTTTGGAAAACTCTTTTTCCAAATTATCATACTACCTTATGCAAGAAGTTCGTAGAATCGATCATTGTAGAATACATAGGAGATGCACTGGCCCTTCACAACGACGAGGAGATTATCCCATCTTAGATCACACAAACCTCCATGTCTATATAGCTTATACCCAAGCTCAACTCGAATGACCCACAGAGTGGTTAAGAAGAGTGGTTAATGAAGAGTCAAAGCATGAAGACCTAAGCACAAGGTTACCATGGATCCCTAAGCCACAGGACTAATTATATGCTCTAGCGTAAGCTAGAAAACTTGTCACTACCTACTTGCCACTATGGCTAACTAATAGATTTTCCGGGCAGGCCTTCAGTGAACTTGTTTTATAACAAGCACCCACAAACATGCACCTATATCTTATATAGATTGCTCATGAAATGGAGTAATATCCAACCCCTTAGATTTATGCATCGTTAGTGCAAGTCTATCCAAATCTTAAATGTCCTGTCTCATAAGATTCTATGACTTTGAATATTTTAATACCACGACCCTGTAAGACTTTTTTCATGATAACCACCCAGTGCATGACCAAGTCCCATAGTCTAGTACGATCTAAGGGCTTCAACCAAATGCTAGTGAAGTAAAATAAGCATAAGATAAAGATGGCCATTTCTTGTGAATATCATTCAATCGAGATTGTATCACAAGTGAAATAGTTTACATGCCAATCTAATTGGCTATGAGGTACTATTCCAATATTTGACATATCTCATACTCATAATATGCAACTATGACTACTAAATTCCTAATGGATTTAGGCACAATGATCGGTGAAAAGGTTTCTTTGAAATCAATATCGGGTCTTTGAGAGTAACCTTTTGCCACTAGTCGCGCCTTAAAGGTCATAACCTCTTCATCAACTCCTAGCTTTCGCTTATAGATCTACTTGCAACCAACAGGTACTATACCCTTTAGTGGATCTAACAAAGTCCATACTTTGTTGGAGTACATGGAGTCCATTTTGAATTTCATGATGTCTTGCTAATGTCCCGAATCTATGTTCAACATAGCTTCCTCATAGGTCTTCGGACCACTATCCGATTGGCCCATCTCATAAAGGAATATAAACCTTTCGAGTTGCTTCTTGATTCGATTTGACCTTCTCAGAGATTTGTGCAAGGTTCTTGATGTTCACTTATTTCTACCGGTTCATCAAGTTCAACAACAATGCCATTTCTATCTAATAGAAATTCCTTTTTCCAAAATGTTGGCATTCCTTGAAACAAACATATTTCATTCCGAGGGGTCATAGAAAGACTCTCTAGGGTATCCCACAAACTTGCACAGGGTGGATCTGGCATCCAACTTGTCTCCTACTGACCGCTTGACGTATGCGGAAGACCCCTAAACTCTTAGATAAGAGTAAGAAGGTGCTTTACTATTCCACATCTCATGTGGTGTCTTTAGCACCTACTTTGTGGGTACTATATTCAGTAGCCTCGCCATCGTGGTTACGGTGAATCCCTAAAAAGATATAGAAACATTAATGAAGCTCATCATGGAATGTACCATATCTAATAAGGTACTGTTTCTCCTTTTGGCTACTACATTATGTTGGGGTATGCCGAGTGTAGTCTATTGAGAGATAATCTCATTCTCTTTTAGATAATCTAAAAATTTGGTACTCAAGTATTTTCCTCCTCAATCCAATTAAAGAGCTTTAATACTTATTCCCGATTGCTTTTCTACTTCATTCCTATACTCTTTGAACTTTTCAAAAGCTTTGGACTTGTACTTCATAAGATACACATATCTGAACCGAGTATGATCATCGGTAAAGGTAATGAAGCATGAATAGTCTCTTCTCGCACTAACTCTCAGTGGCCCACAAACGTCCGTATGGATCAAATCTAAAGGACTTGTGGTTCTTTTCGTTTGTCCTACAAAAGAACCTATGGTCATTTTTCCTTTTAAACAAGATTCACAAGTAGGAAGATCCTCTAGCCATTAACATTTAGTGCTTTGATGGCTACCAACTTGTTCGTCCTATTTTTGAAAATATATCCAAGTCTTGTATCCTATAACATGGCATCTTCTTGGATATCTAATTTTCTTACTTTGTTGAATATGCATTAATGATGGTTGAGAATCTAAAATGTATAATCTATTGTTTATCGTACTAATAGCAACTAAAGAACCATACTTTGTTGCCATTAATACCCCATTTGATATTGAAAAATCATATCTTTCACTATCCAAAATGAGAATTGATGATAATGTTCTTAACAAGATTGATCTAATACAACTAAGGATTTCCCTAAGTTAAACTTATTTTACGCCGTTGGCTTTGACTGCAACTTTGACTCATTTGCCATGGCAGTAGATCATATCCCCATCACTAAGTTTTATTTTTCTTTCTATTCTTTGTAACAAATTACAAAGATAAGAACCACATGCGATATTATATATCCATGAGGAAGAATTTATCCTTAAATGCACTTCAATAAAATACATACCCTTCCCAAGGTTTGCAAGGTATTCCTTGTAATATTACTTCTAATGGCCTTTCTTGCCAAAGTAGAAACAAGTAACATCAACTATATTCTCTATAATCTTCTTGACTCCATTGGATACCTTAAATGTTTGTATCCTCTTGAAGAAGAACACTTTTTATTGTTGCCCCCTTTCTACTTGCCTTTAGAGACTTTAGAATAGGAGGAGGAAGAAATTATTAGAGATTTACCCTTGTCATGGTAGTCTCAATTTAAACCAACACTTTGGTAAATAAAATTTACCAAGGATGTGAGGATCAAATCGTCATGGAGATCATTGTCCATCACTACATCCAAGTTGAAGAGCTTTTCAACAAGCCTAATCATCTTTAGATCGTAATCGATGACACATGACTTCTTATTCATCCTAGCTTGAAAAATCTCATTTAACAACATGAACCCTCATGCCTTGTTTGCTTTACAACTCTTGTAAGCTTTAATCGAGGTATTATTCATATGTCCTTGAGACTTTTGAAGTTTGTAGATGCCATCATGAGAATATGGGATAAGAGGCAATCCTTAACCTAATTTGTGAACATTTCACATGTCTTTGGATCTACTTGGATCCCTATGGGATTAGGAGTACCGTGATATAGGACATATATTCGTTCCATAGAATCTAGAGCAATTTTGAGGTTTATTCAATCGTGGAAGTTTGGCACAGTTAATTTATTGGTTTCCAAAATGATGCTTAGTAGATATATAGCCATGCTTGACATTTCCCAAATCAGCAAAGGCGAAAAAGAGAATATAAGCATGTGATTGAATATAGATATTGAAAACATATTTATGGACTTTCAAGCATATTTTTCTCCCATTATTTTATCAAATTCCTCACCCTCTTAAGGAATTTGGGAAATCTCATTTTCTAGTGAGAGCCAAGGCCTAAAGGACTTGTTGTTGGAAATAGTGCCCGGCAAGCCAATAGATTTGGCCTTGTAAAGCTATTTTCTTGTAAAAATAATCTTGATTGAATGATATCTTGTATATGGCCACATTCATCTCATGCACCATATTACTTCACTGGCATTTGGATGAAGTCCTTATATCACTTAAGACTATGGGACTTGGTCACGCACTAGGTGGTGATCATGGAATAATTCTTACATGGTCGTGATCTTAAAACATTCCAAGTCATAGGATCTTCAGAGACAGGACATCTAAGATCCGGATAGACTTCCACTAACGATGCATAAATCCAAGGGGTTGGATATTGCTCCGTTCCATGAGCAACCGTATATGATACGGGTGAGTGGTGGTAGGTGCTTGTTAGAAAACAAGGCACTGAAGACCCACTGGAGACTCCACTTGGTAGCCGTAGTGGCAAGTCGGTAGTGGTTAGTTCTCCTGCTTACATTAGTGCATATTATTAGTCCTCTGACCTGAGGATCCATGGTAACCTTGTGTCCGGTCCTCATGCTTTGACTCATCCTTAGTCACTTAGCGGGCTGTTTGAGGTGAGATTGGGTATGGGCTACTTGGCATGGAGGTTTGTGAGATCCAAGATGGAATCCGACTCCCCGCTTTTGTGAAGGGAGAGTACATCTCCTATCCAGTCTATAATGATCGATTTCAAGAAATCCTTGCACAATGTGGTATGACAATTTGGGAAAATAGTTTTCAAAAGTTGAGGTCATACAAAGGAATTGGACATTTAGAATAGAAGCATAGAATCAAGGCTATTAGGGAGCCAACAAATATCTTGCCCTATGCCTCTTTCGGGAGATAAGAGACGGAAGGACCTTATTTGCCTGGAACGCATAGAGCTTTAAGCGGTTCACATATAGACATTCATTTCAACTAATTAATTAGGCTCCATGGGCTTGAGGTTGGACATCAACCATGGAGATTAGGTACTCTTCAATTGATGAGATCGATTGAATCGAGTCGACTAGTTTAAAAGGAGTTTTAAACTAGAATGAATAATAAATATTCAAAAGTCACAACGGGTTGTGAGCCTATATCCAATGAATGGTAGAACCCAATGGGTCACACACAAAATCCAAAAGACCTTCCTAATTGATGGAGAAATTTTTCTAAGTGTTAGAAAGATAACCTTTTTCCATGGCCGATTTTTGGGAGACTTTTGAAGATCAATTTTGGCTTGATTAGTTTAAGTGTTAAATTAATCAATTAATTTAAGGAGTTAAATTAGGTAAATAATTAAAGAGTTAATTATTTGGTGCCACATTGATCATCAATTGATCAAAGTTAACTTAAGGGGTTAAGTTGACTAAAGTAAACTTTAAGAGTTAAGTTTACTTGACTTAATTGTTAAGTCAAGGTTAATTAATTAAATTAATTAGATTAATTTAATTAATGGAAGAACAAGGATTTTAAGAGGGAAAATTCAAATTGGATTTGAATTAATTTGGAATAAGATTCCAAGTTGGCAAGTTGGCAAGATGAAATTCAAATTCAATTGAAATTCAAATTGCCAACTTGAACACAACTAATTTTCGGCCCCCACATCCTCATGGGCCTTGGCATCACACCTCACACACTCTATATATATATATAGATCTAGACGAATTTTAGTGTAATTTTCAGCATTTGAAAATCAAATTCTAAATGCTTTCCCTCCAAAAAACCTTTCTAGGCAAGATATTCTTGTGTTGAATTCTTCCTTTTCTTCCCTACCAAAACTCTCCAAAAACCGATCATACTCCATCTCCATATTCAGATATAATCCAACTTAGGATCTAGAGATTTAGGATCTCATCTTTGGTGTGTGGATCAATGTTGGAGGTGATTTCGCGTGACATTGCTATTTCACATTTTCCTGCAGATTGTCTGACTTTGCAAATTTTTTCTGGAATCTGTGATGTGATTTTTGATCCAAATTTTCTACTTAAGATATCCTAAGGTGTTAGGTATCTCCTAGAATTTTTTTCGAATTGATTGAGAGTTTTGGTTGGTCAAATTCGGATCTGAATCAGCTGCGCCAAATCCAGTCGCGAATCTACCAACACTTGGAGACTTGGTTTTCTTCCTTAGATCTTCCTTCTAAAGGTAAGTATCTTCTTCTAAGTCTGAATATAATGCATGGTATGACCCCGGGATGACCGATTGGCATTGAATTTGATGTTTTAATTTTGAATCATTGTGCATCCTAATGTCGATTGTTCCTTCACTTGTAGTGGACCCACGACTTGTGAGATGTCAACAAAAAATTGTAAGATATGCAACTTTTGCTAATTGCATCTCTATGCAGTCCTTGATATATTTTGCCTCACTGTTCATGTAGACCCATGACTCATGCGAATCTACATTACTAGGTATTTAAGTAGGACCTACCAATCAAACTTTGACTTAAAACCACACTATGGCATTCCACGACTCGTGAGACAATGCATAGGAAGCGTCAAACCAAAGGTGGATTGTATGCTAAGCATGTGGCATAGCTTTCCACCATAAACATGACCCACGGCTCGTGAGATATCATGCAAATATAGTAGCATCTCATGTCACATACTATTAGTAGAAGGCATGGATTAATTAAAACTCCTTCTAATTTGTATCCATTTTGACTTAATATTTTGAAAGCACTTATACTCCTATAAGTTGAGGGATTTTCTTGCTTCCAAAGATCTCATCAATTTTATCTTCCCTTATTTAGTTTTTCTACATCCTAACCATACATCTCATACATTAATAGGATAAAGAAAACATAAGTAAGTAAATGCGGCTACCATGCTCCTAGGGTGGGATGACCATGAGCCTTAATCAAGTAGTGTACTTTAACGCCATACGTGCACTACTTGGTTGATTTTAAGTGGGTTCATTAAATCTAACTATTACATAAATATATCCCATACATTCATGGTTCTTCATGCCTTCAATGGTCTTATTGTATCCTTGCAAAAATTATATAAGAAAATAAATCCTCACTCATAGTGATCTACTCTCATATCATCCACAAGATAGAAATTAAGAGACATGCAACCCCAATTTAATACTACCCTTTTCAACAACTTGAAACAAATAAAATCAATATTAAAGGCTCATGTTCATCCCTATTCATTCATCAGCCATTCAACAACTAAATGAATAATAAATAAGAATTGACATTCAATTCAACAAATTAAATGCATATATCATAAACAATTAATTAACAAACACAAAATAAGCATAATGCATCTCATTAACAAGATTTTAAAAGCATTCAAAAATGTCAAACATAATTTTGAGAACTTGTATAACAGTTGTGCATCTAATTAGTATGAATCAATATCATTTTTTAGCACAAAATAAGCCTCAAAACTCATCCAAAACACAAAATGGGTGTTGCTACCTAGCCAACTTGAATAGCAGTGCGGCGCACAACTGTTGCTTGGCCAACGCCTGGTAGTTGGGCTGCAGCTTGCCCTGTTTTGGTTTTGGACCGAGTCAAGGCACTTTTTGGCCTGCTTTTGTGCACCAAAAATTTAAGGATGAAAGATGTGTAAGACTAAGGATCCAATTTAAAACATTTAAAAAACTAAAATCTAACTTAGTTTACACCACCAAAAAGATCTAATTCATGCCAATATAATGGATCAAGGTCAAATTGTTACCACTCAGGAAAAATCCAACCAAAACTTGAAGTAGTGCTTCCTTTCCCGAAAGTAGAATGCTTCTGGGGCTGCAAGGTATGATCAACTTTTGATTGAGCAAATCACCTCAGATTAAAGCCAAATCTGGACCAAACTTTCACCAAATAAATGGAGAATGTCCAATAAAAAATTCAGAACCAAACTCCTTCAACAAGACCTCAAACAAAGTCTAGAAAGTCACTGCTGGAGTTGATGATGTCTTGCCTCTAATGCCAAAGTCCACACACCAATCCTTTCCTCCTTAATTCAGTAGGAAAAACTAAGAAAGAAGAGAGCATGGTTGGAGGCCACAAATGGTGAGGGAGAGAGGTGAAGAAGACAGTGAAACCTCAACTCATGAGAGAATCACAATTTTAGAGGGAATTTTGAATCTAACTTTTAGATGTACAAAATGTGAGAAAGAATAATCAGCTGTTGGCTACCCCCTCTATATCTATATATAGAGGGAGGATGGTGTGATGCAAAGGTGGCATCACACCTTCCTCAAAATCTGGGGGGAGGGGCACCTAAGCATGCCAATTAGAAAGCATCTTGCATGTTGCATGTTAATTTGAATTTGAATTTAATTAGGATCTACATTTCATTTTATGAAATGTCTACCAATTAAATACTAATTCATCAAATGAACATTTCATTTGAATTTTCCCTCCAAAATTACTTCTTCAATTTAATTAAATTAGACACTTTAATTTAATTAAACTTTGACTTAACCTTGAGGTCAACAAACTTAACTTTTTAAGTTTACTTGACCAATTGATAGTCATATGACACCAAATTAAATTAACACTTAATTTAATTGGCCTTAATTTAACTCCTTAATTAATTACATCAATTTAACAATTAAATTGGTCAAGCCGAATGACTAAAAAATTGCATCAAATCGAATTCCTCAATTCGGCCACCATGGAATTATTCTAACACTTAGAAAACTCCACTCATTATATAGGATATCCAATTTGAAAGTGCTATGGCCGAGATAAGCCAAACAAATTCAAAATTAAATAGCAAATATCGATCCAAAGCAACATCCCCAGGCATATATCATACAACATAAATGGACTAATCAGAGGATACCAACCTGAATCGCTCAAAATCCAAGGAGATGATGGATGATTCTTCCTATCACAGATTTCCGGCAGTTTCTAACACAGCGGAGAAAAAAGAGAATATCTTCCAATTCCAACCTCCAAATGAAATGAAGAAAAATTCTACTGAAAGCTAACTCGAATTTCGATCTTCTGTGAAAAAATTGGCTCAAATATCCATCAGATCTCTCCAGGAGAAAATCGTGAAGTGGATTGTTCTGCGGAAATTGAGTGGCCTCACTTGTGGTCACCTCCAATGCAAGTCCACACACCTTAAAGCAATCCTAGAACGTCCAGATCTTTAGCTGGAGCAGATCTGGAGTTGTTTGGTGAAGAAGGAGGTTTTTTTTTTTTCTAGTGAGAGAGAGAATGGATGGAAGTTAGATCTCTACTAACTTTTGAGAGAATTTTGGAGGAAGAATTTAGCTTGCAAAATTCAGAATTTTGGCTAATGAATCTGGACTAATTTTCAGCCACTCCACCTCCCCTTATATAGAGGTGTGATGGCATCACACCTCCCATGCTAAGGGGGGACCGAAAATTCCAAGGGCATAATTGTAAGTTGGTAATTCCACTATCATGTGGTCTTGCCAACTTGCTTAATTGGAATCCAATTCCAATTAATTCAAATCATATTTGAATTCTTCCCTCCAATAATATATTCTCCTATTAATTAAATTAATCCAATTAATTTAATTAATTCAACTTGATTTAACAATTAAATCAAGCAAACTTAACTCTTTAAGTTTTCTTTAGTTAACTTAACTCTTTAAGTCAACTTCAATTATTCAACTATCAATGTGGCTCAAATAATCAACTCCTTAATTATTTGCCTAATTTAACTCCTTAAATTAGTTGATCAATTTAACACTTAAATCAATCAAGCCATAATTGATCTTGAAATCTCTCTCTCAAAATGGGTCCCTTAAGAGGGACGTATTTTCTAACACTTAGAAATTCTTCTTTCACCACTTAGAAAAGTTCAAGGCTTTTGTGTGTGACCCATTGGGTTCAACCATTCATCGGACATAGGCTCACAACTCCTTGTGACTTTTGAATATCAAATATTCATTCTAGTTTAAAACTCCTTTTAAACTAGTCGACTCGATTCAATCGATCTCTATCAATTGAAGAGTACCTAATCTCCATGGTCGATGTCCAACCTCAAGCCCATGGAGCCCAACTAATTGATCGAAATGAAAGTCTCTGTATGAACCTTTTAAAGCTCTACGCGTTCCATGTAAATACGGTCCTTCCGTCTCCTATCTCCATGAAAGAGGCCTAGGGCAAGATATTTGTCAGCTCCCTAATAGCCTCGATTCTATGCTTCTATTCTAAATGTTCAATTTCGATGTATGACCTTATCTTTTGGAAAACCCTTTTCCCAAACTGTCATACCACCTTGTGCAAGGATTTCTGGAATATGATCATTATAGAATACATAGGAGATGTACTCGCCCTTCACAAAAGCGAGGAGTCGGATTCCATCTTGGATCTCATGAACCTCCATGCCAAGTAGCTCATACCCAATCATACCCCGAACGGCCCGCTGGGTGACCAGGGATAAGTCAAAGCATGAGGACCAGACACAAGGTTACAATGGATCCTCAGGTCAAAGGACTAATTTATATGCACTAGCGTAAGAAGGAGAGCTTGCCACTACCGACTTGCCACTACGGCTACCTAGTGGAGTATCCGGTGGGTCTTCAGTGCCTTGTTCTCTAACAAGCACACACTATAGTCTCAAGACCCATCTTCTCAAGATGTCCTTCAAAGAACTTTTGTCCTAAGGGCTTAGTTGGTGGATCTGCTATATTCTCTTCCAAGGCAACTCTCTCCACTCGGATGTCGCCTCTCTCAATGATCTCTCTGATCAAATGATATCGCCTTAAAATATGCTTAGATCGTTGATGAGATTTGGGCTCCTTAGCTTGTGCTACCGCCCCGATGTTGTCACAGAAGACAACAACTGGCTCAGCTATGCTAGGCACTACATTCAACTCTTGAATGAAGTTTTTCATCCAAACACCTTCATTTGCGGCTTCAGAAGCCGCAATATATTCTGCCTCTGTGGTTGAGTCGGCCGAGGTGTCTTGTTTGGAACTTTTCCAACTCACCGCGCCGCCATTGAGGCAAAATATAAATCCAGAACTGGATTTGAGGTCATCTACATCAGATTGGAAACTTGAATCCGAAAACCCTTCTAGTTTCAATTCTCCATTACCGTATACTAAGAACAGATCCTTAGTTCTTCTCAAGTACTTAAGGATTGTCTTTACGGCCATCCAGTGACTTTTACCGGGATTAGATTGGAACCTACTCGTAACACTTAGCGAGTGTGCCACATCCGGTCTTGTACATTGAACAGCATACATTATGCTCCCTATAGCAGAGGCATAGGGTATTTGGGATATCTTTCGTTTCTCTTGCTCAGTCTTAGGGGCCATAGACTTCAAGAGACGAATGCCATGTCCCATAGGAAGAAATCCTTTCTTGGATTCCTCCATACTAAACATTTTTAGTATTTTATCAATGTACATGGCTTGGGATAGCCCTAACATCCTCTTCGATCCAATAATATATTCTCCTCTTAATTAAATTAATCCAATTAATTTAATTAATTCAACTTGATTTAACAATTAAATCAAGCAAACTTAACTCTTTAAGTTTTCTTTAGTTAACTTAACTCTTTAAGTCAACTTCAATTATTCAACTATCAATGTGACTCAAATAATCAACTCCTTAATTATTTGCCTAATTTAACTCCTTAAATTAGTTGATCAATTTAACACTTAAATCGATCAAGCCATAATTGATCTTGAAATCTCTCTCTCTAAATCGGTCCCTTAAGAGGGAAGTATTTTCTAACACTTAGAAATTCTTCTTTCACCACTTAGAAAAGTTCAAGGCTTTTATGTGTGACCCATTGGGTTCAACCATTCATCGAACATAGGCTCACAACTCCTTGTGACTTTTGAATATCAAATATTCATTCTAGTTTAAAACTCCTTCTAAACTAGTCGACTCGATTCAATCGATCTCTATCAATTGAAGAGTACCTAATCTCCATGCTCGATGTCCAACCTCAAGCCCATGGAGCCCAACTAATTGGTCAAAATGAATGTCTCTATATGAACCGTTTAAAGCTCTACGCGCTCCATGTAAATACAGTCCTTCCGTCTTCTATCTCCATGAAAGAGGCCTAGGGCAAGATATTTGCCGGCTCCCTAATAGCCTCGATTCTATGCTTCTATTCTAAATGTTCAATTCCGATGTATGACCTTATCTTTTGGAAAACTCTTTTCCCAAACTGTCATACCACCTTGCGCAAGGATTTCTGGAATATGATCATTATAGAATGCATAGGAGATGTACTCGCCCTTCACAAAAGTGAGGAGTCGGATTCCATCTTAGATCTCATAAACCTCCATGCCAAGTAGCTCATACCCAATCATACCCCGAATGGCCCACTGGGTTACCAGGGATAAGTCAAAGCATGAGGACCAGACACAAGGTTACAATGGATTCTCAGGTCAAAGGACTAATTTATATGCATTAGCGTAAGCAGGAGAGCTTGCCACTACGGCTACCTAGTGGAGTCTCCGGTAGGTCTTTAGTGCCTTGTTCTCTAACAAGCACCCACTAACATGCATCTGTATCATATACAGTTGCTCATGGAACGGAGCAATATCCAACTCTTTGGATTTATGCATCGTTAGTGCAAGTCTGTCCGGATCTTAGATGTCCCATCTCGTAAGATCCTATGACTTGGAAATTTATGATCACAACCGTGTAAGACTTATTCCATTATCACCACCCAGTGAACTAACCAAGTCCCGTAGTCATGTGTGATCTAAGGACTTCATCCAAATGCCAGTGAAGTAATATAATGCATAAGATGAATGTGGCCATATGTAAGATATCATTCTATCAAGATTGTCTCTTTAGAAAATAGTTTTACAAAGCCAAAATCATTGGCTTGTCGGGCACTATTTCTAACACAATTAGCTTTTGAGTGTGACCCATAAGGTTCTACCGCTAATTGGACATGGGCTCACAATCTTTGTGAGTTTAGAATATCATATATTCACGTTAGTTTAAAACTCCTTTTAAACTAACCGACTCAATTCAATTAGTCTCTATTAAGTGAAGAGTACCCAATCTCCATGGTCGATGTCCAACCTCAAGCCCATGAAGCCCAACAATTAGCCGAATGAATGCTTATGGTGAACCATTCTAGCTTTGTGCATACCATGCAAATATGGTCCTTCCATATCTTATCTCTATGAAAGAGGCCTAGGACAAGATATTTGTCAGCTCCCTAATAGCCTTGATATTATGCATCTATTCTCAATGTTTGATTCCTATTTGTTACCTCATCCTTGAAAAACCCTTTTCCAAATTGTCACACTACCTTGGCCAAGGACTTCTTCGAATCGATTATTATAGAACGTATAGGAGATGCATTCGCCCTTCACAAAGATAAGGAGTGAAATTTCATCTTGAATCTCATAAACCTCCATGTCTAAGTAGCTCATGCTCAATCACCACCAGAATGTCCACTAAGGGGCCAATGAGGGGTCAAAGCATCAGGACCTAAACACAAGGTTACAATGGATCCTTAAGTCAAATGACGAATTATTTGCACTAGCGTAAGCTGGAGAACTAGCTACTACTGACATGCCACTAAGGATTCCTAGTGGATTCTCCGAGCGGGTCTCCAGTACCTTGTTCTGTAACAAGCACCCATTAACATGCACCCATATTTCATATGGATTGCTCATGGAACAGAGCAATATCCAACCCTTAGATTATGCATCGTTAGAGCAAGTCTATCCAAATCTTAGATGCCTTGTCTCATATGATTCTATGACTTGGGATATTTAAGATCACGATCGTGTAAGATTTATTCAATGATCATCACCGAGTGTACTAACCAACAAGTCTGATAGTCTAGTGTGATCTAAGGGATTCAACCAAATACAAGTGAAAGAATATAAGCATAAGATGAAGATGGCCATTTGTAAATAATATCATTCCATCAAAATTATATCACAAGTGAAATAGTTTACATGCCAATCATATTGAGTTGCGTAGCACTATTCTAACAATCTCCCACTTGACCTAAAGCTAATTCCCCATAGTCTTAAGACCCATCTTTACAAGTTATCCTTCAAAGAACTTTTACGATAGGGGTTAGAACAGTGGTTTTGCTGTATTCTCTCTAGAGGTAATCCATTCCACTCAGATGTCGCCTCGTATCAAATGATATCATATACCAAATGATAATATCTCAAAATATGTTTGGATCGCTTGATGAGATCTTGGCTTAAGTGCAAAGTTGTCTTCATAAGACAACAGTAGGCTCCCACATGCTAGCACTTCATCCAACTCTTAGATGAAGTTTTTGATCCATACTCCTTCTTTTGTAGCTTTCAAAGCCATAATATATTCTGCCTCAGTGGTGTAATCAGTTGTGGTGTTTTGTTTGGAACTCTCCAACTCACTGCGCTGCCATTAAGGTAAAATATAAATCCAAAAGTGGATTTTAGGTTGTTTGCATTGGATTGAAAACTTGAATCCAAAAACCCCTCGACTTCAATTCTCCATTATCATAAACCAAAAATAAGTCCTTCGTAATTCTTAAGTATTTAAGGATTATTTTAACAGCTATCTAGTGACATTCACGACAATTAGATTTAAAGCAGCTCGTGACACTCAGAGCGTGAGCTACATCTAGTCTTGTATATTGAACTGCATATATTATGCTCCCTATGACGGACGCATCAGGTATACGGGGCATCTTTTGTCTCTCTGCCTCAGTCTTAGGGGCCATAGACTTAGATAGACGAATACCATGTCCCATGGGAAGAAATCCTTTCTTGGATTCTTCCATACTAAACTATTTTAGTATTTTGTCAATGTACTAAGTTTAGGATAGCCCCAGCATCCTCTTTGATCCATCTCCATAAATACGTATTCCTAATACATAAGATGCCTCTTCCAAATCCTTCATGGAGAATTGAGTAGATAACCATGCTTTAGTATACTCTAACATACCTACCTCATTCCCAATGAAAAGGATGTTATCAACATAAAGCACAATAAATTGTAATATATTTCCACTCGCCTTCTTGTACACACATGGCTGATACACATTTTTGAAAAGCCAAACGATTTGACTGCATTATCAAAATGTATGTTCCAACTATGAGACGCTTGCATGAGTCCATAAATAAACCTCTAGAGTTTGCAAACTTTTTGCTCACTCCCCTTGGATGTAAAATATTGTGGTTGCTCCATATAAATTTCTTCTTCAATATTGCCATTGAGGAAAGTAGTTTTCACATCCATTTGCCATATCTCATAGTCATAATATGCAGCTATGGCAAGTAAAAGCTGAATGGACTTAGGCATTGCAATTGGTGAAAAGGTTTCCTTGAAATTAATGCATGGTCTTTGCGTATAACCTGTTACCACTATTGGTGCCTTAAAGGTCACTACCTCTCTATCTACTTCTAGCTTTCGCTTATAGATCCACTTTCAACCAACGGGAATGATTCCCTCCGGTGGATCTACCAAAGTCCATACTTTATTAGAGTACATAGAGTTCATTTCAGATCTCATAGCATGAAGCCAATGTCCCAAGTCTATATCCAACATAGCTTCCTCGTAGGTCTTCAAATCTATATCTAATTGGTCTATCTCATGAAGAAATTCAAACATTTCTGGTTGCTTCTTGATTTGGTTCAACTACGTAGAGGACGTATGTAAGGCTCACTACTTGTTTCCACCGTTTGTAGGATTTGTTGATCATCTTAAACTTCATCAAGTTCAACAACAACCTTTTCTATCTAAGAGAAACTCATTTTCCAAAAAAGTAGTGTTCTTCGAGACAAACACCTTTTATTCCAAGGGATCATAAATGTAATTACCCATAGACTCTCTACGGTATCCCACAAACTTGCACAAAGAGGATCGACTATCCAACTTATCTCCTACTAACCTCTTCACGTAGGGGGGAGACCCCCCAAACCTTTAGTTAATAGTAAGAGGGTGCTTTGCTATACTACATCTCATGTGGCGGTTTTGGCACGGCCTTTGAGGGTACTACATTTAATAGCCTTACCACCGTATGTAAGGCGTATTCCCAAAAGGATATAGGCACATTGGAAAAGCTCATCATGGAACGCACCATGTCCAACAAGGTACGATTTCTCCTCTTGGCTACTCCATTAAGTTGCGGTATGTCGAATAGAGTCCATTGAGAAAGAATTCCCATTCTTTTTTAGATAATCTAAGAATTCGGTAGTTATGTATTCTCCTCCTCTATCCAATTGAAGAGTTTTAATACTAAGTCTCTTTTGCTTTTCTGCTTCACACCTATACTTTTTAAACTTTTCAAAGGCTTCGAACTTCTACTTTATAAGTCCGAACCAAGTGTGATCATCGATGAAGGTAATGAAGAAAGAATAGCCTCCTCACACACTAACTCTTAGTGGGCCGCACATATCCGTATAGATCAAATCGAAAGGGCTTGTGCTTCACTATGATTGTCCTATAAAAGGGCTTTAATCATTTTTCCCTTCAAACAAGACTCATAAATCTAAAGTTCCTCAATGCCACTAACATTTAGTGCTTTGAGAGCTTCTGTCTTGTTCATCCTATTTTTAGAGATATGCCCAAGTCTTACATGCCATAAAATGACATCTTCTTGGATACCTAATTTTCTTTTACTTGATTGAATGTTCTTTAATGAAGGTTGGGAATCCGTTATGTACAATTGATTGTTTAATGTACCTTGCGCAATTAAAGAACCTTTCTTTAATACTTTCAACTTTCCATTAGATATAGAAAAATCATATCCTTCTTTATCCAATTCAGGAATTAAAATAATGCTCTTAATAAGACTAGATACATAATAACAAGGATCAAGTACAATTTGGGAGTTCCCCAAGTCTAACTTGATTACTCCTTGGACCATGGCCGCAGCTTTTGCTCTATTTCCTAAGCGTAGGATCATATCCCCTTCATTGAGACTCTTTCTTCTTTCTAACCCTTGTAACGAATTACAAAGGTGAGAACTGCATGCGGTATCAAATACCTATGTGGAAGAATTAGTCATTAAGTGCACTTCAATAAAGTACATACCCTTCCCAAGGGTTGCAAGATAAGCTTTATAGTTTCTTCTCCAATGTCCTTTTTCACCACAACATAAACATGTAGCTCCAATTTTAGTCTCTTTATTATTCTCAATTCCCCTTGAACTTTTCAAAGTTTGTTTCCCTTTAGAGGAAGAACTCTTCTTCTCTTTACCTCCCTTTCTAGCACCCCTACGGCCCATAGCCTTGGAAGAGGAAACAAGTGTCAGAGGCTTGTCTTTGTTTATAGTCTCCTAGGGCCCATAGCCTTGTAATTACCAACATATTAACTAATTCGTTAATCGTTACTTCTTGCATCAACATATATTAGTTCATGATGAATTGGTCAAATGTGCTAGGCAATCATTGAATGATGAAATCCACAAAGAGCTCATTGTCCATGAAAATGCCTAATTGACCAAGCTTTTCAATAAGAGTGATTGTTTTAAGCATATGTTCATAGACATTAGTGCCCTCAATCATTCTACTTCTAAAGAACCCCCTAGAAAAAATGAACCATTTGTGTCTAGTTTGGACATTAAACAACTCTTGTGGGTGTGTATAGATCGCATATACAGATTTCATGCGCTCGTGAGTCTCTTGAAGCTCTTTAGATATAGAGGCCATCATAAGGGACATTGTTTGTAGATCAACATCCACAAACTTCGTGAACAATTCACGTGCCTTATTAGTGGCATCATTACTAAGGTAACCAGTAGACTATGATTAAGCATATAAGTCCCCTTTTCGAAATTAATAATAATATTGAGGTTTCTCAAGCTATCACGGAAATTGGGCCCAATTAGTTTATTGGTTTCCAAAATAATTGTGAGTGGATTCTTATCCATTTTGAGTTTTGAAGATTTTAAAGTTCTACAAAAAGCAATAGAAGAAAATATAAGCATGTTTTTGTCCCACTATTTTAACAAATCCTTCACTCCCTAGAAGAATTTGAGAAATCATATTTCCTTGTGATAATCAAGACTCTAAAGACTTGCAAGTGGACCCCCGTGACCGAGTGCCATCCACAAACAATCTAAAGATAAGCAACACTTGCTAATTGCATCACATGCAACTTTTGATATATTTTGCCTCGCTTTTCATGTAGACCCATGGCTCATGCGACATCTACACAACTAAGTGTTAAGCCGAGCCTATCAATACTTCAATTCTAGATCGCTACACAACATCCTCCGTGGCCGAGTGCCAATGCGTGGGAAGCCTCAAATCAAAGGTGCATCATATGCTAAGTATATCCTTATAACTTTCCTCCTGAGTGTGACCCCCATAACCGAGTACCATCACACAAAATTGGTAGCATCATCATGGGATATACTATTGGTAGAAGGCATGGATTAATTAAAACTCCTTTCAATTGATATCCATTTTGACTTAATATTTGAGAACAGTTAGACATTCTAAGTGGAGGTATTTTCAACTTGCTTGCCAAGATCACACCAATTTTATCTTTTTATTTAGGTTTTCTATATCCTAATCCATGCACCACATACATCAATAGGATATGAAAAACATAAATAAGTAAATGTGTCTAGCATGCTCATAGAGTGGGATGACCATGAGCCTAACTAAGTGATGCACTTTAGAGCAATAGGTGTATTACTTGGTTGATTTTAAGTGAATTGACTAAATCTAGCTAATACAAAAAATTGTATCCCATATAATCATGGGTCTTCATGCCTCCAATGGTCTTCTTTGCTCCTTGTAACAATTACATGAGAAAGAAATCCTCACTACTAGTGATTCTACTCTCATAACATTTACAAGACAGAAATTAAGAGGCATGCAAGCCCTAATTTAATACAACTCATTTCAACAACTTCAAAAAAATAAAATCAATATTAAAGGCTCATGATCATCCCCATTCATTTATCATCCATTCAACAATTAAATTAACAATAAATAAATTAAGAATTGACATTCAATTCCAATAATTAAATGCTTATCACATAAACAATTAATTAGTTAGCAAAAACAAGCATAACATTTATGCATCCTATTTTTGCAACAATTGGGGATTAACTTTAACAAGATTTAAGAAGCATTAAAAAATATTCAACATAATTTTGAGAACTTGCACAATATTTATGCATCTATTATGTGTGAAATAAAAAACCTTTGGTCACTTGAGAAACACAAAAAATAAGCCAAAACTTGTCCTTCCCAAAACTAGGCACTACTGCCCCACCCCGGCCGCACAGCCGTGCAGCAGGTGCGCCCGCTACCCAGCTAGTGCCGGCCGGGCGTGGCAACTTGCCCTATTTTGAGGTTTGGACCGAGTCAAATCATTTTTAGTTCAACTTTTATGCACCAAAAAATTTAGAACACCTCCTAAACATTAAATCACACAATATAGATGAAATTTCAGATCAAAAACACCTTTTAAAAATGAAATTTCAAATGCTCAAACATGTTTCAAAAATCAAGTTTAAGTGAGAACACATTCTTCTAAAAATCTCCAATTAAATCCAATCCAATTGGATCCAAAAATGACCAAAACAACTTAAGGCCAAATTTAACATGTTATATCAACATATAACATCTTCCAATGATAAATCAAAATTTAACATTAGCTAAACATGAATCAAATTACACTAACATATGAATTAACAATTAAAACACATACTAGCATAATATCTATTCATCATCAAAGGAGCCACAAGCACCATCATCCAAAACACTCCAATCCATGATTTGGATCAAGTTTTTGAAAATCTAGATCAATTCATCACATGAATCAATCAAAAGAGAATCTAAAATATTGCATGAAATTAGGCTCCGATACCACTTGAAAGAGGTGTAAGAATAAAGATCCAATTTAAAACATATAAAAAACTGAAATCTAACTTAGATTACACCACCAAAAGGATCTAAATCATGCCAATATAATGGATCAAGGTCAGATTGTTGCCTCAAGAAAAACCGAACCAAAACTTGAAGTAGTGCTTCCTTTCCGAAAGCAGACTGCTTCTAGCGGAGCAAGTGTGATCAACTTTTCATCGGGAAAATAACCTCGGATTCAAGCCAAATCTGAACCAAAATTTTTCCTACTCAATGGAGAATTTCCAATAAAAAATTCAGCACCAAAATCCTTCGAAAAGACCTTGAACAAAGTCCACAAAGTCATTGCTGGAATAGAGGATCATCAAAGCAAGCAATTCAAAATTTGTCCTGCCTCTAATGCCAAAGTCCACACACCAATGGACTATCATTTCCTCCTTAATTCAGCTGAAAAAACTAAGGAAGAGAGCATGGTTGGAAGCCGAAAATGGTGAGGGAGAGGGAGGTGAAGATGAGAGTGAAACCTCAACTCATGAGAGAATCACAATTTTGGAAGGAATTTTGGATCTAACTTTTAGATACACAAAATGTGAAAGAATAATTAGCTGGTGGCTGCCCCCTCTATATCTATATATAGAGGGAAGATGGTGTGATGCCACATCCTCAAGAGGGAGGGGGTTCCACCTAAGCATGCCAACTAGCAAGCATCTTGCAAGTTGCATGTTAATTTGAATTTGAATTTAATTAGGAATCTACATTTCATTTTATGAAACGTCTACCAATTTAATTCTAATTCATCGAATGAACATTTCATTTGAATTTTTCCTCTAAAATTACTTCTTCAATTTAATTAAATTAAACACTTTAATTTAATTAAACTTTAACTTAACCTTTAAGTCAACAAACTTAATTCTTTAAGTTTACCTGATCAACTGACAGTCATATGGCACCAAATTAAATTAAGATCAACTGATAGTCATATGGCACCAAATTAAATTAACACTTAATTTAATTCATCTTAATTTAACTCTTTAAATTAATTACATCCATTTAACAATTAAATTGATCAAGCCAAAATGACTAAAAAATTGCATCAAATCGAATCCCTCAATTTTCGGCCACCATGGAATTATTCTAACCCTTAGAAAATTCCACTCATTATATAGGATATCCAATTGCTTTTGTGTGACCCATTAGGTTCTACCGCTCATTGGTCATGGGCTCACAACCTTTGTGACTTTAGAATATCATATACTCACATTAGTTTAAAACTCATTTTAAACTAAATAACTCAATTCAATTAATCTCTATTAATTGAAGAGTACCCAATCTCTATGGTCAATGTCCAACCTCAAGCCCATGGAGCCCAACAATTGGCCGAATGAATGCTTATGGTGAACTATTCTAGCTCTATGCCACCATGCAAATATGGTCCTTCCATCTCCTATCTCCATGAAAGAGGCCTAGGACAAGATATTTGTCAGCTTCCTAATAGCCTCGATACTATGCATCTATTTTCAATGTTCAACTCCTATTTGTTACCTCATGTTCGGAAATTCATTTTTCAAATTGTCACACTGCCTTAGCCAATGATTTCTTGGAATCGATCATTATAGAAAACATAGGAAACGCACTTGCCCTTCACAAAGACGAGGAGTCAAATTCCATTTTAGATCTCATAACCCTTCATGTCTAAGTAGCTCATGCCTAATCACCACCGGAATGCCTGCTAAGTGGCCAAGGAAGAGGCAAACCATAAAGGCCTAAACATAAAGTTACAATGGATTCTCAGGTCAAAGGACTAATTATATGCACTAGCATAAGCTGGAGAACTAGCCACTACTGATATGCCACTAAGGCTACTTAGTGGATTCTCCGGGCGGGTCTCCAGTACCTTGTTCTCTAACACGCATCCACCAAAATGCACCCATATCTCATATGGTTTGGTCATGGAATGGAGCAATATCCAACCCTTGGATAATGCATCGTTAGTGCAAGTCCATCTGAATCTTAGATGTCCGATCTCATAAGATTCTATGACATGGGATGTTTAAGATCACGACCATGTAAGACTTATTCCATGATCATCATCGAGTGTACTGACCAAGTCCCATAGTTTAGTGTGATCTAAAGGCTTCAACCAAAGGCAAGTGAAGTAACTTAAACGTAAGATAAAGATGGCCATTTGTAAACAATATCATTCAATTAAGATTGTATCAAAAGTGAAATAGTTTACATGCCAATCTTATTGGCTTGCAGGGCACTATTCCAATAAAGGACACCTTAATATCACTAATTCATATGTATTAGATGAATTTTCAAATTTGAAACACCTTTCAAAAGTGAAAATTCAAGTGCTCAAACATGCTTCATAAATCAAGTGCAGGTAGGAATCAATATTCTTCAAAATCTCCAATTAAACTCCAATCCAATTAGATCCAAAAATGACCAAAATACCTTAAGGCCAATCAAATCATGCTATATCAACATATAACTTAAATCAATCCCAAATCTATTGGAATAGTGGCCCACATCTAATTAGATTGGCATGTAAACTATTTCACTTTTGATACAATCTTGATTAAATGATATTCATTATAAATGGCCATCTTCATCTTATGCTTATTTACTTTACTAGCATTTGGTTGAAGCCCTTAAATCACACAAGACTATGGGACTTGATCACGCATTGGGTGGTGATCAAGAAACAAGACTTACATGGTCGTGATCTTAAAATATTGCAAGTCATAGAATCTTATGAGACAGGGCATTGAGATTCGGATAGACTTGCACTAACAATGCATAAATCTAAGGGGTTAGATATTGCTCCATTTCATGAGCAATCTAATGTTAGACATGGTTGCATATTAGTGGGTGCTTGTGAGAGAATAAGTTCACTGAAAGCCTGCCCGAATAATCAACTAGATAGCTGTAGTGGTAACTCGGTAATGGCAAGTTCTTTAGCTTACACTAGTGCATATAATTAGTCCTTTGACCTAAAGATCCATGGTAACCTTGTGTTTAAGTCCTCACGCTTTGACTCTTACTTGACCACTTTGCGGGTCATTCAGGTTGAGCTTGGGTATGAGCTACCTAGACATGGAGGTTTGTGAGATTGAAGATAAGATCCGTCTCGTCGTCGTTGTGAAGGGCGAGTGTATTTCCTATGTATTCTATAATGATCAATTCCAAAAAATCAGTGCATAAGGTAGTATGACAATTTGGAAAAGGAGTTTTCTAAAGACAAGGTCATAAAGGGGAATTGAACATTGGGAATAGAAACATAGTTATCGAGGCTATTAGGGAGTCGGCGAATATCTTGCCCTATGCTTTTTTCGGGAGATAGGAAATGGAAGGACTATATTTGTATGGTATGCATAAAGCTAGAATGGTTCTCGGAAAGCATATTTATTTCGGCCAATTAGTTGGGCTCCATGGACTTGAGGTTGGACACCAACCATGGAGATTGGGTATTCTTCAATTAATAGAGATCAATTGAATTGAGTTATGAGTTTAAAAGAGTTTAAACTAATGTGAATATTTCAATATTCTAAATATCACAAGAGTTGTAAGCCCAAGTCTAATGAATGGTAGAACCTAATGGGTCCACACAAAAGCCAATTGGAAATCCTATTTGATGAACAGAATTTTCTAAGAGCTGGAAAATTCTACTTGACCAATTTTATGGAGGTGAAATGATTGGCTAATTTTTTGGTCATTTTGCCTTGATTAATTTAAATTTTAAATTGATCGAAATAATTTAAGGAGTTAAATTAGACCAATTAAATTAAGGAGTTAATTTAATTGTTGCCATATGACTATCAATTGGTCAAGTTAACTTAAAAAGTTAACACCTTCTAGCTTAAAGAGTTAAGTCAAAGTCAATTAAATAAATTAAGGGGTTAATTTAATTAAAGTGAAGAATTAATTTTGGAGGAAAATTCAAAATGAAAGAGTTCATTTGGAATACATTTGAATTTATTTGGATGACATTTCATGAGATGAAATGAAGATTCCAAATGAAATTCAAATGCACGTGAAGTTCACATTTCATATACAACTTGCCATGCCAAGTTGGCGCCAATCGCATGGGAGGTGTGATGCCAACTTGCATCACACCTCTACCTCTATAAATACGAGGTGTAGGCGGCCAAAGCATATAAGACATGCTAGATTCCATTTCTTCCTCCAATTTGTGTGATTCACTCATTTGTTGAAGTCTCTCACTTTTCTTCTTTATCCTACCTCCTAAAATCAATCTTCATCTCCTTCTTCTCTCTTTGGTTTTCCAGCTAACTAAGGAGTGATTTTGATTTGCCATTGGTGTGTGGATCATCACATTAGAGGCTAGACAATTGGATAGCTTGGCTTTTGGAGATCCACTGCAAGGACAGAAAGTTTGGAGTGGTTTGTCAGACCTTTCCGATCTCATTTTCTACTCAATTGTTTATTGGAGCTTCCCCAAGGTGTTGAAGAGGTTGTGTCCAATTTTCAGAAAATTTGGAGGTGATTTGATAGGGCAAATGTTGCCCCTTTTCTGTTGTGCTAAGAGGAGACAACTTGAAGAGTTCATCCTAGTCTTCCTTCCTACCATGAATTTTTGAGCAATCAAGGTAATCCTTCATCCAAATCTAAATTAAAAGAATGACTAGATCCTTGGTTTTGAGTGTAGACAAGTTAATTTAGCAATTTTGTGCTGTATTTATTGGATCCTAGTGCTACACTTGACTTTAAGTGGTATCGGAGCCTATTTCATGCTTTAATTTGGATTTTTGATTGATTGATTCATGTGATGGATTGATCTAAATCTCCAAATACTTGATCCAATTTATGTATTGGAGTGTTTGGATTATAATAGTTGTGGCTCCTTTTTTGATGAATTGAAATTATGCTAATATGTGTTTAAATAGTTAATTCATGTGTTAGTATGTTTTGATTTACAGTTGCTAATGTTAAATATTGATTTAACATTGGATGATGTTATATGTTGATATAGCATGTTAAATTTGGCCTTAAGGTGTTTTGGTTATTTTTGGATCTAATTGGGTTTGAGTTTATTGGAGAATTTTGGAGAATGATGATTCTCACTTAAACCTAATTTTTTATGTATGTTCGAGTACTTGAATTTCCATTTTAAAAGGTGGTTTGGATCTGAAAATTCATCTATAATGTTTGTTTAGTATTTAAGAGTGTGCTAAATTTTCTGGTGCACAAAAATTGAGCCAAAAACCATGTGCCTCATGTAGACATATCAATGTTTGGCTAATTGAGAAGTGACATGTGTAAAATAATATGCTAGTTATTAATTTAAAATTTTCTATTTATATTTTGGAATTTACTAAATTTAATTTCAAAAGATAAATAGTTGATTTTAATTAATAATATAGTATTTATTTTATACTCAAATCAAATATTGACAAGTATCAAAGATGAAATATCTATGTCTATAGCCAATCAAATCAAATATATTTGAATCTGATATTATTTCTTGATATCTGGTATTATCTCTTGATATTTGATCTTGATAATCTGATATTTGATATTATCTTATCAAAGAGATAATTATCAAAGAAGTCCAATCAATCTGGAAGTCTCCTATCAAACATCTATGTAAAAAGGGTGACCAAAACTCATTCAACACACAACATAAATTCCAGCAAGTGAGAGGAAGTTTGAAGGAGGCCAATAATTCTCTCAATCAAATTTAAGGAGATCCACGGCGTTCGGGCATTTTTCATAGAGCTCATCATATTTTGACATTTGATTCTGGATTAAGGGGCGGAGCCCTCGAATTAGCGCTATTTTATTCAAATTAAATTCAAGGAGATCCATAACGTTCAAGGCGTTCTTCACGGAGCTCACATATTTTGGCATTAGATTGGAGATTAAGGTGCGAAGCCCTCGAAGTGGCATTATTTCTTCAAATTAAATTTAAGTAAATCCATGGCATTCAAGGCATTCTTTGTGGATCTCATTAAATTTAAGATCTAAAACACCTTTTAAAAATAAAATTTCAAGTACTCAAAAATGCTTAAAAAATCAAGTTTAAGTAAGAATCACATTCCTCCAAAAATCTCCAATTAAATCTAATCCAATTGGACCCAAAAAAGACCAAAACATCTTAAGGCCAAATTTGAGATGCTATATCTACATATAACATCATCCAATGCTAAATCAAAATTTAACATTGGCTGATCATGAATCAAATTACACTAACATATGAATTAACACTTAAAACACATATTAGCATAATATATATTCATCATCAAAGGAGCCACAAGCATCATCATCCAAACACTCCAATCCATAAATTCGATCAAGTATTTGGAGATCTAGATCAATCGATCACATGAATTAATCAAAGAAAATCCAAATTAAAAGCATGAATTAGGCTCCGATACCACTTAAAAGGCTGTGTAAGCCAAGGATCCAATTAATAACACTTAAAAACTGAAATCTAACTTTATTTACACCTCCAAAAGGATCTTATCCATGCCATAAAACTAGATTAAGCTGATAAAATTACCTCAAAAGCAAATTCCAACCGAAATGAAGAAGACAAGCTAGTTCTCTCCAACACAGTCTCATCCTAGCGCAGCAGAGTACGAGCAATGTTTGCCCAGCCAAATCACCTCAGAATTGAGTGAAACTTAACCCAAAAGAGCATAACGCCTTGATATATCTCCAGTAAAAATTTCAACTCAAAAAAATTTCGGCAAGATCTCCAATGGATGCTCCAAAATTATTGCCCAAATAGAAGATCTCCAAAACCTTAGTAATCCAAATGTATTACCTCTAATGATAAGATCCACACACCAATTGGATAATCCAATTTCTCCTAGATTAGCTTGAAAATAAAATGAGAAATGAGGACGATGAAGGCCAAAAATCTAGAAAGGGTGAGGTGCAGAAAAATGTGAAGCCTCAACGCATGAGAGAATCACAAGAATTGGAAGGAAAATAAAGAATCTAACAATTAGATCTAAATGCTTGCATTTACATGTATGTTGGCCCCCCCTCCTATATCTATATATAGAGAGATGATGGTGTGATGCCAAGGTGGCGTAAACTTGCATGCAAAAGGCATGTGCATTTTGTGCGCACTTGAATTTCATTTGGAATCTTCATTTCATCTCATGAAATGTCATCCAAATAAATTTTAACGCCACACTAAAGAAACTCTTCATTTGAATTTTCCTCCAAAATGAATTCTTCACTTTAATTAAATTAAAAAAATTAATTTAATTAAATTTTGACTTAACATTTAAGTCAACTAACTTAACTCTTTAAGCTAGTAATTGTTAACTTAACTCTTTAAGTTAACTTGATCAATTGATAGTCATGTGGAGCCAGGCCCAACAGGTCTAGCCTAACAACACTCAACAAGGACAAAAATATGGTATAAGACGGCCTAATTACCTACAAGCCCAATCTACCGACCAACATTTGACCACAGGGGCCTTATCCGTCATGGCGGAAACCAGTATTCAAGCTACCGACCAGATTACCATCGACCACCATAGGATGTGCAATCCTTCACTAGACCAAAAAGATTTAGTTGCAATAGTTACATCTTGTCGACTAGAATTCGAGGGATATCTCGCAGAAGTACATCTCAACCGAGGAGGTCGAACTGAGGTGACAACCTCTCAGCCGCATTGAATAATCTACTTGGAGGCATGCACCCGTATTATTGGCGCATGCCACCACAATACTACCCATTTTTTAGTGATGCCAGGCTAGTGCTCACCACTAGTGTACCACCTTGCTCTAGGCTGTGCCATCATGAATAGTACACAAGCAAAAGAAAACTACAAAGCCCTCAGGAAAAGAAAAGAGCCCTTCTTGCTCAACAAGGGCAGTATAATCATATCAATCACATTGGGAAGGTTATAAATACCCCATTAACAGCCTCCCCAAAGTATGCAAATTATTATTCTAAGCCCTTACTCTGTTGCTCTACCTTCTAGTCGATCTTACTAACTTGAGCGTCAGAATACCTTAGCGGAAGACCCGTCGGCTAGCCTGATGTTTGCTATTGGTTGCAAGACTTGACCCCATCTTGACCTGCCACCTAGTCGATCATATTAGATTTCAGCCTAATACTCGCACTAAATAATTTTTACCCTCATCATTTTGCACTGTCTGTGGGAAACTTTGAGTCCGCAATCAAGAAAATGGTTAACACTAGGCGAGCCATTTCTCAAAGGGAAAAGAACAGAAAATTCCCAACTCTTCCTCCTCGACCCCAACAAGAACTAGATATGGCGGGACCTAGTGCCCAACCGAAACAAGTGGTCACCTTGACCATGCCTCAACTCATATAGCTAATAAGCGAGTAGATATCTGCTCAAATTTCTACTCAACTATCAGCTGCCTTCAATCGACACAACACTTAGCTTGAGCAAGCTGCTAGTGCCACTCCCTAACCATCTCAGCGTAAGGATAGGCCCCCTAGAGAAAAGAAAGGTTCATTTGAGGCCAGGCAACCACCCACCCGACAAGAAGATAGTCTCAAGCGATTTCCAAATGAAGAGCCCGGTAAAACCCTTGAGAAGAAGTTGCAGACTTTGTAGACCATGGCGTTCAAGCCCAAGAAATAATAGGCAAACAGGAACCTAACTTAGGCTAATCGAGAAGAATATGAGGAAGTCTCCCATCAAGTACAATAATTAAACTGACGACTTAAAGAAATTTCGAAGAGGAACTCTAATAGGAGCCCCCATTATGATAGCGCTTCCCGTTTTCATTGTGAGAGGAAATCACCATTCATACAAAAGATGTCGATGAGCGAATCGCTATCAATGCCAAAGTTCCTACCGAATTGCCTAGATATAATAGCTCGACGGACTCGAATGAGCACTTACTACAATTCAAGCACATGATGCAGTTACATAGGCACAACAAGTACATCGATGCAAAGATGCTAGTGACCATGTTCCAAGGAATCGTGCTTGATTGGTTTGTGAAGCTGGAACCAGCGTCGATCTACTCATACGATTAGTTGTACGATAAGTTCTTACTCCAATTTGCTAGTCGGAGGAAAGTGAAGCTCCCTCATAGTCACTTATACATTATTAAACATAATAAGGGAGAGTCTCTTCATGATTTCTTTACCAGGTTTAATATCGAAGTCCTGAACATTAATAGCCTACGAATCGAGCTTTTGATCGGTGTGCTTTTTTTGGTCCTTTGCCATAAAGAATACGCCAACGCCTTGGTCAGAGAGCAGCTAGGTCGATAGAGGAATTGCTTGACCTTGATAAGAGGTACATAATTCAGGAAGATATAAACAAACTCAAGTATGATAATCCTAAGACCAACAAGAAGGAGCTCAAAGAGAAAGATGACGGTCAACACAAAGATGGACATCAATCTCCGATCAATTATTTCCACAACTACACTCCACTTAATGTTGTAAGAAATGAGGAATTGTTCACCATCCAAAATGAAAACCTCCTCAAGAAACCCAGGAAATTCACTGACACAGAAGCCATGAAGAGGTCCAAAAGTTACTACCATTTTTATCGACAGAAGGGTCATGACATGGAGGACTATTTCAACCTCCTCTATGAGATTGAAAGGCTAATCTGACAGGGCCATCTAAAAATGTTTGTTGATGAGAAAGCACAACAAGAAGCGGGCCAACCGACCAAACTCCCCGTAGAGAAAGGTCGACCAACCCGAGAAAAAAAGATAAAGGAAAAAGGCCTGCCCATGATCCCTATCCACCCATCAGAGGATTAATTAACACTATTGCGGAAGGCCCAACTGGGGGGACTCGAAGTCAGCCAGGAAGCAGAACCAATGAAGGCTGGAGTCGACTAAATCTTCTTTGGTTGAAATGGTCTTCGAGCTCTCAACCAGCGCGAAGCTAATTTTCTTCTCTAATTTTGACCTTTCTCACAATGAAACTCAAGAGGCCAACAACAAGCTAGATTGCCCTCTAGAGGTATATGTTGAAATTGCAAACTTTGAGGTCAGGAAGGTACAGGTCGACAATGGAAGCTTAGCAAACATTATTTTCTTGTCCACCTTGAAGAGAATGAACATGGGCAAGTTAAAATTCGAGCCCATCCGCACCCCACTAGTCGGGTTTAGGGGATCAAAGATCATCCCTAAAGGATCCATAAGTCTGTCCACATCATTTGGGGAGGCTTCTCGGCACAGAACTCTACTGATTAACTACTTGGTCGTCGACGCACCCTTTGCCCACAACGCTATCATTGAGCGACCAGCATTGAATGACTTCCGTGCTATTGTCTCGACTTATCATAGAAAGGTCAAATTTCCAAAAACTGTTGGCACAGGCGAACTCCTCATACAACATGAAAGAGGCTTAGCAGTGCTATACAATCTCAGTTGAGGCAAACGAATAGAAAACCCAACCCAAACTGAAACCCTCGAGGGATGCCCCAGTAGCAAAACCCGAGGAAGGATAGTAAGTAAGAAAAAAAAGCAGGAGAACACTAGGGTCAAGCCTTTCGATGAGATCAAAACAATCGCGGTAGAACCAAGGAACCCCGACAAGACCACCAGAATAGGAACTGATATAAGCAGCATCATGGAATGCCTCATGGTCGATTTCCTCAGTAGGAATGTTGACATTTTTGCTTGGAAGGCTTTTGACCTCCACGGAATCAACCCCAGTGTCATTGTCCACCACCTAAATGTGGACCCCTCGTTCAAACCAGTGAAGCAGAACACAAAAACCTTCAGTTCTGAACGATGCCAAATCATCGAGGAGAATGTCAATAAACTTTTAGAGGCAGGATACATTGTAGAGATTAATATCCAAGTTAGTTTTGTAATGTAGTCATTGTCCCTAAGAATGAGGAAAAGTGGTGAATGTGTAACAATTTCACTAATTTAAATAAAGCTTACCCTAAAGATCCTTACCCCCACCTCGCATACATTTGTCAGTAGATTCTATTACTGATTATGATTTGTTAAGTATGATGGATGCATTTCAAGGCTATTACCAAATCTTCATGGCACCCGAGGATAGGGATAAGACCTCTTCGTTGTCCCCAATGGGGTATACTATTTTCAAATCATGCCTTTCAAGGCTCAAAAATGCCAGAGCAACATACTAGCAACTCGTAAACTTTATGTTCAAAAATGAGATCAGGAAGTCCATGGAAGTCTATGTAGATTACATGATCGTCAAAACAAAAAAAATGAAAAATCACTTAACAAACCTCAACCATACATTCTCAATATTACGAGCATTTGGCATGAAGCTTAACCCCAACAAGTGCACGTTCAGGATGAGGAGAGGCAAATTTTTTTAGTCTAAATGGTCAGCCAAAGAGGTAGTAAAGCAAACCCGCAAAAAATCCAAGCTATTTTGGACCTTACACCTCCTCGAACAGTCAAAGACGTTCAGCGTCTGGTTGGCAGAATCATTGCGCTGGAGAGGTCCATTGCCTGATTAGCTAATGAGAGCATACTATTCTTCAAGATCCTAAGGAATGTAAGGAAATGAGGTTTTCAGTGGACAAAGTAGTGCGACCAAGCCCTGGTCGAATTGAAACATTACCTCTCACCAGTGTCGATGTTGGCCAAACTTGAGGTTGGAAAAGTTTTGCACATTTATTTAGCAGTTTCATCGGCATCTATGAGTTTAGTTTTGGTTTTGACCAGAAAGGGTACCCATCGACTTGTCTACTATAGTAGCAAAGCATTGTAAGGCCCCGAACACAACTATTTGGAGATCGAAAAATTTGCCTTTGCCTTGGTCAATACAATAAGGAAATTGAGGCCTTACTTATAATCTCACTCCATTATTGTCCTGACAAACCAACCACTGAATCAGGTGATGTCCAAACAAGATACATCAGGAGATTGACAAAATAGGCAATTGAATCGGGGGAGTTCGACATCACTTTTCATCCCCAAACCGCCATAAAAGCCCAAGTTTTAGTTGATTTTGTTGCTGAAAGACTCGATTTGCTCGACCAACTCGAACAAAATTCTATCACGTGGACTTTGCACATTGATGGGTCTGCAACTTCATCAGAGAGAGGAATTAGCATCTCCTTACGATCCTCCACAAGTTGAGGAATATGACTTCACAGTCAAACTCGACTACCCTATCACAAACAACGAAGTAGAATACGAAGCCGTCCTTGCAAACATGAGGATGGTAGCCGCCAGAGCAGTTAAGCAACTAGCAGCTATCACTGATTCCCAGCTGGTCGGAGAACAGGTCGAAGGAAACTTTGAAGCTAATGAGACAACAATGAGCAAGTATTTGGCTAAGGTCAGACAACTGCAGCAGCAATTCAAGAAATTCACCCTCAGCCAGGTCCTCTGATCCGAGAATGAACGAGCGAACGCGATGTCAAAGTTCACGAGCTCAACAAAAGGGACCAAAGATAGAATCATTGTATTTCTGGTTACCCCCATACCCAGCATAAATGTCCCCAACCAAAACTTGGTGGGGTAGATCAAAGAAGCGCTTCTCTCTTGGCATGACGAGATAAAAGCCTATATGTGATATAGAATAGTCCTTAAGGACAAAGTTCAAGCATGCAGGCTCAGAAGCCAAGCAACCTAATTTGCCCTCGATAAGCATGGATAGTTATACAAGAGATCAATTTTTGGACCATCACTAAGATGTTTAACACCCGAGCAAGCTCGTCAGGTGTTATATGAGGTCCACTCAAGTATTTGTGGCAATCATTTGGGATGATGATCTTTGGTTCACAAAATCATCAAATATGGGTACTTTTGGCTAACTCTATTAAAGGACGCAATCAACTTTACCAAGAAATACCCAACTTGTCAAGTACACTCGAACATTCCCTACCTACATGTGGCAATACTGGTGCCCATCTAGGTCACTTGGCCATTCGACCAATAGGGAATAGATATAGTTGGCTCTTTTCTGAAGACCACAGGTCAGCAAAAATTCATAATTGTGGCAGTTGAATACCTTACCAAATGGGTAGAGGTAGAAGTGATTCCTAAGATAACCAACGCGGCTATCAAAAGTTTTGTGTGGAAAATTATTATCTACCATTTCGATTTACCCAGAGTATTAATATCCGATAATGAGATACTATTTCAAAGCTAGAACACTAGGAGCTGGTGCGAAAGCATAGAGATTAGACAACATTTCACCTCGATTGGGAACCATCAAGCTAATGACCAAATAGAGGTCACTAACAGAACAATCCTTGACCACCTCAAGGCTCGTCTAGAAGGAACCGGCGCGAGCTGGGCAGACAACCTCCCTAGGGTACTTTAGGCATATAGAACTACCTCTCAAACAACTACTGATGACAGTCCCTATAGTCCAGTCTATAGATCTGAAGTAGTTGTTCCGACAGAACTAATACAGCACACCGCCCAAGTGATACACTACAACCCAATCAACGAGCTCCTTCAGCAAACATACACAACAATACAAAGGTACAAGTAGAAGATGACACAATACTACAACAAGAAAGTCTGACTAATAAACTTCAGAATAGGCGACCTCATCCTCAAAAAAGTTGAAGTATCAAAGACTATGGGGAAGCTTGATTCAAAATAGGAAGGCTCAAACACTGTGGTCAAAGTACCAAAGCACAATGCCTACCGCCTTGTAGATATAACTGGTAATGAGCTTCTTCGACCATGGAATGCAATGAATTTGAAAAAATTCTATTGTAAAGAGACTTAAAGTCTCCCCTCCACTGTACGAGAATATCATTTCAGATCAATAAAAATCACATATGTCCCTACAACTATCTCCTCATATCATCATATCAAAGCTTTTCAGCCCAAACCAATAAGAGAATTGATCATTTATAGTCGACCGCGACACTGGCTTCAAGCTGCGAGATCAAGGATTTTTAGCCCAAACCAATAAACAACTTGATCGTTTATAGCTGACCGTGATGCCGGCTTCGAGCTGTACAATCAAAACTTTTTAGCCTAAGAAAATGAACGGGTTAATCGTTTAACATCGACCCTGAAGTCAACCCTTACTAATCTTTTATAACGAGTTGCGGCTTCAAGCCAACCTTAATGAACACAATCAATTAAAAATTCAACCTAGTAGTCGAAGATAACTTTCATGTGATTGATTCACCAAGAATGTTTATTCCACAGCGACGAAAATAGTCGATAACAAACTGTACTTGGATCCATCATCTTGTTGCGACAATTGATTTCTAAATTGATAATAACACAGTCAATTTCTAAATCAATTGATTCCTCTATTAAGAGATTATGTTATATGATTTCTTGGTTGAGATCGAGTTGCTTATGATTGTAGCTTACTAACAATCGACATTTGACGAGATCGAAAAGCAGCAAAAGTAGAAATATAATACTCATCGAGGAGTAGAACATGCCATTTCATTAAACTCAAAAGCATTCAATTACAAAGTTAAAAAAAGAAGAAGGGAACAAACGCCTCACAGGGTGATCAAAAATAAGGAAAATATAGCCTCAGGAATCAACTCAACCTGGCCCCTTCGAGCCCCGTGGCTTGCATGCCCTAATCAATTGCCTAATCGAGTTCATCACTCGATGGCACTGCCATAATCGCAGGACTTTTGACTTCCTACTCCAACACCACCGCAGGTGCTGGCGGGGTCACAGGTTCTGGTCAATAGGGCTCTACCTCGTTGACTAGAAAAGGATGCCCAGTCAGAGGGAAGAAATCCACTACATTGATCTTGCCATCTCTGATGTTGAATGCAAAGTAATTGGCAAAATCAAACTCAATAGTCACATCATCAAGCCTAACGGGATTGCCAGCTGTAGCCCTGACCACAGGCATGGTGGTAGGCCCCTCAGTGAAAGCCATCTTAGCGGAGCTGGGATACATACGGAGTTGCTCGTTGAGCATTGGGTTCAGACGCTATCTGTCCTTAGGATGGATTTGATAACCAAGGAACTCCTGTTGATTAATAACCTTCTTAAAGGTATCTTTTGTGTCGTCAATGGAGAAGATGACATTAGCATCTTAGAAGGCTGAAGTCGACATAAACTACTTTACCACCTCTCGTCGAACGACAGGCAGTGTCCTAACAAACTCGTCCCGAGCAAAATATAAGGCGTTGTTGTAGCCATGGGCTCAACTAGTATCGTAGTAGGTCTGCGCCTCCACTCTAACTTTCTTCAGTAACTCTCATACCGAGCTTATCTCAGCTACGGCAACCAGGAGTTAGGCATCCTTCACCTCGAGCTGCGCATCTCTCTCTTTCAGTTATTTGGTTAGCCGCTCGACCTCCAACTTGGTGAACTCGATCTGAGCCTTTGCCACATCCACTTCATCAAGCTCCTGCTGGAGCCTATCACGATTGTCAAGCGCCAGCTCCGACCTCCTATAAAGATGGTAGCCTAGCTAGTTAACCTGCAACACCCAAAACTTTGTTAATACAGAAACCAAAGAAACGAAGAGAGGAACACACACAACAAACAAGAATCACTCGACTAGAAACATACCATATTGGAATAATAGGACATGGATTTCAGTATGCCCCTTTTGCTCAAGTCCATTATCTTCTGCTAGTCGGATGTGAATAGACCAGCCAACATCATCTTTAGAGGCTGAGAACCAGTTGACCCCATCGCCATCACAGACATAAAATTATGGACAGCTATGTCGGTCCCAAACCTAGGAGACAGCAGGTCAACTAGCTGGAATAGCTCATCATCCTCCCGATGTCTAAAGATATCATAGCCGGTCGGGAAAGAAGTGCCCCAGCTTTGCCCTTACCATTATCTGTGTTGTCTTTTTCTGTGTAGGCCCTGTCTGCTCAATCGCAGGTCTTTTTGCCAAGCAGTTGGACTAGTGGTCAGCCCAAATGTTGGATAGGTCAAGAAAGCCACTGGACGAGCCGGAGAAGCCACTAGAGTAGGCAACGCAGCTTCCGGCTGCGGCGCACATGAGATGCAACTTCTCGACGAGCAACCACATTCTAACAGTGCTCTTAATTCCTTTATGCATGGGCCAAAGCTTGAGCTCGGGTTTAATTCATGATCTCTTCTTGATCTACACGAAAAAAAAAGCAACATACATCAGAATCGTCCAGAGATTTAGAAGCAAAAGTAATTTGAACATGAACAATGTCGAGCGTCTGCTAGAAAATCTAGATGGACCAGGGATAAGCCTGCAAGCACCAAATTCCTTTCCTCGACGTACCCTGAGGCTTCCATCTAGCCAAATTAGACTAAATCTTGGATAAAGGTATTTGGCCAAGTCAGGGTCATATTCCTAGGCATCTCGACGTGCCTCCTTCACCACCCTTTAGAAATGTTGAAACCCCTAGGTGCCTAAACATAAAGGTAACGTTTTTTCCACTCTTGGCCTTAGGATGACGTAGGGGTAGCAAGGAATTTACAATGGGGGTCAAGTAGTGAGATAATATAAGCCCGACTCGTCGGTGCTGCCTAACTTCTGGGACATGGAAAGGTGAAACAAATTGGAAAAATTAGCAAATATGGGAAGTTGGATATGTATATGCATCAACACGATAAAGCTATATATAGTTGAGAAGTAGTTGGGAATAAGCTGAGTGATACAAACTTGGAGGCCTGTCAACACGTCGACTATGGGCTATGCGAGAGAAAACCTAAGTCCACACCTAAAGGACACTTCGAGCACAGTAATGCAACCCAGGCGTGCTCGATGCATCCTATTAGAAGAACTGGGGTCGATCAACTCTTACCCCGTGGGAACGTGATAAAGTTGTCTAACTGATGCAAGGTTAGCATATGTAATTTTGGAAATTATTTCACTATAGTGGTCGGTCATGAACAACTGACCACAGGATACTAAGGGTTGATTTGGCCCAACTTCACCCCCAGGGGCAACGCAATCATAGCTAGAAATGCTAAACTTGCTAGTCGAGTCACCCACCCCCCTGGTCAAGACCTCATCCAACCTAGTAGCCTCACTATCCCCTCTAACTATCATTCCCACATCTCTCTATTTGTAGAGTGGATGGTGTGATGCAAGTTGGCATCACACCTTTCATGAGGTGATTTACCAACTTAGCAATCCACTTGCATGTGAAACGTGAATTCCACTTGCATTTGAATTTAATTTGAATCTACATTTCATCACATTTCATTCCTCATATTAATTAAATTAACTCTTTAGATTAGAAGGTGTCAACTTAACTCTTTAAGTTAACTTAACTAATTAATTGTCATATGGCACCACTTAAATTAACTACTTAATTTAATTGATCAAATTTAATTCATTAAATTATTTTAATTAATTTAATAATTAAATTAATCAAGCCGAAATGACAAAAAAAAATTAGTCAATTGTTATCTCCATTCAAAACAGCAATAGTGAACTTTCTAACTCCCTTGAAAATTCCTCCCATTAAATAGAACTTCATTTACGCTTTTGTGTAAGACCCATTAGGTTCTCATTCATTGAACATGGGCTCACAACTTTTGTGATATGTTGAATATTGAAATATTAGCATTAGTTTAAACTCCTTTAAACTAGTGACCCTTTCAATTAATCTTTGTTAATTGAAAAGTACCCAATCTCCATGGTCGATGTCTAGCCTCAAGCCCATAGAGTCCAACTAATTAGTCAAAATGAATATGCTCTTAGTGAACCATTCTAGCTCTACGCTTGCCATGCAAATACAGTCATTCCATCTCCTATCTCCTGAAAAAGGCCTAAGGCAAGATATTTTCCAGCTCCCCAGTAGCCTTGATAACTATGTTTCTATTCCCAATGTTTGATTCTCCTTTATGACCTCATCTTTGGAAAATTCCTTTTTCAAATTATCATACTACCTTGTGCAAGGATTTCTTGGAATCAATTATTATAGAATACATAGGAGATGCATTTGTCCTTTACAATGACGAGCAGACGGATCCCATCTCAGATCTCATAAACCTATATATGTAAGTAGCTCACACTCAATCTCAACTCGAATGACCTACTATGTAGTCAAGAAAGAGTCAAAGCATGAAGACCTAAACACAAGGTTACTATAGATCCTAAGGTCAAAGAATTAATTATATGTACTAGCGTAAGCAGAAGAACTTGCCACTACCGAGTTGTCACTGAAGGTTAGTAAGCCACTAGGATCCAATTAAAAACTTTAAAAGCTCAAGATAACTAGTGCTTATAGCCTACTAAGGATCTAATAATGCTAGGAATTCAGATTTAGTTGGAGTGTTACCTTAAAAAGCAAATTCCGTGAACACTTCACTAATCCAGATTCTGGCAAACTCTAGCACAGCAAAGAAACAGCAACTTTTACCTCAGTTAGAGTGCTCCAAAAATCACAAAATAAAATTTGGAATTGATCAACTCCTTGAGAAAGTCGCTATAAAAAATTAAGAGCAAAACCCAATCTGGATCGCTTGGAAAAGATTTGACAAGTGACTGTTCTATTCAAGTGGATCTCCAAAACTTAGCAAATCAAATGCTTTGCCTCTATTGATATGATCCACACACCAATTGATCCTCCAAATCCACTCACTTTTAGCTAGAGAAAATAAGAAGAATATCAATGGTGAATGCTGATTTTTGAGGTAGGAGAAGGAGAGAGAACAAAGCCTCAACACATGAAGCAATATTTGGAAAAAAGAGTTTTGGAGGGAATTGTGGAAGAATCTAATCCTTCGCACCTTTTTTTTGCTTATGGTCGATCCTCTCTCTCTATATCTATATATAGATGTTGGATGGTGTGATGCCAAGGTGGCATCATACCTTCCATGAGGGGTCAGCCAAGTAGGGTGCCAAGGTGGCTAATTTGAATTCAAATCTCATTTGAATTTCATGTGCATTTTAATTACATTTGAAATCTAACTTGAAATTAACTAAGATGCTAAATTCAAATGAAACTTTCATTTGAATTTTTCCTCCAAAATGTATTTTTCTTATTAATTAGATTAAATAATTTAATTTAATTAATTAACTGTTGACATAACTCTTAAGTTAAACAAGTTTAACTCCTAAGCTCAACTTTGTTAAAACTCCTTAAATTAACTTGACCAATTGATGGTCACTTGGCACCAAATAATTAACTCCTTAATTATTGGTCAAATTTAACTCCTTAAATTAGTTGATTAATTTAACACTTAAATTAATCAAGGCCAAATTTGACCTTCAATTTAGTACCTCAAAATCGGTTACCAAGGAGTGATTTTCTAACTCTTAGAAAATTGCTCCATTAACTAGCAGGTTAATTGGCTTTTGTGTGTAACCAATAGATTCTACCATTCATTGGACATGGGGCTCACAACTCCTTGTGAATTTTGAATATCATATATTCATCTAGTTTAAAATACCTTTTAAACTAATTGACTCAATTCAATTAATCTCATTAATTGAAGAGTACCCAATCTCCATGGTCGATGTCCAACCTCAAGCCCACAAGGTCCAACTAATTGGCCAAAATGAATGCTTTTGGAGAACCATCATAGCTATACGCTTACCTTGCAAATACAATCATTCCATCTCCTATCTCCTGAAAGAGACTTAGGGAAAAATATTTGTCGGCTCCCCAATAGCCTCGATACTATATCTCTATTCTCAATCTTCCATTCCTTTCTATGACCTCACCTTTGGAAAACTCCTTTTTCAAATTATCAAACCACCTTACACAAGGATTTCTTGGAATCGATCATTATAGAATATATAGGAGATGTACTCGCCCTTCATAAAAGCAAAGAGTCAGATTCCATCTTAGATCTCACAAACCTCCATGCCAAGTAGCTCATACCAAACCTCAACCCAAAAGACCCACTAAGTGGTCAAGGAAGAGGCAAAGCATGAGGACCAAACACAAGGTTACCATGGATTCTCAGGTCAAATGACTAATAATATGCACTATCGCAAGCTGGAGAACTTGCCACTACCAACTTGCCATTCTGACTATTCAGTGGATTCTCCAACTCTTGAATTTATGCATTGGTAGCGCAAGTTTGTCCGAATCTTAGATGCCCTATCTCATAAGAACCTATGACTTGGAAGGTTTAAGATCACGACCGTGTAAGACTTATTCCATGGTCACTAAACTAAGTCCCATAGTCATAAGTGATCTAAGGGCTTCATCCAAATACGAGTGAAGTAATAAAGAACATAAGATGAAGATGGCCATATAAAGAATACCATTCAATCAAGATTGTTATACAAGGAAGTAGCTTTACAAGGCCAATCCTATTGGCTTGTCGGGCACTATTCCAATAGCCACTTCGACTATCTAGTGGATTCTCTAGACAGGTCTTCAGTGAACTTGTTCTTTAACAAGCACCCACTCACATGCACCCATATCTAACATGGATTGCTCATGAAAAAGAGCAATATCCAACTCCTTGGATTTATGCATCATTGTGCAAATCTATTCGAATCTTAGATGCCTCGTTTAATAAGATTCTATGACTTAGAGTATTTAAAATCATGGCTGTGTAAAACTTATTTCATGATCACCACCGAGTGTGCAACCAAGTCCTATAGTGAAGTAAAATAAGATTAAGATTAAGAAGGCCATTTTCTTTATATCATTCAATCAAGATTGTATCACAAGTGAAATAGTTTAGATGGCAATCTAATTGGCAGTGGGTGTTATTCTAACATTTTACACTTATTAGTTGTATAGCCTAATTTGCATCAATTTATTGTTGAAACATGTAATACTATCTAAAAATAATAAAATCATATTTTCTTCAAGTAATGGTTGGGATACGTGTGGCATAGAGTTGAGCATAAAAGGGTGGTGAATTATGCTACTTGAACTTTTTTGTACAGCGAAATGACTTTAGTAATGATTGCTTACTAAACTTGTTAGTTCAATACTTACAACACTTAAACAGATTATTGACTAGTAGTATAGTAGTAAACAATATATAGCACAATAATCACTAAGTAACCGATGCAAAGAGTAAGAAATAAAGCAAGTAAAGAGCACTTAGAATTTAGAGAGCTTCGGACCAAATGATCATACTGCTCTATCTAAGCTTTACAACTTAGGAATTTGGAAAAAAATCACTATACCGTTCTTTTATAGTATAAATTCTAACCTATTAAAAAGATTTTTTTGAGAGTAATCTTAATCTAGATTTGAACGCAAGCAATCCCGATCTAAACTTTTATAGGAGCAATCCTAACCCAGTCCTTTATGATATAGAAGAACCAAACCTTGGCTTTTACAGGCTTAGCTAAAAATCTTAGTTGTTTAAGGTACGGAAGAACCCAACTTTGACTATTTTGGAATCAAATAATAATTCAGTACTTTATGGTTTGAAAGGATAAACCTTAACTTATGAGGGCACAGTTAAAAACCCAACCTTTTATATGGCTAAGGTCGAACTTGTAACGCGTGCTTCACCAGGAAACGAATTCCTTCAATACTCTAATGACTTTTTATGGGATCTAAACTTAGTTTTTATAAAGTCTAACCTTCAATTAATGCATTCTAATGAAATGAATTTCTTTAGCATCCAGACTTTATGGATAAGTTTTAACCGAGAACAATGAGTCCCAAGGAAAGGAATTCTTTTGGTACTACAACTTTAAGGATAACTCTTAACTTTACAAGATAATCACATTGAGAAGAGACGTTAAGTTTATAGAAAGCTATTACAATGATTTAAGCTTAGCTCTCAATCTAAGAAAAGTATGATGAATGATTTTAGGCTTGTAGACTTGAGAGATTTTTGAGATAGCTTAAAGAAACTTGATAAGTGGTGAAAACACAAGCTTGGACATTTCAATAGTCTCTCTCTCTATCTCTCTCTCTCATTTGAAGTTGATCTTGAAGTATTTATAAGCAAACTAACCGTTTATAAACATTACTGACAAGTATGGAGTCTTTTCCATATTTTTCCTTTCTGTGTAAGAAAGTCTCTACTTTCCAAGTTTAACTGTTTTCATTTTCATGTAAGTGAGTTTTCAACACAAATTTGTTTCTCTGGAGCCATTTCAAACCATGAATTCAAATTTCAAATTTAATGCTCATGTTTCTAGGTCATTTTGGTGGGGAAATTTGATTCGTCAAGTGATGCCACCAATAGGCACTAATCAACTGCTTCCTAAGAATTGGAAATCATTCTTTTCTTTGAATCAGTCTTTTGAAATTTAGATCTTATGTAAACCATCGCTTGATCCTTTGTATCTAACAAGTATTACTATAAGAAATCATTAATACTGAAGGTTGGTTAGTTACCATCAAAACTTATGAATAGACCAAAAGGTTAACAGTCTTCCTCTTTTTGATGACGATAAATGATCAAGTATTTCAAAAAGAATTTCAACCAAGTAAGCAGGAAGAAATACTTATAGAGCCTTTTTGAAGGAATCTAATATCTTCCCCTCAGTGAGAGATCCTTAATCTTTGCTCCCACTTAATTTCATTATAGAACAACTATCTTCTTGGAAGACTTTTGAGAATGTAGCTTTAATTTTTTGTTCTTAGATCATATTCATCAAGCATTTTCCCATCTGAGATCATTGATCAATTCAACAATTTTTAATTTGAGTAAGTATAATATCCCAATAAGCAATTCATGCAAGAATTTTTCTTACCATAGTGAAAGCAGTGCATAAACATATCATTACAATATCAAAGCAATATGGAATAAATTTCCTCCGAGTACCCAATGCATATAATTTAAATTTTTTTAATAAATTAATTGGAGCATCTAGAGTAATTAGAGCATTAATTATATCAGAGCATATTATCAGAGTACCAAATCATACTTATGAGTTTTCAATGTCAGGGCAAAGTGTGATAGTTCTTTCTTAACATATCATATCATAGTTGTCAGTAATTTCAAAGCAAAATGGTTTATATTAGAGCAAGAGTAATGTACCAGAACCTAAAATAATGTAATGCATCAGAGTGTCAAAGAAAGATAGTATAATATCTTACGCATAAACATGGAGTACTTGTTCATAAACCATTCTCCCTCTTTGGCATCATCAAGAAGGGGCTGGAAGACAAACAAATAAAAGTATCCAATAGATAATATCCATCATCACAAACAACTAAAATCATCCATCAATGGAAAAGTAAAAAATTATCTCATACAAATCCAAAATAAAAATTGTCTTAAAAACTTATAGATAATGATATAGTGGCACAGTGATGTATTGGTGCTGTATGTGGCTTGAGTAATGAAGCCAAAAACTAGATTAAGCTTTTGATTTCTTCTTTAGAGAAACCAATATGGAATAAATTTTGTTGTTCACCAATATTGGTTCTATCTTTGTATCAAATTCTTGAATCAGTTCCTCTTTTAGCTTTTCAAAGTGTCATTTTCATCTCGCTTCCTTTTTCCAGTAGTCTTATACTTGTACATAGCCAAGGATTTTCCTTCGATGTGATCTAGTCACCTTTCTTTCTTTAATATAATCCCATTTTCACCAAACTTGTGGTAGTGATCATTACTTCTGCATCTCGCTCTAAGACTCTTTCAAACTTTCAAGCAGTTTAACCTTGAACTCCTTGAAGATTCTAGTAAACAACATCCCATACAACAAAATGTTAGCCTTTTTCACAAACTAGTATATGTTGTTCTCGATGATTATAACCCAAGTTTACCTTGAATCCACTTTATAGATGAGTTTGGTGTGGCATAAATCAATCGGTGAAGCATTTTTCTGTATCTATTCTTTCCATTATAAGTTTGTCCTTCAACAAATTTCTTAAACCCTTTTCCTTTCAGATCATCTTCTTGGCAGAATCCTTATCAAAATAATCCTCATTGCACCATTCCTTTATCTCAAAGTATTTGTGCTTATCATCTTCACAACCCAAAATTTTACAAATCTTCTGAATAGTCAATTTTATGTGGGCACCATTCATGTATGAATCAACCATAGGGTTTCCTTTCTCCTTTCCGAGGGTCAAATTCACAACAAAAAAAACTTAATAAATAGCTCAAGATAAACAAATTCCTCAAGCTTCATAACGGAATCTAAACTAGTCCTTTTGATAATGTTGGGCAACTTAGTATGAGAGATTAAAGAGAAATCAACTAACCTGCCCAATTCAACTTGCTTTCCTTGTACTCATATTCGAACTCAACTTGGCATTCTTCAGTTAAGAAATCCTTTGAGAATAGCTTTTCTTCTTCCTTAGAGTCTTCACTTTCTTCTCCCTCTATTTCTTTCTTTTTTTCTACTTTCTCCTCACTTCTTTCACTTGGTGTCGATCCTTTCTCACTACATCCTTGTGTCTTTTCTTTATTCTTGTTTTCACCTTTTTAGGAACCAATTTTTAACTCAAATTTTTGTGTGGTTTTCAAACCAATTTCCTTTTTTTATTCTTTTATGGTGTTCCTTCAGACTTCTTAGAATAAACAAATTTCAATGGCACATGTGAGGGCTCATGCTCCTCATTTGTGTTCAAACTTTTGACTAGAGTTGACGGTTGTTCTTTGATGGGAGAACAAATAGGTGATTTGGAAGTAGTCTTTCTCTTGGTTCCACTCATTTTTAGTGATTGTTGGTGAGACAAGAAACTAGGGTTTCTTAGTGAAGATGAGAGAGGGGGGGAGATAGTGTCTTCGTGCAAGTGAAGTGAATGAATGAAATATGTGAACCTAAATTTATTTTTAGCAAGCAGAAAGGTAATTATGTAAATATGTAGGCACATGATACATTTTAACCGCTGGGTAAAAAGAAGTAAAGTCAATTTTCTCTTACCAATAACCATTTAAGTCAGTCGCCTAATTATAGTTATCAAGTATACTAATTAAGGCAAATAATTTGAATCTTGAATTCAAATACAGCAGTTGAGAGGGCTTATTATTTTTCAACAATTTTTCCTTCATAAGAACAATTCAAATATTAGGCATGTACCTTGAATAGCAATTTTTTTTCTCATAATGTAGTCCTTTACATCTTGCTTTCTAGAGCATGTAATGATTGATTTCTATTATCCCCAAACTATTCTTAATTTTGCTAAAGCGATCTTCTGCAAAGGGAATGGTGAAAATTTTTGCTAACTGAAATTCAGTGGTCACAAAAAATATGCATACATCTCCTTTGTTTACATATCTCAAATAAAATGATGTTTTATCTCAATATGCTTAGCTTGAGAATGATAGATTGGATTCTTGGTGATATTTATATCAATAGTATTATCTAATAACATAGGAACATCACTAAGCATCAATACATAATCATGCAAAGTTTGTTTCATCCATAGAATTTGTGCATAACAATTACCCGATAGCTTCATCTTTATCAAGTTTAGTTGTTATGCTCATAGAAGTCAATGCTTCCTTACAGCTGTCCATCCCAAATTTCTTCAATAACTCCTTAGAATATTTGGATTGGCAAATAAAATTGCCTTTGTCAAACTACTTTAGTTGCAAACTAAGGAAGTAGTTAAGCTCACCCATGAAGCTCATTCAAACACTACTTTCATCTACTTAGCAAACTATTTATAGAAATGTTCATTAGTTGCTCCAAATATAATATAATCAACATAGATTTGCACAAGCAATATATCATCATTGAGTGATTTTAGGTAAATAGTATAGTATTGATTGTACCAATTGAAAATTCTTTATTCATTAATACTTACTCAATCTTTTGTGCCAAACTCGCAGAGCATGTTTCAACCCATAGAGCACTTTGATGAGTTTGTAGATATGATTGGAAGTTTTTCTTTCTCCAAGCAAGAGACTGTTCAACATAGACTTCCTCATGATGAATCCATTTAGAAAGGTTTTTAACATACATCTGATATAAAGTAACCGCTTGTAAGATGTGAAAGCATGTAAAATCTAGACGGATTCCAATCTCATAACCAGTGCAAACGTCTTATCATAATCAATTTATTCTTCTTGATATATATCCCTTGGCTACTAGTCTAGCTTTGTTTCTAGAAACTTTTGCATCCTCATTGAGGTTGTTTATGAATACTTGTTTTATTCCAATAATTAGGTAGTCATCTGGTCTTTTGACAAGGTTCCAAACACTATTCTTTTCGAATTGTACAAGCTCCTCTTTCATAATATCTACCCATGATATATTATTGAAGGTTTCTTCAACACTTGTTGGCACAATTATTAATAGGAATGCACAATTTTTCATTTCATTTTCCTATCTGGAGAATGATTTTGTCCTCACTTTATCTTTTATGCTTCCTATAACTTGTGATGGATAGCTTGATACTTACTTGATGGAATTTTCTTACTATTATACTACTTACATCAACCATCTCTTTGGAAGTATTCTCTTCTGGTTATCTGGAAGGAAAACTTTTTCTTCCTTGATCTCATGTCCAGTTCTTACTTTCATTCTTCCTTCAATGACTGTAACAGGGGGAATAATATCTACCCCATCTTTTCTCAAGTGTTCCTTGGCTTCAAGAGTGTAAGTTTCATTAAAAGATACATTCATAGACTCTTGAACCACTTTCTCTCTTTTGTTGTAAACCTTATATACCTTATTGCGGAATACTCAATAAATATTTCTTTATCCACTTTAGAATCAAATTTGGTAATAGGATCGCGATCATTCAGAATAAAACATTTGCAGCCAAACACTTTGAAGTATGAAATCCCTATAACTTAAAAGGCCAACTTGCTCTCTCTCCATAAAGGCAAAATCGCCCACTTGAAATTTTCTAACTCCTTAGAAAATCTCTCCTATCAAATGAGAGTTTCCTTAAGCTTTTGTGTACAGCCCATTAGGTTCACCAATATACTAGACATAGGCTCTCAACTTTTTTTGATATTTTAAATATTAAAATATTCAAATTAGTTTAAACTCTTTTAAACTAATAACTATATCAATTAATCTCCATTAATTGAAGAGTATTATCCAATCTCCATAGTCGATGCCTAGCACAAGCCCATGGAGCCCAACGAATTAGATGAAGGAATTTTTTGGAGGTAAACCATTACCGCTTACGATGGCCGTGTAAATACGATCCTTCTATTTCTTATCTCCTGAAATAGGCTTAGGGCAAGATATTTGCCTACTCCCTAATAACCTTGATAATTATGTATCTATTCTTAATGTTTGATTCCAATTATGACCTCAACTTTGGAAAACTCCTTTTCCAAATTGTTACATCACCTTGTGCAAGGATTTCTTGGAATCAATCATCTTAGAATACATAGGAGATCAACCTGTTCTTCATAAATGGGCAAAATGAATCCTACCTTAGAACTCAGCAACCTCCTTACTTAAATAGTTTATGCACAACCTAAGCCCCGAGCAACATACTACGTTGTCAGAGCAAAATCAAATCACAAGGACCTAAATACAAGGTTATTATGGAACCTCAAGTTAAAGGACTAATTATATGCACCATCATAAGTTAGAGAACTTGACACTACCAACGTGCCACTACACCTATCTAGTGGATTCGCTAAGCGGGACTTCAGTGAACTTGTTTTCTAACAAGCACCCACTAACATGCATCCATGTCTAACATAGATTGCCCATGAAATGAGGCAATGTCAAACTCCTTCAAATATGCATCATTAGTATAAGTCTATCCGAATCTTAGATGCCCCATCTCATAAGATTCTACGACTTGGAAATTTTAAATTCATGGCCATGGAGACTTATTGCATGATCACCATTATATGTGTAACCAAATCCCAAAGGCCTGTACAATTTAAGCGATTCAACCAAATGCAAGTGAAGAATAAAAAGTATAACATAAAGATGGCCATTAACATATCATTCCATCAAGATTATCTCACAATTAGAGTAGTATTTACATGCCAATTCTAATTGGCTGTGAGGCACTATTCCAACACTGGATCCCATTAGAACTCTAAAGTTAAGTGTGCTTGGGCGAGAGAAGTGCTAGGATAGATGATCCTCTAGAAGGTCCTCTTTATGCAATGTTTGTGTGCAAAATGAATTATATAAACAATTACATTAAAAGAGGTGTAATGCTAAGGATCTAATTTAAAACATTCAAAAAATGAAATCTAACTTAGATCACTCCATTCCAAGGATCTAAATCATGACAAAATATAATGAATTAAGGTCAGATTGTTACCTCTCAAGCAAAATCCACCCAAAAGTAGAAGTTGTGTCCCCTTTTGCAAAAACAGACAGCTTCTAACACAACAAGGTGTGATCAACCTTTGATCGAGCAAATCACCTCAGATAAAGCCAAATCTACACCAAATGAAAGCCAACTCAACGAAGAATGTCTAGATAAAAATTCAGCACTAAACTCCTTCAACAAGACCTCGAACAGAATCTAGAAACACACTGCTCGAACAGAGGATCACCAAAGCAAGCAATTCAAAATTCGTCTTGCCTCTAATGCCAAAGTCTACACACCAATGGACTATCATTTCCTCCTTAATTTAGATGGAAAACTAAGAAGGAAAAGAGCATGGTTGCAGGATGAAAATGGTGAGGGAGAGAGGTGAAGAAGAGAGTGAAACCTTAACTCATGAGAGAATCACAATTTCGGAGGGAATTTTGGATCTAACTTTTAGATGCACAAAATGTGTGAATGAATAATCAGTTGGTAGATTCCCTCTCTATATCTATATATAGAGAGATGATGGTGTGATGCCAAGGTGGCATCACACCTTCCTTAAAGGGGGGTCCACCAAAGCATGCCAACTAGCAAGCATCTTGCAAGTTGTACATTAATTTGAATTTTAATTTAATTTGGAATCTACATTTCATTTTATGAAATGTCTACTAATTAAACTCTAATTCATCAAATGAACATTTTATTTGAATTTTCCCTCCAAAATTACTTCTTCAATGTAATTAAATCAAACATTTTAATTTAATTAAACTTTGACTTAACCTTTAAGTCAACAAACTTAACTCTTTAAATTTACTTGACCAATGAATAGTCATATGGCACCAAATTAAATTAACACTTAATTTAATTGGTCTTAATTTAACTCCTTAAATTAATTAGATCAATTTAACAATTAAATTGATCAAGCCGAAATGACTAAACATTGCGTCAAACTGAATCCCTCAATTTTCGACCAGCATGGAATCATTCTAACACTTAGAAAATTCCACTCATTATATAGGATATCCAATTGGCTTTTGTGTATGATCCATTAGGTTCTACTGTTCATTGAACATGCGCTCACAACCTTTGTGACTTTAGAATATCATATATTCACATTAGTTTAAAACTCCTTTGAAACTAACCAACTCAATTCAAGTAATCTCTATTAATTGAAAAGTACCCAATCTCCATGATCAATATCCAACCTCAAGCTCATGGAGCCCAACAATTGGCCGAAAGAGTGCTTATGGTGACCCATTCTCACTTACGCATACTATGCAAATACGGTCCTTCCGTCTTCTATCTCTATGAAAGAGGCCTAGGGCAAGATATTTATCGGCTCCCTAGTAACCTCGATGCTATGCATCTATTCTCAATGTTCGATTCCAATTTGTGAACTCATCTTTAGAAAATCCCTTTTCCAAACCGTCACACTACCTTAGCCAAAGACTCCTTAGAATCGATCATTATAGAACGTATAGGAGATGCATTTGCCCGTCACAAAGACGAGGAGTTGGATCCCATCTTGGATCTCATAAACCTCCATGTCTAAGTAGCTCATGCCCAATCACCACCGGAATGCCCTCTAAGTGGCCAAAACTGGTGTCAAAGCATGAGGACCTAAACATAAGGTTACAATGGATCCTCAAGTCAAAGGACTAATTATATGCACTAGCATAAGTTGGATAACTTGCCACTTTTGGACAGCTGCCTAGTGGATTCTCCAGGCTGGTCTCCAGTACGTTGTTCTCTAACAAGCACTTACTAACATGCATCCATATCTCATATGGTTTGCTCATGGAACGGGGCAACATCCAACCCTTGGATTATGCATCGTTAGTGCAAGTCTATCCAAATCTTAGATGCCCTACCTAATAAGATTCTATGACTAGGGATGTTTAAGATCACGATCGTGTAAGACTTATTCCATGATCATCACTAAGAGTATGCTAACCAAGTCCCATAGTTTTGTGTGATCTAAGGGCTTCAACCAAATGTCAGTGAAGTAATATAAGCATAAGATAAAGATGGCCATTTGAAAGGAATATCATCCAATCAATATTATATTACTAGTGAAATAGTTTACATGCCAATCTTATTGGCTTGCGGGACACTATTCCAACAATCTCCCACTTGCCCTAAAGTCAATTCCCCATAGTCTTAAGACTCATATTCTCAAGATGTTCTTCGAAGACATTTTGTATTTAGGGGTTAAGACAGTGATTCCACTATATTATCTTTTGAGGCAATTATTTCCATTCAAAAGTTGCCTCTATCAATTGATATCATATATTAAATGATAATGCACTTATCTATGTTTAGATCATTAATGAGATCTCAGCTTAATTCCAAAGTTGTCTTCAAAAGATAATAGTAGTCTTATGCACGCTAGGCACTACTTCCAACTCATGGATAAAGTTTCTATCCAAACATCTTCCTTTGCAGTTTACAAAACCACAATATATTTCGCCTCGATGGTAGAATCGATCGTGGTATCTTGTTTGGAACTCTTCCAACTCATCACGCCTCCATTGAGGCAAAATATGAATCCATAAGTGAATTTTAGGTCATCTACATCGGATTGAAAACTTGAATCCGAAAACCCCTCGGGTTTCAATTCTCCATTGCCATGTACCTAAACAAGTCCTTAGTCCTTCTTAAGTACTTAGGGGTTGCTTTCATAGCCATCCAATGACTATCACTGGGATTAGATTGGAACCTGCTCGTAACATTTAGAGCACGTGCCACATCCGGTCTTGTATATTGAACAGCATACATTATGCTCTCTATAGTAGACACATACATTATACTCCCTATAGCAGATGTATAAGATATATGGAACATTCTTGGTCTCTCGTTGTCAGCCTTAGGGGCTACAAACTTGGAAAAATGAAGGTTGTATCCCAATGGGATGAATCCCTTCTTGAATTCTTCCATACTAAACTGCTTTAGTATTTTGTCAATGTATTGGGTTTGGAATAGCCCCAGCATCCTCCTTGATCTATCTCTATAGATACATATTCCTAATACGTAGAATACTTCTCCCAAATCCTTTATGGAGAATTGTGTAGATAGCTATGCTTTAGTAAACTCTAACATTTCTCTCTTATTCTCAATGAGAATAATGTAATCGACATAAAGCACGATAAATCGTATACTACTCCCACTAGCCTTTGTGTACTCACAAGATTCATACACATTTTCACAAAGCCAAACGATTTGACTTTCTAATCAAAATGTATATTCCAAGTTCGGGACACCTATTTGAGTCCATAAATAGATCTCTCAAGTTTGCAAACCCTTTGCTCACTCCATTTGGATGTAAAACCTTATGGTTGCGCCATATAGATTTCTTCTTCAATGTTGCTATTGTTGAAAGCGATTTTCAGATCCATTTGTCATATCTCATAGTCATAATATGCAACTATGGTAAGTAAAATCAAAATAGACTTAGTCATTGCGATTGGTGTAAAAGTTTCCTCAAAATCAATACTAGGTCTTTAAGTATAACATTTTGCCACAGTTGTGCCTTAAAGGTCGTTACCTCTCCATCGACTCTTAGCTTTCGCTTATAGATCCACTTGCAACCAACTGGTACAATACCCTCTAGTGGATCTACCAAAGTCCATACTTTATTGGAGTACATGGAGTCTATTTTGGATTTCATGGCGTCAAGCCAATGTCCCGAGTCTATGTCTAACATAGCTTTCTCATAGGTCTTCGGATCACTATCCGATTAGCCCTTCTCATGAAGAAATCCAAACCTTTTGGGTTGCTTCTTGATTCGATACGACCTTCTCAGAGGTTATGTGTAAGGCTCTTTGATGTTCACTATCTAATAGAAATTTCTTTTCCCAAAAGGTGGAGTTCCTCGAGACAAACCCCTTATGTTCTGAGGGATCATAAAAATAATAACCTATGGACTCTCTAGGGTATCCCACAAACTTGCACAAGGTTGATCGACTATCCAACTTGTCTCCCACTAACCTCTTCACATAGGCGGAAGACCCCAAAACCATAAGATAATGGTAAGATGGTGCTTTATCATACCACACCTTATACACTGTCTTTGGCATCGAATTTGATGGTACTATATTTAGTAGCCTCGTTACTATTTCCCCAAAAGGATATAGGCACATCGGACAAGCTCATCATGGAATGTACCATATCCAACAAGGTACGATTTCTCCTTTTGGCTACTCCATTGAGTTGTGGTGTACTGAGTGAAGTCCATTAAGAGATAATCCCATTCTCTTTTAGATAATCCAAGGATTCAGTACTTAAGTATTCTCCCCTTTGATCCGATCGAAGAGCTTTAATACTAAGTCCCATTTTGCTTTTTTACTTCATACAATACTCTTTGAACTTTCCAAAGGCTTCAAACTTGTACTTCATAAGATACACGTGTCCGAATAGGTGAAGGTAATGAAGTAAGAATAGCCTCCTCTCGCGCAAACTCTTAGTGGGCCACTAACATCTGTATGGATCAAATCCAAAAGATATGTGGTTTGCTCCGATTGTCCTATAAAAAGAGCCTTAGTCATTTTTCACTTTAAACAAGACTCATAAGTAGGAAGTTCCTCAATGCCACTAACATTTAGTGCTTTGAGAGCTTCTAGTTAGTGGCATTAAGGAACTTCTAACTTGTCCATCTAATTTTTAGAAATATGCCCAAGTCTTGCATACCAAAGAACGGTATTTTCTTGGATATCTATCTTTCTTACTTTATTGAATGTGCATTTGTGATGGTTGGCAATCCAAAAATGTATAATCCTTTGTTAAGTGTACTATGAGCAACTAAAGAAACCATTCTTTAATGCCTTCAATCTCCTATTTGATATAGAAGGATCAAATCCTTCGCTATCCAAAACAGGAATTGAAATAATGTTCTCAACAATATATGGTACATAATAACAAGGGTTCAATACAATTATGGAATTCCCTAAGTCTAACTTATTATAAGCCTTCGGCTTTGGCCGCAACTCTTGCTCCTTAGCCAAGGCGGTGGATCATCTCCACATCACTTAGTTTTATTCTTTTTTCTATTCTTTGTAACAAATTACAAAGATAAGAACCACATGTGATATCATATATCCATAAGGAAGAATATATCCTTAAATGCACTTCAATAAAGTACATACTCTTCTCAAATGTGGCAAAAGATTTTTTTTTTTTTTTTTTTTTTTTTTTTTTGCAATACCACTTCCAATGGCCTATCTTGCTAAAGTAGAAATAAGTAACATCGACTTTATCCTCTATAATCTTCTTGATTCCTCCGGATACCTTTAATGGTTGCTTTCCCTTGGAGGAAAAACTTTTCTTCCTTTTACCTCCCTTTCGAGAACCCCTAGGGCCCATAGACTTGGAGTAGGAAACAAGTGTCAAGGGTTTGCCCTTGTCATGGTAGTCTCCTTCTAGATCAACACTTTGATCAATAAAACTCGACTAGGATGTGAGGATCAAATCCTTATGGAGATCATTATCCATCACTATGTCCAAGTTGAAAAGCATCTTTAAGCCTAATCATCTTTAGACCATAGTTAATGACACATGACTTCATATCTATCTTAGCTTGAAAAATCTCCTTTGACAACATAAACTTCTCATACCTTGTTTACTTTACAACTCTTTCAAACTTTAACCAAGGTACTATTCATATAGCTTTGAGACTTTTGAAGTTTGTATATGTCATAATGAGGCTTTGAGATAGGACAATCCTTAACCCAATTTAGAATATTTCACTATCTCTAGATCCACATTAATCCCAATCGGATTAGGAGCACCAAGATATAGGACATATATACGCTTCTCAAATCTAGAACTTTTTTTGAGGTTAAGCCAATCATGAAAGTTCTTCCCAGTTGGTTTATTGGTTTCCAAAAAAAGAAAAAAAAAACATTGAGTGGATTTTAGTCATTCTTGAGATTTCCCAAATCATCAAAGGCAACAAAGAGAATATAAGCATGTGATTGAATATTGATATTGAAAACATGTTCATGGTCTTTCAAGCATATTTTTCTCCCACTATTTTATCAAATCCTTCACCCCCTAAAAGAATTCAGGAAATCTCAATTCTAAGTGAGAATCAATACTCCAAAGACTTGCAAGTGGACCCCCATGACCAAGTGCCATCCATAAACAATCTAAGGATAAGCAACACTTGCTAATTGCATCACATGCAACTCTTGATATATTTTGCTTCACTTTTCATGTAGACCCACGACTCGTGAGAATCTACACTACTAAGTGTTAAGTCAGACCTACCAATCATACTTCAATTCAAGACTGCTCCACAACATCCCCAGTAATTAAGTGCTAATGTGGGAAGCCTCAAAACAAAGGTACATCATATGCTAAGTATATCCTCACAGCTTTCCTCCTAAGTGTGACCCCCATGATCGAGTGCCATCACATAAAATCAATAGCATTGGCATGGGATATACTATTAGTAGAATGCATAGATTAATTAAAACTCATTTTAATTTATATCCATTTTGACTTAATGTTTGGGAGCACTTAGACATTCTAAGTTGAGGGATTTTCAAATTGCTTGCCAAGATCTCACCAATTTTATCTTCTTATTTAGGTTTTTTATGTCCTAATCCATGCATCACATACATCAATAGGATATGGAATGCATAAATAAGTAAATGTTCCTAGCATGCTCCTAGGGTGGCAAGAGCCTAACCAAGTGATGCACTTTAGAGCCATAGGTGCGTCACTTATTTGATTTTAAGTAAGTTGATAAAATCTAGCTATTACATAAATGTATCCCCATACATTCATGGATCTTCATGCCTTCAATGGTCTTCTTTGCTCCTTGTAACAATTACATGGGAAAGAAATTCTCACTCCTAGTGATTCTACTCTCATAACATTTACAAGATAGAATTAAGAGGTATGCAAGACCCAATTTAATACAGTCATTTTCAACAATTTGAAACAAATAAAATCAATATTAAAGGCTCATGATCATCCCCATTCATTCATCATCCATTCAACAATTAAATGAACAATAAATAAATCATGAATTGACATTCAATTCCAATAATTAAATGCTTATCACATAAACAATTAATTGGTCAAGCAAAAACAAGCATAACATTTATGCATCTTATTTTTGCAACAATCGGAGGTCATCTTAAATTTCACTTTAAAAGCAAGCAAAAATGTCTAACATTATTTTGAGCGCTTACTCAATAATTGTGCATCAAAAGTGTGTGGAAAAATCAAGTTTATGAGGGTAAAAATGCACAAAAACGGCAAACCAGTCACTCAATGGCAACCTTGGGCGATCTTGCTGCCAGGACGGCTATCCAAGCAGGCTGCACAGGTGCTACAATACCCATTCTGCCCAGTCGGGAGCTGTCCGGCCGGCCGGGCCGAAGCCACAAGGTGCATAGGCCACTGTTTCGCCCAGTTTTCTACTTTTTCCCTTCCCAAACCTTATGGACACCTCCATAAAATAATTCCATACATTTTAGAATAAATTTTCAGATTATAAACACTTTAAAAATTGTAAATTAAAGTGCTCAAATTGCTTCAAAAATCAAATCTAAGGAAAAATCACCATTCTTCAAATACCTTCAAGGCATTCAAAAATCTCCAATTAAATCCAATCCAATTAGATCCAAAAAATGACCAAAACAACTTAAGGCCAAAAATAACATGCTATACCAACATATAACATCATCCAATGCTAAATCAAAATTTAACCTCAGCTAAACATGAATCAAATTACACTAACATATGAATTAACAATTAAAACACATATTAGCATAATATCTATTCATCTTCAAAGGACCCACAAGCATCATCATCCAAACACTCTAATCCATGATTTGCATCAAATGTTTGAAGATCTAGATCAATTCATCACATGAATCAATCAAAAGAGAATCCAAAATATTGCATGAAATTAGGCTCTGATACCACTTGAAAGAGGTGTAATGCTAAAGATCCAATTTAAAACATTCAAAAACTAAAATCTAACTTAGATTACACCATTCCAAGAACCTAAATCATGACAATATAATGGATCAAGGTCAGATTGTTACCTCTCAAGCAAAATCCAACCAAAAGTAGAAGTTGTGTCTCCATTCCCGAAAATAGATAGCTTCTAGACCAAATGAAAGCCAACTCAATGGAGAATGTCCAAAAAAAAATTCAGCACCAAAGTCCTTCCGAAAGACCTCGAAGTGAATCTAGAAACACACTGCTCAAACAGAGGATCACCAAAGCAAGCAATCCAAAATTCATCTTGCCTCTAATGCCAAAGTCCACACACCAATGGACTATCATTTCCTCCTTAATTCAGCTAGAAAAATTAAAAAGGAAGAGAGCATGGTTGCAGGCTGAAAATGGTGAGAGATGGAGTTGAAGAAGAGAGTGAAACCTCAATTCATGAAAGAATCACAATTTTGGAGAGAATTTTGGATCTAACTTTTAGATGCACAAAATGTGTGAATGAATAATTAGCTGGTGGCTTCCCTTTCTATATCTATATATAGAGGGGGGATGGTGCGATGCCAAGGTGGCATCACACCTTCCTCAATGGGGGTCTACCTAAGCATGCCAACTAGCAAGCATCTTGCAAGTTGCATGTTAATTTGAATTTGAATTTAATTTGGAATCTACATTTCATTTTATGAGATGTCTACTAATTAAATTCTAATTCATTAAATGAACATTTCATTTTAATTTAATTAAACTTTGACTTAACCTTTAAGTCAACAAACTTAACTCTTTAAGTTTACTTGACCAATTGATAGTCATATGGCACCAAATTAAATTAACACTTAATTTAATTGGTCTTAATTAACTCCTTAAATTAATTAGATTAATTTAACAATTAAATTGATCAAGCCAAAATGACTAAAAATTGCATCAAACTGAATCCCTCAATTTTCGGCCACCATGGAATTATTCTAACACTTATAAAATTCCACTCATTATATAGGATATCCAATTGGCTTTTGTGTGTGACCCATTAGGTTCTACCATCATTAGACATGCGTTCACAACCTTTGTGACTTTAGAATATCATATATTCACGTTAGTTTAAAACTCCTTTTAAACTAACCGACTCAATTTAATTAATCTCTATTAATTAAATAGTACCTAATCTCCATGGTCGATGTCCAGCCTCAAGCCCATGGAGCCCAACAATTGGCCGAAAGAGTGTTTATGGTGAACCATTCTAGCTCTACGCATACCATGCAAATACTGTCATTCCATCTCCTATCTCCATGAAAGAGGCCTAGGACAAGATATTTGTCGACTCCTTAATAGCCTCGACACTATGCATCTATTCTCAATGCTCAATTTCAATTTGTGAACTCATCTTTAGAAAACCCCTTTTCCAAATTGTCACACTGCCTTGGCTAAAGACTCCTTAGAATTGATCATTATAGGACGTATAGGAGATGCACTCACCCTTCATAAACACAAGGAGTTGAATTCCATCTTAGATCTCATAAACCTCCATGTTTAAGTAGCTCATACCCAATCACCACCAGAACGCCCGCTAAGTGGTCAAAAGTAGAGTCAAAACATGAGGACCTAAACATAAGGTTACTATAGATCTTTAGGTCAAATGAGTAATTATATGCACTAGCGTAAGCAAGCTAGAGAACTTGCCACTATGGCTAACTAATGGATTCTCCGGGCTAGTCTCCGGTGCCTTGTTCTCTAACAAGCACCCACTAATATGTATTCATATCTCCTATGGTTTGTTCATGGAATAGGGCAACATCCAACCCTTGGATTATGCATTGTTAGTGCAAGTCTATCCGAATCTTAGATGCTTTGTCTCATATGATTCTATGACTTAGGATGTTTAAGATCACTACCATGTAAGACTTATTACATGATCATCACCGAGAGTGTACTGACCAAGTCCTGTAGTCTTGTGAGATCTAAGGACTTCAACCAAATGCTAATGAAGTAATATAAACATATGATGAAGATGGCCGTTTGAAAGGAATATCATGCAATTAAGATTATATCATTAGTGAAATAGTTTACATGCTAATCTTATTAGCTTGTGGGGCACTATTCCAACACACATAAGTGCACGTGTCGCAATAAATAATAAAGTGATGAGAATAGTATCGATCCCATGAGAAACTAAATTATTTGCTACTATTTACTAATTTATCACACACTTGTTTTATTCAAATAAAAATCAACTACGTAGGAATTAAAATTAAACTAATAAAAATAAGAAAAAATGTACTAATTAAGTTTTCTACCAAGATATAGAAGCTTAGAATTATGATTTCATCAATCGAATGGATTGGTTACATAATTTCCTCCCTATGAAATTAATAATAAGTTATTATGCTTGAGTCTTATGCAATTACAGGGTTCTTCCGAATTACCCACAATCAAATCCTTAATTTATTCAATTCACTATATTCCTGTGTGAATTAACTAAATTATTGATAGGGTTCTACCACTCAATTAACTACTGAGGGCAAGTAGGTATATTCCTATCCTACTTACAAATTAATTAATTCAACAATTTGAATAATTAATCTTAAGCTCTTCTATTGTCAATCAATCCCAAAATTTTCTTTTCCAAGACTCTAATAGGATTTAAAGATGTACTTGATTATTGATCAAACAATCAAATAGAAAAAGCACACAACAGAAGAAATAAGCTAAAGTGCTACTAATTTCATGGAAGAAAATCGTGCATCAATTTATTCGAAAGAATTCATCACAATTCTAGAATAATGAATTAGCTCATGATTAAATTGTCAAACAAAATATTAACAAAGCAAAACATCATCTCAAAATTAGAAATAAAAAGAAAATCAAAGGGAGAAGAAGAAACTATATTCCTGGATGAGTCTTATCTCTACTTTGTGCTCTTTCGAACACCGAATTCTCGTGAAACTTTTAATCTCCAAAATAGAAAATCTAAATTGATTATCTAACTAAGTGCTAAAAGGTTTATTTATAATAATTAACAAAGCCTTCTAATTAGAATAGGGCTCAAATAAATAAAAAGAATCTTCTGCCCATCCTTAATTAGATCATGAGTTGTTATCCTATCAGTATTCCCACTAACTCATGTCAATTTGTCCCTTTTTGTAATTTCTCCATTTGTATTCCTATAATTCCAAATTTTCATCAATTAGCAAAGGAATTATAATTTTTTGTTTTTCCACCAAAAAATTATTTGTTAAGTTCTAAATATAATATTGAAATTAATACTAATATGGACTTACAATGCAAGTTTGTGGGATATCCAAAAGAGTCTTTAGGTTATTATTTCTATGATCCTTCGGAACAAAAGGTGTTTGCTTCAAGGAACGCCACCTTTTTGAAAAAGGAGTTTCTATTAGAAATGAAAAGGCATTGTCATTGAGCTTGATGAATTTCAATATGATCAATCTATCCCACAAGCAATTGAAACAAAAGAGCATCCCAATCCTAATACACAACTTCCTAGAACATCGGACCAAATCAAGAAACAATCCAAAAGGTTCGGATTCCTTTATGAGATGGGTCAAATGGATAGTGATCCAAGGACCTATGAGGAATCTATGTCAGACATGATTTGGGTCATTGGCTTAAGGCCATGAAATTCAAAATAGACTATGTACTCCAACAAAGTATGAACTTTGGTAGATCCACCAGAGGATATAGTACCCGTAGGTTGAAAATGGATCTGTAAGCATAAGCTTGGAGTTGATGGAGAGATTACCACGTATAAGGCTACACTTATAGCAAAAGGTTATACTCAAAGACTCGACATTGATTTTGTGGAAACCTTTTCATCAGTTGCTATGCCTAAGTCCATTAGAATTATGCTTGTCGTAGCCACTTACCACGATTATGAAATTTGGCAAATGGATGTAAAGACTGCATTTCTCAATGGAAACATTGATGATAAAATTTATATGGAGCAACCACAAGGTTTTACATCCAAAAAGAGTGAGCAAAATATTTGCAAACTCCAAATGTCCATTTATAGACTCAAGCGGGTACCCCAAAGTTGGAACATACATTTTGATGAGACAGTTAAATTGTTTTGCTTCATAAAAAATATGTATGAACCTTGTGTGTACAAAAAGGCTAGTCGGGGTTCGATTCAATTTATTTTAGTTTATGTCGATAACATCCTTCTCATTGGGGATGAGAGAAAGATGTTAGAGTGCACTAAATCATGGTTATCTTCTCAATTCTCTATGAAAGATTTGGAAGAAACATCCCACGCATTAGGTATATGGATCTATAGAGATAGATCAAGGAGGATGTTGAGAGCTTTCCCAATTTACGTACATAGATAAGATACTAAAGAGGTTTAGTGTAGTAGAATTCAAGAGATATACCTACCTATGGGACATGGGATCCATTTCTCTAAGTCTGTGGCCCCAAAGACAGAGAAAGAAAGGAAGAGGATATCCCACATACCTTATGCATTCGCCATAGGAAGTATAATGTATGCAATGATATGTACAAGATCGAATATAGCACACACTCTAACTGTTACGAGTTGCTACCAATTCAATCCTTATGAGAGCCACTGCAAAGCCGTAAAAATAATTCTAAAGTACTCGAGAAGAACTAAGGACTTATTCTTGGTATACAATAATAGAGAATCAAAACTTAATGGATTTTCAAAGTCTAGTTTCTAATCCAATGAAGATGACACTAAATCCACATATAGATGCATATTTTTCCTCAATCACAGCGTGATAAGTCGGAAAAGTTTCAAGCAAGACACCACGGCCGACTTTACCATTGAGGCAGAATATATTGCAACATCAAACACTGCAAAGAAAGATGTTTGGATAAAAAACTTGTCAGAATAGTACCCCGTAACCAATTAGAATTGGCGTGTAATAACTACTCCAATTGTCAGACAATCTTAATTGAATGGTATTTTAATAAAATAGCCACCTTCAACTTATGCCTTTTATACTTCTCTTGCATTAGTTAAAGCCCTTAAATCATATAAGACTATCGAACATGATCATGCATAAGATGGTGATCATGAAATAAGCCTCTAAGGTTAATATTTTAAACATTCCAAGTCATAGATAGAGGCTTATGAGAAAGGGAATCTAAGATTCTAATAGATTTGCACTAACGATGCATATTCAAAAGGGTTGGATATTGTCCCATTTCATGGGCAATCTATGTTAGACATTGATGCATGTTAATGGGTGCTTGTTAGAAAATAAGTTCACTGAAGGGCCGACAGTGAAATCCACTAGATAACTGCAATGGAACGTCGATAGTGGTAAGTTCTCAAGCTTACAATAGTGCATATAACTAGTACTTTGACTTGAGGATCCATAGCAACCTTGTGTTTAGGTCCTTATGCTTTAAATTTTCCTTGACCACGTAGCGGACCATTTGAGGTTTAGGTTAGGCATGAGCTACTTAAACATAGAGGTTTGTGAGATCCAAGAAGGGATCAGTTTCTTCGTTGTTGTGAAGAATGAATGCATCTCCTATATATTCTATAATTATGGATTCCAAGAAATTCTTGCACAAGATAGTATGACAATTTGGAAAAGGTGTTTTCCAAAGTTGAGGTCATAAAGAGAAATCGAACAATAGATGTAGAGATATAGTTATTAAGGCTATTAGGGAGCCGACAAATATCTTGCCTTAGGTCTCTTTCTGGAGATATGAGATGGAAAGACCATATTTGTATAGTAGGCGTAAGCTACAATGTTCATTAAGATATACATAGTTGGGCTCAATGGCTTGTTGCTAGACATTGACACTCTTCAATTAATAGAGATTAATTGAAAGAGTTATTAGTTAAATGTGCTTAAACTAATACGAATATTTCATATTCAAAATATTACAATAAGTTGTGAGCCCATGTCCAATGAATGGATGAACTTAATGGGTTATACACAAAAGCCTAAGAGAACTTTTACTTGATTGAAGGAATCTTCTAAAGAGTTAGAAAATTACTTGCTAAGTGTTTTTTGCCTAAGGAGAGAAAGAAATTGACTAATCATCAATTGGATCCTTACTTCACTACAACCTTCAATGCTATGGATTCAACCTACTTAGAGACACAATCTATAGCCACAAAGATATAGAGATGATCAAATAATGGAATAAAAGGACCCATGAAATTTATATCCAACATCAAACAATTCAAATTCTAGCTCGTGTTAAGGGCACCTTCTATCTCGTGAAAATTTTATCTACCTTGGCATCTGTCACAATAAGTAACAAATGTAAGAGCATTTTTAAATAAAGTAGGCCAATAAAAACCTAATTGGAAAATGTTTGTTGCAATGCAGTCGCTATAGTGATGGCCTCTATATGAGAATAAAAAGCGATGCTCCAATATGCTCCTTAAAGGTGTGTGTGGCACTAAGATCCAAATATTTTCAAAAAGAATGAATAAAAACTAGCCCACACATATCCACAAGGATCTAGACATGCATAGGACTCAGATTTAGAAAAGGAAATATCTTGATGAAATCAAAAATCAAGGATCAAGAGAAAACACCCTTCAACTCTTGAAGTTGTCTCATCACTGGCGTAGTAGGAACACTAACCAATTCCATATTAAATACCTCCTTTTGAGCTGAAAATTTTACTACACTCTCTCAACACCTTGAAGATGCTACAGTCAAAATTTTGGCTCAATTAGAACAAAATAAGTCTTCCCAAAACTAAGTGCAAACGGCTGCCAAAAACTACTTCAACAAAAGCAATAGCAACCTAAACGTATTGCCTCTAACGATATAGTCCACACACCAAATGGATGGGCCGTTTCTCTACAAAAATGGTTGAAGTTAATTGCAGAGAAATGAAGGAAATAAGGCCAAGTATGGATAAGGATGATGAAGAAGGTTGGAGATGTTTGTGGAGATTCTAACTATTAGATGCCCACCAACAAAGTTGTTGGGAGAATAATGCACACCTAGCACAAGCTAGCAATAGTGGCCGACCACACACCATCCTCAAAGAGGGGATGCCATATGTCTATGCCAAGGTGGCCATTACCAATTATTGTTAATGTGAATTTGAATGTCATTTGGAATTTGCATTGCATCTAAAGAAATGTCTTCCAAAAGAATTCTAATTCCATATTAAATGAACCCTTAATTTAATAATATTCTCCAAAATAAACTCTTCAATTTTAATTAAATTAAATATTTAATTTAATTAATAATCCTTTTGACTTAACTCTTAAGTCAAAGTGCTTAACTCTTTAAGCTAGTTAAAATTAATTTCTCTCTTAAATTAATTTGACCAATTGATAGTCATATGGCATCAATTAATTAACTCTTAATTAATTGATCTTAATTTAACTCTTAAATTAAATTGATCTTAAATTAAATTGATCTTAATTTAACTCTTAAATTAAATTGACCAATTTAACTCTTAAATTGATCAAGCTAAAAATGACTCCAATTTTCACCTCCTTCAAAACCGGTCAAGATGAATTTTCACCTCCTTAAATTAAACTCCTTTAAACTAAGCAACTCAATTCAATTAATCTCATTAATTGAAGAGTACCCAACCTCCATGGTCGATGTCCAACCTTAAGCACATGGAGCCCAACTAATTAGCCGAAATGAATGCTTTCGAAGAACCATTCTAGCATCACACGTACATGCAAATGCGATCCTTCCATCTCCTATCTCTATGAAAGAGGCCTAGCAGAAGATATTAGTCAGCTCCCTAATAGCCTCAATACTATGCTTATATTCTCAATGTTCGATTCCCTTAGTGACCTCATCTTTGGAAACAACCTTCCAAATTATCACATCACTTTGCGTAAGGATTTCTTGGAATTGATCATTATAGAATGCATAGGAGACACACTCATCTTTCACAAAAATGAAAAGCTAGATTCCATCTTAGATCTCACAAACCTCCATATCTAATAACTCATGCCTAATCTCAATCTGAGTGGCCCGCTAAGTGACCAAGGAAGAGTCAAAGCATAAAGACCAAACACAATGTTACCATGGATCCTCAGGTCAAAGGACTAATAATATGCAATAGCGTAAGCTGGAGAACTTGCCACTACCGACTTGCCACTTCGGCTATCTAGTGGATTCTCTGGCGGTCATCAATGCCTTGTTCTCTAACAAGAAACCACTAACATGCATCCATATCTCATGTGGGATTGCTCATGGAATGGAGCAACATCCAACTCTTGGATTTATGCATCGTTAATGCAAGTCTATCAGGATCTTAGATGTCCTGTCCTATGACTTGAAACATTTAAGATCACAATCATGTAAGATTTATTCCATGATCGCCATCTAATTCGTGATCAAGTCCTATAGTCTTGTGTGACCTAAGGACTTCATCCAAATGCGAGTGAAGTAAACAATGAGCATAAGATGAAGATGGTCATATAATGAATATCATTCAATCAAAATTATTTTACAAGGAAATAGTTTACAAGGCCAATCTAATTAGCTTGCGGGGAACTATTCCAACACTCCTAACCTCCTCCTATCGGATAGAATGCCTAAGTAAGTGATGTGCAATTTCAAAATAGAAATGGCTCGTGTTAAACATATTTCTTAACTTCAAACAAAAACTTATTCTTCTATTAGGAGCTAAAATCCTCCTTCTCTAGGACACAATGCCTAAGTATGTGATCAAAGCAATTTCAAAATAGAAATGGCTTGTATTCAACATATTTCCTGACTTTAGACAAAAACTTCTTCCTCTATTTAGAGTTAAAATTCATAGGAAAGATCCCATTTATAGTTGACCAAATCTTTGTACCATTGAACTCTCTTTCTTCCACTACAAATAAAAATCCTAATTAATCAATGTCATTTTTATAACTTTTTCTACATCTTCTTATCTCGAAAGTTGATTGGCAACTTGAGTTTCTGAAGTCTTTCCTCTTAAGCTAAGCCAAGGGGCAAAGCGATAATGCCTATGGAAAGAAAATTCTCACAAAAAGCGATCCAGAAAGGCTTGTCCCCCTTTTCTCTTTCTTAAGAAATTGTTATTTCGTGCGCAAATGGTTGCCCATACTTCCTAAATGTGATGTATTTTTTAGGTCATTAGTCTTCCCTGGACAACGAAAAAAAAAGTTAGGCTTAGAAGACAAGGGATCTCTCTCGCTATGGATGGTTTTTGCTTGCAAAAAGCGTATGTTCAGCTTTATCCTTTAACTAATTGTATGTAATAACTGAATCACCAAATCAAACTCTTCTAGCAGCAACACCCATCTAATTAACCTTAAGCTTGGCGTCTTTCTTGTTCATATTATACTTGATAGCAAAATGATCTATAGATACTAGTACCTTGGTTCACACCAAATGATCTCAATTTTTTAAATGTGACACTACTGTTAATAATTCCTCTTCCATGGTGGTGTCATTTACTGGCGCATCTATTATCATTTTGCTAGCATAATATACAAAATGAAAATTATTCCCCCTGTGTTAGCTTAAAGCAGAACTAACAATAAAATCACTGGCATCGTATATAAGCTTAAAAGGTGAGTCTAATTAGGCACAATAATATCTAGCTAGGAAGCAGTAATACACCTCAGCCAATCTATCCACCATATGATCAATAAAGGATAGGGAAAAGTGATCCTTCCTTGTGGTTTTGTTAAGTTTTCTATAATCCATGCACACTAGTCATCCAGTGATTATTCTTATTAGGATGAGCTCATTGTTGTCATTAGTCACCATTGTCACGACTCTTCTTTATCACACACCGAATTAGACTCACTGATGATCTATCCAAAATACGATAGATATTATCCGCATCTAGTCCTTTAATGACCTCATTTTTCACCATTTCTTCATGATTGGATTTAGTCTCTGCTGATGCTCAATGGAACATTTGTGGTTATCTTCAAGAAGGATCTCGAGCATACAAAATGAGGGGTTGGTCTCTTTAATATTTGCAATCATCCACCCAAGCACCTATTTGTCCTCTGTCAAGACTCTCAACGATATATCTTCCTACACATCGAAAGCAAAGAAGAGACGATAATAGGTAATGTAAGAGAACTACCTTAATACACATACCACAGGTTCTTTGCAAAAGGCTTCAATTCTAACATAAGTATCTTCTCAATGGATATTTGATGGTGCTTGAGGAAAAAGATATATCCAAGGCAAAAATTTTATTTGCCTAGTGAAATCTGATTAGGATTCTAGGAGATTCAAATCATCTACATTCACCAAAGCAAGTAAGGTTGCATAAGGTATGGGTTTAGTATTATGAAAAGCTATGCTTGCAAGATTATTCACCATACTAACTATAAAATAGTTGTCAGACTCTTTAGAAAACTTAATAGGCTTAAAACCATTAAATGTTACCTCTTGATCTTGGTCAACTCAGTAATCTGCACATCAATGAGAGTTTTTCTTATAGCTGAAAATAGTCTTCCAAGCATGATATGCACTTTGCAATCCTCCTTACATTTAAAACGATAAAATATGTAGCAAAAATAAATTTGTCAGCTTTTAACTAATACATCTCAATTATCCCCTTTGGTTTCCGTCAATTGCAAAGTGACATATAGGTTTATCATCCCACTACAAGAAAAAATGGTTTTAGCGACCAAAGTCTCAATGACCATAATAAAATGGTTGCTCAATATATAATTTTAGCAGCCAAAAGTAATCTGGTTGCTGAAATCAAGTTATATAAACATTTTTTAAACCAACTAATATTTGGTAGCTATAAATTGTTGCTATAATTTAACTAATCTTAACCAGTGGTATAGCAATCAAAATTGGATTATTTAGCGAGAATTTTAATGGTTGCTAAATATGAACATTAATTGCAACCAATTTAACAACAAAATATTGAATGGTTACTGTAAATCTTTGAATCTGATGATTAACAACCAGTTATTTAGTTGCTAAAAATAAACTTATAGCAACCAACATTTTATGGTTACTAAGATATTTACAATGAGCAATTTTATATAGTTGCTAAAAAGTACTCACACCAATCCAATGGGCTTTATTTTTAATTTCTTGAAAAATATATTGATTTTGAGGTAAATTTTGCTTAAAAAATTAATTTCAGTATACAAAAAATAATTTATTAAATGATTAAAAAATACTTTACTTTAAATTGTGTGTTAAAGTACAACTCCTAAATGAAAATCTCTAGAAATTGAAAAAAAAAGTATACGTTTCTATAAAATGAATTCTTATAAAAATGATGATTTTACAATTCAAGTTTAAGTAAAATTAAAATGAGAAAGTACTAATTCTCCTTATAATATTTCCATAGTTTAGGAAAATTAGAATTCATAAATGAAATAAAATTTTCTAAATTTTTCTCTCTAAATTTAGTTCAATTAAGAAGAAAGACATGACAGTTCCCCTACTAATTCATTATCTTATCTAAGAAAATGATCTTAAATAAAAAAAATTGTTATTGAATTTATTTGAAAATTAAACTTACCTTTATTTAATCAAATTTTAAGCTTTAGAAAATTTAGGGAAAAGGGTATACACATTTTAGTTTACATATATTTAGAGACAATTTGCATAAAAACTCACGATTTTAATTAAATATATTAATTCAACATCAAAATTTTATTATTAGAATTTAATATATTTAAAAATATCTATATGAAGAAATATATATTTTAAAAACATGAAATTTTGAGGTTGTAATATTTTTTCTCATTTACATATCTTTGCTCCATCAAAAACTTTAAAAAAAAAAAATACATGTCTAACAATTGAACATGGTAAATCAGTGGTGAGAGTAAAGACTAGGTTTTCAATGTAAAGCACCACATAATGAATAACTTGATCCTTCATCCCTATTCCTCATCCTTCATCTCTAATTTGTCATTCTTTATTCTGAATTTCTAGTCTCAAACCGCGAGATTTTTCACTCGTTTAACTTCTGTCTCTTCCACCTCTCAAAGCCAGCCCCTAAGAATTGCACCTCTAATTTCTCTCTTCTCTTTCCACACCCTAAGATACTTTCCTCTAATTCATCTATTCTCCACAGCTGCTTACACCAAATTCGCTAAATAAATCCATCTACGCACGACTGAAAATCCAAGTACTCGTGTGCACCCTAAGATATTTTCCTCCTCCGCAGCCATTGTCCTCCAAATCTACTATATAAATCCATCTGGGCATGGTTGAAAATCCAAGTACCCATGTCAATTTTGCATAGGAATTGCTATCGTTTGGATTCAATCTCAAATCACACAAAACGTTTCCTCTGAAGGTAGAAACAGAGTGAATGCCTAATCTTCAGGTAACATTTGGATTTCTATTTTCCCAAATTCTTTGATTTTTGCACTTCTTGAGAGATTATGTTTATGGAATTTGGATTTGGGTGACAAAATTTTTGGATGGGAGATGTGTCTGAGTTGAAATGCTAAATAATATGTATGATGATGATGAGATGAATTTTTGGAAGGGAGATGTTTGCCCCAATTTTTCTTCTTCTCATTTTTGCTACCAAAGGTAGAAAAAAAAATTCAATGTCTAGAAAAGTGCCAATGAGATGAATTTACAGTAAACTTGAAATAATAGTTCTTTGGTCTCCCTTCAGTTCTAAAGACATAGGAATAGGGTTAGGGTTTACAATAAACTTGAAAAAATAGGGGAAAAATCAACTTCAATGTTTAGGTCCTGCATGGATGTCATGACTTATGCAGGGAATAAAACGTGTTGGTCGACTCTCCTAAAGTTATCCAAAAAAGAAGCTCTCATATTGTTAAAATTTGCCCATCTCTAGGTGTTTGATGATTTATTTAACATAAGTTCTGAAATTATATAGAGAAAAGGGATAATTGAGAGGATCTGTTAGCATGCTCTTTGAGGCTCTCTTCTATTTCCTAAAGACAATAAAGATTTCAAGATTTGACAATTCGTATATACATAAATATGCTCTTGGTTTCAAACAATAATATATATATGCACTTAGACAACTTAGTCACATAGGACATATATATATCTGACAGTTCAATACCATCTAATTCGTTTCATCTTAAAAGAAGATTTTTTCCAGAACAAACTTAGTCTATCAAATTGTCCTTAAATTTCAACATTCTATACAAATAAGTTTCATACATTTCCACCTGGAACAAGTTTGTCTTCTCTTATGTATAATTAAAATTAAATTCACTTAGATATCAAAAGAAAATCATTAAAGTTTTTCATTCAATTGTGAGATAAATCGACATGTGGAAAAAATAGAGCAGCTTTGTTATAAAATCTCTAATGTTTTTTATATTTTTTGGGGCAGTTCTCAATTTGTTTCTTTGTCTCCACAAGGAACTTAAATTCTTATTAGTTAAGGCATAGCATCCAGTGTATGATTTGCATCTCACCTTGTCAGTAGCTGAAAGTTATCTTAGGAAAAAACATAATATCGTGTTAAAAATGATGTTATTCTTGGAAAATTTGTTAATAACTTAGTTGGAAATGCAGTGCAGCCATTAGAACCATATATCTGGAGTCAAATATGGTGTTTAGGAAGGGGAACACTGAATGCAAGTGCGTAGTTTTGGTTATATAAATTCTTTACAATTACATAACTTCTTATTTTCATTATCTCAACACATTGGGTAAAAAACCAAACAAAACTATGCAGGTATTTATTACCACTATTGGAATAATGTTTGGCTTCTTGATTGGAGTGTCATTTCCAACACTCCAATTAACAAAGGTACATAAACTATTTGTGATCACCTACAACATGCATGTAGTTGTTTTTCTTGTATTCCCTTATTGATACATTCTAGTTTGCCATAACTAATTCTACCTTTTCATTTCGCAGCTAAATGTCACGTCTGCTCTTCTTCATGATTTTGTAATAATTGGGAATAAAAGTAAGGGGAACTCTACCCAAAAAAATGCTGGGGAACTTTACCCAAAAAAATGCTGACGCTAGCAGAAATCAAATCGTGAAAGATGTAATAAAGGTTTGTGTTTTCTTGCTAATACAGAAAACTAAGAAATATTTCATATACAGTCAAAATTATATTTCATCATAAATTCTACACAATTTGTGCAATAGATGATATTTCTTGGCATATATGTCCAAAGAAAAGAAAAGGAACTTTTGATTTAGATGATACTTGCATCAGTTGTCTTTACACTATTTTAATTATGAGGTGTTTCATACCTTTGCTTTTCAATTTTGATTGAGCTATCAATGTTTTTATTCTGAACTGGCATGGAACATATCAAACTAGAAAATGTCAAAACAAGTGAAAAGAAGTTAAATTCTCCTCTATGTTGGCTATTAAGAGGTTGAATGGCATCCATCCTTGTGTACAAGCTTTTGCGCTATATGACTTTTGATAATGTGTTTTGGCAAATGATTACAAATGAATAAGAAAAAAGGAAAGTAGTTAAAGTACGACAACAAAAGTAGTTTCACCTCCTAGACATGCTTGTGTTCAAGATAAGTTCTGGTTTAACAATTAGGAATCTTTCAACAATTATCAAGGTGAAAAGAGTTTCTCAAGCAAAGAAAAGTGCTATAATTATGATATACTGAGGATGTGACATGCTTTCAACTTTCTTCATTATTCTTTATTATGCATGTACATATGATATTTTGCAAAATACTGGAGAATGAAACTTTATAGAATGTATCATGTGATCCTCCTCTGAAATAATTCATTTATCTATTCTCTCAAATTATTTTGAGTCGATATGGGTCCTATCAAATCCAACAGTTTCAGCAGAAAGGTTGCCTCCAAGCACTATTACATCTTAATTAGACTTCTATCTCACAAGACTGTAAGGTTTGCCATGTGAGGTAAGCATTTTGCTTATACCATAGTTTCTATATAGTGCTACTCTTTACTATTTCTTAGTAAGAGCAGCCACATATTTGAATTGCTACTAAATGCACAAAGAGTAAACCCTATTAAGATATATGTATGAGCTCCATTGCTTATGCAGCTTATAGACTTCTTTTCTAAAAACCTAGTTTTGAAAAATTGATGAAATATTATTCTTGATGGATACGCCTGCAAAATTTAAATGGTGCTTAAACTAGTGACAGCACACATGAGGCTATTTTGAAGCTTTCTTTCAAGACATGTTGTCCTTTTGTATTTGAAACAAACTGAGTGTTCATCAGGGACAAGGAATTTAGCAACATTAGAAAAATACAAAGCTTAGGGTGAATTAAGAGGAGAGTCAGACTGATCACTTTCTCGAACATGCCATATTATTTATTTTGAAAGAAATATTTTACTGTACTGAAAGAAGACAGGGCATCTTTAGTGTGAATTTTCATTTCTGATGAACTTGCCACTACTTAGGACTTGCCAAGCAAGCCAAAATATCTAGTGACTTTTACTATTGATTATGATCAAATGAATAACATTGATGCTGCAGTGAAAAAGGCCAGTATCTCTCCAATGCTTCTCCTTAAGCCCTAGTCCCTTTCTATCTCTCACTAAGTATATCCTCGTGCAGTACCAGAGAATTTTACTATCTTTTTGTTTCATTATGACATAAGAACAACCGAATTGGACAACTTTGAGTGGTCAAAAAGAGTTATTTATATTATCTTTTTGTCTTCATACTAATGCCAAAGGTATTATAGATCTTGTTAAGTTAGAGAGAGCAAGGTAATAGCTTTTTTTCTAAACAAGCTCTCACATTTTGCCTAATATATCGCTTAGAAAAGCATCACCACATAATTATTATATATGTGACAATATGGAAGTAAGAAAAAAAAAAACAAAACAGATTTTGAGCATCAATTAACTCACTCTTTAATGGCTTATCGTCAGGGCCGACAAAATATCTTATGGAGCTATCCATCAGCTGCTTCATTTGCAGCTACCCAAGTCCTTGTTCTTCATCATAAGATGATAGTGGTACATTTCAGCTGCAAGTAATATTCTGGTTCTTTATGTAGTTCCATCATTTTGTTATTAAATAGAATTCTTTTTCTACTAATTTATATATCTTTTGAATTTTTTCACACACTTATTAAATGAAGGCATTTATAATATAACAGGACCACAAAGGAGATTTTACTCATTTCATAAAATGAACAGTTAAGTCTAAGGAAAATAAGATAGCATGCTAAATGTAATTGATAATGAACTCCAATAGAGATGCTTCTGAGGCTTCATTAAAATTACATTTTGTGATACTAAGAGTTGTGTAATGAGAATGTGATGTATTATGTAGGAAATTAGTTATGTAATACTAAAGGAGATTCAGCTGCTGAAACTTCGATGGGACAATTCTTGTTGGTTTTCTACTGAATTTTTGTTGATCCACTATGGCCAGCATTTTCTACATGCTGCTACTGTATCTTTTTGGACATTGAGAGGATCAGCTAGTTGCTCTTCTTTGCTGCCTAGTTATTCTCGAATTTTTGCAAATGTTTAGCATATATTTTGTATAGCATTTCAAAGGTAACTCGATGTGTGGAAATTGTTACAACCAACATCAATTTACACATGTGAAGGGATAGATTTAGGCTTCTTTGGATATGATGTAAAAAGAGCAAATGCTTCCTCATTTATCATATCTCAAATCAAAACTATGATGTAATATTCTTTTGATTATGGAAAAACTATTAAGTATTCTGCGGGTGAGTAGACTCATTGAGAAATTGAAACTCGGAGCAAGAGGAGATTAAAACGACTAAGACTTAATACGTATGACTCAGCTTTTACCAATGAAAAAAAATTGAGCAGAACGGGTGATTTTGTCCAATTTATTAGCTCTTTAATTTTGATGGAAAGAATCATGACCATTTGGATGGATTGGAAAAAAGAATGGGGTTGAGCTCTTCTTTGTTTACTGGTGTTAATTGGGGGGAATAATTGATGATTTTCAATTTTTATTTTATATGGCCAAAGAAGATGATACTGCATGCATGTTTGGCTACAGTTGCTGTTGGAATTGGTTGGTAATTTTATATGATGGTCCTCTTGGTTTGCTTAAGTTTTCTGCAGGTTTTAGTTGGGTCATTTTCTACCTTTGGTTGAGTGCTCCAAGTTTCTATATTTTTTAGCTCTTTATGGTGTGGTTGCAGTGAATTTCGAGGTTGATTGAATGGTTTATTTTGAGTCTAATGCTGCTACTTGATATTATTAAAGGGATGCAACTGGAATATTGTTCAAGTTTTGATGGTTTGAACTTTTGAAGTTGTTCACAAACGTTTTCTGCTAAAACAAGAGCTTCCTTGTCACTAGGAGCTTTTAGATTTTGGAATGTTATTATAAGTTTTCTCATGCTAAATTATAGTTCTAGACATGGCTGGTATCATCTCTGGTGCTGTTGAAATAGATGGTGGTGAATCAAATTTTTCAGTTGAGATCACAATCTGATTTTGTGATGACTTGAATTTGGTGAGCTGGTGCGGTTCTTTTTTGGCCTGGGATTTCTTTTAAACTTTCTAAATTTTGTTATGCAGGATTTGATCATCTAAATTTGTATAGCATTTCAGTTTCAAAATTTGGAGTTAATACTTCTAATTTGAATTCAGTGGGATTTTTATAGAAATTAGATTTGGGAATGGGTGATGTTTGAATGCCAGCTTGTAGTTGTAGTTTTGAATCTATCCAAGGGGTTGATGAATAACTAAATGGTTTTGCTTGAAGTGGTGGGGACTCCATTAGTGATTTGCATATCCTTATATGCTTTACTACTGCACAAATAATCAGTTGATAGTAGGTTTGGTGCATTTTTTGCTCCTGGATTTGTGTTTAGTTGAAAGCTTTTTGTTGTTCTGGAACCTTAAATCTGTCAAGCTCTTTGTTGCTACAGAGTAGCCAAGTTCTTTTCTACTACCTTTTGATGGAATTTTGAAGTTGGTAATCTTATATTTGGCAGTTGTGTTGGATGTTGAAGTGCAACGGGTTTTACCGGATAATTGGAGGCTACAATCTTTTCCCCATTTTTTTGCTACTAGACGGATTCAAACTCAAGTTGCTTGGAGGTCAATTACTGTGGACCAATATGCTATAACAAGGACTCGATCTTGAAGCTAAATTGCGGGTCCTAATTTTGACTAGTCAACCTTTTAAATTTGCCACAATTTTGCTAGACTAGGCTTGCAAAATTGAATCGAATTTGAGGAGGCCAAATTTTGCTGGAATGCCAAATCGAACTTAGGTCTTTTGTGTGGCGAAACCTTGCATTTTTGCTTCCAAGGGAATTTGAACCATGTGCTTTGTGCTTGTGCTTTCTTTGAATTAAATGGAGCTAAATGGGAGTCAATTTTACTATATGGACCCGATAGTGGAGGAACAATCGCTAGGACATTTATTGCTGGGCTATTTCTCGCTGCAAGGGAAATTAAGCTTGAGCTCAACAGTTGGATCATTGCTTTGGATTTTAATCTCTTGTATTAAGATTTTTAACTTCATGTAATTTTGTTTTACATTTGGGGAGGATTAGAATTAATTATATTTTGTAACTAATTAGTTTTAGTTATGTTGTAAGGGAAGTAAGTACTTCTTTATTTTGGTTTTGTTCAAAAACTCTGGACTTGTAATCTTCTATTTGATTGCTAATATATCCTAAACCTATCTTGAATACATATTAATTATTATTTCAAGCTATTTTTGCATCCACTAATTGGTTGGAAAAAGAATTTAGTTTCTATACTCTCTCTCTCTCTCTATATATATATATATACATATTAGCAACTACTAGCTACAACATTTTTGGTCACTAAATCATAAAAAGTGTAGTAAGTCTTGCGACAATATTAAAATTATTGCAACCAATGATTTTATTGCTAAATGATATTCTTTAGCAATTATCCTTTTCTATTACAATGTGGTTGCTAAAACATTAAATAACACAACTATAGCAGCAATCTAAAACCTATTGCAACTGATTACTTGGTTGGTAAAGAATTAATATTTACCAACCAAAATAATGTGGTCATTTTATGAGTGCCTACAGCAACCATGCCATTAATATAGTGACCACAAACTTTTACATTAGAGAATGAAAACTTATCGCAGATTGTTCTATCTTTAGTAACCATTATTGGATGGTCACTGAACAATGACTCTTTACCATCCAAATTAATAGCTCGTCACTAGATACGTTTAGTGGCTACTTTGTTGTGACCACTAGTGACCATCATTATTTCGGCCACTATAGGCTTTAGCAACTATTTTTTTATTTTTAGCAACTATTAAAAATGATCGCTGAAACTATTTTTTATTTTTATTTTTGTAATGTCCTCAAGCTCAAATCTCTAATTAATAATAGATGATATCAAATTGATACTTACTCTAATGTCGCTCAATTCGTGTCCTGAGAAGCAAGTATTAGTGGTGCTAGAATAATGAAGCCCCTAATCCTTGAGCTTTGATGGCAACTTCTTTTAAATGATGGCATTGCATCCCTCTGAGCTACTGTCTCAAATTCCTACAAACAATTTTCATTGGATAACATGTTCTTCATGAAATTCACATAATCAACCTTTGTTCTAAGGCCTCAACAAATGGAATGTTGATGTGGAGTTTATTGGAAACTTCCAAAAATGTCAAAATTTCTTGGCCAACTTCTGCTTCTAAAGTCTATGAGGGGAGGGAGGAGATAAGTTTAGATTCCTCAATTTTCTATTCCACATCTTCTCATTTGTCAATTGTTAGCAGCGTCTTCAACTATCGCTATGGATGGAGGAACTTTCTAAATTTTCTACAACTCTATGTTATTGTCGAAGTAATTGTCTCACAATGTCTCTTTATTTTATGGTTTATGATTTTTCTTAGTGTCACTTAGCAAAGCTCTCTGCTATCTAATGTTCAGTACATTAGCTAACCATCCCACTTGTATTCATAGTGCTTTGATTGAAGCTGATTGACTCTAAATAATTGCATCATCCTTGGCCATGTATTTGTTGTTCTTTGCTATATACTGCATATAGATTTTCTCTAAGGATGATTTCTTTTCTTAAATTGGTGATTACATTTTCTTTTGAAAACCCAATCATAGATGTTGTCTAGTAGCAAAAGATTGTTCTTAGTTGTTGCTCCATGAGAAATTAGGGTGTGTCTTCATTCATAATTGTAAGTATTTGAATATGAGTTATTTTGATTCCTAATGGAGTTCCCATAAAATTGTATTATTTTCGCATTTTTTAGATACTATCATTTGAATGCGCATCTCCATAAATCTTGCAAGAAATAAATAAGCTCTCCAATAACTGCACTGATTGCATTGTATGAACTGTAGTATGTAAGAGTGTCAGTTTTCTCTTTTAAAACTTCCATTGATGCAGTTGATGTTGTAATGAGGTCTAAATTAATCTTGACATTTTCTTTGGGGCTATTAAACTCAATGTTGGCCACTAGCAACAAATAAAGCCATATCCTCAAGTAAATTGAAATATTCATCTATAGTTTTTCCCATTAGTGTACCTCTTGTAATAGTGTCAACTACTAATTATACAGATAAACCAATGTAGAATTTTTGCACCTAAAGTCATTTATGTAATCTATGATGATGACATTTCCTGATCATATCCTTACATCTTTCTGAAGCCTCATGGAGAAATCCTTGATCGTATGGATAAAAAAAATAATCTCATTCCTCAACTTAACTGTCCTTGATGGTGGAAAAAGCTTAGCTAAAAATCCTTGCACTAACTCCTATATAGTAATAGATCCTACTGGTAGTGAGGCCAACCAAAGCTTTGTCTTGTCCTTTAATAAAAAAAAGGAATAGCTTCAATTCGATTTCATCATCTGACAATCCATTATGCTTGAAGGTGTCGTAAATCTCCAGGAAATTAGCCATATAAGAGTTTAGATCTTTAGTTGGAAACCCTCCAAACTACATTGAGTTTTGTATCATCTAAATGGTGATCGGTTCAATCTCAAAATTACTTGCCCGAATGGCTAGTTTGATGATACTAGTGTTAAGCCCCAAACTTATGGAATGACGTAATCCCACAGGAGCCTGTTGTCTAGTGCCACTTTGACAATATTCTCGTTTGCCCATTGAAGAACTTGTCTGCATCATCAAACAATACTATCTTGGGCTACTCTTGATATAAAATAAACAAAATAAAAGGTAAGATTTGATGATTAAATGCTTAGAAATAATATTAGTGAAAAAAGTAATTTTAACTCCTCAACAACGATATCAAAAACTTGTTGGATGCAACAAATAAAAACACGCAAGTGCACATGCCACATAAAATAACAAGTGAAGTGTAAAGTGTCGATCTCATGAGAAATTAAATTATTTGCCTCAAATCATTCAATTGTCACGGGCATAACCAAACAATAATTAATTTGATATATTTAAAATTAAATTAATAAAAATAAGAAAAATTCTGATCACTTAGGCTTTGATCAAGACTTAAAGCCTAGAATTATGATATCCCTATCAATTACATTAATTCCATTATTTCCTATATGTGAACTTAATGAATTTGATTATTGATCTCAAGTCTAAATGAATTGTTGGCTTCTTCTAAATTAATTGCAACAAATTTTTTAATTATCAATTCACTATATTCCTATATGAATTAACTAGATTATAGATAAGAATATCTCATTCAACCAATTATTAAAGGCAGACAGATATATCCCTATCCTACTTGCAAATTAGTTACTTAATTCGTCTACTTAAATAACTAATCATTAGCTCTTCCATTGTCAATCAATTCAAATTATCTTTTCCAAGATTTTTTAGAATTTAAAAATATTGTTGATCAAGTAATCAAATAGAAAAAGCACACAATAAATAACTCAACAATTCATCAAATTCATAGAATAAAATTTAGAAATCAATAATTATTCAAATAATTCAATCATAATCCTAAAATAGCAAAATTAGTTTATAATTGAATTGTAAAATAAAGTATGAATAAGCAAAACGTCATAAGCATTACAAAAAGGAAATTAGAGTAAAAAGCGGAAGAAGAAATTATATTCCTAAATGAATATGCTCTTGTGTTCCTCCTATGCATATCCTGAATTACTTGCGAAACTCTACGTCTAAGTTCAAAAGTCAAAATCAGAATCCTCACAAAATGTTTAGAAGAAAAACCTATTTATCATTAGCAATAGATTGTTACAAAAAATCCTTGGGAAATTCCTTCTTTTCCCCCTTTAAAATGTTTCGTTTGCATCCACCATTTTGCCCCTCAGGTGCCTCGACACCCAACTATTCTACCTTATTTGCCTCTAGGCACTGCAGTGCCAAGAACATATATCTTGCCTCATCCTTCCAGTCTATGCTACGATGCCAAAAACTAGTGTTGTGGACCAATTCTAAATTTCGTGTTTAGTTTGATGTTGACTTACATGAAATATTAAATGACACAAATTAATCGAAGTCAATACAAATCACAAGCATAGTTTACAATTTTGAGCATTTTTTCACATTCATATTGGATTTTGAGGCTATAAATACTATTCACATTCATTTACTTTATTCAAATATCACTAGTGTGTTTTTTTTTTTTTTTAATAAAGGTAAAGGTATATTAAATTGAGGAGAAATTTACATCATGATTGTTTGTAGCCAAAAAGAAGGGAACATGCTCCCTTGGAGATATACACATAACAAAATAGGGGCCAAAACATATCACGCCCCAAAATCTAACCATGTATTATAATCTCGAGGTGTGAAACCAATCCCAAATAAATGATACTAACAATCCAAAATCATAAGGTTAAACAAAGACTCAAAGCAATTCAAACTAGTACCATAATCCAAAACTCAACGTATCAAAACCTTTCTGGAACTAAAACAAAATAATATCCATAAATAACAAAATAGAACTAATAAACTTAGGAGAAATAGATTAATCTATTGCAAAATCCAAAACTAAGTCTTCAATCTTGATTTTCATCATACGCAGGTTCTACCTCCTCACTAGGACTAGGATCTAGATTTGCCAAAAGGAAGTTAAAGAAGAAAATGAGTTTGAATAAAAGACTCAGTGAGTGCCAGGTGTGTGCAAAGTGAGTTTTTGAATTTAAAATCATTTTTACCATGAAAATGTCCAAGAAATATAAGTGGAATTCATAAAACAGTCAAGAAGTTTATAAACAGTCAAGTCGTAACCAGTCAAGAATTTTATAAATGGTTTCCATAGACTAACAACTTAAATACAATGATCAAACAGTGTTTGTTGTAGCCAATCAACTTCATGACTCCCACTGGAACAGTCCTTTATCGCTCTGGGAAAGGTATGACCTTACCAAAACAGTGCCCAAGCGTTCCCAGTAATTCCTACGACCCACCTCAGCTACAAACGGCTTCTGTTGTACACTAGGGGGATTAGGCATAAGGGCTTGAGGTTCAATCAGCTAGTCTGCTGCTGCTAAGTGAAGACCCTCGCACAACCAGACCAAGTTGGATCCAACTAACAGTAATAGTCGCAGTTGCAGCCGCAGTAACAGTAACAGTAATCAGTTGATCATCGAATTTAATTGTTAGTCTAGAACCATAGAAAAAGTCATAAAACATAGGTTTTCTTTTATCCAAAACTAAAACAAGAAAAATATTTCTTTTTTGCCAGTGAAATACATATAGTGCAGTGTATATTGAAAAGATGTTTCATAACATGCATTACTATACATATATCCTTCCGATTTTGAAAAGTAATATCATATAATAGTATGAGTTTAGGCACTCACCTTCATGATCAATCCTAGAAGTCAATTACCTATCTTGAAATCAACCGGATCAAATGTTGAGTCACATGAATTCATTTAATAAGCATGTCAATCTCCAATATAACTAACTAACAACATTTACATAAAACTAGCATTATGGCTACCATAAGCCTGTAGTATATTAAGTGACAAGACTCAGTAACTTACTTTAAAAATGCAATCTTTCCTCTTGGTATTTGTATCATAATTCTATTCACTTGCAACTTAAATTTACTCATGTACAACCTCTTCTAAACCCAAATCTCATATCAAATATTCTACATAATTCGCACTTGCAACAAGTCCACGTCAATTAAGAATTTAATACGCTAGTCACGGGACATAAAACTCAAGACTTGATTCCAAAATCCACCGATAAAGATCCTTTAATTAATAATCAAACATTCTCGAAATACCACATATAATGCAACTTTTAGCAATTTCAAACAATTCATCATAGCAACTAAATCCCATTGTTCCAAAAGTTCTATCTTCTTTGGAAGGAGTTCCTTTACTATTTACTAACACACTGCCATAATCCTTACGAATAATTTATTAAGCCTAACAACATGGAATCTTAAAGAAGCAAAACAAGTTAACCGGTTTCAAATAGAAAGAATTGTTAACTTGTCATGTGATTCATTGTAATTCCCATTCCATGGATAATTGACCCTTTAACACCAATTGAACACCACTTATCAAATGGCGGCTATCAAAGTCCAGACATACATTGCTATAGAATTGAGTAATCCCACATGTAGAAAAGACAAAAGCATATTCCTTACACAATCATGAATTTTCAAAATTGGTCATTCTTAGTCAAAAATAGCGGCTAATCCTCACGGGTGACAATTACATACAGTTTTTTTTTTTTTTATGCTCAAATTCAAAACTCCTTGTACAACCTATCAACACTTGTGTCAAACAAAATTAACTTCTACCTATAGGTATACACTATAGACTATTATGGTTGTGCAAGAAATGAAAAAATTATCCAATAGCATAAGTCCACAATTGCATGGCAAATCTTGGTAGAAAATTTTGTCTTGATGTTTTGCTCCAGAAACTTGTAGCTGTCAAAACCTTGTTTTCTCTCTATTTCCCTCCTTTTTTTCTTTTTTTTGTTGATTATGTAATTGGGGTTTTAGGTTTTGAGGGAACTATATATATCTAGATATAGATATGTATGTATATGAGATAGGTGATTTAATTTAAGGAGGACTCTAGTTATTCTCCCTCTAGGACTAGGAAATTTTGTTTGCTACAATTCTAGTTCAATAAAAATAACAAATCCTTTAACTAATGACTCATAATCTTAATATTATTATACTCTAGTCAAGAGAAGTAAAATTTACTATAACTAGAATGAAGTATAAATTTGACATCAAACATGATAGTTTTTGTTATATAACCAGGAGAGAATAATATTTATTTTCTTATTACATATGTATATAAATATATATATATATCAAAATAATGGTATTTTATGTATCACTATATCTTTAATTGAAATACTAAAACTTATCAATTATATATGAAATTATTTGATTTTTTTTAAGGCATTTGATATTCCCAATCTCCAAATTATTTGAAAGTCTTTAAATAATAAAAAAAATACCAACTTAATATTTACAGGTACAAAGGAAAAAAGATTTAATATTAATATTTTAAGTGTCCCAAAAAGTTATTAATATAGGATTAGGAGAGTATTGAATTTTCCTCTAAGTGAATGGGATAATGTGGCTAAGGAGTTATGGAGTTTGGTCTAAGACGGTTGTGTGCGTGTGGCTATATAGGGTTTCTCAACAAATTTTGTCTACCATTTATCACAGGCCCATTTGTACATACTTCTATTAATTTGAATTTTGTTTACCATATAATATTTTCATATGAAATAATAATAACAAATTAGATAAATAAGAAACAAAAATATTGGGCACTACAACCCACCTCCTTAAAAGAATTTGGTCCCCAAATTCTAACCTGAGTTAGCGAAGAGTCCTGGTGATATATGTGTATTTCCTCCTTATTTTCCCAAGTCACATTCTCTATCTCATGGTATCTCCATAGCAGTAGGATACTCTTTTGTGCATAATATTTGTATTCTTAATCTAGGATTTCGGACTAGTTGCTCTTCTCACGCCAACTCTTCTTGAAGTGACAAATTCTTGTATTATGTGATATGCTAAGGATCGATACCTATATAGTTGTGACACATAGAAGATATTATGTATTTTCGTAAAGTTTGATAGTGAAATAAGTCAATAAGCTACTACTCTAATCATCGCAGATCCTTTTCTCAGTGACAATTTAGAAATTCCATATTTCCAATACAAAATTCCAAAAATCTTCTTCTATCGTCTACCTTGCTCTAAGTCATGAATTGGATAGTTTTACTCATATAGTTTTGATTTTCTTGAGGTATCGGAAAACTAAGAGAAAGACTTAAAACTTTTATGTTGATATCGCAGTCTAAGTAAGCCAACATTGAGGTGTAAAATTGAGCCTTAGGTTCATAAATGTGATGAAAATTCAGATAGTGATATATTGAAGTCTAGAAGGCCTCTAATTTGACATATCTTAGTATTCTCGCTATAAATTTTTTTTTTCCATGTATATCAAAGTAGGGTGATTCAAGTACCTATAGAAACCTAACAGAAAGAGCTATAAATCATATGTTGACCATGTTTCTTAGTTACATCATGATAAATCCATAAAAGGCATCACGAATATCTGCTATCGCAAAATTGAAGTCTGTATTTTCTACCTTGACACATCTTAGTATATTGGTCATTACTTTCTCCATATATATCCGATAAAGTTGATTCAAATAGATATAGAAACCTAAGGTATAGATATACAATTCAAATACTGACCATATTGCCCAATTAAATCATAATCGAGTAGTAAAAGTCATCACAATATTCTATCCTAGGAAAATCAAACTCCTGTATTTTTTATATCGCCACACCATAGTATTTTGTCATAATTTTCTCCCTATGTATCGGATTGAAGTGATTCAAATGGATGTAAGAACTGATGATATACATATTCAAATCATATGTTGACCATATCACCAAATTAAATCGAAAAAAAGTAGTAAAAGGCATCACAATATTCTATTCTAGGAAAATCAAAGCCCTGTATTTCCAGACTTGATATATCTTAGTATTTTGATCATAAATTTATCTATATAAATCATATTGAGGTAATTTAGGAGAATTTAGAAACCCAAGACATAGACATAAAAAAAAAATTGATCATTTTGCTTAATTCTATCGGGAAGAAGTAGTAAAGACGTCACTAATATCCATTTTTGAGAAATCAAAGTCCTATATCTTTTGACTGGACACATCTTAGTATTTTGGTGATAACTTACTCCATATATTTTGGATTGAGGTGATTCAAGCGGCTATATACACCTAAAGGATAGACCCAAAATTTTGTGTTCAAAACCTTTTTAGATTCAGTCAATAACTATGAGAAATCCATTCGAAAAACTGGTCATGTAAAACTAGGATCATAGTGGAGCATTCTTTCATGTAGCATTCCTTTTCAAAAGTTAAATAGTTGTCCTCTATGCCAAAATATATCCAAAACTTCTAATTCGACATCTTAAGTTCACCCAAAGTCCTAGTTGATTCATATCTCAAATGGGGACCACAAAATATTCTGGTAAAATTATTATATTTATATTTTTCTAGTGACTTAAATCTCCGAGAAGTCTCAAAAGTTTAATAAATCAAGTACAACTGAAGTGGATTTGCAAGTTTCATCCTCATGTAAGTTTATTGATGTAAGCCTTTCTTGCTTGTAAGTTGACTCTCTCATGCTTTCATGATAGGGGTAGCCATAAGTAACATAAGGTTCAATCATGTGCACCATGTTTACTATACCTTGTTAACTTTTAAAAAGTCGTATGTACATACACATCCTTACCCTGTCAATTCCTACTGAAACCCTCAACCCTTAATGGCAGTATATCTAATGTATATAACAATATGTATGGATTTGTACACCAAGTTTTACAATTCACATTATATGGTGATCTTTGCTCCTGCTTCCTAAATAGATGCCACTCTTTGCGATAAAGATTCTCACTTCTTCCCTTTCGTTTTTCAAATCCTTCTCATTCTAATAAAATTATTTTTTCATAAATCCAAACAAGTTTCAATTATTGACCTAAGGTTTTTATCCTAATATCATATGCCTATTTCATATATAAAATTGTAACCTAAGTTTTTGAAAAGTAACCTTCATGGTCAAACTGGAACATCTAAATCGTGAACCGGTTTATGTGGGCTTTGACTCACCATTTTATCAAAATAAGCCTAGATCAATAAAAGAAAATATCCAAGTATGCTAAGTAGTCCTTCAAAAAGAAGATAGCAAGCATTCACAATTCTCAAGGGAAGAAAACTATCAAATCCTAAAGTACTTCCGAGATAAATCTCATAATATGTCATAGATCCTATCATCAAGTACCAAAAGTTTTCAATCGTATCAATTGGCATACCTAATAACAATCGTTCATAACCTCAATATCTAATGAAATTTGATTATTCAATTCAGTGGTGAAACCTAAATACTCAGATCAATCCCTAAGAGTTTTACCCCATATTCCACAGTCCGAGGATCTTATCCCGACATAGCCTAAGTTTAAAATCTAGGCTCTGATATCATTCTATCACGCCCCAAAATCTAACCATGTATTATAATCTTGAGGCGTGAAACCAATCCCAAATAAATGATACTAACAATCCAAAATCATGAGGTTAAACAAAGACTCAAACCAATTCAAACTAGAACCATAACCCAAAACTTAGCGTATCAAAACCTTTTTGGAACTAAAATAAAATAATATCCATAAATAACAAAATAGAACTAATAAACTTAGGAGAAATATACTAATCTATTGTAAAAAAATCCAAAACTAAGTCTTCAATATTGATTCTCATAATACGCAGATTCCACCTCTCCACTAGGACTAGGATCTAAGTCTGTCAGAAGGAAGTTAAAGAAGAAAATGAGTGTGAGTAAAAGACTCGGTGAGTGCCAAGTGTGTGTGAAGTAAGTTTTGAATTTAAAATCATTTGTACAGTGAAATGTTCGAGAAATATAAGTAGAATTCATAAAACAATCTAGCAGTAACAGTCAAGCAGTTTATAAACAGTCAAGCAGTAACCAGTCAAGAATTTTATAAATATTTTCCTAGACTAACAACTTAAATACGATGATCAAACAGTGTTTGCTGTAGCCAGTCAACCTTATGACTCCCACCATAACAGTCATTTATCGCTCCTGGCAAGGCGCAACATTACTAAAACAGTGCCCGAGCATCCCCGGGAATTCCTACGATTTACCTCAGCCACAAATGGCTTCTGTTGTGAACTGGGGGGATTAGGCCATGGGGGCTTGGGGTTCAACCGGCTAGCCTACTGCTGCCAAGTGAAGACCTCGCACACCCAGACTAAGTTGGATCCAACTAACAGTGACAGTCGCAATAGCAGTAACAGTAACAGTAATTAGTTGATCATCAAATTTAATTGCTAGTCTAGAAGTATAAAAAAATTCATAAAACATAGGTTTTCTTTTATCCAAAAATAAAACAAGAAAAATATTTCTTTTTTGCCAGTGAAATACATATAGTGCAGTGTATATTGAAAAGATGTTTCATAGCATACATTACTATACATATATCTTCCTGTTTTGAAAAGTAATATCATATAATAGTTTGAGTTTAGGCGTTCACCTTCAGGATCAATCCTAGAAGTCAATTACCTATCTCGAAATCAATCGGATCAAATGTTGAGTCACCTGAATTCATTTAATAAGCACGTCAAACTCTAATATAACTGACTAACTAGACAAGATTTACTTAAAACTAGCATTATGGGTACCATAAGCCTGTAGTATATTAAGTGACAAAACTCAGTAACTTACTAAAAAAAAATGCAATCTTTCCTCTTGGTATTTGTATCATAATTTTATTCACTTGCAACTTAAATTTACTCCTATACAACCTCTTCTAAACCCAAATCACATATCAAATATTCTACGTAGTTCGCACTTGCAACAAGTCCACGTCAATTAAGAATTTAATACGCTAGTCGCAAGACATAGAACTCAAGACTTGATTTCGAAATCCACCAATAAGGATCCTTTAATTAATAATCAAACATTCATGAAATACCACATAATGCAACTTTCAGCAATTTCAAATAATTCATTATAGCAGCTAAATCCCATTGTTCCATAAGTTCTATCTTCTTTAGAGGGAGTTCCTTTACTAGTTACTAACACACTATCATAATCCTTACAAATAATTTATTAAGTCTAACAAGATGGAATCTTAAAGAAGAGAAACAGGTTAAGCGGTTTCAATTAGAAAGAACTGTTAACTTGTCATGTGACTCATGGTAATTCCCATTCCATGGATAATTGACCCTTTAACACCAATTGAACACCACTTATCAAATGAAATTGGCGGCTATCAAAGTCCATACATACATTGCTATAGAATTGAGTAATCCCACATGTAGAAAAGGCAAAAGCATATTCCTTACACAATCATGAATTTTCAAAATTGGTCATTCTTAGTCAAAAATTGCAGCTAATCCTTACGGGTGACAATTACATACAGTTTTTTTTTTTTTTTTAAATTCAAAACTCCTTGTACAACCTATCAACACTTGTGTCAAACAAAATTAACTTCTACCCATAGGTATACACTATGGACTATTATGGTTGTGCAAGAAATGAAAATTTTATCCAACAGCATAAATCCACAATTGCACGGCAAATCTTGGTAGAAAATTTTACCTTGATGTTTTGCTCCAGAAACTTGTGGACGTCAAAACCTTCTTTTCTCTCTATTTCCCTCCCTTTTTTTTATTTTTTGATGATTATGTAATTAGGGTTTTGGGTTTTGAGGGAACTATATATATCTAGATATAGATATGTATGTATATGAGAGATGTGATTTAATTTAAGGAGGACTCTAGTTATTCTCCCTCTAGGACTAGGAAATTTTGTTTGCTACAATTCTAGTTCAATAAAAATAACAAATCCTTTAACTAAAGACTCATAATCTTAATATTATTATATTCTAATCAAGTGAAGTAAAATTTACTATAACTAGGATGAAGTATAAATTTAACATCGAATATGATAGTTTTTGTTATATAACATGGAGGGAATAATATCTATTTTCTTATTATATATGTATATAAATAAATATATATATCAAAATAATGGTATTTTATGTGTCACTATATCTTTAATTGAAATACTAAAACTTGTCAATTGTATATGAATAATTTTATTTTTTTAAGGCATTTGATATTCCCAATGTGCAAATTATTTGGAAGTCTTTAAATAATTAAAAAAAAATACCAACTTAATATTTACAAGTACAAAGGAAAAAAATTTTAATATTAATATTTTAAGTGTCCCAAAAAGTTATTAATATAGGATTAGGAGAGTATTGAATTTTCCTCTAAGTGAATGGGATAAAGTGACTAGGAAGGTATGGAGTTTGGTCTAAGACGGTTGTGTGCGTGTGGCTATACAGAGTTTTTCAACAAATTATGTCTACCCTTTATCACAGGGTCATTTGTACGTACTTCTAATGATTTGAATTTTGTTTTACCATATAATATTTTCTTATGAAATAATAGCAAATTAGATAAATAAAAAACAAAAATATTGAGGGGTACAAAACATCTGGCCAATGACGAAGCTATACAAAATGTGCAAGATAACAGTTAATAAAAAGGCCACTCAAAAGAAGACCACTCAAAATCGTGAATATGAAAGATGACCACCGAAACTCCAAAGCAAAAGCTGCATTGCATGGCTCTCGGATCAAGCCTAAGCTCCAATCAAAATCGGAAGCAACAAAACAGCCACGGTCCAAAATCAAACCCAAAATTGGTAGCCCAGCGCGTACAGCAGTAGTAAAATGATCCCAAAATACAATTGCAGCTTGCCCATAGCTGAACATTTGCAAGCCCACAACAAAAGCTCCAACGTCAAAAATAATCCATGCAAAAACAGCATAGTAGCGTACCAGCCGCGGCCCAAAATCAAAAACCCAAAGCCTAAAAGGCGGCCTAACATCGGTAGCCCAATTCCAGAAGCCCAGCCCAAAGCTGAATAGTTACTGCAGCCCCAAAACAGAAAAGCAGCAGACAGATTTTGCCAAACTCAAAAGCCCACGAACCACATCAAAAATAGCAGCAGCAGTACATTAGATTCTGTTTCAGCCTCAGAAACAGTTTGTAACACACGAAACTTATACACATTGCGGAGCACACGATAAGAAGTACACGGAAATAAGCAAACGGTTGAGCAAACTAAGCGCCACATGCCATGATGAACAGAAGAAATCAAAAGGAGCTTGTAGATTTTCAAAAAACCAGCAGCAGAAAATAAAATCAGCAAACAGGAAGCAAATTTGTTCATTTGAATCTGAAATATGGAATACCAAGACCCTCCAAGTGGATTATAGCCTGTACCTTCTTAGCTAGCCGGTGACTATGAAGAAACACATTTTGGTCGACCTTGGCAAGATAATCCGCTGCACTGTTACCCTATCTATAGATGCGACTGAAAGAGACATTGAGAGGTTTTTGTATTAATCTTTTAATTTTCATAATCAAATGAGCCAAACTCCAGTGGTGAGAACTCTCGTTATTAATGAGTTGAATGACTGCAAGAGCATCCATTTCCACAATAATATTCGAGAGTTGATGTTGAGCACATAATTCCAATCCCTTCAAAACAGCAGACAGTTCAGCAATGGTATTTGTAGTTTCTCCAAGCGGGTGCATGAAATCAAAGAGCACTTGATTGTTATTGTTTCTAATAATTCCAGCTGCTCCTGCCCTTCCCGGGTTATTTTGGGCTGCTCCATCCGTATTTAGAGGGTGTTTGGCTAAGCTTATTTTAAACATCTTATAAGATATTTTTGGAGCTTATAAGTTGTTGTATCTTATTTTTAAAATAAGTTGTTGAAGCGTTTGGATAAAATAAGATTTTGGAATTTATAAGATGTTAATAATGGCAATTTTGTAATTCAAATGGTTAAAAATGAAGGAACTTGTTCAAATCTTAAAAATAAGTTGGGGTATCCTTACTCTTTTTAAAAGAGCTTATTAAGCTCCTAACATTTTATTTTAGGATCTTATAAGCTCTTTTTTTTTTTTAAATTACCAAACACTTTTTATCAACTTATAAGCTCTTAAACATCTTATAAAATATTTTGAGGAACTTATAAGTTCACCCAAACACCCTCTTAATTTAAAAAAATCACCATCCGGGGTTGTCCGCTGCACAATCTTGCATGACTAAGCAGACTGCTGGGGGTAGAATATGCTCAATTATCACCAGTGTTACCAATTCTTTTCTTGCTAAAAAGTGGATATTTTGAAAAATCCACCATATAATTGGAGATCGAGCAAGTATGTATATTGTTATCAAGCATTGTGTAGGCATATATAAAAAAATGGCACAAAAGAAGAGTCATAATGATTTGTAAGGTGATACCTCAAGCTCAACAATGAGCATAAGCTAATTTTTCCAAACTCGACAATAGGTCTAAGTTACTCATTGCAGATGCACTGCAGACACTAACTCTCTGTATAATCTAATTTAAATTAGAATACTTAACAAGACATTAGTTAAATAATATGTTATTTTATTTAAAAGGCCTTTATGATATAAATCATTTTTCTTGTAATGCAACTTAATTAATCTAGTATTTGTAGTATATCTCATTTTACTGTTTTTAGTTCACACTAAAAATATATGATATAAAGCCTCCCTCTTTAGGGATTTAAAATACAGAACTTTTTAGGTTTTGACTTTTCCTTATGTAGGAAGACTTACCTATAAAAAGCCCACCTCTTTAGGAATTTAAAATACAGAACCAAGGCAATTCTTTCTCTTGAGAAAACAATTTCTTCATATTTCTCAACATCAGTTTCTTTCTCTGCCTTTCTTGGAATATCATCAAATATTTGTCTCAAAGGATTTAGGTAGTGATTGGTATGCAGAAATGGAATTAGGTGGGAATGAAATGACATCAGAAATGGAATGAAGTTGGGAAATGAATAATATTGGTATAGTTTATCATGTGATTGGTACGTACAAGAAATGAGAAAGGAATGAAATCATCATTTCTTTTTTGATTCCATTCTAATGATTGGTAAGTAAGAATGACCGCTAAGAATGGAATGAATTTTTTAAATAATCAAATTATTGTTTTGTAAAAAATTATAAAATACTTTTATAACTAGAGTGCTTAACTTTTTTGTAATAAGAGAATGATTTATTGTACTTTGTCATAAGTTTAATTTGAAAAGTTGTTGATAAAATGGACAACTCTTCATTTATTAACTTATATAATCATTTGAACATATGCATATATAAATAATATTTTAAACTATATATAATATTTCATTTGCATGGACCAAGTCGATGATACTTCTACTTTTTTTATTATAACAATTGAGATGCGCATCATTATTCTTATTTTTATTATTTATTATTTATATTTTTATAATAATTTAATAATTTTTATAATATTACTAAAAATATATATGAATAAAATATATAATTAAATAAAAAGCGTAATAATCAAATAAGTTGGAATATAATATCAAATGTTTACAAAGTTTAGATTTTTTTTCTTAAATATAAAAATATTTTGTTAAATTTTTTATTGATATAGGTTCATTCTTGATGGATTGGGAGTAGCTAAACCCATGAAGGAGGGAGAGAATGGCTAAACCCATCCTTTTGGGAATGGGGATTCCAACAGGAATGAGTATTTCCATCTCTAAATTATACCAATCATATGTTTAGGAATAAACTTGGGAATGTTCATTCCATTCCTATCTCATTCCTACATACCAATCATATCATAAGGTTTGTAAGTTATTGAAAATTGTAGCAGCTATTCCAGGAGGTGAGTGGAGAGTGCTTGGAAGCCGTTTGAGTCAAAGAACATAGAGTCAATATGCATTTTAAGGCTAGTAGGTGAGCTTTAATTCAAGGTAGTATTTAAGAAACTTTCGCTACAAAAAATAATATTAGTCCACTCATCAAGATATTGTTCCATATATAATTATTTTCAATAATTAATTAATTTAATTTATACTTGTAGGACTAGTTTAGTTGGAATGATAAGATGGAATGTAGTGTTTTTATGCCACATTATCATTCATTAGATTAGATTGATAATAAATACTCAAACCCACATTAATACTTAAAGCTCGCATTTATATGTATAATATGAATGATAAGCTAACCTACCATTTGCCATGGGTTTATTTATCCTGGATTTGCTCCTTGTCTTGAAATTATCTATTCACCCTTAAATTATAAAATTAATTTATCAAAATACCCTTTTCTATTCAAACAAAAAATCTATCTTCAATTCTTGCCTCCCACTATTATTATTATTATTATTATTATTATTATTATTATTATAGAGGAAGATAAATGAGGGGTTTTTATTTGATTGAGGGACAAAAAGATAATTTGATATATGTAATCAAGATGCTTTAGTATTGAATCAAATACAAAAACCAATAATAATGTCGACCTACATAAAAATAATCACACAAACCAAATTATGCCACAATAACAAAAAAAATCATATAATTATCGCATGATAAATAATCATGAAATAACTTAAAAATCCAACCAAACTATCACGTACTCTATATGTTTTGGTGATAGTTAGTTGCATTAACAATAATTACAATAGATAGGTTATTTTGTTCGCAAGAAAGAACACGATGTTTCCTCACAGTAGTCTCTCAGTCTTCTTCAGTCTTAGGAGTCACAAATGGCGATTGATTTTAAAATTATAGACAGCCTACATTCTTTTAAAATTTGAATGTTCCAAAGGTCTCTTCAGACATGCCGTTTTTGTATGCAATTGCCAATTGGGGCCTTCTAGAAATATTGGCTTGTTGGGGTTTGTTGGTTATTTTAGACGGCAATGCTGTTGCCTGATGGCTGCAGAAGTCAGTTGGACATGTGGTCTTTAGAATTTAGATTATATGATTAAAAACAACTCTTTCTGAACACCAGCACCGGCCCAGAAGAAGAATGTAAACAAAAGAACCCATCTTAATTCAAAATTCAAATCAATCAAGTAAACTTAAAAATTTTGAACACTAATCTACTATTATACCAAGAATACGATGTGCTCAGTTTTCATTTCCAAAACCATTTTTGTAACTTCAGTCTTAAAACTTTTCTGTTTTGTTCATTTTGCGGAATTTTTTTTTTTAATAAAATAACTATTTTCAAAACTTATAAAATAAATTTTCTTCCTAATTTTTTTAGAGGCTATGATGTATCTTTCTTAGGTCTATATTCTATTTTCACAAACACGTTCTTTTTTCGTTTTTTTTTTTTTTATTATTACTTTGTACCTAAAATAATTAAACTAACATAATCTTATTCTCAATTTCCTCATATATAAAATCTTTTTAAAATACTCTTAAAGAATATATATACTTCCATTTAAGTGGTAGTGAAAATGAATATGAATATTTATGCAAAGTTGCTTTTTCAAAATAAATAAAATAATTTTCTTTTCTTGTCTAGTGTGCGTATATATTATATTATTGAAGCAGCGACCACGTGTTATGCACTCTCCCTAAGTAACATAAACAATTCTTGCCATCATATTGTGCAACTATCTGCATATTTTTTTTAAAGCCCCATGCCGATAACTAATAATTCAAAATTCACCACAATAATGTTAATGCAGTTCAACATATATACATTATAAATATTGTTACTTCAATTTTATTGTTGGTAGCCAATGCGACGCGAGGTACCATACATAGGTAGCCTTAATTGATGCACCGTGCCTCCAAAGTTGCCTCCACTTAATAGTAATTAATATATATATATATATATATTATTAAAAATAAGTGAACTCTGAATGTGGCAGATGTTGTTCTGATTGCCTACCACTGGCCAAAATTCAAAGCCTTTGTTATGTGAAAGATGGTTAGTACTTTTTATTAAAACTCACAATAAGACAAAATGTAGCGATGATAGCACTGCTAATTTCCAGTACATTTATTTGTGCACATTACCAGTATATAACATACATGATATTGTCATTTTGTAGTTAAATATTATTAGCCTCACCCCCCTCCGGTGCATGCCCATTTGCCTAAAAATTGTCATTGACTTTTTATTTTTATTTTTATACGTTATAAAGTGATGAATTTTTTTTTATTTATCATAATCTTTTTATAAGCTTAATAAGAATAAAACTATGATTAAATCACTATTATTAATAATTTAAAAATCTTATTATAAGTTATAGAGATAATTTTTTATTGTCAATAAATTATCATTAAAAATGCATTAGAAATTATTAATAGGAATAATAGTGGCGCTCCAAATTAATACTTTGCCTTCAATGTTTTTCTTATCTAAGCAGTGAAGAACGCATTTTGAAGTCATCATGGTGTATACTATTGAATTGTCAATATCAACTTTTATTACTGATAGTGAAAATTTAAATTCTATACAAATATCATAATTATTAATATTGATAACATAAATACCAAGACTTAATATTATTAAGCTTATCATGGTACTACAAATACAAAGTTAAATTCCTTTTTAGTTAGTTCATTCCATTGATTTCAGACAATTCTTACGGGCCGGAATGTTATAATTTAATTACTAAATATATATTCTTATAATATGTTTGTGAAAATTAATTAACCAAATTATTAGGTAATGATACATGAAAACAATGAATTAGTTTATATATATGTATATATGGGTTCACAATTAAGAGCTAGCTAGTTTTAATTAAACAAAAAGAAAAAGGAAACAGAGAGAGAGAGAGAGAGAGATATGGGGCCATAAAATGATGAGTTTTGGACATTTTTGTGGAATGCTGCCAATGAAGGGTTGTACAGATATAATCTGCCAAGTGATTAAAGCGTATCTGAGGAAGGAAACAATTGAATTAATTAGTGAGATAGAATAGAACAGGATACAGTAGGAGAGGACAACAAGTGAATTAAATGCTTTTGTTTCATAATCCTTTAATTTATTTATAGTCTCAATTTCTACATACATAATATTACCATGAATCCTACCTCTCTACTGCAGGCTGTCGCCATTATAACATTCATATATACACACTCTCTCAATTTCTGAGTCTTCTGCATTGCAAAGACAGACTCAGAAAGATATTAACTACTCATGGTTCTAAAGTAATGCATGACCCCCACACGCTTGATTATAACATACATAGATGGCTAGCTGATGGCCTCGACAATAAGTGAACCTACCTACCTACCTAGCTATATATATAGCTACTACAACACACACACACACACACACATATCTATATATTCATGTCTCATCACGTGCATTTATTAAGATTAATACTTAACAGACATTTATATATCAGTATATTTATATTGTGTTTGAATCAAGAAAAATAGTGTTAAAAAAATGAGGAAAAAAAAAATATACAAAGATGTAAATATTAAGGCACTGAATTATATTATTTGAAACACAAATTTTCACATTTTTCATATTAAAATCTAAAATTCAGACAGAGAATTAGGAATTATTCTGTTAGATTCCCATATCGATTAGGTAAATGAGAAATGATCCCTATATATAATTTTAGATAATTCTCATCTTTTAAAATTAGCTTTTGGGGTGAGTACTTAAGTTCAAGATTTATTGGTTAACAGACTCAAAAGGAAAAAAAATGAAGACCAAAGAAACGAGGATAAGTGAAGTCCCAATGCCCAGCCAGTGTATATCTCTTTAAAAAAAATTAGTAATATATAGTAATAGGAAATCATAATATTTGTTTTTTTTTTTTTTCCCTCATAGGCCGGGATGCTTTTATAAGTAGAGCATTTTCATAGAAGTGAGGAAAAAATCTCCGAAGTGAGAGAATCCAGCAAACAAACCATGCTTGTCACTGCCGCATTCGTGTGGGAAATCAAATTAGCTATTCTTAGAAAGAAAAGAAAAAAGAAATGGGTAATGAAGAGAAAGGAAGAAATAAAGGGTGGAAAAAGGAAAAGGTCAAAAAAGTGAGAAACATGGGAGTGGAAATGAAGCACGCCAAGATACTGACGTAAACACCGTTCCATTTGTTAAACTAGATTAATTTGTGCAGGCGTGGCGTGAGGGTAAAGCCTGCCAAATTAAGCCCCACATTTGTTAACCCCCAGCAAATAAAGATGCAAAAAGTTTCCGAATCATTCTTATTTCTTAGATTCAATAGCTTTTATAGATTTTAATAATTTCATATCATCTATTTAAATACTAATTAAAAAAAATTATAACCAGTTAAATTGATACATAATATTGATATTTTAAATTCAATTACTGGTATCATCATATATATATATATAATCTAATATATGATGACCACCTCACTTAAAACATTATTCAAATTGATGATGGCATCCAGAAGTACATGAATTACCAAAAGTAACCTAATTAATTATAGAGCGGCGTGGTTTTAATTAATGAACACTGTTAAATATCGATCCAAATGAAAGTGATATGCCTTTGACTGTTCGAACTCCCAGTCCGTCACACTCAACGAAGCTTCAACAGTATGCAATTTTCTTAAATGATATGTTTCGATACAGATTATCTAGTTATATATATATATTTTTTGTTTTTGGTAGTGATAGAAAGCTTTGATCCATAATACAAATGACCTGATACAAAATAATGAATAGAAAGTCAATTAAAGAGTTGTTACGTAACAAACAATTAAAAATATTGTACGTCTCTTTTTATATTTTATTGAAAAAATCATCTTAATTATCTTTCAATTCTTAAATGAATTATTGTATAAAAACTATCTTTATTTTTAAGCATATCCTAATTTTATACATTTTAAACCATATATTACGAAAAATAATTGAACGATAATTAATTAATTAATCAACTTAATTTTTTTTCTATATATCATTTCAGATTTTTTTTTGGCAACAAAGCAAGCAAATATGATAATAAAACGATAAGAATAAAAGTGACAAGTGGGAAAAAAAAGTGACAAGTGGGGTTTTCAGAATAAGAACACGTCAAGAAATCCGTCTTCTGATTTATTTAAATCTCAAACCACATTTTTTCTTTCCGTCTGTAAAAGTGTGTTTCTGATTAACTCAGTTGTTTGAATTATTTAAGGGCATTAAATATCAATCAATTAGCAAAATAAGATGCCCTTAATAAAATCGGTGTACAGATGAGCGGGCGGGTAGCATTAATATTAAAAAAAAAATAATGGGAAAGAAGCAGTAGTGAAAATCTTGCCTCCTCGCGTTATATTATTTTCGGACTTTTGTGTTTAGTCATAAACATGTGAGACATCGAAACAACTCGTGCAAGTGCGGATTCCGTCAGCGTAGCACCACTAAGGGTTGAGTGAAGTCCACAGAAATCAGTATTGGTCCACACTCAAATCAAAAAGCACACAATTAGTAAATATTTATGACAAATGCATAGATAAAATTCGAACTCAAGACGTAAACTTAACAAACTAAGTAAGCTTAGAAAAAAGATAGCACTAATATACAGGCACTGGCACTGCACATTTCAAAGCTGTCTACTTCAAGTGAAGCTACCGACTATGAACGTTCCCAATAAAAGCAAAAACTTTGGTAGTGAGTTTTGTGGCAGCAGTTCGCCAGTTCCACCGGGAAAAGATCGATAAAGAAAAAGAGGGTGTCAACTGTCAATGTCATGCTTCCTAGTTCCTCCTGCAGCCTTGGCCTTGGTCTTGGTCTTGGTCTTGGTCTTGCTAACTGAATTTTACTTTTTGTATGGTTTAAATTTCAGGGCTTTTTGAGATGCATTTCTAATTTCTATGATTCTGTTCTCTTTTGCCAATGCCACCTTCCATTCTCTTTCTATTCTCTTCGCTTTTCAAACTCCTATAAAATTAGATTCCCTTACACTTTTCTTAATATTCCTACGGTGTCAAATGCCAGACATGGCCCGCACTTCACTTATTATGCATGCATGTTTCGGAAAATGGGAAAATAAAAAAATATATGGAACGGGCAATATGGGGCTTTTGCTTTTCTGGGTTAATTAGCGAAAGTGCATTATTACCCCCAAAAAAGTCTACAATCACACTCTGCCCTCCCCCACCCCACCCAAAAGACAAAACGAAAATAAAATTCTTGTTTGGACATATTGGAGGCCGCCGGGATAATTTTGCAAAAAAGCAAAAATTATTTGAGGAAAGAGATAATTATTTTGACACATCTGAAAAAGAAAAGAAAAGTAATAAATTAAGGATAAAAGAGTTATATACTACTAAAAGGGTGTTTGGTTGAGCTCATAAATTTCTCAAAATACATTATAACATCTTTAAAAGCTTAAATGAATCATAAAGTATTTGATAATTTTTTTTTTATAAAAAAAGCCTTACAAAGCTTTAAAATAAGATATTAGGATTAAGTTCTTTTAAAAAAAGTAAAAAGTTCCTAACTTATTTTTAAGATCTTTAACACTAGCTCTTGCAATCATAATCATATTAATTACAAAATTATTATTACTAACATTAATTTATAAGCTCTCTAATATTTTGTTTTATTCAAAAATTTGAAGAGCTCATTTTTTTAAAATAAAATTGAGTATCTTATAAAGTTTTAAAAATATGTTATAAGATGTAAGAATTTGTAAGATCTTTTGAATAAATTTAGTTAATTAAACACCCTTACTTTTAATTAGGAATTGTTTATTAAATAATCGCAAAAAAGAGAATGAAAATGTTAAATAATTTGAAGTTCCGACCTCTACACATTGTAATTGTCTAACTAAATATGTTTAATCTCCCGTGTTTTAACTATCAATTGTGGCAAATAATTCTCAAATTTATAAAGACCAGTAGAAAAAATAACGTAATTATTTATCATAATAGCCAAAGGAAATCCAGTATGCAGGACCTTTATGCATGTTCATTCTTCAAGTACTAGCTAGGAAAGCGGAATATGAAGAAACTGTGGCCATTTATAAAAACTCCATGTTTCTTTGAAATCTCAGCCTCGCCCACAACACTGTATCAACCAATTACTTTTGCTTTTTCTGTAAGCAAAAGATTTGCTGGAAGCTAACAAATAAATAGTAAGAATCCTAGCTACCTTCTTCACTTTCACCACAACAACAACAACCCAAAAGAAAAGAAAAAAAAGCATTAACTATTGGATGATATAATATGACTTGATGTCTTGATCATAAATCTCCACCAACCAGGCATTTAGATATGGCACTCCAAAATTTATTATTCGCACCCCCTTGTAAATTTTTGTGTTAGGTTATTGACCAAATTATCTACTTATTTTTTAAATTCATTTATATTAATTTGCAAGACAAATATACCCTATAATATATAATAATTATTACTTTCAACTTTGTTACTTAAAAAAACATTCCACCTTACTTATCCAAATTAATATGAAATAATAATAGACTTGGCAAATGGGTACCACGGGTAACCCAAGAATGGATAATGACGGTTGGGTAAATTTATCCACTGGTAAAATGATCCATTTTTAATTGAATACGAGATAGTGGACATATTACCCATCACTATGGGTGATGGGTAACCCACATGTATCGGTACTTTTATTTTTTTCTTTTTATACTTGAAGCTAAATTAATATGTATTTTTTAATTCACATAATATTATTCAAATATTACTTAAATACAACTAATAAAAGACGTTACAAATTTTAAATATTATATTGAACAAATATTTAATGTATGTCAAGTATTTTAGTTTGAGAAGTACAACTTAAATGTTTAAACATCCATCGATTTTAAGTCATATTTACATTTTGAAATTCAAATTTAAATCTCATTATATGTTAAAAGTTTTTTATTAAAATTTTAAATACCACTTAAATATTGTTGTTATCATAGAAAAATATGTTATATTCTCCAAATTATTTATGAGAATTAGAGAAAATTTTAATATATATATTATTGTTCACAGGTTACCCGTGGGCACCTGTGGGTTGGGTCAAAAAGATTGAAATAACATTACACAATAGTTTTTATGAAGTAAAAACAAAACCCACATTTGGGGTGTGAAAATATACTATTTTTTAGTGATGATATTATTTTTTTATTGAAGTTCAAAGCCATGTATTCAATGAGATGATTGAATTTAGAGATGGGATATATAATTTATTTATTTTTATGTGCTCTATCAAGTTTGGCATAGAATGAATCAAGACTATGAATGAATCAAAATTATATTTAATATGACAAAAAATAATACAATAAGGGCATAATTATCCAACAACTTAAATTAAATGATATCTTGAAAATAAAGAGATATAATGGTCAATTCCTATAGACTAAAAATCAATTGAAGTACAAATAACAATATGCGACAAAAAATTGTAGGCGATGTTTGGTTATGTTTTTTGAGTGATTTTAATATGTGTTTTGACAGAATGAATGTTGAAAGTGAGATTGGAGAATGTGAATTGTATTGGGGAATATAATGGATTTTTGGTCATATTTTGGGAAATAGTTAAAAATTATTTTTCATTGTAGTAGTCAAATCAATATTTTTTTGTTGGGTTTTGGGGGTGAAAAGTGGAATTGAGTATTTTTTTTATTGTTAAAATAATAATAAATATAATATATATATAATATGTACGTATATATTGAAAAATGGGGAAGTTTTGGAGATAATGAAGGATATGAGAAGGTATTTTGGGAAACCTTTTTTTAGTATTTTGGAAAGAAAATGAAGGTATGTTTGGTTATATTTTTCCAAAACAATTATTTTTAGTTTTTAGGACCTGCATTTTTCCTTAATAGTCAACGTACGTAGTAAGTAGACACACACACGTACATACATATATATTTATATATATATACATATATATGTTTGTGCAGACTACCATGCACTGATATATTAATAACCAAAGTCTATTATTTTCAATGTCATTTTAATGCATTCTAGAGTAATTTATTACTTCTGTCAACTTTTGTAGTAGCAATTTATATCTATATGTAATATATATAGTTGATGGATTAGGTGACTTTAAAGAAGATGTTATGCCTTTGTTACATTATTGTGGTCAAGTAATGAATAGTTTTTGTACCTATGTTTTAAAAAGGTACTTTCGGACGCGGGCCGTTGTCAAAATGAATGGAGGGGCTTTCAACCTTAACCATGTATTTCTCGACGCTTGGGGCCTGCCTTTTGCCTTCGGAGCGATGAAAATTAGGATGGACGGAGTAAAAATCATAAAATATAAAAGTTTAAATATAAATTTTATTATGGGCAGCTTATTTAGAAATCCTCAAACCCTCTTTCACTTTAACATTTAGTCTCCACTCATGTTTTTCTTAGTTTGGACTCTCAATGTGAAGTTTCAATTTTTACTTCACTCTCCACCAGGAACAGATGCAAAAATAAGAATATGGGGGGCCAAAAATTATAACAATATAAAAGTTTAAACTAATATATATTTTATAATTTACAAATTCGAAATGCATGATCTTCGTCAAAATTGGATATAACGATCTTTTATATTATAAATTTTTATTAATGATCGAATCAATATCAAAACTTTTAGTAATATTATTCTCAATATAAGTAATTAAGCAATTGGCTAAAAAGTCATCTTTTAGCGGAATTTTTTTTACTTGTAGGTGTTGAAAAACAAAGAAAATCTATTTTTTTTAAAGTATTCACTTATTTTTATCTCTTTTTCCCAATCTCATTTAATTTCAAAAGACGAATTTTGGTTATTCTCTAAGTCTCTTAACATTCTATTTGACTAAATCCTTATAACATTTTTTCACAAAAATAGAAAGGACATATTCTAACAATCTTAATCTAATTGTTTTCATTTGAATAGTTGATTGTCAATATGGATTTAAAAATTTGTTTTGACTTTTACAAAATTAAAAATAGATAATAATTAAATTAATTTAGTTTTTATCATTAATTAAAAATCACTTAATTTAATTTAATAAATCAAATAATCAATTATTTATTTAAGGGCAACAAGAAAAGTTATTTTTTTTAAATGAATGAATATTAGTTAATTTAAAAATTAAATATTTTAATGTATAGTAAATAATATATTTTTAAAATTTAAATTTGAATATGTTATTATTACTAATTTATATCTATATATACACGTACACACACATACACAATAAGTAGGTGGGGCAATGGCCCCTGCTTGCCCCCTGTGTATCCGTCCATGCTTCACACGCAATTAAAATGATTGAAATGGCCTTAGTTTAATGGGTTTTTTTTTTCTTTTCCTTTTCCTTTCTTTCCTAAACCCTACTATCTGACACCTATTTATTTCTCTCTCTTTCGCGTATGTTTTCTGTTCATCTTCCCACGGCAGAAGGAAGCTTCTTTCTCCATTTTTTTTTTTCTCATTTTCTGCAATCGGCTAGAACATACTAGCAAGAAGTAGGGTTACTTTGTCTCCATTTATCTCCACTTTACTTTGAGATGGAGTATATTAATTGCGCATGAAAGAAGGTAAGAATTCGTCAATTTGAGCGTAATAATTATGTCTTCAAGTGGCCCAGATGCTAAAACTCAACTATTAGGAAGTTGAGTGTACAATGGAGAACTCTATATTCTGTCAGTTTATTAAGCTATGAGTTTGATAGAATTATTATTTCAGATTAGGAAAAAATGGCCTAGAATTAGTTTTGAGCTCAATAAATTGCGATATTTCGCTCCACATCAGAAAATGTATGTCATTTTGGAAACTGATAATGATGTTTTTAATATGATTCGATTGCATATTTTGCTTAAACTGGGCATTGTTGGTATGATGGTTGTCTGAAAAATAAACCGGAAAGATGTGGAAGGAAAATATGTGATATGTATTGATAAGTTTCTTCATATTTTCATATTATTATTGCATTAATTCTTCATTATACTTCCAATGTGTTTCGATTTGTACCTAATTGTTATATGTTCTTCCTCCTTAATAAGATACTTTATTTATACATTATCATACTTAGTAGTCCATTGATTAATACCAGATTAGTGCAATTTAGTACTTCTACTTTGATACTATAATACTTCTACTCAATCTGCACATTAGTAGTTGTAGGAGTTTGGAGATGATAGATCATAATAAATTGTGTGTTGTGGAGTTACATAGTCGGACTTCCATAAATTACATATGTTGTAGAACAAAATGATAGAACACATTGCAAAATGATACAATATTTTGGAAGCAAGCTTGTACTTCCATTGAGTAAAAGTCATTTTCCTACCGTTTAGGCCAATTAATATAGCGACATATTTGTTTACCGTTTTATTGTATATTTGTACTTGTATTACCATTTGTCATTACGTATTAAATTATATTTTGATTTATTTTATTTCTCTTCAATTAGGAAAAAGATAATGCAAAGAAGACAAAGATTTAAAAGAAGATGGATTATAAATAGATAGTGTACACATGCTTATGGTAACTGCTAAGTTCGTCCTTGTCTGGAGGACATGTTAAGTTGTTACATTTATACTATATTGTATTTTAATCAAAGAATTTTTATAGAATTACTTGTGTTGTATACTTTGTAAAATGGACGTACCGTTTTAACGTAAAAGAAATCATGAACGAGTATTCTTTTTAACTATTGGGAAGATTTATGTTGGAGCTATTATCTAGATTTATTATTCATTTAATTAGAAAAAGTACCCAGTTTTTGCAGTTATATACTCCAAAACTACATTTATATATACACTCAGTTTGTCAATGTTGTGCACTTATTTTTTGTGTTTATGTATTTGCTTTTCCAAAGGCTGAGATGAGACTCAATTTGATGCGTACAACAACGCATAAGACACCCGACACGATAAAATCATAGTTTGTTGAGGAAATGGTTTGGATTCGCACATGTTGAAATTGTTTGAAACATAAACACATACATCTAAACACTTATGCTTTCATTTATAGTAGTGTGAAACCATTCATGGATGGTACCGAAAATTCCTAATGTGCTAATAACGACATGCCATGGTCTTATGATCACCTAATGACTAGAGTAGGCTGAATTGAACTCGATCCATTATGTGCTGAGAGAGATATTGGAAATCGGTGAAAAAGTACCCAATTTTGGCAGTTATGTACTCAGTTTGCCAGTATTGCGTACTTATTTTTCGCATTTATATACTTGGTTTTTCAAAGGCCGAGATGAAACTTAATTCTATTCGTGCAACAACGCATAAGACACCCCGATACGACAAAATTGTGGTTTGTTGAAGAAATGATTTGGATTCGAACATATTGAAATGGTTTGAAACACAAACACCTACGTCTAAACTCTTGCGCTTTCATTTATAGTAGTGTGTAACCGTTCTTAGATGGTGCCAAAAATCCCTAATGTGCTTATAATGGCACGCCATGGTCTTATGATCAACCAATGGACATATTAAGCTGAATTAAACTCGATCCCTTATTTGTTGAGAATAGTACTGAAAATCGGCGAAAAGGCACCCAGTTTTGGCAGTTATGTACTCCAGAACTACATTTATGTACTTAATTTGCTAATGTTGTGTACTTATTTTTTGTTTTTATGTATTTGCTTTGTCCAAGGTCTGGATGAGGCTCAATCTAATGCGTGCAACAACACATAATACACCTCGATGCAACAAAATCATGGTTTATTGAAGAAGCGATCATGATATTACGTGTTTTAATGGTTGGGAACTCAAACATCCACATCTGATTACTTGCCCTCTCATTTAGAGTAGTATAAACCATTGATACATGAGCCAAATGTATCCTCCTAGCACCACCATTGAAAACGAGTGAACATATCATAACTATATGAGTCCTAGAACTAATATACCGTGATCTTATAATCACGCAATGGCCAGATTGGGTCGAATTAAACTCAATTCCTTATATGTTGAGAATAGTATTGAAAATCTACGAAAAAGTACCTAATTTTGGTAGTTATGTACTCCAGAACAGCATTTATGTTCTTAATTTACTAATATTGTGTACTTATTTTTTGTGTTTATGTACTTGCTTTTTTTAAGATTGGGATGATGTTCAATTCGATGCGTGCAAAAACACATATGACAGCCCGATGCGACAAAATTATGGTTTGTTGAAGAAATAATTGTGATAGTACGTGTGTTTTTTCAAAGGATGGGATGATGCTCAATTCAATGCGTGCAACAACACATATGACAACCCAATGCGACAAAATCATGGTTTGTTGAAAAAATGATCATGATAGTACGTGTTCTAATAGTTGGAAACTCAAACACCCACATCCGACCACTTGTGCTCTTATTTAAAGTAGTATAAACTATTGATGCATGAGCCAAATATATCCTCTTGACACTACCATGGAAAACTAGTAAACCTATCATGACTATATGAGTTCTAGGACTAATATGCCGTGATCTTATGATCACGCAATAGCCAGATTAGGCCGAATTGAACTCGATCCCTTATGTGCTAAGAATAGTATCAACAATCAGCAAAAAAGTTCCTACTTTTTACAGTTATGTATTCCAAAACTACATTTATGTACTTATGTATTAATGTTGGGTACTTATTTTTCATGTTTATGTATTTTCTTTTTCAAAGGTCGGGATGAGGCTCAATTCGATGCGTGCAACAACACATATAACACCACGATGCGACAAAATCATGGTTTGTTGAAGAAATGATGTGATAGTACGTATTTTAATGGTTGGGAACTCAAATAGCCACATCCGATTACTTGCGCTCTCATTCAAAGTAGTATAAACAATTGATGCATGAGCTAAATGTATCCTTTTGACACCACCGTGGAAAACTAGTGAACCTATCATAACTATATGAGTCATAGGACTAATATGATGTGATCTTATGATCACGCAATGCCAGATTAGACCAAATTTAACTCGATCCCTTATGTGCTGAGAATAATACCAAAAATCGACGAAAAAGTACCCAATTTTAGCAATTATATACTCTAGAACTACATTTATGTACTTAATTTGCTAATATTGTGTACTTATTTTTCATATTTATGTACTTGCTTTTTCAAAGGCCGGGATGAGGCTTAATTCCATGCGTGCAACAACACATAAGACACCCAGATGCAATAAAACCATGGTTTGTTGAAGAAATGATCGTGATAGTACGTGTTTTAATGGTTGGGAACTCAATCACCCCCATCCGACTACTTGTGCTCTAATTCAAAGTGGTATAAATGATTAATGCATGAGTCAAATGTATCCTCCTAACACCACTATGGAAAATTGGTGAGTCTATCATGATTATATGAGTTCTAGGACTAATATGTCATGATTTTATAATCACGCAATTGCCAGATTAGGCTGAATTGAATTCGATCTCTTATGTGCTAAGAAAAATACCAAATCGATGAAAAAGTACCCAATTTTGGTAGTTATATACTCCAGAACTGTATTCATGTACTTAATTTATTAATATTATGTACTTATTTTTCGTGTTTATGTATTTGCTTTTTCTACGTTCATGCGTGTTGAGTTCTTCTATTTATGTACTTATTTTGAGCTAACCTATAACATATATATCTTTACCAACATCCATTTATAAATGAATTTCTAAATTATATTACAAATTGTAAACACCATCCATTTGAATCATCCAAATACACAAATTATAAATGTTATCCAATAAGAATGCCAAAAATACTAAAATATAAAATAATAAATTAGTCAATTCATCCAGATAATAACCATCTGCACATCATCATTCTCCTCTAGAATACATTAAATCATGCCCATTAGTTAGAATATTTACAACAATATGTGCTCGATACGCATCCATAGAACATTCATTTGCATATTGCCAGAAATCCATTGTGTTTTTTCTTCCTCATCTTCTTCCTCTTATTTTTTCTCTTCCTCTTCTTATGGCTCTTTTTCTTTTAATTTCCCTTTATCTTTCTCCGCCTCAACCTCAACTCCAATAGCAAGTCCTTTATTCTCAAGAAAGAAAAGTCTTTCTTTTAGTAATTCTATCTCTTTCTCTTTCTCAGTCAACATTCCTTGCAAGCCAAGCACATCAACAGTTGGTGCTCCATGATTTATTGGTAAGAACAATTTCTCCTCATCGGGGAACGGATAAATATCCAGAACTTGTTTAAATATTAGTTTGTAATTTTATACGTACATAAAACTATTATAACAATAAAGATAAGGAATACAAGTTATTATTATATTTCTAGTAATCGTCTTGAAATTTTTGTCTGCATCAGCAACTTTCGTGGGGGATCTTACTCTCATACCATCGAAGGAATTGTGGAAATGAACGCAATGAATTTGCCGTTTCCATGCAAAGAATGCTTTCATAAGCCCAAGCCTGTCATTCAAAAGAAGAATTATGCAATGTTATAGTTACTCAATAATAGTAATAAAAAGTATTAATAGTAACAATGATGTTAACTTACCATTAGGCCATTATTGCATCCAACAAAGTATTTCTTTTTTAGACCTTTCCCTTTTTCACCTCCTAAACGCACAAAAATCTCATCATGCAAAAACTTAAATGCACCAACTCCCCATGCATAAAGGCCAATAGAAGATAAATCGTCCACGTACGGCAAAAGGAAACTTCGCATTGAATAGTTACTAGTTGGAAACAAAATACAGTTGAAAACTAATAGTATGTACATCCTAATAAAATCATCTATATCCTCATCACTATGTTTTTCTGCCAACTCTTTCAATCTTTTACAAATCTCAACTCGAGTGACATTCTTATTTTTTCCTTCAAATAATCATTTAATAGTTTCTGACTCTATCTTTATATCAAAATTCATAGGTTGCCCCACGTGCTGCAACCCCACAACAATAGAAAAGTCCCTCACAGTAAAAGGAAGCCTAATATCGTTACCAAAAATAAAAGAGCAAGACTTAATATCAAATCTCCTTAAGAGAGCTTCAACCCTAATAACACTATTAGTACTCAATTTACTCAAGTAAGTGATTTTAAGGTACATAGAAAATGGGGTTTTCTTTAGTGCTTTAGTGTATCTAAGGCTCATCTTAGCGTCCAACTCTTTCATAATATTTTTAAAGTACCCTAGAGAGCACCAAGAATATAGTTCGGAGTCTATGTTACCTTCGGTAGTGTGGTGTGCAGGTCCCCGAGTTTTAGCCATTATTTATGCAGAAAAGAGACATACATAACTACATAAATACTGCATTGGAGGTTTTGGAACAATAAATCATAATTTAAATACTAAAAGTTTGAATTTTTGTACCAAAAAGACTTGCACATAATACTGAATTGGAGGTTTTTTGTACTACAACTCATAATTTAAATACTAAAAGTTTGAATTTTTGTACCAAAAAAACTTGCACAAAATACTGAATTGGAGGTTTTGTGTACTGCAACTCACAATTTAAAAAATGAAAGTTTCAACTTTTGTACAAAAAAAAAATACTGCATAGCATACTGATTTGGAGGTTTTATATACTGCAAAGTCAGAATTAACATATTGAAAACTTGAATTTTGCTACCAAAAAAATGGAACATAATAATGAATTGGAGATTTATACTGTAAGTCACAATTTAAATACTGAAAATTTGAATTTTGATACCATAGTATTGGAAAATAATTTAATCAGATTATTCATGAGGTTGCAGGAATGGATGCCCAAGAAATGCTAAAAAACGATGTATACACATCATATACACCATAAATCAAATAATATCCCTAAAATTTAGTTGCAAACAACTAATGTATAGTACACTTTATATAAATTATATAATTACTAAATTCAGATAACTGATATTTGAAGCAAACAATTAAAACAACAATTGAAGTATAAATTGACAATATTCAAGTACCAAAAAAACTTATATTAGGGGTCTTTTTAATAAAAGAAAAGACCAACAATGGTGAATTGAATATATCAAAATCAGGCCTAAAATAATTAAAACCAACATCAAACAAGAATCAAGCAGAGTAATGCACTGCATTTCTTTTTATATTTCAATACAAAAATAACAAAATAGAAAATTATACAACTTACCTCATAGGCTATGCAATTGAGGAGCGAAAATAAAAACTATTCTAGCTACGACTGCAAAAAGAGTGGAGAAAAGTCAGTCCTCAAACAAGAAAGCTAAAAAAAGTAGATTTTGTCGCAACACCAATGTGAAAATGGCAAGCAGGACGTCGTTGCTGCACCAGCCATCGGGTTCGCACAAATGAAGGTAATGGAAAAGAGAAAACATGAGTTGGCGGGGGGTTATGCAACGTTTTTTGTTAGTGGAAAGTGGGGGATTTTGTCATTTTCAATTTAAGTGAGGGCCTCTTTATCTTTTTCACTCACGTGGGGAGTGAACTCAAAACTAAAATTGGAAATGGAGAGTTAAAACTGAAAAGATGGTGAGGTGGGGACTGAACACTAGAATGAAAGTTGGTTTGGGGATTTTAAGCCAATTAACCCTTTTATTATTTAGTAATTTGAAGTACATATTTTTATCGAAAATGACCGTGACAACTTCCATCTTATTTATAAGTCTGTTCTTGACAATATTTATGGTGGAAATTTTTTTCTCATTTGTAACTATTGAAATAGAAAGAACTAATTAATAACAAGCAAAGCAAACAATCGGTCAAATTATAGGTTTTGATTTTCATATATATTTTCATCAGTCTTTGGCATAACTCAGAAATTGTTAGACAAATTATTCAATTAGGATGATGAGATCATCAAGTTCTGATTCCAATTAATTGATTTTAAAAAATATATAAATTTCATCCAATAAATTTAAATAATTAATTTTTATTTAAGGCCCAAACGACACTACAAATAAATATAATACGAATGACAAAATAATAAGTAATAATGTAAAAACGATCATTGATAACATATATTAAGTGATAATGACTTTTATTTTATTTCTAATGGTAACTTCTTCTTCTTTTTATAAGAATTAATGATAACTTTGAAGTGAATAATTTTTGTTTTTAACTATATGACTCAATAATGATAAAAACTAACATTTTAAGTTGTTATAATTCACAATTAGTGACACTTTTATAGCGACAATCTAATGACACTAAAAATTATCATTATAATTTATGACAATATTTTTATTGCGACGAAGTTGTCGCCATAGGTCTTTCACTAATTATCATTGATAGTGACAAGTTAAACATTATTCTTATCACTATTTAATTTGCAAAAGCCAACTTTCTAGAGCAGAAAAATGCTACTGTCAACAGTGAGGACCTTTGGTCAGCACCAAAACTAGGCCAGATTAAGGTCAATTTTCGTCCAGCCCTCTTCAAGGATTTAAAGTAAATTGGACTTGGAGTGGTGGTTAGAGACCACGCGGGTCACAGCGTGGCTTGGCAGTCGAAAGTTGTTGAGGGATTCCTGGACCCGAGCCTTCAGAAGCCTATGAAGCACGTTTGGCATGCGAGTTGTGCTCCAATTCTCATGGCCTGAAGAAGTTAACGAAGGCGACCACATTTCGGTTATTCGTGCCCTCGAGAAATTAGTCAGCTGGTTTATCAGCAGCCATAGGCCCATTAATCTCTGATGCAAAGGAATTTTTAGCTTATTCGAAGACACTCTTACTTTTATGTTCGTAGTGGTGTAAATAAATGTGCTCATTTTTTAGTCAGGGAGGCTCATTTAGTTTAGCCAGAAAGTTTCTGACTGCTGACCTGATCTAATTTGCCTCATTTAGTTTGGCCTTTGATTTTTCTTAATAAATCTTCCACCGTTTTACCCTAAAAATAAAAGTAGTATTAATTTTTTTACTGTACTTCACTCATAAAATTATTAGAGAGAGGCATGAAGTTTTTGGTGGAGAGTTATTAATTACCTGTCCGCCCGTTTTGACATGACTTGCTACTAAACTTAATTATGGTCAATAACGATAATGATTAAAGGATCTATAGATATAATAATCATTAAAGGATAAAGATATTACCTATATGCGACCCCTAGCCGTTGGTCTTCAAAAGTGTAGGCACTTATTTTTCACAAAATCTCGTTTTAATTAGTGTAATATGTATCTTTTACCGAATCGATATTTGCATCTTTTGAAATTAATTACTACAGACAACATTTCATCATTTATTATTTTTCTTAATTACATAAGAAATAATATATTTCGAAGTATCCATACCGATTACATCCATTCATAAAATTAATTTGCAGAATATTTTCATATGTATTGGAACCATCTACTAAAATTTATAGGCATATTTAACAACGAATTAATCAGGATTTTGCTATAACCACAGCTTAGGCGTAGCAGTCAAGTAAAATTTTTCTGGTATGAATAATTTAATAATATTAATATTTAAACTATATTAATTATTAAGCATCGCCGTAAGAAATAAATTAGTGATGAAATAATAAGTAATAATATAAAATTTGTCACTAATTATATTTTATTTTAATGGATTTATAAGCTCTACTATATAAACTAAATATAATATTAGTGACAACAAATAAACGATGATATAAAAATTGCTAATGACATATAATATTTAAGTGATAATAACATTTACTTTATCGCTAATGATACTTTTTAAGTCATAGTAATATTTTTTAGACCTATAAATGGATATTCGAAAATTCATTTACCGTTCGCATTCGTATCCGTTTATACAGAATTTATCTGCATCCGTTTAAAATGGATACTATTCATATTCGATTAGTAGATATTCGATTATAAATGAATACAAATATGATAAATGCGTATCCGATCCGTTTAACATTCATTCCGATTATATATTTATTAAATAATATATTATTTATATTTTTTTAATAAAAATCTCATAATCCATATATGTATATATATATAAATTATAATTGAAGAATTGGGAATAAAAAAAAATTTAAAAATTATTGTAATATAGAAAAAAAATTGAAGAATAAAGTTAATCAACATAATTATTGCTGGTTGACTTTATAATTAATATACTTAAATGCTATTATTATTATTATTATTATTATTATTATTATTATTATTATTATTATTCAATTATGAAGTCAATTATTAATTAAAAATTATGCTATTTGTTTGATTGCTTTCTTTTTAATGAAATTATATAGTTTCTTTTATTAATTAAAATATGTATTTGTTACAGGTTCATAAATTCACGTACTTGGATGTTTGTAAATAGATATCTAAATAATTATCATTGAATATGAATAAAAAAAAATAATTTGAATATGGATAAGTTTAATAAAATATGAATAAATTTGAATAATTGTAATCGAATACGGATATATCCGAATTTGACCTATATCTGACGGATACGAATTTGGATATCATTTTTAAATATCCATAAAATTCGTATCCGTATCCAAATATTCAAAAAATTAAACAGATGCAAATATAAAAATAGTATATTCGATTCGTTTAATATCCGTTTACACCTCTAATTTTTTTTACCATAATACAACTTAATGGTGACAAGAACCAATGTTTTAAATTGTCAATATTGAGAATTAGTGAGCATGTATAGTGCCAACTTAATGATAATTAATGGCATTTTTTTTATTTTCATTAAGTTTGCCACTATAGATATGTTACTAGTTGTTAATAGTAACAAAATAAATATAAATTTTGTCACTTTAAACGTGTGAAAATCATAATCTAACAAACTAAAATTTTTATTGCCACAAAATTGTCACTATAGATGTATTATTAATTATAATTTTTTTTTTCACTTAAGATATAATTAGTGACAACTTTTATACTATCACATACTGTATATTTTATCCTAATTTTTCTACTTCTTGTAGTACTCATCCTCTAATGATTTTATTAAAATATTTAGAACATCTTATCAACTATTAAACATTTTATAATGTATTTTGAAAAAACTTATAAACACATACAAATTAATATCCTTTAGCAGCATGAAAATTACCTTATTCTTTTTATCCAATGAATAATGATGCTTGGATTGCATCACCATAGACGAAATTAAATAACAAAAGTTGGCTAACCTCACCACTGAATTCGATAAAATTAATTAACCATTGTTTTGACAATTACTGCAATAATAAAAGAAACAAAAAACATATGGGACTGTATCATCATTGCCAAACAATCATAATTCCACCAAAAACCAAACAAAACCAAACAAATTGAATGATGCATGCAGATCAAGGACCAACATCTATAATTAATTCAATTGTTTTTCATTTCTATATATATATATATATATATTCGGTACTATATAATTTAAATTCTTTATTTTATTTTTTATTTCATCTTTTAATTTATTTTATGAATATATGACACATATTAAATATTTTTTATAAAAATAATTGATTGAAAATTAAATATATTTAATATAAATATAATAAATTAAAATAAAAAATTCAAAGTGACTACTATATAGTAATTATTGGTAATTTGGTGGGTCCCATCAAAGGTATTACAAAAAATCTTATTTCCCCTCCCTCTATCGGCCTCATGTATAATTAGGGCTGTACATTCGGTTTTAACCGGCCGAACCGAATGGTTCGATCGGTTAACCGATTTTTTTGGTTTTTAAAAATGCAAAATCGAAATTGAAATGGTTCGATTTTTAACTGAACAGGATCGGTTCGATTTTGGTTTTTAACCGAAACCGGACCGTTATTTATTTTTTTATTTTTATTTTTATTTTTTAGTTATTTTCTATTTTTTGGTTTTTTTCGATTTTGGTTAAAACCGAAACTGAACGGAAAAAAAAAAAAAAAGAAAGAAAGAAAAACTTATTTTTTTACCAAGAAAGTGTTATAAAAGTTTGTTTGACAAAGGTAAGTTAGTTTAATTAAAATTTTGAATTGGGTAACTTATTCTTTTAGTGCCAACAAAATTATTTGATAATATTTATTTTTAGGTGAAAAAATTGATTTAGATTTTTTTTTTTTCTATATTGAAAATATTTGTTTTGATAAAATTATAATTTATCAATTCTAAACAAATACATTTAAAATATTATAAATTTAAGAAGATAAATAAATATTTTAATTATTTTATGTTATAAAAATTTTAGTATGCACATTGAGTATGCTAAAATTGCTAGCTTATAATTGCCAAGGCAGATGCACGCGATTTTTGTATATTCAAACCTTAAGTGTTAAGATCGAATAGCGAATTAAATCTTAAACTCAATCTACTAAAGTTAAATAGCTAATTGATCCAATGACATCATAATATAGATTGCGGATTTGTAAATTTTGTAAAAAATACAATTATAACCTTATTAAATCATCATTTCTAAAAGATAATTATGAAATATTGATAAAATTTGTATCCAAACTATTTTTTTTTATGTTGAATTCTCTAATTTATCCTTCAAACTATATTGTCAATTTTTGTTGTTGAAATAATTAAAAAGACAAATTATGTAAATGAACAAAAATAACTTCTATTTTAGATACAAAACAGTCTTTGTTTTTATAATAATATAGATAAAATCTTTATTGGTCAGCAGATATAATATACTACTAGTACTACCACATGAATAGTCGAATATGATTCAATCTCTTATCCCTTAGTTTGCAATTTAAGTTGAAATTTCAATTTTGCTCATCAACATATCATATAATATATATAAGTTTAATTAATTAATTAATTTTCTTTTAATATAATATTTTTTGCTGTTTAAATCATAATCATCTATTTTTTTATATGTAACGTGTATTAGTTCATATAATAAAAAAATTATGCAATTGTACCATTTGAGTTTAGAAAAAAATATCATTTTTGTTCTCTTTGTATTATAACTATTCATGTTTTTATATGTCATAGATTAATATCTATATTATTTATAAAACATAGGGTTTTTAATAACTATTTTGATATATTATTTACTTCTTTTTTTCTCAATTATTTCACTTTATAAAAAAAAAAATTTATTTATCCCAAAAATTTAAAAATACATTAACATTTACATTATTTACAAATTTATATTTATTTATCTTAGACTTAAAAAATTTAATAAAAAATATGAAATAAAACTTAAACTAGTAGACTAGTAGTGATTGAATAATAAAATTTTGTATATAAAAAAAATAAAAAAAAGTTTGGGTTCCGAACCGAACCGAGCTGGTTTTTTTGATTTTTTGGTTCGATTTCGATTAACTGAATAAAAAAATAAAAAATAAAATCGAAAATCAAAATTTTTTGAAATGAAAAATAAAAAATCGAACGATTTTCAATCAATTTGGTCGGTTTTGATTTTTTTTTAACACCCGCATGTATAATCAATCAATCATGAAATCCTGTGCTTCTTGTTTCCTTCCCAATTTCCATGCTCCACGTGGGTAATTCTCACATCCTCAGAAGGGCATTTTTGTAACATCAATTCTGAATATGAGATGCCATCTTATTGCTCTCATTTATTATCGCGCCATGTCTTCTCCGTTCCATTCTTTTTCCAGCTCAAAACCTCCACCCTCTCCTCACACACACGCACACAGTGTTTATCAGCATCCACACACTTTAATACCTAAAAACACGCATTTACATGCATAGATACATCTGAATACTTAAATATATGTGTAGAGAGAGAGAGAGAGAGAGAGGGAGAGAGAGGTCTAAAAGCTTGAAGGGTCTTCGTTAGTCGTCAAGAAATGGCGACAGGATGGATGAAGTCATTGCAATGCAAGTCAAAAGCATTAGACGACGTCGTTAACCACAGCCAACGCCGCCGCGATCACCATTCAAACCCTAAGAACCACCACCATTCATTATCCCACTCTTCCAGCTGCAAAAGCAGCGTTCAGAGTCTGAAAGATATAGTTGAAACCACCCAACAGTCCAAACCCAAGAAGCCAAAGCCACCCAAGCCACCCCAAACGCCGCCGTTTAAACGACCTGTTTCAAGAAAACCCGAACCTGGCTCGCACCAACATCCCACTATCAGAACCCGATCCAGCAGCGCGGAATCTTTCTTTCCGTCCCTCTCGGAGCTTCCCCAAGGCCACCCTTCGCGTAATGTGGTGGAGATAATCTTTCATTCGAGCTGGGGAGAGAAAAGTTTCTCGGGTCAGGTCGAACTGGTGTTCAAGGTCCAGAATCTGACCCGGACTGTGACCCGGTTCGAGGAGTATAGAGAAATGGTTAAATCCCAGGTGAGCTCCACAGATGTGGGGGATGGCGGTGAGGACCACGCGCGTTGTGTTGCGGACGGGAATGAGGTCATGAGGTTCTACTGCCTCGGTGCCACATCTGGCGGCGGCGCGTACGAGGCTGGCTGCGGCGCATGGGCTCTTTACGGTGGCAAAGGTGCGGCTGTGTGTACATATTCAGGGAGTGGAGGTGCTCATGAGAATGCAGGTGGTGGGAGAGGGAGGCGGGCCATGCTGGTTTGCCGGGTCATCGCGGGTCGGGTTTGCAAGGAACTCGGTTTTGACTCGTTGATAGAAAATCGAGTTGGGTATGACTCAGTAAGGGGAGAGAATGGTGAGTTACTTGTGTTTGATTCACGGGCCTTATTACCATGTTTTCTTATTATCTACAAATTGTAAAATTAAAATACATGGGTCGGACGTCTATGACTCCAATTTTCTTTCATTTTATGTGTTACTGTCTTAATATATATATATATATATATATATATTGTATCTTGTAATTTTTGGGGGTTGTAATTATATAAAATTGGGTTGATAAATGTTTTATCCGCTTTCTTAGAAATCAAAAACAGGAGAAGTATTCTTCACCCTTTTATTTTGTGTGTGTGTATATATATATATATATATATGTAGGTAACATTTTAAGGTTGTGTTATAATTTTTTTTTCTGGAGGTACAATATTTTTGGTTTAATTTATTTAAGTATTTCGTTTGAATTAAAATTTTGGAGCTTTGTATTTGTATGTTTGAGATATATCAATGTTGTGGTAATTAATTACTCGGCTGTGACGGTAGAAGCTTGGCTTCCATGTCCTTTCGCAGGCAGCTAGCTAACTGCTAATCAAACAAAATATAATTAAATACTCTCTTTAATTGATTACCTTTGGTAACAGAAAAATCATTTAATTCCATGTATATAATTAATTCTTAGTAATGGAGAATGATGGCTATATATTGCGTTAATTCTGGAAGAATCAACAAACGCGAGATGCAATATTAATTCTCCATCCAAAACTGTCCCTTTTAAATTTTAAATTTCGTTGCAATTGCAATTGGCAAACCGTTTCAGAAAAAATAAAAAATAGGCAGCTAATATATATATATATATAAGACAACATTTATTTGTTATTATTTTCATAGAAACACCCCATCAGGGGGCCGTACGTACAGTCATTAGAGATCATACTGACATCGATCCTACCTCTTTGTATGCTAAACTTGACAATTAATCATGTAGTTAAGTTAAGCTTGCATAATTAAATGTGTAGTATTTAGTTTAACAGTACTTGTTGGGTAGTCAATATATAATATTTAGTTTAACATATGTTGGGTAGTCAATTGATTAAGTGACAAGTGGTATCAATTTTATATTTACATACATTATGTTTGAAATTTAAATTTTAATAAATTCTTAATGTATGCATTAAAATTAATTACACACAAGTCGATCAGCTTTACACTCAGTCGCTTTCTTTATCAACAACATTAACATATATTTCATGTATTCATATGTTAGATATCATAAGTTTAACACAAGTCAACTAGTCGTTGTATAATCATTAGTTTGATGTTATCATGTATTCTACTTCAAAAATATGTTGCTGCAGGTATATATCTTACACAATTTTATAATTATTGTAAAAAATATTTAATATCCCTAACATTTTTTTATGCTAATATATATATATATATATATAGGATTTGAATTGATTGACCTGTGACACAAAATCAATGATATTGTATTAGTTTTGCAGCCGAATTTAATGAATTAGGGCATGCAAAATAGTGTGATCATTATGAAATATCGAAAAAGAGATCAAAGTTGGTTAGTGATGCAAATTGCAGGGCACACTAGCTTAGTACGCTAAAGATAGGGGGGAATAAACAAATTAATGGGAAAGCACCTAACTTAATTATAGCTAATTAATTAAGTCGAAGCAAATATATATTAATTTATAAATTATATGGCTTTTAAGTAAAGAAACAACTTGGTCTGGTGTATAATAATGTTGTGTTATTGTGATGAGAAATTGAATTGACGTTGCTTCTTACACGACATGTGATTTAGTGCAATCGTACAAATACCAGATTTGGTAGCTTATGTGGTACCAACCACCAAGCTTGATTTTAGAAAACCGGACATTTCACCACATCAACACCCCACACGTTTTATCTTTTATTTATCTTTCCTTCCATATTTTTTGGGCTCTTGCCCTCCTAAATTTTTTCTACAAATTAATTGGAACCCTTCATCCACACATCATTGAATTCATTATTAAAGTGTTTTGTCTCAAATTTAACTTGTCAAAGGATTAGACAATAGATCTACCATTAGGTATTATGAATATTCCTCCAACGCAATACGAAAATCGATGTTAAATATTAGTTATTCATATTTTACTGTTAATTTTGCTTTAAGGGTGGTGCATGAGAATGGACTCAAATTTTCTAATTAAAAAATAAAATAAAAGACTTTTTGAAGTATTAAGTGTGAAACTCCAACTCAAGTTGAGTCTTACTCAATGAAAATCAACTTTGCTATCATTTCTTCAACTAGAGTAAGTTTGAGATTTATGATACTCCTTGAATTTCAATATTTTATATGTAAGCTCGATTGAATAAAAAAAAATAAAAAATAGGTGAAAGTTGAAATAATAAAAGTCTTGCTATCGTGGTTGAAAGTTAATAGCATGATGCTATGATGTTTCATTTTTTTTTTTTTTTTTAAATATATTTTGAAACATCAAAAGGAAAGTTATAAATTTAGAACATAGGCATAGAATTATGTAATTATTATATACCGACATCCATTCACTAATAGTTCTTTTTAAACATTTTCACAAATGGTGGGACGGAAAGTTCGATTATGATAGGCAACCATAGAAAGAAGAAAACAATAAGATTACGGCACATTGAAGAAGAACATCATATTGTCAATATTGTTGTTTTTTATTGAACAAAGAGTGAGATGTATGTAAATGTCTGCTTAATTTGTTGCAAACAATAATTGTTTGAAAAAAGTAGACAAGGAAATATTATGTGATTGATTGTGACAAGTCTCACTTGTTCTGGTACAAGATAACTGCTAATCAACAACTTTGGGCCCTTAATCACCGACTATATATATATATATATATATTACTTAGGAGGAAAGATTAATGGCGCGCAACTCTCGCCCTGTTATCTTAGGCCATACCATACCATAACTAAGGGTTGGTCGTCATTGGTGCCACTGCCTTACCCACGTCAAAGTGCTTTCTTACTCCCACCTAATTTCCTATATTTTAATTAATGTAAAATTACAATGCTTAATTTCTTTCGAATTTCATTAAACTCATGCTATTTTATTTATTTTTATAGTAACATATTCATGAATTTTTGACATCGTATGTAGTTATTGATGCATATATATATATATATATATGGTCGTTAATTAATCACTTAATATATTCTGATAGGAATGTACTTGACCATATTTATTCAACAAAACAAGTAGAAAAATCTCGTACTGCATTTTGTATTTCAATTCTAATTTCCTTTTTTCTTTTGTGGGCAATATTATTCCATGTCATTATTCAGAAAGTGGGTATGTAAATCTTCGAATGCTGCATAATATGTAATAAAGTGTTCACTTTATATGACATATTATAATATATAATTCAGACGACTTATAAATCTATATATGTAAATAGTACCTATGATCATAACGTAAAATAACAAAATCCCTGACTTCTTTCTTATAACATTACTAAAATATTTTCCCAAACCATTATTTTTTTCATTTAAATAATATTTCTCATATTATTATTTTTAATACCACAAAGATTGCCGTATGAATAGAGTTATTTAATTAAGATGAAAATATATAAGTTCACATGGACCTGGTTGATGAGCATGGACAATTCTTAATACGGTGCATAATTTTCTCTTTTTTATATTTTTTAAAAAATGATAATATATGTGAACTTACTCACAAAGCAAGCATATAAAACAAGAAATAATAAATGTTACCTAAAAAATGTTATGTACACATGACATGACGCTAACAATACGAAAAATGGGAGGGGAAAAAAAAAAAAAAAAGAAAAAAAAAAAAAGGGTCAACCAGGTGTTTGCAAATGTGGACCCACCCGAGGAGTTTGATGTTGACATTTTAACACCTATTAAGAGAATCCAACTATGAGTCCACCAGTAGACAATCCACTGGAGATGGTGAAATTCTTGGCAATATGTATATACATTTAAGCAAATTAAGGTAGCTACGCTACCCAACTACTAATTGTATACTTACATGAAGAACCCCCATAACGTAAACCTTAACCCATACAATTAACTGGTGCATTCCAATTAGGTAATAATTAGGACAATTTCGAGGTCCGCTTACAAGATTTAAGGTGCAGGCCAGGCCAGTTCAGGCACACAGGCAGATTACAAATGAAAGAAAAAGCCATCACGAGTTGTATCATTCTTCTAATCTATCAGAGATATGGGAGATGCTTGAAAAATATTCCTTAACAAGCCACCTTTCTTTCAACATAGAAATTCTTCCTAGGTTAATACGAAAAAGAAAGGAAGACCATCTGTCTGTCTGTTGGACTGAATAATAATTAACAATAATAATCATCAGAGAAATAGAGTCTTGAGAAATTTCAAAAAAAAAAAACCAACACTAAACTTGCAGATGACTACCAAATCAAATGCAAGACCACTATTGTGAATCCACAAGAACATACAGCGGCTTCCCATTTAATCGCTCCCGTCCCTGCAGCAGCAATACAGAAGAAGAACAAAAACCTAATCAACAGAGAATATGGTGGATAACAAGTGCATTTTGAGCAAACCAAATTGAATTGCTATTTGCTAACATTTACTGTTTGAATGTCCCAACATCTGATATACAGTTTCACCCAACTTTCAAATGCTTGCGTCAATTTCTTTTCAACATTGATACTTTTGTGACTCCAAATAAGTAAACCTCATGATATGATATAAAGCATAATGCTGCTGCCATCTATATTGATATGCATAAAATATACGGTGGTGATAACAATATGGCCATGTAAAACATGGTAGAGTTCTGGTGTAAGTCCAACAGCATTAGACAAAAATTCGAGGAAAAAGATAATTAAGTGATGAAAGGTCATTTAACTGAGGAATAAAAGAAAATGCTCATCAGTCATCACATAACAGTCACCAGTGTTCTCCAAAAACTCCATATATAGGGGAAGTGCTAGAAGCCAAGAGGCATCCAAACAGCAAAGAAAGAAAATAATAATAATAATAATAATAATAATAATAATAATAATAATAATAATAATAATCAAATGAGTATCATAGGGAAGTGGCAAATACCAGCACCAGAAACTGGACTCAAATATTTAACCAATGCAATTCTAAAGGGAAGTGAGAGCACAGAAAGGGGAAAAAAATAAAATTAAAATAATAAACCTTAAGATCTGGTATTTCAATGACACAAGCACACTCCAGTACTTCAGCTCCAGCACGTTCTGAAAAACAACAATTTTTCTTGTCAAGATTATCCATTGCATTGTCTATGTAAAGATATAGATAGAGGGTACAGAAAAAATTCAGCACAACAGGAATCAAAAGATCGATTGTTGAGAGATAATATGTAGATTTGGAGAGATAAATGATGTACTCTGAAGGACTGTTCCATTGAGAAGGTTTAATTACTTCAGAGAAGCAAAAGAGATCAAGTAAAAGTAGAGAAACTAAAATGTAAAGCTACCATACAACACACATTGTATTTCCACTTCAAATTCAAGAATGGTTCATGTCTCAAAGCTGCTGTGTCACAAGGGCCTACTTAAGTTTATAAGCTCGCATGAGCAAAACCAGATCAGTTGAGTAGATGCTTGCTCCTTTCTTTCCTCATGCCCAAACATAGCATGATAGAGAAGTAAACTATCCTTTACACCCTGATGGTATGCTAAATTAACAGTGCAAACAGAAAGAATAGGAAGAGATGGTGCTCTCCTCTCCTCTGTTGCATGCAGTGGGAGTTGGTACATATAACATCAACGTATCTCCTCCTAAGTTCAAACTTCCAATAACAGGTTGAAGTGTCTCCCTAATAACTCGAAAGGTAATGTGCTGAATGAATCGTTATTGACCATGCAGGAAAAGGTTTTTCTTCTTCAGATACAAAATTAAAGTAATTATCACGCAAACCACGCTGCTAGAAGCCTACAAATAGATTGGGTTGTTCCAACTGCCAAGAAGATCTGAAATTCACTTCTAGCCATTTTATCATGCTAAGATGATGAGCCTTCTCTTTTGTATTCCATCTCAAAGTAAATGTGGTTCTCAAACAGTTACATTTGTTTTCTATTGCGCATCTTATAATCAGCATAGTACAAATTTCCTAATGAACATACTGGAACATTGGAAATACTACTAAAGTTGAGATTAAAATTATGTTGAACCCTTAACTTGGCTGCTTCAAGATTGTCTCCTCTGGAATTCAAGGCACACCGTTTAGAAATCACCTAAACTATGAGATGAAAAAATTAATGTATTACAGAAGCCTTTTCCCTGTATGTTAACATATGGATCATAATTTACTGCAAGATAATTTTTACTTATTTTTGGAACAGAGATGTTTTCTGAAGACTTCTATCCCAATGTTCAATCAATTTATCCAGCAAAATTTTATTTTTAATTATTTTATTTCTCTATTTCTAATTGATTCATTATATTATTAGAGACATTCTATCATACCAAGCGATACCATGTAATGACATATAATCTATTAATTAATGTATTTCTTTAATTAAATTTTCCAAGAGTTCAAAAGATCGAGCAGTTTAAGTTGTAATATTCAGTGAATAAATGACCTGGATATGCACCTTCAGTATTCATTCATGTTCGCCTTTCTACCATATTTATGCTAAGTCTTGCCCACCCTTAGTAGTACAAAACCGATGAAGTTTATCATTCAGTTGGATTTTTTATCTCTCATGTAACTGACAAGGAGATCATAATGTCTTGATGGAAATGGATTCTTTAGGTTGGCTTTTGCCAAGGTAAGATCATATCTTTTTGGTCCAATCTCCCAACCCACACAAAACACTTGACCCTAATCTTACCATTCAATAAACTTATGTAAAGCCTTACACATTAAAATGACCTTTGTTGAGTTCTAGTTCATTTAATGAATATAGTTCTTTCCCCTGCATTATTTGAGTTTTCTGACTCGAAACTTTCAGGAAATGTAAATTTCTTTCAAATAAGCAATTGTAATTAGATCATTCCAACATGTCCATTGAAATTTTTGTTCTTCGCGAACAAGTTTATATTCATTGCTTGCTTAAATTTTTTATTTTCAAATTTCATCATATTTGGTGCAACAATATCTTCCCTGAGATAAGATAATATATGAGAATTATTTTCAGTTCAAACATGTCTTAATTAGTTACTAGGTCTTTATATTCTAATTGATATGTTTTCTTCAAATAATTTCTTTCCCTGTTTTCCATTCAAGGAAGATAAAGCAGTATCAGAACTAAGTGCCCTGACATTCTATAGTTTTATAATTTTAGTTAGTTTTTCCTATATATAGAAGTTCGATTTTCTATTGTCACTCACTGAAGAGAATAAATCTATCCCTAAATAAATGTCATTCTAAAATATCCAAGTTTTACTAAGCTTCCTTTTCAAAACATCTCTATAAATTATGCCCGCGCATAACACTAGTCATTATATAAGACAAACTGAAACACTATGAGCGCCCTTAGGCTTCCGGAGCATCATTCTGTTGTTTTACTTGCTAATGAACAGTGACAATAAGTCTGTCTATTCCAACAGGGACCAAAAGTTGCAGCCATTTTTAAATTATTCTGTTACATTTGGTTAGTTTTCTAACAGATATACAGAAGCTAACGCCTAAATTCTATACCCCCCCCCTACCCCACCCCACCAATTATTAATAAAGCAGTGTTAGCAAGTACCTGTAGTGCACCAAATGCAAATTTGATTCACTAGAGTGGCTTCTTCAACAATATAACCTCAACTTCTGACAAAAGATGAAATGATGTACATAATAACATAATGATGATGATGGTGAAAGCAGCAATAATAATAGAAGAAAGAAATTTTCGAAATTGCAGAAGTTAAATTCGCAATTTTTATGTGATATTGAAGACTTTCCTGATCAAATGAATATTAGACAGCCTTGTCATAATTAAGACCAATCTTTGCACAAGTTGATCATTGACTTTAAACATGCTAGAGATAAATTTCGAGTACCTAATAAGTTCATGGCTGCACAAAGAGTGCCCCCAGTGGCAATCAGATCATCAACTACTAAAGCATGCTCACCAGGCTCCACTGCTCCAACATGCATCTCAAGGCAATCACTGCCATATTCCAAGTCATATTCTTGTCTAAAAACTTTCCCTGTAATTCAAAGAATTCAAGTGAAAAAACAAACGTATTAATATAATGTGATGAAGAACTTTTGAAACCTAGTCATTGTTTTACTAAGACCAAATATAGTTTGATCTAATAAGTTAACATGTTATTCAGCTGGTAATAAGTAATGCAGATACTGATTATCAAGGGGTTATCAGCAGATTCATACAATAAGTAATACACCATAAGAAAAGAGACATTGGGCTTAATTAAAATGGGCAGTAATCTGTCATAGATGATTAATATGAAACAACTTAATAAAAGAACACTACAGTAAACCTGAAACGAAAATGTTATAGATATAAGATAGCTATAGGTTGAGAAAAATACAGTACATAAAGTTTGATCTATGTAAAGAAACCAGCATCCAAGTATCGGTGTGATTGCCTGCTTGCTTCAACTGGCCAAGTCGAATTATTTATGAACCAAGAAACTCAACCATCTACAAACACGAGTAATGAAATTATTTCCACTATCGACAAATAAAAAGTCAACTACGAAAAGTTTACCAGGCAGTTTCTTTGGTTTTCTCAACGGAACAAACTTTGCTCCAATTGCTAATGCAATAGGAGGGCCAAATATAAAGCCGCGAGCCTCTATGCCTGGAAAGAAAATGGCACTATAAGAAATGCATTTAAATTTTCATGAGAGGACGTGTTAAAGTAGTCTGTGGCATGATAATATTTTAATTCACAAGTGACTCATAATATTTTTCTTTTCAGTAAGTCCTAAGGTCTTGCTACTGTAGCCATGCACTTCCAAAGAATCTAAACAGGCAAAAATTTGTAAATTTTAACTGTGGCTCCTGAAGTTAGGAAGAAAGACAAACAAGAGAGGTGCCACCACAATCATATAAATATTGCAAGTAACATTAGGCCATGATTGGTATCATTAAAATAATCTAAAAAAGCAGAGTAAAAGTATAAAATACACAACCATATAAAAAGAAACCATGAGTCACAACATCTGCACTCATAACAAGGTTACAGATTCAACTTAAACTTTCTAGACAGACTTCACACGCACTACTCTCTGTATATCCAATTATTTCAGAGCTCTCCGTTTCGGTGCATTCTAAATGAAATATTTAAGCACGTGCAAAATAGTTACAGTGATCAAACACCCATGAGCTGTGTCATAGACCTATTCCTCCAAAATGAAAAACTAAGGGTAACTGCTGGAAACGGAATTGAAGTGGACTGTTTTAATACATTTTTTTTGGAACCTTACTAGATTATATAACTTAAATATCAGATATTTGTTAGTATTCCATGACTCTGCCAAAAAGAAAGCTAACATGAAGCATTAGTTAATAGTTAATGCAGAAACCATATTTGGAAGGTCTCAATCTTTCAGTGCGCTGTGTAATGTATGGTATTGCATTATGCTGATAAATGAAGTCCTCAATGTCTGGGTGGTTTTGCTTCCTAGGTAGAGGTTAGTACATGAACTAACAGAAGTCTGTACCAACATATAGTACTTCTGCCAAAAGAAAACCACCAAAGTTTCAGTTACAAGTTGGTGGATATAGATTCTGAAGTGGCTGAGGAAATTTTATAATTGCAAGAAGACGGGAATGTCCAGATGAGCACAAAAGCAGACGAGACACATCGGACACACATAAGGACAAAATAAGGAGTAGATATAGGGTGAGTCCAACCTTCATTAATCTAAATCTATAGGGAACATGGAGATGGTCCTACCAACCAAAAGAATAAAATAATCAAGAAACGTTTGCATAGAAATTCAAACTAATGCATGATAACTCTGATAAAATAGCAAAGAGATAGATCCATTCAATCAATATATAAATGAGATGAGTGTGAAAATATTACGTACATTATCTTTGAGCTTATTGATTTTTGCTTTTCCGAGAAATAATCTGCACTTCATAAAACCAAATATTTTGTCCTTCTTCCCTTAACTACAGCACTGATAGTATCCCATATAAACAGAAAAGGGAAACAGGAAACAAACTACTTAGTGGCACTCATATAAAGTTAATAATATAAAACTTTTTCATCAACCATAGTACAACATAGTGAAACCGATACCAATAGAAGGAGACAAGGAGGCTACTAATTATAGTGGACTCTGGACCTCATAAACAATCTTTCCAACAATAATAAGTCATGATTGCTTCTCAGAAAAACCTCCATCCCACTCAGATACAATCATGTTTAACAATCATGATATACAGAAAGGTCTTCTGTTCTTCCCATATGTTGAGGCTCAGAATCAACACATCACACAGTGACTCCCCCAAACCCACATCAAAGTCTCGCCAAACTTTAAAAGATAGAATAAAATAAAATGAACCCATAATCACAGCTGCTGGGACCTACCCTCCTTATTTCAACAATGTGGATTGTGGGGGAACCCCTCACCAACCACCCCCACCATTTAACCCTTAATCTCCAAATGGGATTTAAGAAGCACATGCCACCATTCATCACTCTGAACCGCTCATATTCATTGTTCACGAAAAGAGGAAAAAATAAAAACACCCCCCCCCTCCAGCCCCACTCTAACCCAATTCCACAACAAATTACCCGGAAATTTACGGTGTATGAGCGCTCTACTCCCAAAACCCATTCAAGTAACTAAGCATTGCTCGCCATCCAAGTTAAAAGAAACGGAAAAAGACAAAAAGAATCCTCTGACAGCGTAGTTTGATTTAGTAAAAATGATTAAATCAGAGAAAATTTTCCATCCAACTCAAGATAAAACTGAAAAATATAAGTTCAAACGGGACCACAGTGAAAGTAACAGTATGGGAAGACAAAAGGAAAGAAGAACACAGGTACCAAATGCAAGAACACCAAAAGAAGAAAAAAAAATAAAAAAAAGGAAAAATGCAAGAATATATACCGGCGACAACAGAAATATTCTTGCTCTTATAACGCTCAACGAACAAATCAATGGTGTCTCTGAAGGCCTTTGGGTCGAGTAAAAGTGTAGTAATGTCTTGAAATCTTATCCCTGGTAAAAACCCATAAAAAGAAAATAATATCATTAGAAACCAAACAAGAACTCCCACAAACAAAAGTTGGAATCAGAAAATGTTCAAGAGCAAACGTCACGAATCCAAGCTATTTTGAGTGAACACATGAATGACGACAAGCACATACAATGTGTGTGTAAATACCTGGTTTTGGGAAGTTGGGTACAACACGGATTCTTGATTGAATGGCTGGAATACGTGGATCATTGGCTTCAAGAGCAGACATTGTTTCATGTAACGAAACCAAATTCACTATATATTTTTGTTTTTTTCTCTCTGTTTCTTCGTTATGAGTGTGTTTTTGGTTCTTATCTCCCTCTTCGCCTTATTGTTCTGTGTGTTTTGCAAGAGACACCGAACTGAAGGAAGGAAGGTGACGTACAAGAGAGGGGAACAAGCAGGAACCAGACTTGGCGATATTTATAGGAAAGAGTGATGCCTGGCTCTGTTTGTGTGTGTTTTGGGGCGCCCTGCACAAGAGAGGCATATGATCTAGTCGATCAGCTAAAGCATCATCAGAAATACTAAAATAATTAGGGGTTTGTTTGGTTGTATTTTTGGTATTTTGAGAAAATGTATTTTGATAGTGGAATTACCGAATTCAACGTTTGTTTGTTATTGTTTTAAGGGTCATTGGAAAATGATTTGTTTGAAAATATCATGGGGAGATAAAAATTACTATGCATGTTATATCAGTTCAATTTTTGTTGGATTAATATGTGAAAGTGATTTTACTATGTATATATGTAATGATTAATTAGTTATGTATATTTATGTAGTAATTGATTTGTTATATATGTACAGTCATAATATCTTTGGGAGGGAAGTTTGGGAAAAAAATATTGGTTTGATAGTGGCATTGAAAAATTCATGCACTTGTTTGAAAATATTTTGAAAATAAGAGTTTGTACTAAAAAATTATAAACAAACAAAGCCTAAGTACATAATCTCATGATAAAATTTAAATATAGGCAGTTTTTATTTTTCAATAAATTAATAATTATAGTCAAGTAAGTAATATTTTTTGGACTTTTTAATTGTTATGTGTTAAGAATTGGGTCAGGTTTTGGACTCTTAACCCAATAGACATTCATATTGGAGTAAATATCTTATCTACATTTAGAAGGAATACAATTCTTGATGGATTAGAACTCCTCTTTGTAAAGAGATGTAGATAGATAATACTAATTCATATTTAGGAGAATAACTCTCCCTTGTGTGGTATAGATATTATCTATATCTCTTTTGATACTCTTAGTTGGATTAAACTCTTGGAAAACTCACCTATAAATAGGCCCTCTTCCTACGGTTTAGAATATACAATTTGAGTATTCACTCATAAAGTATTCTCCCAAATTTATAGTTAATTTTCTCAGTCTTTCCTAGGGAATCAGCAAATAGTCCAAAGGGTTTAAGGTATGTAAACTTGTGGAAGCTTTGGTAGCAGCCCCGCAAGGCGAGAAGAAAAAATCAATAGAAGGCCTTTCAAATTAAAGGACATGGAGTTTTTACGCATTCAAAGCTTGTAGACGAGCTTTGATCCAAGGTGGTATTAATAAGTCTTCTACTGATCAAAAGGTAACACTGGACCACCCTATTTGATATTATGATTTATATGATTAATTGTAATTATATGCTTAAATCATGATTTTGCAATAGTGTTATCAGAGCCAATAGAGCTTGATCTCGCAATTTTTTGAATGCGATAGAATATTTATTTTTATGCTTAAAATATTACATTGAAATTCGAAATTTACTCTAAGCATGAAAATATTGTCGGAAATATCTTCTTACCCAAAAATGTTACTTCCATTATTTTCTGTACATATATCAAAAGGACCTAACCCGGCACTAGCTTATTTCTTTATGAAATATCATTATTTTAGAAAATTGAAAGACTTGTTGCCATGGGAATTCTTTTCTGTATACTGAAAATAATGTTGCTTGCCATTAATATGATATTTGATTGTGAATGATCAATTCTTACAAATATATCAAAGCCTCACCAACATGCAAAAACAAGTTAAAGGTTAAAGGTATGTCATGAGATTTCCGAAAATTTTGCGGGTCAAACATGGCGGCATCAAGTGTGTTGTTAATTATGTGTGCTTAATGCTTTGGTATATTTGAAAATTTTTTTTTCATGCTTCACTATAGTTTGGTTTCCTATTAATCAGCATGTACCAAATTCGAATTCAAAAGCATGATCAGATTACGTGTGTTTTTGTTCTGGGTAAAGCAGATTACATTAATTCAAATTTGTTTGGATTTTTGAACTTAATCCAGAATTAGGCTTTTATAGTTTATTTGAATTCAAAGCTTGATATCATGGTATGCTAGCAATTTATTGCTATTTAATTGAATTCAAATGCATGAAAAGTCTTTTCTGATTTTTTTTGTAAACAAGTGAAAATTTGCAATTTGTTACTGTTAATGGTTGGGATCATCAAGATTGATACCATTAATTGTTAAAATTTGAAAGCTATATAATCTGAACTATTATCTTTGATGTGAAAAAATTGTATGTAATTTTTCATGAAAGAGCATGAGATTTCTTGAGCATGCAATTTATTTAATGGAATTCTATTTTTATTAGAATTAAAATTCTCTATGTGATTATGTAAGATGCTTTCAAATTGTAAATGCTCAGATTATTTGTTTATGGACATAAAGTTATTTTATTTCTGAATTGGTAATTTTATTAAACTCTTTACTTTAGTGGAAGATGATTACTAGCCTTGATTGTGAAATTTCCGATTTTATTGAATTAAAGAGAATAATAAAACTTACTTGGATTCAAAATAAAATATTAGACTAGTACCTAACATAAATGCGCATGTCTTACAGTTATGGAGACTCAAACAACTTTTTCTGACCTTCATGGTAGTGGCAAACTTGATGGCCAAAATTATGCAATGTGGCATAGAAAAATTCAATATTTATTGCACAAAGAAAACATCCTTAATCATCTCACCACTTCCATGTCTATGCCTGTTGAGCCAAAAAATGGACAAACTGCCCAATATCATCGCGATTTGGATGCGTACAATAAGTGGGTGTAGACCTGTCAATGGGTAGGGTATCATCCTACCCATACCCATACTCTAAAATACCCATATTTTACCCTACCCTAAAACACCCAAAACAATGAGACCCTAACTTTACCCTACCCTATATTACCCAAGACCCATTGGGTTTAGTTCATGAACTTATATTTTTAATGTATATATTTTCTCAATATATATTAAAAATTAAAAAATATTTGGATGAGTTTAAGAGCTTCTCAAAATATCTTTGAATAGATTATAAAACGTTATTTGATATATAATTTTATAATAAAAAATTATGAATTTTCATAATAAGATGTTAGATTTGAGATACTTTTTAAAAATAAGTAATGAGTTACTAATTTATTTTTAGAATTTTAATAAACTCCAAAATTTTATTTTTTCAAAATAATTTAGAACTTTATATTTAAAATAAAATATAACACCTTATATATTTAAAAAAAATATTTTATAAAGTGTATAATTTTATAAATTTTTTAAATAAGTTTAGTTAAATAAGATCTCGTTTTTAATCATTTCATTAAAAAATAATTAAAAAATAACTAGAATGGATTAGCAAAATTTAGAGTCCAAATTGTCCGATATACTTGTCACACTCTGCTCACTGTATAAGCAACAAAGTTTTTTTTTTCCCTCTAATATTTTTATATTAAGATTAACTTTTGCATAAGTTTTCACAATTAAAAACAACTGTCCATAGTCCTTGCCCATTAAACACAGTAATAGAGTTAACACATGCATATTCTGTATTTTTTGAAATTTTGCTAAAAAAACCTAATTTAGTTTAATTTCCTATATTTAATTTAATGTGTACAATTAATTTAGTTATTAAATTTAATTTATTTAATTTTTACCTTTAACTTTGAGTATAATAAAATACCAAAAGTAAAAAAAATTAATATTTGTTTCTCTCTTTAATTTTATTCTTTAAATTTCTATTCCAAATAGTAATATTTCATATAAAATATATCAAGCAAATGTATGTAAATAGTTAAAAAGATATACTATTACATAAAATTAATAAATATGTTTTTATATATTAAAAATTTATCATTAGTACACATTTAACTTGGGTCTAGATAATTTTCACATTAATAGGTTAAATTTGAGCATATATAATAATGGGTAATTTTTGGATACGGGTACGTGGGTAATACATGGGTATAGACCCTACCCATACCCATTACATTTTTTTTATTAAGTATGGGTTGGGTATACATTTTTGGGCCTGGGTAGAGTATTACCCTACCCATTGACAGGCCTAAGTGGGTGGATCAAGATATGAGTGCACGCTTTACCATGTTGAGCTGCATGCACAATAATTTGATCCTTCAATTTGAGAAATATCCTACGGTTAAAGAGTTGTGGGAGGTATTGAAGGTCACGTACAGTAGCACCTTGGCTGTTGGCACTCACTCTTAAGTTCAACTAGTATATACTTGATCCAAAACACTCGATGATCCAACATCTTGATGTGATGAAAGATATGATTCGAGAACTTCAAAATGCTGGATGTGAGCTCACAAATGAATAACAGGTTCTGGCTGTCCTTAAGGTCGTTACCTGAGCAAACTTAGGGACATGTTAAGCTTGTGCTAATGCATAATGAGCAAATAAAGATGTTCGAAAATGTCACCAATCACCTTAAGTTGGAGGATGATCGTAGAGAGTCGGAACGCGCACAAGCAGCTGCTCTTGTTGAAGGCTAGAGTAGCATTAGGATCTATAAATCAAAACTTCATAAGCTTGAAACTAACTAAGCTACTCGAGCTCCCAAGGATCTAGACATGCTATAGATATGAATTAGGATGAAGAATTACCTCTTGTAGCTTAAAATCAAGGAGAAGATCAGCTATACCTCACGAGTCCAAAAACTGTTTGGAACTGGCACAGTGGAAAGATGAAAACAATTGCCTAGGCTAAATTGCTCCAAAATTCAAAAAATTAAATATGGAACACCTCCACACATAGGGGAAGCCACTATGAAAAACTAGAGCCAAAAATATTTTTGGATCGCTCTTGAAAAATTCGCCAACGGGAAGCTGCTGCAGGTGGATCTCCAAAATTGAGCAAGTCAATCACCTTGCCTCTATTGAAACGATCCACACACCAAACAATCTTCCAATTTCCCCTCACTAGAAGCTGGAGTTAGAGAGGATAAAATGAGGTAGAGGAGGCCAATTTATAGGTTGGGAAGAATAAGGAATGCAAAGCTTCAACTCATGATGCAATGCATAGAGAGAGAGAGATTTTGGAAGCAATGCAATAATCTAATTCTCACACTTTCAGCAATGCTTATTCGAATTTTGCACACTCTCTATATCTATATATAGAGGGTGGAAGGTGTGATGCTAGATGTCATCACACCTTCCTCAAGATGACCGCCCAAGTGGCATGCCAAGTTGGCAAAATTCAAATTCAAGTCTTACTTGAATTTCAAGTGCATTTCAATTTCATTTGGAATCCAATTCCAAATTAATTAAGATGATAATTTAAATGAAAACTTCATTTAAATTTTCCCTCCAAAAAGTATTCTCACCATTAATTAAATTAAACCCTTTAATTTAATTAATCAACCTTTGATTTAACTCTTAAATCAAACAAGCTTAACTCTTAAGCCTAAGTTAGTCAACTTAACTCTTTTAAGTCAACTTGTCCAATTGATGGTCAACATGGCACCAAATAATTAACACCTTAATTATTGGTCTAATTTAACTCTTAAATTAATTGATTAATTTAACACTTAAATTAATCAAACAAAAATTGACCATTGGATTGGAACCTTGAAAAATCAGTCACCAAATGGTGAATTTTCTAACACTTAGAAAAATTGCTCTACCAATTTTGGAAGTTATTTAGCTTTTGTGTGTGATCCAATAGGTTCTACCATTCATTGGACATGGGCTAATAAATCTTTGTGACTTTTGAATATCTTATATTCATTTCAGTTTAAAACTCCTTTTAAGCTAATCGACTTGATTCAATTAATCTCATTAATTGAAGAGTACCTAATTTCCATGGTCGATGTCCAACCTCAAGCCTATGGAGCCCAACTGATTGGCTAAAATGAATGTTTGGAGACCTATTATAGCTCTATGCATTCCATGAAAATACGGTCCTTTCGTCTCCTATCTCCCGAAAGAGGCCTAGGGCAAGATATTTGTTGGCTCTCTAATAGCCACAATACTATGTCTCTATTCTCAATGTTCGATTCCCTTGTATGGCCTCACCTTTGGAAAACTCAATTTTCAAATTCTCACACCACATTGTGCAAGGATTTCTTAGAATCGATCATTATAGAACACAGATGAGATGTACTCGTCCTTAACAAAAGCGAGGAGACGAATTCCATCTTGGATCTCACAAACCTCCATGCCAAGTAGTTCATACCCAACCTCAACCCGAAAGACCCGCTAAGTGGTTAAGGAAGAGTAAAAGTATGAGGACTGGACACAAGGTTACTGTGGATCCTCAGGTCAGAGGACTAATAATATGCACTAGCGTAAGTGGGAGAATTGACTACTACCAACTTGCCACTATGGCTATCTAGTGGATTCTATAGAGGGCCTTCAGTACCTTGTTCACTAACAAGCACCGACTAACATTCACCCGTATCTCATATAGATTGCTCATGGAACGGAGTAATATCCAACTCTTGGATTTATGCATCGTTAGTGCAAGTCTATCCGAATCTCAGATGCCCCGTCTCCAAAGATCCTATGACTTGGAAGATTTAAGATAATGACCGTATAAGACTTATTCCATGGCCATCAAACCAAGTCCCATAGTCATGTGTGATCTAAAGGTTTCATCCAAATGCAAGTGAAGTAATATAAAGCATAAGATGAAGGTGGCTATAAAAAGAATATCATTCAATCAAGATTGTTTTACAAGGAAATAACTTTTACAAGGCCAATTTGATTGGTTGCAGGGCACTATTCCAACAATCTCCCACTTGCCCTAAAGCCAATGCCCCATGGCCTTGAGACCCATCTTCTCAAGATGTTCTTCAAAGACCTTTTGCGTTAGGGGTTTGGTCAGTGGATCTGCTATATTCTCTTCCGAGGTAAATCTCTCCACTCGGATGCTGCCTTTATCAATGATCTCCCAGATCAAATGATATTACCTCAAAATGTTCTTGGATTTATGATGAGATCTTGGCTCTTTAGCTTGCACTACCGCCCCGATGTTGTCACAGGAGACAACAACTAGCTCAGCATTGCTAGGCACTACATTCAACTCTTGAATGAAGTTTTTCATCCAAACACCTTCCATTGCAGCTTCCAAACCCGCAATATATTCTGCTTCAGTGGTGGAATCGGCCGTGGTGTTCTGTTTGGAACTTTTCTAACTCATCGCACCGCCATTGAGGCAAAATATGAATCCAAAAGTAGATTTGAGGTCATCTACATCAGATTGGAAACTTGAATCCGAAAAGCCCTCTAGTTTCAATTCTCATTGCCGTATACTAAAAACAAGTCCTTAGTCCTTCTCAAGTACTTAAGGATTACTTTTACGGCTATCCAGTGACTTTCACTGGGATTGGATTGGAACCTACTCGTAACACTTAGCGAGTGTGCCACATCTGATCTTGTACATTGAACTGCATACATTATGCTACCAATAGCAGAGGCACAAGGTATGTGAGACATCATTCGTTTGTCTTCCTCAGTCTTGGGGGCCATAGACTTTGAAAGACGAATGCCATATCCCATGGGAAGAAATCCCTTCTTGGATTTTTCCATACTAAACCTCTATATTATTTTGTCAATGTACGGGATTTGGGATAGCCCTAGCATCTTTTTAGATCTATTTCTATAGATACGTATTCCTAATACGTAGGATGCTTCTCCCAAATCCTTCATGGAGAATTGTGTAGATAACCATGCTTTAGTATACTCTAACATTCCTACCTCATTCCTAATGAGAAGGATGTCATCGACATAAAGCACAATAAACTGTACTAAACTCCCATTAGCCTTCTTGTACACACATGGTCCATACACATTTTTGACAAAGCTAGACGATTTGACTATCTTGTTAAAATGTATGTTCCAACATCGGGACACCTGTTTGAGTCTATAAATAGATCTCTAGAGTTTGCAAACCTTTTGCTCACTCCCCTTGGATGTAAAACCTTGTGGTTGCTCCATTTAGATTTCTTCTTCAATGTCACCATTGAGGAAAGTGGTTTTCACATCCATTTGCCATATCTCATAGTCATAATATGCAGTTATGGCAAGTAGAATCCGAATGGACTTAAGCATAGCGATCGGTGAAAATGTTTTCTCAAAATCAATACCAGGTCTTTGAGTGTAACCCTTTGTCACTAGTCACGCCTTAAAAGTTACTACTTCTCTATCTACTCCAAGCTTTCGCTTATAGATCCACTTGCAACCAACGGGAACTATTCCCTTTGGTGGATCTACCAAAGTTCATACTTTGTTTGAGTACATGGAGTCTATTTTGGATCTCATGGCTTCAAGCCAACGTCCCGAATCTATGTCCAATATAGCTTCTTCATAGGTCTTCGGATCATCATCCGATTGGCCCATCTCATAAAAGAATCCGAACCTTTCGGGTTACTTCTTGATTTAGTCCGACCTACATAGAAGTTGTGTACAAGGCTTTACTTGCTCGCTTGTTTCCACCGCTTGTGGGATTTTATGATCATTTTGAACTTCATCAAGTTTAACAGCAACAGAATTTCTATCAAATAGAAATTACTTTTCCAAAAAGTAGGCATTCCTCGAGACAAACACCTTTTGTTCTGAGGGATCATAAAAGTAGTAACCCATAGACTTTCTAGGGAATCCCACAAATTTTCACAAGGTGGATCTACTATCCAACTTATCTCTTACTGTCTGTCTCACGTACGCGGGAGATCCCTAAACCTTAAGATAATAGTAAGAGGGTGCTCTACCATGCCATATCTTATATGGTATTTTAGGCACCGACTTTGAAGGTACTATGTTCAGTACCTTCGTCGCCGTATGTAAGGCGTATCCCCAAAAGGACACAGGCACATCGAAAAAACTCATCATGGAATGCACCATGTCCAACAAGGTACGATTTCTCCTTTTGGCAACTTCATTGAGTTGAGGTGTACAGGGTGGAGTCCATTGAAAGAGAATCCCATTCTCTTTTAGATAATCCAAGAATTCGGTGCTCAAGTATTCTCCTCATCGATCCGATTGAAGAGCTTTAATACTTAGCCCTAATTGCTTTTCTACTTCATTCCTATACTCTTTGAACTTTTCAAAGGCTTCGGACTTGTTCTTCATAAGAAACACGTGTTCGTACCGACTAAAGTCATCGGTAAAGGTGATGAAGTAAGAATAGCCTCTTATTTCACTAACTTTTAGTGGTCCATAAACATCCGTATGGATCAAATCCAAAATACTTGCGGAGAGCTCCGTTTGTCCTACAAAAGGAACTTTGTTCATTTTTTCCTTTAAACAAGATTCATAGGTAGGAAGGTCCTCAATGCCACTAACATTTAGTGCTTTGAGAGCTTTTAACTTGTTCATCATATTCTTAGAAATATGACCAAGTCTTGCATGCCAAAGAATGGCATCTTCTTGGATATCTAATTTTCTTTTACTTGATTGAATGTGCATCAGTGAAGGTTGAGAATCAAGTCTGTATAATCCATTTATTAATGTACCTTGAGCGATCAAAGAACCATTCTTTAATGCCATCAACTTCCCATTCTATATAGAAAAATCAAATCCTTTATTATCAAGAACAGGAATTGAAATAATGTTCTTAACAAGGTGGGGTACATAATAAACTGGATCAAGTATAATGCAAGCATTTCCCAAGTCTAACTCGATGACGCCTTGCAAAGGGGCTGCAATTCTTACTCCATTTCCTAAGCGGAGGATCATATCCCCTTCATGAAGACTCTTTCTTCTTTCCATCCCCTGTAACGAATTACAAAGGTAAGAACCACATGCGGTATCAAATACCCATTTGGAAAAATTAGTCATGATGTGTACTTCAATAAAGTACATACCCTTCTCAAGGGCTGCAAGATAAGCTTTGCAATTTCTTTTCCAATGCCCTTTTTCACCATAGTGGAAACAATTGGCTTTGGTTTTAACCTTCTTCCTAACTCTCCCAGAACTTTTCTCGGGTTGCTTTCCTTTCGAGGAAGAACTCTTCTTCCTCTTACCTCTCTTTCTAGGACCCCTATGGCCCTTGGACTTGGAGGAGGATGCAAGCATAAGGGGCTTTTCCTTTCTCATAGTTACCTCTATGGTCGCAAGCATATTGATCAATTCATTAATCGTAACATCTTGCTTGGACATATTGAAGTTCATAACAAATTGATCATATGACGGTGGGAATGACTGTAGGATCAAATCCACGTAAATGTTGTTGTCCATGACCACATCTATATCTAATTGTCCAAGCTTCTCGATGAGTCCTATCATCTTGAGGTCGTGATCATGGACATTAGACCCTTCACTCATCTTTGCCCTAAAGAGCTCTTTAGACAAAGCGAACCTTTAGTGTCTACTTTGTACACCATACAACTCTTGTAAGTACACATAGATCTCCCAAGCATGCTTCATGTGCTCATGAGTCTTTTAGAGCTCATTGGACATGGATGCCATTATGACACACCTCACTTATAGATCATCATCTACAAATTTAGTGAAGATTTCACGTTGTGCGTCGGTGCCATCATCACCTAGTGTGTCCACAGGACTTTGATCAAGGACGTAAGTCCATTTTTCAGAGTCAAGAATGATTTTAAGGTTCCTTAACCAATCTTGGAAGTTTGGCCCGGTTAGTTTATTGGTTTCCAAAATGCTTGCGAGTAGATTTTTAGCCATTTTGATTGAAGATTTCGAAAATCTACAAGAGGTGAAAAAAGAGTATAAGAATGTGATTGATTTGATATTAAAAACATGTTTATCGTCTTTCAAGCATGTTTTCCTCTCACTATTTTATCAAATTCTTCACCCCTTAGAAGAATTCGGGAAATCATATTTCCTAGTGAGAATCAAGATCTCAAGGACTTGCATGTGGATCCCTGTGACCAGATGTATATCCACGAGCAATCTAAAGGTAAACAACTTTTTCTAATTGCATCTCATGCAACTCTTGATATATTTTGCCTTACCATTTCATATAGATCCCCTGATGGACGACCTCTACATTACTCAGTGTTAAGTCAAACCTACCAATCAATCTTTGATTCGAGATGGGCGCCACAACATCTACCGTGACCAAGTGTATAATGTGTGGGTATTCCCAAATCAAAGGTGCATCTCATGCAATGTGTATGGTCACAACTTTCCACCTAAGTATGACCCCCGTGACCAGATGTATATCATACAAATGTGGTAGCATCGTCATGCCATATACTATGGGTAGAAGGCTTAGATTAATTAAAACTCTTTTAATTTGTATCCATTTTGACTTAATATTTGAAAAACACTTAGACATTCTAAGTGGAGGGTTTTTGCTTGCAAAGATCTCATCATTTTATCTTCTTATTTAGGTTTTCTATATCCTAAACATGCATCTCATACATCAATAGGATGTGGAAAACATAAATAAGTAAATTCACCTAGCATGCTTATAGGGTGGGAAGATTATGAGCCTAACCAAGTGGTGTACTTAGATCCATAGGTGCACCACCTAGTTGATTTTAGGTATGTTGATTAAATCTAGTTATTACATGATTGTATCCCATAAATTCATGGGCCTTCAAAAGTCTCCATGCCTCCATTGGCCTCCATTGCTCCATGTAACTTTTACATGAATAGGAATCCTCACTCCTAGTGATTCTACTTTCATAACAATTACAAGGTAGAAATTAAGAGGCATGCAAGCCTCAATTTAATACAATCCATTTCAACAACTTGAAACAATTAAAATCAATATTAAAGGCTCATGATCATTCCCCATTCATTCATCATCCATTCAATAATTAAATGGACAATAAACAAATCTAGAACTAACAATTAATCCCATCAATTAAATGCTTTTCTCATAAACAAAAAAATTGAACAAGTAACATTTATGCCATTATTGGAAGATGAACTTTAACCAATTTTTAAAGGCATTCAAAACTGTCAAACTTAATTTTGAGAACTTGCACAATATTTGTGCATCTACCATGTGTGGTGCAAAAATATTTTAAGCACAAAAGGAATTGGAAAAATCACTCAAAATTCACCAAAACCATAATATAGGGGTTGCCGCCCAACCTGGGCGCATAGCTGGGCATGCCGCATGCACAGCGTGCGCGCAGCGCCCGGCTAGTGCCCAGCTGCTACTTGACAGCCCCTTGTTTTGGGGCTTCCAGGTGAATCAAGTTGTTTTTCCACTCAACTTTCATGTAACAATAGTTTTAGCACATGTTCTCAACATTTAAACGTATATTATAGATTAACTTTTAGATTTAAAACCTCTATTAGAAAAGGAAATTCAAGTGTTCAATCATGCATTCAAAAATTGGAGAAAGCTAGAATCAAATTCTTCAAAATATATAATACACCTCTAATCAAATTGGATCCAAAAATGACCAAAACTCTTTTGATCAAATATCAACATGCTATATCACCATATAACATCAATAAATGCTAAATCAACATTCAACATTTTTCTCTATGCATTGAAACATACTAAAACATGAATCAACACTTAAATCACATAATAGCATGCCATCAATTCATCAAGCAATAGAGCCACAAACATCATCATCAAAACACTCCAATTCATGGCTTGGATCAAGTGTTTGGTGATATTGATCAATTCATCACATGAATCAATCAAACAATAATCCAAAACATAGCATGAATAAGGCTCTGATACCACTAGAAGGCTAGAGTAGCATTAGGATCCATAAATCAAAACTTTATAAGCTTGAAATTAACTAAGCTAGTCGAGCTCCCAAGGATCTAGACATGCTATAGATCTGGATTAGGATGAATATTACCTCTTGTAGCTCAAAATCAAGGAGAAGATCAACTATCTCTCACGAGTCCAGAAACTGTCTGGAACTGGCAAACGGAAAGATGACAACAATTGCCAAGGCTAAGCTGCTCCAAAATTCACAAAATTAAATATAGAACACCTCCACACATAGGGGAAGCTACTGTGAAAAAATGGATACAAAAATATTTCTGGATCGCTCCTGAAAAATTTGTCAACTGGAAGCTACTGCAGGTGGATCTCCAAAACTGAGCAAGTCAATCGCCTTGCCTCTATTGAAACGATCCACACACCAAACAATCTTCCAATTTCCCCTTACTAGAGGCCGGATTTAGAGAGAATAAAATGAGGTAGAGAAGGCCAATTTATAGGTTGGGAAGAAGAAGGAATGCAAAGCTTCAACTCATGATGCAATACATGGAGAGAGAGATTTTGGAGGGAACGCAAGAATCTAATTCTCACACTTTCAGCAATGCTTGTTCAAAATTTTCACTCTCTATATGTATATATAGAGGGTATAGCATCACACCTTCCTCAAAGTGACCGCCCAAGTGGCATGCTAAGTTGGCAAAATTCAAATTCAAGTCTTACTTGAATTTCACGTGCATTTCAATTTCATTTGGAATCCAATTCCAAATTAATTAAGATGCTAATATAAATGAACACTTCATTTAAATTTTCCCTCCAAAAAGTATTCTCCCCATTAATTAAATTAAACCCTTTAATTTAATTAATCAACCTTTGATTTGACTCTTAAATCAAACAAGCTTAACTCTTAAGCCTAAGTTAGTCAACTTAACTCTTTAAGTCAACTTGTCCAATTGATGGTCAACATGGCACCAAATAATTAACACTTTAATTATTGGTCTAAATTAACGCTTAAACTAATTGATTAATTTGACACTTAAATTAATCAAATCAAAATTGACCGTTGTATTGAAACCTTGAAAAATCGATCACCAAAGGGTGAATTTTCTAACACTTAGAAAAATTGCTCTACCAATTTTGGAAGCTATTTGGTTTTTTTGTGTGACCCAATAGGTTCTACCATTCATTGGACCTGGGCTCACAACTCTTTGTGACTTTTGAATATCTTATATTCATTTTAGTTTAAAACTCTTTTTAAACTAATCGCCTCGATTCAATTAATCTCATTAATTGAAGAGTATCCAATCTCCATGGTCGATGTCCAACCTCAAGCCCATAGAGCTTAACTGATTAGCCGAAATGAATGTTTGGAGAACCATCATAGCTCTACCATTCCATGCAAATACAGTCCTTCTGTCTTTTGTCTCCCGAAAGAGGCCTAAGATAAGATATTTGTCGGCTCCCTAATAGACTCAATATTATGTCTCTATTCTCAATGTTCAATTCCTTTGTGTGGCCTCACCTTTGGAAAACTCCTTTTCCAAATTGTCATATCACCTCGCACATGGATTTCTTGAAATCGATCATTATAGAACACATATGAGATGCACTCGCCTTTCACAAAAGTGAGGAGTCGAATTCCATCTTGGATCTCACAAACTTATATGTCAAGTAACTCATACCCAACCTCAACTTGAAAGACCCGCTAAGTGGTCAAAGAAGAGTCATAGCGCGAGGACCGAACATAAGGTTACCATGGATCCTCAGGTCAGAGGACTAATAATATGCACTAGCGTAAGCGGGAGAATTGACCACTACCGACTTGCCACTACAACTATCTAGTGGATTCTCTAGAGGGTCTTCAGTACCTTGTTTACTAATAAGCGCCCACTAATATACACCCGTATCTCATACAGATTGCTCATAGAACGGAGCAATATCCAACTCTTAGATTTATGCATTATTAGTGGAAGTTTATCCGGATCTCAGATGCTGCGTCTCCAAAGATCCTATGACTTGGGAGATTTAAGATCACAACTGTGTAAGACTTATTCCATGGTCTTCAAACTAAATCCTGTAGTCATGTGTGATCTAAGGACTTCATCTAAATACAAGTGAAGTAATATGAAGCATAAGATGAATCTGGCCATATAAAGAATATCATTCAATCAATATTGTTTTACAAGGAAATAACTTTTACAAGGCTAATTTGATTGGCTTGCCGGGCACTATTCTGACACTTGTGGCACATGCTGGTCAGCATAAGCCAAATAGAGGCAAGCATGGGAACAAGCCGGCTAGTGCTAAACAAAGCAGTAATCAAAGTCAGAATTTATCCCCACAAGGCGACAAGGTTATGAAGCGTCGTCGAGGAAAAAAGGGTGGAAAGAAAGACCCAATTAAAATTAAGTGCTTTAATTGCAAGAAGATAAGTTACTTCGCTCGTGACTGCACTGAGTCGAAGAAGGTAAGGCCTATACAAAGCTCTCTCAATTCTTTTGTTTGCTCATATGTATTAGTTGCTAGTTCTCTCTCTGGTTGGATTGTTGACACAGGAGCAACAAAACATGTGATGAGAGATCGAGCAGGATACGTAGATTACCATCGAGTGCCAGCATGCTGCTAGTACATTGCTATGGGGAATGGCGCACGAGAGGAAGTCCTTGGAGTTGGTACATACCAACTAAATCTCAGCACTGGACATTAGCTATTTCTTAGTGTGCGGTATGCACCTGGCATTCAATGTAATTTAATTTCAATTAATGCACTTTTGAGATATGGTTTTTCTTTTCTGTTTGAGAACAATAGTTTGTCTATTTTTCTTGGTAAAGACCTTTATGGACTAGGTTTTATGTATAATGGACTTTTTATGTTAGAATTATCATATGATTGCGTTTCTTTTGATTCTTCTACTGTAGATATTATTTTTGATTCTCTTAAATGGTATGTAAGATTGGGACATATAAGGTAGGACATGATGAGTTGGTTAGCTTGAGCAGGCCTATTGGGGCCCATCGCTAAAGTCAATCTCCTTGTGTGTGAACCATGTCTAGCAGGAAAAGCCTGCTGGAAGCCTTTTGGAAAGGCTGAGAGGGCTATTCATTCCCTAGAGTTAGTCTACTTAGACATATGTGGATCCATGAATATAAGGGCACGACACGGTGAATATTATTTCCTCACTTTCATTGATGATTATTCGCGCTATGAGTCAATATATCTCTTATCTCATCAATTAGAAGCGCTTGATTGTTTTAAGCGATTTTTGGCAGAGGTTGATAATCAAAGGGATAAAAAACTAAGGTTTTACATACTGACAGAGGGCGAGAATATTTGTTTGACCAGTTTAGACAAATGTGTGAGGAAAAGGGTATAATAAGATAATTAATGATTCCACACATTCCGCAATAAAATAGAGTTGCAGAAAGGAGGAATCGAACACTTCTGGATACGGCCAAATCAATGATAGCGTAAGCAATCTGCCAATATCATTTTGGGGAGATGCAATTTTGACTGCTGCCTACATTTTAAATCATGTGCTGTCCAAATCAGTCCCTTCAACACCCTATGAACTTTGGCATAGGAGAAAACTCAATTTAGAGGGGTTACAACCCTGGGGGCCAGTATGGTTTGTTCATAGTACTTCTCACAAGCATGGAAAGCTTGGTCCTAGTGCAAGTAAACATGTCTTTACAAGATATTGTGAACACTCAAAAGGATATATTATGTATGGTGAACACCCTGATGGATGAATGACTAAGATTGATTCCCATGATGTAGATTTCCTTGAGGAGGATTTCCCAACTATAGGAGAAGTAAAAGGAGATCTTGAACTATACGAGTTATGAGATCCTTAAGGCGATTCATCTATCTCGGATAATGGTGAGGGCTTGCAACCTTATCTGGTAATTGATAGAGATGATGATAGCGACCCTAGATCCAGTAGAAGTGTTCCATTAGAAGAAGACTCTCAAAATCCACAGTTACAAAGAAGAAGATGTGGAACAATACCCCGTCGACGTCATGAAATCGAAGGGGAATCTTTCATGAGTGCTGTTGTGGACATTGATGAGCCAGCTACTTATAGTGAAGCTGTAACTTCTCATAATACAAAAGAATAGATAACTGCTATGGAAGAACATATTAGTTCAATGGCTAAGAATCATGTTTAGAAGCTAGTTGATCTTCCAGCTGGATATAAGACCATTGGGAACAAATGGGTTCTAAAGGTCAAGCAAAAGGCAGATGGATCAATCAACAAGTACAAAGCTCAACTTGTGGCGAAATGGTATATCCAAAAAGAGGGGATAGACTATGAAGAGACATTCTCCCCAATAGTAAGGTTTACCTCTATTCACCTGATTCTAGCCATAGTCACCCACTTAGATATGGAATTATTTCACATGGATGTTAAGACAACATTTTTCAATGGAGAATTGGACGAAGAGATCTATATGAATAAACCTATGGGGTTTCAAGAAATGGGATAGAGGCGCAAAGTTTGTCGCTTAAAACATTCCATCTATGGGTTGAAACAATTGTCCAGACAATGGTACCATCAATTTCATTAAGCTATCATATTGATAGGCTTTATTATGATCGAAGAAGACTACTGTGTATGTCAAGAGAAGTGGGAAGAGTTTTTTGATACTCTCACTATATGTGGACGATATTTGTTGGCTGGAAATGACATGGAATTGATTGTCGCCACTCAGAAGTGGCTGTCCTCCAATTTGAAATGAAGGACATAGGGGAAGCTAAATACATACTTGGTGTTAAGATACATCGGGATCATTCTAGAAGATAATTGAGTTTGTCTCAAAAGAATTACATCAAGAGGATAATAGAAAGATTTTGATGCATAATACTAACCCAGTAAGCACACCCATGGATAAAAGTTGTGTTCTTAGCAAAGAAATATGCCCAATGATAGAAGAAGAAAGGAAGCGCATGGCTAATGTTCCATATACGAGCGTTGTAGGAAGTCTGATGTATGCTATGATGTGTCCTCGACCAGACCTGTGCTTTGCAGTTGGGATAGTGAGTTGATATCAAAGTAATCCTGGACCAGACCATTGGGCAGCAGTCAAAAGGATACTTAGATATTTGAAAGGAGCAAGTGATCTCACTTTATGCTACCATGGAGGTAGTTTAAGACTGATTGGATATAGTGATGCTGATGGATAATGGACAAAGATGAGTGCAAATCCATATCGGGATATGCATTCTTACTGGGAGCCGCTACTATCACTTGGTGTAGCCTGAAACAGCCATGCATTTCTTTATCCACAATGGAAGCAGAATATGTTGCTTGTACATTAGCAGTGAAAGAGGCAATCTGGTTAAGGAGATTTTTCCAAAGTCTGCGCATTTTAGTGCATGTTGATGATGCAGTTGTTATCTATTGTGATATCACAGCTGCTTTGGCATATGTTAAGGACCCTAAGTACCATGGGGGACCAAGCACATAGATACCAGATATCACTTTATTCAAGACAGTATGCGTAAGGACAAGTTGTTCTCAAGCATATTCCTACTGGCGATATGGTCGCTAATCTATTTACTAAGCCTTTATGTAGAGATGTGTTCCAAAGGCATGCTAGTACTATGGGACTTCATAGGATTTGATTATAGCTTGTGTAAATGTTTTTATTGATTAATAAAATTATAATGTTATTTTTCCATTCCTATGTTAGTGTATTGGGGCTAAGATGAGATCATATTTTGATCGATTATAAAGTATGTCCAACCTCATAAAAGCCTGTTTGTAGCGAAACATGTGAAATACTAGAAGGCATTTTAGAAATGACTGTCTAGTGTTGCGCAGCTCAGGTGCTTAAATAGTGATTAGACTAAGGTTCATGTGATGTTAAGAGCGTGAATGCCCAAAATTGAGTGGGAGCTCCATCTAACATGTATTCATAGTACATGTGCTAGTGACGACTTCTAAGGATAGTACCCTTTGGAACTCTGGACCATGTCACAAAATGTAAGCTTGATGATGCTACTTTAGCATGCCTCCAATGGCCATGATTAATTTGGCCTGTCAGAGCATGACTAGAAAAGTCGTCAAGATCAAGTGAATTGGCATAAGGGGTCGAGAAAGAACTAAAGTTGGTAGTGGACTCTTGTTCTATGGATCATAGGCCGGTCGACTAAGTCAAAAGTGTTTGACATAGTCATGAGCATATATACATAGTGGGAAGATTCAGGTATGCTCTACTTGATACTGACGGATCAGAGATGCTTGATTTAGTGCGACCACATAGTTTGGGGTTCTTAGCGAGTTTTGAGTTGTAGGGTTATTTTAGTTTGGTGGTAGCTTAATATAACTCTCTTCACTTGAATTCTTCTCGCTTAGTTGCACGTCTTATTCCCTGTATGAAAGAAAGGATGTGAAAGTTTATGAATTCGATGAGATTGAGTTAAATATGAATGAGTGGGAGATGTTAAGAATTGGGTCAGGTTTTGGACTCTTGACCCAATAGACATCTATATTTGGGTAAATATCTTATCTACATCTAGAAAGAATCGCAGTTCTTGATAGATTAGAACTCTTCTTTGTAAAGAGATGTAGATAGATAATACTAATCCATATGTAGGAGGATAATTCTCTCTTGTATGGGATAGACATTATCTATATCTCTTTTGATACTCCTAGTTAAATTAGACTCTTGGAATGCTCACCTATAAATAGGACCTTTTCCTAGGAGTTTAGAATACACAACTTGAGTATTAACTCATAAAATATTCTCCTGAATTCATAGTTATTTTCTCAGTCTTTCCTGGGGTATCACCAAATAGTCCAAAAGGTTTAAGGTGTGTAAATTTGTGGAAGCTCTGGTAGTAGCTCTGCAAGGCGAGAAGAAGAAATCGATATAAGGCCTTTCAAATTAAAGGACGTGGAGTTTTTATGCATTCAAAACTTGTAGACGAGCTTCGATCCAGGGTGGTATTGATAAGTCTTCTGCTGATCAAAAGGCAACACTAGACCACCTTATTTGATATCATGATTTATATGATTAATTGTAATTACATGCTTGAATCATGATTTTCCAACATTATGAAATATTCATAATGAATCGTGATTAGTACATGGTTGCCATTGATTTGTTCATTCCAAACTATAATCAATTACATATATAATTATTACCACAATCTACTAAAATATTATATATACTAATGCTTGTCCACCGCAGAACAAATTGTTTCACATACTTGGTCCGTTTGGTTTTATTCTTCATTTCTAATTTCCATTTCCATTATTTTTAAAATTTGAAAAGTTAGTTAGTAGAAATGAGTTGAAAATGAATTTGTATTTGGATAGATTGTTGAAAAAGTAATGATTATGTTGGTTTTAATAAATTGTAGGTGAAGAGAGATAGAAATAGTGGAATAGAGAGAGAAGATATATAAGTCATTGGGATAAGATATATCCGTTATTGGAGAATGAGTTTTGAAAATGAAAATAAAAATGATGTTGGGTGAAAATGTGTAAAAAATGATGTATTTTATTTTTGGAATAATAGAAAATATGAAAATAGGCTTTCAAAATGAAACCAAACGAACTCTTGAGAATTTGAACTAGCGGTCCCATTCTACAAAATATATTTGTGTTCCTAAAACAAATTCGGTTGTAAGATTTTAACTCTATGAAACATAAGTGGCTTGACAAAAAATAAACCACTTATGTTTTTCAATTTTTTCGAATTGAACTATTCATGCTTGTCATGATAATTCATTTAGCAGTAGGTTAGTTAATGTGAATTATGTCATTCAATATTAAAATTAGAATCTCAACCTATACAGTAAGGATATGTGAAAAGAATTCTCACTCTCCAATAAAATAGCCAAGAGATACTAGTATTTGAATTGACAATATTGTACATTCATTACAAAATTACATTAGTTACAATCTAATTCTATTGTAGATTTTGTTAACCCTCTTGGATTAAAAGATGCTCTGATTTCTGATGAAACTATGCATATTTGGAAAAAAATTTCCATATTACATTTTTTTTAGAAGAAATTCTACATATTTTGAAAGACAATTTTTGCATGCTTAGAAAAGAGAATTTCTAAATTTTCTTAAAAGGAAGCTTCTTCAAACAAAAACTAAATAAATAAGGAAACTTCTCTGGATTTTGTGATCTTCCAACTATTTAGGACATGCTTGATATGGTATTTAGTTAATAGGGGAAGATTGTAATAGTGAGATTAAAAAATTATAGCTTTGTTTGATAGATGAGATTGCAAATATAGATTAGGCACTACACCAATTTCTTATAGTCTCATCTATGATGTTTGATACCCATTGCTATTTTTTGGATGACTATGTTGCCCTTTTTGATACCATTATTTCCCCAGCCTAATAAAAAAGCTCACTGTAAGTGCAAATTTCTTTATCTGCAATAAATAAAATTACAGGACAAGAAAATTTTGTACAAATAAAATGAAATTGAAGCTTATCAATTGTGGATCTAATATCTAATCTAATCCTTAGATTCTTCCCTTCCAAATATGATCTTGAAATTTGATGAGCTCTTGAATCACCATAGATCTCATTGAATTCGATTTGAAGAAAATAACGTCAATCTGAGTGCTTCGCACTTTAATCTTGAATTAAATGCCAAAATATGGGAGCTCCGCGAAGAACATCTTGGAAGCCGTGGATTCCTTTGAATTTGATTTGAAGAAAATAATGCCAATTCAAGGGTTTTGCACCTTAATCTTGAATTAAATGCTAAAATATATGAGCTCCGCAAAGAATGCCTAGAACTCTGTGGATTTCCTTGAATTTGCTGGAGAGAATTGTTAGACTCCTTCAAAGTTTCTCTCATTTGCTAGGATTTATATTGTGTGTGGAATGAACTTCGATCACCCTCTCATATAGATGCCTGATGGGAGACTTCCATATTGATTTAAACTTCTTTTATGGTTATCTCTTCGATAAGATAATATCAAACATCAAAGGATAAAATCAAATATATTTGATTTGATTGGTCCATAAATATAGACACTTCATCTTTGACACTTGGCAACAGTTGATTTGAGCATAACCTAAATATTAGAGTATTAATTAAAATTAACTATTTATCTTTTAGAATTAAATTTAATAAATTTCAAGAAATAAATAGAAATTTTAAATTAATATCTAGCATATTATTTTACATGTGTCACTTCTCCATTGACTAAAATTAATATGTCTACAAATGCCCTCACTTCAAGGCTTGGCGAAAGATGTGTCAATCATACACGAAAGAGGCAAGACTTGAAGGATTTGAGAATTTTTATTTCTTTTTCTTTTCACATACGTTTGTGGCAAGAACATTCTCCAAGCATTCCTCGAACTATACTGTTATCAAGAAGTATCTCTTTGCGGGATCTTTATAAACTTTGCGAATTGCTAATGCATGGAGATTTTTATAATGAAATCCTCTCATCTACTTGCATACGCAATAAAGGGATCAAATCACAACATAATTCAAAGTAAACATCCTTTTAAGGGGGGTACCATACACAATTTATACTCATGTGGGGTAGGAGTAACATGCAGTTTAGACTCATTTGTCAAGGAGCATATTTAACTTGAATAGACATTTTATACTCATGTCAAGGAGTCCACTTGAGTTTGACTTAATAGACAGTTTACACTTTTATCAAGGAGTACATGAGGAGATTTTAACTTAAAGATTTAATTAGTTGATGCTTGTATCTAGAAGCATTATTAACAGTTTAGGCTCTTATCAATAAGCATATGAGAATACTTTAACTTGAGAATTTTAGATAGTTTATGCTCATATCTAGGAGCATTATTAACAGTTCAAGCTCGTATCGAGGAGCGCATAGGAGACTTTAAAATTTTAGATAGTTTGTTCTCATATTTAGGAGCCTTATTGACAGTTTAAGCTTTTATCAAAGAACATTTGAAATTTGAAGACTTGAGGTTTAGACTTGAAGACTTGAGTCGTGGATTTAGAGACTTGAAGACTTGAGTAATTGATTTTGGAGAGTTGAAGACTTGAGCCGTGACTTGAAGACTTGAGTCTTATACTTAAAGACTTAGAAAATTGAGTCGTGAATTTGGAGACTTGGAGACTTGAGTCATGGTTTTGGAGACTTAGAGTCTGGAGTATTCGATTTGGAAATTTAGATACTTGAATTGAAAATTTTAGATAGTTTATGCTCATATATAGGAGCATTATTGATAGTTTAGGCTTTTATCAAGAAGCATTGCTTATAGTTTAGGCTCTTATCAATGAGCACATAGAAGCCCAACTAATTAGCCGAAATGAATGCTTTTGGAGAACCACTCTAGCTCTATGCTTACCATTCAAATACGGTCCTTCCGTCTCCTTTCTCCAAAAAGAGGCTTAGGGTAAGATATTTGTTGGCTTCCTAATAGCCTCGATACTATATCTCTATTCCAATATTCGATTCCCCTTTATGACCTCATCTTTGGAAAGCTTATTTTCCAAATTGTCATACCACATTGTGCAAGGATTTCGTGGAATTGACCATTATGGAATACATAGGAGATGCACTCGCCCTTCACAATGATGATGAGTTGGATTCCATCTTGGATCTCACAAACCTCCATATCTAAGTAGCTTATACCCAACCTCAACCTGAAATACCCACTAAGTGGTCAAGGAAGAATAAAAGCATCTGGACCTAAACACAAGGTTACCTTGGATCCTTAGGTCAAACGACTAATTATATGAACTAGTGTAAGCTGGAGAACTTGCCACTATGGCTATTTAGTGGATTCTCCAAGCGGGCCTTTAGTGAACTTGTTCTTTGACAAGCACACACTAAAATGCACCTATATCTCATATGGTTTGCTCATGAAACGGAGCAATATCCAACCCTTGGATTTATGCATGGGTAGTGCAAGTCTATTTGGATCTTAGATGCCCTGTCTTATAAAATCTTACGAATTGGAAGATTTAAGATCACAACCATATAATACTTGTTTCACAATCACCACCCAGTGCATAACCAAGTCCTATAGTCTTGCATGATTTAAGGGTTTCAACTAAATGCCTGTGAAGTAATATAAGCATAATATTAAGATGGCCATGTAAAATGAATATCATTCAATCAAAATTGTATCGCAAGTAAAATAGTTTACATGCCAATCGCATTGACTGCGGGGTACTATTCCAACAGAACCAACTTGCCAACTTGCTAAATTTACATTTAGCTTGAATTTGCATTCGCATTTCATTTCATAAATTGAAATGCCAACTTGCATAATTCAAATGGACTATTCAACTTGATTTCCCTCCAAAACTTGAATTTCCTATTTAATTAAATTAACTCTTTAATTTAATTAATTTAACTTAACTCTTTAATTTAATTGAGCTAACTTAACTTCTTAAGTTAATATGACTAATTAATGTGTCATATGGCACCAATTAAATTAACACCTTAATTTAATTGATCTAATTTAACTCCTTAAGTTATTTTGATTAATTTAACACTTAAATTAATCAAGCCAAAATGACCAATTGATAATTAGTCAACTTGTTTTCTCTTCTTAGGCAAAAATGCCTTCTTTGAATTTTCTAACTCCTTAGAAAATTTCTCCTATCAAATAAGAGTTTCCTTAGGCTTTTGTGTGTGACTCATTAGATTCATTGGATATGTGCTCACAACTCTTTTTGATATTTTGAATATTAAAATATTCGAATTAGTTTAAACTCATTTAAACTAATACCTCTTACAATTAACTTCTATTAATTGAAGAGTACCCAATCTCCATGGTTGATGTCTAGCAACAAGCCCATGGAGCCCAACTAATTGGATGAATGAATTATATCTTGTTGAACCATTATAACTTACACCTACCATATAAATATAGTTCTTCCGTCTCTTATCTCTTGAAAAAGGCCTAGGGCAAGATGTTTGTTGGCTTCCTAATGGCCTCAATATCTATGTGTCTACATCCAATGTTTGATTCCACTTTATGTCCTCAACTTTGGAAAATATCCTTTTTCCAAATTGTCATACTACCTTGCGCAATGATTTCTTGGAATCGAATAATTGATCATTATAGAATACATAGGAGAAGCACTTGTTCTTCACAACAATGAGGAAATGAATCCCTTGTTGGATCTCACAAATCTCCATGTTTAAGTAGCTTATGCCTAATCCAAACCCTGGATGACCCGCTACGTGATTAGGGCAAAGTTAAAGCATAATAACCTAAACACAAGCTTGCTATGGATATTCAAGTCAAAGGACTAATTATATGCACTATTGTAAGCTTTGAGAATTCGTCACTATCGACTTGCCACTACAACTATCTAGTGGATTCTGTAAGCATGCCTTCAGTAAACTTGTTCTCTAACAATCACCCATTAATATGCATTCATGTCTAACATAAATTGCCTATGAAATAGGGCAATATCCAACCAATTTGAGTATGCATCGTTAGTGCAAGTCTATTTGAATCTTAGATGCCACATCTCGTAGGATTCTATGACTTGGAATCTTCAAAATCATGACCTTAGAGACTTGTTTTATGATCACCATCATATGCGTGACCAAGTCCAATAGTGTTGTATGATTTAAGATCTTCAACCAAATACAAGTGTAGCATAAAAAGCATAAGAATAAGATGACCATTTTATAAGATATCATTCAATCAAGATTGTCTCACAATTGGAGTAGTATTTACATGCCAATTCTAGTTGGTTGCGGGGCACTATTCCAACACCTATTTTGTAAAGTTTGATTTAACTTCAACCTCAATTTGACTTGGATTCTCCCTAATTTTTCGCTCTTTACAATAACACTTGAATTTTGTCTAAGTCCTTAGACGACTAGGACATAAAACCTTCCCAAACCTTTAAATATTGAAGGCATGAAGTTAATCTACGTCGTTAGGTGAACACGACAAAAAATTTCACCAAGCATTTAGACAAACACAATTACACACTTAATTTGGCCGATAAAATTAATCAAATTAATAATATTATTTTGATGAGTTAAAGTAAGGTAAACATTAAAACCAGGTTTTACATTATATTTTCAATATAAAAATAGGACTTTCAAATTGAAAATAGGGGGATTAATGATGTGGATAATTAAGATTACAAGGGCAAATAGGTAAAAGAACTAAAAAAGGTCCAACGGACTAAACTAATTAATTAAATAAAAAAAGCTAGAGAGCTAAAAAATATTTAAGTTAGTGAAGAAGGGCAACAAAATTCTAATGGGTCTAAGCTCATCAAAAAGATGCTATAAATACTAAATCTTAAGGAGAACCTTGGTATAAGAAATCATTCGTGAAAGAAATGTAAAATTTGGAGAACATTTGAGAGCAAAGAATCTCTTTGCACGTGTTATAGAGAAAATGAATTGGCATACTGTTATATATTAGAAAGGATCTCACTCTACTTTCATGTAGCATCATTAATTAATTATATTAGGATGAACTTCTAGTTCTTTATTTTTGATCATATGTAACATTGATGTAGGTAAGATTATTGTAAGTTTTTTTCTTGATTTGTTGCATGTATTTTCTACTTTTGCAGCACTTATATTTTCCTCAAGCAATACAACCCTCAAACATTGGATTTTTTATAGATTTGATGTTAGCATGCATGTATTAATTCCATATTCATACTTAACAGGTCTCATATAAATTATAATCAACATTATATAATTTCTAATTAAGAGGATAAAATAGGTGTATAACTATTGTTGAATTAAGTTGGAAGACCGTTATATGTGTCATTCAATGGATGAGTTAGTTGAAAATGTTGATATGGATGAAGATAACAACACGGGCTCCAGTCAAATAAATCATCATCATCTAGCACATCAAGAAATAATACTAATTCAACAAATGACTTAGGCAATGAGGCGCTTTTCATACTCCTCTCTTAAGTCTTATGCCTTTCGTACTTTGTCAATAAAATTCCTTGCTATACGTCTTAGCTGCAAGGTGTTGATTAAACTGGGGAACTGCTAAATGGTCATCTTATAAGAATTAAGAATGCTTTAGAATGAGTGAAGAAAGTTTCAACTTTTTGCTCAATTATTAGCATCTCTTGGTGTAATGAAGGAGGGACAGCTTGCAAGAGTTAGACTTAGTATCCATAGCCATCTTTTGAAAATGGCAGGTCAGGCTCACTACTAACACGATAACTATGAAAGATTTCAACATTCTACTGAAATAGTTCATAGATATGTGCATAAAGTCGTATGACAATAAGAATGTTGGCTTCAAAGCTTATAACTCTTCTTTATTTTGATAATGTACATCTACCATATTGTACAATTGTGCATTTTACCCTTTTTTCTAGAGTAATTAGAAGTTAATTCTCTAAATCTTTAAGTCAAATTATGTTCAATTTAAATAATATTAAAGAATAGCAATAATCTAAATTGTGTGTAGATTCTATTAGTGTAGTTAATAGTACAATCATGCTCGCATCAACACCTTTGATGCAACAAAACACTTATCACTATCTCAAGGTGACCATTGCTCAAAATGTGTTGGGAATTTGTGATAGAGAACCTATGTCCAATTACATGTATGCGGGGTAGAAGAGTAGTGCGAACAATTCTAGAATTTTGATCTATACCCTAAAATCGGATCCCAATTTTTAATAGCCAACTCAGAGTGACTTTAAATTGGTTGATATACAACCACTATTACATATACTGTGTTACTTGCTACACCAAATAATTTCTTGTATGTTCTTATAGATAAATGTTATGTTGTTGACTTAGGGTACTACTACTTTCTATGTTTTCTAGTCTGATATTGCATGTATACATATCATATTAATCAATTTAATGGTTATAGTCCATAACATTGGGATCTTTAGAGTTATGCAACCACATGCATAGAAAAGCTTCAAAATGTGGTTGAGCATGCATTTAGAGTATTAAGAACATGTTTTTTATGTTGAAATGTCCCATGCCACACTACAAAGTGCACCATCAGGTGCAAACTTTTATTGCTTGCTACCTCATTCACAATTTCATTAGGAAAAACTTTAGGAATGATATGTTTTTCCTAGAAGAACAAAGTAATTATCAACAACAAAGTGGTTTAGGCAACAACTGTTATGCTCACCCCTTAGAATCAGACATTGATTAATGTACGAATTTCATGACAGCATTGCACATGCAATGTGGAATGACCATAATTATTAACTACTTTGCTGTAACTCATTCTTTTGAGTGTGTGAACACTTCATTAGGTCACTCTCTATATTATCCTTTTTGTATTTTTCTATGTATTATTGAACTAAATAGCAGGATAATTGCCATTCCAAATGATATGTGGTATAGATTTTACACAATTTTTTTTATGTTTTCATTATTTGATGCAATGATGTAAGTATGTAATTTTTTTTGTCCTTTTTCCATTGAGCTTTTGAGAACGCAAATATTGTGAAATTTGATGCATGCATAATGTATTCTCCATGGTAATCAAAATTGATGGTGTATTGTACTCATTGGCGATATGCACTATCAACATGTCTTATGCTATGGTGTTGCAAACTTTATTCGATGATGATTCTTTAGAAGTTTGGATATTATTGGTTTTTTCTCTAAGCTCTATAAGTTGTATACTTATTGATTTTATAAATTTTCATCTATGTTTTAAGGTAGTTGATGGGGCTAAGGACCTTTTGAATTAATTCCTCCCAAGTGGTTGTTAATTGGAGTGATTTCAGATCCTTAAGGACTAATCCAAGTTGAACCATGATAAATTGTGCAGCCAAAGGAATAAATCATAATATTAGGTGAACCCTCTAATCCAATTGTCATTTTGGACAGTTTTAATAGGCTGGGGAAAAACTTATTCAAGGCCTCGCTGAGGTGTGCTTTTTCATTCATGAGTCTTTTAAGTGACTAAAAAATAATCCTATTAGATGAAAACTGGATGGTACTCCTTACATTTGAGAATTTGGATCTTCTAGCACATATGCAAGTCCACGTGTTGCCACCTCCACCGCAATGGCAACATCTATTAGCACTAGATCAACTCCACCTTAGTGGAAAATGAAAAACAACAGTGAACAGAGCGCGACTAGCTCGCGTGTGAGTTAGCCTAATTGGGATTAACATACATGTAATAAAGGAATGAATGTTACTTGTGTTTATGTTAATGATGGTTATTAGTGTTTAAAAGTTTTTAATTTTGTTTGGAACTATAGATGCATGTTGCTACTGATACTAATATGGTTACCACCAAATTTATGTTATCACCGTGTTAGCATCTAAAATATGGTTGCTCAAATTTACAAGTCTGAGCAACCATTTTAACTTTGTTATAATGTTATTATGGATATTCTTTTCATGTAATATAACTTATGGCATTTATAGTGGATGAAATTTTTTTTTTTTTAAATGAGATTGATGTAGAGTTATAAAAATGGGATAGAACCAACAATTTTTCATTCATGCAAATGTTTGGTTTAGGGAACAATTCACTGTACTCTCCTTTAGGTATATTCACATGCAACCAATTTTACTATTCTTTGATGGATGACAATTTCCAACTTGATATAGTTTTGTATATTATACAATAATTGCATCTTCTACATATTGCAAATATTATATACAAAGGTTGGGGCTCACAAATTTTATGACTTTCACATCATCATCATCATCATCATCATCATCATCATCATTAATGTCACATTGTCTATATGAAAATGCATGGATTCATGTGGAGATTTTTTCTTCATCCAAACACATTTTCAGTTTTAATTCTATATAATCATTATTTTTCTGACAACATGCTCAAATACAAAAGAATTTTCAAAACATTTTCTCTTAATATCTTTTTAAATTTTAAAAATGATAAAAATAGAAAATAAAAATTAAAACATAACCAAATGGGATGTTATTGTTTAAGACATCAATAGTGAAATGATTGACTAGTGATCAAAAGACAGATTGGGCAGGCTTAATCAAAAATTTTGAAAGGTTTATTCACTTGAGCCCTTTAATACCATTTGAGACAAAAGAACTGGACTCACTTTGAATGCATGGACTAGGTTGAGGGATACTCATATTTACACTTGATATGTACCATCTTTTCACAAAGCTTGCTCATATGTAATTCTTTTTATGGAGAATTCTAGTTCACTATGAGAATGGTAGCATTAACCACTATAAAATACAAGATACATTTCTTGTGTAATTTGTCACTCATTTATAATAGAAATTAGTTATTTAATAAGTGTGATACTATTCTCTAATTGCTTTTGGTGTGACCACACTGATGTCGGCAATTACTTCCCAATCATTAAAAAGAAAAAAATGGGGACCAATTTGTAATTTTTGCAGTTAACATGTTACTTATGTCCAAATGATTCCCCTAATGAATCTTGAAAATTAGTTTTATAATTTTAGCTTTTAATATATAATTTCTAGTTTTCTTAATATATAAGTCCTTTGTTTAGGAGGAATCTTTAATTCAACATACCATCAAAGCTATTCCTCAAAATTCAACTTTATACTATATTGGCTTTATTCTATAGCTTTGTCAGATTAAATGTGGCTTAAAATTGAACAAAAATACATTAATTGGGATTAAAATTCATTAGAAATAAATAATATGATTGAATTATGAGTAATAAGTAAATTAGGAAAAAAAGTTCTTTTTGTAAACAATTTAGGGGCAACAACTTGGAAGGCGGTTGTGTAACATCCCACTCAGGATATTCTCTATTCCGAGATGTCACTAATTCAATCTTAAATCATAACCCACAAGATAGTTGATAGGCTTGTAAGAAAAATTTTAAAATCATCAAAGACAACAACATGCTCCAACTTAAACAGATTACCACAAAGGTACTATACACATGCCATAAGTCGTCTAATATCATTCAACACAATATATACACGCCTCAGATCTTAATTTCAAACTTAACATATCACATCATCTCTAAGTCAAAGCATAACGATCAGGTGAACCTATAAGCACATATAATCATATAATCTATTATAGTTTCTCCAGTCTAAGCCATAAGCTCATGTCCTTCACTTAACCCTGCCTGGGAAGATTAAAGAATAACATAAAAGGGTAAGTCCAAATGACTTAGTAAGGGAAAGTACAATAATCCACAATAGATCTATCGAAGAGCAGTAATTCAACCAAATATTAACTGGCATAATATTGCAAAAAAAATACAAATATGCTAGAACATAAACGTTATTAAATTTAAAGGCCACAAGGAGGTATTAGTTTGGGAGTTGTTACCATCTGCTGAATCGGCCCAGTGATCTCTCTGATCTAGTTTGAGAGACTTCATCGCCGGCTTGTTCAACCCGGACATTAGCCTGATCTAGGCCAGGAAAACTACACCATCCTTATTGCTCCTTAATTAAGTACAAATAGGAGCACGCAAACCCAAGCATAATATACAATCCAAATAATCCAAGCATAACATGCATATTAAAATTTCCTTATTCCCCCATCATAACATAGGATTCCAAGCATGACAGCTTGGCGGTAATCATAATCCAAGCATGGCAGCACAAGCAATCCAAGCATGATAGCTCGGTAGGCACTCAGCCTAATATGTCTCCATACATATAACATGCATCAAAAATATGGGTTGCCGACAAGGCCACACAACTGATGTACCCGATAAATTAAGTGTATTGGCAAGGCAACAAATAACAACATATGACGATTCAAATAAGCCGACAAGGCGAATCAGCAATATATGAAGCATATTTAGATAAGCTGACAAGGCCAAGCAAACGATAAGTAGAATGAATTCAAACTGAACAATTTTAGATAAGACAACAAAAGTTCTTGGCGCTAGAACAAGAACGATCAACTTAATAGAGGCAAAATAAAGGAAATAGACCCACAGGGGTATACAAAACAATTAATAGATAGCAATCAAAGAGTTCAAACAATGCAAGAATCCAAATAATCAAGAGTCAATTACTTCCCAGAAGAAAGACAAGCATAACCCCTTATAGGGGTATCCAGACAATTACTGATAGGTGTACACAAGAGAGTTACCAAATTGGTAGACCCTCACCTCAATAGCCTAAGAAATGCTATGACAGTCTACTGGTCTGCGGGATCCAGCTCTTCATCACCTAACCAAAAGAACGAATTTATCGTCAACATCCTTATTTTGACCCTGTAATCACAATTATATGGATAGAAGTCTAAAATCGATTGTTATCCAGTCAATATGGTATTTTAGGGTCCACTTTCGACATTATTGATATGGAATATGCTAGTTACACCATTAACACTGGAATACTCACGATGCTCATATTTATTCCGATAAAGGGATATAATCATATCCTTAAATTGTATAATTAACCTTGCAACGTTACACAAAGTCGATAATAATTGTCCAACTATCTTTAATAACCCAATTTTGTCACTTAAGCCTCAAATCCATGAAATTAGGGTTTTATCACCTAATTAGCTTAATTAACCAAGATTATCATGTACTATAGTAAATTCGGGTCCACTAGGCATATATATATATATCTATGCATGTTCTTTTTCTTGATTCTAATACATATCTTCTATTTGCTACAAGCATTTACATAAATTGAGCAAAATCATTTCAAGAACATCATATATATATATATATCAAATCTCAACTTCAACCTATATATACCAAATCATAAATATCAGAGCTCAATCTTCATGAACTAACACCACTAGTGCATTTACAATGTCGATGAGAGAAAATTATCTCAGCATCGTTGCTGTTGGCTGTCGTGCGCCGCCTTCAAAGAAGGTCACCACCATAGCTATCCGACGCACCTCAACACCACAAACCCATTGCCCACATCAATTTCAAGCTTTGCTGTCAAGAGGATCGTCAATTACAGCCTCAAGGCTCACTCGTCACCATCTTGATTTTCTTCAATTCTACTGTCGTCAGTGGTCCAAACCTAAAACCCAGTATGCCAAATTGTTCTTGGAGCTAAACTTTACGAGAAACTCTACCCAGAATCAAGCTTCCACTGTTGCTCCGTCGGGCTCGCCACTTGCTATTGCCTCTCAATTTTAGACTTCATCTTTTCGATGGTCCCCCGATCAAATCAAGTTGCATGTGGTATCAATGGAATCCTGAAGAGGTTAGAAAGATAATGTTGGGTTCAATTTTCTGTTTCAAGCCTTCGCGGGTGATGATTGCCGGAGAAGAAGGTAAGGGGTGCTTTGTGGAAAATGAAGAAAATAGGAGGGAGAAATGCTATATAAAGATCATCTTTTGGAAATCCTAAATTGACCCCCAATAATTCTATCCAGCTTCCAATTAAATCCCCACAACTTCCAATTGCATTCCAATCAACCCAACAATAAGTTAGTGCCTCAAATTCTCCTACTAGACTAAAAATAATTCTATGTTGGCTACCAGAATTTAAATAATGATACCATTAAGTCTTTTCTATTCGTATTTTAACCCCCAAAACTTCTAAAATTGAATAAAACTTTATAAAACTTTCAAAAATAGTATTTTATGAAATACCACCAATAATATGATTTCTAAGGGTGTTACAGACCTCTCCTTCCTTAAAAGAATCTAGTTCCCAAATTCTCACATGAGCATTGGAAAGTTCGGGAAACTACTAGCGCATATGATTTTCTCGCTCCCAAGTCCCCTCTTCTACATTGTGGTTATGCCACAACACTTTTACTTTAGGGATCCTCCGATTCCTAAGCTCTCAAAACTTTTGATCTAGAATACGAATAAGCTACTCTTCATACGTCAAATCATCTTGCAATTGTATGGTTTCATGAGGGATAACATGGAAGGGATCAGGGATCATGAGGGATAACATGGAGGGGATCTAGAATACTTTCGAAGCTGTGATACGTGAAAGACATTTTGTATTCCCATCAGGCCTTGGGATAGTACTAGACGATAAGCAACTGGTCTAATTCTTTCACAGCTTTCATAGGAACCAACATATCTTGGGCTAAGCTTTCCACCTTTTTCGATCCTCCAGATACCATTTCTTCGGGATACCTTGAGAAACACCTGGTCACCAACTTCAAATTCCAAATCATTTCTTCGATCTTGAACAAGTTTCATCCTCTGCTTAATTATTTGTACCTTCTCAATAGTCTCCTGAACTAATTCTGGTCTTATAGTTTCCACAGACTTGTCCATGCTATTTCTGTATTCATCAAGATCCCAATGCAATGGAGATCGATACTTCCTGCCATATAATACTTCATATGGAGCCATTTGGATAGTCGACTGGTAACTGTAATTGTAAGTGAATTCTATTAGAAGAAGGTGTCGGTTCCAATTTTCCCTAAAATCTCAGATATAGGCCTATAACATGTCCTCTAATACTCGGATGACCCTCTCTGACTGTCCAAATGTATGAGGATGAGCTTTAGAACTAAACTGCAATCCTGTTACCAAATGATCTTGTAGACTTTTCCAAAGTCTAGAGGTGAATTTTAGGTCTTGGTCGAATATGATACTGATGGGAATCCCATGCAGTCTGACTGTTTCCTTGACATATAACTCTGCCAGCTTTTCCACTTTGTACTGTGTTCCAACTGGTAGGAAATGGGCAGACTTGGTCAACCAGTCTACTGATACCCCTATGCTGTCATATCCTCCCTAGGCTATTTACAGACCTGTTATAAAGTCCACGGAAACCTACTTCCATTTCCAATCCCTAATTGGAAATGGTTGTAGCAACCTCGACGTCGCTGATGTTCTTCCTTCACTAGCTGGTAGGTTAAACACTTTCGCACATAGTCTGTGACATCTCTTTTCATTCCGTCCCACCAAAATTGCTTCTTCAAGTCCTGATATATCTTTGTGCTTCCTGGATGTACAGATACCTTGTCTTATGCGCCTCATCTATTATTCTCTTTTTCATTTCTTCTGGCACACAAATTCTTTTTTGGAATAAAAGAATTCCTTGGCTATCAGTGCTGAATTCAAACCTTTCAAAGCTCCCGACTGCTTTTTTCTATTTTAGTATCCAATTATCATTATCTTGAGCTCTCAATATCTCGTTATACAACTTAGTTTGCAACCTTACTCCTGCAATCCAGGCTCTTTGTTTTATCTTTGATACAATATCTACCATACGAGTCTCTGAGGCTTCTGTCCCCAGTAAGTGAGCCATTCCAACCTTTCGGCTCAAGGCATTGACTACCACGTTTATCTTTCCCATAGTCCTCAAGAAGTTCCATCCATCTGTGTTGTCTCATGTTTAGATCCTTCTGTGAACGCAGATACTTATAGTTTTTGTGGTCCGTGTACACTTAAAGCATGGCCCTATAGAGATAATGTATCTATTTTAACAAGGCAAAAATGATAGCAGCTAGATCCAGATCATGGGTCGGGTAATTCTCTTCATATGATTTCAAATTTTTGGATGCATTTTGATAACATGCCTTTTCTGCATCAGTGCAAATCCCAGCCCTTTGTTAGAAGCATCCGTATACACAACGAATCCCTTCAATCCTTCTAGAAGGGCAAAAACTAGAGCCATAGTCAATCGGGACTTCAGCTATTGGAAACTCTTTTCAAAGTGCTCATCCCAGTTAAATGGTTGATCTTTCTATGTTAACTTAGTCAACGGGCTAGCTATCTTAGAGAAATCTCGTACAAATCTTCAGTAGTAGTTGGTGAGTCCCGAAAAGCTGCGAACTTCTGTTATATTTCTAGGTTTTTTTCCAGTTGGCTATCACCTCTATCTTAGAGAGGTCAACCTCTATCCATTTTAGGATATGATATGTCCTAAAAATGCCACATTTTCTATCCAGAATTCACACTTACTGAATTTCGCATAGAACTTGTGTTCTCTTAGTGTTCTGAGAATCGTATGTAAGTGTTTAGCATGTTCTTCTCTAGATTTAGAGTGTACCAGGATGTCATCAATGAATATGACCACAAACTAGTCTAGATATGATCGAAAGATCCGATGCATCAAATCCATAAATGCTGCTGGCACATTGGTTAGACCAAAAGGCATCACTACAAATTCATAATGACCATATCAAGAGTTGAATAAATGCAGTGTTTAGGATATCCTCTTCTCTGATTTTCAGCTGGTAGTACCCTTGCCTCAGATCCATCTTTGAGAAGATCCTCAATCCCTACAGAAGATCAAATAATTCTTCCACATGTAGTAGAGGGTGTCTGTTCTTGATTGTAACTATATTTAACTCCCGATAATCAATGCACATTCTCAGGGACCCATCCTTTTTTCTTGACAAATAGTACTGCGACTCCCCAAGGAGAAGTGCTCGGCTTTATAAACTTTTTTGCAAATAGTTCCTATAGTTGGTCCTTCAATTCCTTTAGTTCTACAGGCGCCATCCGATAGGGAGTTTTGGAGAAAGGTATGGCTCTCAAAAGAGTGTGAATAACAAACTCGATCGATCTGGTGGTAATGAGTTTAGTTTTTCCAAAAATAAATCAAAGTATCCTACTACTATTTCCACTTCTTCAATCTTGGCCGTATCCTAGGATTTATTGATAAGGTATGTTAAAAATCATTGTCCTCCTTCTTTTAGGATTCTTCTAGCTTCAACTGCAGATGTGATGGGTATTGGGAAAGTCATATCCATAGATCAACGAGTCGGAAGAGATACTTCATCCCCAAGAGTGATACATTTAGCATAACAGTTTATCTGTGCTTGGTGCTGATACAACCAATCCATCCCCAGTATTAAATCATATTTCTGGATAGGAATTTCTATAAGATCGGCGGGATATTCTACAGTTTCTATCATAACTAGACATGCCCGATATATAGTATAGGTTATAACCCTGTTCCCCAAGGGTGTTTGTACCTCTATCTGGTATGTTATGATTTCAGGTCGCATTTTCAATTTATGTGAGAAAGATGTAGATATAAAGGAATATGTTGCTCTAGGATCATATAAAGCATCACCATAAACTCCAGAGATAGAAACTGTACCTTCAACCACCTCGTTAAGATCCGGCACATCTCCCCCTATCAAAGCATAGGCATGAGCTCGCACCTTATGTTTTACACTAGCTCCTGCCACATGTTTTCCTTTCGTCACAGGTGCTGGGCTTTTATTTTTGGGGCAATCTTAAAATCTTTCAAACAGTGCTAGTCGCTACCATAACCTCTATACTTACCTTGCTCCAACCAACATTCAGACTCTTCATGGCCAGATTTCCAAAAGAATCTACACTATTTTGGCGTCATTCCTCAAGCTATGTTTACAGTCCTTCCAGTCTGAGGTACTCATTGGGCAGTGCTTCCAATCTGTAGCCTTGGTTGTTTTCTCCTAATACTATTTTTCCTACCCGGGTACATTATACCTTTACGGCTTCTGTCCTCAATCTTCTTGATATTATTGCAGTTCTAACTATAACTGCAATGCGTTACTCACCACTCGATTGAAATTAGGCAATTCATAGAGGGCCAAACCACGTATGAGTTCTGGCCTTAGTCCCTGTATGAATTGGCATGTTTGATGGCTTTTATCTTTTAGTATGTAAGTGGCATACTGAATGAGTCGGCTAAAAATAGCCTCATACTGGCTAACAGATTGATTCCTTTGGATAAGATCCATGAATTCCCTTTCTCCCACCTATTTCACTACTAGGGGTCTATATTTGTCCATAAATTCCCCGGTGAAATTCTCCCAAGATCTGTGAGTTCCCTCAGTGGTCCATCTACGATCCACCATCTTCCACCAACTACGCGTAGGTCCTCCTAGAAGGAATGTAGTGAACTGAACTTTTTGTTCATCCGAATAGCACAAGGTCTTGAATATATTCTCTAGATTCTCCACACATTCATCATCCTTTCTATCATCTGGTTCTCCTAAAAACTTCAGGGGCTAAAAGTGAAGGAATCATTCTAAAGTTTAAGCCTCAGCTACCACATTTGCTATCCCTACTCTACCACTTGGCTGATGACCATGCCGCCTAAATCTTGGTTCTCTTTGATATATAGGTTCTGTTGATGGATCCATAGTTGGTTGGTCTTCTAGAGGGGTTTGTGAAACTTCTTCATCTAGCAAGGGTGGTAGGTAGATAGGTACTCCCCACTTATGAGCTTGTCAATTAGTGGCTCGTTTACCCCGTGGCCTCCCTCTATGACCCACTTATGCTGGAGCAATTACATCAGCACTTCGTGTGAAGCCATCTCACTTTTGATCTCTTTCAAGTATTCTTAAGCCTGCGATCATTGATTGTAAAATAACACCTTAGTCATCACAAACCCCTTCAAATTTCTTAAGCTTACGAAGAAGGAAAGAAAGAAAAAAAAAGAAAAAAAAAGTGAGTTTAATAAAATTAAATAACTCATAGTAGTAAAAATCTATTTGCCTAATATCTGAAGATAAAATTCATTTATATGCCGAGTTGGCGTTAGTAGAGTTATATTAGTATATACAAAGTCAAAATTTCAAAATTGGCTAAGCTAACTATATGCCTGATCGAACAAAAATGACCAGGCTAGCATAGAGATATTACCCTATACATTTAGATAACCCCAACTGATACTATTCAACTTGATGGTCAAAAGCTACTACTATTCTATATACATATTCACAAGTGTATCTACGGATACAAAGCCATCTGACTCTAATCCTCCACATCGGTGATAACGGACTCTGTATCCTCATCATCCTCAATCATCTCCACGTCCACACTATCATTATCCTTCTCCAACTCCTAGAGCTCATTCTTTATGCTGGCCTCTAACAGTGCCTCAACTGGGGGCTCCTTAATAGGATTCTCCTCAACATCATCCTTTGAATCCCCATCAAGATCCTTTGTGGGTAACTCACGGGGTCTCTATCAGGTAACTCCTCAATCAGAATCCCCTGTCCGTGGCCTGGCTTAGGAGAGGGTTGAACCCTGGATGGTCCAGCATCTATGTCAATCCTTACGTTAACTCCAATAACCTGATCTATGGCATTACCATAATGAGCTATCATCATCCTAACCTCGTCCATAACTATGTAGGTCATATCTACTGATCTCCTATGATCAGACTCTAGTGTTTGAAAAGTTTTTTCCATCTGTGCTCGTATAGTGCGAAGTCCTACTACCTGAGTTGCTACTTTCCTTACATGTTCTTCTTCTCTACACTCTCCATTAGTCTATCTACCATATAACTTCTCGCTCCGAGTACTGACTTTAAGTGACCTGATTCTGCTCATCTATCCTTTAGAGCTTTATGCGTGTGATAGAGTTTCCCTTCATGTTGTTGGTATAATTCCAAGAGGTGTGCTTTTTCTTCCTTTAGAGCTTTAACCTTTTCCTTCAAATATTCCACGCTTTCCTTATCTACCGGTTTCTTCCCTTTTCTATGATGATCAGTTGTCCTATAGTACATAAACTTATTTCATTAATATCAAACTAATCAAATTCATCTTAAATTCCCAGAATCACAAAGCAGCTTCCCAATATACATAGAATATCCAAACTTCAACTCAATCTAGAGTTCAGTACTCGATTTTCAGAAGTGAAGATTACAGTCTGGTCGGCCATCCTAGTTATAATCTCCTATCTCCTGGTATCAAACACTATACCTAGAATTTATATCCAAACTAACCTCAACAAAAAGTTAGTTACGAATCCCAATGACATTCAATACCTAGGTCCTTAACAAATCTAGGCTCTGATACCACCTCTATAACACTCCACTCAGGATAGTCCCTGAGTTGAGATGTCACCAATTCAATCTTAAATCATAACCCACAAGATAGTTGATAAGCCCATAAGAAAATTTTCAAAATCATCAAAGACAACATGATGCTCCAACTTAAACAGATTACCACAAAGGGTAGGTGTGTGTGGCACTAGGATTCTATTTTCAAAACAAACTGAATGTAACTAGCCCACACATATCCCCAAGGATCAAGACATGTATAGGAATCAGATTTATAAGAGGGAAATACCTTGATCACAATAGAAAATTTAAGGAGTAAGAAAAACTCTTTTCAACCATTGAAGAAGCTTCTGACTGGCGCAGCAGAATCACCACCAATTTTCCTTTAGTTAGAAAATTTATTTTAGGCTAAAAACTTTACTGAAATGTCACCACACCTTGAGGATACAACATTCCAAAAATCAATAGAAACAGAAGACCAAAAGGCCTTCTAGAACTCGATCCAAATGGCTACTAGAAATTGCCTCAAATAAGAGCAATTGCAGCTAAACAGTTGGCCTCTAATGACATAGTCCACACACCATAGCCAGGACCTAATCTCTACGATATGGCTAGAGATATTTGCAAAGAAAGGAGAAGAGAAGGCTTGGAGAACGAAGGTGGAAGAGCAAAGATGTTGGAGAGAATAATGAGATGCAAACAATTAGATGCTCACTATCTAAGTTTGTTGGGAGAATATTTGACCCCTAGCAATCCTTCACCATGTCGTTGCCCCTTCTCTTCCTATATCTATATATAGGAGTGGGATGGTGTGTGGTCACACATCATCCTCAAAAAAAGGGTGCCAAGTGTCCATGCTAAGGTGGCCACTAACAATTAGTGTTAGTGTGAATTTGAATGTCATTTGGAATTTGCATTTCATCTAATGAAATGCCTTCCAAATGAATTTTAATTTCATATTAAATGAACTCTTCATTTAATAATATTCTCCAAAATAAACTATCTAGTTTTAATTAAATTAAACACTTTAATTTCATTAATTATCCTTTTGACTTGACTCTTAAGTTAAAATGCTTAACTCTTTAAGCTACTCAAAATTAATTTAACTCTTAAATTAACTTGACCAATTAATAGTCATGTGGTATCAATTAATTAACTCTTAATTAATTGATCTTAATTTAATTCTTAAATTAATCAAGCAAAAAATGATTCCAATTTTTCACTCCTCCAAATTTGGTCATGAATTTTCTAACTCTTAGAAAATTCTCCTTCTTTCAATAGGTTATGCTATTGACTTTTGTGTTCTACCATTCATTGGACTTAGGTTCACAACTCTTTGTGACTTATGGAATATCAAATATTCACATTAGTTTAAACTCCTTTAAACTAAGTGGCTCAATTCAATTAATATCATTAATTGAAGAGTACCTAATCTCCATGGTCGATGTCCAACCTCAAGCCCATAGAGCCCAACTAATTGACCAAAATGAATGCTCTTGAAGAATCATTCTAGCATTACGCATACCATGCAAATATGGTCCTTCTGTCTCCTATCTCCCGAAAGAGCTATAGGGTGAGATATTAGTCGGCTCCTTAATAGCCTTGATACTATGCTTCTATTCTTAATGTTCGATTTCTATAGTGACCTCATCTTTGGAAACACCTTTCCAAATTATCACATCACCTTGTGCAAGGATTTCTTGAAATCGATCATTATAGAACTCATAGGAGATGCATTCACCCTTTACAAAAGCGATCAGTCGAATTTCTTCTTGGATCTCACAAACCTCCATGTCTAGTAGCTCATGCCCAATCTCAACCCGAGTAGCCCGCTAAGTGACCAAAGAAGAGTCAAAACATAAGTACCAAAAACAAGGTTACCATGGATCCTCTTGTCAAATGACTACTAATATGCACTAGCGTAAGTTGGAGAACTTGCCACTACCGACTTGCCACTTTGGCTGTCTAGTAAAAGTCTCTGGGCTGGCCTTTAGTGCCTTATTCTCTAACAAGTACCCATAAACATGCATCCATATCTCATATGAGATTGCTCATGGAATAGAGCAACATCCAACTTTTGGATTATCCATCGTTAGTGCAAGTTTATCCGAATCTTAGATGCTCTGTCCTGTAAGATCTTATGACTTGAAAGATTTAAGATCATGACTGTGTAAGACTTATTCCATAATCACCATCCAATGTGTGATCAAGTCCCGTAGTCTAATGTGATTTAAGGGCTTCATCTGAATGCCAGTGATGCAAATAATGAGTATAAGATGAAGATGGCCATATAATAAATATCATTTAATGAAGATTGTCTTGCAAGGAAATAGTTCACAAGGCCAATCTAATTGGCTTGCAGGGTATTATTCCAACAAAAAGTACTATATATATGCCATAAGTCATCTAATATCATTCAACACAATATATACATGCCACAGATCTTAATTTCAAGCTTAACATATCACATCATCCCTAAGTCAAAACATAACGATCAGGTGAACCTATAAGCACATATAATCACCTAATCTATTACAAAATAGATTCTCCAGTCTAAGCCATAAGCTCATGTCCTTCACTTAACCCTACCTAGAAAGATTAAAGATTAACAGAAAAGGGTAAGTCCAAAGGACTTAGTGAGGGAAAGTATAATATGCCACAATAGATCTGTATAAGAACAGTAATTCAACCAAATATTAACTTGCAAGATATTGCAAAGAAAATACGAATATGCCAAAACATGTACATCATTAAATTCAAAGGCCACAAGTAGGTACTAGTTCGGGAGTTGTTACCATCGGCTGAATCGGCACGGTCATGTCTTTGATCCAGTTTGGGAGACTTCGCCGTCGGCTCGTTCGGCCCGGACATTAGAAAACTACACCATCCTTATTGCTCCTTGATCAGAGTACAAATAGGAGCAAGCAAACCCAAGCATAATATGCAATCCAAATAATCCAAGCATAACATGCATATTCGAATTTCCTTATTCCCCCGTCATAACATAGGATTCCAAGCATGACAGCTCGGTAGGCACTCGGCCTAACAGGTCTCCGTACATATATCATGTGTCAAAAAAATGGGTTGCCAATAAGGCCACACAAATGTTGTACCAGATAAATCAAGTGTGCCGGCAAGGCAATAAATAACAACACAGAATGATTCAAATAAGCCGACAAGTGAATCAGCGATATACGAAACAAATTCAGATAAGCCGACAAGGCTAAGTAAGCGATAAGCAGAATAAATCAAAATTGAACAATATTATATAAGACAACAAAAGGTCATGGCACCATAATGGGAACGATCAACTTAATAGAGGCAAAACTAAGAAAACAGACCCTCACAGAGGTGTACAAAACAATTAACAGATAACAATCAAAGAGTTCAAACAATCCAAGAATCTAAATAATTAAGAGTTAATTACTTTCCAGAAGAACGACAAGCTTTACCCTTATAGGGGTACCCAGATAATAACTGATAGATGTACACAAGACAGTTACCAAATTGGTAGACCCTCACCTCAATAGCCTCAGAAATGCTATCACAGTCTACTGGTTTACGGGACCCAGCTCTTTGTCACCTAACCAAAAGAACGAATTTACCGTCAATATCCTTATTTTGACCCTATAATCACAATGATACGGATAGCAGTCTAAAATTGATATTTATTCTGTCAATACAGTATTTTAGGGTCCAATTTCAACATTATTGATAGGGAATATGCTAGTTACACCTTTAACACCGGAATACTCACAAGGTTCATATTTATTCCAATAAAGGATATAATTAGATCCTTAAATTATATAATTAACCTTGCAACGTTACACAAAGTCGATAATAATAGTCCAACTATCTTTAATAACCCAATTTTGTCACTTAAACCTCAAATCCATAAATTTAGGATTTTATCACCTAATTAGCTTAATTAACCAAGATTACCATGTAACATAATAAATCTAGGTCCACTAGGCATATATATATATATATATATATATCCACACAAGTCCTTTTTCTTGATTCCAATACATATCTTCCTTTTTCTACAAACATGTACATAAATTGAGCAAAATAATTTCAAGAACATCATATATATATATATATCAAATCTCAACTCCAACCTATATATACCAAATCTTGAATATCGGAGCTCAATATTCACGAACTAACACCACCAATGCGTTCACCGCATCGAGGAAAGGAAGCTGTCTCAGCATCACTGCCGCGCCACAGTTGAAGGTCACTACTACTGCTACTCGACACACCTCAACACGACAAACCCAATGCCCACATCAATTTCAAGCTTCGCCGTCAAGAGGATCGTTAATTACAGCCTCAAAGCTCACTCGCCACAACTCGCCACCATCTCAATTTTCTTCAATTTCGCCGTCGTCAGTAGTCTAATCCTAAAACCCGATTCGCCAAATTGTTCCTGGAGCTAAACTCTACTTGAAACTCTATCCAGAACCAAGCTTCCACTACAGCTCCGCTGGGCTCGCCAATCACCATCGCCTCTCAGTTTCAAACTTTAGCTTTTCGATGGTCCCCCGATCAGATCAAGTCGCATGTGGTATCAATGGAATCCTGAAGAGGTAAGGAAGACAATAGTGGGTTCAATTTTCTATTTCGGGCCTTCACTGGTGATGATCGCCAGAGAAGAAGATAAGGGGTGCTTGGTGGAAAATGAAGAAAATGGGAAGGAGAAATGCTATATAAAGTTCATCTTTTGAAAATCATAAACTAACCCCCAATAATTCTATCCAGCTTTCAATTAAACCCCCACAACTTCGAATTGCATTCCAATTGACCCTACAACAAGTTAGTGCCTCAAATTCGCCCACTAGACCGAACATAATTCTATGTTGACTCCCAGAACTTTAAATAATGATAATATTAATGGGATGATCAGTATGCAAGAATGAGGTGGGAATGGAATGGGCATTCTCATGTCCATTCCCAAACCCGTTATTGGTATAATTTAGAGATGAGAATGCCCATTCCCGTTGGAACCCCCATTCCCAAAAGGATGAATTTTGTCATTCCCTCCCTCCCCTGTGGGTTTAAATATTCCCAATTCATTAGGAATGAACCTATATCACTAAAAAATTTAACAAAATACTTTTATATTTAAGAAAAAAAATCTTCACTTTGTAAACATTTGATATTATATTCCAACTTATTTGATCACTATGTTTTTTATTTAATTATATATTTTATTCATATATTTTTTTAGTAATATTATAAAAATTATTAAATTATTATAAAAATATAAATAACGTAACACCCCCATTGGGGATAGCATCTAAGTTGAGGCGCCACTCAGTTCAATCTTAAACTGAACCCACAATACAAATCAACAGGCCCATAATAAACTTTTCAAGCTTATCAGAAATAGCAGTGGATTTCAACTTAAACATTTCTTCACAAAACATTAGATACGTACTATGATTTACTTTCTTATATCTAACAAAATATTCACATGCCTTAAGTCATCAACATCAACATGAAATATCACAACATCTCAAGTCCAGGCTTAACATTCAGATGATTCCATATATACTTTCAAACACCTGATCTATTACAAAATATGTTCATGTCTAGGCTTGGAGTCCAAGTTCTTCACTTAATCCTTATTTCAGAGAATCAAAGATAAAACAGAAGGGTAAGTCTAAAAGACTTAGTGAGAGATATTGTAATCATAAGAAAAGGGGATTTGTCGAGGAAGAATCGACTCAACAAATCATAAATCAACAGTCAAACAGAAACATATCAAGATATAATCAAGCGGTCAAGAAACAATCAAATAGTTAAGAAACAATCAAACGATCAGGAATCAATCATGTAAAACAGATCAGATCAACTGAAGCAATTCAACAGGTCATAATGGATAAGTACAACAAATGTATCTTATTCCAGCCAAACAAAACTTACCCAAGCGTGACAACCTGGTGCTTAACTTACCTAAGCATGATAACCTGGTACAAAACTTACCCAGGAATAACGGCTTGGTACATAATATATTGCTAACAGAACGAATCAATAACATACCAATCAAACTCAGGTAGATAAACAAGACCAATCATATGGCGAACAATACGAATCAAACAGATCAATACAGACAGACAACGAGAGTTCTTGGCGCTAAAACAGACAGAAATCAGAATCAATAACAACGATAACCCTCACAGGGGTGTTCATATTAGACAACAGATAACAATTGAAATTCAATAATTTCCAGATTTCAACCAAAACAGAGTATGGTACAGAAATAGAAACTGAAACAAAAACAAAAATCGAAACCCTCACAGGGGTTTATCACCAGAACAGATAAGTATAAGAAAGTGCCAGATTGGCAGGCCCTCACAGGGCATACAAAAATAAACACCCAGGAGGTTAGACCCTCACCTCTGTGATCCAAAAAAAAAACTGTCATCGCCTACTGCTTTGTGGGACCCACGTCATTGTCACCTAATCAAAATAATATTTTCACAGTCAAAATTCACATTCAATCCTAATAATCACAATTAAATCATTAGTAGCCTAAAACCACTAGTTAACCGATTAATATAATAATTTTAGGGCTTAAACGGTACTACTGGCCCAAAATGGCTAATAAAGTCGTTATTGCCAAAATAATCTCAATTTTCATATCATGTCCAATAACAGAACATAAACTACTCCTTAATTACCTAATCATTCTCATAATATCATCCTAAAATCACCATAATAGCTTAACTCTTCATAATCAGTCCTAACTAATGCTACTTAGGTCTTAAATCCATGAATTAAGGTTCTCTTCCGATTAACCCAATTAATCCCAAAATTTTCATAAAATAATATAATCCAAGTTCACTAAGCTTATAATGGCAGATGCATGTTCCAAACCTTAGTCCATGTCATCTCAAATCACCCAATTGTCATTTCTCAAGTTCCATTTTCATAAAATCATAGTTTAATCACTTAATTAACTTGATTAATCCATACTTATCATTCAATAATACATAGTTTGGGCCCATTATGCTATGTTATAGTCCATGCATGGGAATATATATACACCAATCATATATTAATCCTTCATAATACAAGGTTTATGGAATATTAGTACAACATATAAGTATATACATATATAATTCCCAATCTGATTTTAGCCAAGAGGTGCTTAACGAAACCTCAAAATCTCAAACTGAAGGCACTGCCACGATCACCACGACGAGGCGAAGAAACTACCTTGGAGTCGTTGCCGTCTGCTATCCGCAATATGTGCCTTTCAACTCAATAAACACAACCCCTACGTCAATTTCTCAAAGCTCCGTCGAATTGAAGGTCAATTTTCGACTGGAAGCTTCAGCACCACCGCTCACCATCGTGTCGGTTTCTTCCAACTTCTCCTCCCACGGTGGCCTATTTCTAAAATTGAGGGCATCTACGTGATCCTTGAGCTAAGCCCAACAGAAGCCAGTACTCAAACCCGAGCTTCAGTTGCCGGAATGGAGAAACCCATCACCCCGCCACAGCCGAAACTTCCAGCTCCATTTTCAACCCCTACACGGGTTAGTTCTACAAATTTTTGGTATTTTTGAGTTCCTTGTGTTGACAGGAGCAAAATGATATGTAATTTGTTTGGTTTCGTCGCTCGTAGGAGAAGATGGTTGGAAGAGGAAGAAGATGGTTGCATGGAGGAAAAATGAAGAAAACTGGGGTTTGAATTGCTATATATAGGACTAGTTTCTGAAATCAAGTTTGACCCCCAAAACTTTTGCCCAGCTTTCAATTAGGTCCTCCAAGGTTTAACCCACTTCAATTTCAGTCCTTAGACTAAGTTAGTACCTTAATTTCACCTAGTTGACCCAAAATAATAGCCGTGCAACCCCAAAACTTTGAAAATGTGATCCAATTGAGTCTTGCTTAATTGCACTTTGATACTAAAACTTTCAATTTTTTTGCAATCAAGTCCTTTTTATTTATTTTTCGAGCCCTAAAATCCGATCAACCAATTTTTTGATTTCTAAATCCTTATTTTTCAAAAATACCGAATTTCAGGGTGTTACAAAAAAATAAATAATAAAAATAAAAACAATGATGCGCATCTCAATTTTTATAATAAAAAAATAGAAGTATCATTGACTTGGTCCATGCTAATGAAGTGTATATATGTATAGTTTAAAATATTATTTATATATGCATATCTTCGAATGATTAAAATATATATATAAATTAATAAATGAAGAGTTGTCATTCTATCAACAACTTTTCAAATTAAACTTATAAAAAAGTACAATAAATTATTCTCTTACTACAAAAAAGTTAAGCACTCTAGTTATAAAGTATTTTGTAATTTTTTTAATTATGTTTTATCAAAAAATTCAAAAGGGCTTGCTAAATTATAAATTTAAAAATAATAATTTTAAAGTAATTGTGTTTATACTTTTTTGCGTAAGCATATATACTTTGTTGATAACATATAAAATGCATATATTTACTGATGTAATTCGATTAATATTAAAACTAATATTAAAATTGCATAATTATAGACTCACTAAAAAAAAATATCTACGGTAATATATAAAAAATATTTTACTAATAAATACTTTTATTTTAATAATTTTTTACAAAAGGGTACTTTGGTCATTTAAAAAATTTATTCCATTCTTAGTTATCATTTTTATTTACCAATTATTAGAATGGAATCAAGAAGGGAATGGCGATTCCATTCCTTTCTTATTTCTTGTATCATAGGATAAATTATACCAACATCATTCCTTTCCCAACTTCATTCAATTCCTAAAGTCATTCTATTCCCTCCTAATTAATTCTATTCCTGCATATCAATCACTATCTAAGTTTTTTCTATTTGTATTTTAATTCCCAAAACTTTTAAAATTAAATAAAATTTTACAAAACTTACAAGAATAATATTAAATAAAATACCATCAATAATATAATTTCTAAGAGTGTTACAGGTTGAATCCACGAATTGACCGATTGCTGGCCCCTTGTGGTTCGTCACAACTAATGCTGCTACTTGGGCTTACGCACCATGATCATACCTACCCCAAATCTTACTTACGCTACATTTTTTCGTTTTTTCTCCGCCACTAACTTGTTGACTCCTCTCTGAAAGTGATATATTTTTTCCTCAGAACTAAACAGAAAAGGAGATGAGCAAGATACCTCTTCAACTCATCTTGCCAACTTTGGTAAATAATGATGGCCGAACAAAAGAACTAATATGGCCAAGATTTTTTAAGGAGACAAGTTAAAATAAAAACAAAAACATAATTAACGCCACATAAAAATAAATAATAATAAAATAAAATAAATAAATATATATTAATAACAATAATAACAAGGTAAAAAATAAAAATAATGGAAAAAATAAAAGTGATAATTTTAATTCGAAATTGCCTATTTCTAATCCAAAGTAAGGGGTTAGATTATACCCTACATATATGCCTCAGAGGCACATGGGTAAAACTACCATACAAGATAAGTATCAATTACTAAAATGGGTCATTGAGTATGATAGGCTCAACCTATCAAGAATCAAGCGCTATGAGTATCAATATCCATAGCCAAAAGAGAGAGAGAAGGATATTTTAATAATTTTAGCATTCTCCCAAAACAAGCGTGTTCTTAAAGTAGAAACACACAACATCTAACCTCACTCATCAATTTTCAAAAAGATCATCGATTCTACATTGAAGCAAAATCAAATACTATGTCCTATACCAATATATATTATTGTATGTATCTCTATATTCATGTGTGGTACACAAAATACTCAAACTAATATCAGACGGATTTTGTTATAACTAATAATTTTTTTATCTCACCATTCCAAATTTAACCCCCCCCCCCCTTTCTCTGTGTTTCAGCCTTCTTTTTATGAGCAAACAATCAGAATTATCATTTTCTCCTTTTGAATTTGATGTTGGTAAATGTGGAAAGAGATAATTATAATGTGAATAAGACAAGTAGCTAGCTAGGAAGAAAGAATTGCAAGGATAAAGAAGGAGAGAAAAACAAGTTGTGATGCAAGAAAATTGAACTTGTCCGTTTCTTGATGATGAGCACAAACTAAGAATAATGTTCGGCCCATCGCATTGAAAGGAATTTCAAAATTATATCTTATTAGGTTTTTCTGACTTATTCTCGTGGAGAGTTAGCCACACCCACGAATGATATAAATACTACTGTTGCTTTGGCTTTACTCACATTAGTGGCATATTTCTATGTAGGTCTTACCAAAAAAGGATTAAGTTATTTTGAGAAATATATTCAACCAACCCCAATCATTTTACCCATTAACATGTTAATGAGATTCAAACAGACACATATATTTAAATTAATATGGATTAACTCCTATCCACTTCCCTACTTCTTTCTGTGGGAATAATGGAGCATAAAAAAATGGATATGCACTTGGACGGAAGGATTCGAACCTCCGAATAGTGGGACCACAACCCGTTGCCTTACTATCATCAATAAGAAAACCTTTAGGCTTTGTTATTCAGGAACTTGTTTAGAAATACCCTAATGAAAGGAACATAGGAGTTTGTCGCTAGGTATTTGACCAAAGCTGCAATTGGCTCGTGTATCTTTCGCTTTATTGGATTGAAAGCTACTATCTCAATAAGTAATTCTCAAAATGAAATCCAGTATACATAGATTAATATCCAGTCATTATCTTTTCCTTTAACTTTTTTTTTTTTTTTTGTTTAACAAAAAGAAAATGGGTAAATTACTATGGACCCCTATGTGATCATCGAAATTGGCACAAAACTCCCTTATAAAAAAAATATACAAAAAAATACCTTCATATTTTAAAAAATCATGCAACGAACTCCCTCGAGAGTGTGGGTGTAGGACGTGCCTGTGTGTGAATTTGGACTTACATTTTTGTGTATAAAAAGATAATTATACCCTTATTCATCTACCGTTGGATTTCTTTTTGAAAAATCAATGGTCCATATCAAATTAAAAAATATAAATAATATATAATATAATATAATATATTATTGTATATATAATGTGTATATATATATTATATACATGTGTATATATATACATATTATCATTTATATATATACAATTATATATATAAATGACTACCCCACCGCACCTCCAAATTGTACCGGCAGCGGCAGCCGACAGCCGCGATAATATAAAAAAAAATAGATATAATTTTTTTTATATATTATCATATATATATATGATAATAACATTATATATACTAATATATACATAAATATCTTATGAAAAAAATATATATGTATATAAATATATTATATATATTTTAATAAATATATATAATATTTAATTTGAAATGAATACTTAGAAAGAAAAAAAATATAAATAAAAGTTATTTAAATTTTATAGATAAATTCATATATATGTATATATATGCTATATATGTGATATGAGATAACCTAATAGGCCTAACTCAATAATAACACTGGACCAAGCCAGAGGCTGCCCAATTACCTAGTCAGCCCAACTTGTTTTGGGTTGACCACATCATCGACCAGATGTCGAACATATACTAGCAATTTTCAGCCAGTCAACTAGGCTGTGGTCGATCACTGCCGAAGACACTACTTTCAGCGATCAATCGAGAAGACTTGAACCCAATAGAGTTACATTATGTCAACCAGAGTCTACTAGAGTTATTTATCTCGACCTTAGAGGTCGATCTTATGCGACAATCTCTCAGCCGCATTGAATGCTCTGCCAGGCGGCGTGCCTCTACATTAATGGCGTATGCCACTACCTGTACTGCCTTTTCAGCTACGCCAAGCTCCAATGTACCACCTTGTCCTAGGCAGCGCCACCTAGAATAGTACACAAGCCGGAGAAGACTTAAAGAACCTCAAGTAAGGACAAAAGCACTTCTTGCTCAACAATGGCACCATAAAGATATCAGCCACACTAACAAGGCTATAAATATCTATTGTCAGCCTTCGATAAGGTATGCTATTTATCATTCTAAAGCCCTCATTCCGCTGCTCCATTTTCTAGTCGATTTTACTAACTTGAGCGTCGGAATGCATTAGCCAAGGGTACCTCAGGTAGCTTGACGTTTGCTGTTGATCGCAGGACTCGACCTCGATACTTTGAGAGCATTCTCATCGACTTCCACCAGGTCGACTGAATTGGATTTCAGCTTAATACACTTCTAAGCAATTTCTACACTCATCAATATGTATTTAAGTATAAATAAAAAATATGTTATATATTTTTATGAAATTTAAATTTTATTTACTTTGAAATGAATTAATAGAAAGAAAGATGAATATAATTGATAAGATAAAAATAAAAGGGATTTTAATTTTATAAATTAATTTATATATGTACAAAATGAGAATATATGAAATATTGAGAAATGAGAAATAATGATAAATATATATATATGTGTATAAAATGAGAAATATATGAAATAATGAAAGAAGAGAAAAATGAGAAATAGAAAAAAAGAGAAGAATGAAAAAAAGAAAAATAAAATAAAATATGATAATAAAAAATTATTTAAATTGAATTGAAAGTACGCGAAATGAATAAGGATAAATTGGTCTTTTCATATTAAAATTATGTTAAATGGACAGCAAATGAAAAGTGGGGGTGGTGTGCATGGTTTTATAAAATACAAGAAAATTATTTGTGTGTGTGTGTGTGTGTATATATATATATATATTTTTTTTTTTTTGCATATGGGGTTTGATGCCTATTTCACAAATTATAGGGAGGTAAATTGCAATTAGCCCAAAATAAAATTCTCTTAATATTTATTTTTTTTCCTTGAACGTGATATTGTAATAATCCATGGAGGTGAAATGGTGATGGCCCACAAGAATACGATTTTGCATTTTTCCTTGTTGTTTTTTCTTTTAGTTGTGGAGATTAGTTAAAGAAGACCTGATTTGACCCAATGTGACAACAAAATATTATTGATTTGGCGCAGGTAATGATAAATCACGAGTATATGCTGCAAAAATAAACACTATTTTTCAGACAAAATGTGACACAGACACACACAAGATAGTGGCTGATTTTCCACAAAATGGATGACTTGGAATCCTATCAACTTCTAGTTGTTACATAATTGTGCACTTTTGGTTACCTATTGTTTTGGTAGGGCAAGTTGAGTGTGAAGACTACCAAGCAATTTGAAAGACTACTTATTGTAGTTTCCCGAAAAGATAGCCATCTCTTTCTTAGTACATCACGACAATTAAGTTTCTTTCTATAGATCTATAGTAATATTCTGTGGGCTATTTCTCCCCTTTTCCACCTCAATCTATTTTTCTCTGCAATATTATGTATGTATACATATATATATATATATATATTAATATATAAGTGCTGTTAAGAAAGTGACCATGCCTAACTCTTACACATTGACCAAAAAAAGTTGGATTATAGAGTAAGCTCTTTTAAGGGTGTGTTGTTCTTTTTTTTTTTATTATTATTTTTAATATAAATTATTGCATTCAAGCGATGTTTTAAAGGAACAACATGACTGTGCTAGCTTAACGTAACTCACTTGTTTGATTGAATAAAAAAATAGGAGGAAAGGATTGATAAAGAATAACTTAGTTAATGTTTGGATATGAATTATGTGTTTTAGGAGAATGAGTTTTGGGAGTGGAGTTGAGGAATGTGAAATTTGTGTTGGAGAATGTGATGTATGTTTGTTTATATTTTGGAAATAGAAAGAAAATTATTTTGAAAAAATTTGGTATGTTTGTTTATGTTTTGTGAGGAGATAAATTTTACTATAGAAGTTAAATCAATGCCTTTTTGTTGGGTTTTGGAGTGAAAATGAAATTGAGTTTTTTTTTTATTGTTAAAATAATAATAAAATATGTATAATATATATGTAATATATATGTATACATTGAAAAATGGAGAAGTTTTGGGGATAATGAAAGGTAGAAGAGGGTATTTTGAAAATTTTAATTTAGCATTTTAGAGAATTTTTTTGTATGTTTGGTTACATTTTAGGAAAACAAAAGATAGCCTTAAATTTTAATTGGTATATATATATAGCAAGAATCTTAAACATGTACCCACACTCTCTTGATTTGTATTATCATATTTTTATTAGTTATGGGCCTATGTTTTAAGATAAAGAAACACTGAACCAACAGTTTGTGTGGTATTTTCATTATTCAATAAAGGCGAGGTACAGTTGTTGCTTGTTATGCATGTCTTTATCTATTGAGTGGTCATTTGAGAGAGAGAATAATTAGATTAACATAATTAGTGTCAATGACTATCAATGTGCTAAGCTTCAAGATTAAATGCTCACTTGATTATTCTTAATAATAGACACACTTGATTATTCTTAATAATAAACAACTTTAGTAAGCTGTTAACTCTAATCAAATTTAGGAGTATGGCTCAAGTTTAAGCAGAATTTCGTTAAACTTTTTTTTTTCTTTTCGTCTTTTTTTTCCCCCAAGAATTTCGTTAAACTTATTTAACATAAGGTTATTCAACAGAAAATTCTTTGACTGCTAATGCTACAAGTAAGTCAATAGGCAATTAATGTGTGCTTTATCGAACAAGCTTCTATAAGCCCTTCTGCAAAAATGTTAATTGCTCAAAAGGCATACTAATTTCATGAAACTAAGTAGTTTTGAATCAGGTCATCTTCAACCTATGTCCATTTGGGGTGTTAGTTTTTAAAATAGCACCCAAATAGCATTTGGATGCTCCCTCCCAAATGCTATTTGGGATCCAAATTTTAGAACATTGACCAAAGTTCTATTTCTTATTTTATTATTATTTTAACTATTTTTTTGTTTTATTTAAATTTATTTTAATTAATACAAAGAATTTCAAAAATTATATTAATTTATGTATTAATTCATAAGTAATGTATTAAATTCAGGATGTGGATATGTTTGTACATTGCCAAATAAACACTCCTTATAAACTTAGTGCCCATTTGGTTTTGTTTTCAAAACCCCTTTTCATTTTCTCCTAAAAATAAAAAGAGGAAACTATCAACTTCTCCCATATTTTTACAGACGTTTTCATTCTCAGCAAATTTTCCAAACTCTCTCTCTCTCTCTCTCTCCATTTTCACACTTTATTTTCTTCTACTCTTATTTGCACGACTTTTAATATAAAAGCACAACAATATCCAAAAATAAATGTACAAAATACCTAATTGTGTTTTAAAAAACCATGCACACCGCCTCCCCCTTCTCCTTTGCTGCCCATTTAACATAATTTTAATATGAAAAGACTAATTTATCCTTAATCGTTTAATATATTTTCAATTCAATTTAAACAACCCTTTATTATAATTTTTTTTCTTTTCTTTTCTTTTTATTTCTCATTTCTCTCTTCTTCCTTTATTTCATATATTTCTCATTTTATACATATATATAAATTTATCATTATTTCATATATTCTCATTTTATACATATATAAATTTATTTATAAAATTAAAATCACTTTTATTTTTATCTTATCAATTATATTTATCTTTCTTTCTATTAATTCATTCCAAAGTAAATAAAATTTAATTTTCATAAAAATATGTAACATATTTTTTATTTATACTTAAATACATATATAGCATATATATACACACATATATATATATATATAAATTTATCTATAAAATTTAAATAACTCTTATTTATATCTTTTTTCTTTCTAATTGTTCATTTCAAATTAAATATAATATATATTTATTAAAAAATATATAATATATTTATATACATATATTTTTTTTTGATAAGAAATATATATATATATATATATTAGTATAGATGATTTTATTATCATATATATGTGATAATATATAATTATTTAATAACATCATCTTTATATAAATTTATGTATAAAATTTAAATAGTTTTTATTTATATCCTTTTTCTTTCTAAGTAAATATTATATATATATTTATAAAAATATATAATATATTTATATGCATATATATTTTTTATAAAATAGTTATATTTATATATTTATTATCATATATATATATGATAATATATAATCATATATAAATTATAATACATATATGATAATATATATAATTATTTAATAACATATATATAATACAAAATCCTACCCACCCACACCCCTCGTCTCCCCAAACTTTACGCGCTGCCATGGCAGCATTGCGGCCAGATCTGGCTAGATCCAGCCACTGGTCACCATGGCCAATGTAGCAATGGCGGCTGTGTTGATGGTGGCCGACGGCCGCCATCTATTTTTTATTTTTCCTTTTATATTATCGCAGGTGCCGGCAGCAGTTGCTGGCTGCCGATGGGGGTTGGTTAGTCATTTATAAATATAATTTTATATATATAAATGATAATATGTATATATATACACTTGTATATAATATATTTACACATTATATATGATAATATATTATATTGTATATATATATTTAAAAATATAATATAATTTGATGTAAACCGTTGATTTTTTTAAAAGGAGATCCAACGGTTGATGAATAAGGACATAATTATCCTTTTACATACAAAAATTTAAGCCTAGATGCGCGCGCGGGCGCGTGCCTACCCCCACCCTCTCAGGAGAGGTTCGTTGCATGATTTTTTAAAATATGAGGATTTTCTTTGTATATATTTTTTTCACAAGAGGGTCTTTTATCTATTTCGTTTTTTACAAAGGGTACAGTAATTTTTTCCCTATCTAAATTACACATTTTCGTTTTCTAAGTACGCAGTTGAGAAGAAATTAATTAATAAATAATTAATTCATGTGAATTACAAAAGTTTTTGGCTTCTAGTTGTTTCCCCATTGATAGTATTCCACCTGTGTTACCTGCGGATTATATAGTTTTAAGTATAAGCTAATTGATCAATTATTTTATTGGACGTATTTTAAAGGTGGACATCGCCAAATTTCAGTGTTTTTTTTTTTATGGCAATGTGGTACTGTAAGAAGGCTCCCCTGTTTTTCGCTTTTAATCCTTTGACTTCGTACTAATGCCCGCATGCAGTTATTTACTGTAATATTATTTTATTAAGTCATGCATTATTGTAGGTCTGAAGGCAATTTTGTCTCTTTAATTAAATAACTCCATACCTGATATATGAGAAAATATTTTATGATTTGAGCATTAAATATGAGGTGATGCAATGAAACATAAAGTGAACGTGAAAATTATTGTTAATAATGTAGATTAAGCGACAATATTTCTTGTTGTTGCTATGAAAAAATTTCGAAGCTATTACTATCGATTATAGGTATATAATTAAACATGAGGTGATGCAAACCGTATATAATATACTAAAAAAAATATTAGGTATGATTAAACATGAAGAGATAAAATGAAAATTGTAATTAATGATGTGTATTAAGTAATGATACTTTTTATTTTTTTTTAATATGACTTAATAGTGATAAAAACTTACTATAAATTATAGGTATATAATTAAATATGAGGTGATGCAAACCGTATATAATATACTAAAACAAATATTAGGTATGATTAAACATGAAGAGATAAAATGAAAATTGTAATTAATGATATGTATTAAGTAATGATACTTTTTATTTTATTTTAATATGACTTAATAGTGACAAAAACTTACTATAAATTATAGGTATATAATTAAATATGAGGTGATGCAAACCGTATATAATATACTAAAATAAATATTAGGTATGATTAAACATGAAGAGATAATATGAAAATTGTAATTAATGATATGTATTAAGTAATGATACTTTTTATTTTATTTTAATATGACTTAATAGTGACAAAAACTAATATTTTACTGTAACAATAGATAATTACGAACACATGCATAATGAGAACCTGATGATAATAAAAATTATTATTATGATCGTGATACGATTTTCACTATTATTGTAAATGTATCACTAATTATTAGTAGTGTGTACTTATATATCATTATTATTAAACTTGTAAAAATTATTATTATGAGAAATTAAAATATTCCATCACTTAATATATATATATATATATGAATATATATAATGAGTGATAACTTTAAAATTGTCATGTGTTACTTTATTCCTATTTTTTTGCTGTTGTAGACTCATGCTGTTTGGAAGTGGAGCAAGGTCTTTTTTGGAAGACAGCAGAGTGTTGGTTTATCTTCTTCGAAATGCATATAGAGAGATCTACTCTTGTCGAGAGTTCTTCCACACTGAGAAATTTTGCAAATGATTTCTTGTGTTTCGTTTCTCTCTGGGACTTATTATTTATAGATTCTAATCTTGATGGGCTCAAGCCCTAGGTTTTTCTACTCTCTTGATGAGCTTGACTTGTCATTTGAATTCTTTGGCCCATTTTACTCAGTTAATTAATTTTAGAATTAATTTATCATATTTAATTAAATTATCAAAATGTCCTTAAATCCATTTTTAGTCACATAAGTCCCCTTATTTTTAGTGGAAAATTATTAATTTTACATGCAAAATATAAATTAAGTTTAATTTATTAAACTTATTTTTAGTTAATTTTGAGTAATTATTTTAGGCTTAGGAGCTTATGGATTCTCAACTTCTATACAAGTTGAGTTTGAATAGCTCTCAAAGTCTATTAGTCTTTCAAGAGGTGCTTCATAAAGGTGATCTTTATGGGCACCTAGCGAGTTAGCAAAAAAAGAAAGGATTTTTACATTGATTATGGAGCAGACAACTCTATTAGAAGTGCCAAAATGAGTCCTCAAGGTAGAATCTTCTTTTTACCCTACACTTTTTGATTTCTTTCTTCTTCTTAGCCCATGCGTTTGTAAATTCTATTAGAGATCTTTTAGATTTAGCAAGTACTCCAAGATACTTGGTTAAGTAAAAAAATGTCTAAGTATAATTCTCAATTGAGTTTACAGAAGAAGTCTTCAATACACTAGTCAGATGGGAGCAGAGAAGGAGCCAGGGGTGCCTTGTGTAGGAGCCCAAGATGACTCATTTTCTGGCACTGGCAGTGCTCATGGGTTGGTTTATGCTCGGGCGGTCATTCTCCAAGTGCTGTCGCAGCATATCCCGATTCTCTTCTTAGGTTGCAGTCAGTGCAAGCTTTAAAACATTTTAAGGAATTTCCTAGTGAGAGTGAGATTAAGGAGTCATCTTCATTGTCTAGTTCTAATTCTAAAGAGGAGGGTTTTTTTTGATGAGGAGTCTGATGGTATTTCTGTTGGGGATGATACTTATTCAAAAGCAGTAAGTATAGTGTTTACTTGAGTCGAAGGAGTTAGTCATTTTGAGACATCGGATTTATGTTTCTGATGAATTTAAGTTGGTCCTTCCTTCTTCTCTAGACAACATAATGTCACATACTAGAGGGTATTTAATAGTTTTTAGTAGTTATTTCATTTGTAGGTACTCTCTTCTTCTTGACCCTCTTTTGTTAGATATAATATACAGCTACATATGTGTCTAAGCCAGTTCATGCGTAACTGTTGAATTTAAGTTGGTCCTTTCTTCTCCTCAAGATAGTATAATGTCGCCTCCTAGAGGGTACTTTATAGATTTCAGTAGTTATTTCATTTGTGGGTTCTTTTTACCTCCTGACCCTCTTTTGATAGATATAGTGTGTAGTTGTGATATGTGTCTAAGCCAATTCATACCTAACTTTTTTGCATCTTTTGCTAGGTTTAGACAGCACTTGAGTCAATTGGATTTGCTAATATCTTTATATAGCTACCACACCTTATTTGCATGGGTAAGGTGCTGAACGAGCTTTTCTTTTATTCATTTCCTAAACTGTACAATAACTTTTTGTGTGGGTTACCTTCGTCCAGAGGTCCTTGGAAGAATAAATTTTTCTTTATTAAGGACAAGAGTTTGAACATTCCTCACAAGCGACGTAGTTTCCCCTTTTTGATTCGTCTTAGTCAAGTACATTGCGAATTTTCCTAATGTGGGGTTGTTTGATTTTCCTTTCAACGTCACTTATATGTTTTTGATTGGTACTCACCATATTTTGTCTTCGGACTCATGGCTCTTGCTTTTACTCATTTACGTATTTTTATATGTTTTTGCACATTGCTTATGTATTGACTTAGTTCTCATTTTCTTTGTTGATAGGCTTCTGTAAAATTTGTATGTGAAGAGCAAAAAGAGGAGCAATTGAGAGATATATCGTGGAGCAGCATCACGAAGAGACGCCATCGGGTGGGCATCGCTTTAGCCCCCCAAGCTAATGGTTAAGTGAGGTGCGCATCCAACCAACATTGTTGGTAGGCACTCCTACTGTATGTGATAAGTTTAGGGTGTTGCCTTTCGGCCTTATGAGGAATTGTGCTCACGAACTTACTACTTGTCTGCGGTCGACTTGTTTTTTCATGCTGGCAAGGGCAAATAGCTTTTTCACTATGATTTGCTGCAGAGTTGTGGGTGGACTCCCATTGAGATATTGATGAGACTGAACTTAGTGTTGACTATACATAGGGTATGGTGTGTGAATATGATCAAGAAAAATTGGAGTTATTATTTTCTTTCAAATTAGTTGAGATTGTTGTTGGTGATTTTGCCCGGGTATAAGTTCACTTCTTTATTCTGATTCTTTTTCATTTTTGTTGTTTTGCCATGACCTCTTACTTTAAGCTATTTTCCACCTTTTCATTGCAAGGATGAACTTGACTAAGTAGATATACCACTGTGCAGAGAAAGCCTCAACTGTAGTGAATCATTTCAAAGAAGAAGCTGCTGAAGCAGTTAAGCAGCATAACTAGAATGAGGAGGAATTGTCTCAGTTACTTAATAAGCATGAGCGCTTGAAGGTAAAGTATGTGAAGGAGGTGGAGAATATAGAGAAATTCAAGAGTCCTAATGCTGGGAAGATCTTCATCAGTGTTGCCCACGAAGAGGCTATCTAGGAAATTAGAGGTTTTGATGAATTCTTACAAGTAGTAGAAGTGGAGGCGATGGTGATTTACGAGCAGACTATTTAGAGTTGTCGTTGTATTCTGGGTGAGATTAGGTGATACTTTGAAGAAAATTTATTGATGTTGGATCCTACCATCTCGATCAACATTGCTGCCAAAGAGTCTAAGAAAGGTCCCGATAATAGAGGGGAGGTTACAACAAAGAAGCCAGTAGAAATGGCTCTGCAATAATGAAGACATATAGTTAGTATAGTAGTGGTGAGTGGATTTATTTTGAGAAAGTTGTTTAGTATTTTCTTTTCGTATTGATGTTCTCCTTTAGAGGCTAAGTATTTGCCAAGTGTCTTAATATTTTTCTCATTTGATTGTAACAAGAATTTTTTTATTTATGTTTATTTTGTATTCAAACAAGTGTATATTAATCATATGACCTATTGGCATTGCATATTCCTACTCTGTGAATCTAGCAGTAAGAGATGTGAAATCAACTTCATAAATGTTAGAAAAAAATACATCGCAAGTGTTCACGTAGAATGTTAGATTTAGGTGCCCATGCAAAGTATCAAAATTGGATGCGGGTATTGGGGCACCTATTGTGCACTCGTTTGAGATCACTCTTGGGCACCCAATCGCGGTCACTCTCGGGCACCTGTTGGGTATTTGGCTAGGGTGTCCCTTTATTGACGATCCCAGTGCCTCCTTGTAGGAGCTCCTGAGTGTCTGTAAGGCTTCTTATGCTAAAGTTCCCTAACACTAGACATTAAGGTAGCAAATTTTTTTTTAGTTACTTTCACTTGCATAATCCTTTGTTGAGTTCATGGGGGCATAATGGCTTCAATGATTATCCTGGGACTTAGAGAATTTTTAGGTGATAAAGCGTGATGGGTGGCATGTTTATGAAGTTGGAGCAATTATAAGTATAGTGTGATAAGATTATCTTAGAGTGGCATGGAGCCTCATCTTAGCATCTTTGTTAGTTAACCTTTCGTGGAGTAGAGTTTTTTGGTAGAGGAAGATTGTTATTTTTGCACTCAAGTTGACCATAGATGAGTGTCAACCATATCTATGGATCTTTTGAGAAGCTTCATGATGAGTATGTGACGACATGCGAAGTCATCAGACTTAGAGATTTTCCCTGGAATATTTTTTAAGTGTTGAGGCATCATCACCTTTGAGGTGAACTTCCTTTGCTTGATGATGTAGGTGTCTTCTAATGTGTTCTTTAGTGAATGTATTTAGGGTGATCACCATGTACTCTCAAACATAGTCGACAATGGAATTTTTCAGAGAGTGCCATGTACCCCTAAAGGGAGCCGATAGTGAAAAAAAGCACCAAGTCATGAACATGGGTGGGCAATTGGGTCCGAGATTCGGGTACCCGACTCGACCCAACCCTCAAAGACTGGGTAGTAATGCTTTGAAACCTGGTCAACTGGCTTTTACCAGGTACTCGGTACTCTAGTACGAGCTGGGATTCGGGTAATGAATCTCAGCCCGATCGGGTATCGAGTACCCATTTAAATAATTATAAAAAAAGGAAAAAAGTGTAAAATTTTTAAAGTGTGAAATTCTGCCTCTATTTTAAGTGTTAAAACATAAAAACAACCCCCTTCCCCTCATTGACCATTCCCGGCCCGCCACCGCGCCGTCTGCCCATGGCCCACCTAGGTACTAATAAGTTAGAATATTTAATATTTTTTGTTATTTAATAAAACATTGTAGTTTAGAGTTTTCTTGACAAAATTTAGAATTTTTTAGTTTTTCACTTTTCTTGTAAAACTTTATATATTCCATGTATATATACTCTACTAGTATCTATTATATATGTGTTTGTTAATTATTTAATTTTTCTAGTTTATTGGGTGGAGGGTTTATTGAAAATTTGAAATGAGGACTTATATTTTATAATAAAAGAATGGTTTATTTTTATTTTGATTTTTCCTCTATTTTTATGAATGAAATTGATTCTTTCAATTTGTTGTCTTATTTTTTATGTTTATTTTCTATTAATTTTTTAAATTGATATATAATAAAAATAAGTATCAAGTGTAGAAAAATTAATTTTTGTTATTTGTATTGTAGGGACCCGTCTGAATTACTGAATTAGAGTATCTTCACAAAGTGAAGTGGAAAGTAATAATCCAAAAACAAAAAGAAAGGCTAAGGAAGTGAGTTTTGCTAATCTAATTGATGAGGAATTGAATTTGTTAGATGACTTGGAGTTTGGTTTGAATGATGATAATGATTGTATAACTCGAGGTTTAGAGAGTCTTGCCGAAGATGATGCTTTTGTTGATGAGAATGCAAACGAGGAAGAGGAACCTCCAAAAAAAAAGTCAAAAAAAGAATTGTATCTAGGTCACCATGGTGGGAACACTTTGCTAAATTCTTTTGTGAAAATGATAAATGTCAAAAGAGAAGATGTAAATATTGTGAAACATGTATTAGGGCGGATCCTAATGTACATGGAACTATAGGGCTTGATAGGCATTTTCAATCATGCAAGAAAAAACCTCATGAAGTTGCAACTAAACAAAAGATTTTGAATTATCAACTAGTTGGAGAGGGTTAAAAGAGTGGAGGGATTTTATGGGAATTTGATCAAGAAAAAAATTAGAGATGCATTATGCCATTGGTTTATTGTTGATGAGATGCCATTTAGGAGAGTTGAGAAAGTGGGGTTTCGACATTTTATATTGGTTATATGTCCTCAATTTTCTATACCATCCCGAAGGACTATAACTAGAGATATTTTCAAGACGTACATGAATGAAAAATCAAGGTTGAAGTCCTTTATTGCCACACATGCACAGAGGGTTTGCATCACTACTGACACATGGACCTCCATTCAAAAAGTTAATTATATATGCCTTATTGTGTATTTTATTGATGATAATTGGAATTTGGTGAAGAAGATTTTGAATTTTTGCCTTATTTCTAGTCATAAAAGTAAGGATATGGGTAAGGATGTTGCTACATGGTTGAATATTGGGGTATTGAGAAGACCTTTACAGTCACTGTGGATAATGCTTCATCAAATGATAGGGCAATTGCTTATTTGAGAAAGAAATTTGATGGTCGATTAGATAGTATGATTTTGGGTGGTAAATATATGCACATGCGATGTATTGCACATATTGTTAATCTTATTGTGTAGGATGGTTTAAAGGGAAAGGATGAGAGCATGTCTATTACTTGCATTAGAGGGACTGTTAGATATATAAGAGCATCTGTGGCTAGGTACAAAAAATTCAAACATTTTGCAAGACTTGAAACATTGGAAACAAATAAGATTTTTTCACTTGATGTACCTACTGGTGGAACCCTACCTATTTGATGTTAGATACCGCTTTATCTCATAGGAAAGCCTTTGAAGCATATGATGACAGTGATCGTGCATTTATTATTGATTTGAGGATGGAGTTCCTTCACATTGTGATTGGGAAAGGGCAAAATTATTGTTGAAATTTTTTGGCCATTTTTTTCGTCTCACTTCGAACATTTTTGGCTCTTTCTCACATCAAATATCATGTTTAAAGAAATAAGTGCAATTGATAGGCTTCCTTTGAAGTGGATTGAGAGTGGTGACATTGAATTGAAGGAGATGGCAAAAAAATGAAAGAAAAGTATGACAAATATTGAGGATCAATTAGAAAGATCAATAAGATTTTATATTATGTAGTGATCCTTGATCCTACTTTGAAGATGGAGTTCATTAAGTTAACATTCGATAGAATGTACCCAAATATTGGAACATGTGATATTCCATCTAGTAGGGACATAAAAGAAGCCGTTAGAAATGGATTTGATGAGTTATTTAAAGAGTATCAGAAAATGAATACCCATGTAGTTCCAACAAGCCCCAATTCTAAAGCAAGTGCTGAACATTCTAGTGCTAGGTACACTTTAAGTGAGGAGGATGAAGGAGCTTATGATTTATTTGATGAGTTTGACAAGATAAAAAATACAAAGGTAAGCAAATGTAGACTGAGTTGCAAAATTATTTGCAAGAGGATTGTGAAGAGGGTGGAGATGATTTTGACATATTAAAATGGTGGAAAGCATCGGCTCATCGATTTCCTTTACTTTGTAGGATGGCTCATGATACATTAGCGGTGCTAGTCTCCACAGTTGCTTTAGAGGCTGCTTTTAGCACTAGAGGGCATGTGTTTGATGCGTTGAGGAGTTCTTTATTTTCTAAAGTAGCTCAAGCTCTTTTTTGTGCCCAAAATTTGTTTTGCTCGGCTTCGAAACCAATTAATGTGGAGGATAATTTGTGTGAGCTAGAAAATCTTGAGCAAGGTAACTTAACTAATTTAATTCTCTTTATTTTTTTTATTTTTTTACATTATATCTTTTTATTTGTAATCTTATTGCTACTCTTGTAGAGTTGACATAAATGGGGATCGATACATCCATTCTTGATGCTTGAACATTTGAGCGGAATGCGGGAATGCATCTTGGAGATTTTTTGTAAATGTTGATGACTTGATATGATGTTTAAGTTATTTATGTGATTTAATTTTTGGATTGTTGAAAGGATGTTGAGTTTGGAAAGTTGAATTGAATCATTGATGTTAAAAATTTGAATTGTTAAGATGTAACTTGAATTGATGCTTGGCGTTGAAATTTGTATATGATTTGAGGAAGTTGTTTTTTACTTTGGAGTTTGGAGTTTGAGCAAGCTAAATATTTGATTTGAGAAATTTGTAATTTGTTTCAATTTGTATAACAATTTGTGCTTCTAATTTGCTCAGAGACTTGAGTTAATTTCAATTAGTTTTACATGCATCAAATACAAATTCACATTTCCAAACTCTCACATTCCAAATAATAATAATAATAATGATGATGATGACAACTTTTGGATTCAAAATTAGGCTATGTTATTGGCTAGATTTTGCATCCAAAATTTGGCAAGAACATGGTCAAATTTTGGAATTGCAAGATTTTGGATGCAATTCCAAAATTTGGCCAAAATATGAGCAGGCCACGTTATTTTGCATCAGATTTTAGATGCAAAATATGGCCAATTTTTTTTTTTAATCTTGGTAACCGAACCCAAAATTGGGTTTGGGATTGAGTACCCAGTCCTTAACCAGGTTGGGATTGGGTATACAAAATTCAATCTCGAACAACTGGGTACCCAACTCAATCGTCTTGAACCTGATCATCCCAGCTCGAGGCCTAGCCCTAGTCATGAAGGGAGCCTATAGTGGCTTTTCTAGGATGTCACGTACTCCCAAGGAAGCTGATAGTGGACTTTTCTGGATGATGGCTACCGCGTACCTCCCTGAGGGCAAATAGTGGGATTATGTCGGCTACCACATACCTGAAGGAGGTCTTTATAGAGGGTTTATGCCAGGTGACTACCATTTACTGTTCACATTGCTAGAAGAGCCTTATAGTGGACTTATGTCTAAAGCTACTTCCAGATACTTGTTATAAGTTCTACAAAATTCAAAGTGACAGAAGAGGTGTAATATGAGAATATAAAGAGTTTGCATTAATTAGGAAAATGTCCATGAGAATCTAATGTTATTCTTTATTGGGTAGGCCTTATTCGAATTTAAAGGAGAAATGAAAAAAGATTTAAAAATAAAGACACTCTTAGGATAGGCGCAGAACACCCTCAAGCGCAACACCTTGCTTGAGCTAGCTAGTATGTAGGTAGACGGCTTCTATGATAGCTACTCAGCAAATTCATAAGGCTTGGATAGAGCACATTTCAAGAAGAGGACTTCACTTAACCGCTTTACCATAGCCTGGGGCCTTGGAAAGATCAAGTCATAGCATAGTAAAAGAGTTGGTCATCTTAGAGAGATGGGAAGGAAAGCATGTTGGAATAGTACCGCGCAAGCCAATTAGATTCGCATGTAAACTATTTCAATTGTGATACAATCTTGATTGAATGATATTCATTAAATGGCCATCTTCATCTTATGCTTATATTTACTTTACTGGCATTTGGTTGAAGCCCTTAGATCACACAAGACTACAGGACTTGGTCATGCGTTGGGTGGTGATCATGAAACAAGTCTTACATGGTCATGATCTTAAATACTTCCAAGTCGTAGGATCTTATGAGACCAAAGGCATCTAAGATTCGGATAGACTTGCACCAACGATGCATTAATCCAATGAGTTAGATATTGCTCCATTTCATGAGCAATGTCATATAATATATAGGTGCTTGTTAGGGAACAAGTTCACTGAAGGCTCGCTTAGAGAATCCACTAGATAGCCGAAGAGGCAAGTTTTCTAGCTTACGCTAGTGTATATAATTAGTCCTTTGACCTGAGGATCCATGGTAACCTTGTATTTAGGTCCTTATGCTTTGACTCTTCCTTGACCACTCAACGGGTCTTTTGGGTAGATGTTGGGTATGAGCTACTTAGACATGGAGGTTTGTGAGATCCAAGATGGGATCTGACTCCTCGTTGTTGTGAATGTCGAGTACATCTCCTATTTTTTCTATAATGATTGATTCTTAGAAATTCTCGCACAAGGTAGTATGGCAATTTGGAAAAGGAGTTTTCCAAAGATGAGGTCATAAAAAAGAATCAAATATTGGGAATAGAAACATAGAATCGAGGCTATTAGGGAGCCGACAAATATCTTGCCCTAGGCCTCTTTCGGGAAATAGGAGATGAAAGAACCATATTTGCGTGGTATATGTGGAGCTAGAATGGTTCTCCAAAAGCATTCATTTCGGTCAATTAGTTGGGCTCCATGGGCTTGAGGTTGGACATTGACCATGGAGATTGGTTACTCTTCAATTAATGGAGATTAATTGAATAAAGTCATTAGTTTAAAAGAGTTTATATTAATGTGAATATTTGATATCTTTTAAGTCACAAAGAGTTGTGAGCCCATGTCCAATGAATGGTAGAACCCAACGGGTCACATGCAAAAGCTAATTGCAAATCCTACTTGATGAAGGGGAATTTTCTAAGAGTTAGAAACATTCCTTGATGATCGATTTTGGAGGTAAACGGTTGATGCAATTTGTTGTCATTTTGGCTTGATCAATTTAATTGTTAAATTGATCTAATTAATTTAAGAAGTTAAATTAAGACCAATTAATTAAGGAGCTCAATTATTTGGTGCGACATGACTATCAATTGGTCAAAGTTAACTTAAGAAGTTAAGTTAATAATTGCTAGCTTAAAGAGTTAAGCTAATTGACTTAAGAGTTAAGTCAAAAGATAATTAATTAAACTAAATTATTTAATTTAATTAAAATGAAGAATTAATTTTGGAGGGAAAATTCAAATGAAATGTTCATTTGGTGTGGCATTAGAATTTATTTGGATGACATTTCATGAGATGAAATGAAGATTTCAAATGAAATTCAAATGCACACAAAATTCACATGCCACTTGCTTGCCAACTTGAGGAAGGTGTGATGGAGTGTGAAAGTGGGTGACCACTTAGTGTGAATTGCAAGCAATCTAGATCTAAGATTAGATTCTCTCATTTTCTCTCCAATTTTTCAAGTGTTGCCTTATGTGTTGAAGCTTCACTTTTCTTCATCTCCTACCTCCAAATCAAGCCTTCATCCTTGCATTTCTTCTCTTTGTTCTCCAACTAACATTGAGAAGAATTGAATTGTGCATTGGTGTGTGGATCTTATCATTAGAGGCAAGATAATTAGATTGCTAGTCTTTTGGAGATCCTTTGTTTAGGCAATATCTTTGGAGCATCCATTGGAGACCTTGTTCGAACTGTTTTGAGGTGAAATTTTTATTGGAGAATCATCAAGATATTGGTGATCCTTTGGCCCAAGTCTCACTTAATTCCAAGTTCGTTTGGTTAGGCAAACATTGCTTGGAAACTGCTGTGCCGCTGGGAGGCAGATTCAAGAAGTTGACGTCTTCTTTCTAGTTTCCTTTGATTTTCTAAAAATCAAGGTAATTCTCATACCTAATCTGAATCTATGGCATATTTATATCCTTGGCTTCATATGTAGCCTAGTTATTTTGGCATTTTTATGCTTTGGTAATTGGATCCTAGCGCTACATGTGACTTCAAGTGGTATCGGAGCTTAATTCATGCTATGATTTGGATTTTTTGATTGATTGATTCATGTGATGGATTGATCAAAATCTCCAAATACTTGATCCAACCTATAGATTGGAGTGTTTGGATGATGTTGCATGTGGCTTCTTTGCTTGATGAATTGAAAGCATGCTAATATGTGTTTTAAGTGTTAATTCATATGATTAGTATGTTTTAATTCAGAGTAGCTAATGTTGAATTTTGATTTGGCATTAGTTGATGTTATATGTTGATATGGCATATTAAATTTGACCTTAAGATGTTTTGGTCATTTTTTGATCCAATATGATTGGAGTTTATTGGGCATTTTTGAAGAATGTGGTTCTTACTTAAACTTGTTTGTGGAAGCATGATTGAGCACTTGAAATTTCATGTTCAAAAGGTATTCTAGATTTGCAATTTCATTTATGTTGTGTGATTTAATGTTTAGAAGGCATCCTAAATTTTTGGTGCACAAAAGTTGAACAAAAAATCACTTCGCTTGCTCAAAACCTTGAAATAGGGCTGCTGCCAGCCCTGGCCGGGTGCTAGCTAGGTAGTGGCACACGGTCGTGCACCCAGATTAGGCCGGTAGCAGGCAGGTTTGGTTTAAGAGGGTTTTGAGTGTTATTTTTTGTTCCTTTAGTGACCAAAAGTGTTTTATTCACAGATAATAGATACACAAGTGTTGTACAAGTTCTCAAAATTATGTTTTGACATTTTTTATTGCTTTTAAAAACTTATTAAAGTTAATCTTCAATAATATTGCATAATTGGTATGCTTCTTCTTGCTTGGCCAATTAATTGTTTCTGAGATGAGCATTTAATTTTTAGAATTGAATGTCAATTCTAGATTTATATATTGTTCATTTAGTTGTTGAATGGATGATGAATGAATAGCGATGATCATGAGCCTTTAATGTTGATTTTATTTGTTTCAAGTTGTTGAAAAGGGTTGTATTAAATTAGGGCTTGCATGCCTCTTAATTTCTATCTTGTAAATATTATGAGAGTATAATCACTAGGAGTGAGAATTTCCTTCTCATGTAAATGTTACAAGGAGCAAAAAAGATCATTGGAGGCATGAAGACCCATGAATGTATGGGGAAACACTTATGTAATAGCTAGATTTAATCAACCCATTTAAAATCAACTAAGTGGTGCAAATATGGCTCTAAGTGCATCACTTGGTTAAGGCTCATGGTCGTCCCATTTTAGGAGCATGTTAGGCTCATTTACCTATTTATACTTTGCATATCCTATTGATGTATGAGATGCATGGTTAGGATATAGAAAACCTAAATAAGAAGCTGAAATGGTAAGATCTTTGCAAACAAGAAAAAACCCTCCATTTAGGATGTCAAAGTGCTTCCAAATATTAAGTCAAAATAGATACAAATTAAAAGGAGTTTTAATTAATCCATGCCTTCTACTAATAGTATATGATATGACGATGCTACTATTTTTCTGTGATATACATCCGAATAGGGGGGTCACATTTAGATGGAAAGCTGTGACCATATACTTAGCATATGATGCACCTTTTATTTGAGGCTTCTCACAAATTATACACTCAGATACGGGGGATGTTGTGGGGTGGTCTCAAATTAAAGTTTGATTGGTAGGTACGACTTAACACCTAGTAATGCAGAGGTTGTCTAATTAGGGGATCTACATGAAAAGTGAGGCAAAATATATCAAGAGTTGCATAGAGATGCAATTAGCAAAAATTTGCTTACCTTTGGATTGTTTATGGATATACATCCGGATACAAGGTCTACTTACAAGTCCTTAGGGTCTTGATTCTCACTAGAAAATGATACTTCTCGAATTCTTCTAGGGGGTGAAGGATTTGATAAAATAGTGGGAGAAAAACATGATTGAAAGGCCATGAATATGTTTTCAATATCAATATTCAATCATATGCTTATATTTTTCTTTTTCACGTCTTGTAGATTTTCAAAATCTTCAAAAACAAAATGGCTAAGAATCCTCTCCACACTATTTTGGAAACTGATAAACTCAACGAGCTTAACTTGATTGGTTGAAAAACCTTAAGATAGTGCTAGACCCCAAAAAGAGGACCTAAGTCCTTGTTAAATGTCCACCGAATACCTTGGGTGATGACGCCACCAATGAGGCCCGTGAATTGTTCACTAAGTTTCTAGATGATGATCTACAAGCGAGATACGTTATGATGGTTTCAATGACTAATGAGCTCCAAAAGACTCATAAGCATATGAAACATGCTAGTGAGATCTATGCACACCTACAAGAGTTGTATGGTGTCCAAACAAGACACGAAGGGTTCATTTTGTCTAGAAAGCTCTTTAGGTCAAGGATGGTTGAGGGTTCAAGTGTCCATGATCACGGGATGATTCGACTCATCGAGAAGCTTGGACAACTTGATGTGATTATGAACAATGACCTCTACATAGATTTGACCCTACAGTTATTGCCTTCCTCGCTCGACCAATTCGTTATGAACTTTAATATGTCCAAGCAAGATGAGACGATTAACAAATTGGTGAACATGTTGGTGATCGTCGAGGTGACGATGAAAAAGAAAGAGCCTCTTATGCTTGCTTCCTCTAAGTCTAGAGGCCTTAGGGGTCTTAGAAAGGGAGATAAAAGGAAGAATTATTCCTCCAAAAGGGAAGCAACCTTTGAAGAGTTCTGGGGGAGTCAAGAAAAAGAAAGAGGCTAAAAGTGATGCAAGTTGTTTCCATTATGGTGAAAAGGGCTATTGGAAAAAGAATTGCAAAGTTTACCTTGTAACCCTTGGGAAGGGTATGTACTTTATTGAAGTGTAATTAATGACTAATTCTTCCTCATGGGTAGGGCTGTAAATGGATATTCAAAAATTCGTTTACCGTTCGCATTTGAATCCATTTATAGGGCTATTATCCGTATCCATTTAAAACGAATATTATCCGTATTCGATTAATAGACATCTGACTATAAACGGATACAAATATAGTAAATGCATATTCGATTCATTTAATATCCACTTCGAATACATATATGTTGGATATATCCGTTTATATATTCGATTATCCATAATTTAATTAAATCCGTTATCCGTATCCGATAAATAATATTTAAAAAATTATTTTATATATATATATATTCTATTTTTATGTATTTTAAGATATAAATAATGTTTTAAAAAATTATCGTATATAATATATTATTATACATAATAATTTTTTTTTTATTTTTTCAATATGAAATTTCATAATATATATGTAAATGAATATATGTATAAATTATTAATTAAAGAATTAATAAAAAAATTAGAAAGTAATGATGATAATTAAACAATATTAACTAAAAAAAAAATTAAAAAATCAATAATAAATGATAAAATTAATCAATATAAAATTATTGTTGCTTTACTTTATAATTAATTTATATTGGTGTCATTTTATTAATATTAATTAATCATAAAGTGAATCAATAATTAGAAAAAAAATTAAATCAAGAATAATTAATTTTTTAATTCTAAAATAAATTAGTAAAATACTAATGATATAATTGGTATGCAGAAATAAGGTAGAAATGGAATGGGCATTCCCAAGTCCATTCTCAAACCGATGATTGTTATAATTTAGAGATGGAAATGCCCATTCTCGTCGGAATTCCCATTCCCAAAATAATAGATTTAGCCATTCCTTCCCTCCCCCATGGGTTTAGCTATTTCTAATCCATTAGGAATGAACCTATATCACTCAAAAATTTAACAATATACTTTTATATTTAAGAAAAAAAAAATCTTCACTTTGTAAACATTTGATATTATATTCCAACTTATTTGATTGCTACGTTTTTTATTTAATTATATATTTTATTCATATATTTTTTAGTAATATTATAAAACTTATTAAATTATTATAAAATATAAATAATAAATAATAAAAATAAGAATAATGATGCGCATCTCAATTTTTATAATAAAAAGGTAGAAGTATCATCGACTTGGTCCATGCAAATGAGATATATATAGTTTAAAATATTATTTATATGTGCATATCTTCAAATGATTAAAAATATATATATATAAATTAATAAATGAAGAGTTGTTCATTCTACCGACAACTTTTTAAATTAAACTTATCAAAAAGTACAATAAATCGTTCTCTTATTGCAAAAAAAAGTTAAGCACTCTAGTTATAAAGTATTGTATAATTTTTTTAATTATATTTTATCAAAACATTCAAAAGAGCTTGCTAAATTATAAATTTAAAAGCAATAATTTTAAAGGAATTGTGTTTATACTTTTTTGCATAAGCATATATAACTTGTTGATAACATATAAAATGCATATTTACTAATATAATTTGAATAATATTAAAAGTAATATTAAAACTGCATAATTATAAACTCACCAAAAAAAAAATATCTACAATAATATATAACAAATATTTTACTAATAAATATTTTTATTTTAATAATTTTTTACGAAAGGATAATTTGATCATTTAAAAAATTCATTCCATTCTTGTCAGTCATTCCTATTTACCAATCATTAGAATGGAATCAAGAAGGAAATGACGATTTCATTCATTTCTCATTCCTTGTACGTACCAATAATAGGATAAACTATACCAACATCATTCATTTCCCAACTTCATTCCATTCCTAAAGTTATTCAATTCCCACCTAATTCCATTCGTGTATACCAATCACTACCTAAAATTATTAACTAGCTAATGGGACATTAAGATTTAAGAGGGTGTTTGGGTGAGCTTATAAGCTTCTTAAAACATCTTATAAATATTTGAAAGCTTATAAGATATCAAAAAGTATTTGGTAATTTTTTTAAAAAAGGAGCTTATAAGCACTTAAAATAAGATGTTAAGAGTTTATAAGATCTTTTTATAAAAGTTTGGAATTCCTAACTTATTTTTAGGATATTAACAAACTTCCTTAATTTTAAGTGTATTGATTATAAAATTGTTATTAGTAACACCTTATAAGCTCCAAAATCTTATTTTATTTAAACACTTTAAGAACTTATTTTTAAAAAAGGATCTAGCAACTTATAAGCTCTGAAAATATCTTATAAGATGTAGGAACTTATAAGACCTTTTAAATAAATTTAGCTAAACACCATCTAAGAATGTGTTTGACTAAACTTATTTAAAACGTCTTATATACTTTTACATGTTATAAGATGTTTTTGGAGCTCCTGCATCTTATAAGATACTTTTCGATCTTATAAAATGTTAGATTTTTTTTAAAAAAAAAAAAGGTTCTCAAAGTGTTTGGATAATAAGATCTTGGAGCTTATAAGGTATTAATAATGACAATTTTATAATTAATATGATTAATTAAGGGAGTTTGTTAAAATTTTAAAAATAAGTTAAGAACTTCTTATTTTCTTAAAAAGTACTTATAAGTTTCTAACATCTTATTTTAGGAATTTTATAAGTTATTTTCTAAAAAAATTACCAAACATTGACATCTTATAAAATATTTTGAGAAATTTATAAACTCACCCAAATAACTTTTAAATATTTTACAATATCTAACTATATACATATAATATAAGATGAATATATCCTGTCATAATTTTATTTTGTAGATTTGTACTATTATTAATTTAGAAAACTATTAAAATTTATCTAAATATAAAACTTAAACTCTAAATCCTAAAATCTCACAACTTTATAAATTTTAAGCCCCAAAAATATTAATAATAGAGAATATTTTTATTGATTAACATTATTATATCTACATGTCTAAAACTAAATGTCAATATTCAATATCCATCGTAAAAACTGATTTTTTAAAATTATATCAAACTATAATATACAAAAATATTAAGTAGCAAGATATGAATTAGAGTCATATATAACAAATTAATGAATAATTAAAATTAAAATAAAAAAATTCATTACTATAATTAAATAAAAAATATCAAAATACAATATAAAAAATAAAAAATGTAAAAGTGAAAAGTGTGAACAAATCACAATTCCCTAGCTCTTATTTATGTTTCAATTTCACTTCCCTTTCACACCAGCCGCTCAGGTACCTTCTTCCTTTCTTCTTCTTTCTTTTTTCCATTTTTTTTATTTCTATGTAATTTACCGTTCTCGCCGGCAAAAGCACCGGTGAGATGCCCATTGCGGAGGCTCGCTTGCCTCCACTACACCAAAGCCGAGAGCCAGTAGATCTACTGGCTCTCGCGATTGGGTTGGCCTCCCCATTTTTCTGGCTCTCGCTGGAGGCTAGCTGCTGCCGGCCTCTACGTCCTCAGGCAACAGAAGAACTTCTGGTCTCAGCCCTCTATGAATTCATTCTCTTTCAATTTTTTTTATTTGTTACCACAGAGCATAAACATTTTCTTTTTTCAATTGAAGTTTAGTTTTTTGACTAAAGATTTGCAGGAAAAATGTTGAGATTAAAAAAGGACTGAGAGAAGAAAATGGAAGCAGAAGCTGGAATGCGCTACAGAGAAGACGATCGCATGCGGAAGATGAAATCTGAGCATAAATGTGAAAATGTGTGTATTATTCCAAATGAAGGAATCATGAATATATATACACAGGTTAGCTGGCAGCATAAACTGCATTAGGGTTAGTTAAGCTAACAGAATTAGTTGTATGACTAACTAACATGCAACAGAATGCAAGCATAATAAATATTTTACAAACATTTACAATATACTCTCAATAAAAAATGGTGTGGGTGACTACATGGAGTGCAAGAAGTGAGAAGAAAACATGTATTGGTCCCACTTCTAGACAGTTCAGTTTTGCCAGTTTCTCACCGAAAAATTTGATGAACACCTTGTGAGTCTAACAACTTTTTGTTCTCTCTCATGTTTGTATCCATGTTCTTGTTTGTGTATATGTGTATTTCTCTATGAATTTGGGTGACAATGGTAAGTGAAATTTCCATACATGTCATTTTATCTGCCTTTTAAGTCCTTTAAATTCAAGAATGGTTATGCTTTTGCTGTTACTTTTATGATTTCAAGAACTGGGATGCAGTTTTTTGGGTGGCTGTCTTTTCTACTTTGGTATCATCTTATTTTAGTGGGGTCCTGTTCTTGGTTGTGTGTGTCTGTGTTTTCTAGTGAAAGTTGTAACTTGGCTCATGGGGTACTCTAATCGATGGTGGTGGATTTGATAGAATTATTCACATTTGAGCTTATTTTACAATTACATCCTTGAATATTGAACCAAATTATTAATATTATTGCATTTGTTTTTTAAAATCCTTTAATTTAGGAGTACTGTGAATATTCACATGTAATGCAGCCATATATTTGACCAGAAAGCATTTTGAAATTATGTTCTATGCTTTTATATATAGTTTTTTTGAAATCCATTGAATGTATTTTTGAATTGTTGGGGGAGGTATTTGACCAGAAAGCAGCCATATATAGGTGGTAGCTGAGGGAGGTGGAGTACCCAGACATTCAAAAGAAATTGTTGAATTGATTATATATGTAGTTTTTTTTTCTTTCATTTATTTAGGTTTTTTTTTTTATATATCAACATATAAATGTAGACTAATATATACTTTTGTATAGGTGTAATTGATTGAACTTAAAGTACATGGTGCCAATTATTGTGATGCTTCAATGGTTGCTTTTGGTGTATTTTCTCTTTACTTTTTTTTATTTTTGAGATTATTTGTAAAGTATATATATATATATTATAAGTTCTTGTAGAGTTTTTTTTTCCTTAATAGATAATCTCTTAAACTTTACCACTAATATTTTGTTTATTATGTTTTGCAGTGTTAAACAGATGAAGAGTTCAAGCATGTTTGTTTTGTTGGACTATATGAAGATTTTTCTTATATTGAAATGAACTTTGTATTTTGTTTCTTCTGGAGTGTTGTATTATGTCTTGAATATTGTTATTTTTGTTTGATTCTTGAGGAGATTTGTATGCTTATTTGATCTTTGAAGTATGTTAATTTTATTGTTCGTTTGTTGTTTTTTTGTAGATTTTATTGTGTTATTTATTTGATTATTTTTTTAATGAAATTTATTAGAAAAAAATATGCATTTTATCATAAGTTAACGGATTCGGATATTCAAATATTTTATAAATGGATATTCGGAATAATTATAATCGAAGACGGATATATCCGACGGATACGAATTCGGATGTTATTAAAAAATATTCGTCGGATACGGATACAGATACGAATATTATAAAATTTAAATGGATACGAATACGGATACAGTCTATCTGATCCGTTTAATATCCGTTTACAGCCCTACTCATGGGTATTTGATACCGCGTGTGGTTCTCACCTTGTAACTCGTTATAGGGGATGTAAAGAAAAAAGGGGCTTAATGAAGGGGATATGATCCTCTACTTAAGAAATGGAGCAAGAGTTGCCGCCATGTTCTAAGGAGTTATCAAGTTAGACTTGGGAAATACTTGTATTGTGTTAAATCTTTGTTATTATGTATTCAATCTTGTTAAGAACATTGTTTCTATTCCCGTTTTTGATAATGAAGGATATGATTTTTCTATATCAGATGGGATGTTAAAAGCATTAAAGAATAGTTTTTTAATTGCACAAGGTACATTGAATAATTGATTGTACATACTTGATTCTCAACCTTCATTAATTCACATTCGATCAAGTAAAAGAAAATTAGATAACCAAGAAGATGCCATCCTATGGCATCTAAGACTTGGATAGGATGGCATCTAAGAACTTGGACGTATCTCTAAAAGTAGGATGAACAAGTTAGAAGCTCTCAAAGCAATAAATGTTAGCAGCATTGAGGACCTTTCTACTTGTGAATCTTGTTTGAAGGGAAAAATGACCAAGGCTCCTTTGTTAGACAAACGGAGCGAACCACAAGTCCTTTGGATTTGATTTATATGGATGTTTGTGGCCCACTAAGAGTTAGTGCGAGAGGAGGCTATTTTTACTTTATCACATTCACCGATGATTATAGTCGGTTTAGACATGTGTATCTTATGAAGTACAAGTCCGAAGCCTTTGAAAAGTTCAAAGAGTATAAGAATGAAGTTCAAAAGCAAAATGGACTAAGTATTAAAGCTTCTTGATCAGATTGAGTGGGAGAATACTTAAGTGCCGAATTCTTGGATTATCTAAAGAAGAATGTGATTCTCTCTTAATAGACTCCACCTAGCACACCCCAACACAATGGAGTAGCCGAGAGGAGAAATCGTACCTTGTTGGACATGGTATGTTCCGTGACAAGCTTTTTCGATGTGCTTATATCCTTTTGGAGATATGCCTTAGAAACGGCAGTGAAATTACTAAATGTAGTACTGTCAAAGTTAGTGTCAAAAACGCCGCATGAGATGTGTTATGGAAAAGCACCCTCTTACCATTATCTCAAGGTTTGGGGGTCTCCCACTTATGTGAAGCGGTTAGTAAGAGACAAGTTGGATAGTAGATCCAGCTTGTGTAAGTTTGTGGAATACCTAAGAGAGTGTTTGGGCTATTACTTTTATGATCCCTCGGAATAAAAGATGTTTGTTTCGAGGAACGCCTACTTTTTCAAAAAGTAATTTCTATTAGATAGAAATGGCGTTGTTGTTGAACTTGATAAAGTTCAAGATGATCATCAAATCCCACAAGCAGTGGAAACAAATGAGCAACAAGTGCTTTACACACAACCTTTGAGAAAGTCGGACCAAATCAAGAAGCAACCCAAAAGGTTCGGATTCCTTCATGAGATTGGCCAATCGGATAGTGATCTGAAGACCTATGAGGAAGCTATATTGGACATAGACTCGGGACATTAGCTCAAAGCCATGAAATCCGAAATGGACTCATGTACTCTAATAAAGTATGGACTTTGGTAGATTCACTAGGGGAATAGTTCTACTTGGTTGCAAGTGGATCTATAAGTAAAAGCTAGGAGTTTCAATGGAGAGGTAATGACCTTTAAGGTGCGACTAGTGGCAAAATGTTATACTCAAAGACCCAATATTGATTTCGAAGATACTTTTTCATCAACGGCAATGCCTAAGTCTATTCGAATTTTACTTACCATAGTCGCATATTATGATTATGAGATATGGAAAATGGATGTGAATACGGCTTTCCTCAATGGAAATATTGAAGAAGAAATTTATATGGAGGAACCGCAAGGTTTTACATCAAAGGGGAATGAGCCAAAGGTTTGCAAACTCCAAAGAATCCATTTATGCACTCAAATAGGCATCCCGAAGTTAGAATACACGTTTTGATAAGACATTCAAGTCATTTGGCTTTGTTTAAAATGTGTCTTGAACCTTGTGTGTACAAAAAGGCTAGTGGGAGTAGTATACAATTTATTGTACTTTATGTCGATAATATTCTTCTAATTGGGAATGAGATAGAAATGTTAGAGTGTACTAAAGCGTGGTTATCTACTCAATTCTCCATGAAGGATTTGGGAGAAATGTCCTATATATTAAGAATGTGTATCTGTAGAGATGGATTGAGGAGGATACTAGCGCTTTCCCAACTCTTATACATTGATAATATACTAAAGAGTTTTAATATGGAAGAATCCAAGAGGGGATTCCTCCCTATGGGACATGGCATTTGCCTCTTCAAGTTTATGGCCCCTAAGACTAATGACGAGAGACAAAGAATGTCCTACATACCTTATGTGTGCACCATAGGAGCATATTGTATGTCGTTTAATGTGCAAGACCGGATATGGCCCGCTCTCTAAGTGTTACGAGCTGTTTCCAATCTAACCCCAATGAATGTCACTGGATGGCCATTAAAACAATCCTTAAGTACTTCAAAAGGACTAGGTACTTGTTCTTGGTATATAATAATGGAGAATTGAAACTTGAGGGGCTTTGGGATTCTAGTTTGCAATCCAATGTAGATGACCTAAAATCCACTTATGAAATTATATTTTACCTTAATGGTGGCACGGTGAGTTGGAAGAGTTCCAAATAAGACATCACGATCGATTTAACTACAGAAGCAGAATATATTACCGCTTCCGAAGATGCAAAGAAAGGTATTTGGATGAAAAACTTCATCCAAGAGTTGGATGTTGTGTCTAGCATTATTGAGCTAGTGGTTGTCTTCTGTGACAACAATAGGGTGGTAGCGCAAGCTAAAGAGCCATGATCTCATCAATAATCCAAGCACATTTTGAGGGGATATCATTTGATCCGGGAGATCATTGATAGAGGCAACATCCAAGTGGAGAGAGTTGCCTCAAAAGAGAATATAGCAGATCCATTAACTAAACCCTTATCACAAAAGGTCTTTGAAGGACATCTTTGGAAGAAGGTCTTAACACTATGGAGAATTGGCTTTAGGGCAAGTGGGAGATTATTGGAATGGTGCCCTGCAAGCTAATTAGATTGACATGTAAACAATTTCACTTGTGATACAATCTTGATTAAATGATATCCATTAAATGGCCATTTTCATCTTATGCTTATATTTACTGCACTGACATTTGGTTGAAGCCCTTAGATCATACAAGACTCGGGACTCAGTCACGCACTGGGTGGTGATCATGAAATAAGTTTTACACGATTGTGATCTTAAATCTTTGAAGTCATGGGATCTTATAAGATAGGGCATCTAAGATCCAGATAGATTTGCACTAATGATGCATAAGTCCAAGAGTTGGATATTGCTTTGTTTCATGAGAAAAGCCATTTCAAATATAGGTGCATGTGTTGGAGTAGTGCCCTGAAAGCTAATTAGATTGGCATTGTAAACTATTTCACTTGTGATGCAATCTTGGTTGAATGGTATTCTTTAAATAGCCATCTTCATCTTATGTACATATTTACTTCACTAGCATTTGGTTGAAGCCCTTAGATCACACAAGAATATGGGATTTGGTCACGCACTAGGTGGTGATCATGATCTTAAATACTTCTAAGTCGTAGGATCTTATGAGACTAAGGGCATCTAAGATCCGGATAGACTTGCACTAATAATACATTAATCTAAGGAATTGGATGTTGCTCTATTTCATTAGCAATGCCATATAAGATATGGGTGCATATTGGTGGGTGTTTGTTAGAGAACAAGACACTAAAGACTCGCCTAAAGAATCTACTAGATAGTCGTAGTAGCAAGTTGGTAACGGCAAGTTCTCCAGCTTATACTAGTGCATATAATTAGTCCTTTGACCTAAGGATCCATTGTAACATTGTGTTTAGGTCCTCATGCTTTGACTCTTCCTTGGCCACGTAGTGGGTTGTTCGGGTGGAGATTGGGTATGAGCTACTTAGACATAGAGGTTCATGAAATCCAAGATGGGATCTGTCTCCTCGTCATTGTGAAGGGTGAGTACATCTCCTATGTATTCTATAATGATCGGTTCCATGAAATCCTTACGCAAGGTAGTATGATTATTTGGAAAAAGGAGTTTTTCAAAGATGAGGTCTTGAAAGGGAATCGAACATTGATAATCGAAACATAGTATCGAGGCTATTAGGGAGCTGACAAATATTTTGCCCTAGGCCTCTTTTGGGAGATAGGATACGAAAGGACTATATTTGCATGGAACATGTAGAGCTAGAATAGTTTTCTAAAAGCATTCATTTTGGCCAACTAGTTGGGCTTCATGGGCTTGAGGTTGGACATCGACCATGGAGATTGGGTACTCTTCAATTAATGGAAATTAATTGAATTGAGTAAATTAGTTTAAAGGAGTTTAAAATAAAATGAATATTTGATATTCCAAAGTCACAAAGAGTTGTGAGCCCATGTTCAATGAATGGTAGAACTTAATGGGTCATATACAAAAGCCAATTGCATATCCTAGGCGATGAAGGGGAATTTTCTAAGAGTTAGAAACATTTTCACATGACCGATTTTGGAGGATTGATTAATTGACACAAATGTTGTGCTCAATTTGTGACTTGATCAATTTAATTGTTAAATTGATCTAATTGATTTAATGAGTTAAATTAAGACCAATAATTAAAGAGTTAAGTCAAGATGATTAATTAAATTAAAGGAGTTTAATTTAATTAAAATAGAGAATTAATTTTGGAGGGAAAATTCAAATGAAAGGTTCATTTGTGAAATTAGAATTTATTTGGATGACACTTCATAAGATGAAATGAAGATTCCAAATGAAATTCAAATGCATACATAATTCACATTTATGTTAACTTGCAATGCAAGTGAGCAGTCCCTGGGGAGGGGCAGCTAAAGAGAGTTGCAAGATATCACATTCCATGCGAATTAGATTCTCTCAAAATTTCCCCCAATTTTCAAGTGTTGCATCATGTGTTGAAGCTTCACTTCTCTTTTTCTCCAACCTCTAATTAAGGCCTTCATCATTGAATGTTCTTCTCTTTATTCTCCAGTTGATATCGAGGAGAATTGGTGTATGGATCTTAATGTTAGAGGCAAGACAATTGGATTGCTGGGCCTTTTGGAGATCCAGTTTCTTGCAGTAAATTTTGAGCCATCTTTGACGTCTTGCTGAGTTCTTATTAAGGTAAATTTTGGAATGAAGATATATCAAAGCATTCGTGATATTTTGGTGCAAGTTTCACTCAAATTGGAGTTCATTTTCTTAGTCAAACGTTGATTGGAATCTATTGTGCCACTGGAAGATAGTTTTTAAGTATCAAAGGCAATTCCCGCCAAAACCTCATGCAAGCATTGTATCATATGTTGACGCTTTGCTTTGTTTTTCTTCTCCTACCTCAAAAATAGGCCTTCACCACTGTAATTCTACTTGCTTTCTCTAGCTAAAAATGAGTGGAATTTGGAGGATTGATTGGTCTGTGGATCATATCAATAGAGGCAAAGCATTTGTTTTGCTAGCTTTGGAGATCTACTAGAACCAAGCAGTTACTTGCCGAATTTTTTTCCAGTGATCTAAACCAAGTTTTTCTCTGAATTTTTTATAAAACTTTTCTTAAGGAGTTGAAAGGTTCCAAAAATGTTTTCTTGATTTTTGGAGCATTTTAACTAAGGCAAAAGTTGTTGTTCATTAGTTGTGCCAGAGCCTACCAAATTCTGGATTGGTGAAGTGTTCACCATCTCAACCTTGGAAATTTGCTTTTTGAGGTAGTTCTCCAACTAAATCTAAATCCCTAGTATGATTAGATCCTTAGTAGGCTTTAAGAGCTTTTTTTTTTTTGAGCTTTTGAAGTTTGATAATTAGATCCTAGTGGCTTACTAACCTTCAAGTGGTGTTAGAGCTTAAATCATGCTTCAATTTGGATTTATTTTGAATGATTGGTTCATGCTATGGATTGATCTAAATCACCAAATTCTCAATTCATATGATGGATTGAAGTGTTTGGTTGATGTTGTGTGTGGCTCCTTAATTGTTGAATTGGAAGCATGCCAATATGTGTTTTAAGTATTAATTCATATGATTAGTATATTTTAATTCATAGCTATTAACGTTGAATGTTGATTTAGCATTAATTGATGTTATATATTGATATAGCATATTGATGATTGGCTAAAATAGTTTTGGTAATTTTTGATCCAATTTGATTGGAGTTTTGTTGTAGATTTTTGAATAATCTGATTCTTACTTAAACTAGTTTTTTGAAGCTTGATTGAACACTTGAATTTCCATTTTTAAAAGTTATTTTGAATCTCGAAACTGAAGGCAAGTAAAGCACTAGGATGCAATTATAAAACTTCAAAAGCTTAAATAAGCTAGTGCTTACAAGCTAATAAGGGTCAAATCATGCCTAAATCAAGATTTAGATTGAGTGTTACCTTGAAATGCTAAGTTCTGAGGAGAAAGTGATGAACCTTTCACCAATCCAAAATTTATCAGAAATTGCGCGGCAAGAAGGGAGCAATTTTTAACCTTATTAAAACTCCTCCAAAATTCATGAAAAAAATACGTCAACCTCTCAAAAACTTGGAGGAAACACAATAAAAATTTTGGAACAAAAGGCTTTCTGGATCTCCCTGGAAATATTCACCAAATCGGTGTTTTGCTCAAGTGGATCTCTAAACCGTACCAAACTAACTTGTTCGCCTCTATTGATATGATCCACACACCAATTGAAACTTCTAAACTCTCATCACTATAAGCTGGAATACGGTAAGAGAATGACAATGGTGGAGGCTGATTTGAGGTAGGAAAGAAGAATAAGAGAGCAAAGCTTTCAAGATATGAATGCAATGCTTGCAAGGAGTTTTTGAGGAAATTGTGAAAAGAATCTAATTCTTTCACACCATCAGCAATCACCTATCCGCACATCCTCTATATCTATATATAGAGTGAGGTTGGTGTGATGCCAAGTTGGAATCACACCTTCCTCAAGGTGGGCGGCCAATTTGCATTGCTGAGGTGGCAAATGCAAATTTAAATCCAATTTGAATTTCATGTACATCTTAATTACATTTGAAATCTAATTTCAAGCTAATTAAGATGCTAATTCAAATGAACATTTTATTTGAATTTTTCCTCCAAAATGTATTCTTTTCATTAATTAAATTAAACACTTTAATTTAATTAATTAACCTTTGACTTAACTCTTAAGTCAAACAAACTTAACTCTTAAACTTCATTTTGTTAACTTAACTCTTTAAGTTGACCAATTGATGGTCACTTTGGCACCAAATAATTAACTCCTTAATTATTGGTCTAATTTAACCTTTTAAATTAATTGATTCTTTTAACACTTCAATTAATCAAGCCAAAATTGACCTATAAATTGGACATCTAAAAAATCGGTCCACTATGAGAAATTCTCTAACTCTTAGAAAATTGCTCCGTTAACTAGGAAGCTAGTTGGTTTTTGTGTGTGATCTAATAGGTTCTACCATTCATTGGACATGGGCTTGCAATTCCTTGTGACTTTTGAATATCATATATTCATTTTAGTTTAAAATACTTTAAAAATAATCAACTCAATTCAATTAATCTCAATAATTAAAGAGTATCCATTCTCCATGGTCGATGTCCAACCTCAAGCCCATGGAGCCCAACTAATTGGACAAAATGAATGTTTTGGAGAACCATTATAGCTCTATGCTTACCATGCAAATACGTTCATTTCGTCTTCTATCTTCCGAAAGAGGTTTAGGGCAAGATATTTGTCGGCTCCCTAATAGCCTCAATACTATGTCTCTATTCCCAATGTTCGATTCCATTGTGTGACCTCATATTTGAAAAACTCCTTTTCTAAATTGACACACCACGTTGAGCAAGAATTTCTTGGAATCGATCATTATAGGAGACATAGGAGATGCACTCACCTTTCATAAAAGGAAAGAGTCGGATTCATCTTGGATTTCACAAACCTCCATGCCAAGTAGCTCGTATCCAACCTCAATTCGAAAGACCTGCTAAGTAATGAAGGAAGAGTCAAAGAAACAGGACCAGATACAAGATTACCATGGATCCTCAGGTCAAAGGACTAAAAATATGCACTAGCGTAAGCTGGAGAATTTATCACTACCGACTTACCACTATGGCTATCTTGTGGATTCTCGGGTGGGCCTTCAGTGCCTTGTTCTCTAACAAGCACCTATATCTCATACGGTTGCTAATGGAATGGAGAAATATCCAACTCTTGGATTTATGCATCGTTAGTGCAAGTCTATCTGGATCTTATATGCCCCGTCTCATAAGATCCTATGACTTGAAATATTTAAGATCACGACTGTGTGAGACTTATTCCATGGTCACCAAACCAAGTCCCACAGTCAAGAGTGATCCAAGGGCTTCATCCAAATACAAGTGAAGTAATAAAGAGCATAAGATGAAGATGGTCATATAAAGAATATCAATCAATCAATATTATTTTCCGAGGAAATAGCTTTACAAGGCTAATCCTATTGGCTTGCAGGGCACTATTCCAACAATCTCCCACTTGCCCTAAAGCCCATGGCCTTGAGACCCATCTTCTGAAGATGTTCTTCAAAGACTTTTTGTTTTAGGGTTTTAGACAGTGGTTTTGCTAAATTCTCTTCTGAGGCAACTTTGTCCACTCAATTGTCACCTCTATCAAATGATAATGCATTTACTGTGTTTAGATCACTTGTGATATCTTGGCTCAAGTTCAAAATTGTCTTTCAAAGACAATCGTAAGCTTGTGCACGCTAGGCACTACATCTAACTCTTGGATGGAGTTTTTATCCAAATACTTCTTTTTGCGGTTTCCAAAACCACAAATTATTTCACCTTAGTGGTGGTCTTGGTCGTGGTGTCTTGTTGGAACTCTTCCAACTCACCATGCCACCATTAAGGGAAAATATAAATCTATAAGTGAATTTTAGGTCATCTACATCGGATTGGAAATTTGAATTCGAAAACCCCTCTAGTTTCAATTCTCCATTGCCGTATACCAGAAAAAATTCCTTAGCCCTTCTCAAGTACTTAAGGATTACTTTTACGGCTATCCAGTGGCTCTCACCGGGATTAGATTGGAACCTACTCATAACACTTAGCGAGTGTGCCACATTGGGTCTTGTACATTGAACTGCATACATTATGCTACCTGTAGCAAGGGCATAAGGTATGTGGGACATCCTTTGTTTCTCTTCCTCTGTCTTGGGGGCCATAGACTTGGAGAGACGAATGTCATGTCCCATGGGAAGAAATCCTTTCCTGGATTCTTCCATACTAAACCTTGTTAGTATCTTAACAATGTACGAGCTTTGGGATAGCCCCAGCATCCTCTTAGACATACCTCTATAGATACATATTCATAATACGTAGGATGCTTCTCCCAAACCTTTTGCTCACTCCCCGTAGATGTAAAACTTGTGGTTGCTCCATATAGATTTCTTCTTCAATGCCTCTCTTGAGGAAGCGGTTTTCATATCTATTTGTCATATCTCATAGTCATAATATGTGACTATGGAAAATAGGATCCGAATTGACTTAGGCAATATGATCAGTGAAAAGGTTTCCTCAAAATTAATACTGGGTTTTTGAGTGTAACCTTTTACCACTAGTCGTGACTTAAAAGTCACCACTTCTCCATCTACTCCAAGCTTTCGCTTATAAATCCACTTGCAACCAACATGAACTATTCCCTTAGGTGGATCTACCAAAGTCCATAGTTTGTTTGGGTACATGCAATCCATTTTGGATCTCATGGCTGTTGGAATAGTGCCCGGCAAGCCAATCAGATTGGCCTTGTAAAAGCTATTTCCTTGTAAAACAATCTTGATTGAATGATATTCTTTATATGCTCTCCTTCATGTTATGCTTCATATTACTTCACTTGCACTTGGATGAAGCCCTTAGATCAAACATGACTACGTGACTTGGTTCGATGACCATGGAATAAGTCTAGACGGTCATGATCTTAAATCTTTCAAGTCATAGGATTTTTGGAAACGGGGCATCTAAAATTTGGATAGACTTGCACTAACGATGCATAAATCCAAGAGTTGGATATTGCTCATTCCAGGGGTAATCTGTATGAGATACGGATATATGTTAGTGGGTGCTTGTTAGTGAACAAGGCACTGAAGACCCTCCGGAGAACACACTAGATAGCCGTAGTGGTAAGTCGGTAGTGGTCAATTCTCCTGCTTACGCTAGTGCATATTATTAGTCGTCTGACCTGAGGATCCATGGTAATCTTGTGTCCGGTCCTCATGCTTTAACTCTTCCTTGAACACTTAAATGGTCTTTCGAGTTGAGGTTGGGTATGAGCTACTTGGCATAGAGGTTTGTGAGATCCAAGATAGAATTTGACTCCTCGTTTTTGCGAAAGGCAAGTGCATCTCCTATGTGTTCTATAGTTATCAATTCTAAGAATTTCTTATGCAATGTGGTGTGACAATTTGGAAAAGTAGTTTTCCAAAGGTGAGGCCACACAAGGGAATTAAACATTGAGAATAGAGACATAGTATTGAGGCAATTCGGGAGCCGATAAATATCTTGCCCTAGGCCCCTTTTAGGAGATTGGAGATGGAAGGACCGCATTTGCATGGAACCCATATAGCTATGATGGTTCTCCAAAATATTCATTTTGGCCAATTAGTTGGGCTCCATGGGCTTGAGGTTGGACATCGACCATGGAGATTGGATATTCTTCAATTAATGAGATTAATTGAATCGAGTAGATTAATTTAAAAGATGTTTTAAACTAAAATGAATATAAGATATTCAAAAGTCACAAAGAGTTGTGAGCCCATGTCTAATGAATAGTAGAACTTATTGGGACACACAAAAAATCCAAAATGCTTCCAAAATTGGTAGAGAAATTTTTCTAAGAGTCAGAAAATTCACCCTCTGGTGACCGATTTTTCAAGGTTCCAATCCAACGGTCAATTTTGGTTTGATTAATTTCAGTGTTATATTAATCAATTAATTTAAGAGTTAAATTAGACCAATAATTAAGGTGTTAATTATTTGGTGCCATGTTGACCATCAATTGGACAAGTTGACTTAAAGAGTTAAGTTGACTAACTTAAGCTTAAGAGTCAAGCTTTTCGATTTAAGAGTTAAATCAAAGATTGATTAATTAAATTGAAGGGTTTAATTTAATTAATGGGAAGAATATTTTTTTGGAAGAAAAATTTAAATGAACTGTTCATTTAAATTAGCATCTTAATTAATTTGGAACTGGATTCCAAATGAAATTGAAATGCCCTTGAAATTCGAGCAAGACTTGAATTTGAATTTTGCCAACTTGGCATGCCACTTGGGCGGTCACCTTAAGGAAGGTGTGATGCCATCTAGCATCATACCTTCCACCCTCTATATATAGGTATAGAGAGTGTGCAAAATTCGAACAAGCATTGTTGAAAATGTGAGAATTAGATCCTTGAATTGCCTCCAAAATCTCTCTCTCCATGCATTGCATCATAAGTTGAAGCTTTGCATTCCTTCTTCTTCCCAACCTGAAAATCGGCCTCATCTACCTCTTTTTTTCTCCTCTCTAACTCCAACTTCTGGTGAGGGGAATTTGGAAGATTGTTTGGTGTGTGGATCGTTTCAATAGGGGCAAGGCGATTGACTTGCTTAGTTTTGGAGATCCACTTGCAGCAGCTTCTGATTGGAGAATTTTTCTGGAGTGATCCAAAATGATTTTTGGCTCCAAAATTTTCATATCAACTTCCCATGTGTGTGGAGGTGTTAGAGATTTAATTTCGTGAATTTTGGAGCAGTTTAGCCTGGGCAATTGTTGTCATCTTTTCGCTGTGCCAGTTCCAGACAGTTTCTGGACACGTGAGAGATAGTTGATATTCTCCTTGATTATGAGCTACAAGAGGTAATTCTTTATCTTAATCCAGATCTATAGCATGTTTAGATCCTTGGGAGATCGAGTAGCTTAGTTAATTTCAAGCTTATGAAGTTTTGATTTATGGATCCTAATGCTACTCTAGCCTTCCAGTGGTATCGGAGCCTTATTCATGCCATGTTTCGGATTATTGTCTGATTGATTCATGTGATGAATTGATCAATATCACTAAACACTTGATCCAAGCCATGGATTGGAGTGTTTGGATGATGATGCTTGTGGCTCCATTGGTTGATGAATTTATGGCATGCTATTATGTGATTTAAGTGTTGATTCATATTTTAGTATGTTTCAATTCATAGATATAAATGTTGAATATTGATTTAGCATTTATTGATGTTATATGGTGATATAGCATGTTGATATTTGATTAAAAGAGTTTTGGTCATTTTTTAATCCAATTAGATTGGAGTTGTATTGGAGATTTTGAAGAATTTGATTCTAGCTTTCTCTAATTTTTGTAGGCATGATTGAGTACTTGAATTTTCTTTTTTAATAGAGGTTTTAAATCTAGAAATTCATCTATAATGTGTGTTTAAGGGTTGAGAACATGTGCTAAAACTATTGTTACATGAAATTTGAGTGGCAAAACAACTTGATTCACTTGGAAGCCCCAAAATAGGGGGGCTACCAAGCAGCAGCTGGGCACTGGTCGGGTGATGCGCGCACGCTGTGCGTGTGGCCTTCCCAAACGTGCGCCCAGGCTGGGCGGCAGCCGTTGTTTTGTAGTTTTGGTGAATTTTGAGTAATTTTTCCAATTCCTTTTGTGTTTAAAATGTTTTTGCACTACATATGGTAGATGCACAAACGTTGTACAAGATCGAATGTGGAACACTCTCTAAGTGTTACGAGTAGGTTCCAATCCAATCCCGGTGAGAGTCAATGGATAGCCATAAAAGCAATCCTTAAGTACTTGAGAATGACTAAGGACTTGTTTTTAGTATACGTCAATGGAGAATTGAAACTAGAGGTGTTTTTGGATTCAAGTTTCCAATCCAATATAGATGACCTCAAATCCACTTCTGGATTCATATTTTGCCTCAATGGTGGTGCGATGAGTTGGAAGAGTTCCAAACAGGACACCATGGCCGATTCCACTACTGAAGCCAAATATATTGCGACTTCGGAAGTTGCAGAGGAAAGTGTTTGGCTCAAAAACTTCATTCAAAGTTAAATGTTGTGCCTAGCATTGCTGAGCCAGTTGTTGTCTTCTGTGACAACACCGAGGCAGTAGCGCAAGCTAAAGAGCCAAGATCTCATTAGAAATCCAAGCATATTTTGAGGCGATATGATTTGATTCGGGAGATCATTAATAGAGGCGATATTTGAGTGGAGAGAGTTGCCTCGAAAGAAAATATAGTAGATCCACTGACCAAACCCCTAATGCAAAATGTCTTTGAAAAACATCTTGAGAAGGTAGGTTTCAAGGCTATGGGGCATTGGCTATGGGGCATTGGCTTTGGGGCAAGTGGGAGATTGTTGGAATAGTGCCCGGCAAGCCAATCAGATTAGCCCTGAAAAACAATCTTCATTGAATGATATTCTTTATATGGCCACCTTCATCTTATGCTTCATATTACTTCACTTGCATTTGGATGAAGCCCTTAGATCACACATGACTACAGGACTTGGTTTGATGACCATGGAATAAATCTTACATGGTCGTGATCTTAAATCTTCCAAGTCATAGGATCTTTGGAGACGGGGCATCTAAGATCCGTATAGAATTGTGCTAACGATGCATAAATCCAAGAGTTGTATATTGCTCCGTTCCATGAGCAATTTGCATGAGATACGGGTGCATTTTAGTAGGTGCTTGTTAGCGAACAAGGCACTGAAGACCCTACTGAGAATCCACTAGATAGCCATAGTGGCAAGTCAGCAGTGGTCAATTCTCCTGCTTACCCTAGTGCATATTATTAGTCCTCTGACCTGAGGATCCATGGTAACCTTGTGTCTGGTCCTCATGCTTTGACTCTTCCTTGACCACTTAGCGGGTCTTTCGGGTTGAGGTTGGGTATGAGCTACTTAGTATGGAGGTTTGTGAGATCCAAGATGGAATCCAACTCCTCGCTTTTGTGAAGGGCGAATGCATCTCCTATGTGTTCTATAATGATCGATTCCAAGATATCCTTGCGCAAAGTGGTACGACAATTTGAAAAAGGAGTTTTCCAAAGGTGAGGCCACACAAGAGAATCGAACATTGAGAATAGAAACATAGTATTGAGGCTATTAGGGAGCCGACAAATATCTTACCCCAGGCTTCTTTCAAGAGATAGGAGACGAAATAACAGTATTTGCATGGAACGCGTAGAGCTATGATGGTTCTCCAAAACATTTATTTCGCCCAATTAGTTGGGCTCATGGGCTTGAGGTTGGACATCGACTATGGAGATTGGGTACTCTTCAATTAATGAGATTAATTGAATCGAGCCGATTAGTTTGAAATGAGTTTTAAACTAAAATGAATATAAAGTATTCAAAAGTCACAAAGAGTTGTAAGCCCTTGTCCAATAAATGGTAGAACCCATTGGGCCACACACAAAAGCCAAATAGCTTCCAAAATTGGTAGAGCAATTTTTCTAAGTGTTGGAAAATTCACCCTTTGGTGATCGATTTTTCAAGGTTCCAATCCGACGATCAATTTTAGTTTGATTAATTTAAGTGTTAAATTAATCAATTAATTTATGAGTTAAATTAGACCAATAATTAAGGTGTTACTTATTTGGTGCCATGTTGACCACCAATTGGACAAGTTGACTTAAAGAGTTAAGTTGACTAACTTAAGCTTAAGAGTTAAGCTTGTTTGATTTAAGAGTTAAATCAACGGTTGATTAATTAAATTAAAGGGTTTAATTTAATTAATGGAAATAATACTTTTTGGAGAGAAAATTTAAATGAAGTGTTCATTTAAACTAGCATCTTAATTAATTTGGAATTGGATTCCAAATGAAATTGAAATGCAATTGAAATTCAAGTAAGACTTGAATTTGAATTTTGCCAACTTGGCATACCACTTGGGCGGTCATCTTGAGGAAGGTTTGATGGTATCTAACCTCACACCTTCCAACCTCTATGTATAGATATAGAGAGTGTGCAAAATCCAAATAAGCATTACTGAAAGTGTGAGAATTAGATTCTTGCATTCTCTCCAAAATCTCTCTCTCTCCATTCATTGTATCATGAGTTGAGGCTTTGCGTTCCTTCTTCTTCCCAACCTGAAAATTGGCCTCCTCTACCTCATTTTTTTCCTCTCTAACTCCAACTTCTAGTGAGGGGAAATTGGAAGATTGTTTGGTGTGTGGATCGTTTCAATAGAGGCAAGGCGATTGACTTGCTCAGTTTTGGAGATCCACCTGCAGCAGCTTTCCGTTGGTGAATTTTTATGGAACGATACAGAAGCCTTTTTTCATAGTAGCTTTCCCTATGTGTGGAGGTGTTCGAGATTTGAGTTCATTAATTTTGGAGCAGTTTAGCCTGGGCAATTGTTGTCATCTTTTCTCTGTGCCAGTTCTAGATAGTTTCTGGACACATGTGAGATAGTTGATCTTCTCCTTGATTTTGAGCTACAAGAGGTAATTCTTCATCTTAATCTAGATCTATAGCATGTTTAGATCCTTGGGAGATCGAGTAGCTTAGTTAATTTCAAGCTTATGAAGTTTTGATTTATGGATCCTAATGCTACTGTAGCCTTCATTGGCTTCAAACCAAAGTCCTGAATCTATGTCCAACTTAGCTTCCTCATGTCTTCGGATCACTATCAGATTGTCCTGTTTCATGAAGGAATCCAAACATTTTAGGTTTTTTCTTGATTTGATCCGACCTTTTTAGAGGTTGTGTGTGAGGCTCTTGAACAATACCTTTTCTATCTAATAGAAATTTCTTTTCCAAAAAGTTGGCATTCTTTAAAACAAACACTTTTTTTTTCCAGGGATCATAGAAGTAATAACCCATAGACTCTGTTTGGTATCCCATAAACTTGCACAAGATAGATCTATTATCCAACTTATCTCCTATTGTTCGTCTTACGTAGACGGGAGATCCCCAAACCTTGAGATATAGGTAAAAGTGTGGTTTGCCATACCGCATCTCATGTAGTATCTTTGGTACTGACTTTTAAAGGTACTACATTTCGTAACTTCGTTGTCGTCTTTTAGGCATATCCCTTAAAGGATATAGGCACATCAAAGAAACACATCGAACAAGGTACGATTTCTCATCTCGATTACTCCATTATATTGGGGTGTGCCAGGTGGAGTCCATAGTAAGAAAATCTCATTCTCTCTTAGATAATCTAAGATTTGTGCTCAAGTATTCTCCTCTTCAATCCAATCGAAGAGCTTTAATACTTAGCCCTAATTGCTTTTCTACTTCATTCCTATACACTTTAAACATTTCAAAGGCTTCGGACTTGTACTTCATAAGATACACATGTCCAAACCGACTATTGTTATCAGTGAAAGTGATGAAGTAGGAATAACCTCCTCTCCCACTAACTCTTAGTGGTCCACAAACATCCGTATGGATCAAATTCAAAAGACTTGTGGAGTGCTCCGTTTGTCCTATAAAAGGACCCTTGGTCATTTTTCCCTTTATACAAGATTCACAAGTTGTAAGATCTTCAATGCCACTAACATTTAGTGCTTTGAGAGCTTCTAACTTGCTTATCTTATTTTTAGAGATATGCTTAAGTATTGTATGTCATTACATGGCATTTTCTTGGATATCTAATTTTTCTTATATTGTTGAAAGTGCATTAATGATGATTAAGAATATAATATATATAATCCTTCATTAAATGTACCATAAGCAATTAAAGAACCTATTCTTTAATGCCTTTAATCTCCCATTTGATATAGAAGAATCAAATCCTTCGCTATCCCAAATGGGAATTGAAATAATGTTCTAAACAATATATTGTACATTATAACAAAAGTCCAATACAAAAATGGAATTCTCTACGTCTAAATTATTATGTGCCTTCAGCTTTGGTCGCAACTCTTGCTCCTTAGCCAAGACATCACTTGCTTTTATTCTTCTTTCTTATTCTTTGTAACAACTTACAAAGATAAGAACCACATGCAATATCACATATCTATGAGGAAGAATTTATCATTAAATACACTTCAATAAAGTACATACCCTTCCAAAGGGTAAGGTATTCCTTGCAAAACCGCTTCCAATTGCCTATCTAGCCAATGAAGAAACAAATAATATCGACTATTTCCTCTATAATCTTCTTGACTCCTCTCGATGCCTTTAATAGTTATTTTTCCTTGGAGGAAGAACTTTTCTCCTTTTACCTCCCATTCTAGGATCCCCAGGGCCCATAGACTTTGGAAGAGGAAACAAGTGTCAAAGGTTTACCCTTGTCATAGTAGTCTCCTTTTACATCAACACTTTGATCAATAAAACTCGGCAAGGATATGAGGATCAAATCCTCATGGAGATCATTGTCACCACGCCCAAGTAGAAAAAACATCTTCAAGCCTAATCATCTTTAGGCTGTAGTCGATAGCACGTGACTTCACAACCATCCTAGCTTGAAAAATCCCCTTTGACCACACGAACTTCTCATATCTTGTTTGCTTTACAACTCTTGTAAATTTTAACTAAGGTACTATTCACATGTCTTTGAGACTTTTAAGTTTGTAGATGCCACCATGAGACTATACCCAATTCGTGAACTTTTCACGTGTCTCTTGATCTACTTTAATCCCCATGGGATTATGAGCACCTTGATATAGGACATATATCTACTTCTAGGAATCTAGAACGATTTTTGAGGTTAAGTCAATCTTGGAAGTTTGGCATGGTTGGTTTATTGGTTTCCAAAATGACGTTGAGTGGAGCATTAAACCATTCTTGAGATTTCACAAATCCTCAAAGGCGAAAAAGAGAATAAACAAGTAATTGAATTTGATATTAAAAACATGTTTATGGTCTTTCAAGCATGTTTTCCTCTCATTATTTTATCAAATTCTTCACCCCCTCGAAGAATTCGGGAAATCATATTTCCTAGTGAGAGTCAAGATCTCAAGGACTTGCAAGTGGACCCCCGTATACGAGTGCCATACACAAGCAATCGAATGGTAAACAACTTTTGCTAATTGCATCTTATGCAACTCTTGATATCTTTTGCCTCTCTTTTCACCTAGACCCATGTACACGTGTGCCATCTATGGTATTAAGTATTAAGTCATGCGTACCAATCAATATTTGAGTCAAGACGGGCACCACATCATCCCCTGTACATGAATGCTAATGTGTGGGTGTTCCTAAGTTAAAGTGCATCTCATGCTAAGTGTATGCTCATAGCTTTCCTCCTAAATGTGAACCCCATACACGAGTGTCATCACACAAAATTGGTAGCATCATCATAGCATACACTATTAATAGAAGGCTTGGATTAATTAAAACTCTTTTAATTTCTATCCATTTCGACTTAATATTTGAAAGACACTTAGACATTCTATGTGGAGGATTTTTGCTTACAAAGATCTCATCATTTTATTTTCTTATTTAAGTTTTCTATATCCTATCCATGCATCTCATACATCAATAGGATATGGAAAGCATAAATAAGTAAATGCGCCTAGCATGCTCCTAGGGTGGGATGACCACGAGCCTAACCAAGTGGTGCACTTAGAGCCATAGGCGCACCACCTAGTTGATTTTAGGTGGGTTGATTAAATCTAGCTATTACATGAGTGTATCCCATACATACATGGATTTTCAAAAGTCTTCATGCCTCCAAGGTCTCTTTTGCTCCATGTGACTTTTACATGAGAAAGAAATCCTCATTTCTAGTGATTCTACTCTCATAACATTTACAAGGTAGACATCAAGAGGCGTGCAAGCTCCAATTTAATACAATACTTTTGAACAACTTGAAACAAATAAAATTAATATTAAAGGCTCATGATCATCCCCATTCATTCATCATCCATTCAACAATTAAATGAACAACAAACAAATCTATAATTAACAATTAATTCCATCAATTAAATGCTAATCAAATTAACAAATAATTGGTCATGCGTAACACTTATGCAACATTTGGAGGTAAACTTTAACAAGATTTTAGGAGCTTGAAAAATGACAAACATAATATTGAGAACTTGCATAACACTTGTGCATCCATAACACATGATTTAACATCATTTCTAGCCACTAAAGGAGCCAAAAATCAAGCTCAAAACTTGCTCGACCCATAAGCGGGCGCTGCTGGTCGTGCTAGGCTCATGACTGGGTAGTGGCTCTTGGACACTGCCTTGCCAGCTTGCGCCAAGGCTGGCCGGCAGCCCTTGTTATAGGGTAAAGGCTAGTTAAGTCGATTTTTAGCTCAACTTTTGTCCATCAAAAATTCTAGAGCTCTTTCTAAGATTAAATCACATATTATGGACCAATTTCCAGATCTAAAACACATTTTAAAACTGAAAATTTAAGTGCTCCATCAAGCTTCAAAAATCAAGTTTAAGTAAGAATCGTATTCTTCAAAAATCTCCAACAAAACTCCAATCACATTGGATCCAAAATGACCAAAACTATTTTAGCCAATCATCAACATGCTATTTCAACATATAACATCAATAAATGCTGAATCAATATTCAACATTAATAGCTATGAATTAAAACATACTAATCATATGAATCAACACTTAAAACACATATTAGCATGCTTTCAATTCATCAATCAAGAAGCCACACACAACATCAACCAAACACTCCAATCCATCATATGAATAGAGAATTTGGTGATAATGATCAATTCATCACATGAATCAATCATCAACAAAAAATTCAAATCTACGTATGATTTAGGCTCCGATACTACTTGAAGGCAAGTAAGGCACTAGGATCCAATTATAAAACTTCAAAAGCTTAAATAAACTAGTGCTTACAAGCTAACAAGGATCAAATCATACTTAAAATCTAGATTTGTATAGAGTGTTTCCTTGAAATGCTAATTTCCAAGGAGAAAGTGGTGAATATTTCACTAATCTAGAATCTACCAGAAACCGCGCAGCAGGAAGGGAGCAATTTTTAACCTCGTTAAAACTCCAGAAAAATTAAAAAAAAATAAATACTACAACCACTCAAAACTTTGGAGGAAACATATAAAAAATTCATATCAAAAATCTTTCTGGATCTCCTTGGAAAAATTCGCCAAATCAATGCTCTGCTCAAGTGGATCTCCAAACTATAGCAAACTAATTTGTTCGCTTCTTCTGATTTGATCCACACACCAATCGAAACTTCCAAACTCTCCTCACTATACGCTAGAATAAGGGAGGAGAATGACAATGGTGGAGGTTGATTTGAGGTAGTGAAGAAGAAGAAGAGTGCAAAGCTTTCAACATATGAATGCAAAGCTTGCAAAGAGTTTTGGAGAGAATTGTGAAAAGAATCTAATTTTTCACACTTTCAGCAATCACCTATCCTCGCACCCTCTATATCTATATATAGAATGAGGTTGGTGTGATTCCAGGTTGGCATCACACCTTCTTCAAGGTGAGTGGCCAACTTGTATTGCCAAGGTGGCAAATGCAAATTCAAATCCAATTTGAATTTCATGTGTATCTTAATTACATTTGAAATCTAATTTCAAGCTAACTAAGATGCTAATTCAAATGAATGTTTCATTTGAATTTTCCTTTCAAAACGTATTCTTTACATTAATTAAGTTAAATACTTTAATTTAATTAATTAACCTTTGACTTAACTCTTAAGTCAAACAAGCTTAACTCTTAAGCTTTATTTTGTTAACTTAACTCTTTGTTAATTTGACCAATTAATGGTCACTTTGGCACCAAATAATTAACTCTTCAATTATTGGTCTAATTTAACTTTTTTAAATTAATTGATTAATTTAACACTTCAATTAATCAAGCCAAAATTGTCCTTTAAATTGGACACCTAAAAAGTCGGTCTACTGGGAGAAATTCTCTAAATCTTAGAAAATTGCTCCATTAACTAGGAAGCTAATTGGCTTTTGTCTATGACCCAATAGGTTCTACCATTCATTGGACATGGGCTCACAACTCCTGTGTGACGTTTGAATATCATATATTCATTTTAGTTTAAAACTCCTTTTAAACTAATCGATTTGATTCAATTAATCTCATTAATTGAAGAGTACCCATCTCTATGATCGATGCCCAACCTCAAGCCCATGGAGCCCAACTAATTGGCTGAAATGAATATTTTTGGGGAACCATTATAGCTCTACGCTTACTGTGCAAATATGATCCTTTCGTCTCCTATCTTTTGAAAGAGGCCTAGGGCAAGATATTTATCTGTTCCCTAATAGCCTCGATACTATGTATCTATTCCTAATGTTCGATTCCCTTATGTGACCTCATCTTTGGAAAACTCATTTTCCAAATTATCATACCATCTTGCGCAAGGATTTCTTAGAATCGATCATTATAGAATACATAGGAGATGCATTCGCCCTTCACAAAAGTGAGGAGTCGGATTCCATCTTGGATATCTCAAAATACATAGGAGATGCATTCGCCCTTCACAAAAGCAAGGAGTCGGATTCCATCTTGGATCTCACAAACCTCCATGCCAAGTAGTTCATACCCAACCTCAACCCAAAAGACCCACTAAGTGGTCTAGGATGAGTCAAAGCATGAGGATCAGACACCATATTGCCATGGATCCTCAGGTCAGAGGACTAAAAATATGAACTAGTGTAAGCTGGAGAATTTTCCATTACTGACTTGCCACTACGGCTATCTAGTGGATTTTCCTATAGGCCTTCAGTGCCTTGTTCTCTAACAAGCACCTACTAGCATGCCCCCATATCTAATAAGGTTGCTCATGGAACGGAGAAATATCTAACTCTTGGATTTATCCATCATTAGTGCAAGTCTATTTGAATCTTAGATGTCCCGTCTCATAAGATCCTATGACTTGAAAGATTTAAGATCACGACCGTCTGAGACTTATTCTATGGTCATCAAACTAAGTCCCGCGGTCAAGAGTGACCTAAGGGCTTTATCTAAATGCAAGTAAAGTAATAAAGTGCATAAGAAGAAGATGGCCATATAAGGAATATCAATCAATCAAGATTGTTTTTCAAGGAAATAGCTTTACAAGCCAATCCTATTAGCTTGTCGGGTACTATTGTAATAGAATTTGCATCTAAAATGTACCATGGGATGTCTATGAGGTGTCCTAAATTTTTGGTGCATAAACATTGAGCCAAAAATGAGGTGGCTTGTTCCTATAGCAAAATTGTGCAACCTGTCAGGCATGGCCGGGCAACGTGTGCACGTTGTGTTGGAATAGTGCCTGAAAAGCCAATTAGGTGAGTCTTGTGAAAGCTATTTTCTTGTAAAACAATCTTGATTAAATGATATTCTTTATATGGCCACCTTCATCTTATGCTTCATATTACTTCACTTGCATTTGGATGAAGCCCACAGATCACACATGACTATGGGACTTGGTTCGATGACCATGGAATAAGTTTTACATGGTTGTGATATCAAATCTTCCAAGTCATAGGATCTTTGGAGATGGGGCATATGAGATCTAGATAGACTTGCATTAACGATGCATAAATCCAGGAGTTGGATATTGCTCCAGTCCATGAGCAATCTATATGAGATACGAGTGCAGTTAGTGGGTGCTTGTTAGTGAACAAGGTACTGAAGACCTTTTGGAAAATTCACTAGATAGTTGTAGTGGCAAATCGATAGTGGTTAATTCTCCCGTTTTACATGGTTGTGATATCAAATCTTCCAAGTCATAGGATCTTTGGAGATGGGGCATCTGAGATCCGGATAGACTTGCACTAACGATGCATAAATCTAAGAGTTGGATATTGCTCCACTCCATGAGCAATCTGTATGAGATACGAGTGCAGTTAGTGGGTGCTTGTTAGTGAACAAGGTACTGAAGACCTTTTGGAAAATTCACTAGATAGTTGTAGTGGCAATTTGGTAGTGGTCAATTATCCCGTTTACGCTAGTGCATATTATTACTTCTCTAATGTGAGGATCTATGGTAACCTTGTGTCCAGTCTTCATGCTTTGACTCTTCCTTGACCACTTAGTGGGTCTTTTGGGTTGAGGTTGGGTATGAGGTACTTGGCATGGAGGTTTGTGAGATCTAAGATGGAATCCAACTTTTCTCTTTTGTGAAGGGCGAATGCATCTCCTATGTGTTCTATAATGATCGATTCCAAGAAATCCTTGCACAAGGTGGTGTGACAATTTGGAAAAGGATTTTTCCAAAGGTGAGGCCACACAAGGGAATTGAACATTGAGAATAGAGATATAGTATTGAGGCTATTAGGGAGCCGACAAATATCTTGTCCTAGTCTCTTTCGGGAGATAGGAGACGGAAGGACCGTATTTGCATAGAACGCGTAGAGCTATGATGGTTCTCCAAAACATTTATTTTGGCCAATTAGTTAGGCTCTATGGGCTTGAGGTTGGACATTGACCATGAAGATTAGGTACTCTTCAATTAATGAGATTAATTGAATCGAGTCAATTAATTTAAAAGGAGTTTTAAACTAGAATTAATATAAGATATTCAAAAGTCACAAAGAGTTGTGAACACATGTCTAATGAATGGTAGAACCTATTGGGTCACACACAAAAGCCAAATAGCTTCCAAAATTGGTTGAGCAATTTTTCTAAGTGTTAGAAAATTCACCCTTTGGTGACCGATTTTTCAAGGCCCCAATCCAATGGTCAATTTTGGTTTGATTAATTTAAGAGTTAAATTAGACCAATAATTTAGGTGTTAATTATTTGGTGCCATGTTGACCATCAATTAGACAAGTTGACTTAAAGAGTTAAGTTGACTAACTTAAGCTTAAGAGTTAAGCTTGTTTGATTTAAGAGTTAAATCAAATGTTGATTAATTAAATTAAAGGGTTTAATTTAATTAATGGGAGGAATACTTTTGGACGGAAAATTTAAATGAAGTGTTCATTTAAATTAGCATCTTAATTAATTTGGAATTGGATTTCAAATGAAATTGAAATGAACTTGAAATTCAAGTAAGAATTGAATTTGAATTTTGCCAACTTGGCATGCCACTTGAGTAGTAACCTTGAGGAAGGTGTGATGCCATCTAGCATCACACTTTCCACCCTCTATATATAGATATAGAGAGTGTGCAAAATTCGAATAAGCATTTATGAAAGTGTGAGAATTAGATTCTTGCATTCCCTCCAAAATCTCTCTCTCTCCATGCATTGCATCATGAGTTGAAGCTTTGCATTCCTTCTTCTTCCCAACCTGAAAATTGGACTCATCTAACTCATTTTCTGCTCTCTAACTCTTGCTTTTAGTGAGGGGAAATTTGAATATTGTTTGGTGTGAGGATCGTTTCAATAGAGGTAAGGCGATTGACTTGCTCAGTTTTTGAGATCCACCTGCAGCAGCTTCCCGTTGGAGAATTTTTTTGGAGCGATCCAGAAGGATTTTTGGCCCTAATTTTTCGTATTAGCTTCCACTATGTGTTTAGGTGTTCCAAATTTAATTTCGTGAATTTTGGAGCAGTTTTTCCTGGGCAATTGTTGTCATCTTTCCGCTGTGCCAGTTCCGGATAGTTCATGGACTCGAGAGACAGTTGATCTTCTCCTTGATTTTGAGCTACAAGAGGTAATTCTTCATCCTAATACAGATCTATAGCATGTCTAGATCCTTGGGAGCTCGAGTACCTTAGTTTATTTCAAGCTTATGAAGTTTTGTTTTATGGTTCCTAAAGCTATTCTAGCCTTTAAGTGGTATCAGAGCCTTATTCATGCTATGTTTTGGAGTATTGTTTGATTGATTCATGTGATGAATTGATCAATATCACTAAACACTTGATCCAAGCCATGGATTGGAGTGTTTGGATGATGATGCTTGTGACTCTATTGCTTGATGAATTGATGGCGTGCTATTATATGATTTAAGTGTTGATTCATGTTTTAGTATGTTTCAATTCATAGAGATAAATGTTGAATGTTGATTTAGCATTTATTGATGTTATATGGTGATATATCATGTTGATATTTGATCAAAAGAGTTTTGGTCATTTTTTGATCCAATTTGATTGGAGTTGTATTGGAGATTTTGAAGAATTTGATTCTGGCTTTCTTTAATTTTTGAAGGCATGATTGAGCACTTGAATTTCCTTTTTTAATAGTGGTTTTAAATTTGGAAATTCATCTATAATTTGTGTTTAAGTGTTGAGAACATGTGCTAAAACTATTATTACATGAAAGTTGAGTGGAAAAACAACTTGATTCACTTGGAAGCCCCAAAACAGGGGGTTCCCAAGCAGCAGCCGGGCACTGCGCGCATGCTATGCGTGCGGCCAGCCAACCCATCCGTGCGGCCAGGTTAAGCCCCAAAACAGAGGGTTCCCAAGCAGTAGCCGGGCACTGGCTGGGCACTGTGCGCATGCTGTGCGCGCGGCCAGCCAACCCATCCGTGCGGCCAGGTTAGGCGGCAGCCCCTGTTTTGTGGTTTTTGTGAATTTTGAGTAATTTTTCCAATCCTTTTTGTGCTTAAAATGTTTTTGCACCACACATGGTAGATGCACAAACATTGTGCAAGTTCTCAAAATTATGTTTGATATTTTTGAATGCCTTTGAAAATTAGTTAAAGTTCATCTTCCAATAATGGCAAAAATGTTATGCTTGTTCAATTTTTTGTTTATGAGAAAAGCATTTAATTGATGGAATTAATTGTTAATTCTAGATCTGTTTATTATTCATTTAATTGGTGAATGGATGATGAATGAATGGGGATGATCATGAGCCTTTAATATTGATTTTAATTATTTCAAGTTGTTGAAATGGGTTGTATTAAATTGAGGCTTGCATGCCTCCTAGTTTCTACCTTGTAATTGTTATGAAAGTAGAATCACTAGGAGTAAGGATTTCCTATTCATGTGAAAGTTACATCGAGCAATGGAGGCCAATGGAGGCATAGAGACTTTTGAAGGCCCATGAATGTATGGGATACAATCATATAATAGCTAAATTTAATCAACCCACCTAAAATCAACTAGGTGGTGCACCTATGGCTCTAAGAGCACCACTTGGTTAGGCTCATGATCATCCCACCCTAGGAGCATGCTAGGCGCATTTACTAATTTATGCTTTCCATACCCTATTGATGTATGAGATGCATCTTTAGGATATAGAAAACCTAAATAAGAAGATAAAATAATGAGATCTTTGCAAGAAAAAACCCTTCACTTAGAATGTCTAAGTGTTTTTCAAATATTAAGTCAAAATGGATACAAATTAAAAGAGATTAATCCAAGCCTTCTACCAATAGTATATGGCATGGTGATGCTACCACCTTTGTATGATATACATCCAGTCATGGGGGTCACACTTAGGTGGAAACCTATGACCATACACTTTGCATGAGATGCACCTTTGACCATTGTACTTGATCCAGTTTATTATGTACTTCACCTTGTTAAGAACATTGTTTCAATTCCTATTCTTGATAATGAAGGATTTGATTTTTCTATATCGAATGGGAAGTTGATGGCATTAAAGAATGGTTCTTTGATTGCTCAAGGTACATTAATAAATGGATTGTACATACTTGATTCTCTACCTTCACCAATGCACATTCAATCAAGTAAAAGAAAATTAGATATCCAAGAAGATGTCACTCTTTGGCATGCAAGACTTGGTCATATCTCTAAGAATAGGATGAACAAGTCAGAAGCTCTCAAAGTACTAAATGTTAGTGGCATTGAGGACTTTCCTACCTGTGAATCTTATTTAAAGGGAAAAATGACCGAAGCTCATTTTGTAGGAGAAACGGAGCGCTCTGCAAGTCTTTTGGATTTTGATCCACACTAACGTTTGTGGACCACTAAGAGTTAGTGGAAGAGGAGGCTATTCCTACTTCATCACCTTTACCGATAACTTTAGTTGGTACGGGCACGTGTTTCTTTTGAAGAACAAGTTAGAAGCCTTTGAAAAGTTCAAAGAGTATAGGAATAAAGTAGAAAAGCAATTAGAGCTAAGTATTAAAGTTGTTCGATCAGATCGAGGGGGAGAATACTTGAGCACCAAAATTTTGGATTATCTAAAAGAGAATGGGATTCTTTCTCAATGGACTCGACCTGGCACACCCTAACTCAATGGAGTTGCTGAAAGGAAAAACTGTAACTTGTTGGACATGGTATGTTCCATGATGAGTTTTTTCGATGCGCTTATATCCTTTTGGGGATACGCCTTAAATACAGCAGCGAAGCTATTGAACATAGTACCTTCAAAATTGGTGCCCAAAACGCCATATGAGATATGGCATGACAAAGGAGCCTCTTACCATTATCTTAAGGTTTGGGGATATCCCGAGTACATGAGACGGACAGTGGGAGATAAGTTGTGCAAATTTGTGGGATACCCTAGAGAGCCTATAGGTTACTACTTTTATGATCCCTCGGACCAAAAGGTGTTTGTCTCTAGGAACGCTTACTTTTTGGAAAAGCAATTTCTATTAGATAGAAATGGCATTGTGGTTGAACTTGATGAAGTTTAATATGATCACAAAATCCCACAAGCGGTGGGAATAAGTGATCAAGTAAAGCTTTGTACACAATCTCTACGTAGGTTGGACCGAATCAAGAAGCAACCCGAAAGGTTCGGATTCCTTCATGAGACGGGCTAATCGGATGATGATTCGAAGACCTATGAAGAAGCTATGTTGGACATAGATACGGAGATGTTGGCTTGAAGCCATGAAATCTGCAATAGACTCCATGTACTCAAATAAAGTATGGGCTTTTGTAGATCCACCAAAGGGAATAGTTCCTGTTAGTTGCAAGTGGATCTATAAGCCAAAGCTTGGAGTAGATGGAGAAGTAGTTATTTTTAAGCCGTGACTAATGGCAAAGGGTTACACTCAAAGACCCAATATTGATTTTAAGGAAACCTTTTCATCGGTCGCTATGCCTAAGTCCATTCAGATTCTACTTGCCATAGTTGCATATTATGATTATGAGACATGGTAAATAGATGTGAAAATCGCTTTCCTCAATGGTGACATTGAAGAAGAAATCTATATAGAGCAACCACAAGGTTTTACATCCAAGGGAAGTGAGCAAAAGGTTTGCAAACTCTAGAGATCCATTTATGGATTCAAACAAGCATCCCGAAGTTGGAACATACATTCTGACAAAACGGTCAAATTGTTTGGCTTTGTCAAAAATGTATAAGAACCATGTGTGTACAAGAAGGCTAGTGGGAGTTCAGTACAGTTTACTGTGCTTTGTGTCGATGACATCCTTCTCATTGGGAATGAGGTAGGAATGTTAGAGTGTACTAAAGCATGGTTATCTACACAATTCTCCATGAAGGATTTAGGTGAAGCATCCTACGTATTGGGAATATATATCTATAGCGATAGATCTAAGAGGATGCTGGGGCTATCCCAAACCCCGTACATTGACAAAATACTAAAGAGGTTTAGTATGAAAGAATCCAAGAAGGGATTTCTTTCCATGGGGACATGACATTCGTCTCTCAAAGTCTATGGCCCCCAAGACTGAGGAAGAGAAACGAAGGATGTCTCACATACTTTATGCCTCCGCTATTGGTAGCATAATGTATGCAGTTCAATATACAAGACCAGATGTGGCACACTCACTAAGTGTTATGAGTAGGTTCCAATCCAATCCTAGTTAGAGTCACTGGATAGCCGTAAAAGCAATCCTTAAGTACTTGAGAAGGACTAAGGACTTGTTTTTAGTATACGATAATGGAGAATTGAAACTAGAGGGGTTTTCGGATTCAAGTTTCCAATCCGATGTAGATGACCTCAAATCTACTTCTGGATTCATATTTTGCCTCAATGGCAGCGCAGTAAGTTGGAAGAGTTCCAAACAGGACACCATGGCTGATTCCACCACTGAAGCAGAATATATTACGGCTTCGCAACCTGCAAAGGAAGGTGTTTGGATGAAAAACTTCATTCTAGAGTTGAATGTAGTGCCTAGCATTGCTGAGCCAGTTGTTGTCTTATGTGACAACACTAGGGTAGTAGCGCAAGCTAAAGAGCTAAGATCCCATCAAAAATCTAAGAACATTTTGAGGCGATATCATTTGATCCGGGAGATTATTGATAGAGGCGACATTCGAGTGGAAAGAGTTGCCTCGGAAGAGAATATAGTAGATCCACTAACCAAACCCCTAATGCAAAAGGTCTTTGAAGAACATCTTGAGAAGATAGGTCTCAAGTCCATAGGGCACTGGCTTTAGGGCAATTGGGACATGGTTGGAATAGTGCCCAGTATGCCAATTGGATTGGCTTTGTAAAAACTATTTCCTTGTAAAACAATCTTGATTGAATGATAATTTTTTATATGGTCATCTTCATGTTGTGCTTCATATTACTTCACTTGCATTTGGATAAAGCCCTTAGATCACACATGACTACGGGACTTGGTTTGATGACCATGGAATAAGTCTTACACGGTTGTTATCTCAAATCTTCCATGTCATAGGATTTTACGAGACGAAGCATCTAAGATCTGGATAGACTTGCACTATCGATGCATAAATCCAAGAGTTAGATATTGCTCCATTCCATGAGTAATCTATATGAGATACGGGTGCATGCTAGTGGGTGCTTGTTAGAGAACAAGGCACTTAAGACCCTCCGAAGAATCTACTAGATAGTTGTAGTGGCAATTTGATAGTGGTCAATTCTCCTGCTTACGCTAGTGCATATTATTACTTCTCTGACATGAGGATCTATGGTAACCTTGTGTCCGGTCCTTATGCTTTGACTCTTCCTTGACCACTTAGTGGTTTTTTCGGGTTGAGGTTGGGTATGAGCTACTTGGCATGGAGGTTTATGAGATCTCACTTTTGTGAAGGGCGAGTACATCTCATATGTATTCTATAATGATGGATTCCAAGAAATCCTTGGGCAAGGTGGTGTGACAATTTGGAAAAGGAGTTTTCCAAAGGCGAGGCCACACAAGGGAATCGAATATTGAGAATAGAGATATAGTACTAAGGCTATTAAGGAGCCAACAAATATCTTGCCCTAGGTATCTTTCGGGAGATAGGAAACGGAAGGACTGTATTTGCATGGAACACGTAGAGCTATGATGGTTCTCCAAAACATTTATTTTGCCCAATTAGTTAGGCTCCATGGGCTTGAGGTTGGACATTGACAATGGAGATTGGATACTCTTCAATTAATGAGATTAATTGAATCGAGTCAATTAGTTTAAAAGGAGCTTTAAACTGAAATGGATATAAGATATTCAAAAGTCACAAAGAGTTGTGAGACCATGTCCAATGAATGGTAGAACCTATTGGGTCACACACAAAAGCCAAATAGTTTCCAAAATTGGTTGAGCAATTTTTCTAAGTGTTAGAAAATTCACCCTTTGGTGACTGATTTTTCAAGGTTCCAATCCAATGGTCAATTTTGGTTTGATTAATTTAAGTGTTAAATTAATCAATTAATTTAAGATTTAAATTGGGCCAATAATTAAGGTGTTAATTATTTGGTGCCATGTTGATAATCAATTGGACAAGTTGACTTAAAGAGTTAAGTTGACTAACTTAAGCTTAAGCGCTAAGCTTGTTTGATTTAAGAGTTAAATCAAAGGTCGATTAATTAAATTGAAGGGTTTAATTTAATTAATGGGAACAATAATTTTTGGAGGGAAAATTTAAATGAAGTGTTCATTTAAATTAGCATCTTAATTAATTTGGAATTGGATTCCAAATGAAATTGAAATGCACTTGAAATTCAAGTAAGACTTGAATTTGAATTTTGCCAACTTGGCATGCCACTTGGGCGGTCACCTTGAGGAAGGTGTGATGCAATCTGGCATCACACCTTCCACCCTCTACATATAGATATAGAGAGTGTGCAAAATCCGAATAAGCATGGTTGAAAGTGTGAGAATTGGATTCCTGCATTCCCCCTAAAATCTCTCTCTCCATGCATTGCATCATGAGTTGAAGCTTTGCATTCCTTCTTCTTCCCACCCTGAAAATTGGCCTCCTCTACCTAATTTTCTCCTCTCTAATTCCAGCTTATAGTAAGGGTAAATTTGAAGATTGTTTGGTGTGTGGATCATTTCAACAGAGGCAAGGCGATTGACTTGCTTAGTTTTGGAGATCCACCTACAGCAGCTTCCGATTGACGAATTTTTATGAAGAGATCCAGAAGGATTTTTGCCTCCAATTTTTCACATTATCTTCCCCTGTGCGTTTAGGTGTTCCATATTTAATTTAGTGAATTTTGGAGCAGTTTAGCTTGGGTAATTATTGTGATATTTCCACTGTGCCAGTTCCAGACAGTTTCTGGACTCATGAGAGATAGTTGATCTTCTCCTTTCTTTTGAACTACAAGAGGTAATTCTTCATCCTAATCCATATCTATAGCATGCCTAGACCCTTGGGATCTCGAGTAGGTTAGTTAATTTCAAACTTATGAAGTTTTGATTTGTGGATCCTAATGCTATTCTAGCCTTCATGTTGTGCGCGCCCACGCCTAGGCATCGCACCCAGCCCGTGTGCCAGTGGCACTGTTTGCCTAAGACGAGCTTTGGCCTAATTTTTGTGTCTCATTTGATTCTTAAAATAATATTGCATCAGACATATAAGGTGAACAAGTGTTGTGCTAGTGTTCAATAAAATGTTTGACATTTTTTCAAGCTCCTTAAATCTTGTTAAAGTTAATCTCCTATTGTTGCATAAGTGTTATGCATGACAAATTATTTGTTAATTTGATTAACATTTGATTGATGAAATTAATTGTTAATTCTAGATTTGTTTATTGTTCATTTAATTATTGAATGGATGATGAATGAATGGGGATGATCTGAGCCTTTAATATTGATTTTATTTATTTCAAGTTGTTGAAATGAATTGTATTAAATTACGGCTTGAATGCCTCTTAATTTCTACCTCATAAGTGCTATGAGAGTAGAATCACTAGGTGTGAGGATTTCTTTCTCATGTAAAAGTTACATGGAGAAAAGGAGGCCTTGGAGGCATGGAGACTTTTGAAGACCCATGAATGTATGGGATACACTCATGTAATAGTCAGATTTGATCAACTCACGTAAAATAAACTAGGTGGTGCACGTATGGCTCTAAGTGCAACACTTGGTTAGGCTCATGATCATCCCACCATAGGAGCATGCTAAACGCATTTACTTATTTATGTTTTTTATATCCTATTGATGTATGAGATGCATGTTTAGGATATAGAAAACCAAAATAAGAAGATAAAATGATGAGATCTTTGCAAGCAAAAACCCTCCACTTAGAATGTCTAAGTGCTTTTCAAATATTCAGTCAAAATGGATACAAATTAAAAGAGTTTTAATTAATCTAAGCCTTCTACCAATAGTGTATGCCATGACGATGCTACTGATTTTGTGTGATGGCACTCGTACATGAGGGTCATACTTAGGAGGAAAGTTGTGAGCATTCACTTAGCATAAGATGCACTTTGACTTAGGAATGCCCACATATTGGCACTCGTATACGGGGGATGATGTGGTGCCCGTCTTGAGTAAAAGATTGATTGGTAGGTACAACTTAACACTTAGTACCATAGATGGCACACGTATACATGGGTTTGTTTGAAAAATGAGGTAAAATATATCAGGAGTTGCATGAGATGCAATTAGCAAAAGTTGCTTACCCTTTGGTTGCTTATGGATGGCACTCGTACACGGGGGTCCACTTGCAAGTCCTTGGGATCTTGATTCTCACTAGAAAATATGAATTTTTGAATTCTTCTAAGGGGTGAAGAATTTGATAAAATAGTAGGAGGAAAACATGCTAAGAAGACTATGAACATGTTTTAATATGAAATTCAATCACATGCTCATACTCTTTTTTTGCCTTTTGTAGATTTTCAAAATCTTGAAACAAAACGACTGAAAATCCACTCATATTAGTTTTGGAAACTAATTAACTTATTGAGCCTAACTTCCAAGATTGATTGAGAAACCTTAAAATAATTCTTGACTCTGAAATGTAGACTTATGTCCTTGATTAAGGTCCCGTGGACACACTTGGTGATGACGCCACTGACCAACAACGTGAAATGTTCACTAAATTGGTAGATGATGATCTGCAAGTTAGATGTGTCATGATGGCCTCTATGTCTAACGAGCTCCAAAAACTCATGACACATGAAACATGCTCGAGAGATCTATATACACTTACAAGAGTTGTATGGTGTACAAAATAGATATAAAGGTTCACTTTGTCCAATGAGCTCTTTAGGACAAGGATGAGTGAAGGATCCAATGCTCATGATCACAGCCTTAAAATAATAGGACTCATCAAGATGCTTGGACAGTTAGAAGTGGTCATGGACAATGACCTTTACGTGGATTTGATCCTACAGTCATTGCCACCATCATATGACCAATTCGATGAACTTCAATATGTCCAAACAAGAAGTTATGATTAAAGAGTTGGTCAATATGCTTGTGATTGCGGAAGCGACTATGAAAAGGGAGAAGCCCCTTATGCTTGCATCTTCCTCCAAATCAAAGGGCCCTAAGGGTCCTAGAAAGGAAGGTAAGAAGAAGAAGAGCTCTTCCTCGAAAGGGAAGCAACCTGAGAAAAGTTCTAGGAGGGTTAAAAAGATGGCTAAAATCAAAGCTAGTTGTTTCCACTGTGGCGAAAATGGGCATTGGAAGAGAAATTGCAAAGCTTACCTTGTAACCCTTGAGAAGAGTATGTACTTTATTGAAGTGCACATGATGACTAATTCTTCCATATGGGTATTTGATACCGCATGCAGTTCTCACCTTTGTAGTTCGTTACAGGAGATGGAAAGAAAAAGGAATCTTCGTGAAAGGGGATATAATCCTCCGCCTAGGAAATTGAGCAAAAGTTGCAGCCACTTTCCAAGGTATTGCCAAGTTAGACTTAGGGAATGCTTGCATTGTACTTGATCTGATTTGTTATGCACCCCATCTTGTTAAGAATATTATTAAAATTTTTGTTCTTGATAATGAAAGATTGATTTTTCTATATCGAATAGGGTGTTGAAAGCATTAAAGAATGGTTATTTAATTACACAATGTACATTAATGAATGGATTGTACAAACTTGATTCTCAACCTTCACTAATGCAAATTAAATCAAGTAAAAGAAAGTTAGATAACCAAGAAGATGCCATTTTATGGTATGCAAGACTTGAACATATTTCTAAAAACGGGATGAACAAGTTAGAAGCTCTCAAAGTACTAAATGTTAGTGGTATTGAGGATCTTCCGACTTGTGAATATTATTTAAAGGAAAAAATGATCAAGGCTCCTTTTGTAGGACAAACAAAGCGCTCCACAAGTTTTTTGGATTTGATCCATACGGATGTTGGTAGACCATTAAGAGTTAGTGGGAGAGGAGGCTATTTCTACTTCATCACTATCACCGATGATTATAGTTGGTTCGGACACATGTTTCTTATGAAGAATAACTTCGAATCCTTTGAAAAGTTCAAAGCGTATAGGAATGAAGTGGAAAAGCAATTGTGGCTAAGTATTAAAGCTTTTTGATCGGATTGAGGGAGAGAATACTTAAGTACTGAATTCTTGGGTTATCTAAAGAAGAATGGGATTCTATATCAACGAACTCCACCCGGCACACCCAAACATAATAGAGTAGTCGAGAGGAGAAATTATATCTTGTTAGACATGGTACGTTCTATGGTGAGCTTTTTCAATGTGTCCATATCCTTTTGGTGATATGCCTTAGTCATGGAAATGAAGCTACTAAATATAGTACCTTCAAAGTCGGTACCTAAAACACCATATGAGATATGGCATGGCAAAGCACTCTTTTACCAATATCTCAAGGTTTGGGGATCTCCCGGCTACATAAGACGGATAGTAGGAGATAAGTTGGATAGTATATCTACCATGTGCAAGTTTGTGGGATAACCCAGAGAGTCTATGGATTACTACTATATTCCCTCATAACAAAGGTGTTTATTTCAAGGAACGCCCACTTTTTGGAAAAGAAATTCCTATGAAATAGAAATAGCATTGTTGTTAAACTTGATGAAGTTCAAGATGACCAAGAAATCCCACAAACGATGGAAACAAATGAGCAACTAGAGCCTCATACACAACCTCTAAGAAGGTCGGATTGAATCAAGAAGCAACCCGAAAGGTTCGGTTCCTTCTTGAGATGGACCAATTGGATAATGATTTGAAGACCTATGAGAAAGCTATGTTGGACATAGATTCGGGACGTTGTCTTGAAGCCATGAGATCTGAAATGGACTCTATGTACTTAAATAAAGTATGGACTTTGGTAGATCCACCAAAGGGAATAGTTCCCATTAGTTTCAGTGGATCTATAAGTGAAAGCTTGGAGTAGATGGAGAAGTGGAGACTTTTAAGGTGCGACTAGTGGCAAAAGGTTACACTCAAAGACCCAATATGGATTTCAAGGAAACCTTTTAATCGGTCACTATGCCTAAGTCCATTCGGATTCTACTTGCCATAGCTGCATATTATGACTATGAGATATGGCAAATAGATGTGAAAACTATTTTCTCCAATGGAGACACTGAAGAAGAAACTTATATGGAGCAACCACAAGGTTTTACATCCAAGGTGAGTGAGCAAAAGGTTTGCAAACTCCAGAGATCCATTTATGGACTCAAAAAAGCATCCCAAAGTTGGAACATATATTTTGACAAAACAGTTAAATCGTTTGGCTTTATCAAAAAATGTGTATGAACCATGTATGTATAAGAAGGGAGTAGTGTACAGTTTATTATGCTTTATGTCGATGACATCCTTTTCATTGGGAATGAGGTAGGGATGTTAGAGTGTACTAAAGCGTGGTTATCTACGTAATTCTCTGTGAAAGATTTGAGAGCAACATCATACGTATTGGGAATACATATCTATAGAGATAGATCTAAGAGGATGCTGGGGCTATCCCGAACCCCGTACATTGACAAAATACTAAAGAATTTTGATATGGAAGAATCTAAGAAGGAGTTCATTTCTATGGGACATGGCATTCATCTTTCTAAGTCTACGGCCCCTAAGACTAAAAACGAGAGACAAAGAATGTCCCACATACCTTATGCCTCCACAATTGATAGCATAATGTATGCAGTCCAATGTACAAGATTGGATGTGGCATACTCGCTGAGTGTTACGAGTAGGTTCTCATCTAATCCCAGTGAGAGTCACTGGATAGCTGTTAAAGAAATCCTTAAGTACTTGAGAAGGACTAAAGACTTGTTTTTGGTATATGGCAATAGAGAATTAAAACTAGAGGGGTTTTCAAATTCATGTTTCCAATCCGATGTAGATAACCTAAAATCTACTACTAGATTTATATTTTACATCAATTGCGGCACAGTGAGTTCGAAGCTATTTGGCTTTTGTGTGTCACCTAATAGGTTCTACCATTCATTGGACATAGGCTCACAACTCTTTATGACTTTCGAATATCTTATATTCATTTTAGTTTAAAAATACTTTTAAACTAATCGACTCAATTCAATTAATCTCATTAATTGAAGAGTACCCAATCTCCAAGGTCGATGTCCAACCTTAAGCCTATGGAGCCTAACTAATTTAGCCGAAATGAACATTCTAGAGAAACATTATAGCTCTACCCATACCATGCAAATACAGTCCTTCTATCTCCTATGTCCCAAAGAAGGCTTAGGGCAAGATATTTGTCAATTTCCTAATAACCTCGATGCTATGTTTCTATTCTCAATGTTCGATTCCATTAGGTGACCTCATCTTTGAAAAACTCCTTTTCCAAATTGCCACACCATCTTGCACAAGAATTTCTTGTAATCGATTATTATAGAATACATAGGAGATGCACTCGCCCTTCACAAAAGTGAGGAGTTGGATTCCATCTTGGATCTAAAAAACCTCCATGCCAAATAGCTCATACCCAACCTCAACCCAAAAAACTTGCTAAGTGGTCAAGGAAGAGTCAAAGCATGAGGTCCAGACACAAGGTTACCATGGATCCTCAAGTCAGATAACTAATAACATGCACTAGCGTAAGTTGGAGAATTTGCCACTATCGACTTACCACTTTGGTTATCTAGTGGATTCTCTGATGGGTCTTCAATGCCCTGTTCTCTAATAAGTACCCACTAACATGCACTCATATCTCATATGGTTGCTCATGGAATGGAGCAATATCCAACTCTTAGATTGATGCATCGTTAGTACAAGTCTATCCGGATCTTAGATGCCCTATCTTATAAGATCCTACGACTTGGAAGGTTTAAGATCACAACCATGTAAGACTTATTTCATGATCACCACCCAGTGAACTGACCCAGTCCCATAGTCTTGTGTGGTCTAAGGGCTTCATCCAAAAGCCAGTGAAGTAATAAGAAGCATAAGATGAAGATGGCCACATAAATAATATAATTTAATCAAGATTGTTTTACAAGGCCAATCCTATTGGCTTGCCAGGCACTATTCCAAATTAGGGAGCCAACAAATATCTTGCCCTAGGCCTCTTTCGGTAGATAAAAATGGAATGACCGTATTTACATGGTATGCGTAGAGATATAATGGTTTTTCAAAAGCATTCATTTCGACAAATTAGTTGGGGCCTATAGGCTTGAGGTTGGACATCGTCCATGAAGATTGGGCACTCTTCAATTAATGAGATTAATTGAATTAAGTCAATTAGTTTAAAAGTTGTTTTAAGCTATAATGAATATATGATATTCAAAAGTCACAAGGAGTTGTGAGCCCATGTCTAATGAATGATAGAACCTATTGAGTCACACATAAAAGCCAATTAACCTCCTAGTTATTGGAGCAATTTTCTAAGAGTTAGAGAATCATTCCAAGGTGACCGATTTTGAGGTGCCAAAATGAAGGACAATTTTTGGCTTGATTAATTTAAGTGTTAAATTAGTGAACTAATTTAAGGAGTTAAATTAGATCAATAATTAACGAGTTAATTATTTGGTGTGAAGTGACCATCAATTTGTCAAGTTAATTTAAGGAGTTAAATTAACAAAAGTGAGCTTAAGAGTTAAGCTTAATTGACTTAAGTGTTAAGTCAAAGGTTAATTAATTAAATTAAAGTATTTAATTTAATTAATGAGAATAATACATTTTGGAAGAAAAATTCAAGTGAAATGTTCATTTGAATTAGCATCTTAATTAACTAGAAATTAGATTTTAAATGTAATTAAAATGCACATGTAATTCAATGAGATTTGAATTCAAATTTGCCACCTTGCCAACCCACTTGCTCCCCACCTCTTATGGAAGGTGTGATGCCACCTTGGCATCACACCATCTAACATCTATATGTAGATATAGATGAGAGATGAATTGGCCATTAAAAAAAAATGTGTGAAGAATTAGATTCTTTGCAATTCCCTCCAAAACATCCTTCATGCATTACATCATGTGTTGAAGCTTTGCTTTGTTTTCATTCTTCTATCTCAAAAATGGGCCTTCACCACTATAATTCTACTTGCTTTCTCTAGCTAAAAGTGAGTGGAATTTGGAGGATTGATTGGTGTGTGGATTATATCAATAGAGGCAAATCATTTGATTTGCTAGCTTTGGAGATCTATGGGAACAAAGCTGTCACTTGCTGAATTTTTTTCAAGCGATCCAAATTGAGTTTCACTCTGAATTTTTTATAGCACTTTCCTTAAGGAGTTTATAGGTTCCAAAAAACTTTTCGTGATTTTTGGAGCATTTTAACCAAGGCGAAAGTTGTTGTTCATCTGCTATGCTAGAGCTTGCCAGATTCTAGATTGGTGAAGTGTTCACCATCTCAACCTTGGAAATTTTCTTTTTGAGGTAATTCTCTAACTAAATCTGAATCTCTAGCATGATTAGATCCTTGGTAAGCAGTAAGCACTAGTTTTTTTTTTTTTCCAGCTTTTAAAGTTTGATAATTGCACCTAGTGGGTTACTAACCTTCACCTAATGGGTCACACACAAAAGCCTAAAGGTATTTCTTACTTGATGGGAGGAATTGTTTGAGGAGTGAAAGAATTCAACCTAGGCATTTTTGGAGGAAAAATGGTTGATTAAATTTTTGTTCATCTTGGCTTAATTAATTTAATTATTAAATTAATCAAAATAATTTAAGGAGTTAAATTGGACCAATTAAATTATGGAGTTAATTTAATTGGTTCCATGTGATAAATAATTAGTCGAGTTAACTTAAGGAGTTAAGTTAACACCAATTAACTTAAAGAGTTAAGTTAATTGACTTAAGGAGTCAAGTCAATTTAATTAATTACATTAAAGAGTTAATTTAGTTAAAATGAGAATTTGGATTTTGGAGGGAAAATAAAATGAAATATTTCATTTTAATCTAATTAGAGTTAATTTTCATTACATTTCATTAGACGAAATGTAAATGCTAATTAAATGCAAATGCATATGAAATTCAAATTCACATGCAAGTTGGCAAGTTGGCCAACAAGCATGGGAGGTGTGATGCCAACTTGCATCACACTCTCCTCTATATAAATACCCCTAGTGGCCGGCCATGTGATGATCTTCCAAGTGATTCTCTTATTTCCCTCCACAAGTGTGATATTCAAGTGTTGAAGATTTACACTCCCCAAAATTCTCTCATTCTCCAATTCCTCTCCAAACACCACCCCATCTCCTTCATCCTCATCTTATCTATCAGATTTGAGGATGTTCTAGAGCTACCTTGGGTGTGTGGACTTGATCATTAGAGGTCCAACACTTGGGGGAATTGGTGTTCCTTGGTGAACTATTGTTGTCTAGCATATTCGGTGGCAAATTTGGAGGACCTAGGAGGTTCCGATTTAGATGAGTTTTTGGGAATTCTACCTAGATGTTTATTGGACTTCTCTACTAAATTTGAGGATTTTTGGAGTTGTGGAAGGCGGTCAACTGTTAGCTTCTTTTATTGTGCGTGAATTGCTCTATTAAATTGTTCATTGGAGTGTTTCTCCTCTTGCCTTTGAATTAAGATATAAAGGTAAATGTTTTGGATCTAAATACTTATTAAAAGCATGATTATATCCTTGGAGTAGAGTGGTTTAGTTATATTTTGTCTTTTTATGGTTTTATATTATGGATCTTAAGCCTATTCCTACATTCAAGTAGTATCAGAGCCTTAGTCATGCTTCAATTTGGATTTGGTGAATTAATTCATGTGATGAATTGATTCTAATCTCCAAATACTTGATTCAATTAATGAATTTGAGTGTTTGGATGATTTTTCATGTGGCTCCTTTCATGATGAATTGAGATATATCAATGTGTTTTAAGTGTTAACTCATGTGTTGGCATGCTTTTGATTCATGTTGGTTAATGCTAAATGTTTATTTAGCATTGTATGATGTTATATGTTGATATATCATGTTTAATTTGGCCTTGAGGTGTTTTGGTCATTTTTGAATCCTATTGGATTGGATTTAATTGGAGATTTTTGGAGAATGTTGATGCTCAGTTGCACTTGAATTTTGAAGCATGTTTGAGCATTTAAATTTTCGTTTTTGAAAGGTCTCTTAAAATCATCTAAATTATGTGAAAATGAGTTATGGAAGTGTCCATAATGGTTAGGAATACAAAAAACATGGAATGGGAGCTAAAATCTTGACTACTAGGTGGCTAGGCAAGGTTGCCACCCAGCTGCCCAGCTCGGCAGGCAGCAAGCGATCCATGAGCGCATCTGCCGCACACCAAGCTAGGTAGCATTGGACAGCAAGCCTTGCCAAGGCTGCCTTATTGTTGTTTTTGGTGCAATTAGTGTTGTTTTATGTCTCCAACTTGTTTTTCACACATATTTAGATATACAAAAGTTGTGCAAGTGTTTCAAAATTATGTTTGACATTTTTGCATACTTTTAAAGTCTTGTCCAAGGTAATCATCAATTAAGTGCAAAAATGAGATGCATAAAGAGTTATGCTTATTTTTGCTAGTTAATTAATTGTTTATCATATAAGCATTTAATTTGATGAACTAAATGTCAATTCTTATTTATTCTTCATTTAATTGTTGAATGTATGGGGATAAACATGAGCCTTAAATTGGTTTTATTTGTTTCAAGTTTTTGAAAATGATTATATTAAATAGGGGCTTGCATGCCTCCTGATTTCTATCTTGTAAATGTTATGAGAGTAGAATTCTAGGAATGAGGATTTCTTTTCTCTTATAAATGTTGCAAGGAGACAAAGAAGGCCAAGGGGTTCAAGGAGGCTTGAAGACCCATGAATGTATGGGATACATTTATGTAATAGATATATTTAATCAACCCACTTAAAATCAACTAAGTAGTTCACCTATGGCTATAAGTGCACTACTTGGTTAAGGCTCATGGTCATCTTACCCTAGGAGCATATTTGACGCATTTACTTATTTATGCTTTTTTTATTCTATTGATGTATAAGTTGGATGGTAAGGATATAGAAAACCTAAATAAGAGAAGATAAAATTGATGAGATCTTTCAAAGTAAGAAAATCCCTCTACTTAGAGGAATCTAAGCGCTTTCAAAATATTAAGTCAATTTGGATACAAATTAAAAGGAGTTTTAATTAATCCAAGCCTTCTACCAATAGTTTGTGACATGATATGCTGCCACATTTGCATGATGTGTCACTAGTCGTGGGGTCACATTTATGGACGAAAGTTGTGCTTACTTACTTAGCATATGATGCACTTTGATTTAAAACTTACTATGGCATTGTCTCATGAGTCATGGAATGACATAGTGGAGTTTCTAATTAAAGTTTAATTGGTACGTCTGACTTAAATACCTAGTAGTGTAGATGTCAGACGAGTTGTGGGTCTACATAAAGAGTGAGGTAAAATGCATCAATGGTTGCATAGAGATGCAATTAACAAAATTTGCTTATCTTAGATTGTCTATGGATCTCTCACAAGTCGTGGGTCCGCTATAATGCCTTTGGGCCTTGATTCTCACTAAGAAATGAGATTTCCTGAATTCCTTATGGGGGTGAGGAATTTGATAAAATAGTAGGAGAAAAACATGCATGAAAGTCCATAAACATGTATAAAATTCTTGACTACGAAAAGAGAACTTATGTGCTCAAAGTCTGCCAGACACCATTGGTGATGATGTCGATGATGAGGCATGTGAAATGTTCACTAAATGGGTACAAGATGATCTTCAAGCTAGGCGCCTTATGATGGCTTCTATCTCCAGCGAGCTCCAAAAATCTCATGAGCACATGAAAATCACTTGTGAGATACATATGCACCTACAAGAGTTGTACAGTGTACAAACAAGACATGAACGCTTCTCATTGTCTAAGGAGCTATTTAGGACTAGAATGGTTGAAGGTTCTAGTATCCACGACCATGACCTTAAGATGATTGGTCTCATTGAGAAACTTGCTCAATTGGACATGGTCATAGACAATGAGCTTTATGTGGATATGATTCTCCAATCATTACTAAGTTCTTTTGACCAACTTTTTATGAACTTCAACATAGCGAAACAAGAGGTAACAATTAACAAGTTAGTTAATATGTTGGTGACCACCGAGGCAATTATAAAGAAAGACAAACCTTTAATGCTTCCATCCTCCTCCAAGTCTAAGGGCCCTGGGGGTGCTAAAAGCGAAGGTAAGAGGAAGAAGAGTTCTTCCTCGAAAAAGAAGCAACCATTGAAATCCTTTGGAGGCGTAAAGAAAAAGAAAGAGAATAAAGTTAATGCAACTTGTTTCTATTGTGGCGAGCAAAGCTATTGGAAGCACAATACAAGGAATACCTTGCGACCTTGGGAAGGGTATTTACTTTATTGAAGTGCATTTAACAACAAATTATTCGTCATTGGTATTCGATACTGCATGTGGTTCTTACCTTTATAATTTGTTATAGGGGATGGAAAGAAGAAGGAATCTAAATAATGGGGATTTGATCCTACGCCTTGGCGAAAGAGCAAAAGATGAGGCCAAAGTTGAAGGCATTATGAAGTTAGACTTAGGGAACTCCTTTCTTGTATTAGATCCATGTTATTATGTATCAAATCTTGCTAAAATCATAATTTCAATTCCCAGTTTGAATAGCGAAGAATTTGATTTTTCAATATCAAATGGGAAATTGAAGGCAATAAAGAATGGTTCTTTAGTTGCTAATGGTACACTAAACAATGGATTATACATTTTGGATTTTCAGCCATTATTAATGCACATTCAACAAAGTAAAAGAAAATTAGATAATCAAGAAGATGCCATCTTGTGGCATACAAAACTTGGACTTATTTCCAAGAATATGATAAATAAGTTAGAAGCTCTCAAAGCACTAAATGTTAGTAGCATAGAGGATCTTCCTACTTGTGAATCTTGTTTAAAAGAAAAAATGACCAAAGCTCCTTTTGTAGGATAAACGGAGCATACCATAAGTCCTTTGGATTTGATCTACACGGACACTTGTGGACCACTAAAAGTTAGTACAAGAAGAGGCTATTCTTACTTCATTACCTTCACTAATGATCATACTAAGTTTGGACATATGTATCTTATGAAGTACAAGTCCGAAGCTTTTGAAAAGTTCAAAGAGCATAGAAATGAAGTAGAAAGGAGTGAGTATCAAAGCTCTTCAATCGAATCGAGGAAAATGGGGAATATTTAAGTACCGAATTCTTGGATTATCCAAAGGAGAATGGAATTTTCTGAATGGACTCCACTCAACACACAAAACACAACAGAGTAGCCAAGAGGAGAAATCGTACCTTGTTGGACATGGTACATTCCATGATGAGCTTCACCGATGTGTCTATATCTTTTTAGGGATATGCCTTAAAAACAACGATGAAGCTACCAAATGTAGTACCCTCAAAGTCGATGTTAAAGATACCACATGAGATGTTGTATGGTAAAGAACTTTCTTACTCTTTTCTAAGAGTTTGGGGTTCGCCTACATACATCAAGAAATTAGTAGGAGACAAGTTGGATACGAGATCCACTTTGTGCAAGTTTGTGGGATACCCAAGAGAGTCTTTAGGCTATTATTTCTATGATCCCTCTGAACAAAAGGTGTTTGTTTCAAGGAACACCATCTTTTTGGAACAAGAATTTCTATTTAATAGAAAAGGCATTATCATTGAACTTGATGAAGTTCAAGATGATCATAAAATCCCACAAATGGTAGAAATAAGCGAACATCAAGAGCCTAGCACACAACCTATAAGAAGGTTGGACCAAATCAAGAAGCAACCAGAAAGGTTCGTATTCTTTCATTAAACGGACCGAGATGATAGTGATTCGAAGACCTATGAAGAAGCTATGTGGGACATAGATTCGAGACATTGGCTTGATGCGATGAAATCTAAAATGGGCTCCATGTACTCCAACAAAGTATGGACTTTAGTAGATCCACTGAAGGGTATAGTACCCGTTGCTTGCAAATGGATCTATAAGCGAAAGGTAGGATTCGATGGAGAGATAACAACCTTTAAGGCGAGAATAGTGGCAAAAGATTACACTCAAAGACCCAATATTGATTTCGAGAAAACCTTTTCACTAGTCGTTATGCCTAAGTCCATTAGAATTATGCTTGCCACAACTACATATTATGACTATGAGATATGACAAATGGATGTAAAGATCGCTTTCCTCAATGGAAACATTGAAGAAAAAAATCTATATGGAGCAACTGCAAGGTTATACATCCAAAGGGAGTGAACAAAAGGTTTGAAAACTCCAAAGGTCCATTTATGGACTAAAACAAGCATCCCGAAGTTGGAACATACATTTTGATAAGATAATCAAATCATTTGATTTTTTAAGCATGTTTGGGCACTTTAATTTCCAATTTTTAAAGGTGTTTATAATTTGAAATTTTGTGAAAATTTATATGAAATGATGTTTTGGAGATGTCCATATGGCTTGGAGTGGCAAAAACATAAACGGTGATTAAACGATTGATTGGTGCAAGTTTTGACAGGGCTACCACCTTGCTTGGCAGAAGCTAGGCACGGCCGTGGGCAGGCCTTGTGCATGCCCGCTAAGTGCCCAACCGGCCGGTTGGGTAGCGGCTCGCCTAAGGTCACCTAGAACCTGTTTTTGTGCTACTTTGGTGTTTTTGGCCAATCAAACTTGATTATTTCATCCTTGTTTTGATGCACAAATGTTGTGTAAGTGTTCAAAGCAATATTGGACATTTTTGCATGCTTTTAAAGTCTTCTTTAAGTTAATCTTCAATTAACTGCAAAAATGAGATGCATAAGGAGTTATGCTTATTTTTGTAGTTAAGTAATTCTTGATGAGATATGCATTTAATTTGTTGAATTAAATGTCAATTCTTATTTATTGTTCATTTAGTTGTTGAATGGATGATGAATGTATAGGGATGATCATGAGCCTTTCAATTGGTTTTATTTGTTTCAAGTTATTGAAAAGGGTTATATTAAATAGAGGCTTGCATGCCTCTTATTTTTCTATCTTGTAAATGTTATGAGAGTAGAACTCTAAGAGTGAGGTTTTCTTTTCTCTTGTAAATGTTGCAAGGAGACAAAGAAGGCTAAGAGAATCAAAGAGGCATGAAGACCTATGAATATATGTGATGCATTTATGTAATAGCTAAATTTAATCAACCCACTTAAAATCAACTAAGTAGCGCACAGATGGCTCTGAGTTTACCACTTGGTTAAGGCTCATGGTCATACCACCTAGGAGCATGCTAGGCGTATTTACTTATTTAAGATTTCTTTATCCTATGGATGCATGAGATGCATGGCTAGGATATAGAAAACATAAATGAGAGAAGATAAAATTGATGAGATCTTTCAACACAAGAAAATCCCTCCACTAAAGGAGTCTAAGTGCTTTCAAAATATTAAGTCAACATGGATACAAATTAAAAGAATTTTTAATTAATCCATTCCTTCTCCTAATAGTATGTGACATGAGATGCTACCACATTTGCGTGATGTCTCATGATTCGTGGTTTGCGTTTATGGAGAAAAGTTATGCTCACTTAGCATATGATACACTTTGATTTGAAACTTCCTATGGCATTGTCTCACGAGTCATGGAATGACATAGTATGGCTTCTAATTAAAGATTGATTGATAGGTCCGACTTAAACACTTAGTAGTATAGATGTCGCACGAGTTGTAGGTCTATATGAAGAGTGAGGCAAAATATATCGAGGGTTGTGTAGAGATGCAATAAGCAAAAGTTGCTTATCTTATGATTATTTGTGGATATCTCACGAGTATTGGGTCCACTACAAGTCCTTTGGTCCTTGATTCTCACTAGGAAATGAGATTTTCTGAATTCCTTATAGGGGTGAGGAATTTGATAATATAGTGAGAGAAAAACATGCTTGAAAGTCCATAAACATGTTTTCAATATCAAAATTCAATCACATGCTCATATTCTCTTTTTTACCTTTATAGATTTTTGAAATCTCAAAATGTTATATTGCTAAGCATTATATTGGAAACCAATAAACCAACCAAGCCTAACTTCCATGATTGACTAAACCTCAAAATCGTTCTAGATTATGAGAAATAGATATATGTCCTATATTATGGTGCTCCTAATCCCATAGGGATTGATGAGGGTCAAGAGACACATGATATGTCCACGAAAAGGCTTGAGGATCACCTCTTAACCCATAGTCTCATGATGTCATCTATCAACTTTAAAAGTCTCATGAACACATGAAACATACCACGGTCTATTGCTTGCAAAAGTTGTATAGCAAACAAGGTATGAGGGGTTCATATTGTCAAAGGTGATTTTTCTAGCTAGGATAAATGAGGGTTATCTGTCCTCAACTATAGTCTAAAGATGATTAGACTTGAGAAGCTCTTCAACTTGGATGTAGTGATGGACAATGATCTCCACGGGGATTAGATCCTCACATCCTTACGAATTTATATGACCAAAGCGTTGGTCTAGATGGAGATAAACATGACAATGGCAAACCTCTAATGATTGCTTCATCTTCCTACTCTAAAGGCCCTTAAGGCTAGAAGAAAAAAGGAAAGAAGAAGAAGTGTTCTTTTTCAAGAGGAAACAAACATTTAAGGTGTCCGGTGGAGTCAAGTAGATTAAAGAGGATAAAGTTGATGCTATTTGTTTCTACTTTGGTGAGAAAGGCCATTGGAAGCAGTATTGCAAAGAATACCTTGTAACCTTTACGAAGGGTATGTACTTTTTGAAGTGTATCTAAAGATAAATTCTTCCTCATAGATTTATGATATCGTATGTGGTTCTCATCTTCGTAATTTGTTACAAAGAATGAAATGAAGAATAAACATAGTGATGGGGATTTGATCCTACGCTTTAGCAATGGAGCAAAAGTTGTGGCCAAAACCGAAGGCGTAAATAAGTTAGACTTAGGGAACTCCTTATTTGTATTGCATCCTTGTTATTATGTGTCGAATCTTGTTAAGAATATTATTTTAATTCCCATTTTAAGCAGCAAAGGATTTGATTTTTCAATATCAAATGGGAAATTGATGGCAATAAAGAATGGTTTTTTAGTTGCTATTGGTACACTAAACAATGGATTATATGTTTTGGATTCTCCACAATCACTAATGCACATTCAAGAAAGTAAAAAAAAAATTAGATAACCAAGAAGATATCGTCTTCTAGCATGCTAGACTTGGACATATTTCCAAGAATAGAATGAACAAGTTAGAAGCCCTCAAAGCACTAAATGTTAGTGGCATAGAGGATCCTTCTACTTGTGAATCTTGTTTAAAACGAAAAATGACCAAGGTTCATTTTGTAGGATAAACAGAGCCAACCATGAGTCCTTTTGATTTGACCCATAATGATGTTTGTGGATCCCTAAAAGTTAGTGCGAGAGATGGCTATTCATAATTCATTACCTTCACTAATAATAATACTCGGTTTGGACATGTGTATCTTATGAAGTACAAGTCTGAAGTTTTTGAAAAGTTCAAAGAGTACAGAAATGAAGTAGAAAGGAGTGTGTATTAAAGCTCTTTGATCAAATCGAGGAGAATAGGGAATACTTAAGTATCAAATTCTTAGATTATCTAAAGGAGAATGGGATTATCTCACAATGGGCTCCACCGGGCACACCCAACACATTGGAGTAGCCAAGAAGAGAAATCGCACCTTATTGGCATGGTACGTTCCAGATGAACTTCACCAATATGCCTATATCCTTTTGGGGATATGCCTTTGAAACGGTGGCGAGGCTACTAAATGTAGTGCCCTCAAAGTCGGTGCCAAAGATACTATATGAGATGTGGTATGGCAAAGCATCTTCTTACTCTATCCTAAAAGTTTTGGTGTCTCCCGCATACGTCAAGAGGTTAGTGGGAGATAAGTTGGATGCGAGATATACTTTTTCCAAGTTTGTGGAATACCCAAGAGAGTCTATGGGTTATTATTTCTATGATCCCTAAGAACAAAACGTGTTTATTTCAAGGAACGCTATCTTTTTGGAAAAGGAATTTCTATTTAATAGAAAAGATATTATCGTTAAACTTGATGAAGTTTAAGATGATCATAAAATCCCACAAATGGTAGAAGCAAGTAAACATCAAGAGCTTAGCACATAACTGTTGGAATAGTGCCCCGCAAGCCAATTAGATTAGCCTTGTAAACTATTTCCTTATAAGATAATCTTAATTTAATGATATTTTTTATATGGCCATTTTCATTTTATGCTCACTATTACTTCATTGGCATTTGGTTGAAGCCCACAGATTACACTAGACTATGGGACTTGGTCACGCACAGGGTGGTGATCTGGAATAAGTCTTACATGGTCGTGATCTTAAAATCTTCCAAGTCATAGGATCTTAAGAGACAGGACAACTAAGATCCGGATAGACTTACACTAACAATGCATAAATCCAAGGGTTGGATGTTGCTCGGTTCCATGAGCAATCCCATATGAGATATAGATGCATGCTAGTGGGTGCTTGTTAGAGAATAAGGTACTGAAGGCTTGCTTGGAGAATCCACCAGATAACCGTAGTGGCAAGTCGGTAGTAGCAAGTTCTCAAGCTTACGTTAGTGCATATAATCAGACCTCTGACCTGAGGATCCATAGTAACTTTATGTTTGGATCCTCATGCTTTGACTCCTCCTTAGTCACCTAGCGGGCAGTTCGAGTAGGGATTGGGCATGAGCTGCTTAGACATGGAGGTTTATGAGATCCAAGAAGAAATCCGACTCCTCGTCTTTATGAAGGGTGAGTACATCTCCTATGTATTTTATAATGATCGATTCCAAGAAATCCTTGCGCAAAGTAGTATGACAATTTGGAAATGAAGTTTTTCAAAGATGAGGTCATATAAAGGAATTGAACATTGAAAATAGAAACATAGCATCAAGGCTATTATGGAGTCAACAAATATCTTGCCCTAGGCCTCTTTCGGTATATAGGAGACAGAAGGACTGTATTTGCATGGTACGCTTAGAGCTAGAATAGGTCTCCAAAAGCATTCATTTTGGCTAATTAGTTGGGCTCCATGGGCTTGAGGTTGGACATCGACCATGAAGATTGGGTACTCTTCAATTAATAAAGATTAATTAAATTGAGTTAATTAGTTTAAAGAAGTTTAAACTAAAATGAATATTTGATATTCAAAAGTCACAAAGAGTTGTGAGCCTATATTCAATGAATGGTAGAACCTAACAGGTTACACACAAAAGCTAATTACATTTCCTAATTGATGGAAGAATTTTTCTAAATGTTAAAAAAATGCTCCCAGTGGACCGATTTGAGGATTGGCGAAATTGAGGTCTTTTTGGCTTGATCAATTTAATTATTAAATTGATCAACTAATTTAAGAAGTAAATTAGACCAATAATTAAGGATTTAATTATTTGGTGCCACATGACCATCAATTGGTCAAGTTAGGTTAAAGAGTTAAGTTAACATTGATTAACTTAAAGAGTTAAGTTAATTGACTTAAGAGTTAAGTTAAAGGTTAATTAATTTAATTAAAGTGATTAATTTAATTAATAAGAGGAATCTATTTTGTAGGGAAAATTCAAATGAAAGGTTTATTTGGTGTGGAATTTTAATTAATTTAAAATTAGATTCCAAGTGAAATTAAAATGCACACAAAATTCAAATTCATATTTTAATTGCAACTTGCCAACTTGCAAGGCAAGTTGGCAGTCACCCTTGAGGAAGGTGTGATGCCACTTGGAATTAGACCATCCTCACTCTATATATAGATATAGAGGGAAAGAGGGGCGGCCACTTGTGCTTTGTGTGAAGAATTAGATTCTCTCACATTTTCCTTCCAAATTTCAAGTGTTGCGTCATGTGTTGAAACTTATCTTCATCTCCTCTTCTCCTACCTCAAATCAAGCCTCCATCTCTGGAAATCTCCTTTTTATTTTCCAGCTAATACTAAAAAGATTAGGATCTATCATTGGTGTGTGAATCATATTGTTAGAGGCAAGACAATTGGATTGCTAGCCTTTGGAGATCTACTGTCAGGGCAGTTCGCTTGGCGAAATTTTTTTGGCACTTTCCTGCTATTTTTTGAGCTAAATTTTTTATAGTAGATTCTCAAGGAGTTGAAAAGATACCGTAATTTATTTCAAAATTTTTGGAGGAGTTTGGATCGGGAAAAAGTTGTATCCAATCCATTGTGCTGCTATGTGATAATTTCTAGATTGAAGGAGTGTTCTTCATCATTTCCTTGTTTTCTTGAGCAAATCAAGGTAATTCTCCTTCCTAATCTGAATCAATAGCATGTTTAGATCCCTGTTAGCATGTTTAGCCTAGTTTATTTAAGTTTTGATTATTAGATCCTAGTGCTACATGTGCCTTTAAGTGGTATCGGGGCCTAATTCATGCTTTGATTTGGATTTTTGATTGATTGATTCATGTGATGGATTGATCGAAATCACCAAATTCTTGATTCATATGATGGATTGGAGTGTTTGGATGATATTGTGTGTGGCTCCTCGATTGATGAATTGGAAATATGCCAATATGTGTTTTAAGTGTTATTCATATAATTATTATGTTTGAATTCGTAGCTTCTAATGTTGAATATTGATTTAGCATTAGATGATGTTATATGTTGATATAGCATGTTATTTATGGCCGTAAAGCATTTTGGTCATTTTTGGATCCAACTTGTTTGGAGTTTGTTGAAGATTTTTGAAGAATGTGATTCTTACTTTAATTTGTTTTTGAAAGCATATTTGAGCACATGAAATTTCATTTTTAAAAGGAGTTTCAAATTTGAAATTCCATCTATAATATGTGCTTTAAAGTTTAGGTAGTGCTAAATTTTTTGGTGCACAAAAATTGAGCCGAAAAGTGAATTGACTCGGAGGTGACCACAAAATAGGGGTGCTGCCCACCTAGGCCGGGCGCTGGCCGAGCAGCGGGCACGCCTAGTGTGCACTCGCCGCGCGGCCGTGCACCTAGTGCCGGGTAGGCAACGACTGTTGTGGTCTTTCTCAATTTAATTCAATTTTTTGAGTTCTTTTTGTGCTCAAAAGTGCTTCATTACAGACATATTATATGCACAAGTATTGTGCTAGTTCTCAAAATTATGTTTGACATTTTTGCTTGCTTTTGAAAACATGTTAAAGTTAATCTCCAATTAATGCATAATTGTTATGCTAGCTCTTGCTTGGCCAGTCATTTGCTTATGAGATAAGCATTCAATTGTTGTAATTGAATGTCAATTCTAGATTTATTTATTATTCATTTAACTGTTGAATGGATGATGAATGAATGTGGATGATCATGAGCTTTTAATATTGATTTTATTTGTTTCAAGTTGTTGAAATGGGTTGTATTAAATTGGAGCTTGCATGCCTCTTAATTTCTACATTGTAAATATTATAAGAGCAGAATCCCTAGGATTGAGGATTTCTTTCTCATGTAAAAGTCACATGGAGCAAAGGAGACCTTGGAGGCATGGAGACTTTTGAAGACCCATGAATGTATGGGATACACTTATCTAATAGCTAGATTTAATCAACCCACCTAAAATCAGGTGCACCTATAGCTCTAAGTGCACCACTTAGTTAGGCTCATGGTCATCCCACCCTCGGAGCATGCTAGACACATTTACTTATTTATATTTTTCATATCCTATTGATGTATGAGATGATAGTTAGGATACAGAAAACTTACATAAGAAAATAGAAAATGATGAGATCTTTGCAAGCAAAAACCCTTCACTTAGAATGTCTAAGTGCTTTCAAATATTAAGTCAAAATGGATATGAATTAAAAAGAGTATTTAATTAATTCATGCCTTCTACCAATAGTATATAGCATGAAAATGCTACAATCTTTGTGTGATATACATTCAGTCAGGGGGGGTCACACTTAGGTAGAAAGCTGTGAACACATATTTAGCATATGATGCACCTTTGATTTAAGGCTTTCTATGCATTATACACTCAGTCACGGGGGATGTTGTGGCGTCGTCTCGAATCAAAGTTTGATTGGTAGGTTCAACTTAACACCAAGTAATGTAGAGGTCGTCTTTATAGGGGATCTACATGAAAATGTGATACAAAATAAATCAAGAGTTGCATAGAGATGCAATTAGCAAAAGTTGCTTATCTTTGGATTATTTGTGAATATACATCCAGTCATGGGGGTCTACTTACAAGTCCTTAGGGTCTTGATTCTCACTAAGAAATAAGATTTCCTGAATTCTTTTAGGGGATGAAGGATTTGATAAAATAGTGGGAGAAAAACATGCTTGAAAGACCATAAACATGTTTTCAATATCAAAATTCAATCATATGCTTATACGCTTTTTTCACCTCTTGTAGGTTTTCAAATTCTTCAAAAAGAAAATGGCTAAAAATTAACTCGCAAGCATTTTGAAAACCAATAAACTAACCGGGCCAAACTTTCGCTATTGGTTGAGAAACCTTAAGATTATACTTAACTCTGAAAAGAGGACCTATGTCCTAGATCAAAGTCCACCAAATACATTGGATGATGACGCCACCAATGAGGCCTGTGATTGTTCACTAAGTTTTAAGATGATGATCTCACAATGCCTCACTTAGCTTCCATGACTAATGAGCTCCAAAAGACTCACGAACAAATGAGACATGCAAGTGAGATCTACAAACACCTACAAGAGTTGTATGGTGTGAAATTTAGACAAGAAAGGTTCGTTTTATCAAGAGAGCTCTTTAGGTCAAGCATAGTTGAGGGTTCAAGTGTCCATGATCACGGGCTAAAGATAATTGGACTCATCGAGAAGTTTGTGAACTTGACGTGATCATGGACAATGACCTCTACGTAGATTTGATCATCTAGTTATTACCCCCATCGTTCGTCCAATTCGTTATGAACTTTAATATGTCCAAGCAAGAGGTGACGAATAATGAATTGGTGAACATGCGTGTGACAACTAAGGTGACTATGAAAAAGGAGAAACCTCTTATGCCTGTTTTCTCCTCCAAGTCAAAAAGCCCTAGGCCTAAGAAAGAGAGGTAAGAGGAAGAAGAGTTCTTCTTCCAAAGGGAAAAATTGTGAAGAGTTCTAGGGAGGGTTAAGAAAAAGGCTAAAATTGATGCGAATCATTTCCACTGTGGCAAAAAAGGACATCTTGAGAAGATGGGTCTTAAGACTATGGGGAATTGGCTTTAGAGCAAGTGGGAGATTGTTGGAATAGTACCCCGCAAGCCAATTAGATTGGCATGTAAACTATTTTACTTGTGATACAATCTTCATTGAATGATATTCATTAAATGGGCATCTTCATCTTATGCTTATATTTACCTCATTAGCATTTGGTTGAAGCCCTTAGATCACACAAGATTACAGGACTTAGCCACCCACTGGGTGGTGATCATGAAACAAGTCTTACACGGTCATGATCTTAAATCTTTTAAGTTGTAGGATCATACGAGATAGGGCATCTAAGATCTAGATAGACTTGCACTAACGATGTATAAATCCAAGGGTTGGATGTTGTTTTGTTTCATGAGCAATACCATATGAGATATGGGTGCATATTAGTGGGTGCTTGTTAGAGAACAAGTTCACTGAAGGCCCGCCCGGAGAATCCACTAGATAGCTGAAGAGACAAGTTAGTAGTGGCAAGTTCTCCAGCTTATGCTAGTGCATATAATTAGTCCTTTGACTTGAGGATCCATGGTAACCTTGTGTTTAGGTTCTCATGCTTTGACTCTTCCTTGACCACGTAGCAGGTCGTTCTGGTGGAGATTGAGCATGAGCTACTTAAACATTAAATTTTGTGAGATCTAAGATGGGATATGACTCCTCATCGTTGTGAAAGGCGAGCACATCTCCTATGTATTTTATAATTATTGATTCCAAGAAATCCTTGCGTAAGGTAGTATGACAATTTAGAAAAGGAGTTTTCCAAAGATGAGGTTGTAAAGGAGAATCGAACATTGGGAATAGAAACATAGTATCAAGGTTATTAAGGAGTTGACAAATATCTTGCCCTATGCCTCTTTCGAGAGATAGATTAGAATGGTTCTCCAAAAGCATTCACTTTAGCTAATTAGTTGGGCTCCATGGGCTTGAGGTTGGACATCGACCATGGAGATTGGGTGCTCTTCAGTTAATGGAGATTAACTAAATTGAATCAATTAGTTTAAAAGAGCTTAAACTAATGTGAATATTCAATATTCTATAATTCACAAAGAGTTGTAAGCCTATGTCCAATGAATGGTATAATCTAATAGGTCACACATAAAAGGCAATTGCAAATCCTAATAGATGATGGGGAATTTTCTAAGAGTTTGAAAAATTCCTAGATGACCGATTTTGGAGGTAGACGTTTGATGTCATATTGGCTTGGTCAATTTAATTGCTATATTGATCCAATTAATTTAATGAGTTAAATTAGACCAATTAACTAAGGAGTTAATTATTTGGTGCCACATGACTATCAATTAGTCAAGTTAGCTTAAAGAGTTAAGTTAACAAGTACTTTCTTAAGGAGTTAAGCAAATTGATTTAAAAATTAAGTCAAAGGTTAATTAATTAAATTAAAGTATTTAATTTAGTTAAAATGAATAATTAATTTTGGAGGGAAAATTCAAATGAAATGTTCATTTGGTATGAATTAGAATTTAGTTGGATGACATTTCTTGAGATGAAATGAAGATTCCAAATGAAATTCAAATTCACATAAAATTCAAATTTATATGCGAACTTGCAAGAGCTAGCGGAACCCTTGAGGAAGGTGTGATGCCACCTATAGCATCACGCCATTCTTCCTCTATATATAGATATAGAGTGTGTGAGTGGTCGGCTACATTATTGTCTATGTGAATTAAGATTCTCTCATTTTTCCCTCTAATTCCCAAGTGTTGCCTCATGTGTTGAAGCTTCACTTTTCTTCATCTATTACCTCCAAATCAAGATTTCATCCTTGCAATTCTCCTCTTTATTCTCCAACTAATATTGAGGAGAATTGGATTTTCCATTGTTGTGTGAATCTTATCATTAGAGGCAAAACAATTGGATTGCTGGCCTTTGGAGATCCTCTATTTTGGGTAGTAGCTTAGAGCATCTATTGGAGGTCTTTTCGGATTTGGTTTGAGCTGATATTTTTTTCGTAGATACATCAAGAAGTTGGTGTTCTTTTGGTACAAATTTCACTTAAATTGGAGTTCATTTGGTTGGACAAAAATTGACAGAAAGTTGTGCTGCTGGGGTGACAGTTTTCAAGGAGTTGGGATCTTCTTCCACATCCCTTTGATTTTCTGAAAATCAAGGTAATCCTCATACCAAATTTGAATATATGGTATTTTTATATCCTTGGCTTCATATGTAGCCTAGTTATTTTAGCATTTTTAAGCTTTGATAATTGGATTCTAGTGCTACATGAAAATCAAGGTAATCCTCATACCAAATTTGAATATATGGTATTTTTATATCCTTGGCTTCATATGTAGCCTAGTTATTTTAGCATTTTTAAGCTTTGATAATTGGATTCTAGTGCTACATGTGACTTCACCACAAACTTGCACAAGGTGATCTAGCATCCAACTTGTCTCCCACTAATAGGTAGATGTATGCAGGAGACCCCCAAACTCTTAGAGAAGAGTAATAAGGTGCTTTGTCATACCACATCTCATGTGATATTTTTGGCACTGACTTTGAGGGCACTACATTTAGTTGCCTCGCCACCGTTTCTAAGGCGTATCCCCAAAAAGATATAGGCACATCAGTGAAGTTCATCATGGAACGTACCATGTCCAACAAGGTATGATTTCTCCTATAGACTACTCCATTGTGTTAGGGTGTACCGGGTGGAGTCCATTGAGAGAAAATCCCATTTTCTTTTAGATAATCCAAGAATTTGGTACTTAAGTATCATCCTCCTCGATCCGATTGAAGAGCTTTAATACTTAGTCCCAATTGTTTGTCTACTTTATTTCTATACTCTTTGAACTTTTCAAAAGCTTCAAACTTGTACTTCATAAGATACATGTGTCCGAACCGAGTATGATCATTGGTGAAGGTAATGAAGTATGAAAAGCCATCTCTCACACTAATTCTTAGTGGTCTATAAACATCCGTATGGATCAAATCCAAAGGACTTGTAGTTCGCTCTGTTTGTCCTACAAAAGGAGCTTCGGTCATTATTCCTTTTAAACAAGATTCACAAGTAGGAATATCCTCTATGCCACTAACGTTTAGTACTTTGAGGGCTTCTAACTTATTCTTCCTATTTTCAGACATATATCCAAGTCTTACATGCCACAACATGACATCTTCTTGGATATCTAATTTTCTTTTACTTTGTTGAATGTGCATCAATGATAGTTGAGAATCCAAAATGTATAATCCATTGTTTAATGTGCCTTGAGCAATTAAAGAATCATTCTTTAATGCCTTCAAATTCCCATTAGATATAGAAAAATCATATCCTTCATTATCCAATATAGGAATAGAAATGATGTTCTTAACAAAATTGGGTACATAAAGGCAAGGATCATGTACAATAAAGGAGTTCCCCAAGTCCAACTTGATGACGCCCTCGACTTTGGCTGTAACTTTTACTCCATTGCCTAGGTGTAGGATCAAATCCCTATCATTGAGACTCATTCTTCTTTCCATCCCCATCATTGAGACTCATTCTTCTTTCCATCCCCTATATAACAAATTACAAAGGTAAGAACCACATGCGGCATCAAATACCCATGAGGAAGAATTCGTCGTTAAATGCACTTCAATAAAGTACATACCCTTCCTAAGGGTTGTAAGATACTCCTTGCAATTTCTCTTCCAATGGCCTTTCTCAATTTCGCATGGGGCCTTTAATGGTTGCTTTCCCTTGGAGGAAGAACTTTTCTTCCTTTTACCTCCCTTTTTAGCACCCCTAGGGCCCCTTAGACTTAGAGGAGGAAACAAACATCAAAGGTTTGTCTTTCTTCATAGTAGCCCAACATATTAGCCAATTTGTTAATCATTACCTCTTGCTTCTACATGTTAAAGTTCATCGCGAATTGGTCAAAGGAGCTAGGCAATGATTGAATGATAAAATCCACATAAATCTCGTTGTCCATAACCACGTCCAATTGAGCAAGTTTCTCAATGAGACCAATCATCTTAAGACCATGATCATGGACACTTGAGCCTTCATTCATTCTAGTCCAGAAGAGTTCCTTAGACAATGAGAACCTTTCATGTCTAGTTTGCACACTATACAACTCTTGTAGGTGCAAGTGAATCTTATTGGATGATTTCATATGCTAATGAGACTTTTGGAGCTCATTCGACATAGAAGCCATCATAAGGCATCGTGTTTGTAGATCATCCCTTACCTAATTTGTCAACGTTTCACATGCCTCATCATCGGCATCATCGCCTATGGTGTCCGACAGACTTTGAGTAAGCACATAAGTCTTCTTTTCAAAATCAAGAATAATCTTGAGGTTTCTAAGCCAATCGCGGAAGTTTGGGCTAGTTAGCTTATTAGTTTCAAAATAACGTAGAGTGGATTCTTAGCCATTTTTTATTTTGAGATTTAAAAAATCTACAAAGGTGAAAAAAAGAGAATATAAGCATGTGATTAAATATAGATATTGAGAACATGTTCATGAACTTTCAAGCATGTTTTTCTCCCACAATTTTATCAAATTCTTCACCCCCAGGAATTTGAGAAATCTCATTTCCTGGTGAGAATCAAGACCCAAAAAGACTTGTAGTGGACCCACGACTCGTGATATATCTACAAATAATCTTGAGGTAAGCAACTTTTTCTAATTACATTTCCATGCAACCCTTGATATATTTTGTTTCACTTTTCATGTAGACCCATGACTCGTGCGACATCTATACTACTAGATATTTAAGTCGGACCTACCAATCATTCTTTGATTCAAAACCACACTATGACATTCCACGACCCATGAGATAATTCATAGAAAGCGTCAAATCAAAGGTACATCTTATGCTAAGTATCTGAGCATAGCTTTCCTCCATAAACGTGACCCACGACTCGTAAGACATCACACAAATGTGGTAGCATCTCATGAAACTTACTATTGGTAGAAGGCATGGATTAATTAAAACTCCATTTAATTTTTATGTATTTTGACTTAATATTTTGAAAGCACTTAGACTCCTCTAACTGGAGGGATTTTCTTGCTTGTAGAGATCTCATCAATTTTATCTTCTCTTATTTAGGATTTTTATATTCTAACCATGTATCTCATATATCAGTAGGATAAAGAAAACATAAATAAGTAAATACACCTAGCATGCTTATAGGGTGGGACGACCATTAGACTTAACCAAGTAGTGCACTTTAAAGCCATAAATGTACTATTTAGTTAATTTTAAGTGGGTTGATTATATCTAACTATTACATAAATGTATCCCATACATTCATGGGTCTTCATACCTCTAATGGTCTTCTTGTCTTCTTGCAACAATTACATGAGAAAAGAAATCCTCACTCCTAGTAATACTACTCTCATGACATTTACAAGATAGAAATGACGAGGCATGCAGGCCCCAATTTAATACAACCTTTTTCAACTACTTAAAAAAAATAAAATCAATATTAAAGGCTCATGTTCATCCCCATTCATTCATCATCCATTCAACAATTAAATGAATAATAAATAAGAATTGACATTCAATTCAACAAATTAAATGCTTATATCATAAACAACTAATTAACTAGCAAAAATAAGCATAACAATTATGCATAACATTTTTGCATATAATTGAAGACTAGCTTGAACAAAATTTTAAAAGCATTCAGAAATGTCAAAAATAATTTTAAGAAATTGCATAATATTTGTGCATCTAATTAGTATGAATCAATATTATTTTTGAGCATAAAATAATACAAATCAAGCGTCAAAATTCATCTAAAATACAATTGGGCACTGCTGTCTGGCTAACCCGTATAGCTTGCGGTAGGTGTGCAAACAATGCGCCAGCAGCTTGCCCTATTTTGGTTCCGGACCGAGTCAAGGCCATTTTAGCTTAGTTTTGTTCACCAAAAATTTAAGGACAACTCCATAACACTATTTCATACATATTAGATGAATTTGCAGATTTAAAACACCTTTCAAGAGTGAAAATTCAAGTGCTCAAACTAAAGTAAGGAGTAGCCCAAGGATCCAATTATAAAACCAAAAACAAGCTAAATAAAACTTGTCTACTCCAAATCCAAGGATCTAATCATGTAATGAAAATATATTTAATGACAAAAAAGTAACCTTAAATGCTTAATCCAAGGAAGATGTGGATGACAACAATTAACTCTTCAAAATTGTCAACCCGTGCATATCAAGGAAATTCCAAAAATTGACCAAGTAAATAAACTCCAAATAGGCTAAAAATTTTCCAAGCTCTACTCAACATACTTGAGAATCTATAGCTAAAATTTCAGTCAAATCCAAGCATGGCAAGGCCTCCAAATCAACCTCCAAATATACTGCACCACAATGGATCTTCAAGAGCAAAGCTCCCCAAGTGTGAAGCCTCTAATGTTATGATCCACACACACCCAATGAGAGCTCCAATCAACCTCCAATCAGCTAGAGAACTAGAGGAAGAAGAAGAGAGGGAGGACTAAAAATGTGGAGAGAATGATAAGGATTGTGTGAAACTTCAACATATGAGTGGATCACATTTTTTGGAGGGTAAATGGAATCTAGCACCTTGCTTGCATAATCCTTAAGTGGCCGGCCACCTCACTCTATTTATAGAGTGGATGGTGTGATGATAGTTAGCATCACACCCTTCATGAGGTGGTTTACCAACTTGGCAATCCACTTGCATGTGAAATGTGAATTTCACTTGCATTTGGATTTAATTTGACTCTACATTTCATCTCATGAAATGTCTTTCAAATTAATTCTAAATTAACCTCAAATGAACTCCTTCATTTGAATTTTTCTCCAAAATAAAATCCTCATATTAATTAAATTTACTCCTTAATTCAATTAATTAAATTGATTTAATTCTTTTATAGTCATCTAACTTAATTCTTTAAGCTAGAAAGTGTCAACTTAACTCTTTAAGTTAACTTGACTAATTAATAGTCATATAGCACTAATTAAATTAACTCCTTAATTTAATTGGTCTTAACTCTTCAAATTCTATTGATCAATTTAATAATTTAATTAATCAAGCTGAAATGACTAAGAAAGTAGCCTACTGATTTCTCCGCAAAACGCCAATGGGGAATTTTCTAACTCCATAGAAAATTCCTCCCATCAAATAGAACTTCCTTTAGCCTTTTGTGAGAGATCTATTAGGTTCTCTCTTTCATTGGACATGGATTCACAACTTTTTTGATGTTTTGAATATTGAAATATTTGCATTAGTTTAAACTCTTCAAAATCAATAACTCTTTCAATTAATCTCTATTAAATGAAAAGTATCAGATCTCCAGGGTAGATGTCTAGCCTCAAGCCCATGGAGCGCTACTAATTATTCAAAATAAATATGCTCTTGGTGAACTATTCTAGCTCTACGCTTTTCATGCAAATACAGTCTTTCTATTTTCTATCTCCCGAAAGAGGCCTAGGGCAAGATATTTGTCAGCTCTCTATTAGCCTCGATAACTATGTTTCTATCCTAATGTTCAATTCCTCTTTATGACATCATCTTTGGAAAACTCATTTTCCAAATTGTTATACTACTTTGGCTAAGGATTTCCTAAAATCGATCATTGTAGAATACATAGGAGATGCATTCGCCCTTCATAACAACGAGGAGATGGATCCCATCTTGGATCTCACAAACCTCCATGTCTAAGTAGCGCATACCCAATCTCAACCCGAAAGATCCACTAAGTGCTCAAGGGAGAGTTAAGGTATAAAGACCTAAACACAAGGTTACCATGGATCCTTAGGTCAAATGACTAATTATATGCACTAGCGTAAGCTAGAGAACTTGCCATTACGACTTGCCACTTTGGCTATCTAATAGATTCTCTAAGTAGGCCTATAGTAAACTTGATCTCTAACAAGCACACATGTCTAACATAGATTGCTCATGAAACGGAGTAGTACCCAACTCCTTTGATTTATGCATCGTTAGTATCTTATAAGATTCTACGACTTGGAATTAGGGATAAATCAAATCTTTATCAAACAATTCGAGATTCAAATTTGAATTGCAGATTTGAATTCAAATTTTAACGAATTTGAATTCGAATTCAAGTATAGTATAATATTTGATATATAATCGAATTCGAATCCAATCCAATAATATTCGAATTCGATATTCGATAAAATATTTGAATATATTTTATTAAATATATTATTATATATTAATATTTTTATTTCTCAAAACTTAAACTTTTGATAATTTATAATTTATAGTAATGAAGCCATTGAAGATTATGTCAAATATTACATGTATTTGATATTTGTTTTTTTGGGTAAATCAAGTATTTTCATTTTGTGACCATAATAAAAGGTGAAAAATCAATAAATAATTCAAAATTTAAGTAAAAAATTGAGTCAATCGAACATTTGAATTGGATTCGAATATATCGAACAGTCACTCGAATCGAATTCAAGCTCAATTTAGGATTCGAGTCGAATTCGTATACAAATACAAATACGAGTAAAATAAATCGAATCGAATTTGAATCCTCAGATATTCTGTTCATTTCGATTTGTTAACAGGCTTACTTGGAATATTTGAAGATCACAGTCGTGTAAGACTTATTTCATGATCACCATCTAGTGCGTGACCACGTCCCGTAGTCTTATGTGATCTAGGAGATTCAACCAAATGCTAGTGAAGAAAAAATAAGCATAAGAGGAAGATGGCCTTTTATTATGAATATCATTCAATCAAGATTGTGTCACAAGTAAATAGTTTACATGCCAATTTAATTGGCTACAGGCACTATTTCAACAATCTCCCACTTGACCTAAAGCCAATTCCCCGTAGTCTTAAGACCCATTTTCTCAAGATATCCTTCAAAGACCCTTTGCTTTAGGGATTTAGTCAGTAGATCTGCTATATTCTCTTTTGAGGCTAGCTCTCCACTCGGATGTCACCTCTATCAATGATCTCACAAATCAAATAATAATGCCTCAAAATGTACTTGGATCGCTGATGAGATCTTAGCTCTTTTGCTTGCACAACCGCTCCATTGTTGTCGCAAAAGACAACTACAGGCTTAACAATGCTCGGTACTGTATCCAACTCATGGATGAAGCTTTTATCCAAACACCTTTCTTTACAGCTTTCAAAGCTGTAATATATTCTGCCTCAGTGGTAAAATCGGTTGTGGTATCTTGCTTAGAACTCTTCCACCTCACCACACCAACATTAAGGAAAAATATAAATCCTAAAGTGGATTTTAGGTTATCTACATCGGATTGGAAACTAGAATCCAAAACCCCTTGAGTTTCAATTCTCTATTACCATACACTGAAAATAAATCCTTAGTTCTTCTCAAGTACTCAAGGATTGCTTTTACGGCTTTCCAGTGACATTCATCGAGGTCATATTGAAAGCGACTCGTAACACTTAGAGCATGTGCTATATCCATCCTTGTACATTGAACAACATACATTATGCTCCCTATAACGGATGCATAAGATATGTGGGACATTCTTTCTCTCTCGTCATCACTCTTACAGGCTATAGACTTGAAGAGACGAAGACCATATCCTATTGGGATGAATCCCTTCTTGAATTTCTCCATACTAGACATCTTTAGTATCTTGTCAATGTACGGTGTTTAGAAAATCCCCAACATCCTCTTCGATCTATCTCTATAGATTTGTAATCCTAATACGAAGGATGCTTCTCCCAAATTCTTCATGGAGAATTGTACAAATAACCATGCTTTGGTGCACTCTAACACTTCTTTCTTATTCCGAATGAGAAGAATGTCATCAACATAAAGCATAATAAACTGCATACTACTCCCACTAGCCTTGTTGTACGCACAAGGTTCATATACATTTTGATAAAGCCAAATGATTTGACCATTTTATCAAAACGTATGTTCCAACTTTGGGACGCTTGTTGAACTCCATAAATAGACCTTTCAAGTTTGCGAACCTTTTGCTCACTCCCTTTGGATGTAAAACCTTGTGGTTGCTCAATATAAATTTTTTCTTCATTATTTCGATTGAGGAAAGCATTTTTCACATCTATTTATCATATCTCATAGTCATAATAAGTAGTTATGGCAAGCAAATCCGAATGGACCTAAGCATAGTGATTGGTGAAAAGGTTTACTCAAAATTAATACCCGGTCTTTGAGTATAACCTTTTGCCACTAGTCGCGTCTTAAAGGTCATAACCTCTCCACTAACTCCTACTTTTCACTTATAGATCCACTTGCCAAAGTCCATACTTTGTTGGAGTCCATGGAGTTCATTTTGAATTTCATGGTGTCTAGCCAATGTCTCGAATCTATGTCCAACATAGCTTCCTCATAGGTCTTCAGATCACTATCCGATTGACCTGTTTCATGATGGAATCTAAACCTTTCGAGTTGCTTCTTGATCTGGTCCGACCTAAGCTCTTCATGTTCATTTATTTCTACTACTTGTGAGATGTTTTGATCCTCTTGAACTTCATTAAGTTCAACAACAACGCCATTTCTATCTAATAGAAATTCCTTTTCCAAAAAGGTGGTGTTTCTTGAAACAAACATCTTTTGTTCCGAGGGATCATAAAAGTAATAATCTAAAGACTCTCTTAGGTATCCAGCAAACTTGCACAAGGTGGATCTACTATCCAACTCGTTAAAGCCCCTAAATAATTATCGAAGCATGAAACTTTAAGTAAGAAGTTAATCATGGAATGGGAGCTCCTAACATATTTCAAGTAATTCACATAGTGCAAAACTCCACTAGAAGATCCTAAGCAATCTACAAAGTGTAAAACTCTGCCAAAAATGCTAAGTCATTCGCAAAATATAAAACTCTATCAAAAACCTTAAGCAGATCTTGGAACACAACTTAAATAATTATGCCTAAAGAGATAGCCGTTGAAGAGTGGATGCCAAGTCTGGGTGAGGCCGCCCACCGGGTAGCTTGAACAAAGCTACTCAATAGGCATCTCTGGCATAATAGAGTCGCCTAATGGATGCATCTAAATGGAACCACCTAACGGACACCTTCAAATGGAATGGAATTGCCCAATAGTTGACTCTAAGCACAACCGCCCATCAATAGAACAGTTTGCCCAGGTCAACTTCTTAGCCATGCAAGATTGCTAAATTCACATCTAATAGACCATGGATTTTATGTTACCAATACAATTAACAATCTGATTGTATCATGCGTTGCAACTGGAGAAAAAATTTCTTTATAATAGACTCTAGACTCTTACTTGTAGCCTTTAGCTACTATGCATGCCTTGTACTTGTCAGCTTTTTCATTCTCCTTTAATTTTGTCTTGTATACCCACTTGATCCCAAATATCTCATGGCCTTTTGGAAGGTTAGTCAACTACCATGTGTTATTCCGTTCAATAGCTAAGATTTCTTAATCCATCACTTTTTCTCGATTTGATTCTTTAATAGCATCTTAAAAAACTATAGGATCACAATCTACAAAATAGCAAAATGAGTAAGTAGATCTTCATTTTTCTTGATTCATTGTACCTCATAATGCTTCATCGATGTTGATCATCTTCTAATGAGTTGAGAATGTGAGTTACTTGCTACACCAGACTGTTCTCTTGCTAATACATTAGCTACAACCACCGATAAGCTTTGTGAAGCTATGGGAACTAAATTTCTTGCTTGTTATACAACCTCTATAGTTTGGTTGCTTTTGCCATCTTTATCTTTATCAAAGTTAGTTGGAATTCATTTTCCAATTCCATTATCATCCCGTGCCCAAAACTTGTCTTCATCAAATACTACATGGCTTATAATAATTTTCTTCGTGAAAGGTTTGTATAGTTTAGGCTTTTGAACTAATCACTACCACTAAGAAAAATGCATTTTTAGCTTTTTTTCTCCTCGAATCAAGAATATAAGCATATGCAATACACCTAAAAAATTCTGAAATGATCTACAACCACCTTAAATCCATTCCAAGCTTATTCTAGTGTCATATTTTGATTTGCAAGAGTGGGACTTTTGTTCAAAATTGAATACCATAGTTAATTGTTTCATGTTAGAAAACTTTTGGAACACCACTCCTTGACAAAAGACTTCGCACTATATTCATAATTGCACGATTTTTCCTTTTGCAGACACCATTTTGTTGAGACATGTATGCTGTTTTAAGTTGTTTGTTAATACCATGCATTTTACAACAATTTACAAATTCTTGTGAGTCGTATTCTTCATCATGATCAGTAAGTCGGTCCTTGATTGGGCTGCTAGCTTCTTTCTCAATAAGTACTTTGTAGCATTTGAAGGCTACAAAAGCTTAAGATTTCTTCTGCAAAAATTATACCCATATTTTTTTAGTATAGTCATTAGTGAAGGTAATTAGATATCTTTAAACTCTATTTGAGGCTAGATTTATTGGCCCACAAATGTCCGAGTGAACCAACTGCAATGGCTTCTTTGCTCTCTAAGAGTTTCCGTATAGAAATTGACTACGATATTCATTGCTAAAAATATACACTTTACATATTTGAGAAGACAGCCTCCATATTATTTTGTTGAATAGTCTTTACACCACCAAAACTTAGATGTCTATAGAAAAAAACAAGCCACAACCATGCCTCATCTTCCAATATTTCTAAGAATGATGAATAAGTTATAGTATGGAGATATAGAGGAAACATTAGATTTGTTGTCATTTTGACTTGAGCAATTAAGCTCAACTTTTCATCTTCAATTCTGCAAACTCCATCTTTAATAGAGCTTTCAAATCTTTTTTCTTGAAGCTGGCCAAAACTAAGCAAATTTGTTCTCAAATCTGGAAGAAGAAGGGCATTAGAGATCATTTATGTAGAACTGCTCTTAGTTTAGATAGTTTTCTTTCCTTTTGCTATAACAAAAACTTTGTAATTGTATCCAAATTTCACATTGTCGTGGAAGGTCTTATCCAACTTTGTGAACGTAGACTTGTTTCAACATGTTGTTGTAATAGCCTATATCTTGGTACCAGAGATTCTATGTTATTTCATTGGCATGACAAACCATCAAGATAGATATTTCTTCTTCCTTTTCAACAAAGTGAGATTTTTCACCACTTTCTTTGGATAAATTGTTTTTGTATTCCAGCTTGCAATGGCAAACTTGTGACAATAGTAGTATTCAGCATTTGACTTGTTAGCTGACTTTGATCTAAAAGGTGCAGTGATGGCCTTTTTTTCCTCTTCTTCTTCCTTGAAATATTTTTCTTGGTGACGGTAGTGTTGTTATTAGTTGTTATGATCATTACTTCGTCTACCTTTACCTCCACCTCTACCTCATCTTCCATCTCCTCTTTGACATTGAGTAATTTTTTCGCTACAGCCTTCAATGCTTGCTCCTCTTTCTATTGTTGGTTAATCTCATGCTCATGAACCAACAAAGAGCTCTATAACTCATCAATTAAAAATGCATCAATATTTTTCCATTCTTCTATAAATCATACAATTAAATTAAATTTTGGTATCACTCAAAGAGTTTTTTTCTTTGATAGTGGTGGTGTCCATCATTTTCTCTCCATAAATCCTTGTCTTGTTGGTGATCATTATCGTTCTTGCTAGGAAACATGTAACCAACCTGCTTGACTTCATGCGTCAAGTCTCAAATTCACTTAGAAGTCCTTAAAGTTGCATGTGCTTTGCCCTTGCATTTCCTTGATACTTTTTCCTCATCACATTCCAAATATGCTTAAAAAAATTGTCTCAAGGCTGGCTTATCAATGCCTTCAAAAAATTTAGTTCGTCGTCTTGAGATTGTTTAGCTCAACATATCTAAATCAACTTTTTGTGTGTGTGCTAATGTGATTCTAGCTATTAGTTATAATACTCCAGATTCAACAAAATGCCAATACTCCTTAGATCTCAAGAAAGTCTCCATCAACATGTTCCAACGATCATAATGACCATCAAACCAAGGAATGGTTGGTTGTACAAAGCTTTTAGAACCCATCACTTCTCATTTTGTTGCTGTAAATTTTCCCTCTCACATGTTTCACTCACAAGTGCTTTGTTTTAGCTTTGATGATAGTGATAAATGTATCGAGGAAGAAAATACAAAGTAAGAGAAACAAATAACTAAATGTTAATTGCATTGAAATTTGATAACATTTCACATCAAGCAACTGCTTATTTATAGAGTTAATAACAAAGGATAAATGCTTAAAACTAAGAAGTGTAACCACTAACTCCTAACGAAGTACAGACATACACAGAAAAGAACATATAACTGACTCCAATAAAACCACTTAAAGCTAAATATTTCTTGTATAGACCAGGTAAAAAAAAAGCTAAAACCACTAAATAAATAAACTCCTATTGACATGGATAAACAAGTAATTAAACTCATAACATAAGAATTAAAGGATTTGTTAGTTGTCTGTTTTCACTCTTTGATGCAGATATAATTTACAGACACTTTGCTTTGAAAATTCAATAGAAATTTATTGTAAAAATAAATCTCCAAAGACACAATTAGATCTGAATCTGACAAGTCGGCTTGGAATGAAACAGTAGCCCTCAATGTCCAACTTAATATCAATTAAACTAACAAGAATGTGGAAAAGAAAATTTGGATGAACCTTCTAGTCAGAAATGACATGATCTAGCTAGGGTTGTTGAGGATGAGGCTAATGGAGTACTTGTTCTCAATGTTGCTAAAGTTCTTCTGAGTTTTGAATGGATTTTGGACAACAGTTGCTTTTATCATATATGCCCATAAGAAAATTGGTTTACTACTTATAAAAATATGATAGTGGTAATGTTCCCATGTGAAACGATATGTTATGCAAGTTAATAGAGTTGGCACATTGAGTATCAGAATGGAAAAAGAAACTGTGAGGACATTGATAGAGGTGCGTTATGCTCTTAACTTGAAAAAGAACTTGATTTCTCTAGGCACAATAGATAAGCATAGGTGTGAGTCTAGGGCTTGAGATGGAGTTCTCTGGGTTATGATGGGTGCTATGCTGGTCATGAAGGGAGAGAAGAGATACGATCTTTATATTTTGTAAGGTAATATAGTTATTTGTATTGCTATAGTTTCATCATAGCACATTGGCAAAGATACTATAAGGCTATGACATATGTGGCTTAGGCATGTGAGTGAGAGGGGAATGTCAAAATTGAGAAAATGGGGTTTGCTATGTGGACAGAAGATTGGGGAGTTAAACTTTTGTAACACTGTGTTCTTAGAAAGCAACATAAGGTGAAGTTCAACATAATAGTTCATAAGCCTAAGGGCACTTTGGATTACATCCATTTAGATCTTCAGGGGGCTTCTGAAGTTCCTTCAATGGGTGGTACTAAGTACTTGTTGACGTTCATTGATGATTTCTTATGAAAAGTTTGGGTGTACGCATTGAAGCACAAAGATGAGTTATTTGCTAGTTTTAAGTAGTGGAAAACTTTGATTGAGAAGTAAACTAGGAAAGAGGTCAAATAATTGAGGACTGGTAATAACTTAGAATTGTACAACAAGGAGTTCCACAAGTTCTACAATATGGAAAAGATTATGTGGCATCGCATAGCCATACATACACTACAACAGAATGGGATCACAGTACGGATGAGATAGAGCTAGATGCATGCTCTTTATTGCTGGGTTATCCAAAGATTTATGAGCTGAAGCTATTACAAAGCTTGCTACTTGGTGAATAGGTCATTATCAACTATTTTTGACAGCACGAAACTGATGGATATATAGTCAAGTTATCCTACTAATTACTTAATTTTTTGCATATTCGAATGTCTACACTATGCTCACGTCCTGATGGGAAACTTGAGGCAAAGGCTACAAAATGCATATTTCTGGGCTGTGTGGATGGAGTTAAGTTTTGTTGTTTGTGGTGTACCGATGACAAGGGCTCCAAGTTGATGATCAGTAAAGATATGACCTTTATGAGTCTACCATATCGAAATAGGAGAAACATGGTGATATCAGTCAAAAGAGCATTATAGAGAAATTAGCGTTTGAGATTAACACTCTATAAGGTGTTTGGAAAGAGAAATAGAACATGGTAGATGAAGCTGGTGAGACCTCTTAACCACTGGAACAACAACATTGAACTAAGTCACTATAAAACTATTTTTTTGCTCAGGGTAGAGAGAGACATACCACCATAGTGGTTAGGGTATATAGATCTCATGGATTTTGCATTGAGCTCATTAAGGAGTTTTTGGAAGACGACCAGTCACATATAAAGATGCCATCTCATATCCAGATTCTAAGAAGTGGGTGGCTACCATAAGTAAAAAGATAGAATTCCTACACAAGAATAGCACATAGGAGATGGTTAATATACTTAAAAGTCAGAAAATTGTTTAATGTAAGTGGAATTTGAAGGAGAAATAAGGAATTCCAAGGGTTGAGGATGCTTGCTATAAGGCACTATTAGGTACGGAGGATTTTATGCAAAGAGATGAGTTGGCTTTCATAATCTCCCCAGTGGTTAGCATATTTCCATTTATGTGTTGCTTGCTATGGTAGGAATTTCATTTCCAAGAACAAACTTAATTATGTTAAGATACTGTTGAGGTACAAAATTGGGAAGATTATGGAAATAACTATTTAAGTCCAAGGAGAAACACATGTTTGAACATGCTTCTACTCATATAATCTATTTATATCACTTAACTTTTTTGTGGTGCATTGGTGGAGACGAGAAAGTAATGTATTGATTCATTCAATTCGGAATTATTATCAGTCATGCAGTTTCGCAGTGATAACGACGTTTGATTATTTTTGCTCCTTATTGTATCTATTTATTTATTATAGTCACAGTAGTTTCTTTTGCATGTTCGGTTTATTGAACTATACCTGTACTAATTCTCTTTAGAATTGTAGTGGAACTTGCAGCTCAAGTTGAAAACTTACATAGTACATGTAGCCATTTATTTACTTTAATTTTTATTACTTTGGACCATTCGGTGCAACTTACTTGAAAATATCACTTCAATATTTTCAAAATATAAAAATCATTTTTTTTTTGTCTAATAATTCACGCTTCCTTAGGCCTATATTACTAACAGATAGTACTGATCTCAAGTTAAATATGCATCTTATCTTCTTGCTCATGCTAGGTTATCTAATAGCAAGATTTCTTCTAATCCACTTGAACCTAATATAAGACTTGCTATCTAGATCTCCTTAAACCTTATTCTGTGCTCTGACATTTGTAGTCTACTAATTGAGATTCCATACTCGACCAATTTATTACAGTTACACATGCAGATATTGCTTATGTTATGCATGTAGCTAGCCAACTGATGACTACTCTCGAACTACTTGTTTATTAGCCGTTCTCGCATCTTTCAATATATAAACGGAAATGCTATTTTTTGGTTTTCCTTTTTCCCACCACTATTCTCTTGAACTTATCATCTCTACATGACTGACTATTTTTTTTTTTCTTAAGATTATTTTGTCGCCAAACCCAAGTAAATCTTTCTGTGACAACAGGGAGGTTTAGGGGATGTTAGAATATATTCTCTTGTACACTCCTTCATATGTTAAAATATATTTTCTTTCTTCATATGTCATAATAGAGACTTTGTGTGTTCTAAAATAATATTAGTAGATTTATGTATTTGGGTTAGTCAAGGTAACCTTGTACCTATAAAAGAATTTAGTCTTTATATTCTTTATAATTATGCGTCAAGTGTGAGGGATCCATATTGATGAGGATTCGTTTCTTGGTGTACTGGTCCAACTAGGAGACTGGATGGAATTCGACCTCTCTGGTTGATATACTTGTTCAGGTGGGTTGAATCCTGCAATCACCAACAAACGTCAGGCTAGCCGAGGAGCCCTCGACTTAGGCCCTCCGACGCTCAAGTCAATATGAGTCGACGAGATAATCAGAGCAACAGAGTATGGGCTTTTTGTATATATGAGAGCATACCTATAGAAGGTTGGAATGGGGGTATTTATAGCCTTCTCCACCTGGGGATTTGTCTGTGATGCCTCTGACGAGTAGGGAATGCCTTTGTCCTTGGGTAAGGGGCAATTGGTCAACTCCTCTCCTTCTGCCACTCCAGGTGGCCATCTTTCCAGGCTTTAAGGCAGAGGAGTGTACTGTTGAAGCTCCTGCTGCGTCAGACGGTAAGGGGGGCGGCATGCGCCATTAATGCGGAGGCATGCCGCCCATCAATGCATTTAATGCGGAGGTAGAGTACTGTACTGTATCGACTTCTCTGGTAGACATAATCGACCAGACACCGTTTTGGGAAACAGGCTAGAGGCACGGGTCGAGAAAGAGGTCAACCGAGGTCGATTGCACCTATGGGCCTCTGAGGCAAAGACTGGGCTTGGAGCTGCATCTCTGGGCCAATTTGGTTTGGGCCAAGCTACTTGGGCCACCCCGTATCACATATCATATTTATCTAAATAAATACTTCATACATTTGATGTCTATCCATAACATGAAATAAAAGATGACATATCAATTGAAATGAGGATGCGAATTGATCCATGATATCTTATAATACAAAATTTAATACAATCCGAATCTAATACAATCTATTTTGTGCATAATCATTTTGGATCCATTTTAGACTCAATATATTTGTTATTAAAAATAAATTAATACTTCATGAGACTATCAAGAATGATGACTGTGGTGAATCCGATCCACCATAGAATGTGCTTTATTTTGTGCACTATCATTTTTGGATCTATTAGTTGGTCCATTTTAGACCCCCCATAATTTTGAATGTGATCCGAATCCAGTCTGCTTCCCTCCCCATTTTCCACCCAAACTGAGCTAAGGTTTAAGCCCAAGCACTAAGATATCATGTTTGGGCCCATTGCCGAATCATCTCATATTTTGGGCCATTTAATTTTTTAATGGGCCAAAACAGTGCCAATATTATTATGGAGCTCAAGGCTATTAAGTATTAACTGGTGAAATATTTCTTAAGTTTCTGTAAGATTAGAATATTGTTGGCACATTAAATGAATCCCTGAAGACGGCCTGTAAACAAACATTTTTACCTTCCACGAATCTTTGACATTTAGCGATTTTTATTATGCAATTAATGAAATTAAACAGAGTGACCAATTCACTGCAAGAAAAAGATAAATTAGTGATGAAATAATAAGTGACAATATAAAAATTGTCACTTCTTACACATATTAATTGATAAAAGATTTTGTTTTGTCACCTTAATGATTTTTACAAACTAACTAGTAACAAGAATAATGTTTAAGTTCATTGAAAAAAAAGAATAATATTTAAGTTCTCACTATTAACAACTAGTGCACACATCTATAGTCACAACATACTGATAATGAAAATTTTATCGTAAGTGTTGGTAAAAATATTTATTGTCACAACTTTGTCATCATAAAAGTGTTGTTAATTACCAATGGTAATAAATTAAAATATTAATTTTTGTCATTGTTGAGCCATATTATATTGTGACAAAATAAAAATTATTATCACTTAAACAATATTATTAATTACAAAATAAAAGTTATTACCACTTAACATATATAACTAATAACAATTTCTATATATTGTCACTTCGTATTTTTTTATTAACATTATATTTTTTATTAGTGCAATGACGATATTCAGCCCAAATGAATGAGTTAAACCTAGTTCGTTATTATCGTAACTCTTGAATTAACTTTCCCATGATCTTATTTAAAATGTTTTATAAGCTCCTAGATCTTACAAGATGTTTTTGAAGCTTATAAAATATTATATATTTTTTTTAAAAATAAGTTCTTAAAGTATTTGGATAAAATAATATCTTTGAGCTTATAAAATGTTATTAATGACATTTTTTGTAATTAATATGATCAAAATTAAGCTAGCTTGTTAAGGTCTTCAAAATAAATTATGTATTCCTTACTTTTTTAAAATGAATTTATAATCCCCTACGTCTTATTTTAAGATTTTATAAGCTCTTTTTTAAAAAAATTTAACAAACACTTTTTCACATCTTATAAGCTCTTAAACATCTTATAAGATGTTTTGAGATGGTTATAAGCTCATCCAAACACCCTCTAAATTGATGATAGCATCACATGTATAGTCAAATCAAAGCCCTTTGCTAAATATCCATTAATTGAATGGTATTACTCTCTATACTTTGCTAAGATAAGAAGCCAAATTCTTATAGTTTTTTGAGTAACTGATTTTAATTTTATTCAATTAATTTATAAAATGACTAAATCATTTATTTTGCACTAAGAAAAATAATTAAACACTGATCAATATAAGAAAAAAAATGAAAAAAATTTATCTTTGAGAACTGAGTGTGTAATTATGCTTGTGCTACAAAGAAAGACGTACAATTCCTTCGGGAAAATTGCAATGGACCCCGCTGTGTTAAAATAAATGGGCAGATTACCTCCCTGTGAAAAAGAAATAGACAAAGAATACCCTTATATTTTAAAAAATCATGCAACGAACCCCTCCTGAGAGCAAGGGTGTAGGACACGCGCTTGTGCATGCATCTAGGCTTAAATTTTTCTATGTAAAAGATAATTATGCCCTTATTCATCAACCATTGGATCTTCTTTTAAAAATTCAACGATCTAGATCAAATCATATATATTTTTTAAAATATATATAAAAAATATATTATATACAATATAATATATTATTATATATATAATGTGTATATATATTATATATGTATATATTATATACAAGTATATATATGTGTATATATATATTATATATCATTATCCCCCACTGGCCCCGGCGGCCACCGCCCACAGAGGTGGCTTCCATGGCCGCGTTTGCAACAACCATGGAGGCTTGGCCGCTCGGCCCCTGCGAGCGGCAGCCTCCATGGCTGCTCGGCCCGTGCGAGCGGCGCCGGCCATGGGCGCCACGTTTGCAGCGGCCGTGGCCGCTCGGCCACTGCGAGCAGCAGCCATCGGCGCCGCTTGCAAAGGCAACCTCCATGGCCGTTCGGCCCTGTGAGGGTTGGCCATGGCCGTTGGCAGGTAAAGATAGAATGGGTTGGGGTGGGGGTATAAATATAATATAAAATGTTTATTTATAAATATATACATAAATATATTTATATATTTATGTTTATTATATTATATATTTTGTATTTATTGTATAATATATATAAATAAAAAAAGAATAAATTAGAAGGATGAAAATAAAAAAAAGTAAAAAATAGTTTTAAAATTTAAAAATAAAAAAAAATTGTATAAAGGATATAAATATAATTGATAAAATAAAAATAAAAGTGATTTTAATTTTATAAATAAATTTATATATGTATAAATGAGAATATACGAAATAATGATCAATTTATATAGATGTATAAAATGAGAAATATATGAAATAATGAAAGAAAAGAGAAATGAGAAATAAAAAGAAAAGAAAAGAATGGAAGGAAAAAAATGATAATAAAAGTTTATTTAAATTGAATTGAAAATATATTAAATGATTAAGGGTAAATTAGTCTTTTTATATTAAAATTATATTAAATGGACAACAAATAAGAAGGAGGATGTGGTGTGCGTAGTTTTTTAAAATATAGGAAGATATATTGAACATTTATTTTTCATAGGAGGGTAAATTGCTATTAGCGCCAATTCCATCATATGGAATGGTATTATGATATAGAGTAAAAATTTAAGAATTAATATTGAAGTCTTGCAGCGTTAATTTTGGTACTATCGGTAATAATTATGGTTAAGAAGAAGAAGGAGAAGAAAGAAAGAAATGCGGGGGGAAAAAAAAAAATATATATATATATATATATATATAAGAAGAAAAACTGGTACAGGATTTGGCTTATTTCCCCTAAGAAAAAGCAATTTAGGCATTGACATGATAATCCATGAGTGCAAGTTAGGAAAGATGTGGATTGTGGGGGCTGTTTGTGAATTATGATTCGTGCATCATTGAATTACGTCAAAAGTTTATTTCCAATTAAAAGAGAGAAGTACCAGCTGGGGCTACCAAATTCTTATGTTGTTGCGCGCATATCATTTAATTCTGTAAATCAAGCAATATTTACATATAATGGAAAATTAGAATATATAAAGGGAATAGGAACTTTCAAAATTTCCAAAAATAAGTGGAAAAACATATTAATTTTTTATCGAGTAAACTGAATTTTATCCCCTTGTAAAAATTAAAAAAAAGCAAAATAACTCATGTCATATGAGTATGACCATACTAATCTTGTTGACCGATTGATCCTACATTACTTTCCGACAAATGGAGAAGATTAGTTTACCATCAACCGATGAGATTGAGACGACCTAGATTTTTCCTGGTCCACTGTTATTAACTGCCAAGGCCATGGCGGACTCAAAAGCGGCGGCTGCCATGGGGTGGGAGACGGGGTAGTGGGGGTGAGGTGGGGGTGGCGGGGGTGTTTATAGATATATATATTTATAAATATATATCTATATATATAAAGAATATTGAATATATATTTATGTACATAAATATATAATACATAAGATATTTGTATATAAAGAGATAAAAATAATTTTTGAAAATTTAAAAATAAAAAAAATTGGTGCAAAGAAAAGGAAATAATATATATGAAACTAAAAATTTAGCGCATTCATTGCATTAGCTAAATTTTTTGTATGATAATAATATTTATTTATTTATTTTTATATAATGTAATTTTGTTCTAATAAATTTAATATATTTAATTTAACAAGCCCACCAAGTATGAATTTTGGATCACAAAAGCCCGAAACGCCCACAAACGCCAACCCCGGCTAACAAGGGCAAAGGGCACACATCCAGAGGACAACATACTTGGAGTACCGTTAAGCCTCAGAACCCAATCATAACTGACTAACCAGACCATGAGATCTGAACCCTTCTTAATAAGTCTTGTACATAACAGACCTTTACCACAGTTATATAGGAACTATTTAACTCTTACATGTTTAACACCAAACACCTTAGCCTTCCATTAGGCTAAGTTTAAAACAAAATAAATATTTAAAACAATAAAATAAAATAGAAGCTTACCAAGAAGGGATTTTCAAAACAGCAGCTTCTGTTTTATACAAATAAAACTAAACTTAAAGAAGGAAAATTACAAGCGAGGAAATTACAGAGGGGAAATCAGGAGAAAACAAAACAAAGCAGTGGAGAGGAAAGGAAAGCGTCATCCTCCAACAAAACAAAACAAACCTATATATAAACAAAAGAATACTGTGCGGACTTCAAACATTTCGAGTCCAAACAGTGAAAAGCTGAAACTACTGTGCGGATTTCAAATATTTCGAATCCGAACAGTAACATGAACAGTAAAAAGTGAACAGTATATTTACTGTTTAAATAGTAATTTCTATTACAAATTCAAATTAATCCTCTAATCTTTTTCTTTTCTGAGGGAAGCTATAATCTTATGAATGTCTTGAGTTGAAGGTATATCTTCATTGGGATTTTGAGATTCTCCTCCCAGACATCCATATTGGTTGTCATCAGTCCTTGATTTGGACGAAGTAGCCATTGATATATTATCATCTTCTTCATCTGAAGGCTCACTATTATCTTGTCCTTTTAACTCTGTCTGTACTATATTTAGTACTTCTTTGAGCAAGTCTTCTTTGGACAATTTTTCCTTGCGCATTTTAATCTTCTCTGAAGCTTTCCAAACAATGACGAGGCTTATTTTTTCTTATCAGATTCAAATTTTTCTTTATATAATTGTGTTGCCTTAAAAATATTATTTAAAGTATCTTGGCCCTCCATTTGACCTCTCTCCTTGTCAATTTGAAGCATCTTGCCCCACCATTTTATATAATAGGAACGATATAAACAAGGAATATTATCTTCTGTAACTCCAACTTCTGAAACCCATTTTCAGATCCAGGGAATGGAAAATTCAATGAAGAAAAGCATGGATGCTTTATTAGTTGCCATCTGATCATTTTCTTCTGCTTCAATCAATTCTGGAGAATATTAACTCCATTTATCATATGATTGCCTTTATAAACCAAGTATGTTTTCTCCTGGGATTTTCATAAAGAAAAACATTTTTAAAAGCTTGAATATAATCCCAGTAATTAAATTTAAATGTAATTCTATTAACAGAAAATTCCTTTTCTTTTAATGAGGATAAACCCAATTCTTCAATAGAAATTAATTTTTTAATTATTATTTTACTAAAATTAAAAACATTTTTCTCTTGTGAGTGAGGAAAATAATGAGAAATCTCACAAGAGCCAGTAAAAATAAGAATATTTTCAGAAAACATTCTGGGTTTATAAGACCCAGCAGCATATGATGCTATATCTAAATACCTTTGAGCTATTACCCACGGATCATTCTTCCATTGAAGATCTTTATGCTCAAGGATTATTATGATATCCTTAGCTTCTTTTTGCTCAAAAGTTGTGAGAGAATCCTCATCAACTGGGGATGCAATATTAGAAGTAACATCCACAAAAGAAGGTCTATTAGTTCCTTCAGGCTTTTTGGACGGGTTGGAGGCAGAAGGTCTATTAGACTCATCTATATTATGTTGTTGTTTGAATTGCAGAAATTCTGCAAAAAGAGGGTCTTTATAAATGGGATCGGAAGAGGCTGAAGAGGCATATGATGCCTGAGAAACAGGAGAAGCTATTAGCTTCTATTTGCCATGTTGTATTAATGGCCTTGGAGTACCACGATAATTGCTTCCTTTTCCTCCTCTATTAGAGAAGGGATTATGGCCCCTATAAGGGATCATCCCTATAAAAATTCACGAGTTAGAAAATCAGGGAGACTATTATCACTACCCTTTTTATATATAATTTTAAAATCAAAAGGGGCTAAATAAGCTTGCCACCTTGCAAACATTTGTTTAGAAACATTATGCTTAAAATCTTTATTAAACATAAATTGAACAGCTTGGCAATCAGTTTTAACTATAAAGAACTGATTATATAAATCATCTTGAAATTTAAGAACACATTTTACAATAGCAAAAATTTCTTTAGCTATAGTAGCATAATTTTTTCTGGCTATCATTCCATTTACCAGAACAAAATCTAACAAGAATTTCTTGTTTACTATTAGGATCTTTTTGAGTTAAAATACCACCATATCCTATATCAGAAGCATCTGTTTCAACTATTTTTTCCCAATTTGGATTAGAAAGCATTAAACAAGGCAATTTATTAACCTTTTCTTTTATTTTAGTAACAACATTAGTATGATTTTTACTCCAAGGTTTAGGAACCTTTTTTAACCTATCATATAACAATGCAATATCCTGAGCAAGATTTTTATAATAAGGAGAAATATAATTTAAACTCCCTCAAAATCTTTGTAATTGAGTTTTATCAGTAATTCTATCAGGAAACTTAAAAGCAAATTCAATACTTCTATTAATAGGAACAATTTTTCCTTTTTCAATAAAATGACCCAAAAATTTAATTTTAGTTTGAAATAAAACCATTTTGGGTTTAGAAATAACAAGACCATTATTAATAATAGCTTGTTTAAAAATATTAAGATGTTTAAAATGATTTTCAATATTATTAGAGAAAACCAAAATATCATCAATATAAACAATTATAAATTTATTAAAAGGATTAAAAATATCATTCATAATATTTTGAAATTCTGAAGGGGCATTCTTCAGACCAAAAGGCCTAACATTCCATTCATATTGCCCAAATGGAACATTAAAAGCAGTTTTAAACTTATCTTTTTCAGCAATTTGAATTTGCCAATATCCAGATTTTAAATCAAATTTTGAAAATATATTAGCATCAAAAAGTCTATCAAGCAAATCCTTTTTATTAGGAATAGGATACTTAATCCATTTTAAAACCTTATTAAGAGGTTTATAATTTATTACTAATCTAGGAGCACCTCATTCCTATTCACTATGTTTATTAACATAGAAAGCAGTACAAGACCATGCCGACTTAGTTGGCCTTATTAAGCACTTTTGTAATAAAGATTCTATTTCTTTTTTACAATAAATTAAATATTCAGAATTCATTTGACAAGGCCTAGCTTTAGTAGGAATATTACCATCAAAGCTATCATCATAAGGCAAATCAACAATATGCTTTTTCCTATTCCAAAAAGCATTAGGGTGTTCATCACATATAGATAAAGCAAATTGATTTTCAAGAAAAGCAATTTTTTCTTTTAACTTAGGATTTTCTAATTGATTATCAATATTAAGACTAACAATTTCCTGTTTTAGGAAATTAATATGATTAGTCTTTGCTTTTAAAACTTCTTCTATATTATTAAGAATACGAGAAAATGGTTCAACTATAAATTCAAAATTAATATCAGTATTATTATAAGTACCAATGAAACCAAAACCATTTTTATCAACCATCTTTAAAGGATATATTTGTTTTAAAAATGGGGTTCCAAGAATAATTTGATTTGAAATATTTTTTACTAATAAAAAACTATTAGGAATACAAATTTTATTTTTGCAAATAAAAGCTTTTGACAATTTATAAATTATATCAAGTTTTTCACTATTAGCAGCACGAAGAATATGAGAAGTTTTTTCAAAATACCTAGTAGGTATTAAACCTTCTTGAATACAATTTAAATCAGCACCACTATCAATAAGTGAAATAAATTCTTTTGAAAAATTATTACTAATTAAAAGTTTTATTTTCACAAGCCATTTTTGTGAAGTAACCATTTCTAATTTTGAAAGAAAATCATCACTTTGAATATTATTAGTGATATTATCAGGAAAATTAAACAAATTATCAATTTGAGGAACAATTTGTTTACCTTGAGAGATTTCTAATCTTTTAATTCTTTCTTCAAGAAAATTATTATTTCTTTTTAAATCTATTATTTCTCTTTTCAAGTTATCAACTTCTTTTTTTTAAATCTATCATTGTAGTAGGACTACAATTCTTATTCCTATCTTCTAATATCTTATAAACTTCAGATATGGAATAAGGATCACTATCAGAAAGCATATTACTATCAAATTTAGAAGGGAAAGAAGAAGAGGGGGAAGATGAAGAGGGGATATTATCCATTTCATCTATAATTTTAGATCTTAAAATTGGATCTTTTATCATTTTCAAAAATTCAATAGTATTATCATTACTAAGCACATTCAATTCAGAAAATTGAGAAATTAAATTATACATCTCATCATTATCAGATTTACTACTATTATCAGTCTCAGTATTATCACAAGACAATCCTTTTTTACAAGGATCACATTCAGAAGAAGAGCTATTAGCACACTCATTTAAAGCATCAGATGTAATATCATCATCATCCGAGGATTCAAGCATTAATTTATAAAGAATATCCTTAAGATTATTATCAATCTCAAGATTAGTTATCCTTTCTTTCATTCTACACTTATCAGCATAGTGTCCTACCTTTCCACACTTATAACAAGCACCATATTTATGAAATTTTCTTTTTATGGTTATATTAGAAGGTTTAGGTTCTTTATAATTACCAGATTCTCTATAATGTCTCTTTTTTTCTTTCTATTTTTCTCTCGTCTGTCTATGAGTTTTCTTCCTAGATTTCTTTCTATTATAACTCTCATTTTCTTTTTGAGGTTTATTATTAACCTGTTTTGGATTTTCCATCCCAAACTGTCCACAAAACTGGCCTAATTGTTTTCTCTCCGTAATATTATTACGCTTAATCTGTTGATTCAATTTTATTTCATTACACAAGACTAATCCTTCCTGTATACAAGTTCCTATTAACTTGCCATAAGTAAATTTACTATAGTCTATATTAGACTCATTTTTCCTAAGAGTCTTTCTAACTCTCTCAGCAAACAAAGAAGGCAATCCATCTATAAATTTAGATTTCCAATGGTCACTATTTGACTCAAGAAGTTCCATTACTCTAGAAAGAAAGGTGTCCTTATACCACCTAAAAGATGTAAGACTCTGATACTTCAAACCATTTAATAAGGTTCTAATGTGCTCAGAATTATTAGTCCATCTACTAGTAAAATGTTCTATTATAGTAACAATTAAAGTATAAACATCATTTTCAGTATTATTACTGGTTCTTTCTTGTTTAACAGTATTAAGAATCTCATCTTTATTATTATGAAAAAGATAATTATCCCACCAACCTTTAAGTTGGCTAGTAAAACCTACAACAATCATTTTTGCAACAGTTTTATCAGAATTACCATTATTTTTACAAATAGTAGAATACATCAACATACGATGCACCAAATTATAAATATGGCATTCAGTAAAACCATCCAAGTTCCATTCATAGATGTTTTTACCATTATAAGAATTATTAATAACTAAATCCTGTTCTTTATGCAACACATCTTGTGGTGTAGGCCTAGAATAATAATAAGTTCTCATTGTTGGCCTATCTGCATAATTTTGAATTTTATTAATCTCATCCCTTACTTTATTATTATAATCATTTTCATCCAATTCCTTATTAAGAGTAGAAATTCTAAATTCAGCAAATTTCTTTGTTATTACCTTTTCTAACTCAGAAACATCCCTAAGAATAAAATTATTAACTTCAGGAGGGGGCTGAATAGAAGGCATAGCAACAATTTTTTCTTCCAAATTATTAATATTTTTATTTAATTTTTTCATATTAAAAATTATACTATTAAATCTTTGATCAAGTTGATATAAATTTTCACCAATAACATTTAAATATAAATTAGCATAATTCTGCTGTTTAATCAAAACATTCATATTACGAATAGTAACAGCAGCAGTATCATTCGCAAGCATTTTATAAAATGGCATAAAAGAAAATTTATTATTTCCTTCAATATAAAAAGTATCTTGTGGAGGAAAAACAGATTTTTCTTTCCTACCATTATCACAAACAGAAATTCTTTCTAGAACAGAAATTTGAGGTTCAATATAAGTAACCAAAAACCATGGAACAAAAGGTATTAATTGATTTTTTTCTTCTACAAATTTATAAAATTCTGTTTGAAAATAATTTTGTTGATCTTTATTAAAATTTTCAAAAACCATTTTCTAAATAAAATCCAACGATCTTTATTAAACTCAAGTTGTATCAGTTTTCTATTATAAGAACCTTTTGTAAAATAAAGTTTGTTTTGATTCATTATAAAACAATTTATTAAATGCGAGTATTTCTCACAGAAAAATCTATCTCGGATTCAGTTGGTTCCATAGACTCCTCACTATTATTATTAGCAGGAATACCATGAACAATATTATCTGAAGAAATTTTTAATTTATCATAACGAGTTTCAAGATTATTATCTCTAACTCTAGATGTAGAAGCTCTCGATATTTGAGGACTTTCAACATTATAATCCAGAGGATCAAAAACAGAAAAAGAAGACCCATGAGATCTACTTTATTTTAACCTACTATTACCAGGTTGTTTAAATTCAAAAGAAATATCTCCATCTGGAGTTTGAATAATCCTACTAACTTCAGTTTGTATTACTGGTTGAATAGGAACAACATTCTCTATTATCTAATTTTCAGGAAATTTAACATCATCCCACTTAATAGGTTTTCTAGTAGTAATATGGGATTTACAAAAATTGGTTTCAATTAAAATTGTTTCATTTTTATGATTATTAATCATTTTACACATAGGATTTAATGTGTATAAAGGTTTATAATAAATACGATAAGTAATACAAATCGTTTCAGTATCAGACATATAATTGTAATCATGCAACTTTACATTTAAAGTTAAAGCATGTAAAATATTAACATCAGTTAATGATAACTGCAAATTAGGATAAACATTAAAATAAACAGGGCCATGAGCCAAACTAGATTGAATTACACCCATAATTGAGTGCTTCCAGTTCAGGTTACGAGCATCATGCAAAATAGCCACAAAACTATTAGGCAGATTTTCAAGAGTTAATGGTTTAAAGGCAATTTGTATTAAATCAATATGAATAAATCTATAATCAGTAGATCTATATTTATAAATATCAAATCTATAAAAAAGCTGTAAAGTAATATTATCTTTACAAATAGGAATTGTCTCTTCAGTAGTTTTTATCACCTGTTTAAGACCAATTTTCTCAAATGTACCTAACTGATATATAAGTTTCGGATCCACTTTAGGAATGGTCAATTTATTAAGAAGTTCAATATTAATAGGAAGATCTATTTCTTCCATCTTACTATTCTTAGTAAAAGAAGATTTTCCTTTAAGAAAATTCATTTTAAGGAAAGTGTTAAACATGCAATCATTAAATATTTCCTATACTTCCAAGGCTCTGATACCATCACACACAGGATCTTATGAAGGGGGCCACAGATCAGGCGATGAATCACAGCATTACATGACTGGGACTGTTTACCTGAATTTAACAAGCCCACCAAGTATGAATTCTGGATCACAAAAGCCCAAAACGCCCACAAACGCCAACCCCGGCTAACAAGGGCAAAGGGCACACATCTAGAGGACAACATACTTGGAGTACCGTTAAGCCTCAGAACCCAATCATAACTGGCTAACCAGACCATGAGATCTGAACCCTTCTTAATAAGTCTTGTACATAACAGACCTTTACATTTTTAAATTAAGGTTAAATTACAGCAAATATCCATATAAAGAGGTTTTTTGTTTATTTTTTTTCACGGAGAGATTTTTTACCATTTTTCATTTTCCTGTGGGGTAAATTGCAATTTACCCATTTTTTATCATTTAAGAACAGAATACTAACTTTTTAAAGTTCATTAAGAACCCAACTGTAATAAAAGTAAAAATAAAAAATCTCATCGGTACTCATATAATTTGTGTAAATGGAGACTTAAAAAAAATAAATAAATAAATTCAAGCAAGGCCTTACACGGAGCAATTTTCCACATGTAAATGGAAAATTAAAAAGAAGAAAAGAAAAACGAGAAATTGGCTTCACTACACTATATATTAAATAATTTTACTTATAAATTTTTGTTTAAATATATATATATTTAAAAAAAATACATATGTATATATAGGATCATTTATGGCTTTCACATTTACATCTCTCGATGCCACAAGGCCCGCAACAAAATAAACAAACACACTTGACTTGGTCTATGAAATTAAATACCATTCATAACATATTAATCGTCACAGTTAGAGGTGTAAATAATATTAAACGGATCTCATACATTATTTTTGTATTCATATTTGATTAATAGTTTAAATATCGGGTACATATATATATTTAATAAATATTTATGTAATAATATCTGAATTCGTATCCGGCAAATATTTATTGAATTCAAATAAATATTTATATTTGATTATAATTATTCAAATGCATGTATGTCTGATTAAATTATCTGTATATCTGAATTAAGATATGGATATCCGTATTCAATGGTACTAGTTTGGATTCTGTTTACAAATATTCGTATATATGAATATGCTAACCTGTAACAAATACATATTTGTTTTGATAGAAGCAATTATAAAATTTCATTAAAAAGGAAGCAATTAAACAAAGAGCACAATTTTTAATTAATAATTGACTTTATAATTGGTCATTAGTACTAATTAACATTAATAATGACATCCAAGTATATCAATTATAAAGCCAACCAATAATAATTTATGTTGAGTAACTTCATTCTTCAACTTTTTCTCAACATTACTATAATTTTTTAAGTTTGTTATTTTTGTCTTCCCAACTCTTAAATTTTAATTTACTCATATACATACATATATATATATAGGTTATGAAATTTTTATTGAAAAATATTAATATGTTATGTACAATAATATATTATATACAATAAATAATGAATATAATTAAGTTACAAAAATTGAATATATAATTAAATATATTTAATAGATATGTTTTTGAATTGAATATTAAACGAATTGAATATGCATTTAGTGCACCGTAAAGATCAGAAAAAATGTATTTGTGAAATTAGTTGATACCTATGCTTTGGAGAAAGCTCAAAAAAACAAATGATGGTATGAGATCCATTCAAAACAACTAATTATCGTGGCATTGCAGCCAAATGCACAGTGAATAATTTACTAGGAGGAATCTGTTTGTTCTATCTTGGCAACTTGCAAATTATAACTCAAGAATTTCACAATCTTTAACTACTGTATCAAGTTAATTAATTAGTGCTATTAGTGAATGTAAAATAACCGAAAACATGGTCTTGTCTGGATAACGTTCTCCAATTCCTCAATTATTTAATAGAAAATATTCAGTCCAACTTGCCTATCTTCAATCTACTTTATAACCACTTGAGGTTTGTATTGGATTACATAAATAGTTGGAAGAGTTTCAAGTTGTGCAAGTATTGTAACTTGTCTACATTATAATTGTATGTCTGGGACAATCAAAGTCGATGATTTGACAAAGATGTTCAATTTGCAATTAAAATAGGTTCGAAAGATCTGATCATGCTTATTCTCTATCATACATCTTATCCTTTGATCCAATTTTTTACGATCTTGCTAACCTGGTCATCTGTCTTATGTAGGAAAAGTTTTTCTTCTTTCGTTTTTCTTTTCTTTCGCATGATGTTCTTGCTCTAGTACATACGTGAATATTATCTAAGTAAAAATACTTACATCACTATTTACAATCAATTATAATTGAAAAGTGCCAACTAAATGATATTTCCCATCTCTACATATAGATGATCAGTTCTTAAAACTGCGGTTGCTTTTCTGACAACTTAATGTTTGTGTAGAGATGTCAAAGTGGAGCGGGTTGCTCGAATCCACCTAGCCCAAATTACTAAATATGTCGATTTTAAGTTATTAACTGATCCATTTTGCTATAGTTGGCGGGCTCGGACCATTTGGGATCGAATTGGCTGCGGGTTATGAGCTCATTCAACTCACATGGGCCCAAGAGAAAATTAAAAGAATAATTGTTGGGCCACTGTTTCAGACGCTGTAACCAAATATTTTTTGGTTTCATTTTTTTCTTTATGTTATATTTGTTGCTCAAAAAGTTATTTTGGATAGAATCTTCTGAGCTCCAACTCAAGGTTTTTTTAGCTTCAATGCATGCATAACCCTATAGGATTGATGAAGTTGGATAGAATTAATGTTTCGTGCTCAAGTTCAAAAATAGTATAGCCTCAACACAAGTTTAAGCCCAAGCTCAAATTAGTTTGAGTCTGCGCTTGTCAGGAGTTTTGTTTTAGAAATATCTTTACATTATGTTTTCAAAAAGGGTTTCATATGGAGAATTTTAAAAGCATTTTCGTTCTTCTTCTTTGGCTTTAGAGGATCTTTTTGTAATAGTCTTTTTGGCACCTCTAGTAATATAATGAAATTCCTCTCTTCTCGCCCATGGAGGTAGCCCGATTCGATGGACCACGTAAATTCATGTCTCAAATTTTTTATTTTTTATGTCTCTATTTTATGCTTTATTCGTAACAAAGAGGTACTAGAGCCTTATTGATCTTGGGATGGCTTCCATAAAACATGAAATTAAGAAACTTGATCGTAAGAATTATTTTCCTTTGTAGAAAGCGAGGATGATGGTGATTCTCACACAAATAGATTTGGAGGATGCTCTACTAGAAAAGTCAAAGATGCCTACGAATTGGATTGAAGAGAAAAAAGACAAAGTCATCAGGAAAGCCATGGCGCTACAATTGCATCTTTCCGACGAAATTTTATAGGACATTTTGAAAGAAGAGGATGTGGTTGGATTGTAGAATAAGTTAGAAGGGATCTGTATGAGAAGAATTTGACCTACAAATTATGATTAAAGCAATAATTTTATTCCTTTGAAGATATTTCTATTCAAACTCACATTGGTAATTTTAAAACTATTGTTACTAACTTAGAGAATGCTAATGTGAAATACGATGAGAATGACTTAGCATTATTATTATTGTGCTCGTTGCCTTTTGTCTATTTCAAGATACAACTTTGTATGGTAGAGATACCATTACATTGAAGGATGTTTATGAAACCCTCTCGAGCAAATACTCAATTGATGGTGAGATTACATTAAATGTATTTGAAAATCAAGATGATGGACTTGTTGCTAGGGGTATAACAAAGATGAAAGATTCCCGTAATAACAAACAAAGAGGTAGATTATAGTCGACTAAGCAGGTTATGAAGGTAAAATGATCCATTCACCATAGGAAATTAAAACATAAAATATAACTTGCATCACCGCACCTACAGATCTAGATTGTGCCATAATTAAGGATTTTAGGTCAAGAGAAAGTACCTTGATTAATTTTCACAAAATCAAATTGGAGATCTTCCAATAGAAACCTTTCTAGAGAGGATCTTCCACTCATTTCTTTTGTATTCTCCTTTTCACTAATTTGATCATCTAGGGCACCACTTTTGGCCTCAAAATGACCTCCAAATCATAGGCAAATAGCAGAAAATGATTCTTCTAAGGAGCAAAGCCGCCGGTTGGATATTCCTTGAATCAGCTCTTGAAGAACTCTTCTTCAAAATACACCTTCTTGTTCACTAACAATTGAGCACTCCAATTGTAGTACTTCTAGAGGTATCCACACACCTATCACACTCTAAAGTCTCTATTCAAGTGCTAGAAGAAGAATAGAGAAAAAGGAAGAAGCTGGAGATGGTATGAGGGAGTTTGGAAAAGTAAGAGAGAGCTGGAGACAATCTAGGAGAGTAGTTATTTTTCTCAACACATGAGATAATTTTTGGCAGGGAAAATAAGGGTGATGGCCAGCTATATGGTGTGAGGATGAGCTATTTATAGAGTGTGATGGGTGCATCTAGAAGCACCCTTCACATGCTTGTTGCATCTTGCCAACTAGCATGCTTAGTTGGATTTTAATTTCCACCTATTAAAATTCAATTTTAATTGAGAAATTAAAATGCCAGATTGTTTGAAATGGACTCTTCCATTGAGGTAAAATATAAATACAAAGGTGGATTTGAGGTCATCCTCATCGGATTAGAAACTAGAATAAAAAAACTCTTCAAATTTCAATTCTCCATTACAGTATACCATAAATAAGTCCTTAGTTCTTTTTAAGTATTTGAGGATTATTTTTACGGCCTTCCACCGACTTTTACTGGGATTGGATTGGTAGCAGCTCGTAGCACTTAGAGTGTAAGCTACATCCGATCTCATACATAACATGGCATACATTATGCTTCCCATGGCGGATGTATAAGGTATGTGGGATATCTTCTTTCTCTCATCCTCGGTCTTAGGGGCAATAGACTTGGAGAGTAAATGTCATGTCCCATTAGAAGGTATCGCCTCTTGGATTCCTCCATACTAAACCTCTTCAATATCTTACTATGTATGTGGATTGGGAGAGCCCCAACATCTTTCTTGATCTATCTCTATAAATCCGTATTCCCAATACGTAGGATGCTTTTTTCAAATCCTTCATGGAGAATTGTGAAGATAACTAAGCTTTAGTACACTCTAACGTCTCTTTCTCATTCCTAATGAGAAGGATGTCATCGACATGAAGCATAATAAACTGTGTCGAACTTTCACTAGCCTTTTTGTACAAAGTCCATACACATTTTTTATGAAGCCAAACGATTTGACCATCTCATCAAAATATGTTTTCCAACTTGAGGATGCTTGCTTAAGTCCATAAATGGACCTTTGAAGTTCGTAAACCTTTTTCTCACTCCCTATGAATATAAAGCTTTGTGGTTGCTCCATAAAGATATTTTTATCAATGTTTCCATTGAGAAAGGCGTTACCAAATTTTATAGTTGTGGTAAACGGCTATGGGAAGCATAATCCTTATGGATTTAGGCATAGCGACTGGTGAAAAGATTTTTTCGAAGTCAATATCGAGTCTTTAAGTGTAACCTTTTACCACTAGTATAGCCTTAAAGGTCGTCACCTCTTCATCGACTCCAAGCCTGCACCTATAGGTCCACTTGCAACCAACGAGTATTGTACCCTCTGGTGGATCTACCAAAGTTCATACTTTGTTGGAGTAGATGAAGTCTATTTCAAATTTCGTGGCCTCAAGCTAATGATCTGAACCTATATCCAGCATGGCTTCCTTATAGGTTCTTATATCACTATCCGTTTGACCCATCTCATGAAGGAATTCGAACATTTCGGGTTGCTTCTTGATCAGGTCTGACCTTTTAGGAAGTTGTGTACTAGGCTCGGGATGCTCTTTTGTTTCTATTGCTTGTAGGATAGTATGATCATCTTGAACTTCATCAAGCTCAACAACATTGCCTTTTTTATGTAATAGAAACTTTTTTTCTAAAAAGGTGGTGTTCTTTGAAACAAACACCTTTTTGTTACAAAGGATCATAAAAATAATAACCTAAAGACATTTTTGGGTACTTCGCAAACTTGCACACGGAGGATCTCGCATCGAACTTATCTTTCACTAGTCTCTTGACATAGACGGGAGACCTACAAACTCCTAAATAAGAGTTCCACATCTCATGTGCCGTCTTTGGCACCGACTTTGAGGGTACTAAGTTTAATAGCCTCATCGCCGTATCTAAGGTGTATCTCCAAAAGGAGATATGCATATCTATAAAGCTCATCATGAATTGTACTGTATCTAACATGGTATGGTTTCGCCTGTCGGCCACGCTGTTATGTTGGGGTGTACTGGGTGGACTCCATTATAAGAGAATCCTATTCTCTTTTAGATGATCCAAATATTTGTTACTTAGGTATTCTCCTTTTCGATCGCATCGAAGAGTCTTAATACTAAGTCCAAGTTATTTTTCTACTTCATTCCTATACTTTTGGAATTTTTCAAAGGCTTCGGACTTATACTTCATAAGATATACATATCTGAACTGAGCGAAGTCATCGGTGAAGGAAATGAAGTAAGAATAGTCTCCTCTTGTACTAACTCTTAGTGGCCCATATTCGTCCATGTGGATCAAATCCAAAGGACTAGTGGAACACTTCTTTTGTCCTACAAAAAGAGCCTTGATCATTTTTCCTTTTAAACAAAACTCACAAGTAGGTAAGTCCTCTAATCTACTAGCATTTAGTGATTTGAGGACTACTAACTTGTTCATCCTATTCTTAAAAATATGTCCAGGTCTAGCATGCTAAAGATAGGCATTTTCTTAATTATCTAATTTTCTTTAGTTGCTTTGTTGAATGTGCATAAGTGATGGTTGAGAATCTTGAATGCATAATCTATTACATAATATACCATAAGCAACTAAAGATCCATTCTTTGTTGCCATCAATTTTCCATTTTTGATTAAAAATCTATATCCTTCATTATCCAAAATTGAAATTGAAGTGATGTTCTTAACAAGATTCGGTACATAGTAACAAGGATAAAATACAATTAAAATATCCTCTAAGTCTAACTTCACTATGCCTTTGGTTATGGCAGCAACTCTTGCTCTATTGCCAAGGCTGAGGATCATATCCCCATCACTTAAATTCCTTATTCTTTCCTCCCTCATTCCCCTACAACCAATTGCAAAGACGAGAACCATATACGGTATCAAATAACCATGAGGAAGAATTGGTTGTTAAGTGTACTTTAATAAAGAAGATAACCATCCCAAAGTTTGCAAATTGCAATTTCACTTCAAATGGCCCATCTTGCCAAAATATAAACTAGTGGCATCTTTTTTATCCTTTTTTTTTTCTTAACCCCATCATATGCCTTCAATGGTTGCCTCCTCTTCGAGAAAGAACTTTCTTTTTCTTCTTACCTTTTGGCCTTTAGGTTGGGAGCAATAGGTGATCATTATAGGCTTGTCTTTCTTCATAGTTGTCTCTGCGGTCACCAATATATTGACCAATTCATTGATAGTGACCTCTTGCTTAGATATGTTAAAGTTCATCACAAATTGATCAAATAAGCTCAGGATGTTTGTAAAATCAAATCCACATAAAGGTCATTGTCTGTGATGACTTCCAAGTTAGTGAGCTTCTCAATAAGCCATACCATTTTAAGGCCATGGTCATGGACATTCGACCTTTCAACCATTCTTATCCTATAGAGCTCCTTGAATAACATATATCACTCGTGCCTTATTTGCATGCCATACAACTCTTGTAAGTGCAGGTGAATCTCTGAGGCACTTTTCATATGTTCATGGGACTTTTGGAGCTTATTAGACATTGATGCTATCATGAGACATGATGTTTAGAGGTCATCATCTACCCATTTTGTACACATTTTGCGTGCTTCTTGATTGACATCATCGCTGGGGGTATCTAGTGGACTTTGAGTCAAGACATATGTCCTTTTTCTAGGGGTCAAGAATAATATTGAGGTTTCTAAGCCAATCGTGATAGTTCGACCTAGTTAGTTTATTATTTCCAAAATGATGTTTAGTGGATTTTTAGCCATTTGGAAATTTCAAAAATTTACAAAAGCGAAGAAGATAATATAAGCATTTGATTTAATTTTGATATTGAAAATATGATTATGGTCTTTCAAGCATGTTTTACTCCTACTATTTTATCAAATTTCTTACCCTCATGAGAAATTCGGGAAATCATATTTTCTAGTGAGAATTAAGGCTCAAAGGTATAATTCATTGACCGACGACTTGTGAGACATCCATTTGTGTTCCTAAAGTAGGCAACTTTTACCAATTATTGTTGGAATAGTGCCTCACAACCAATTACATTGGTTTGCAATACTATTTCACTTGGGATAAAATATTAATTGAATAATATTCTTATTAAATGGCCATCTTCATCTTGTGCCTATTATACTTCACTTGCATTTGGTTGAATCCCATAAATCATAAAAGACTATGGGACTTGATTATGCATATGATGGTGATCATGAAACAAGTCTCTATAATCATGATTTTAAATATTCCAAGTCGTAGAGTCTTGAGAGACGAGGCATCTAAGATTCAGAAAGACTTGCACTAACAATGCATATTCCAAGGGGATGGATATTTCTCTATTTCGTGAACAATCTATGTGAGACATAGATGCATATTAGTGGGTGCTTGTTACAGAACAAGTTCACTAAAGACCCGCTCGAAGAATCCATTAGATAGCCATAATGACAAGTCAATCATGGTAAGTTCTCCAAGCTTACAATAGTGTATATAATTAGTCCTTGGACCTGAGGATCCATGGAAATCTTGTATTTAGGTCATTATGCTTTGAATCTTCTACAACTACGTAGCGGGTCATCCGAGGTTGAGATCGGGCATGAACTACTTAAACATAGAGGATTGTGAGATCCAAGATAGGATCCATCTTCTTGTTGTTGTGAAGGACGAGTGCATCTCCTATGTATTCTATAATGATTGATTCCAAAAAATCCTTGCACAAGGTAGTATGACAGTTTGAAAAAGGAGTTTTCCAAAGGTGAGGTCATAAAGAAGAATTGAACATTGGATGTAGGGACATAGTTATTGAGGCCATTAGAGAGCCTACAAATATCTTGCACTAGGCTTTTTTTGGGAGATAGGAGATGGAATGACCGTATTTGCATGGTAAGCGTAATCTAAAATGGTTCATCATGACATAATTCATTCATCCAATTAGTTGGGCTCCATGGTTTGTTACTAGACATCGACCATGGAGATTAGGTACTATTCGATTAATGGAGATTAACTGAAAGAGTTATTAGTTTAAAAGAGTTTAAACTATTGTGAATATTTCGATATTCAAAATATTATAATGAGTTGTGAGCCCATATCCAATAAATGAATGAACTTAATGGCTCACACATGAAAGCCTATAGGAAGCTCTTATTTGATAGGAAAGATTTTTCTAAGGGGTTAGAAAATTCTATCCTAGGCGTTTTTATGAGTGGGACGAGAGATTATTTAGTTGGTCATCTTGGCTTGATTAATTTAAGTGTTAAATTAATCAAAATAATTTAAGGAGTTAAATTAGGCCAATAAAATTAAGGAGTTGATTTAATTGGTGCCATATGATAATTAACTAGTCAAGTTAACTTACAAAGTTAAGTTAACATTAATTAACTTAAAGAGTTAAGTTAATTGACTTAAGGAGTCAAGTCAAATTAATTAAATTAAAGAGTTAATTTAATTAAAATGAGAATTTAGATTTTGGAGGAAAATCAAATGAAAAAGTCTATTTGAATTTGAGTTAGAGATAATTAGCTTTTCATTTCATGAGATGTAATGCAAATGTTAATTAAATGCAAATGCACATGCAAGTTGGCAAGTTAGCCAACAAGCATGGGATGCGTGATTCTAGCTAGCATCCTCTCACCTCTATAAAAAGGCCACATGGCCAGCCTCCTATAGTATAATTGACATTCTCATCATTTCCCTCCAAAAAGTGTGATATTAATATGCTGAAGATTCACACTAAATTCTCTCCTCTCATTTTCTCCTCCAAAATTTCTTCCTTCACCTTCTTCCTCACTTGTTCTAGCACACGTTAGATAAATTTAGTGCTTGCCTAAGGTGTGTGGACTTTTTCATTAGAGGTCCTACACTTGGAGGACTTAGAACTCCTTGGTGGATCATTGTTTTGCACCAGTTTCGGGAGCATCTTTAGAGGACCAAGAAGTTTCTATTTTGAGTGAAAATTTGGCAACAACTCACTAAATTTGTGGTGGAGTAGCCTGCCAAATTTTCCAATTTTTGGAGTTGGGTAATGGGACCAACCGTTGGCATCTTTTGCTGCATGTAGATCTTCCATGGAAGTGCTCATTGGAGTGATATTCTCTCTTCCTTTGTGTTGATCTATAAAGTCAATTTTTTTGCATCTAAATCCTTATTTGGAGCATGAATATGAACCCTAGGATGGAATAATTTGGTTATATTTTTCTTATTTTTGTTGGTTTTATATTTTGGATCCTAATCCTACTCTTCCTTCCAAGTGGTATTGGAGCCTATTTTATGCATAAATTTGGATTTTAATGAATTGATTCATGTGATGAATTGATTCTAAATCTTCAAATTTAATTGTTTGGCTCTCACTTAGATTTTATTTTTGAAGCATGTTTGAGCACTTTAATTTCCAATTTTTAAAATATTTAGAATTTGGAAATTTGTCAAAATGAGTGTGGAATGATGATATGGAGGTGTCCATTTGATTGGAGATGCCTAAAATTAGAAAGAGCAAAAAAGAGTGCTTGTGGCGCTTGGCCGACAAGGCAACTGCAAAGTTGCCCAGCCCCAAGCGCGCGCACGTGTGCCGGGTGGCCAATCGGCAGCTTGCCGCTAGGCAGCCCTTGCACGAGTTTTTGTTGCATTTTTTTTATTTTTTTTTGGCTCTCTAGTCATCATTATTCCATATAATTTTGAATCACAATAGTTGTGTAAGTAGTCAAAATAATGTTGGAAATTTTTGCTTGCTTTCCAAGTCCAATTCAAGTTAATCTTCAATTAGGCCCGAAAATGAGATGCATAAAGAGCTTATTTTTGCCAACTAATTAATTATTTATGAGATAAGCATTTAATTTGATGAATTGAATGTCAATTCTTATTTATTTTTCATTTAATTATTGAATAGATGATGAATGTATGAGGATGACCATGAGCCTTTAAATTGGCTTCTTATTTGTTTCAAGTTGTTGAAAAGTGTTGTATTAAATAGAGGCTTGCATGCCTCTTGATTTTCTACCTTATAAATATTATAAGAGTAGAACTCTAGGAGTGATGATTTCTTTTCTCTTGTAAATATTGCAAGGAGACAAAGAAGGCCAAGAGGATCAAGGAGGCTTGAAGATCCATGAATGTATGGGATACATTTATGTAATAGATTGGATTTTATCAAAACCCACTTAAAATCAACTAAGTAGTGCACATATGGCTCTAAGTGCACTACTTGGTTAAGGCTCATGGTCATCCCACTTTAGGAGCGTGCTAGCACATTACTTATTTATGCTTTCTTTATTCTATAGATGTATGAGATGCATGATTAGGATATAGAAAATCTAAATAAGAGAAGATAAAATTGATGAGATCTTTCAAAACAAGAAAACCCTTCAACTTAGAGGAGTTTAAGTTTTTCAAAAAATTAAGTTAATTGGGATACAAATAAAAAGGAATTTTAATTAATCCAAGTCTTTTACCAATAGTTTATGACATGAGATGCTACCACATTTACGTATTGACTCACGAGTTGTGGGACATATTTTTAGTGGAAAGCTATGCTCATTTACTTAGCATATGATACACTTTAATTTAAAATTCACTATGGCATTATCTCACGAGTCATGGAATGACATAGTGGAGTTTATAATTGAGATTGATTGTTAGGTACGGCTTAACACCTGGAAGTGTAGATGTCGCACGAGTTGTGGGTCTATATGAAAAGTGAAGCAAAATACATCAAGGGTTGCATAGAGATGCAATTAGCAAAACTTGCTTACCTTAGGATTATTTGTGGATGTCTCACGAGTCGTAGGTCCTCAAATAATGCCTTTGGACCTTGATTCTCACTAGGAAATGAGATTTCCTAAATTCCTTTAGGGGATGAGGAATTTAATAAAATAGTAGGAGAAAAACATGTTTGAAAGTCCATAAAAATGTTTTCTAATATAAAAAATTCAATCACATGCTTATATTTTCTTTTTCGCCTTTGTAGATTTGGGAAATCTCAATTAGTGGCTATGAATGCACTAAACATCATGTTGGAAACCAATAAACTCACCTGACCTAACTTCCATAATTGGCTCAAAACTTTAAGATAATTCTTGACTTCAAAAAGAAAACATATGTCATCACTTAAAGTCCATCGGACACCATTGGTGATGATGCTGAAAATGAGGCACACGAAACATTCGCTAAATGGGTAGAAGATGATCTTCAAACCCATTGCCTTATGATGGCTTTTATGTCCAACGAGCTCCAAAAATCTCATGAAAATATGAAGACTGCTTTTGACATTCATATGCACCTATAAGAGTTGTACAGGGTGCAATCTAGACATGAGCGCTACTCTTTGTCTAGGGAGCTCTTTAGGACTAGAATGGTTGAAGGTGCAAGTGTCCATGACTATGGCCTTAAGATGATTGTTCTCATTGAAAAGCTTGCTCAATTGGATGTGGTTATGGATAATGACCTTTATGTGGATTTGATCCTTCAATCATTACCAAGTTCATTTGACTAATTTGTTATGAACTTAAACATGTCAAAGCAAGAGGTAATGATTAATGAATTAGTCAATATGTTGGTGACTGCCGAGTTGACAACGAAAAAGAATAAATCATTAATGCTTGCACCTTCTTCCAATTCTAAAGGCCCTGTGTGTGCTAAGAAGAGAGGTAAAAGGAAGAAAAGTTTTCCTTTGAAAGGGAAGCAACCATTAAACCCTCTGGAAAAGTTAAGAAAAAGAAAGAGGTCAAATTCAATGCTACTTGTTTTTACTGTGGCGAGAAAAGCCATTGGAAGCAGATTTGCAAGGAATACCTGGCAACTCTTGGGAAGGGTATGTACTTCATTGAAGTACACTTAACGACAAATTCTTCCTCATGGGTATTTGATACCGCATGTGGTTTTCACCTTTGTAATTTGTTACAGGGGATGAAAAGAAGGAGTCTAAGTAATAGGGATTTCATCCTACACCTTGGCAATGGAGCAAACGTTGCGGCCAAAGTTGAAGGCATTGTGAAGTTAGACTTAGGGAACTCCTTTCTTGTATTAGATCCTTGTTATTTTGTATCGAATCTTGTTAAGAACATTATTTCAATTATCATTTTGGATAGCGAAGGATATCATTTTCAATATCAAATGGGAAATTGAAGGCAATAAAGAATGGTTCTTTAGATGCAATAGGTACACTAAACAATAAATTATGCATTTTAGACTCTCAAACATCACTAATGCACATTCAATAAAGTAAAAGAAAATTAGATAGCCAAAAAGATGCCATTTTGTAGCATGCAAGACTTAGATATATTTTCAAGAATAGGATGAATAGGATAGAAGCCCTCAAAGAACTAAATGTTAGTGGCATAGAGGATCTTCCTATTTATGAATCTTGTTTAAAAAAAAAAAACACCAAGGCTTATTTTGTGGACCACTAAGAGTAAGTGCAAAAGGAGGCTATTTTTACTTCATTATCTTCACCAATGACCATACTCGGTTCAAACATGTGTATCTTATGAAGTACAAGTCCGAAGCTTTTGAACGGTTCAAAGAGTATAGCAATGAGGTAGAAAAGTAATAAGGACTTAGTATTAAAGCTCTTCGATTGAATCGAGAAGGGGAATATTTAAGTACCGAATTCTTGGATTATCTAAAAGAGAATGAGATTATCTCACAATGGACTCCACTTGGCACCCCCCAACATAATGGAATAGCTAAGAGGAGAAGCCGTACCTTGTTAGACATGGTACGTTCTATTATGAGGTTCACTAATGTGCTTATATCCTTTTGGGGATACATCTTAGAAACGGTGTTGAGGCTACCAAATATAGTACCCTCAAAGCTGTTGCTAAAGACACCACATGAGATGTGGTATGGCAAAACACCCTCTTACTCTTATTTAAGAGTTTCGAGGTCACCATATGTGTCAAGAAGTTAGTGGGAGACAAGTTGGATGTGAGATCCACTTTGTACAAGTTTGTGGGATATGCAAAAGAGTCTTTGGGTTATTATTTTTGTGATCCTTCGGAATGAAAGGTGTTTGTTTTGAGGAACACTATCTTTTTGGAAAAAAGAATTTCTATTAGATAGAAATGGCATCATCATTGAACTTGATGAAGTTCAAGATGATCAAAGTATCCCATAAACGGTAGGAATAAAAGAACATCACGAGCTTAGCACACAACTCTAAGAAGGTTAGACCGAATCAAGAAGTAACCCGAAAGGTTTGGATTCCTTGATGAGAAGGACCAAGCCTATAGTGATTTGAAGACCTATGAGGAAGCTATGTTAGACATAGATTCGAGACATTGGCTTGAGGCCATTGAAATCTGAAATGGACTCCATGTACTCCAACAAAGTATATAAGCTAATAGTCGATGGAGAGGTAACAAACTTTAAGGCTACACTAGTGCCAAAAGGTTATACTCAAAGACCCCGGTATTAATTTTGAGAAAACCTCTTCACTGGTCGCTATGCCTAAGTCTATTAGAATTATGCTTACCATAGCCGTATATTATGATTATGATATATCTCAAATGGGTGTAAAGACTGCTTTGCTCAATAAAAACATTGAAGAAGAAATCTAGATAAAGCAATCACAAGGTTTTGCATCCAAAGGGAGTGAAGAGAAGGTTTGCAAACTCCAAAGGTCTATTTATGGACTAAAATAAGCATCCTGAAGTTGGAACATACATTTTGACAAGATAGTTAAATTGTTTGGCTTTGTCAAAAATGTGTATAAATCTTATGTGTATAAAAAGGCTAGTGGAGTTCGATACGATTTATTGTGCTTTATGTCGATGCCATTCTTCTCATTGGGAATGAGAAAGAAGGATTAGAGTGTACTAAAACATGGTTATCTTTGCATTTCTCTATGAAGGATTTGAAAGAAGCATCCTACGTATTAGGAATACGGATCTATAGAGCTAGATCAAAGAGGATGTTGGGGCTCTTCCGAACCCCATACATTGAAAAAATACTAAAGAGGTTTAGTATGGAAGAATCCAAGAAGAGAGTCGTTCCTATGGGACATATCTTCGTCTCTTTAAGTCTATGACCCCTAAGATTAAAGATGAGATAGAAAGAATATCCCATAAACCTTATGCATCCATGATAGGGAGCATAATATATGCCGTCCAATGTACTAGGCTACATCAACACGCGCTCAAAGCGTTACGAGCAATTTTCAATCCGACCCTAGTGAAAGTTATTGGAAAGCCATAAAAGCAATCCTAAAGTATTTGAGAATAACTAAGAATTTATTTTTGGTATATGGTAATGGAGAATTGGAACTTGAAAGGTTTTTAGATTCTAGTTTCTAATTCAATGAAGATGACCTTAAATCCACCTTAGGATTTATATTTTGCCTCCATGGCAAGACGGTAAGTTGGATGAGTTCTAAACAAGAAACCACGACCAATTATATGGTCGAGGCAGAATATATTATGTCTTTGAAAACTACAAAGGAGGGTGCTTGGATATAGTGCTTAGCATTGCGGAGCTGGATGTTGTCTTTTGTGACAATAACAGAGCGGTTGCGCAAGCAAAAGAGCTAAGATCTCATTAACGATCCAAGCACATTTTGAGGTGTTATCATTTGATTCGTGAGATAATTGATAAAGGTAACATCTGAGTGCAAAGGGTAGCCTCAGAAGAGAATATAGCAAGTCCACTGACTAAATCCCTAACACAAAAGGTCTTTGAAGGACATCTCGAGAAGATGGGCTTTAAGACTATGGAGAATTGGCTTTAGGGCAAGTGGGAGATTGCTGGAATAGTACATCGCAACCAATTAGAGTAGCATGCAATACTATTTCACTTATGATATAATCTTGATTTAATGTTATTCTTATTAAATGGCCGTTCTCATCCTATAGTTATTAAACTTCACTTGCATTTGGTTAAAGCCTTAAATCATATAAGACTATGGGACTTGGTCACACATATGATGGTGATCGTGAAACAAGTCTCTTTGGTTATGATTTTAAATATTTCAAGTCATAGAATCATAAGAGACGGGGCATCTAAGATTTAGATAGACTTGGACTAATGAAGCATATTCCAAGGGCTTGGATATTGCTCTGTTTCATGCTCAATCTATGTGAGACACGGATGCATGTTAGTGGGTGCTTGTTACATAACAAGTTCACTGAAGACTCGCTCAAAGAATCCATTAGATAGCCATAATGGCAAGTTAATCGTGGTAAGTTCTCCAAGCTTACAATAGTGTATATAATTAGTTCTTGGACCTGAGTATCTATGGAAACCTTGTATTTAGGTCCTTATGCTTTGAATCTTCTCTGTCCACGTAGGGGGTCATTCGAGGTTGAGATTGGGCATAAGCTACTTAAACATGGAGGATTGTGAGATCCAAGATAGAATCCATCTTCTTGTTGTTGTGAAGGACGAGTGCATCTCCTATGTATTCTATAAGAATTAATTTCATGAAATCCTTGCGCAAGGTAGTATGACAATTTGGAAAAGGAGTTTTCTAAAATTGAGGTCATAAAGAGGAATTGAACATTAGATGTAGAGACATAGTTATTGAGGTTATTAGGGCACTAACAAATATCTTGTCATAGGTCTTTTTCGGGAGATAAAAGATGGAAGGACCGTATTTACATGGTAAGAGTAAGCTATAATAGTTCATCAAGGCATAATTCATTCACCCAATTAGTTGGGCTCCATGAGCTTGTTGTGATTGGGTACTTTTCGATCAGTGAAGATTAATTGAAAGAGTTATTAGTTTAAAGGAGTTTAAACTAATGTGTATTTAGAATATCATGATGAGGTGTGAGCCTATGCCCAATGAATAGATAAACCTAATAGGCCATACATAAAATCGTACAAGAAATCTTATTTGATATGAAGGATTTTTTTGAGTTAGAAAATTCTATCCTAGCTGTTTTTAAGAGACGGACGAGTGGCTATTTAAATGGTCATCTTAACTTGATTAATTTAAGTGTTAAATTACTCAAAATAATTTAAATAATTTGAGGAGTTAATTTAATAAGTGCCATATGAAAATTAACTAGTCAAGTTAACTTAAAAAGTTAAGTTAATTGACTTAAGGAGTTAAGTCAAATTAATTAAATTAAAGAGTTAATTTAATTAAAATGAGAATTTGGAGTTTGGAGGGAAATTGTAGCACCCCAGATTTTGAGATCCTAAAATAAAATACATAATCGATAAGTTTGGCTAGATTAATTTTAGGTTAGATTTAATCAAAAAAATCTAGAATTAAATAATTGCAGTCGAGGGATTTAATTGGGAATAAGAAACAAGCTTGATTGTTTAAAATTATAAAATTTAAGGGGTCAATGTGAGTGAACTGAAAGTCTGAGGACTTCAGAATAATTAAGTTTGGACCTAATTGCCCAGAAATAGAAATGTTAGGTGTCAAAGGGTAGGAAATAAAAGTTAGATTGTATTCTGGGGACTAAAGTGAAGGTGGTGTAAAACTTCAGGGGGAAAATTGAAGTCAGTCAAAGAATGTTGGGGTCAATTTGTAAAGGGAAAAAAATGTCTTCACATATATATGATTGAGGACTAATTTTAATCTAATTTGTAAAACCTACCCTAAACCCCACCCGATGAGCGAATGGCTGGAAAATGGCCAAAAGCTATTTCCTTGCAAAACAATCTTGATTGAATGATATTCTTTATATGATCACCTTCATCTTATGCTTTATATTACTTAACTTGCATTTAGATGAAGCCCTTAGATCATACATGACTACGTGACTTGGTTTGATGACCATGGAATAAGTCTTACACGGTCGTGATCTTAAATCTACCAAGTCATATGATCTTATGAGACAGGGCATCTAAGATACGGATGGACTTGCACTAACGATGCATAAATTCAAGAGTTGGATATTGCTCCGTTCCATGAGCAACCGTATGAGATATGGGTGCATGTTAGTGGGTGCTTGGTAGTGATCAATTCTCTCGCTTACACTAGTGTATATTATTAGTCCTCTGACATAAAGATCCATGGCAACCTTATGTCCGGTCCTCATGCTTTGCCTCTTCCTTGAACACTTAGCGTGTCTTTCAGGTTGAGGTTGGGTATGAGCTACTTGGAATGGAGGTTTGTGAGATCCAAAATGGAATCCGACTCCTCGCTTTTGTGAAGGGCGAGTTCATCTCCTATGTGTTCTATAATGATCGATTCTAAGAAATCCTTGCGCAAGGTAGTGTGACAATTTGGAAAAGGAGTTTTCCAAAGATGAGGTCACATGAGGGAATCGAACATTGAGAATAGAGACATAGTATTGAGGCTATTAGGGAGCCGACAAATATCTTGCCCTAGGTCTCTTTCGGAAGATAGGAGACGGAAGGACCGTATTTGTATGGTACGCGTAGAGCTATGATGGTTCTCCAGAATATTCATTTTGGCCAATTAGTTGGGCTCCATGGGCTTGAGGTGGACATCAACCATGGAGATTGGGACCTCTTCAATTAATGAGATTAATTGAATTGAGTCGATTAGTTTAAAAGGGGTTTTAAACTAAAATGAATATGAGATATTCAAAAGTCATATAGAGTTGTGAGCCCATTTCCAATGAATAGTAAAACCTATTGGGTCACACACAAAATCCAAATAGCTTCCAAAATTGGTAGAGCAATTTTCCAAGTGTTGAAAAAATCACACTTGGGTGACCGATTTTCAAAGGTTCAATCCAACGGTCAATTTTGGTTTGATTAATTTAAGTGTTAAATTAATCAACTAATTTAAGAGTTAAATTAGACCAATAATTAAAGAGTTAATTATTTGGTACCATGTTGACCATCAATTGGACAAGTTGACTTAAAGAGTTAAGTTGACTAATTTAAGCTTAAGAGTTAAGCTTGTTTGATTTAAGAGTTAAATTTAAAGTTAATTAATTAAATTAAAGTGTTTAATTTAATTAATAGGAAGAATAATTTTTGGAGGGAAAATTTAAATTAAGTGTTCATTTAAGTTAGCATCTTAATTAATTTGGAATTAGATTCCAAATGAAATTGAAACGCACTTGAAATTAAAGTAAGACTTGAATTTGAATTTTGCCAACTTGGCATGCCACTTGGGCGGTTTCCTTAAGGAAGGTGTGATGCCAACTTGCATCACACCTTCCATCCTCTATATATAGATATAGAGAGCATGCAAAATTCAAACTTAATGGCTGAAAAGTGTGAGAATTAGATTCTTGCATTCTCTCCAAAATCTCTCTCTCCATGAATTGCATCATGAGTTGAAGCTTTGCATTTCTTCTTCCTTCCAACCTGAAAATTGGCCTCCTCTACCTAATTTTCTCCTCTCTAACTCCAGATTCTAGTGAGGAGGAATTGAAAGATTGTTTGGTGTGTGAATCATATCAATAGAGGCAAGGCGATCGACTTGCTTGGTTTTTGAGATCCACCTGCAGCAGCTTTCGGTTGGTGAATTTTTCTGCAGCAATGAAGAAGGATTTTTGGCTCCAATTTTTCACAGTAGCTTCCCATATGTGTGGAGGTGTTTCAGATTTAATTTCGTGAATTTTGGAACAGTTTAGCATGGGCAATTGTTGTCATCTTTCTGCTGTGCCAGTTCCAGACAGTTTATGGACTCGTAAGAGGTAGTTGTTCTTCTCCTTAATTTTGAGCTACCAGAGGTAATTGTTAATCCTAATCCAGATCTATAGCATGTCTAAATCCTTGGGAGCTCGAGTAGCTTAGTTAATTTCAAGCCTATGAAGTTTTGATTTATGGATCCTAACGCTACTCTAGCCTTCAGAAATCACTAGTAATGTTAAGGCTGACAACGAGGTAGTGATGGTGTGCTAGTTCTACAACTTTCAATGGTGGAAAGTGATGGGATTTCGGTGGGTTTTGGTTTTGGGCTCATGGGCAAGATGGTGGTGGTGTTAACTTGGCATTTTGACTGGTAGTGGCAGGACAATTGGACATGGGTGGCGTATGGTGGTGGCTTACGGTTTTAGGGTTGTTTATGGTCGAATTGGGCGGTGAAATAGCCGCCAATCGAAAAATTGTTTGAGGTGTTTTGTTCATCTTGATGAGGCACACCTGGTGGTAGTGGTGGTGGCCTCAACTTCTGGCGGCATATTTGGTGATTCAGTAGCGGCGCGCATGGTGGCTCTAGAGCAGTCTACTCAATTTTAAATTCCGGACTCATTTAGGCTATTTTTGGCTTGAAATTGGATCTCGATTCAATCCAATTAGATAAATTTCATATCAAAAGTTAATTCGATTGATTTTTTACAATTCTAATTAAATGTTTATTAAATTAAGATTATTCTAATATAATTTGAATTGAGATCGACTTAAAATTATGTCCTTAGACTCGATAATGTAAATGTTGTGAAAAAAATCTCATTAAGCTTAATTTGAAGATTAAGTCATATAAATATTAGAATAAAAATAATTACTCAACTTGGATATGATGGACTCGTAAAGCCCAACTAATTTAGGAATCTGGACCCTTGTTATGTATCCATAAAATAAGTAAGGTGATGAATGAAGTTTGTTGGAGATAGCTACTCAAGAATTACATCTGGAAACCTGTAATTGAACTTGAGTGTTGTGGCAACAAATACCTATTGAATATTGGAACCCTAAACAGAACCATAATGATGTAAATCATATCAGTAATCCAATTCATCAACTGACTAGTTAAGGATTACTACATTTAATTGTCTTAAGCATTTAGGTATGAAACCAAGATTATTGAGGTTGTGTTAGAATAACCTTAACTTCAATAAAGACATTAATTATATTTATACTTAAGATTTAGAGGATTGATAAGATGATAATTCCAGTTATCTTATGATAGTTCTAGATCTAACAAGGAAGCCAGGACCTGAGCGACCAAATAACTAGGAATTCCTCTGCATTTGCCATATAAGTTTATACTCGATAGTATGAGATTTCATTTACTAGGGAAAGAACATATATACTTCCTATATATCCTAGTTGCTTGATTCCTTTCAGTTTATGTGTTGAGAAATTTACCACACATTGCCACTTTATGCTGATTATGATTCCTGTTGATCTTTCTTTATGCCATTTTACTAGAAATTGGCAATTATGTTGAAAACCAAAAAGGAATTTCGAAATATGTGTTCTATTATTGCCATGAATATTATTTTGAAATGAACTTGATATTAAACACTTGATTGCTTGTTTGTCATGGCAAATCGAAATGTTAGTTGAAATGTTGTTGGACATGTTACATGATATGCATGAATATAAGTAATACCCTTAGGGGTGGGCCTTGGGATTGGTTACGAAAGATGACCAGGCGAAACAGACCGATGGTGATTGATCTTTTAGTTGATACCCATACAAGATATATAATCCCTACTCATAGCAAGCTGGAGGTAGCCGCCTATGAGAGGGATAAGGCATGCAGCTAACCATGCCTAATGTTTGTTTGTTTGTCTGAGCCGATCACTTGGAATTGGAGGAATAATAATTTTCGTGTTTTTGAAAGTGGAGTGATAAGGTAGGAGAACCACCAACGACAAGATTGTGAAAGTGTTTATTAATTTATTTTTTATTAATTTTGCTAGTCAGCTATATTCCTTAAATGAAAATATGTTGATGCTTTTATCATACTTGAAATTCAAATTTCTACAAAAAAGCAGTGCGTTTTGTGAAGTCTCATCACTAGTATGGGATGGTGGTGAGGTGGAAAACTTTAAACTTTGACCAAAAGCTTCTCTCCCAGTTTCTAAAAATTTTAATGATTCTACTTATTTTCTATATATCATTTGAGAAATTGTCACTCTATTGTTATTGCTAAGATATCTCACTAAGTCATTTTGACTTACGTTGCTTTATTGTTATTTTTTGCTCTTTACCCCACATGAGAACCAGCAACGAAGATAGACTAACGCAGGTGACACATAAGGTAATGTAGGTGGTAGAAGTAATAATTGTGATTTATGATGTTTCGGTTCATAGTTGAACCTCGAATGGATGTCGTTTGTAGAAATTAAATACTTTGAACTTTGAGAAATATTTTTTCTATTATTCAAAATACTTATGGTATATATTGGGTAGCACCTCGGACAAGATCATGTGCCACCCGGTCTGGGCACTACAAAAATCAAATATAAGAGTCCATTTGAATTTGAATTAGTGTTAACTAGCATTTCATTTCACGAGATGAAATGCAAATGTACATGTGAGTTGGCAAGTTGGCAAACAATCATAGGAGATGAGATGAGATTCTAGCTAGCATCTTCTCACCTCTATAAAAGGTCACATGCCCGGCCACCTATAGTATCGTTGGCATTTTCATCATTTCCCTCCAAAAAGTGTGATATTCATGTGTTGAAGATTCACGCTAAATTCTCTTCTCTCCCTGTCCTCTCCAAAATTGCCTCATTCGCTTCTTCATGACTTGTTCTAGAGCAAGTTAGGTTGATTTAATGCTTGCCTAAGGCGTGTGCACTTTGGAGGTGCTATACTTTGAGGACTTAGAATTCCTTGGTGGATCATTATTTTGCACCAGCTTCGGGAGCAGATTTGGAAGACCAAGAAGTTTTTGTTTTGACCAAAATTTTATCAGCAAATCACTGGATTTGTGGTGGAGTAGCCTTCCAAATTTACCAATTTTTGAAGTTGGGGAAATGTACCAACCGTTGGCATCTTTGCTGCATGTAGATCTTCGATTGAAGTTTTCCTTAGAGTGATCTTTTCTCTTCCTTTGTGTTGATCTACAAAGGTAATTTTTCTGCATCTAAATTCTTACTTGGAGCATGAATATGATCCTTGGGATGGAGTATTTTAATTATATTTTGCCTATTTTTGGTTTTATATTTTGGATCCCAAACCTACTATTTCTTCCAATTACATCTTTGTATAGTCCTTAATTTGTTTTGTCTCACTTTTCATATAGACCCACGACTTGTGTGATATCTATGTTACTAAGTGTTAAGTCAGATCTATCAACCTTCTTTAATTATGCACCCAACTATGTTCATTCGGATCATTCCATGACTCATGAGATATTATCATAGTAAGGTCACATTAGAGTGCATCTAATGCTCAGGTAGTAATCATAGCTTTGCCCAAAAATGTCTTCCACGACTCGTGAGATAACATATAATTGTGGGAGCGTCTCATGTCACACACCTACTGGTAGAAGGCATGGATTATTAAATCCCGTTTAATTTTATCCATTTTGACTTAATATTGATTGAACTTAGACTCTTATAAGTGAGGGATTCATTTGCCTGGAACATCTCATTATTTAATCTTTGCTGATTTAGGTTCTTTACCCTAAGCATGCATCACCATATATTAAAGGGTAAAGAAATCATAAATAAGTAAATAAATCTAGCATGCACCTAAACTTGGGATGAGCATGAGCCTGACTAAGTGATTCACTTAGAGCCATAGGTATGAAGGTATGTGTGGCATTAGGATCCAAATATTTTTCAAAAAAATAGAATAAAACTAGCCCACACACATCCACAAGGATCTAGACATACATGGGATTCATATTTAGAGAGGAAAATACCTTGATGAAACCAAAAATCAAGGAACAAGAGAAAACACCCTTCAACTCTTGATGTTGTCCCCTCACTAGCACAACAAAAACACCAACCAATTTCCCCAAGTTAGACTGCATCTTTTGATCCAAAAATTTTACTGTATACTCTCAACACCTTGAAGATGCTACAACCAAAATTTTAGCTAAATAAGAACAAAATAAGTCCTCCCAGAACTCAGTGCAAGTGGCTGCTAGAAACAGCTTCAATAAGAGCAATAGCAACCCAAACGTATTGCCTCTAACGAGATAGTCCATACACAAGATGGAGTAACTCTTTCTCTACAAAGATAGCTGGAGATAATGGCAGAGAAATAGAGGAGAGAAGGCCATATATGGATGGGGAGGATGAGGGAGGTTAGAGAGTTGTTGGAGAATCTAACTATTAGATGCCTATTAACAAAGTTTGTTGTTGGGAGAATAATGCACATCTTGCATGATAATCACCTTGTGGCCGCCCCCTCCTATATCTATATATAGGAGGAGGATGGTGTGTGGTTACACACTATCTTCAAGGAGGTGATGCCACATATCCATGCCAAGGTGGCCACTAACAAATACTGTTGTGTGAATTTGAAAGTCATTTGGAATTTACATTTCATCTCATGAAATATCTTCCAAATGAATTCTAATTCCATATTAAATGAACCCTTTATTTAATAATACTCTCCAAAATTAACTCTTCAATTTAATTAAATTAAACACTTTAATTTAATTAATAATCCTTTGACTTAACTCTTAAGTCAAAGTGTTTAACTCTTTAAGCTAGTCAAAATTAATTTAACTTTTAAATTAATTTGACTAGTTGATAGTCATGTGGCATCAATTAATTAACTCCTAATTAATTGATCTTAATTTAACTCTTAAATTAAATTGACCAATTTAACTCTTAAATTGATCAAGCTTAAAATGACTCCAATTTTCACCTTCTTCAAAATCAGTAAAGAACGAATTTTCTAACACTTAGAAAATTCTCCTTGGTTCAATAGGTCATTCAATTTGGCTTTTGTGTATGACCATTAGGTTCTAACATTCATTAGACATGGGTTCACAACTCATTGCAACTCAATTCAATTAATCTCATTAATTGAAGAGTACCCAATCTCCATGATCGATGTCCAACTTCAAGCCCATGGAGCCCAACTAATTGGCCAAAATGAGTGCTCTTGGAAAACCATTCTATCGTTACGCGTACCATGCAAATGCGGTCATTTCGTCTCTTATCTCTATGAAAGAGGCTTAGGGCAAGATATTAGTCAGGTCCCTAGTAGCCTCAATACTATGCTTTTATTCTCAATGTTCGATTCCCTTAGTGACTATTGGCATAGTACCTAACAAGCTAATAAGATTGGCCTTGTAAAACTATTTCCTTGTAAATAATCCAAATTGAATGATATTCATTATATGGCCATCTTCATCTTATGCTCTTTATTACTTCACTCGATTTGGATGAAGCCCTTAGAGCACACTACACTATGGGACTTGATTACGCATTAGATGGTAATTATGGAATAAGTTTTATATGGTTGTAATCTTAAATCTTTCAAGTCATAGGATCTTGCGAGACGGGGCATCTAAGATCTGGACAGACTTGCACTAACGATGCATAAATCCAAGGGTTGGATGTTGCTCTGTTCCATGAGCAATCCCATATGAGATATGGATGCATATTAGTGGGTGCTTGTTAGAAAACAAGGTACTGAAGACCTACTGGGAGAATCCATTAGATAGCCAGAGTGACAAATCGATAGTGGCAAATTCTCCAGCTTACGCTAGTGCATATTATTAGTCCTCTGACCTAAGGATCTATAGTAAACTTGTGTTTAATCCTTATGCTTTGACTCTTCTTTGGTCACTTAGCGGGCCTCTTGGGTTGAGGTTGGGCATAAACTACTAGACATGAAAGTTTGTATGACCCAAGATGGAATCCGAGTCCTCGCTTTTGTGAAGGGCGATTGCACCTCCTATATGTTTTATAATGATCGATTTCTAGAAATCCTTGCGCAAGGTGGTGTGACAATTTTAAAAATGAGTGAGGTCATACAGTGGAATTGAATGTTGAGAATAGAGACATAGTATTGAGGCTATTAGGGAGCTGCAAATATCTTGCCCTAGGTCTCTTTAGGGATATAGGAGACAGAAGGACTGTATTTACATGGTAAGTGTAGAGCTATAATGATTTTCCAAAAGCATTCATTTCGGTCAATTAGTTGAGTTCCATGGGCTTGAGGTTGGACATCGACCATGGAGATTGGGTACTCTTCAATTAATGGAGATTAATTGAATTGAGTCGATTTAGTTTAAAAGAGTTTAAACTAAAATGAATATATAATATTCAAAAGTCACAAGGAGTTATGAGCCCATGTCCAATGAATGGTAGAACCTTTTGGGTCACACACAAAAGCCAATTACATTTCCTATGTCTTGGAGAAACTTTCTAGGTGTTAGAAAATTCACTCCATAGTGACCAATTTTTGAGGTGACCAAGAATTGATGTCACTTGGCTTGATTATTTAAGTGTTAAATTGATCAACTAATTTAAGAGTTAGATTAAACCAATAATTAAAGAGATAATTATTTGGTTCCATGTGATCATCAATTGGTCAAGTTAGCTTAAAGAGTTAAGTTAACTAAATTAAGCTTAAAGAGTTAAGCTTGTTGACTTAAGTGTTAAGTCAAAGATTAATTAATTAAATTAAAGTGTTTAATTTAATTAATAAGGAGAATACATTATGGAGGGAAAATAAAATGATATAATCATTTTAAGTGTGGCATTTAGTCAATTTGAAATTAGATTTCAAATGTGATTGAAATGCACATAAATTTAAATTAGATTTGAATTTACCAACTAAGCTTGCATGGGATGCAAGTTGGCGGTCCCCCCTCCTTGAGGATGGTATGATGCCACCTTGGCATCACACCATCCTCACTCTATATATAGATATAGAGTGTGTGTGTGTGTGGGGGGGGGGGGTGCAATCACACAATTAACAAGTGAGGAATTAGATTCTCAATTTCCCTCCATTTTTCAAGGTGTTCACTCACGTGTTGAAGTTCGCCTTCCTCTTCTTCTCCTACCTCCAAAATCGATCATAACCTCTCTTCTCTCCTCTCAATCTTGAGCTTATTGTGAGGAGTTATTGGAAATTGATTTGGTGTGTGGATCATTTCGGTAGAGGCAAAACAAGTGGTTTGCTTAGCCTTTGGAGATCCACCTGCAAGAATAGTTTCTTATCGATTTTATTCCAGGAGATCCAGGAGGATTTTCAAGCTGAAATTTGTTCCAGAAGCTTCCTCAAGGTGTTGAGCATCTAATGAAATTTTTTTCAGCATTTTTGGTGAGTTTTGAATGGGTCAAAAGTAGTTCGCTTCCAGCTGCGCTGCTGTCTGGCAGATTCTGTTTGAAGGAGTTCTTCGATCTACCTTTGGATTTAAGCTCTTAAGGCAACTCTTCAACCAAATCTAAATCCTATAGCATGTTTAGATCCTTGGTTGCTTGTAAGCACTAGTTTATTTATGCTTTCAAAGTTTTATTATTGGATCCTAGTGCGTTACTTGCTCTCAAGTGGTATCGGAGCCTAATTCATGCTTAGATTTAGATTTTTTTGATTGATTGATTCGTATGATGGATTGATGAAAATCACCAAATTCTTGATTCAGTTGATGGATTGGAGTGTTTGGATGATGCTGTGTGTGGCTCCTTGATGGATGAATTGAAAGCATGCTATTATGTGTTTTAAGTGTTAATTCATGTAATTAGTATGTTTTAATTCATAGCTTCTAATGTTGAATGTTGATTTAGCATTAGTTGATATTATATGTTGATATAGGATGATGATGATTGACTAAAATTATTTTGGTCAATTTGGGATCTAATTTGATTAAAGTTTTGTTGAAGGTTTTTGAAGAATATGATTCTTACTTAAACTAGTTTTTTAAAACATTTTTGAGGGCTTTAAATTTCAATTTTGAAAGGTGTTTTAATCCTGAAATTTGATCTATGTTGTGTGTGATAATAATTAGAAGTTGTTCTAAGTCTTTTGGTGCACAAAAGGTTGAGGAAAATTGCCTTGACTCGGACGAGACCGTGAAACAGGGCAGATTGCCCTGCCTCGGCCGGTCGCTAGCAGGCAGCAGGTGCTAAGCGTGCACTTGCCGCGCGACTATAGACCCAGCCTAGGTGGGCAGTGGCCGATTTCGATCTTGGCTGTTTTGGATGGGCTTTTGGGACTCCTTTCTATAATCAAAAGTGTTTTGTTGCACACTCGTTAGGTGCACAAGAGTTGTGCATGTCCTCAAAATTATGTTTGACATTTTTGAATGCTTTTAAAAATTGGTTAAAGTTAATCTTCTTATTATGGCATAAAAGTTATGCTTGGCCAATTATTTGTTTGTGAGATAATCATTTAATTATTGGAATTGAATGTCAATTCTTGATTTATTTATTGTTCATTTAATTGTTGAATGGATAACAGATGAATGGGGATGATCGTGAGCTTTTAATATTAATTTTATTTGTTTCAAGTTGTTGACAAGGGTTGTATTAAATTGAGGCTTGCATGCCTTTTAATTTCTACCTTGTAAATGTTATGAGAGTAGAATCACTAGGAGTGAGGATTTCTTTCACATGTAAATGTTATATGGAGCAAATGAGTCCATTGGTGGCATGGAGACTTTTGAAGACCCATGAATGTATGGGATACACTTATATAATAGCTAGATTTAATTAAACCACTTAAAATCAACTAGGTGGTGCACCTATGGCTCTAAGTGCACCACTTGGTTAGGCTCATGGTCATCCAACCCTAGGAGCATGCAAAGCTGTGACCATATACTTGGCATGAGATGCATACTTGATTTGAGACGCCCACACATTATTCACTCAATCATAGGGGATGTTGTGGTGTCCGTCTTGAATCGAAGCTTGATTGGTAGGTTCGACCTAACACCAAGTAATGTAGAGGTCGTCCTTATAGGGGATCTACATGAAAATATGAGGCAAAATATATTAAGAGTTGCATGAGATACAATTAGCAAAAGTTGCTTACCTTTGGACTACTTATGGATATACATCCGGTCACGGGGGTCCACTTGCAAGTCTTTAGGGTCTTGATTCTCACTAAGAAATTTAATTTCCTAAATTCTTCTTGGGGGTGAAGGATTTGATAAAATAGTAGGAGGAAAACATGCTTGAAAGAATATAAACATGTCTTCAATATCAAATTCAATCACATGCTTATACTCTTTTTTCGTCTGTTGCAGATTTTCAAAATCTTCAAACAAAAACAGCTAAAAATCCACCTGCAAGTATTTTGGAAACCAATAAACTCACTGGGCCTAACTTCCAAGATTGGTTAAGAAACCTTAAAATAATTTTTGACTCTGAAAAGAGAGCATACGTCCTTGATCAAAGTCCCGTGGACACAATTGGTGATGACGCCATTGACGAAGTTCATGAAATGTTCACGAAATTTATAGATGATGATCTACAAGTAAGATGCATTTGTTGGCTTCTATGTCTAACAAGCTCCAAAAGACTTACGAGCACATGAAACACGCTCATGAGATCTATGAACACCTACAAGAGTTGTATGGTGTACAAACAAGACACGAAAGGTTCACTTTGTTGAACGAGCTCTTTAGATCAAGGATGAGTGAGGGGTCAAGTGTACAAGATCACGGGTTCAAGATGATTGGACTCATTGAGAAGCTTGGACAACTTACTGTGGTAATTGACAACAACCTTTATGTGGATTTGATCCTCCAATCATTGCCACTATTGTTTGGCCAATTTGTTATGAACTTTAATGTGTCCAAGCAAGAAGTTACGATTAACGAATTGGTGAATAAGCTTGTGACTGCTGAGGTGACTATGAGAAAGGAGAAACCTCTTATGCTTGCATCCTTCTCCAAGTCGGAAAGCCTTAGAGGTCCAAGAAAGGGAGGTACGAGAAAGAAGAGTTCTTCCTCCAAATGGAAGCAACCCTAGAAAAGTTCCCGGAGGGTTAAAAAGAAGGCTAAAACCGAAGCAAATTATTTTCATTATGGCGAAAAGGGACATTGAAAAAGAAATGGCAAAGCTTACCTTACAATCCTTGAGAAGGGTATGTACTTCATTTAAGTGCACTTGACGACTAATTCTTTCTCATGGGTATTTGATACCACATGTGGTTCTCACCTTTGTATTCATTACAGGGGATGGAAAGAAGAAAGATTCTTCATGAAGAAGATATGATCCTCTGCCGAGGAAATAGAGCAAGAGTTGCCGCCACCTTCCAAAGCATAATCAAGTTAAACTTGAGGAATGCTTGGATTGTACTTGATTCAGTTTATTATGTACCCCATCTTGTTAAGAACATTATTTCAATTCCCATTCTTGATAATGAAGGATATGATTTTTGTATATCTAATGTGATGTAGAAAGAATTAAAGAATAGTTCTTTAATTGCTCAAGGTACATTAATTAATAGATTATACATACTTGATTCACAACCTTCACTCATGCATATTCAATCAAGTAAAAGAAAGCTAGATAACCAAGAAGATGCCATTCTTTGGCATACAAGACTTGGGCATATTTCTAAAAATAGGATGGATAAGTTAGAAGCTCTCAAAGCACTAAATGTTAGCAGCATTAAAGATCTTCCTACTTGTGAAACTTGTTTAAGGGGAAAAATGACCAAGGCTCCTTTTGTAGGACAAACGTAGTGCTCCATAAGTCCTTTGGATTTGATCTATACAGATGTTTTTGGGCCACTAAAAGTTAGTGGTAGAGGAGGCTATTTCTACTTCATCACCTTCATTGATGATTGTAGTTAGTTTGAACATGTGTATCTTATGAAATACAAGTTTGAAGCTTTTGAAAAGTTCAAAGAGGATAGGAATGAAGTGGAAAAGCAATTGGGACTAAGTATTAAAGCTCTTCAATTGGATCGAGGGAGAGAATACTTGAGTACCGAATTCTTAGATTATCTAAAGGAGAATATGATTATCTCTTAATGGACTCTACCCAGCACACCTCAACATAATGGAGTAGCCAAAAAGAGAAATCGTACCTTGTTGGACATGGTGCGTTCCATGATGAGCTTTTTCAATGTACCTATATCCTTTTGGGAATACGCCTTAGAAATGGCGGCGAATCTACTAAACATAGTACCTTCAAAGTCAGTGCCAAGGACACAAAATGGAGTGACCCTTTATCTACAAAGATAGCTAGAGATAATTGCAGAGAAATGAAGGAAAGAAGGCCAAGTATGGATGGGGAGGATGAAGGAGGTTAGAGAGTTGTTGGAGAATCTAACTATTAGATGCCTACTAATAAAGTTTGTTGTTGAAAGAATAATGCACATCTTGCATGATAATCACCTTGTGGCCGCCCTCTCCTGTATCTATATATAGGAGAAGGATAGTGTGTGGTCACACACCATTTTCAAGGAGGGGATGCCACATGTCCATGCCAAGATGGCCACTAACAATTAGTGTTGTGTGAATTTGAATGTCATTTGGAATTTAAATTTCATCTCATGAAATATCTTCCAATTGAATTCTAAATCGGCATTAAATCAACCCTTCATTTAATAATACTCTCCAAAATTAAATCTCCAAGTTAATTAAATTAAACACTTTAATTTAATTAATAATCCTTTGACTCAACTCTTAAGTCAAACTGCTTAACTCTTTAAGCTAGTCAAAATTAATTTAACTCTTAAATTAATTTGACCAGTTGATAGTCATATGTCATCAATTAATTAACTCTTAATTAATTGACACTAATTTAACTCTTAAATTAAATTGACCTATTTAACTCTTAAATTGATCAAACCTAAAATGACTCCAATTGTCACCTCCTTCAAAATCGGTCAAGAGTGAATTTTCTAACATTTAGAAAATTCTCCTTCCTTCAACAGGTCATTCAATTTTGCTTTTATGTGTGACTCATTAGGTTCCACCATTAATTGGACATGGGCTCACAACTACTTGTGACTTATGGAATACCAAATATTCACATTAGTTTAAACTTCTTTTAACCAAGCGACTCAATTAAATTAATCTCATTAATTGAAGAGTACCCAATCTCCATGGTCGATGTCTAACCTCAAGCCCATGGAGCCCAACTAATTGGTCAAAATGAATGCTCTTGGAGAACCATTCTAGCATTACGCGTACCATGCAAATATGGTCATTTCGTCTCCTATCTCTATGAAAAAGGCCGAGGACAAGATATTAGTCAGCTCCCTAATAACCTCAATACTATGCTTCTATTCTCAATGTTCGATTCCCTTAGTGACCTCACATTTGGAAACACCTTTCTAAATTGTCACATTACCTTGTGTAAGGATTTCTTGGAATCGATCATTATAGAATACATAAAAGATACACTCGCCTTTCACAAAAGTAAGGAGTCGGATTCCATCTTAGATCTCACAAACCTCCATGTCTAGTAGCTCATGCTAAATCTCAATCCGAGTGGCCTACTAGGTGACCAACGAAGAGTCAAAATATAAGGACCAAACACAAGGTTATCATGGATCTCAGGTTAAAGGACTAATAATATGCATTAGCGTAAGCTAGAGAACTTATCACTATCGACTAGCCACTTCGGTTATCTAGTACATTCTCCAGGCGGGCCTTCAGTGCCTTCTTCTCTAACAAGCACCCACTAACATACATCCATATCTCATATGGAATGGAGCAATATCTAACTCTTGGATTTATGCATTGTCAGTGCAAGTCTATCCGAATATTAGATGCTCTATCTCATAAGATCTTATAATTTGAAAGATTTAAGACCACGACCGTGAAAGATTTATTCCATGATCAGCATCCAATGTGTGATCAAGTCTCATAGTCTTATGTGATAGGCTTCATCCAAATGCCAGTGAAGCAAAAAATGAGCATAAGATGAAGATAGCCATATAATGAATATCATTTAATCAAGATTATCTTGTAGGGAAATAGTTTACCAGGCCAATCTAATTAGCTTGTGAGGCACTGTTCCAAGAAGGTACACTACTTAGTTGATTTAAGTGGTTGATTGAGTTAATAGATCCTATCTAGACCTGGCAAAATTCTACCCGTACCCATGGGTACCTAAAATATTACGGGTAATGGGTCTTGTTTTTCCAACCCAAAAAATTACGGGTAATTTTACCCGTACCCAATTTACCCACCGCTTTTTGGCCCGGCCCGTGGGTACCCGCGGGTTACCCGTATTTATAAATATATATTTTTATTATTTTATATAATATATATTTACATATAAATATTTTATATTTATAGCAAATTAAATTAAAAACTATATCATAAAATAAAATTCTAAATAACAAAAATCCCTTCCCAAAAACATGGATCCAACATCTTCTTCTACAAGGACAACAATGTTCGACTGATATTTAAACTTTCAATTCAAAAAACTTTTGGCATGTAATGGATTTAAATTTGAACTTTTGAATGTAATGTACTTTAAATTTGGTAGATTTTGAATATTTAAGATGTAAGTTTTAAACTACAATATTATTAATGTACTTTAGGTATTTGTTCAATTTAATATTTGAAATTTTTAGTTTTTTTTCGTTGTTTGAGTTTTATTTAGTTAAAATTTGAGCAACATCATGTAAGTCACAAGTTGGATATTAATTTACCTCTAAATATAAAAAAATAAAAAAAATAAAAAAATAAAAATTGGGTACCCACGGGTTACCCGTCACCCGTGAGGATGGGTAACGGGTCCCCTACTTCGTACCTAATAAAAAATGGGTAAATTTACCCGTGGGTAAATTTACGCAACCCGTTGTTACCCGTGATTGGGTTACCCACGGGTACCCAATTGCCAGGTCTAATCCTATCTATTATATGAATATATCCCATACATTCATGGGTCTTCAAGCCTTTTGATCCTCTTGGCTGACTTTGCCTCATCGCAACAATTATAAAAGAAAAAGGAAATCCTCACTATCTAAGTGCTCTACTCTCAAAACATTTACATGGTGGAAAAAAAAAGGCATGGAAGCCCTATTTAATATAACCTATTCAATAAATATTGAATTTTAATTAAACCAATTTAAAGGATGATGTTTATCTCCATCCATCCATACTTCATTCATTCAACAATTAAATGAACAATACTAAGAATTGGAATTCAATTGAATAATTAAAAGCTTATCAAATAAACAATTAATTATAAGCAAAATTGAACATAACACTTATGCATCCTAATTTTACACAATCTTGAAGAGCATACTTAAATTTGATCTTAAAAGCATGCAAAAATGTTCAACATTGTCTTGAGGACTTATACAACAATTATATATCAAAATTTCATGAAATGAACAAGTTAGGAAAACAAAATTGCACCAAACTAGACAAGAATCATCACAAGATAGCCACGGGTGGGCCGTTGTTCTTGTTGTGCACCTGGCCGCGCAACGCCAAGTGTTGCCAGCTTGGGCAACAACTATGTCGGTTGGAGCCTAAGTGCAATGCAAGTGCACTTTTGTGCCATTTTTGCATCTCCAACACCATGGACATTTCCATAACTTTATTCCACACATATTTTGACAATTTTTCATAATTTAAACACCCTTAAAACTAGAAATTAAAGTGCCCAAAATGCTTTAAAGATCAAATCTAAGGAAGAATCATCATTCTTCAAACAATTTCAAGAAACTCCAATCTAATTGGATCCAAAGAAATTGCCAAAACTCTTTTAGGCAACTCATGCCAATTCAACATCTAGTATATGAATTAAAACTCATGCCAGCATATCAAAATCACTATCTAGCACATATTGGCACATTTCAATTCATCAACAACAAGAGCCACATACATCAACTCGGAAATCCTAAATCCATTAATTGAATCAAGAAATTGAAGTCCCTCGAATCATTCTATCACATGAATCAATTCGAACAAATCCAAAACTAGGCATAAGATTTGCTCCGATGCCACTTGAAGGTATTGGTAAGGCAAGGATCCATTCACCATATGATATGTTTATGTAACTTGCATCACCACACTCAAGGATCTAGATTATGCCATAATTAAGGATTTTAGGTCAAGAGAAATTAGCTGGATTAATTTTCACAAAATTAATTTGGAGATCTTCCAATAGAAGCCTTTCTAGAGAGGATCTTCCTCTCCTTTCTCTTAGATTTTCCTTCCTAATGCTTTGGTCACCTAGGGTAGCAATGTTTGGCCTCAAAATGACCTCCAAATTGTGGCAAAACAGCAACAAATCATCCTTCTAAGGAGCAAAACTGCTGGTTCGATCTTTCTCAAATCAACTCTTCAAGAACTCTTCTTCAAAACGCACTTTTGTGTTCACCAGCAATTGAGCACTCCAAGTGTAGTGTCTCTAAAGGTATCCACACACCTATGAAACTCTAAAATCTTTATTCATGTGCTAGAAGAAAAATAGAGAAGAAGGAAGGCAGTGATGGTGTGAGAGAGTTTGGAAGAGAGAGAAGAGTTGGGGAAAATCTAGGAGAGTAGTTATTTTTCTCAACACATTAGATAATTTTTGGGAGGGAAAATGAGGGTGATGGCTGTAAATATGGTGTGAGGATGAGCTATTTATAGAGTGTATTGAGTGCATCTAGAAGCACTTTTCCATGCTCCTTACACTTGCCAACTTGCATACTTATTTGGATTTTAATTTTCGCCTCTTAAATTTAAATTTTATTTGGAAAATTAAAATGCCACTTTGTTTCATAAGGACTCTTCCATTTTAATTTTTCCTCCAAACTTAGATTATCCAATTAATTAAATTAACTCCTTAATTTAATTCAATCAACTTAACTCTTTAAATTGAGTAGACTAATTAAACTATCACATGGATCCAATTAAATGGACTCCTTAATTTAATTAGGCTAATTTAAATTCTTAAATTATTTGATTAATTTAACACTTTAAATTAATCAAGCCATTGTGACCAACTCTTACTTAGTTAACTTGGTCTTTTCCAAACTTGGCCAATTAAATTATCTATCTTAGATAATTTCTCCAATTCCAATTAGAGTGCTCTAGGATTTTGTGTATCTTTTTAGATTCACCAATTAATTAGACATTGGCTTACAACTCTTTGTTACTTATAGAATATCAAATATTCAACTAGTCTAAACTCTTTTAAACTAATCACTCTTTCAATTAATCTCCATTAATTGAAGAGTACACAACCTCCACAGTCGATGTCTAGCACAAGCCTATAGAGCCCAACCAATTGGATGGATTAATCTTGGGTGAACCTATTTTTCTTATGATTACCATGCAAATACGATCCTTTCGATTTTTATTTCCTGAAAGAGGCCTAGGGCAAGATATTTATCAATTCTCTAATATCCTCGATAACTATATGTCTATTCTTGATGTTCGATCCCATTTATGACCTCATGTTTAGAAAACTCATTTCCCAAATTGTCATACCACCTTGCATAAGGATTTCTTAGAATTGGTCATCCTAGAATACATTGGAGATCAACCCGTTCTTCATGGACAGGTGAAACAGGTCCCATCTTGAAACTTACCAACCTCCATACTTAGGTAGCTTATGGCTAACCTAAGCCCTGGGCGACCTGTTATTTAACCAAGATAAAAATAAAGCACAAGGACCTAATATAAGGTTACAGTATAACCTCGAGTCAAAGGACTAATTATATACACTACTGTAAGCTAGAGAATTTCTCACTATTGACATGCCACTCCAGCTACCTCATTAATTCTCTAGGCGAGTCTTCAGTGAACTTTTTTTCTAACAAGCACCCACTAACTTACATCTATATCTCACATAGATTGTCCATAAAATAGGGTAATATCCAACTCATTGAAGTATGGATCGTTAGTGCAAGCCTATCTCAATCTTAGATATCCTGTTTGTTAAGATTTTATGACTTGAAATATTTAAAATCATGATCATAGAGACTTATTTCATGATTACCATCATATGCATGACCAAGTCTCGTAGTCCTATTTGATTTAAGGGTTTCAATCAAATGCATGTGAAGAATATCATAAATATAAAGGATAAAGATAGCCATTTTATTGAATATCATTCAACAAGAATATTACATAGAGTAGTTTTACACATTAATCTAATTGGCTTGCGAGCACTGTTCCAATAGGTTATGTGCAACTACTATAAGTCTCTAAGGAGATAGGACATGTCAAGGTAGACTGTTGGAAATTGAAAAGAAAACTAGAGAATGAGAACATCAAAATTGGTAAAGTTAGTGTTGCTAGTGAATGGCGTGTACTCTTTGTTACTTCTTACAATTTGCAATCAGATGATGCCCTGATTATAGATGCTGCTTGTTCCTTTCATATATATCCAAATAGGGATTGGTTTTCTACACATGAACAACTTAGTGGAGTGGTTCCTATGGATAATGATGTTGCTTGCAAGTTGCTGGCAAAGGGACAATTAAAATCAAAATGTTTGATGGTATTGTCAAGACTTTAATTTAAATCAAAATTGTGGCACATGCATTTGGGACATATAAATAAGTGAGAATTCACTATTATAAGCAAGAGAGGCTTGTGTTCTAGGCAGAGCACTTCACAAGTGGGCTCTTGTGAGCATTGTATCTTTGAGAAACATAAGAAAAATAGTTTCAATAAAGGAATTCACAAGACCAAGGAGAGACTTGAACATATTCATTTAGATCTTCAGGGTCCATATAGGATGCCCTCTAAAAGCAATGTTAGATTTATGCTGACTTGCATTAATGATTATTCTGTGAAAGTTGGGGCATTTTTCTTAAAGAAGAAAAGTGATGTCTTTGCTATGTTTAAGCAATGAAGGACGGTAATTGAGAAACAATCAGAAAAAAAATAAAGCATCTTGCACTGGTAATAGTTTGGAGTTCTATTCGAGAGATTTTGAAAATTATTGCAAGGAAACTGGTATTGTGAGACATATTGCACAGTTGTTAGGACACCATAACAAAACAACATTTCTGAGGGAATGAACTGAACTTTGATAGAGGGAGCTGTTGTATGCTCTATAATGCTGGGTTATTTAGAGATTTTTGGCAAAGATAGTTGCTACTGCTTGTTACTTGGTGAATTGGTTTCCATCTACAACGATTGAGTTGGAAACTCCTAAGGAGGTATGGTCTAGTAATCACCTAATTATTCTAATATTAGAATATTTGATTGTTCTACTTATATACATGCCAAGGAAGAAAAACTAGAGCTTAGATCATGGAAATATATTTTATATACATGTCAAAGAAGAAAGATTAGAACTTAGATCTCAGAAATATATTTTTTCTTGTTTTATACTTTGGGGATTAAGTATGGATTTAGGTTTTGATGTCCTAAAACATGAAGGTGATTACAAGTAGAGATGTTATTTTTGATGAGTTTACTATGATTAATCCTAGAAAGGACAATGTAGTCGAGTTTGATACAAGTGCTCATGGATCACCCGAACAAGTGTTGCCAGAGGTTACTCTGTAGGTTTTCATTCCTCATGATCTAGTTCTACGTGAGATACCTACTACACCTTTTGAGCCACAATCCATTACAAGAAATAGGCCGAGGTGACAAATTAAGCTACCTCTTAATATGCAAATATAGATTTGGTTGTATATACTTTGATTGTTGCTGAGGAAACAATTTCTGATAAGCTGGTTTCATTTTTAGATGCTACTGCTTGCAAGGAGTCGTCATTGTATTGTGCCCCACAAGCCAAATAGATTGACATGTAAAACTAGCCCATGTAACAATCTTGATTGAATGATATTCAATAAAATGACCATTTTTATCTTATTTATGATTTTCTTCACATGCATTTGGTTGAAGTCCTTAAATCATACAAAACTACGTGACTTGGTCACACATATTGTGGTGATCATAAAACAAGTCTCTATGGTCATGATTTTAAATATTCCAAGTCATAGAATCTTATGAGACAGGGCATCTAAGATTTAGATAGAGTTGCACTAACGGTACATAATCCAAGGAGTTGAATATTGCCCAATTTCATGAACAATCTATGTTAGACATAGGTGCATGTTAGTGGGTGCTTGTTAGAGAACAAGTTCATTGAAAGCTCGCATAGAGAATCCATGAGGTAGCCAAAGCAGCATATCGATAGTGGGAAATTCTCTAGCTTACGATAATGTATATAATTAATCCTTTGAGTTGAGATTCTAGAGTAACTTTGTATTTAGGTCCACATACTTTAATTTTTCTCCGACTATGTAGAGGGTCGCCCGAGGCTTAGGTTGGGCAAAAGCTACCTAACTATGAAGGTTGATGAGTTCTAAGATGGGATTCGTTTCACTTGTCTGTAAAGAACGGGTCGATCTCCTATGTATTCTAGGATGACCGATTCCACAAAATTCTTGTGCAAGGTAGTATGACAATTTGGAAAATAAGTTTTCCAAAGAAAAAGGTCATAAATAAGAATCGAACATCAAAAATAGATATACAGTTATCGAGACTATTAGGGAACCGACAAATATCTTGCCCTAGGCTTCTTTTAGGAGATAGAAAATGGAAAGACTATATTTGCACGACAATCATAAGCAATAATGGTTCACAAGAAAGTAATTCATCTAATTAGTTGAGCTCCATCGGCTTATGCTAGGGACCGACTATGGAAATTGGGTACTCTTCAATTAATAGAAATTAGTTGAAAGAATGATTAGTTTAAAAGAGTTTGGACTAGTCAAAATATTTGATATTTTATAAGTCATAAATAGTTGTGAGCTCATGTCTAATTAATTGGCGAACCTAAAGTGTCACACACAAAATCCTAGAACAGTCTAATTAGAAATGGAAAAATTATTTAAGGAGTTAGATAATTTAGTTGGTCAAGTTTAGAAGAGAGACAAAATTGACTAATTAAAAGATGGCCACAATGGCTTGATTAATTTAAGTGTTAAATTAATTTACAAATTAAATTAAGGAGTTAATTTAATTGGTGCCATGTGGCAATTAGTCAATGCAACTTAAAGAGTTAAGTTGATTTGATTTACTTAAAGAGTTAAGTTGATTTAATTAATTAAAGGAATTAATTTAATTAGTGAGAGAATATAGTTTTGGAGGAAAAATTAAAATGGAAGAGTCCATTTTTAATATTAAGTTTGAATTTTAATTTTAAAAATTAAAATTCTAACTAAGCATGCAAGTTGGCATGCTAATTGGCACGGTGTGAGGATAGTGTGATGAAAGCTTATAGGAGCATCTAAGTCACACTATAAATACACCAGCCCTCACACATGGCTGGCCACTTCAGCATTTTCCCTCCCAAAATTATTATCACATGTGTTGAGAAAAAATCACCCCCCTAAATTCTCTCCAACTTCGTTTTCACTCTTCCAACTTCCTCACACCATCTCCACTTTCTTCCTCCTTCTTCTTCATTCTAATTTTGGCCTAAAGAGTGAGGATCTAGAGTTTGATAGGTGTTTGGACACCTTTAGAGGCACAACACTTGGGGTGCTTGGTGTTGGTGAACAATATCTAGCTCTTGGAGAAGAATTTTCAGGGATTAAAGAGGAGTTTCTTGGAGACGATCACACCGGAAGATAGGTACTTTGGAGCATGATATTTGCTGCCATTTTTCCACCATTTGGAGGAGCTTTCAAGGCTAAAAGTTTCTGGACTTGAAGCCTTTGGAGTGCAAAGAAGTAGATCAACAAACCGGTGTTGGAATTCTTCTACTAGTTGATTATTGAGAAATCAACAAAGATACTTTTTCCCCACCCTAAATCCTTAATTATAGCATAATCTAGATCCTTAGGTGAGATGATGTAAGTTACATTTTATGTTTTAATTTCCTATAGCGAATGGATCCTTGTCTTACCTCTATCTTCAAATGGTATTGGAGCTAATTTTATGCCTAATTTTGGACTTGTTGAATTGATTCTAGGACTCCAATTTCTTGATTCAATTAATGGATTTAAGATTTTGTAGTTGATGCATATGGTTTTATATGTGCTTAATAGTGATTTAGTTATGTTGGCATGAGTTTTGATTCAACTGCTAGATGTTGATTTGATATGATATGATATTAAATGATGATTTAGCATATTGTATATTGCTTAAAAGTGTTTTGGCTATTTTTGGATTCAATTGGACTGGAGTTTCTTGAAGTTGATTGAAGAATAATGATTATTCCTTAGATTTAATTTTTTCAAGCATTTTGAACACTTCAATTTCTAGTTTTTAAGGTGTTTGAATTTTTAAAATTTGTTAAAATAAGTGTAGAAAGATGTTATGGAAGTGTCCATATGGTTTAAGATGGCAAAGAATTAAAAATAGGGCAAAACAATGGCCTAATCGCCTTGTGGCAGGCCCTGTCTATTGGCCAGCTTGTGGCACCGCAGTGGGCTCACTGTGTGCGGACTATCACAAGCCTATCGGCCGGCTGGAAAGCAGCCCGCCAAAGGCTACCTAGGCATGATTGTTTTATGTTTTTGGGTGTTTTTACCTTCCTAAACTTGATTATTTCATCTTATTTTGATGCATAAATGTTATGCAAGTTCTCAAACTTATGTTGGACATTTTATGCATGTTTTTAAGATCAAATTTAAGTTGCTCTTCAAGACTTATGCAAAAATAAGTGCATAAAGAGTTATGCTAAAAAAAATTTATTCTATTAATTATTTATGTGATAAGCTCTTAATTGATGGATTGAATGTCAATTCTATTTATTGTTCATTTAATTGTTGAATTAATGATGGATGTATGAGGATGAACAAGAGTCTTTAATTTGGTTTAATTAAAATTCAATGTTCATTGAATGGGTTGTTTAAATAGGACTTTCATGCCTCTTGATTTTCTATCTTGAAATTGTTATGAGACTAGAACTCTTAGGTGGTGAGGTTTTCTTCATTCTTATAATTGTTGCAAGGAGACAAAGGAGACCAAGAGGATCAATGAGGCTTGAAGACCTATGAATGTATGGGATATGCACATGTAACATATAGGATCTATTAATTTAATCAACCTACCTAAATCAACTAAGTAGTGCACCTATGGATCTAAGTGCACCACTTGGTTAAGGCTCGTGATCATCCTAACTCTAGGAGCATGCTAGGTTTATTTACTCATTTATGCTTTCTTTATCCTATTGATGTATAGTGATGCATGCTTAGGATAGAAAATCTAAATAAGCAAAGATAAAATAATGAGATCTTCCAAGTAAAAAATCCCTCACTTAGAAGAGTCTAAGCTCAATCAATATTAAATCAAAATAGATAATATTAAATGGGTTTTAATAATCCATTCCTTCTACCAATAGTTGTGTGACATGAGATGCTACCACAATTATGTATTGGCTCACAAGTCGTGGGAGACATTCTTGATGGAAAGCTATGATCACTACCTTAGCATAAGATGCACTTTAATGTAAATTTACTATGACATTATCTTATGAGTCGTGGAATGTTCATAATTAAATTTACAATTAAAGATTGATTGGTAGATCTGACTTAACACTTAATAGTATAAATGTTGCATGAGTCATGTTTCTATATGAAAAGTGAGGCAAAACACATCAAAGGTTGCATAGAGATTCAATTGGTAAAAGTTACCTACCTTAGGGTCATAAGTGGATGTCTCACAAGTCATGGATCCATGAGTGATGCCTTTGGACCTTGATTCCCACTAGGAAAATGATTTTCCAAATTTCTTATAAGGGTAAGGAATTTGACAAAATAGTGGGATCAAAACATGATTGAAAGACCATAATCATGTTTTCAATACAAAAATTCAATCAAATGATTATATTATCCTCTTCACTTTTGTACATTTTTGAAATATCCAAATAGCTAAAAATTCACTAAGTATCATTTTGAAAATCAATAAAATAACCGGGCTGAACTATAGCGATTGGCTTAGAAACCTCAAGATTGATCTTGACTCCGAGAAAAAGATTTATATTTTAACTCAAAGTCTTCCGAACACCTTCAATGAAGATGCCGATCAAGAGGCACGCGAAATATTAGCTAAATGGGCAAAGGATGACCACCAAAACCATTGCCTCATGCTGGCATCCATTTCTAATGAGCTCCAAAAGTTCCCCAAAAATATGAGACGAAGCTCAGAGATTCACTTGCACCTATAAGAGTTATATAGCATGCAAACTAGGCACAAATGATACATGCTATCAAAGGAGCTCTTTAGGACAATAATGGTTTAGGGGTTAAGTGTCCATGATCATGGATTTAAAATGATTGGGCTTATTGAGAAGCTCGAGACTTTGGAAGTAGTCACGGACAACGACCTCTATGTGGATTTGATCCTACAATCATTGTCGAGTTTATTTGACCAATTTGTGATGAACTTTAACATGTCTAAGCAGGACACCACTATCAACGAATTGGTCAATATATTAGTAACCGTGGAGAGGACAATGAAGAAAGATAAGCCTCTAATGATTGCCTCATCTTTAAAATCTAAAGGCCTTAGAGGTAAGAAAAAAAAGAGTATAAAGAAGAAAAGTTCTTTTCGAAAGGAAAGCAACTATTGAAGGCGTCCAGTGAGGTTAAGAAGAAGAAAGAGGATAAAAAGGATGCCACATGTTTCTATTGTGTCTCTATTTCTATTATGGTGAGACAATCCAATGGAAGCGAAATTGCAAGGATTGGAACCCTTAGGAAAGGTATATTCTTTATTGAAGCATACTTAACTATCAATAGGTATTTGATACCACATGTGGTTCCCATCTTTGCAATTCGTTGCAGGGGATGGAAATAAAAAGGAATCTAAGTGATGAATACATGATCATTTGCTTTGCCAATGGAGTAAGGGTTGCCGCTAGAGCTGAAGGCATAGTAAAGCTGGATTTAGGGAATGCAATGATTGTATTTGATCCTTACTTTAATGTACCAAACCTTGTTTAAAATATCATTTCAGTTCCCGTTTTAGATAATGAAGGATATTATTTATCAATCAAAAATGGAAAGTTGAAAGCAATGAAGAATGGTTCCTTGGCTACTATTGGTATATTAAGTAATGGATTATACATCCCAGATTCTCAACCATCACTTATGCATATTAAACAAAGCAACAAAAGAAAATTAGGTCACCATGAAAATGCATACCTTTGGCATGCTAGACTTGGACATATTTTTAAGAATAGGATGAACAAGTTAGTAGCCCTGAAATTACTAAATGTTAGTGGATTAGAGGACTTACCTATTTGTGAGTCTTGTTTAAAGGGGAAGATGACTAAAGCTCCTTTAAGATAAATGGAGCGATCTACTATTCCATTGGATTTGATCCATACAGACGTTTATAGTCCATTAAGAGTTAGTGCAAGAGAAAGCTATTCTTACTTCAATACCTTCGCTGATGATTTTACTCAGTTCAGATATTATATATTATGAAGTACAAGTCCGAAGCCTTTGAAAAGTTCAAAGAGCATAGGAATGAAGTAGAAAGCCAACTTGGACTTAGTATTAAGGTTGTTCTATCATATTAAGGAAAAGAATACTCAAGCACCAAATTCTTGGATTATTTAAGAGAGAATGGGATTCTCTTACAATGGACTCCCCCCGGCACACCCCAATATAATAGAGTGATAAAAAGGATAAATTGCACATTGTTAGATATGGTACGGTCTATGTGAAAGTAGGAGATAGACAAAGATCCATAAATTAAAACCAAAATAGGAAAAAAAATTAACTTGTCATCCCCATCCCAAGGATCTATCAACATATCTTAAATTAAGATTTAAAGGCTAGAAAATTACCGTTGAAGAAGGAATCAAAGGAATGAAGAAGATCGTCTAATGGACACCTCCAAATCAAGATCAACAAGCTTCTCTTTCTTCATCTAATTTCTCAACACCAAGGCCTCCAAAAATAACCAACTTTTTCACACAATATTACCTCCAATACAGTCACTTAATGGCCAAAAATGAGAAGGAAAGCAACTCTAAAAATCGCCCAATAATGCTCCAAAATTTGGCAACTAGAAAGGTTCAATCACCAATCCTAAGCCTCCCAAGCTTGAAACGTCTAATGTGTAGTCCGCACACCTAGGAAGGTCTCTCAATCCATGCACTCTTTGCTAGAGAAGAGATGAGGAAGAAGATGATGAAAGTGGCAGTTTTTGGGAGAAAGGAATCAAGGAGGTAGTTACTCAATACATGGTTGGCTACCTTTTGGGGGGAAAAAAATAAGAGCATGAATAATCATGCTATGGCTGGCACACCATCCACACATGTGCCAACTTTCCAACTTGTTAGATTCTCATCTAGCTTGAATTTGCATTTTAATTTCATAAATTAAAAATGCCAACTCATATAATTCAAATGGACTCTTCCATTTGATTTTTTCTCCAAGCTTGAATTCCCCATTTAATTAAATTAACTCTTTAATTTAGTTAATTTAACATAACTCCTTAAGTTAATTAACTTAACTCTTTAAGTTAACTTGAGCTAATTTAACTCTTTATTTTTATGTTAACTTGACTAATTAATGTGTCATATAGCATCAATTAAATTAACACCTTAATTTAATTTGGCCTAATTTAACTTTTTAAATTATTTTGATCAATTTAATGCTTAAATTAATCAAGCCAAAATAACTAATTAATAATTAGTCAACTTGTTTCTCTCCTTTATTCAAAAACATCTACTAAGCAATTTTCTAACTCCTTAGAAAATTCATCCTATCAAATAAGAGTTTTCTTATGTTTTTATGTGTGAACCATTAGATTTATCCATTCATTAGACATAGGCTCACAACTCTTTGTGACATTTTGAATATTAAAATATTCAAATTAGTTCAAACTCATTCAAATTGATGATTCTTTCAATTAATCACCATTAATTGAAAAGTACTCAACCTCCAGGGTCGATGTCTTGCAACAAGCCCATAGAGCCCAACTAATTAGATGAATAAATTATATCTTGATGAACTATTATAGGTTACGCCTACCATACAAATGCGATCCTTCCATCTCCTATCTCCTAAAAGAGGCCTATGGCAAGATATTTGTTGGCTCCATAATAGCCTCAATAATTATGTCTTTACATCCAACGTTCAATTATATTTTATGACCTCAACTTTGGAAAATACCCTTTTACAAATTGTTATACTACCTTGTGTAAGGATTTCTTAGAATCGATCATTATAGAATACATAGGAGATGCATTCGTTCTTCACAGCAACAAGGAAACGGATCCCTTCTTTGATCTCAAAAACCTCCATGTTCAAGTAGCTCATGCCTAATCTAAATCCCAAATGACCCACTATATGGTCAAAACAAAGTCAAAGCATGAGGACCTAAACACAAGGTTACTATGGATCCTCAAGTCAAAGGATAAATTATATGCACTATCGTAAGCTTTAATAATTCTTCAACCCTGACTTGCTACTACATCTATCTAGTGGATTCTCTGAGCGGGCCTTTAGTGAACTTGTTATCTAACAAGCAACCACTAACATACATCCATGTATAACATAGATTGCCCATGAAAAGGGATAATATCCAACCCTTTAGAATATGCATGGTTAGTGCAAGTCTATCTGAAACGTAGATGCCACTTATCGTAAGATTCTATGACTTGGAATATTTAAAATCATGACCTTAGAGACTTGTTTCATGATCACCATCATATACCTGACCAAGTCCCACAACCTTACATGATTTAAGGGCTTCAACTGAATGCAAGTGAAGAATAAAAAGCATAAGATGAAGATGGCCATTTTATAAGATATGATTCAATTAAGATTGCTGACAATTAGAGTAGTATTAGCCTCAGGGTACTATTCCAACACCATGATGAGCTTTACCAATTTTCCTATCTCTTTTTGGGATCATCCTTCACACGGCGGAAAGGCTACTAAATATAGTACCCTTAAAGTCGGTTCCAAAAACCCCATATGAAATATGGTATGGCAAAGCACCTTCTTACTCCTATTTAAAGGTTTTGGGATCTTCCGCCTATGTCAACAGACTAGTAGAAGACAAATTAGATCAAGATCCACCTTGTGCAAGTTTGTGGGATACCCAAAAGAGTCTTAGGTTATTACTTCCATGGTCCCTTGAAACAAAAGGTGTTTGTTTCGAGGAATGCCACCTTTTTAGAAAAAAGAGTTTCTATTAGATAGAAAAAGTGTTGTCATTGAGCTTGATAAAGTTCAAGATGATCATAGTATCCCACGAGCAATAGAAACAAAAGAGCATCCCGAGCCTGTAGGAATAGTGCCCCATAGCCAATCAGATGGCATGTAAACTATTTCACTTGTGATACAATCATGATTGAATAATATTCATATACAATGGCCATCTTCATCTTATGCTTATTTACTTCACTAACATTTGGTTGAAGCCTCTAGATCACACATGACTAAGGGACTTGGTTGCATTTTGAAGATGATTATGAAATAAATCTTACACGATCTTGATCTTAAAATATTTCAAGTCATAGAATCTTATGAGATAGGGCATCTAAGATTTGGATAGACTTTCACTAATGATGCATAAAATCAAGGAGTTGGATATTACTCCGTTTCATGAGCAATCCATGTTAAACATGGGTGCATGTTAGTGGATACTTGTTGTTAGATATGGGATCATGTTAGTGGATGCTTGTTAGAGAACAAGTTCACTAAAGGTATGCTCGGAGGATCTACCAGATAGTCGTGGTGGCAAGTTCTCCAAGTTACACCAGTGCATATAATTTGTCCTTAGACCTAAAGATCCATGGTAACCTTGTATTTAGGTCCTCGTACTTGACCACTTAGCGGCTCATCCGGGTTGAGATTGGGTATGAGCTAATTAGATATGGAGTTTGTGAGATCCAAAATGGGATCCATTTCCTCGTCGTTCTGAAGGGCGATCACATCTCTTATGTATTCTATGATGATTGATTCCAATGAGTCATTGTGTAAGGCAGGATGACAATTTGGAAAAAGAGTTTTCAAAGACGAGGTCATAAACTGGAATTAAACATTGAGAATAAAAACATAGTTATTGAGGCTATTAGGGAGCCGGCAAATATCTTACCCTAGGCCTTTTTTGAACGATAGGAGATGGAAGGACCGTATTTGTATGGTAAGTGTATAGCTAGAATGTTTCACCAAGAGCATTTTCATTTCGACCAATTAGTTGAGCTCTATGGGCTTGAGCCTAGAGATTGACCATGGAGATTGGGACTTCTCAATTAATAGAGATTAATTGAATGAGTTATCAGTTTAAAGTAGTTTAAACTAATACGAATATTTAAATATTCAAAATAAGACAATTGTTGTGAGCCCATGTCCAATGAATGGGAGAACCTAATGGGTCACATACAAAAGCCTAAAGGAAGTTCTATTTGATAGAAGGAATTTTCTAACAGTTAGAAAATTTGGTTTGACCTTTTTGTGGAGATAAATTGGTTGGCTAATTTTTAGTCATTTTAGCTTGATTGATTTAATTGTTAAAATGATCAAAATAATTTAAAGAGTTAAACTAGACCAATTAAATTAAAGAGTTAATTTGATTGGTGTCATAAAACAATTAATTAGTCAAGTTAACTTAAGCCCCTTCTAGCTTAAAAAGTTAAGTTGGTTGACTTAATGAGTTAAGTCATTAGTCAAGTTAACTTAAGCCCCATCTAGCTTAAAGAGTTAGGTTAGTTGACTTAATGAGTTAAGTCAAGACCAATTAACCAATTTAAAGAGTTAATTTAATTAACGTAAGGAATTTATTTTAGAGGGAAATTCAAATGAAGGAGTTCATTTGAGGTTCATTTAGAATTAATTTGGATGACATTTCATGAGATAAAATGAAGATTCCAAATGAAATTCAAATGCAAGTGAAATTCACATTTCACATGCAAGTGGGCTGCCTAGTTGGAAACAAACCTCAAGAAGGGTGTGATGCCAACTAGCATCACAACTCCATCCCTATAAATAGGACAGAGGCGGCTAGCCACTTCACTAATTGGCAATCAAGTTGCTTAGCTTCCATTTTTCCCTCTAAAAGTGTGATCTACTAATGTGTTGAAGTTTCACACATTTTCCTCACCTTTTCTCCGTCATTTTCAGCCTTTATCTCTTCTTCATCCTTTGATGATCTAGCTGACTAGAGGTTGATTAGAGCTTTCCTTGAGTGTGTGGATCATTTCATTAGAGGCTTCACGTTTGGGGAGCTTTGTTTTGGTTGATCCACTGCGGTGTAGAAAATTTGGAGGTGTTTCTAGTGAGCTTGCCGATTTTTTTTTTTTTGCTAAATTTTTTACTGGAGATCCTCAAAGGTGCTAAGGTGTTGCTGTCCACATTTCAGCTCAATTGGAGGTGATTTTCTTGGGCAATTGTTGTTGGTTCTCTGCTACCCTAGGATTTGACAATTTGGAAGAGTTCAACATTGTCATCCTTTTCTACCTTGGATCTTAGCGATCAAGGTATTTTTCCGCAACCAAAGTCATCTTAAAATCATGTTTAGATCCTTGGATAAAATGTACTCAAGTTTTTATTTAACTCTTATTGCTTTATAACTTGGATCCTTGTGGTACACTTTACTTCAAATGGTATCAAAGCCTAATTCATGCTTTAATTTGGATTTTTGTTTAATTGATTCATGTGATGAATTGATCTAGATCTCCAAATACTTGATCCAATTCATGGATTTGAGTGTTTGGTTGATGTTGCTTGTGGCTTCTTTGATAATGAATTGAATTATGCTAATATGTGTTTTAAGTGTTAATTAATATATTAGTATATTTTTTATTCATGGTAGAAAATGTTAAATGTTGATTTAGCATTGGATGATGTTATATGTTGATATAACATGTTAAATTTGACCTTAACGTCTTTTGGTCATTTTTAGGATCCGAATGGAGATTTTGAAGAATGTTGATTCTTACTTGAACTTGATTTTTGAAGCATGTTTGAGCACTTGAAATTTCACTTTTAAAAGGAGTTTTAAAACTGGAAATTTGTCTAATATGTGTGATTTAGTCTAATATGTGTGATTTAGTGTTATGGAGGTGTCCATGATTTTTTGGTGCACAAAAATTAGACCAAAAGGAGCTTGACCTTGTCCTTAACCGAAAATAGGGCAAGCTGGCAGCCCTGGCTGGGTGCTGGTCGGCATTCTAGCACGTACCCACTGCACAGACGTACAGCCTGGCCGAACAGTAGTTCCTTGTTTTAGTTTTGGATGCATTTTGAGGTTATTTTTGTATTATTTTTGTGACCAAAATTAGTCTAAATCATGCGAATTAGATGCACAAGTGTTGCATAAGTTCTCAAAATTATTTTTGATATTTTTGAATGCTTTTAAAATCTTGTTCAAGTTAGTCTTCAATTTGGTGCAAAAACGAGATGCATAATTGTTATGCTTATTTTTTCTAGTTAATTAATTATTTATGAGATAAGCATTTAATTGTGGAATTCACTATCAATTCTTGATTTATTGTTCATTTAATTGTAGAAAGGATGATGAATGAAAGGAGATGAACATAAGCCATTAATATTGATTTTATTTGTTTCAAGTTATTGAAAAGAGTTGTATTAAATAGGCCTTGCATGCCACTTAATTTCTATCTTGTAAATGTTACGAGAGTAGAATCACTAAGAGTGAAGATTTTTTATCTCATGTAATTGTTGTAAGGAGACAAGAAGATCATTGGAGGCATAAAGACCCATGAATATATAGGATGAAGTCAAGTGTAGCACTAGGATCCAATAATAAAGCGCAAAAAAAAGGCTAAATTAACTAGGCTACACTCGAGACCAAGGATTTAATCATACTTTAAATTCAGATTTGGATGAAGGATTACCTCGAATGCTCAAAATCAATGGAAAAGAGGAAGAGCACTTTAACACTTGAAAACTATCTTCCAGCGGCGCAGCAAGTTCTCGGCAACAGTTGCCTATCCAAATCACCTCCGAATTGGCTGAAATTTTGACACAAGATCACCAACCCTTTGATGAAGATCCAATAAAAAATTTAGCCAAAACAGAAAATAGAAATCCACTCCAGAAATGACTCTAAACAGACTGGACTGCAATGGATCTCCAAAAGCCAAGCAATCCAAATATATTGCTTCTAATATGATGATCCACACACCAATCACAAACCCAAATGTCTCCTAGATCATCCGGAAAATCAAGGAGAGATGAACAAGGATGAAGGCCAAATTTAGGAGGGAGGGAGGTGAAGAAAATGTGAAGCCTCAACTTATGAGAGAATAGCACAAAAATGGAGGGGAAAATGGAATCTAACTTTTAGATTGTGTGGACTATATGGCCAGCCACTCTTCTCTCCTATTTATAGGAGTGGAGGTGTGATGCAAGTTGGTATCACACCTCTCATGAGGTTGGTGAAAGCATGTAAGGCACTAGAATCTAATTATAAAAACTTCAAAAGCTAAATAAACTAGTGCTTACATGCTAACTATGATCAAATCATGCCTAAAATCCAGATTTATATAGAGTGTTACCTTGAAATGGTAATATCCAAGGAGAAAGTGGTGAACCTTTCACTAATTTAGAATCTGCCAGAAACTGTGCAGTAGGAATGGAGCGATTTTTAACCTTATTAAAACTCCTCCAAAATTCACGAAAAAAGTATTGTAACCTCTCAAAACTTTGGAGGAAACACAATAAAAAATTCAGATCAAAAAGCTTTCTGGATCTCCTTGGAAAAATTCGCCAAATCTTTGCTCTGCTTAAGTGGATCTCCAAACCATAGCAAACTAACTTGTTCGCCTCTATTGAAATGATCCATGCACCAACGAAACTTCCAAATTCTCCTTACTCTAAGTTAGAATAAGAGGGGAGAATGATAATGGTGGAGGTCAATTTGAGGTAGGGAAGAAGTTTTAACACATGAATGCAATGTTTGCAAGGTGTTTTGGAGGGAATTGCGAAAGAATCTAATTTTTTCACACTTTCAGCAATAACCTATCCTCACACCCACTATATCTATATATAGGGTGAGGTTGGTGTGATGCCAAGTTGGCATCACACCTTCCTCAAGGTGGGTGGCCAACTTGCATTGCCAAGGAGGCAAATGCAAATTCAAATTCAATTTCAATTTCATGTGCATCGTAATTACATTAGAAATCTAATTTCAAGCTAATTAAGATGCTAATTCAAATGAACATTTCATTTGAATTTTCCCTCCAAAATGTATTATTCCCATTAATTAAATTAAATACTTTAATTTAATTAATTGACCTTTGACTTAACTCTTAAGTCAAACAAGCTTAATTTTGTTAACTTAACTCTTTAAGTTAACTTGAGCGATTGGTGGTCACTTTGGCACCAAATAATTAACTCCTTAATTATTGGTCTAATTTAACCTTTTAAATTAATTGATTAATTTAACACTTTAAATAATCAAACCAAAATTGACATTCAAATTGGGTACCTCAAAATCAGTCCACTAGGAGAAATTCTCTAACTCTTAGAAAATTGCTCCATTAACTAGGAAGCTAATTGGCTTTTTTGTGTGACCCAATAGGTTCTACCATTCATTGAACATGGGCTTACAACTCCTTTTGACTTTTGAATATCATATATTCATTTTAGTTTAAAATACTTTAAAACTAATCAACTCAATTTAATTAATCTCATTAATTGAAGAGTACCCAATCTCCATGGTCGATGTCCAACCTCAAGCCCATAAAGCCCAACTAATTGACCGAAATGAATGTTTTGGAGAACTATTATAGCTCTACGCTTACCATGCAAATACGGTCCTTTCATTTCCTATCTCCCGGAAGAGGCCTAGGGCAAGATATTTGTTAGCTTCCTAATAACCTTGATACTATGTCTCTATTCCCAATGTTCGATTCTCTCGTGTGACCTCGTCTTTGGAAAACTCCTTTTCCAAATTATCACACCACCTTGCGCAAGGATTTCTTGGAATCGATCATTGTAGAATACATAGGAGATGCATTCGCCCTTCACGAAAGCGAGGAGTCAAATTCCATCTTGGATCTCACAAACCTCTATGCCAAGTAGCTCATACCCAACCTCAACCCGAAAGACCCGCTAAGTGGTCAAGGAAGAGTCAAAGTATATGGACCAAACACCAAGTTACCATGGATCCTCACGTCAGATGACTAATAATATGCACTAGCGTAAGCTGGAGAACTTGCCACTATCGACTTGCCGCTACGACTATCTAGTGGATTCTCTGGTGCACCTTCAACGCCTTATTTTCTAACAAGCACCCATTAACAAGTACCCATATCTCATATGGTTTCTCATGGAATGGAGTAATATCCAACTCTTGGATTTATGCATCGTTAGTGCAAGTCTATCTGAATCATAGATGCCCTATCTCGTTTGATCCTACGACTTGAAAGATTTAAGATCACGATCATGTGAGACTTATTCCATGGTTATCAAACCAAGTCCCGTAGTCATGAGTGATTAAAAGCTTCATCCAAATGCGAGTGAAGTATTAAAGAGCATAAGATGAAGATGACCATACAAAGAATATTATTCAATCAAGATTGTTTTACAAGGAAATAATCTTACAAGGCAAATCTAATTGGCTTGCCAGGCACTATTCCAACAGTTGGCACCAACTTGCAAGGCAAGTGTCATGTGTGAAATTCTTAATTTCACTTGTATTTGAATTTTATTTGGAATCTTCATTTCATCTTATGAAATGTTATCCAAATAAATTCAAATGCACTCCAAATGAACTCTTTCATTTTGAATTTCCCTCCAAATTAATTCTTCACATTAATTAAATTAACCCCTTAATTTAATTAATTAGTCTTGACTTAACTCTTTAAGCTAGAAGGTGTCAACTTAACTCTGAAGTCAGCTTGACCAATTGATAGTCATATAGCAACAATTAAATTAACTCCTTAATTTAATTGATCTAATTTAACTTCTTAAATTATTTAGATCAATTTAACAATTGATCAAGCTAAAATGACCCAAAAATTAGTCAACCGTTTCGCTCCAAAAATTGGTCAAGGTAGAATTTTCTAACTCTTAGAAAATTTCCTTCATCAAATAGGATTTCCTATTGGCTTTTGTGTGTGACCCATTAGGTTATATCATTCATTGAACATAGGTTCACAACTCTTGCAATTTCTAGAATATCAAAATATTCACATTAGTTTAAACTCCTTTAAACGATGACTTAATTCAATTAATCCTTACTAATTGAAGAGTACCCAATCTCCATGGTCGATGTCAAATGTCAAGCCTAATGAACCCAACTAATTGGCCAAAATGAATATGCTCTTGGAGAACCATTCCAGCTCTACTCTTGCCATGCAAATATGGTCTTTCCATCTCTTATTTCCCGAAAGAGGCCAGGGCAAAATATTTATCGGCTACTTAATAATCTTGATAATTATGTTTCTATTCCCAATGTTTGATTACGATTTATGACCACATGTTTGGAAAACTCCTTTTTCAAATTATTATACTGCCCCATGCAAGGACTCCTTGGAATCGATCATTATAGAACATATAGGATATACAGTCGCCCTTCACAACAATGAGGAGATAGATCCCATATTGAATCTCACAAACCTCTATATCTAGGTAGCTCAACCCAAACCACCCACTAAGTGGTCAAGGAAGAGTCAAAGCATGAGGACCTAAATACAAGGTTACCATGGATCCTCATGTCGAAGGACTAATTATATGTGCTAGCATATGCTAGAGAACTTGCCACTGCGACTATCTAGTAGATTCTTCTGGTGGGTCTTCAATGAACTTGTTCTCTAATAAGCACCCACTAACATGCACCTATGCCTCACATGATTTACTCATGAGACGGAGCAATATCTAACTCTTGGATTTATGCATCGTTAGTGCAAGTCTTTTCGAATCTTAGATGCCCTATCTCATAAGATTTCACAACTTGGAAAATTTAAGATCACAACCGGGTAAGACTTGTTTCATATCACCACTCAGTGCATGATCAAGTCCTGTAGTCATATGTGATCTAAGGGCTTCAACCAAATGCTAGTAAAGTAATATAAGCATAAGATAAAGATGGCCACATAAAATGAATATCATTCAATCAAGATTATATAATTAGTGAAATAGTTTACATAACAATCTAATTAGTTGCGAGGCATTATTCCAACAATCTCCTACTTGTCCTAAAGCCAATTCCCCATAGTCTTAAGACCCATCTTCTCAAGATGTACTTCAAAGACCTTTTGTATTAGGGGTTTAAATAGTGGTTGTACTATATTATCTTCTGAGGCAACCATTTCCACTCAGATGTTGCCTCTATCAATTTATATCATATATCAAATGAGAATGCATTAATTTGTGTTTGGATCACTGATGAGATATTGGCTCAAGTCCTAAGTTGTCTTCAAAAGACATGCAAAGGCTCATGCATGCTAGGCACTACATTCAGCTCTTGGATGAAGTTTCTATTCAAACACCTTCCTTTGTGGTTTCCAAAACTGCAATATATTTTGCCTCTGTGGTCAAATCAGTATCTTGTTTGGAACTCTTCCAATTCATTGCACCGCTATTAAGGCAAAATATAAATCCAGAAGTAGATTTTAGGTCATCTATATCGAATTGGAAATTAGAATTCAAAAACCCTTCGAGTTTCAATTCTCCATTGTCATATACCAAAAATAAATTCTTAGCCCTTCTGAAGTACTTAAGTATTGCTTTAACAGTCATCCAGTGACATTCACTAGTGTTGGATTGAAAGTGGCTCGTAACACTTAGAGCATGTGCAACATCTGGCCTTATACATTAGACGGCATACATTATGCTCCCAATAGTGGACGCATAAGGTATGTTGTACATTCTATATCTCTCGTTGTCAGTCTTAGGGGCTAGACTTGGAAAGGCGAAGACCATGTCCCACAGAAAGGAATTCCCTCTTAGATTCTTCTATACCAAACCTCTTTAGTATCTTGTCAATGTACGGTGTTCAGGAAATGTCTAGCATCCTCCTCGATCTATCTCTATAGATACGTATTCCTAGTACCAAGGATGCTTCTCCCAAATCCTTCATGGAGAATTGAGTAGATAACCATACTTTAGTATGCTCTAACATTGCTCTCTCATTCTCAATGAGAAGAATGCCATCGACATAACATATAATAAATTGTATACTACTCCCACTAGCCTTCTTATACACACAAGATTCATATACATTTTTGAGAAAACCAAATGATTTGATAATCTCATCAAAATGTATGTTGCAACTTTGGGATGCCTGTTTGAGTCCATAAATAGATCTCTCGAGTTTGCAAACCTTTTGCTTACTCCCTTCAGATGTAAAACTTTGTGGTTACTTCGTATAGATTTCTTCTTCAATGTTTCCATTGAGGAAAGTGATTTTCACATTCATTTTTCATACCTTATAGTCATAATATGCGACTATGGATGGCACGTAAAATCCAAATGGATTTAGCTATAGTGACCGGTGAAAAGGTTTTCTCGAAATCAATATTGGGTCTTTTAGTGTAACCCTTTGCCACTAGTCGCACCTGAAAGGTTATTACCTCTCCATCGACTCCTAGCTTTCGCTTATAGATCTGCTTGCAACCAATGGGAACTATTCCCTTCACTACAAGAAAATATAGTTTTAGCGACTAAATTCTCAATGACCACAATGAAATAGTTGCTAAATATACAACTTTAGCAGCCAATTTAAATTTGGCTGCTAAAGTTAAGTTACAAAAACTTTTTTGCGACCAACCAATACTAGGTAGCTATAAATGGTTGTTGTAAGTTGGCGAGCCTTGACTGATAATATAGCGACTAAAATTGGAGTTTTTAGCAAAAAGTTGTATGGTCGCTATATATGAATATTAACTGTAACCAATTTGACAACAAAATTCTATATGGTTACTATAATTATTTTAAGTTGACATCAGTAACCAATTTATTTGGTTGCTAATTAAGGATGTCTTTAATTAGTTCTTTAAACTCATAGCAACCAATATTATCTTTTCACTTAAAAAATACTTACATCAAGTAATCTTACATGGTTGCTAAAAAGGTACTCATGGCAATCTAATGGACTTCTAACTATTTCTTGAAAATAATTAAAAGAAAAGTTTAAATTGAGTTTAAAAGGTTAAATTCATCTTGAGGTAAATTTGATTTAAAGGTTAATTTAAGTATACCAAAAAAATAATTATCATATTTAATTGAGTAAATAATGTTTTACTTTAAATTTGGTTGTTTTCAATTCAAAATATGTTAAATTGAGTAGCTTAGTTTTCCTGTAGTGGATTCTAAAGCCGAATCATTTTGAAGAGAACAAGTGGAGTTAATTCATAGTTGTCCAAAACTTGTGTGCAACTTTGGTATTTTTCCTTTTTTTTTTTTTTTTTTTGAACACTAGAAAGATCCATTAAAAGACCAAAATTTACAAGTGTAACTGGCCTAGATCACTTCCCACTTAACAATGTCCTGGCATCCAGAAATTGTATACACGTTGATTCCATGGAACAATGCGAAAAGGATTCTACTTTGAGTAGATTATCACAACTCTGCATATGCCCCTAATAAATTGTATAAGTTGAGATCATGCCTTGTTAGTAATGTACTTCTACTAACCCCTGAGAAAATTTGCAGTTATTTCTCTCCCTGCTCTACTTATTTCACCTAAGAAGTTTGCACTTGGAGTTATTCAACTCTAAAGCAAAATGAGGCAGCTTGTAATAAACTAAAACCAAAGAATAAATGTCTATTCAGGTATCCACAAGTCAGAGCCACTAATAAAGTAGATTTGTATTGATTCTAGCAATGCCCTTGATTTCTCTACCAAAATTTGAGTGTTAAAGATACAGAGTGAGCAATGAAGTAGGATTGTACTGATTCGAGCAATAAATTTTGAGCTTTTGCAGGTCTCAACACTAGAGCCCTCTGTAAACACCAACACAATTAGAATACAATGATGCCACGTATAATGAGCCAAGATGTTCTTGGACCTCAGTGATATAAGTGGCATTATATTCTGCATAGAAATTTACTGTCTCCAGAATTTGACCATGTGGGCTAATCTTTTGTTCAAAAGGAAAACTAATCAGCTTAGGCTGCAGCTTCTGTATGTTAACAGGCACCCAAAAATCCCTTGATCTTGTTCTCTTGATATTATCTAAGTTCCCTAGAAGTTCAGTAAAAATCTCTGAAGTATTAGCCTTGGGGTTATTCAGCCAAAACCTTGTTATTATGAAGGCTATGTATTCTGCCATTAGAACAAATGAGCCATCCCTGCTGACAGCTACCCCGTTCGGCACAGTCAGCCCTGTCAAAACCACCATCCTTCACCTTGTCTTGAGGTCATACTTCAGTAATCTTCCACTGGTGTCTCTATGAGAAATATCTATCATGTTACTGTAGATATCCACTCAGTTGGATCAACTTAAAGAATCCCAAAAACAAGTTTACTATGGAATGTTAAAGGTTATTACTTGGTTTTGAAAAAGATGGTGCCAATATCTGTAAAATAAACTTCTCCAGTTATTGGATCAATGGCTATAGCATCTGGAGCATTAAAGGGCACTCTATCTTTTCTACCGGCCAGACAAGTCGCCATCCTCCCTACTACTTCCCACCCACCAGGCCACGAAAAGCATCAACAATGTAGAGCTCCCCAGTTTTGTGGACAGTGTCATAGGATTCCTTAAGAAGCAACAAAACTATAGTAGAAGCCAAAAAATTAAGCATCGTGTAAACGTGGCAGAAGCAAAATTCTAGAGTATTTTTGGACATGATCTATCAGCAAACAAAAGCTACTGATCATCCTTAGATAAAACAAATAAAGCAAGCAGCAAAATAGTACCCTATTTTGCTGCCCCTTATCCACTGTTAGTTCGAGTCCCCATTTCATTAAAATCGATAACTTTTAAGCAATCTTGTATTGTTTCCAGTACAATGATTGACTTCTAACTGTAATAATTACTCACAAATACCTTGTGCACCTAACAAAGAGTAGGAATCGAGGTTGTATAGTGCAGGTTCGCCTAAATTGAAATCAAAACAAATTAAATCCCAGGAACTAAATCTTCCCATTAAGTATCAATTTTACCATAAATACATAAAGCAAAAGTCAAAATGAAGCAGAAAACAATAGAGAGGCTTAATTCTACAATTCTTATTGTGAGAGATTGGAAAGAAATTCTTACTGTTTGGGAAAATCTTCTGGAGGAGAAAAGAACTGGGATCGGATATTGCTGAAATGATTCTAACCATATAGACTTCATGAAGTAATCATATAGACATCAAGGCAAAATTTATATCATACAGATAATCAGTTTAACTGAATTTAGAATTCTATCCTTTTTTGAGATTTCAACAGAGTCATAAAAGGGGGTTAAGAATGCATATATTTAAAATTTCCCTCCAGAACTCTTACAAATCACGTGCAGAACTCAAGTCAGTGTCAGGCTTCTTGTATTGGATTTGTAACCCTTCCCCAAATCTTTGGGAAGTATCACATTCCGATTCTTACTGTATGCATACCTGGTTTGGCAAATTGCTGCAACCATAACCAACGGACTTATGCTAATAATCTATGACTGCAATAATTGAAAATGAGCATTTAGATTGCTCTAAGAAAGAGGATCATGGAAAGATATCAAAAAATTATTAAGATGGAGATTGTGGAAGATATCAAAAGAATGTCTTTACTACCAAAAAGGGAAAATCAATCTGTCTTGAGCTCTTTCACCAAGTCAGTAACATGCCTTCAAAATATTTTAATAGTGAAGACTAAACTATTCAAGAAAGTAGGAGCTAGATTAATATATTTAATTTTCACATGTAGCATTTAAAAAATGTTAAATATTTATATATGTAACTTCCACCGACAAAAAATTAATCTAAAAACCGTAGTGTGATGCAAAAAAGATCCATCATGAGCTCGAGCTATATAAGTGGATCACAATAAATACTGGAAATAGATGTGAAATTCAATCTAAAATTATGGTCTACCTATTTGTTCTCTTTAATCCATAGTCAAGTTCCGCTCGATGTGGGCCAAGCTCTGATTAGTTCTGTGTGGCCTGAGAAATATAAGTGCCACCCATCAATGAGAAGAAGGTAGGAGTAATCCAAACAAATGAGAGACATTATCTAAATTACATAAAACACTTGAGCATACGTTGAATACAGAATACATGCTTATGCAAAGTAATTCACAGCTCAAAGTTCAAAAAGAAGAAATATGTATTTGCAAAGGCACTTACTTGATGTAAAAGTCTATGATTGTGTCATTGACATATATGTCTGGCAGTAGGAAATCTACATCTCTCTTAATTATGGAAACAACATCAAGATCACCTTTTGGATAAATCACTTCTTCAAAAGGCTTATCAAAACTATAACATTGAAAAGTAGCTCAGTTCACATATTAATTGAATAAGTAAAAAGGATCGTTTGTCTACAGATTACAGTATATGCACAATACAGTATATTTTTATAGCTCTGCTTACAACACATTATAATATTTCAGATGCTTTTCCAAATTAGCTAGTGTTTTATGCTGCTAATAACAATTATCATACAACAGGGAGAACTTTGGAGGTATAGTGTCTTAGAGAGAAAAAGGGATCTGTGGCAATAAAAAAAATGATATTCTGGAATATAATTTTGATACGAAAATAGCAAAAATTATAACAGAATATATTTGACAGGTTTTCTCTAGAAATTGAAATGGTTCAATATGGAATCTACTTTAGATAGGTTGTTGGTTTTACCTAAAAGAGTCAGCGCAGATTGAAACTGTGCATATTCAAATGCTCTATACAACTATACATCCATAAATTAATTTCTTTTTGCAATCACTTAGGTTAGTCAACAAAACCATACCACATTACATCCAACCTAATTTTCAAGGACAACCACAAAATTTCTGTTCCATCCCTGAATTATCCAACTTAGTGGTGCAAAAGGAAAGAAAGGCCACACTAAGGTGACTCAATCTACGCTCTACAATGGTAGAGTTGTTCTCTACAGGAGACTGCCTTTTCAAATTTAGATCTATTTGACTAGGAAAGGGGACAAGTGTTGTTGACATGCTATGGTGATATTGTTGACATATAAAAGCATTTAGGTATAAAGGAACTTAAAACTCTTCTATGGCATGCATGTCTATGTGTTGATATGGGCCCTAAACCATGCAATTATAGCATGAGATAAATTGACAAGAACAAAGTTTTAACTAGTTATCTTAATGCATAACGAGGCTTCTGAAGTCATAAATAAAATCTCTATTTTTTCATCAAGAGAACTGATATGAGTTTAGCACAAACTATTCTCAATCCTCTTATTCCATTCTATCCTCATTCTAATTGTAGTAGGGATTGAATTTAAGTAGTAGTCCACTGATATCCACTACATTACAAAAATGAGCACCATTAGCATATAATAACACTATGCTTTTTTGTCCAATTATGTATTTTACATAAATCAGGTTAGCCACATAAATTCAACAGCTATAAGAGGAAATCATTGTAGTAAGATACAATATCAATATACAAATTCACAACAAATAATTGAGAAGAAGGACCATTACTGGCTGGTCTAACCAGTTAAACCGTGACGCAGTCGCTAGGCCAATCCAGTTTCCCTTTGAAATTGGATAGCGGATGACTTAAAAATAGAATATACTAATTTCAATTAAAAATATCATTCTCACACACACAATCACTGAGGGATCATAATACCTTCAGATCTACATCCAAGATATAAAAACGACAAATGGAATAGACATACAGGTACCAAGAAAAAGGATTGATACGCATACCTCCAATGTTTTTTTAAAACAGAAAAATACTAATCCTTAAATGCAATAGGTAAGTGATTTTCATTGCAAGACTTGAGAGAAGAACTCTCCATTAGTCTTTCAATTAATAATGCTAGTATTTATACAAGAAAACTATTTGGTCACTATGAACTCGACCTTAAGGAGACAGCATCTCAAACTCAAGGGAGGCTATTAGTAGTATGATCATTGAGCTTTCATTATTCCAAGTAGACACATGATATTTTGAAGTATATATGCCAGTTATGCAAGGCATTGAGTATGTGCACATGAAAGAAATTTGCAACAACTATTGAAGTAGAAATCCATAAGTGGTAAATACCTTTAGGAAGTAAATAACCTTTGCTTAATGCTGGCCTTTCACAGGGTTCAACCTGCAGAAGACATGCCAGAACAAACAGCATATCAGAGTATGTGACATAAAGAACCCCATCAAACATACCACTAACAGAAATGCATACTACAGGATAAATCAAGCAAAATCTGATTAAACTAGAGTTTCAACCATCCAACCAGTTAGCGCCCAAATTCAATTGATCAACTCAAGCAGACTAACATCACGAAGCTACCCAGAAACCAGCAGCCATGTATTTGTGTACTAAAGAAACAAAGCAATAGTACAAAATTCCAAGGCAGAAGATCTTCCCATAACAGAAATAGCGATATCTACAACAAAAAAGTGATATCTACAACTCTCATGTCTGTGGTATTTGAAAACAATGACCATTACTTAATGGAGTAAATCTGTATAATCAAATTATGAAAATAGATTAAAGGTTCACAATTCCCAAACTATTACAATGCAGGCAAGGTACTTATAGGATAAAGCAATTGAAAACTCGAATTTCATACTACTATATATATAAATCATCACACCAAATTACAAACTAAATGGTAATAAAGAGATCACCTTGCTGCCCTTCTATGTCGTCTCTATACTCCTTTCGTTAGATCTATACAAAAAACACATTAGAAGATAGAGATTAAAAGAAAATTTGAATTAGGGAAGAGACTAAGCGAGCACACAGGAAGAGATATTGCAGAGAAATTTATACCTGGCAAACAAGAAAGAACTTAGATAGACAAACGAAAACAAATTAACAGAATAGAATGGGAGAAGAGAATTTATGCAAGGATTCCTATAAACCATGATTAACATACACGATTTTTCTTGTTTCCCACATAGTCACGACTTGCCGCCAAAAAGAAAAAAGAAAGACAAAATTGGCGGAAAAATATAACTACTTACCGCGAAATACAATCGTTTTCACTTCTTTTGGTTTGCTGTATATGAATTTGAAAAAGCTTTTGTTTTCCCGTTTAATAATTTTAATAACCTAGGTAATCTTTTATATAAATACTTTTATAGTAATAAACATAGTTTTAGTCAAATTTCCAAGTTAAATTTGATGTGTTGAAATTTTTAATAGAAATATTTTTTAGATTGTTTAAATTGATTTTTATCAATAACATTTTAATTTTATTAAGTAAATTTGTAGAGAACAATATTATCTAAATTTTTTAGAAATATAAATTGTAGTATTAGATACACTTTAATTTTCAAACTAAATGAACTAAACAACAAAATTAAATTTTGTAAAGTTTCATAATTTAATTTTAATAAATAAATTTACTATTAATAAATAAATAAAGTTCGAAGAAAATAGTTTTTAAAAATTAAATATTAATAAATGAAAAGTTTTATAACTAAAAACTTCAAGGGCAATTTCTTCCAAGAATTGGGTAAAAGATAATGATAGGATTTTTGGGAATGAAAAGTTAAGGGGATATTTTTTTTCCAACTAAACTATAATTTCTTGAATCATTTGATATACAGATTTATTTAAATAGATATTTAATAATTTTTTCTATTTTCTATCATTACTTGAATTTCATTTTATAGCATATGTTGAAATGGTACGCTGATAAATGTTGTTTTCTAACGGTACAGTGGTAAAAATATATATAGTATGTATAACTTCGCAAGATAATGCATTTAACGTAAAAAATTAGATTAGACATATTCGTATTAGGGGTGCAATCGAGCCGAGTTGAGTCGAGTTTGGACAAAATTTTCAACCTCGAACTCGGCTCGAATCTACTTGATAAAGCATGAATTGCAAAATAAATTATAAAAAATTGCATGCTCGAGTTTGAGTTCAAACTGGAAATCAAAAAATAGTAATATAATATATATTTATTAATAAAATAAAAATAATATTTAATTATATACCGACTCGTGAGCCTCGAGTATAGATGCAGATAGTTTGAGATCGACTCGAAATAGAGCTTGAGCTCAATTCAGCTCGGCGGGAGCTCAAATGATTTCAAACTCGAGTCGAGTTAGCTCGAGTTTGATTTGTGAGGCTCATGAGCTGACTCGACTCATTTGCACTCCTAATTGTATTGTACAATATGGTTTATTCCACTATATTACCAGTCAACAATTATGTGTATAAACTCAAATGTTCAATAGCATTAATGAATAATAAGTGACTAAATATATTTCTCAAGATTACTTCATTGATTCTTATTATTTGTCTTTTATTATTATTATTATTTTTTAATGCTAAATATAGCTTTTTTTATATTAACTCACACCAGTACATATAGGTGGTTTCTAGTAAATTTCTTTTTAAGTAGAAACCTACATACCAAGTATAGCTCTTAATGATCTACATCTAAAGTATGAGATTTCACCAAGTGTGTCAATTTACCAAATAATAGCCACATGTCTATCCAATTACATTAGGCTTAGACCTATTAGGACACTTATATTTTATTTGTTTGAGAACGTATTTGTCAAAAATAGACTTAGAAATTAGATGAAAAATGACTTTTTAGCTGATTGTTTAATTAATTATATTGAGAAAGATATTGTTAAACATTTAGATATTGATTCAATCATTAATAATTATTATGATATCAAAAAGTTGTGCTCAACTTCGATGACAACATGCATTTCGAATTTGTAAGTTATAAAATTTGTGTTTGAACTTTTATGTTTTATAACTTTTGCTTCCTACAGTCTTAGTTTTGGATCCGTCCATGATTCTATTGTTGTCTAAATCGTAAAGTAAATAGGTTTCTAAGTGTGGTACAAAAAATCATCTTGATTATAAGTGGTTTTTTTAAAAGTAACAAAAGATTATTGTTTAAGACATAGCTTATTAAACTTTTTTTGAATACCTCATAATTGTAACTCTCAATTTTAAACAATATCAAACTAGATGCTATACTTAGTCTTAAATATATTTTTTATTATAGTAGGTCCAGCATAATATTAAGTTTTGCATTATTTTAAAATTTTCAAAAATAAAATTTGCATTCGTTTAAATATATTAATGTTAGACGAACATAGTTTATCATAGATATTTATAATGAATGCATATATGTATTAAAAATAAAATACTAAATTTCAAAAGAAAAAATCATAGTAAAATATTGATGTATTTTGAAAACTTGACTTCTCCTAAAGGACTTAAAAAACTAGAATCATTTCTTCTCAGAGACATTATGAAAAGTGAATATTCTAAATTTTCTATTTTGAACTTAATGCACTTTAAGAAAGAAAAAAAAAAGTCAAAATTTATGAAATTTTCTCTTCATAATTCATAACATGTTTTTATTAGGATTGTAAAAGAGTCAAGCCCGACAAAACTTGAAAGCTTGAGCTTGAACTAAGAAAAAAGAGCTCGAGCTCAACTCACCAAAAATTTTTAAATTAAATAAAAATATTAAATTATTAATATATCATAATTATTTAATAATAATTTAAATATAATTATTAATAAAATATATATTAAATTATAATATATATTATAATAATCATTGTAATTGTTTAAATTATAACATATTATAACTATTAATAAAATATTAAATTATTAATATATTATAATTATTTAATAAAATACAATAAATATTTAAAATTAGAAAAAAGTAAATTATAAATATATATTAATTATTTAGTTAATAAATAAAAAATATTTTGAAATCGAAAAAAGTTCATAAGCTAACTCATGAGCTTTCGAACAACTAAAATAAAGCTCGAGCTCGAGCTCGAGTAGGCTCGAATACTCATCTTACGCCCTTAATTTTTATCATAGAAATAATCTTATGTCAAAGTTTTGTTATTCAATATATTTAACCAAATTTAAACTTTAAAAAGTTTTGCCAAGAGAGTACAAAGTTTTGTTGGGCATATTTGGTAACCATTTAACCAGCTAAAACTTACAATTCTAATTAAATATATTATTTTAATACAAAAACTTGATTATTAGAACTCAGAAGATTACAAAAAAATGCATACATGAAAAGACATATTATCTAAAAATATATTTAATATATATGAACAACTTATTAATATTCTTGTCTCTCATTAGTCAACCCAATCAGAAAACTATTTTCAAAAGAATCGTGTTTTAATTTGTTTTTCACGTTAATCATTCATCCTTCATCCCTCTTTATCCTCTATTCGTTATCCTCAATTCTCATACCCTATTTTCTCACACGAAAACTATATTCAAACTCTAATATTACCATTTTCCGCCAACAACCTGAGGAGTTCATGGTGTGAGGATTGGAAAGCATAAGAGAAAACACCTGCTCTCTGTGAAAAAATTTGCAGAAGAAAAGGTAATTTAACAACCATTATTGTGCAAATTGTTTATGCTAAAGGTGCAGTTGCCAGACAAATTTTATGTTATCCCTTTTATGATGTTCTCAAATTTTGGGTTTCCATGTGGGTTAATATGTTTTCTCCTTTTTGATTGAATTTTTAAATTTTCCCTAAACTGGTTATTGGGTAGACTGTTTTTTTATCCTTATGGTGTGTTTGTCGGCATTATTGAGATGTTGAATGATTGGCATCATTTAGGAGAAAATTGTGTATATCCATTTGTGCTAATTTCTAGGACAATTAATATTATAACTCAAGAGGAGCAGAGAAGGTGTATGGCCTATATGGGGGTTTGCAAATAGAATAGGACAAGTATATGATTCGAAAAGTTAGCAGAATGTAAGATATGGATTATCTGTTGCTGCTTCTAACTAATTTATGCTTTCCATTATATTTCATCCATTTTGGTAGGCTTTATTAATTTCTTACCGACTTAGTGTATTAATGGCTTGAGCTTGTGCCATAATTGAAGAAATTATGTCATTATACACATGGAAATGCCTTTAGAACTTGGAAATAGGGGTGTTCGCAGATTGGATTGGATCAGTTTTGAGGAAAAAAGCTAACCGATCCAAATTATATAATATTTTTTGGATCGTTTTGGTTCTTATTGTAAATCCAATTCAATCCAATCCATTTGAAATCAGTTTGGATTGGATCGGTTATTCGGTTTTTCAATTTATTTATTTTTTTAAAAGTAAGCGAAAATAATGTCATTTGGCAACAGAATTGAACTAAATTAAGTAAGAATACTTAAATTATAAAATTATATAAGTTCACAAGAAGTCAACAATAAACATAATTCATAAATTCATCAAGTTTCAAATTTGACTTCCAAAAGAGTAATTACAAAAGTAATTGGCCAGCAACAGTAGAAGAAGTTGGGATGAAATTGTAGCATCTAGTACAACATAGGTTCGAATCTCCAGTCCAACAAAAAAAGTAAAATAAAATTAAAGTAGCCAAGGTAATTCCAGTAGAGACTATCCTCATTAAGAATCATAATGGCAGTAACAAATACATCCAATACCTTCAGCAACCTCCAAGCATAATCAGTTTTCGAGGGTTGATGCACCAACTGGACATGCCCAAAATTTACATAAAGAACAATTAAATCTAAATAGAATAAGTGGAAAATTAAGTTTAGGGTTTACACTTATAGGTTTAGTTTTATTTAAATATATATAATATTTTTATAATTAAAATATATATTTCTTTTATTAATATATAAATCGGTTCAGTTTGGATTGGATCGATTTTTCAGGCTCAAACCAAAAACTGAACCGAACCGATCGGTTATAAAAAAAAAAATCCAATTTAAACAAAAAAAATTTGATTTTAATCAGTTTTTGATTTTTTGGATCTGTTTGTTGGTTTTTTTTTGGATTGGATTGGATTTGAACACCTTTACTTGGAACTAGATCTGACTCTTTGCCCATTGGGAAAATAGTGTAGTGGGGTCTCTAGCACTCTGCCACCTATATATAAAGTTATTTTTGTTTACATAGAAAAAGTTTAATCAGTAGGCAGATTGATTGCTTTTGCACTGCTTTCAATGGTTTTATTGGAAATTCTGAAGTTTGAGTTCTTCATCACTAAGAATATCATATGTTTTAAATATTTCTATAATATTCCTTTTGAGTTTTTGACAACTGGAGAATAAATCTATATTCTGATTAATCATTCTTCCACTGTTTCGTAACTATTTTTTTTTCTTGATAAGGACTTATTTGGAATCAAACAAGTTGACATTGTCTCAAAAATAGGGACCTCAAAAGCTTGTACATGCATAAGAACCAAAATTGAGGTAATTCCTTATGTTTAATATATCTAAAGTTCATTAAATAACACATTGATATATTTGGGAATGCTCAATCTTAGTATGCTTTGTTTACATTTAGTCATTCTCTTTGTACTAAAGCATGTATCAATTTATATATTTTAAGATAGTGAGCATCCCTTCTACTTTATACTCAATTTAGTTTTCGGATCAATGTTTTCCTAGTGTGAGGAAATATGCATTTGTCCTTTCTTTTTATCAATTCTTTTTTATTTGTATCTAATTCTAGATTCCAGTCCTATAACTTGCATTTTAGGCTGATTTCATAGTTTAATTATTCACTAGAATTCATTTTGTACCAAACTAGCAATCATCGCACGCAGTTTCCACGCACATAAATACTTTTTGAATGTTACGTAAGTTTTGTACAGATTTTCCTTCAGTATAATAAAAGTAAAGATATTTAAAATAAATAGCTAATTGAAAGATAGTTTTGCAAAAGTGGATGAAGTAACTTCCGGTTTGGAAAGAAAATAGACTTCGCTTTTACAATGTTACAGAAGTATAATTATATACATTTCTTCATAATTATAAATAAAAAGTTTTTAGCAACTACTTTTAGTTATTTATTTAATTATTATTACTAATTCTAAATTCATTTCATCATAGTTATTCATAATTCTTAAATTTAGATTTGTTCTTAAATTTAAGTACTTCAGTTGACATGCAATTTGTAAAATAGTTTTGGCAGAAAATGTAGGAAATGAAAAAAAGCTAAAAGTCATATTTTGTAAACACATTTAGACTTCTCCCATAAGATAAGAGAATTAAGAAAAAATTCAAACCTCAAAATTTTACTGCTTGTATGAAGTACATAAGGGAGCCCTTCAGTGGTCACTAAGCAAAATAAATTTAGGTGTGACTAATGAGAATTAAATGAGAGCATGCATTCATAAATTGGTTAATAAACAATTTCATATACCCTCTCACTTTATCCTGTGTGAGAGAGAAGAAAAGGTTGTATACACTTCCATTAATATTCCAAATTCCAAAACAGAAAAAAACAGTGGAAAACTATAAGCTGCCAAACTAAATTCTGTACATACTAAACTAAAAATATTTTTCTTTTCAAGAATTAGGGAATTAATTGGAACTTATCAGGGTAGCAAGAGCTTACTTGTTGACGTCCAAACTATATTTAAAAAATAAATAATTAAATAACTAAACATGTTTTTCCTTCAACGAAAAGCATAAATAAAATATTTGAAAAGCATAAATTTCAAAGAAAAAAATTGAGCTAAAAAAATGAAACCAAACTCAAGGGGAAATGGTGAAATTATTTAGAAGCTTTTCAAAACCTTGAAAGAAAAGTGAAACTATTGCGACTATGAAATCTCGATTTCTCTCATCATACAGTTTCTGTAAATTTATTCGTTAATCATCCAAAAACTCCTTTTTCTCCACAACCAAAAATTTAAAGAAAAAATTTCAGATTAAGAAAAACTATAGGCATGCATGAATTTTTCTGGGCCAAACTACTCTTCCAAACACCACTGTGTGATGAGATTATATGCTATAATTGGTTTTCATTGTAAAGCCTGGTTTGACTGCATAGTGGAACTGAAATGGAACATGTGTTTATTGAATGAATCGAACTAGTAACATGTTGGAATATAAGTTGAAAGTCTTAGGTGAATTGAGTTTGTGTTTTAAAGTTCAAAATCCAAACTAGTATGAATTGCATTAGTAACACTTGGAATCTGTGTTCAAAGTCTAAGCAACTCGAAATTCTATTTGTTTGGCTTACTAAAATTAAGTCCCATTGGAGTTTCTAAGTAATTTCCTATTAAGTCCCAACAGTATCAGCAGCCTGAATATTTTGGATAAAAAAGAAAAAAATTAGTTTCAATGTTTAGGTCCTATATGTATACCATGTGATGGCATGTCTTGCTATTTGGGGACTATTTATGGATTCTGCTTAGTTTCATTTTGTCAATTCTCTAGAAAAAAAATTTTGTAAGCTAAATCCTTGTGTACTGTTTATGGATTCTACTTAGTAACTCTAGTTATCAATATTCAGTTCTATGTTTTTAAGCACTAGATTAGCTAATTCTTTTCTAAGCACTAGATTAGCTAATTCTTTTCTTGGTCTGGTAATTTTACAAGATCTTACTTCTATATGTTATCCAATGGTGTCTGAAAATGTATATGTAGTTCCTTAATGTCTGAAACTACTTTTTGATTAATCATTATATGTAAGGATGACAAATTCTTTAATTCTGGTGCTCTATGTGATTTTTGATGTGCCTTGGTGTGCTAATATTTAACATAAGACTGGTCTAATATTTGAAAAGAATTCAATGGTCTCTTCCTTTTGTTCTGTCTACATTTTGGAATTTTAATTTTCTGATGTATCAGACATAGCTGATACAGTAGCCTTAAGGTCAGATTTAGTGCTCTCCAACCTCTATTGTGAAACATTAAGTTGACTCCCCAAGATGTTAAGTAGATTTTTTGACTCGGACAACTTGTCGTTTCAGGCTTTTGACGTATCTTTCAAGTTTCTGTTCTCTTCTATTGTTATATTTATGCTTTCAGTCAGTTTGTTTTCCTTTTATTTTTAGGTTATAATATCGACAAAGACAAAAAGTGTTTCTTACTTTGGGGTTTCTGCCAGGTCAGGTAAATAACATTCTTCACTTTGAAGTGATCTATAGGCATGTACATAAAAGACTACCAAGGGAACTTAACCCTGAAAGTTGTTGAGTATGGGGGGTTGATTAGCTTTATTGTACGTGTTCCCCTATCTCCCTTCTACTTGAAGTGCATTCAAATTTCTGTTTTTTATAGAAATTTCTTTTACATGTATTTATTCATTAAGTACATTCATTATTATGTACAAAATTCAGCAATCTGATCCTTTTATGGTTGCTTATGTCTTCTTATGGTTGGTCAATAGTGTATTACTGTAAATGTAGTCAGTCTATAAGGAATTAAAGAAATTTTGTTTTCTAAAGCGAGTAGTGACAAAAGTAAGATACTATCCAAGTGGGGCCGTAATTTTGTACATGTAGCAGGCATAGAAAGTTTGTTCATTCATCTTGATGACCTTTTCTCAATGTTGTTGGATAATAGCCATTTTCTCCATTAACTTTTTGTTCTTCGCCAACTTAACATATAAGAAATATTTGAGACATAGTTGTACATGCAAGTTGTGGAAACTTAGGATTATTTTGAATTTTTGTTGTATGTTTTATTCTAATAATCTCTCAAGCCATCCATCTTTCTGTCACTAGGATCCATGAATATGAAATTGAACCTGATGGATCTTCAAGATGTGGACCTGAAGTTACAAGAGTTCATTTTGTAATACTTGAGATGGCCCGCGAGTCGTGATCTAGTTTATTTAAGTATTTTAGCTTTTGATCTATTCATTCTCAGGTAGTCCTTTAGTTGGATTCGCTAAAAAATTAGATTCTCTAACTTGTGAACGCCACAGACTTGATGGTGAAACTGAAAATAGTTTTATGCTTCAAAATTGCATCTCACAGTAAGACACTTACTCGTTCATACTTCTTTCTGCCACTACTTATATAGACTCCAGTACCGTCCAAGCTTTAAAAAACTTACATCAGCAACACAAGTCATGGAAAATTTAGGTAAGAGACGAAGAATTCACAATTATCATTAAGATTCATTTACTATTATTAAGAGTTGGGTTTAAGTTTTAGATTGCGATTTCCAATCCAAATCGAGATGTGTTGCTGACCCTAACAAGATTTGGGATGGTCGATCTGATAAGTAGAGAATGGTACTTTGTTAGAATACATGACGCAGTCCATGTTTGCCTGCAACGTGTTCAGAGCTTAAATGAGTTTTGCATGGATTGTTCTCAATGTGTCAATGTATATTGTCAGATGCTTTTGGTTTGGCAGGATGTTCTCGAGCATTATAAAGAAGAAAAAACCAGAGCAAAGTGATGGAAGAGATTATGGATCTATAAACATACTGGCACAGGATCAATATAGGAATTGTGCATTCAGGTTTGTTGACTTTCCCTTGTGTATGTTGTAACCTGCATGAAATTATATTGGCTAGTTGTAAGGGAGTCCAGTGTGGACATTGTTTGAGACTAAAACTTCTGCTTCAAATTATTACTTGTAAAAATTTTTATTTGCACATATGATTACCTATTTACCTTAGTGTGGTATGCTTTCTGCTTCAATATTTTATCTTTTATTCCTTATGTCTTGCTCTAGTTCCATGGAGAAGGTGTAGTTCTTTGTTCATTTAAATCTTATTTGCAATCTGGGTTTTTCATTTGTAGAATCGTTTAATTGACAACTTAGGGTGCTTAGCAGGTCTGTCTCCTCCTCCTCCTCCCCTCTCTCTATGTCTGTCCAAAATAAATGATGTACATCTGTGTTGAATGGCAAATCTTTTCACCTTATATCTTTGCTCTTGGAAGTAGACAGGCAAAGACAGGTTTAGAAAGGGATAGATGATTTGAATTTGTGACATGGGTAGATGTTACATCAATTGGCATATATTCCAAAATTTTGTATCATGTTTTTCGCTGCAAAAATATCTGGAGTGGGAACGCCTTCAAAAGATTCCACTTTCTTGTTGTTGAAAATGTCGCGTCCTTGGGAATGTTCTCATTTTATTCAAGCACTTACATACATCAAATGGTTCCCCATATGCTATTTTTTAGTTGCAAATATGTTTCGAATTGGCATATATGATTATGTAGTTTTCAAACTAGCACATATAGGAGTTAATGTAGTAATCAATTACTATAGTTTTTTTTTTTGGCAAACTATTACCTCGGTTTAGGATTATTTTTCTAGTGCCATGTTGCTTCTGTTCTATATTCTCTTAAGATAAGCTATTGAACTCCTTTTTTGGAATTTTGTTGCTGCATGGATGGGATGGATTCTGCTACATAAATGGAGATTTGTTCTTGGTCTCTAGGGTGTCTCTTGCAAGTGCTTGAGGAGGGTTGCAATCTGATGTAATTTCATCTCTTTGCTTTTTTTGTCTTTCTTCTTATTTTCCTCTAGGGGAGATTATTTAGCAATTTTTCTTTATTTCGAAAATATTGTAAGGGAAGTAAGTACTTCTTTATTTTTATGTAGCATAAGTACTCTTCACTTATAATCCTATTTTTGTTTATAATAATATATCCTGAATCTATTCCAATTCAAATTGTTTGGCAATTATTTATTGGCTTAAAAATTCATATTAGCAATCATTCAAGCTACTTTTGCAGCCACTATTCGGTTGCTAAAATATACATATTAACAACCAATTGAAATATTTTTTCAATTGGCATTTGGTTTCTAATAGGTAATATATTAGCGATTGGTAGCTACACTTTTGGTCACTAAATCATAAAAAATGCAATAAGTCTTGTGACAATATTAAAATTGTTGCAACCAATTATTATGTCTCTAAAACATACTCATTAGCTATTATATTTGATTGCCGCAATGTGGTTGCTAAAACGTGTTAAATAACACAACTATTGCAACTATCTAAAAGTTATTGCAACCAATAATTTGGTTGCTAAAAAATCAATTTTTACCAACCAAAAGATATGGTCATTGTATGCGTACCTACAACAACCATGTCAATGATATAGTGACCACGAATTTTTACATTAGCGAGTAAAAAATATGTCGCTGATTTTTTCATCTTTACTAACCATTATTGGATGGTCACTGAACATGTATTTTCAGCGTCCAAGTTAATAGCCCATCATTGAGCACTTTTAGTAGCTACTCTGTTGTGACCACCTGCGACCATCGTTATTTGGTCACTATAAGTTGGCAGCATTAATTAATGTTATATGTTGATATAGCATATTGATGATTGATCGAAAGAGTTTTGGTCATTTTTGGATCCAATGTGATTGGAGTTTGGTTCGAGATTTTTGTGAACTTGATTTTTGAAGCTTGATTGAGAACTTAAATTTCCAGTTTTAAAATGTGTTTTAGACCCAAATATTGGTCCATAATGTGTGATTTAATGTTTAGAATGAGTTCTAGCATTTTTGGTAAATAAAAGTTGAGCCAAAAATAGTCTAACTTGCCTTTAATCTAAAACAGGGGCTGCTGCCAACTTTGGTACACAATGGCAGGTCAGTGACCGAGACTTACAGCCCAGCCATGTGCTTGCCTCAGCCAGCAACACCCGATCATGGGATGGGTGAGTTTTGTCCAATTTTTGGGTTCCTTTGGTGGCTAGAAATGATGTTAAATCATTTGTTATGGATGCACAAGTGTTGTGTAAGTTCTCAATTTTATGTTTGACAATTTTCAAGCTCCTTAAATATCATAAAAGTTTATCTCCAAATGTCACATAAGTGTTCTGCATGACCAATTATTTGTCAATTTGATTAGCATTTAATTGATGGAATTAATTGTTAATTCTATATTTGTTTATTGTTCATTTAATTGTTGAATGGATGATGAATGAATAGGGATGATCATGAGCTTTTAATATTTATTTTATTTCTTACAAGTTGTTGAACTGGGTTGTATTAAATTGAGGCTTGCATGCCTCTTTATTTCTACCTTGTAAATGTTATAAGAGTAGAATCACTAGAAGTGAGGATTTCTTTCTCATGTAAAAGTTACATGGAGCAAAAGAGGCTATGGAGACATGAAGACTTTTTGAAGACCCATGAATGTATGGGATACACTAAAGTAATAGCTAGATTTAATCAACCTGCCTAAATCAACTAGTTGGCGCCCCTATGGCTCTAAGTGCACCACTTGGTTAAGCTTATGGTCATCCCACCCTAGGAGCATGCTAGGTGCATTTACTTATTTATGCTTTCCATGTTCTATTGATATATGAGATGCATGTTTAGGATATAGAAAACCTAAATAAGAAGATAAAATGATGAGATCTTTGCAAGCAAAAACCCTCCACTTAGAATGTCTAAGTGTTTTTTGAATATTAAGTCAAAATGGATATAAATTAAAAGAGTTTTAATTAATCCAAGCCTTCTACCAATAGTGTATGCCATGATGATGCTACCGATTTTGTGTGATAGCACTCGGTTATGGGGGTCACACTTAGGAGGAAAGTTGTGAGCATACACTTAGCATTATATGCACTTTGACTTGGGAACGCCCACACAATGGCACTCGGTTATAAGGGATGATGTGGTGCTTGTCTTGAGTCAAAGATTTATTGGTAGGTTCGAATTAACACTTAGTACCATAGATGGCATATGGTTACGTGGGTCTATATGAAAAGTGAGGCAAAATATATCAAGAGCTGCATGAGTTGCAATTAGCAAAAGTTGCTTACCCTTCAATTGCTTGTGGATGGCACTCGATAACGGGGGTCCACTTGCAAGTCCTTGGGATCTTAATTCTCACTAAGAAATATAATTTTCCATATTCTTCTTGGTGGTGAAGAATTTGATAAAGTAATGGGAGAAAAATATGCTTGAAAGAACATGAACATGTTTTTAATATCAAATTCCATCACATGCTTATTCTCTCTTTCACCCATGAGGATTTGTGAAATCTCAAGAATGATTTAATGTTCCACTCAACATTATTTTGGAAACCAATAAACCAATCGGGCCAAACTTCGACGATTCACTTAACCTCAAAAATCATTCTAGATTTATAGAAGTAGATATATGTCCTATATCAAGGTGCTTCTAATCCCATGGGGATTAAAATAGATCATGAGACACATGAAAAGTTAACAAATTGGGTTTAGGATCATCCTATCCTATAGTCTCATGATGGTATCTACAAACTTTAAAAGTTTCAAAGACACATGAATAGTACCTTGGTTAAAGTTTACAAGAGTTGTAAAGCAAACAAGGTATGAGAAGTTCATGCTGTCGAAAGAGAATTTTTGAAGCTAGGATAGATGTAAAGTCATGTGTCATCACTACAGTCTAAAGATGATTAGGCTTGAAGAAGCTTTTTCTACTTAGATGTGGAGATGGACAATGATCTCCATGAGGATTTGATCATCACATCCTCACCGAGTTTAATTGATCAAAGTGTTGATCCAGAAGAAAACTACCATGACAAGGGCAAACCTTTGACATTTGTTTCCTCCTCCAAGTCTATGGGCCCTAAGGGCTCTAGAAAGGGAGGTAAAAGGAAGAAAAGTTCTTCCTCCAAGGGAAAACAACAATTAAAGGCATTCAGAGGAGTCAAGAAGATTATAGAGGAAATAATCGATATTATTTGTTTCTACTTTGGCTAGATAGGCAATTGGAAGCGGTTTTGCAAGGAGTACCTTGCAACCCTTTGGAAGGGTATGTACTTTATTGAAGTGCATTTAAGAATAAATTCTTCCTCATGGATATATGATATTGCATATGGTTTTTATCTTTGTAAGTTGTTATAAAGAATAAGAAAGAAGAATAAAACTAAGTGATGTGGATATGATCCACTGCCTTGGCTAAGAAACAAGAGTTGTGACGAAAGCCGAAGGCGTATAATAAGTTGGACTTAGGGAACTCCATAATTGTATTGAACCCTTTCCATTATGTGCCATATATTGTTGAGAACATTATTTCAAATTCCCATTTTGGATAGTGAAGGATTTTGATCCTTCTATATCAAATGGAAGATTGAATGCATTAAAGTCTGGGCTCTTTAATTGCTTATGGTACACTTAACAAAGGATTATACATATTGGATTCTCAACCATCACTAAATGCACTTTCAACAAAGTAAGAATATTAGATATCCAAGATAATGCCATGTTATGACATGCAAGACTTGGGCATATATCTAAAAATAAGATGAGCAAGTTGGAAGCTCTCAAAACACTAAATGTTAGTGGCATTGAGGATCTTCCTACTTGTGAATCTTGTGTAAAAGGAAAAATGACCAAGGCTCTTTTTGTAAGACAAATAGAACGCTCTATAAGTCTCTTGGATTTGATCCATACAGATGTTTGTAGACCACTAAGAGTTAGTGGGAGAGGAGGCTATTCCTAATTCATCACCTTCACCGATGATTATAGTCAGTTCGGGCATGTGTATCTTATGAAGTACAAGTTCGAAGCCTTTGAAATGTTCAAAGTGTATAGGAATGAAATGGAAAAGCAATTAGGGCAAAGTATTAAAGCTCTTCGATCGGATTAAGGAGGAGAATATTGAGCATCGAATTCTTGGATTATCTAAAGGAGAATGGGATTCTCTCTCAATGGACTCCACTCGGCACAACCCAAGATAATGGAGTAGCCGAAAGGAGAAATCGTACCTTGTTGGATATGGTATGTTCCAAGTTAAGCTTCTTCGATGTGCCAATATCCTTTTTTGGGATACGCCTTATCAACGGTAGTGAAGTTACTAAGCATAGTACCTTCAAAGTCGGTGCTAAAACACCATATGAGATATGGCATGGCAAAACACCCTCTTACCTATATATTAAGGTTTGGGGATCTCCCACCTATGTGAGACGGACAATGGGAGATAAGTTGGATAGAAGATCTACCTTGTGCAAGTTTGTGGGATACCCTAGAGAGTCTATGGGTTACTATAGCCACAATCCCTTAAAGCACAAGATGTTTGTCTCGAGGAACGCCACCTTTTTAGAAAAGGAATTTCTATAAGATAGAAAAAGGCATTGTTGTTGAACTTGGTGAAGTTCAAGATGATCATCAAATCCCACAAGCGGTAGAAATAAATATATAGCAAAGAGCCTTGCACACAATCTCTGAAAAGGTCAAACCAAATCAAGAAGCAACCCGAAAGGTTCTGATTCCTTCATGAGATGGACCAATTGGATAATGATCCAAAGACCTATGAGGAAGCAATGTTGGAAATAGATTTGGGACGTTGGCTTTAAGCCATGAGATCCAAAATGGACTCCATGTACTCAAACAAAGTATGGACTTTGGTAGATCCACCAAAGGGAATAGTTCATGTGGGTTGCAAGCGGGTCTAAAAGTGAAAGCTTGGAGTAGATGGAGAAGTGGTGACTTTTAAGGCGTGACTAGTGACAAAAGGTTACACTCAAAGACCTGATATAGATTTTGAGAAAACCTTTCATCGATTGCAATACCTAAGTCCATTTAGATCCTATTTGCCATAGTCATATATTATGACTATGAGGTATGGTAAATGGATGTGAAAACAGCTTTCCTCAATGGAGACATTGAAGAAGAAATCCATATGGAGCAACCACAAGGTTTTACATCTAAAAAGAGTGAGCAAAAGGCTTGCAAACTCCAGAGTAAAAGTGCTATGGCCAAGATAAGCCAAACAAATTCAAAATTAAATAGAAAATCTCGATCCAAAGCAACATCCCCAGGCATATATCATACAAAATAAATGGATTAATCAGAGGATACCAACCTGAATCGCTCAAAATCCAAGGAGATGGTGGATGATTCTTCCTATCACATATTTCCGGCAGTTTCTGGCACAGCGGAGAAAAATGAGAATATCTTCCAATTTCGACCTCCAAATTAAATGATGAAAAATTATACAGAAAGCTAATTTGAATTCCAATCTTTTGTTAAAAAATTGGCTCAAATATCCATCGCATAGCTCCAGGAGAAAATCGTGAAGTGGACTGTTCTCCAGAAATTGAGTGGCCTCACTTGTGGTCACCTCCAATGCAAGTCCACACACCTTAAAGCAATCCTAGAACGTCCAGATCTTTAGCTGGAGCAGATCTGGAGTTGTTTGGTGAAGAAGGAGGTTTTTTAGTGAGAGAGAGAATGGATGGAAGTTAGATCTCTACTAACTTTTGAGAGAATTTTGGAGGAAGAATTTAGCTTGCAAAATTCAGAATTTTAGCTAATGAATCTGGGCTGATTTTCGGCCACTCCACCTCCCCTTATATAGAGGTGTGAGAGGTGTGATGCCAAGGTGGCATCACACCTCCCATGCTAAGGGGGGGGGAACCGAAAATTCCAAGGGCATAATTGTAAGTTGGTAATTCCACTATCATGTGGTCTTGCCAACTTGCTTAATTGGAATCCAATTCCAATTAATTCAAATCATATTTGAATTCTTCCCTCCAATAATATATTCTCCTATTAATTAAATTAATCCAATTAATTTAATTAATTCAACTTGATTTAACAATTAAATCAAGCAAACTTAACTCTTTAAATTTTCTTTAGTTAACTTAACTCTTTAAGTCAACTTCAATTATTCAACTATCAATGTGGCTCAAATAATCAACTCCTTAATTATTTGCCTAATTTAACTCCTTAAATTAGTTGATCAATTTAACACTTAAATCAATCAAGCCATAATTGATCTTGAAATCTCTCTCTCAAAATGGGTCCCTTAAGAGGGACGTATTTTCTAACACTTAGAAATTCTTCTTTCACCACTTAGAAAAGTTCAAGGCTTTTGTGTGTGACCCATTGGGTTCAACCATTCATCGGACATAGGCTCACAACTCCTTGTGACTTTTGAATATCAAATATTCATTCTAGTTTAAAACTCCTTTTAAACTAGTCGACTCGATTCAATCGATCTCTATCAATTGAAGGGTACCTAATCTCCATGGTCGATGTCCAACCTCAAGCCCATGGAGCCCAACTAATTGGTCGAAATGAATATCTCTGTATGAACCTTTTAAAGGTCTACGCGTTCCATGCAAATACGATCCTTCCGTCTCTTATCTCCATGAAAGAGGCCTAGGGCAAGATATTTGTCGGCTCCCTAATAACCTTGATTCTATGCTTCTATTCTAAATGTTCAATTCCGATGTATGACCTTATCTTTTGGAAAACTCTTTTCCCAAACTGTCATACCACCTTGCGCAAGGATTTCTAGAATATGATCATTATAGAATGCATAGGAGATGTACTCGCCCTTCACAAAAGCGAAGAGTCGGATTCCATCTTGGATCTCATAAACTTCCATGCCAAGTAGCTCATACCCAATCATACCCCAAACGGCCCGCTGGGTGACCAGGGATAAGTCAAAGCATGAGGACCGGACACAAGGTTATAATGGATCCTCAGGTCAAAGGACTAATTTATATGCACTAGCGTAAGCAGGAGAGCTTGCCACTGCCGACTTGCCACTACGGCTACCTAGTGGAGTCTTCGGTGGGTCTTCAGTACCTTGTTCTCTAACAAGCACCCACTAACATGCACCCGTATCATATATAGTTGCTCATGGAACGGAGCAATATCCAACTCTTTGGATTTATGCATCGTTAGTGCAAGTCTGTCCGGATCTTAGATGTCCCGTCTCGTAAGATCCTATGACTTGAAATATTTAAGATCACGACCGTCTAAGACTTATTCCATGATCACCACCCAGTGAACTGACCAAGTCCCATAGTCATGTGTGATCTAAGGACTTCATCCAAATGCCAGTGAAGTAATATAATGCATAAGATGAATGTGGCCATATGTAAGATATCATTCAATCAAGATTGTCTCTTTAGAAAATAGTTTTACAAAGCTAAAATCATTGGCTTGCCGGGCACTATTTCTAACACAGAGATCCATTTATGGACTCAAACAAGCATCCCGAAGTTGGAACATATGTTTTGACAAAATGCTCAAATCGTTTGGCTTTGTCAAAAATGTGTATGGACTATGTATGTGTAAGAAGGCTAGTGGGACTAGTTTATAATCTATTGTGCTTTATGTCGATCACATCCTTCTCAATGGGAATGAGGTAGGAATGTTATAGTGTATTAAAGTGTGGTTATCTACACAATTCTCCATGAAGGATTTGGAAGAAGCATCCTACATATTGGGAATACGTATCTATAGAGATAGATCTAAAAGGATGCTGGGGCTATCCTAAATCATGTATATTGACAAGATACTAAAAGGGTTTAGTATGGAAGAATCCAAGAAAAGATTCCTTCCCATGGGACATGGCATTCCACTCTCCAAGTCTATAGCCCTTATAACTGAAAATGAGAGACAAAAGATGTTCCACATACCTTATGCATCTGCTATCAGTAGCATAATATATGAAGTTCAATGTACAAGATCGGATGTGGTACACTCACTAAGTGTTACGAGTAGGTTCCAATCCAATCCCAGTAAGAGTTGCTGGATAGCCATTAAAGCAATCCTTGAGTACTTGAGAAGGACTAAGGATTTGTTTTTGGTATACGGCAATAGAGAATTGAAATTTGAGGGGTTCTCGGATTCAAGTTTCCAATCCAATGTAGATGAAGTGAAATCCACTTTTGGATTTATATTTTACCTTAATGGTGGCATGGTGAGTTGCAAGAGTTTCAACAAGACACCACGGCTGAGAAAACTACCGAGGTGAAAGAATTCGTAGCTTTGGAAATCACAAAGAAGGTGCTTGGATAAAAAGTCCATCCAAAAGTTGGACATAGTGCCCAGCGTGTATGAGCCTACGGTTGTCTTTTGAAGACAATTTTGGACTTGAGCCAAGATCTCATTAGTGATCCAAATACAGCAAATGCTTTATCATTTGATATATAATATCAAATTGATAGAGGCGACAACTGAGTGGACAAAGTTGCCTAAGAAGATAATTTAGCAGAACCACTGTCTAAACCCCTAATGCAAAAGGTCCTTCAAGAACAACTTGAGAAGATAGGTCTCAAGGCCATGAGACATTGGCTTTAAGGCAAGTGGGAGATTGTTGGAATGTACCTGGCAAGACAATTAGATTGGCCTTGTAAACGTTATTTCCTTGTGAAACAATCTTGACCGAATGATATTCTTTATATGGCCATCTTCATCTTATACTCATTATTACTTCACTTGCATTTGGATGAAGCCCCTAGATCACTCATGACTACGGGACTTAGTTTGGTGACCATGGAATAAGTGTCACACAGTCGTGATATTAAATCTTCCAAGTCCTAGGATCTTAAGAGATGGGGCATCTAAGATTTGAATTAACTTGCACTAACGATGCATAAATTCAAGAGTTGGCTATTGCTCCATTCCATGAGCAACCATATGAGATATGGGTCTATCTTAATGGGTGCTTGTTAGAGAACAAGGCACTAAAGGCCACCGAATAATCCACTAGATAGTCGTTATGGCAAGTTCTCTAGCTTATACTAGTGCATATTATTAGTCATCTAACCTGAGAATCTATGATAACCTTGTGTCCGGTCCTTATGTTTTGACTCTTCCTTGACCACTTAGTAGATCTTTCGGGTTGAGGTTGGGTATGAGCTACTTGGCATGGAGGTTTGTGAGATCCAAGATAGAATCCGACTGCTTGCTTTTGTTAAGGGCGAGTGCATCTCCTATGTATTTTATAATGATCGATTCCAAGAATCCCTTACGCAAGGTGGTGTGATAATTTGGAAAAGGATTTTTCCAAAGGTGAGGTCACACAAGGGAAACAAACATTGGGAAACATCGAAGCTATTAGGGTGCCTCTTTCGGGAGATAGAAGACAGAAGTACCGTATTTTCATCGTAAGCATAAAGCTATAATGGTTCTGCAAAATATTCATTTCGGCCAATTATTTGGGCTCCATGGGCTTGATCTTGGACATCGACCATGGAGATTGGGTACTCTTCAATTAATGAGATTAATTGAATCGAGTCAATTAGTTTAAAAGTATTTTAAGCTAAAATGATTATATGATATTCAAAAGTCACAGAGAGTTGTTAGCCCATGTTCAATGAATGGTAGAACCTATTGGGTCACACACAAAAGCCAATTAGCTTCCTAATTAATGGAGGAAATTTTCTAAATGTTAGAAAATATCTCCTTGTGGACCGATTTTATGGTATCAATTTTGAAGGTCAATTTTGGCCTGATTAATTTAAGTGTTAAAATAATCAATTAATTTAAGAAGTTAAATTAGACCAATAATTAAGGAGTTAATTATTTGGTGCTAATATGACCATCAATCTGTCAAGTTAACTTAAAGAGTTAAGTTAACAAAAATCAAGCTTAAGAGTTGAACTCATTTGACTTAAGAGTTAAGTCAAATGTTAATTAATTAAATTAAAGTGTTTAATTCAATTAATAGGAAGAACACATTTTGAAGGAAAATTTTCAATGAAATTTCATTTAAATTAGCATTTAAATTAGCTTGAAATTAGATTTCAAATGTAATTAAGATACACATGAAGTTCAAATTGGATTTAAATTTGCATTTGCCAGCTTGGCAATGCAAGTTGGCCACCCACCTTGAGGAAGGTATGATGCAAACTTGGCATCACACCAACCTCACCCTATGTTTAGATATAGTGGGTGTGAGGATAGGTATTACTGAAAGTGTGAAAGAATCAGATTCTTTTGCAATTCCCTCCAAAACCTCTAGCAAGCATTATATTCATGTGTTGAAAGCATTGCTCTCTTTTTCTTCTTCCTCCGTACCAAAAATTGGCCTCTAGCATAGCTAATCACTGGCCTTATTCCAACTTATAGGCTAGAGATTTTGGAAGATCTATTTGGTGTGTGGATCATATCAACAGAGGAAAACAAGTTAGTTTGCTACAGCTTGGAGATCCACTTGCACAGTGTTCGATTTGGTGATTTTCGACAGGGAGATCCAGAAAGATTTTCAATATAATTTTTTTACTGTGAGTTCCCCAATGTGTTAGAGGCTCCAATAATTTTTTTGTGATTCTTAGAGGAGATTTAAGGGTGGTAAAAATCGCTCCAATTCGGCTGCGCGTTTTCTGGCAGTTTCTGGATTGGTGAAAGGTTCACCACATTCTCCTTGGATTTTGCATTTCAAGGTAACACTCTCTATAAATTTGAATATTAGGCATGTAAGAACTAGTTCATTAAGCTTTAGAACTTTTTTATTATTGGATCCTAGTGCTTTACTTGCTTTTAGAAAGTGTGAAAGAATTAGATTCTTTTGAAATTCTCTCCAAAATTCTTGCAACCATTACATATATGTGTTGAAAGCTTTGATCTCTTCTTCTTATTCCCTACCTGAAATCAGCCTCCACGATAGCTTATCTCTAGTCTTACTCCAGCTTATAGACTAGAGATTTTGGAAGATCTAACAAATAGATCTTCCAAAATCTCTAGCCTACAAGCTGGAATAAGGCCAGAGATTAGCTATGGTGGAGGCCAAATTTTGGTAGGGAAGAAAAAGAAAAAGTAAAGCTTTCAACACGTGAATGCAATGCTTGCAAGAATTTTGGAGGGAATGATAGATAATCTAATTCTTCACACCTTTTGACGTAATCACCAGCCCTTTCTCTCTATATCTATATATAGATGCTGAAAGGTGTGATGCCAAGGTGGCATCACACCTCCCATGAGGAAAAGGGGCAGCCAACTTGTATTTTGTCAAGGTGGTAAATGCAAATTCAAATCTAATTTAAATTTCACTTGCATTTTAATTACATTTGAAATCAAATTTCAAGTTAATTAAAATGATAATTCAAATGAACATTTCATTTGAATTTTCCCTCCAAAATTTGTTCTTCCCATTAATTAAATTAAACACTTTAATTTAATTAATTAATCTTTGACTTAACTTTGAAGTCAAATAAGCTCAACTCTTAAGCTTGAATTTTGTTAACTTAACTCTTTAAGTTAACTTGACCAATTGATGGTCATATTGGCACCAAATAATTAACTCCTTAATTATTGATCTAATTTAACTTGTTAAATTAATTAACTAATCTAACGCTTAAATTAATCAAGCCAAAATTGACCTTCAAAATTGATACCTTAAAATCGGTCCACTGGGAGATAATTTTATAACACTTAGAAAATCTTTTCTCCATCAAATAAGAAGCTAATTGGCTTTTGTGTGTGACCCAATAGGTTCTACCATCCATTGAACATGGACTCACAACTCCTTGTGACTTTTGAAAATCAAATATTCATTTAAGTTTAAAACACTTTTAGACTGATCGACTCAATTCAATTAATGTCATTAATGGAAGAATACCCAATCTCCATGGTCGATGTCCAACCTCAAGCCCCTAGAGCCCAACTAATTGGCCAAAATTAATGCTTCGAAGAACCATTATAGCTCTACGCTTACCGTGTAAATACAATCATTTCATCTCCTATCTTTCGAAAGAGGCCTAAGGCAAGATATTTGTCGCCTCCTTAATAGCCTCGATGATATCCTTCTATTTTCAATGTTCCATTTCTTTATGTGACCTCATCTTTGGAAAACTCATTTTGTAAATTGTCACACCACCTAGCGAAAGGATTTCTTCGAATCAATCATTATAGAATACGTAGCAGATGCACTCGCCCTTCACAAAAGTGATGAGTCGGATTCCATCTTGGATCTCACAAACCTCCATGCCAAGTAGCTCATACTCAACCTCAACGCAAAAGACTCGCTAACTGGTTAAGGAAGAGTCAAAGCATGAGGACCACACACAAGGTTACCATGTATCCTCAGGTCAGAGGACTAAAAATATGCACCAGCATAAGTTGGAGAACTTGCCACTACGGCTATCAAGTGGATTCTTCGGTGGGCCTTCGGTACCTTGTTCTCTAACAAGCACCTATTAACATGTACCCATATCTCATATGGTTGCTCATGGAACAGAGAAATATCCAACTCTTGGATTTATGCATCGTTAGTGCAAGTCTATCCGGATCTTAGATGCCTCATCTCTTAAGATCTTATGACTTGAAAAATTTAAGATCACGACCGTGTATGACTTATTCCATGATCATCGAACCAAGTCTTATAGGCATAAGTGATCTAGGGGCCTCATCCAAATACAAGTGAAGTAATAATGAGCATAAGATGAAGATAGCCATATAAAGAATATCATTCAATCAAGATTGTTTTACAAGGAAATAGCTTTCACAAGGCCAATCTAATTGGCTTGCCAGGCACTATTCCAACAATCTCCCACTTGCCCTAAAGCCAATGCTTCATGGCCTTGAGACCCATCTTCTCAAGATGTTCTTCAAATACCTTTTGCTTTTAGGGTTTTAGACAATGGTTCTGCTAAATTCTCTTCTAAGGCAACTTTGTCCACTCAGTTGTTGCCTCTGTCAATTGATATCATATATCAAATGATAACGCATTTATTGTGTTTGGATTACTGATGAGATCTTAGCTCAAGTCCAAAATTATCTTCCAAAGATAATTGTGGGCTCATGAACGCTAGGCACTACATCTAACTCTTGGATAGAGTTTTTATCCAAACACCTCTTTTTGCAGTTTTCAAAACCATAAATTTTTTTACCTCAGTTGTGGTGTCTTGTTGGAACTTTTTCAACTCACGATGCCACCATTGAGGCAAAATATAAATTCAGAAATAGATTTTAGGTTATCTACATCAGATTGAAAACTTGAATCCGAAAAGCCTTCGAGTTTCAATTCTCCGTTGCTGTATACCAAAAACAAATCCTTAGTCCTTCTAGAGTACTCAAGGATTACTTTAACGACTATCCAGTGACTCTTACTGGGATTGGATTAGAACCTACTCATAACGCTTAGCGAGTGTGCCACATCCGATCTTGTACATTGAACTACATACATTCTGCTACCGATAGCGGAGGCATAAGGTATGTGGGACATCCTTTATTTCTCATTTTCAGTCTTATGGGTCACAGACTTGGAGAGTTGAATGCCACGTCCCCTGGGTGGGATTCCCTTCTTCGATTCTTCCATACTAAACCCCTTTAGTATCTTAACTGTGTATAGGATTTGAGATAGCCTCAGTATCCTCTCGGATCTATCTCTATAGATATATATTCCCAATATGTAGGATGCTTCTCCCAAATCCTTCATGGAGAATTGTGTAGATAACCACGTTTTAGTACACTCTAACATTCCTACCTTGTTCCCAATGAGAAGGATGTCATCGACATAAAGCACAATAAACTGTACACTACTCCCACTAGCCTTGTTATACATACATAGTTCATACACATTTTTGACAAAGCCAAATGATTTGATTGTTTATCAAAATGTATGTTCCATCTTCGGGACGCTTGTTTGAGTCCATAAATGGATCTCTAGAGTTTGCAAACTATTTTTCTCACTCCCTTTGGATATAAAACCTTGTTGTTGCTCCATATAAATTTCTTCTTCAATGTCTCCATTGAGGAAAGAAGTTTTCACATCCGTTTGCCATATCTCATAGTCATAAAATGTGACTATGGCAAGTAGGATCCGAATGGACTTAAGCATTGCAACTGGTGAAAAAGTTTCCTTGAAATCGATACAAGGTCTTTGAGTGTAATATTTTGCCACTAGTCGCACCTTAAAAGTCACCCTTTGGTGGATCTACCAAAATCTATACTTTGTTTGAGTACATGGAGTCTATTTTGCATCTCATGGCGTCAAGCCAATATCCTAAATCTATATCCAACATAGCTTCCTCACAGGTCTTAGGATCACTATCCGATTGGGCCATCTCATGAAGGAATCCGAACCTTTCGGGTTGCTTCTTGATTTGGTCCGACCTTCTCAAAGGTTGTGTGCAAGGCTCTTTGATATATATTTGTTTCTACCACTTGTGGGATTTGATCATGTCAAACTTCATCAAGTTCAACAACAATGCCCTTTTCTATCTTACAGAAATTCCTTTTCTAAAAAGGTAGTGTTCCTCAAAATGAACACCTTTTGTTCCGAGGGATTGTAGAAGTAGTAACGTATAGGCTCTCTAGGGTATCCCATAAACTTGCACAAGGTGGATCTACTATCCAACTTATCTCCCGTTGTTCGTCTCACATAGGCGAGAGATCCCCAAACCTTAAGGCATTGGTAAGAGATTGCTTTGCCATGCCATATCTCATATAATATTTTAGCACCGACTTTGAAGATACTACACTTAGTGCCTTCACTGCCATCTATAAAGTGTATCCCCAAAAGGATATAGACACATCGAAAAAGCTCATCATGAAACACACTATGTCCAACAAGGTACAGTTTCTCCTCTCGGCTACTCTATTGTGCTGGGGTGTGCCAGGTGCAGTCCATTGAGAGAGAATCCCATTCTCCTTTAGATAATCCAAGAATTCAGTGCTCAAGTATTCTTCTCCTCGATCCAATCAAAGAGCTTTAATACTTAGCCCTAATTGTTTTTCCACTTCACTCCTGTACACTTTGAACTTTTCAAAGGCTTCGAACTTGTTCTTTATATGAAACACGCATCCAAACCGACTATAGTCATCGGTGAAGGTCATGAAGTAGGAATAGCCTCCTCTCTCACTAACTCTTAATGGTCCATAAACATCCATATGGATCAAATCCAAAAGACTTGTGGAGTGCTTCGTTTGTCCTACAAAATGAGCCTTGGTCATTTTCCCCCATAAACAAGATTCAAAAGTAGAAAAATCCTCAATGCCACTAACATTTAGGGCTTTCAGAGCTTCTAACTTGCTCATCCTATTTTTAGAGATATGGCCAAGTCTGGCATGTCATAATATGGTATTTTCTTGGATATCTAATTTTCTTACTTTGTTGAAAGTGCATTAGTGATGGTTGAGAATCTAATATGTGTAATCCTTTGTTAAGTGTACCATAAGCAATTAAAGAACGCATTCTTTAATACCTTCAATCTCCCATTTGGTATAGAAGGATCAAATCCTTCACTATCCAAAATGGCAATTTGAAATAATGTTCTCAACAATATATGACACATAATAGCAAGGGTTCAAACAATTATGGAGTTCCCTAAGTCTAACTTATTATATGACTTCGGCTTTGGTCACGGCTCTTGCTCCTTAGCTAAGGCGGTAGATCATCTCCACATCACTAAGTTTTATTCTTTTTTCTTATTCTTTGTAACAACTTACAAAGACAAGAACCATATGCGATATCACGTATCCATGAGGAAGAATTTATCCTTAAATGCACTTCAATAAAGTACTTACCCTTCTTGCAAGGTATTTCTTGCGAAACCGCTTCCAATGGCCTATCTAGCCAAAGTAGAAACAAATAATACCAAATATATCCTTTATAATCTTCTTGATTTCTACGAATGCCTTTAATAGTTGTTTTCCTTTGGAGGAAGAGCTTTTGTTCCTTTTACCTCCCTTTCTAGCACCCCTATGGCCCATAGACTTAGAGGAGGAAATATGTGTCAAAAGTTTGCCCTTGTCATGGTAATCTCCTTCTAGATCAACACTTTGATCAATAAAACTAGGCGAGGATGTAAGGATCAAATCCTCATGGAGATCATTGTTCATCACTACATCCAGGTAGAAAAAAGCTTTCCAAGCCTAATCATCTTTGGACCGTAGTTGATGACACATGACTACACATCCATCCTAGCTTGAAAAATCTCTTTTGAAAACATGAACTTTTCATACCTTGTTTGCTTTAGAACTCTTGTAAACTCTACCCAAGGTAATATTCATGTATCTTTGAGACTTTTAAAGTTTGTAGATACCACCAAGAGATTATGGGATAGAACGATTCTAAACCCAATTCATGAACTTTGCACGTGTCTCTTGATCTACATTAGTCCCCTTGGGATTAGGAGCACCTTGATATTAGACATATATCCTCTTATAGGAATCTATCCTCTTATAGGAATCTAGAACAATTTTTGAGATTAAGTCACTCATTGAAGTTTGGCCCAATTGATTTATTGGTTTCCAAGATAACGTTGGGTGGAACATTTAAACCATTCTTGAGATTTCAAAAATCCTCAAAGACAAAAGAGAGAATAAGCATGTGATTGAATTTGATATTAAAAACATGTTTATGGTGTTTCAAGCATGCTTTCTTCCCACTATTTTATCAAATTCTTCACCCCCTAGAAGAATTTGGGAAATCATATTTCCTAGTGAGCATCAAGATCCCAAGGACTTGCAAGTGGACTCCCATAACCGGATGTATATCCACAAGCAATAAAAAGGTAAGCAACATTTGCTAATTGCATCTTATGTAATTCTTGATATATTTTGCCTCACCGTTTCATGTAGATCCCCTGATGAACAACCTCTACATTACTTGGTGTTAAGTCAAACCTACCAATCAAACTTTGATTCAAGATGGGCACCACAACATCCCCCGTAATCGAGTGTATAATGTGTAAGTGTTCTTAAGTCAAAGGTGCATCTCAATCAAAGCATATGGTCATACCTTTCCACCTAAGTATGACCCCCGTAACTGGATGTATGTCAAACAAAGGTAGTAGCATCATCATGCCACATACTATTGGTAGAAGGCTTGGATTAATAAAAACTCTTTTAATTTGTATCTATTTTGACTTAATATTTGAAAAACACTTAGACATTCTAAGTGGAGGGTTTTTGCTTGCAAAGATCTCATAATTTTATCTTCTTATTTAGATTTTCTATATCCTAAACATGTATCTCATACATCAATAGGATATAGAAAGCATAAATAAATAAATGCGCCTAGTATGCTCCAAGGGTGGGATGACTATGAGCCTAACCAAGTGGTGCACTTAGAGCTATAGGTGCACCACCTAGTTAATTTTAGGTGGGTTGATTAAATCAAGCTGTTACATGATTGTACCCCATATATTCATGGGCATTCAAAAAATCTCTATGCCTCCAAGGTCTCCTTTACTTCATTTAACTTTTACATAAGAAAGAAATCCCTCTACTCTCATAATATTTACAAGGTAGAAATAAAGAGGCATGCAAGTCCCAATTTAATACAACCCAACTTGAAATAAATAAAATCAATATTAAAGGCTCATGATCATCCCCATTCATTCATCATTCATTCAAAAATTAAATAAACAGTAAACAAATCTAGAATTAACAATTAATTCCATGAATTAAATGCTAATCAAATTAACAAATAATTGATCATACATAACACTTATGCAACACTTGGAGATAAACTTTAACAAGATTTAAGGAGCTTGAAAAATGTCAAACATAAAATTGAGAACTTGCACAACACTTGTCAATCCATAACACATGATTTAACATTATTTCTAGCAACTAAAGAAGCCCAAAAATTGCACAAAACTCGCCCAACCCATGACCAAGCACTTCTATTTGAGGCGAGCACATGGCTGGGTAGTAAGTCTCGATCATTGCCCTACCATTGTGCACCAAAACCGACAATAGCCCCTATTTTGCGTCAAAGGCAAGTTATGCCATTTTTTGCTCAACTTTTGTGCACTAAAAATGCTAGAAATTATTCTAAAAATTAAACCACACATTATGGACCAATTTATAGATCTAAAACTCATTTTAAAATAAAAAATTTAAGTGCTCAATCAATCTCCAAAAATCAAGTTCAAGTAAGAATCAAATTCTTCAAAAATCTCCAACAAAGCTCCAATCACATTGGATCCAAAAATGACCAAAACTCTTTCGATCAATAATAAACATGCTATATCAACAAATAACATCAATTAATACTAAATCAACATTTAACATTAAAAGATATGAATTAAAACATACTAATTATATGAATCAACACTTAACACATATTAGCATGCTTTCAATTCATCAATCAACGAGCCACACACAACATCATCCAAACACTCAAATCCATCATCTAAATTGAGAATTTGGTGATTTAGATCAATCCATCACATGAATCAATCATCAACAAAAAATCCAAATGTAAGCATGATTTAGGCTCTGATACCACTTGAAAGCTAGTAAGGCAATAGGATCCAATTATAAAAACTTCAAAAGCTTAATAAACTAGTGATTACTAGGATCAAATCATGCTTGAGATTCAGATTAGGATAGAGTGTTACCTTGAAATTGCAAAATCCAAGGAGAATGAGGTGAACTCTTCACCTTTCCAGAAACTGTTAGCAAATGCGCAGTTGGAGAGGAGCAATTTTTGCCTTGTCAAATTACCATAAAAAATCACAAAAAAATTAATGGAGATGGATAACACATTGAGGAACTCTCAATAAAAACTTTAGACCAAAAATCCACCTGGATCCCCCTGAAAAAATTTCCAAATCGGACTCTGTGTAGTGGATCTCCAAAATCATAATAAACAAAGTAGTTTACCTCTATTGATATGATCTACACACCAAATAGATATTCCAAAATCTCTAGCCTAAGTTGGAATAAGGCCAGAGATTAGCTATGGTGGAGGCCAAATTTCGGTAGGGAAGAAGAAGAAAAAGCAAAGCTTTCAATACATTAAAGTAATGCATGCAAGGATTTTGGAGAGAATGGTAGAGAATCTAATTCTTCACACCTTTTGACATAATCACCAGCCCTTTCTCTCTATAGCTATATATAGGTGTTGAAAGGTTTGATGCCAAGGTGGCATCACACCTTCCATGATGAAAATGGGCAGCCAACTTGCATTTTGTCAAGGTGGCAAATGCTAATTTGAATTTCACTTGCATTTTAATTACATTTGAAATCAAATTCCAAGTTAATTAAAATGCTAATTCAAATGACCATTTCATTTGAATTTTCCCTCCAAAAATGTGTTCTTCCCATTAATTAAATTAAACACTTTAATTTAATTAATTAACCTTTGACTTAACTCTTAAGTCAAATAAGCTCAAGTATTAAGGTTGAATTTTGTTAACTTAACTCTTTAAGTTAACTTAACCAATTGATGGTCATATTAGCACTAAATAATAACTCCTTAATTATTGGTCTAATTTAACTCCTTAAATTAATTGACTAATTTAACGCATAAATTAATCAAGCCAAAATTGACCTTCAAAATTGATACCTTAAAATCGGTCTACTAGGAGATAATTTTCTAACACATAGAAAATCTTTTCTCCATCAAATAGGAAGCTAATTGGCTTTTGTGTGTGACCTAATAGGTTCTACCATCCATTGAACATGGGCTCACAACTCCTTGTGACTTTTGAATATCAAATATTCATTTAAATTTAAAACACTTTTAAACTAATTGGCTCAATTCAATTAATCTCATTAATGGAAGAGTACCTAATCTCCATGGTTGATGTCCAACCACAAGTCCATACAGCCCAACTAATTGGTTGAAATAAATGTTTCGGAGAACTATTATAGCTCTACACTTACCATACAAATACAGTTATTCCGTCTCTTATCTCTCGAAAAAGGCCTAGGGCAAGATATTTGTTGGCTGCCTAATAGCCTCGATGATATGCTTCTATTCTCAATGTTTGATTCCCTTGTGTGACCTTATCTTTGAAAACTTCTTTTCCAAATTGTCACACCACCTTGCACATGGATTTCTTGGAATTTATCATTATAGAATACATAGGAGATGCACTCGCCTTTCACAAAAGCGAGGAGTCAAATTCTATCTTAGATCTCACAAAGCTCCATGCCAAGTAGCTTATACCTAACCTCGACCGAAAAGACCCGTTAAGTGGTCAAGGAAGAGTCAAAGCATGAAGACTAGACATAAGGTTACCATGGATCCTCAGGTCAGAAGACTAATAATACGCACTAGCGTAAGCTGGAGAACTTGCGACTACTGACTTGCCACTACAACTATCTATTAGATTCTCCGGTAGGCCTTTAGTACCTTGCTCTCTAACAAGCACCCATATCTCATACGGTTGCTCATGGAATGGAGCAATATCCAACTCTTGGATTTATTTCATTAGTGCATGTCTATCCGGATCTTAGATGTTCCATCTCTTAAGATCTTATGACTTGGAAGATTTAGGATCACGATCGTGTGAGACTTATTCCATGGTCACCGAACCAAGTCCCATATTCATAAGTAATCTAGGGGCTTCATCCAAATGCAAGTGAAGTAATAATGAGCATAAGATGAAGATGGCCATATCAAGAATATCATTCAATCAAGATTTTTTTACATGAAAATAGCTTTTACAATGCCAATCTAATTGCCTTGCCGAGCATTATTCCAATAATAGCCACTTACCACGAATATGAAAATGGTAACATTGATAAGGAAATTTACATAGAGTAACTACGAGGCTTTACATCCAAAGAGAGTGAGCAAAAGGTTTACAAACTCCAAAGGTCTATTTATGGACTCAAGCGAACATCCCAAAGTTGGAACATGTATTTTGATGAGAAGCTTCATAAAGAATGTGTATGAATCGTGAGTATACAAAAGGGCCAGTAGGAGTTTGGTATAGTTTATTATGCTTTATGTCGACGACATCCTTCTCATTGGGAATGAGAAAGGGATATTAGAGTGCACTAAAGTATGGTTATGTTCACAATTCTCCATGAAAGATTTGGGAGAAACATCATTTATATTAAGAATACAGATCTATAGCAACAGATCAAAGAGGATATTGGGGCTCTCCCAATCCACTTACATTGGTAAGATACTAAAAAGGTTTAATAGACAGGAATCCAAAAGGGGATACCTTTCAATGGGATATGGCATTCATCTCTCCAAGTCTATGGCCCCTAAGATCGAGGAAGAGTGAAAAAAATATCCAACATACTTTATGTATCCGCCATTGGAACCATAATATATGTCGTTCAATGTACAAGATCGGGAGTAGCCCACGCTCTAAGTGCTATGAGCCACAACCAATCCAATCCCGGTGAAAGTTACTAGAAAATCGTGAAAACAATCCTTAAGTACTTAAGAACTAAGGATTTATTTCTAGTATGCGGTAATGGATAATTGAAATTGAAAGGATTTTTAGATTCTAGTTTCCAATTCGATGAAGATAACCTCAAATCCATTTCTGGATTTATATTTTGCCTCAATAGCGACGCAGTGAGTTGGAAGAGTTCCAAACAATACACTGCAGCCAGCTCTACTACTGGGGTGGAATACATTGCAGCGTCAAACACCACAAAGAGAGGTGTTTGGATAAAAAACTTGATCTGAGAGTCGGATATAGTACCAAACATGGAAGAGCAAATAGTTGTCTATTTGACAATAATGGAGCTATTGCGTAGGAAAAGGAACTAAGATCTCATTAGCTATCCAAGCACATTTTAAGGCATTATCATCTGATCTGAGAGATCATTGATAGAGGCGACATTCGAGTGGAGAAAGTTGCCACAGAAGAGAATATAGTAGATCCATTAAGTAAACCCAAATGCAAAAGGTTTTTGAAGGACATCTTGATAAGATGGGTTTAAAGGTTATGGGAAATTAGCTTTAAGGCAAGTAGGAGATTGTTGGAATAGTGTCCCGTAAGCCAATTAGATTGACATATAAAACTACTTCACTTAACAATCTTGATTGAATGATAATGATATTCAATAAAATGACCATCTTTAGCTTATGCATTTATGATTTTCTTCACATACAATTGGTTGAAGCCCTTAATGAAAGATTGTGTACCACAAGGATCTATGAAATAAAGCAAATAATGCTAAATCAAAAACTTGTCTACACACCTTCCAATGATCAAATCATGCTATAAAATGGATTTAGAAGAAGATAAATTCCTTGAATGCTCAAAAATCTGAGGTACAATAGAAGAAAAGCTTGAACACTTTGAAGCTGTCTTCCTATGGCACAGCGGCAACTCAACAACTTTTTCCCTATCAAAACACCTCCAAATTTGTTGAAATTTGGACAACGCCTCACCAATTCCTTGATGAAGATCTAATAAAAACTTTAGCAAAAAACAAGATCAACAAGTTCTGGAAAAATGCTTTCAAAGTTTCTGCCTCTGCAATGGCTCTCCAAGAGCAAAGCTATCCAAACATCTAGCCTCTAATGAAATGATCCATACACTTAAGTCAAATCCCAATCAACCTCTAAAGAGTTGGAACGCAAGAAGAAGAAGAAGTGATGAAAGCCAATTTTAGGATGGAAGGTGATGAAGAAGGTGTGAAACTTCAACACATGAGTGGATCACACTTTTGGAGGGAAAAATAGAATCTAGCATGTTCATATTGCATTTGGCCGCCCACTCTCATATATATAGATGAGGAGGAGTGATACAAGTTGGCATCACACCTCCCATGAGGTAGGGTGCCAACTAAGCAAGACAACTTGCATGTGAAATGAGAATTTTACTTGCAATTGAATTTCATTTGGAATCTTCACTTCATCTCATGAAATGTCATCCAAATTAATTCCAAATGCACACCAAATGAACTCCTTTATTTGAATTTTCCTCCAAAATTAATTCTTCACATTAATTAAATTAACTCCTTAATTTAATTAGTCTAATTTAACTCCTTAAATTCTTTTGATTAATTTAAGGATTAAAATAATCAAGCCAAAATGACAAAAAAATTAGCCAACCTTCTTCCTCCATAAAATCGGTCATAAGGAATTTTTCTAACTCTTAGAAAATTCACTTCATCAAATAGAACTTCCTTTAGGATTTTGTGTGTGACCTATTAGATTCTATCATTCATTGGATATGGGCCCAAAACTCTTGTGATATTAAGAATATCGAAATATTCACATTAGTTTAAACTCTTTTAAACTAATGACTCAATTCAATTAATCTCCATTAATTGAAGAGTACCCAATCTCCATGGTTGATGTCCAACCTCGAGCCTATGGAGCCAACTAATTGGCCTAAATAAATATTTTTCTAGGAGAACCATTCGAGCTCTATGGTTGCCATGTAAATACAGTGCTTATGTCTCCTATCACCTAAAAGAGGCCTAGGACAAGATATTTTCCGACTCTCAAATAGCCTCGACAACTATATTTCTATTCCAATGTTCTATTCCCCTTTATGACCTCATCTTTGGAAAACTCCTTTTCAAAATTGTCATATTACCTGGCATGAGGATTTTGTGGAATTAATCATTATAGAATACATAAGAGATGCACTCGCCTATCACAACAACAAGGAGATGGATCCCATCTTAGATCTCACAAACCTCTATGTCTAAGTAGCTCATACCCAAGCTCAACCCAGATAACCCATAAAATGGTCAAGGAAGGGTCAAAGCATGAGAACCTAAACACAAGATTACCATGGTTCCTTAGGTCTAAAGACTAATTATATGCACTAGCATAAGTTGGAGAACTTGTCTCTACCGACTTGCTACTATGGCTATCTAGTGGATTCTCCGGGCGGACCTTTAGTGAACTTGTTCTCTAGCAAGCACCCAAAAATATGGACCTATGTCTAACATGGATTGCTCAAGAAATGGAGCAATATCCAACCCCTTGGATTTAAGCATCGTTAGTGCAAGTCTATTCGAATATTAGATGTCCTGTCTCATAAGATTCTACAACTTTGAGTATTTTAAGATCACAACTGTGTTAGACTTGTTTCATGATCACTATCCAGTGTGTGACCAACTCCCGCAGTCTGGTGTGATCTAAGGGCTTCAACCAAATTCTAGTGAAGTGAATTAAGCATAAGATGAAGATGGCTATTTATTATGAATATCATTTAATCAAGATTGTATCACAAGTGAAATAGTTTACATGCCAATCTAGTTGGCTATGGGGCACTATTCTAACAATCTCCTACTTTCCCTAAATCCAATTCCCTATAGTTTTAAGACCCATCTTCTCAAGATGTCTTTCAAAGACCTCTTATGTTAGGGGTTTAGATAATGGTTCTACTATATTATCTTCTAAGGCAACTATTTCCACTCAGATGTTACCTCTATCAATTGATATCATATATCAAATAATAACGCATTTACTTGTGTTTGGATCACTAATGAGATCTTAGTTCAAGTCTTAAGTTGTCTTCAAAAGACAACCATAAGCGCATGTATGCTAGGCACTACATCTAACTCTCGGATGAAGTTTCTATCTAAACACATTCTTTTGTAGCTTCTAAAGCCGTAATATATTCTGCCTCTATGGTAGAATCAACCGTGATACCTTGTTTGGAATTCTTCCAACTCACCGCGCCGCCATTGAGGCAAAATATAAATCCAGAAGTGAATTTTAGGTCATCTACATTGAATTGGAGGCTAGAATCCGAAAGCCCCTCGAGTTTCAATTCTCCATTACCGCATACCAAAAATAAATCCTTAGTCCTTCTCAAGTACTTAAGGATTGCATTAACAACTTTCTAGTGACAATCACTAGGGTCAGATTGAAGCCGGCCCATAACACTTAGTGCTTATGCTACACCCAGCCTTGTACATTGAACAGCATACATTATGCTCCCTATAGCATATGCATAATGTATGTGGTGAAGTCTCATATAATGCTAGGATCTAATTATCAAAGCATAAAAATGCCAAAATGACTAGGCTGCATATGAAGCCAAAGATCTAACCATGCCTTACATTCACATTTGGTATAAGGATCACCTTGATTTGTTCAAAATCAAAGGAAATTAGGAGGAAGATTCCAACTTCTTCAATCTATCTCCTAGTGGCATAACGGTTTCAAGGACTTTTACCTAACCAAACGAACTCGAAATTGAGTGAAACTTAAACCAAAAGATCACCAACGCCTTGATGATTCTCTAATAAAATATTTCACCTCAAAATAGTTCCGGCAAGACTTCCAATGGATGCTCCAAAGATTCTGCCCAAATAGAGGATCTCCAAAAGGCTAACAGTCCAATTGTTTTGCCTCTATTGCCTTGCGTAATGACTCCTTGGAATCGATCATTATAGAATACATAGGAGATGCACTCACCCTTCACAATGACGAGAAGTCGGATCCCATCTTGGATCTCACAAACCTCCATATCTAAGTAGCTCATACCCAATCTCCACCTGAAAGACCTGTTAAGTGGTCAACAAAGAGTCAATGCATGAGGACCTAAACATAAGCTTACCATGGATCCTTAGGTCAAAGGATGAATTATTTACTCTAGCATAAACTGGAGAACTTGCCATTACCGACTTGTTGTTACAACTATCTAGTAGATTCTCCGGGCGAGCCTTTAGTAGACTTGCTTTCTAATAAGCACCCACTAACATGCACCTATATCTCACAGTGTTTGCTTATGAAATGGAGCAATATCCAACCCTTAGATTTATGCATCGTTAGTGTAAGTCTATCCAAATCTTAGATGCCTTGTCTCATAAGGTCCTATGACTTGAAAGATTTAAGATCTTGACTATATAAGACTTGTTTCATGATCACCACCCAGTATGTGACCAAGTCATGTAGTCTTGTGTGATCTAAGGGTTTCAACTGAATGCCAATGAAGTAATATTAGCATAAGATAAATATGGCCATGTAAAAGTAATATCATTCAATTAAAATTGTATCATAAGTGAAATAGTTTATATGCCAATCTAATTAGCTCGTGGGGCACTATTCTACTAATCTCCCACTTGCCTTAAAGTCAATTCCCCATAGTCTTAATACCCATGCTCTCAAGATGCCCTTTTAGGACCTTTTGCGATAGGGGTTTAGTCAGTGGATCTTCTATATTCTCTTCCGAGGCAACTCTTTCCACTCTAATGTCGCCTCTATAAATGATCTTCCAAATCAAATGATATCGCCTCAAAATGTGCTTGGATTACTAATGAGATCTTGGCCCTTTAGCTTGTGCAACCGTACCATTGTTGTCACAAAAGATAACTACAGGCTTAAACATGCTAGGTACTACATCCAAGTTTTTGATCAAAACTCTTTCTTTGCAGCTTCGTAAGCCACAATATATTCCATCTCTATGGTTGAATCGACCGTGGCATCTTGTTTGGAGCTTTTTCAACTCACCACACCGCCATTGAGGTAAAATATAAAATTTGAAGTGGATTTTAGGTTATGTATATAGAATTGGAAACTAGAATCCAAAAACCCCTCGGGTTTCAATTCTCCATTGCCGTATACCAAAATAAGTTCTTAGCCCTACTCATGTACTTAAGAATTACTTTGACGGCCATCCAGTGACTTTCATCAGGGTCGGATTGGAAATGACTCATAACACTTAGAGTGTGCGCCACATTCGGTCTTGTACATTGAACGGCATACATTATGCTCCCAATGGCGGATGCATAAGGTATGTGGGACCTCTTATGTCTCTCTTTCTCTATCTAAGGGGCCATAGACTTGGAGAGATGAAGACCATGTCCTATAGGGAGGAATCCCTTCTTAGATTCTTCTATACTAAACCTATTTAGTATTTTTTCAATGTATGGGGTTTGGGAAAGCCCCAGCATTTTCTCGATCTATCTCGATAGATATGTATTCCTAATACGTATGATGCTTATCCCAAATCCTTCATGGCGAATTGAGTAGTAACCATGCTTTAGTACACTCTAACATTTCTCTCTCATTCCCAATGAGAATAATGTCAACGACATAAAGTATAATAAACTGTATATTACTCCCACTAGCCTTCTTCTACACACATGGTTCATATATAATTTTGACAAAGCTAAACAATTTAGCTCTTTTGGGTATCCCCACAAACTTGCACAAGATGGATCTACTATCCAACTTGTCCCCACTAGCCGTCTTACGTAAGCAGGAGACCCCCAAACTTTTAGATAATTGTAAGAGGGTGCTTTATCGTACCACATCTCATGTGGTGTTTTTGGCACTGAATTTGAGGCTACTACATTTAGTAGCCTCGCCGTCGTTTCTAAGATGTATCCCCAAAAGGATTTAGGTACATCAAAAAAGTTCATCATAAAACGTACCATGTCCAACAAAATACGATTTCTCCTCTCGGATACTTCATTATGTTGGGATGTGCTGGGTGGAGTCCATTGAGAGAGAATCCCTTTCTATTTTAGATAACCCAAGAATTTGGTACTTAAGTATTCTCCCCTTCAATCCGATCGAAGAGCTTTAATACTAAGTCATTTTTGCTTTTCTATTTCATTCCTATACTTTTTGAATTTTTCAAAGGCTTTGGACTTGTACTTCATAAAATACACATAGCCAAACTAAGTATAATCATTGGTGAAGGTTATGAAGTAAAAATAGCCTCATCTCCCACTAACTCTCAGTGGGCCATAAACATCCATATAGATCAAATCCAAAGGACTTGTGGTTCGCTCTGTTTATCTTACAAAAGGAGCTTTGGTCATTTTCCCTTTTCAACAAGACTCACATATGGGAAGGTCCTTAAGGCCACTAACATTTATTGCTTTGACAACTTCTAATTTGCTCATCCTATTTTTAGAGATATGACCAAGTCTTGCATGCCACAAAATGGCATCTTCTTGGTTATCTACTTTTCTTTTACTTGATTGAATGTGCATCAATTAAGATTGAGAATCAAATATGTACAATCCATTTTTTAATGTACCTTGCATAATTAAAAAACCATTCTTTAATGCTTTCAACATCACATTTGATATAGAAAAATCATATCCTTCATTATCTAAAATGGGGACAGAAATAATGTTCTTAACAAGGGAGGCTACATAATAACATTGATCAAGTACAATGCAAGCATTCCCCAAGTCTAACTTTATTATACCTTCAACCATGGCTGCAACTTTTACTCCATTTCCAAAGCAAAGGATCAGATCCCCTTCATTGAGACTATTTCTTCTTTCTATCCCCTATAATGAATTGTAAAGATGAGAACTACATGTGGTACCAAATACCTATGAGGAAAAATTAGTTGTCAAGTGTACTTCAATAAAGTATATACCCTTCTCAAGGGTTTAAAGGTAAGCTTTACAATTCCTTTTTCAATGTCCCTTTTTGCCACAATGGAAACAACTTGCATCGATTTTAGCCTCTTTCAAATAGTTCTCCCCGAACTCTTCAAGGATTACTTCCCTTTTGAGGAAGAACTCTTCTTCCTTTTACCTCCATTTCTAGGACCCTTAGGGCCTTTTGACTTGAAGGAGAATGCAAGCACAAGAGGTTTTTCCTTTTTCATCATCGCCTCGGCGATCACTAGCATGTTCACCAATTCATTAATCGTCACTTTTTTCTTCAACATATTAAAGTCCATAATGAATTGATCAAACGAACTTAACAATGATTGTAAGATCAAATCTATATAGAGGTCAATGTCCATGATCACATCTAATTCTCCAAGCTTCTCGATGAGTCCAATCATCTTCAACCCGTGATCATGGACACTTGAGCCCTCAACCATCCTTAACCTAAAGAGCTCCCTAGACAAAGCGAACCTTTCATGTCTAGTTTGGACACCGTAAAACTCTTGTAGGAGCGTATAGATCTCTCTAGCATGTTTCATATTCGCATGAGTCTTTTGGAGCTCATTGGTCATGGAAGCCATCATGAGACACCTTGTTTGTAGATAATCATCCACAAACTTTGTGAATAATTCATGGGCCTCATTACTGGCATCATTGCCTATTGTGTCCAATGGATTTTGATTGAGAACGTAAGTCCTCTTTTCAGAATCAAGAATTATTTTGAGGTTTCTCAACCAATCACAGAAGTTCAGCCCGGTTAGTTTATTACTTTCCAAAATTGCATTAAGTGGATTCTTAGCCATTTTGAGTTTGAACATTTCACAAATCTACAAAAAAGTGATAAATGAGAATATAAGCATATGATTGAATTTTGAAATTTTGAAAACATGTTCATGGTCTTTCAAGCATATTTTTCTCCCACTATTTTATCAAATCCTTCATCCCTAGAAGAATTTAGGAAATCATATTTCTTAGTGAGAATCAAGACCCTAAGAACTTGTAAGTGCAACCCCGTGACTGAGTGTGCATCCACAAACAATTGAAAGGTAAGCAACTTTTGCTAATTGCATCTCATGCAACTCTTGATATATTTTACCTCACTCTTCATATATATCCCCATGACTGGATGACCTCTACATTACTAGGTGTTAAGTCGAATCTACTACTCAAACTTTGATTCGAGACCACTCCACAACATCCCACATGACCGAGTGTATAATGCATGGGAAGCCTCAAATCAAAGGTATATCATATGCTAAGTACATGATCACAAATTTCCACCTAAGTGTAACCCCCGTGACCGTATGTACCTCACACAAAGATGGTAGCATCGTCATGTCATACACTATTGGTAGAAGGCATGGATTAATTTAATTTATATCCATTTTTACTTAATATTTGAAAAGCACTTAGACTTTCTAAGTTCTCATCAATTTTATCTTCTTATTTAGGTTGTCTATACCATAAACATACATCTCATACATCAATAGAATATGGAAAGTGTAAATAAGTAAATGCGCCTAGCAAACTCCTAGGGTGGGATGACCATGAGCCTTAACCAAGTGGTGCACTTTGAGCCATAGGTGCACCACCTAGTTGATTTTAACAAGGTTGATTAAATCTAGCTATTATATGAGTGTATCCCATACATTTGTGGGTCTTCATGCCTCCATTGGTCTTCCTTGCTCCTTGCAACATTTACAAGAGAAAGAAATCCTAACTCCTAGTGATCTACTCTTATAACTTTTACAAGATAGAAATTAAGAGGCATGCAAGCCCCAATTTAATACAACCCTTTTCAACAACTTGAAACAAATAAAATTAATATTAAAGGCTCATGATCATCCCAATTAATTCATCATTCATTCAACAATTAAATGAACAACAAATAAATCAAGAATTGACATTCAATTCCAACAATTAAATGCTTATCTCATAAATAATTAATTGGCCAAGCAAAAATAAGTATAATATTTATGCATCTCATTTTTGCACAAAATTGGAGATTAACTTGAACAAGTTTCTAAAGCAATCAAAAATGTCAAACATAATTTTCAGAACTTGTACAACATTTGTGCATCAATATAGTATGATTCAAAACACTTTTAATCACAAAAAGAATACAAAAAACTGACTTGACTCAAGCAAAACCAAAACTAAGCTCTGCCTACCTGGTGCAGGGAGCTGGCAGGCGTGCCCCAAGCATGCTCGTTGTTGGCCAGTACTCATCCAGGGCTGGCAGTTCCCCTATTTCCAGGTTAGCAATGAGTCATGTTATTTTTGGCTCAATTTTTGTGCACCAAAAAATTTAGGACCACCCCTAAACTTCAAATCACACAATATTAATGAAATTCCATATTCAAAACAACTTTTTAAAAATGGAATTTCAAGTGCTCAATCATACTTCTAAAAACAAGTTTAAGTAAGAATCACATTCCTAAAAAAATCTCCAATAATCTCCAATCATATTGGATCTAAAAATGACCAAAACACCTTAAGGCCAAATTTAACATGCTATATCAACATATAACATCAACTCATGCTAAATTAAAATTCAACATTAGCAACAATGAATTAAAACATACTAATCATATGAATTAACACTTAAAATATATATTAGCATGCTTTCAATTTATTAAGCGAAAAAGCCACATAAATCATCATCCAAACACTCCAATCCAATCCATATCTTGGATCAAGTATTTGGAGATTTAGATCAATTAATCACATGAATCAATCAATCAAAAATCTAAATCAAAGCATAAATTAGGCTATGATACCATTTGAAGTCAAATGTAGTGCTAGGATTCAATTATCAAAGCATAAAAATGCCAAAACAACTAGGTTACATATGGATCCAAGGATCTAAACATGCCTTAGATTCAGATTTGGTATGAGGATTACCTTGATTTGCTCAAAATCAAAGGAAACTAGGAGGAAGACTTCAATTCCTTGAATCTGTCTCCCAGTGCCAAAGTGATTTTGAGGCAACTTTTTCCCAACTAAACACACTCGAAATTGAGTGAAACTTGAACAAAAACATCACCAATGCCTTGAAAATTCTCCAAAAAAACATTTCCCCGCAAAAAAGCTCCAGAAAGACCTCCAATGGATGCTCCAAAGATTCTGCCCAAACAAAGGATCTCCAAAAGGCTAGCAATCCAATTGTTTTGCTTCTAACGATAAGATCCACACACTAATGCATAATCTAATTCTCCCCTATGTTAGCTGGAAGACAAAAGAGAGAATATCAAGGATGAATGCCAAAAATAGAGGTAAGAGATGAAAATATGAAGCTTCAACACATGAGACAACAAATGCAAAATTAGAAGGAAATGAGAGAATCTAACAATTAGATCTAACTTTGCTTGTAATCACATGTGAATGGTTTGCCATACCTTCTATATCTATATATAGATGGAGGAAGGTATGATGCCAAGAAAGTATCACACTTTCCTCAAGGTGGCAGTAATTTGCAAGCAAGTTGCATGTGAATTAAATGTAAATTTGAATTTCATTTTAATTAAATTAAACACTTTTGTTTTATTAATTAACCTTTGACTTAACTCTTAAGTCAATTAGCTGAACTCTTTAAGCTAGTCATTGTTAACTTAACTCCTTAAGTTAACTTGACCAATTGATAGTCATGTGGCACCAATTAAATTAACTCATTAAGTTCATTGGTCTAGTTTAGCTCCTTAAATTATTTAAATCAATTTTGCAATTAAATCGATCAAGCCAAGATAACTAAAATTTGTGTCAACCAACTATTTCATGAAATCGGTCATGAAGGAATCTTTCTAACTCTTAGAAAATTCCTTTTTATCAAGTAGGATTTGCAATTGGCTTCTGTGTGTGACCCATTAGATTCTACCATTCATTAGACATAGGCTCATAACTCTTGTGATTTATTGAATGTCAAATATTCACATTAGTCGAAACTCCTTCAAACTAATGACTTAATTTAATTAATCTCATTAATTGAAGAGTACTCAATCTTCATGGTCGATGTCCAATCTCAAGCCCATGGAGCTGAACTAACTGGCCAAAATAAATACTTTTGGAAAACCATTCTAACTCTATGCTTACCATGCGAATATGGTCCTTCCGTCTCCTATCTCCCGGAAGAGGCCTAAGGCAAGATATTTGTCGGCTCCCTAATAGCTTTGATACTATGTTTCTATCCCAATGTTTGATTCCAGTTTATGTCTTCATCTTTGAAAAACTCTTTTTTCAAATTGTCATATGGCCTTGTGCAAAAATTCCTTGGAATCGATCATTATAGAATACACAGGAGATGTACTCGTCCTTCACAATGATGAAAAGTCAAATCCTATCTTAGATCTCACAAACTTCCATGTCTAAGTATCTCATACCTAGTCTCCACACGACAGACTCACTAAGTGGCCAAGGAAGAGCCAACGCATGAGAACATAAATACAAGGTTACCATGGATCCTCAGGTTAAAGGACTAATTATATGCACTAGCGTAAGTTGAAGAACTTAGTACTACCAACTTGCCACTATAGCTATCTAGTGGATTCTTTGGACAAGCTTTTAGTGAACTTGTTCTGTAAGAAGCACTCACTAACATACACCCATATCTCTTATGGTTTCTTCATGAAACAGAGAAATATCCAATCCTTAGATTTATGCATCGTTAGTACAAGTATATCCGAATCTTAGATGCTATGTCTTATAAGGTCCTACGACTTGCAAGATTGAAGATCACGGCCGTATAAGACTTGTTTTATGATTACCACCCAGTGTGTGACCAAGTTCCATAGTCTTATGTGATCTAAGGGCTTGAACTAAATGCCAGTGAAGTAATATTAGCATAAGATGAAGATAGCCATGTAAAAGTACCATCATTCAATCAAGATTGTATCATAAGTGAAATGGTTTACATGATAATTGAATTAGCTTGTGGGGCATTATTCCAACATGTGGGACATCTTGCGTCTCTCGTCGTCAATTTTAGGAGCCATAAACTTAGAGAGATGAAAACCGTGTTCCATAGGGATGAATCTTTTCTTGGATTCTTCTATACTAAACCTCTTTAGTATCTTGTCAATGTATGGTGTTTGGAAAAGCCCCAACATCCACCTCGATCTATCTCTATAGATACTCGTTCCTAATACATAGGATGCATTTCCCAAATCCTTCATGAAGAATTAAGTTGATAACCATGCTTTAGTAAATGCTAATATTTCTCTCTCATTCCAAATGAGAAGAATGTCATCAACATAAAGCATAATAAATAGTATACTACTCCCACTAGCCTTCTTGTACACACAAGGTTCATACATATTTTTATAAAGCCAAACGATTTGACTGTCTTATCAAAACTTATGTTCCAACTTTGGGATGCTTGTTTGAGTCCATAAATGGTTCTCTCAAGTTTGCAAATCTTTTGTCACTCTTTTTAGATATAAAACATTGTGGTTGCTCCATATAGGTTTTTTTTTCAATATTTCCATTGAGGAAAGCAGTTTTCATATCCATTTGCCATATCTCATAGTCATAATATATGGCGATGGCAAGTAAAATCCTAATGGACTTAGGCATAGCGATCGGTGGAAAGGTTTCCTCAAAATCAATACTGGGTCTTTGAGTGTAACCCTTTGCCATTAGTCAGGCCTTAAAGTCATAACCTCTCCATCGATTCCTACCTTTTGCTTATAGATCCACTTGCAACCAATGGGTTCTTTACCCTCCGATGGATCTACTAAAGTTCATACTTTGTTGGAGTTCATGGAGTGCATTTCAGATTTCATGGCATCAATCTATTATCCCAAATCTATGTCCAACATAGCTTCCTCATAGGTCTTCGGATCATTATTCGATTGGCCAATCTCATGAAGGAATCCATATCGCTCGGGTTGCTTCTTGATTCGATCCGAGCTACTCAGAGGTTGTGTGCAAGGCTCTTGATGTTCTCTTATTTCTATTGCTTGTAGGATTTGTTGATCATCTTGAACTTCATCAAGTTCAACTACAATGCCCTTTCTATCTAATAGAAATTCTTTTTCCAAAAAGTAGGCATTCCTTGAAACAAACACCTTTTGTTCTAAGGGATATTAGAAATAATAACCCAAAGACTCTCTTGGGTATCCCACAAACTTGCACAAGGTAAATCTAGCATCTAACTTGTCTTCCACTAGCCGCTTAACGTAACCGGAAGGCCCCAAACCCTTACAAAAGAGTAAGAAGATGCTTTTTCATACCATATCTCATGTAGTGCCTATGGCACTCTTTGAGGGTACTATATTTAGTAGCCTCATCGCCGTCGTTAAGGTGAATACCCAAAAGGATATAGGCACATCGAAAAAGCTCATCATGGGACATACCCTATCCAATAAGGTACAATTTTTCCTCTCAGCTACTCAATTATATTAGGGTGTGTTGGGTAGAGTCCATTGAGAAATGATCTTATTCTCTTTTAGATAGTCTAATAATTGGGTACTTAAATATTCTTTTCCTCGATCCGGTCGAAGAGCTTTAATACTTAGTCTCTTTTGCTTTTCTACTTCATCCCTATACTCTTTGAACTTTTCAAAGGATTCAGACTTGTATTTCTTAAAGTACAGTTGTTCGAACCAAGTATGATCATCAGTGAAGGTGATGAAGTATAAATAGCCTCCTCTTGCACTAACTCTTAGTGGTCCATAAATATCTATATGGATCAAATCCAAAGGACTTGTGGTTCACTCCGTTTGTCCCACAAAATAAGCCTTGGTTATTTTTCCCTTTAAACAAGACTCACAAGTAGAAAGGTCCTCAATGCCACTAACATTTAGTGCTTTGAGGGCTTCAAACTTGTTCATCCTATTTTTGGAAATATGTCCACGTCTTGCATGCCACAATATGACATCTTCTTGGATATCTAATTTTCTTTTACTTTGTTGAATGTGCATTAGTGATGTTTGAGAATCCAAAAAATGTGTATAATCCTTTTTTAAGTGTACCATGAGCAACGAAAGAACCATTTCTTTAATACCTTCAATCTCCCATTTGATATAGAAGGATTAAATCCTTCTTTATCCAAAACGGAAATTGAAATAATGTTCTCAATAACATATAGTACATAATAACAAGGGTTTAATACAAGTATGGAGTTTCCTAACTCTAACTTATTATGTGCCTTCGGCTTTGGCCGCAACTCTTGTTCCTTGGCCAAGCGGTGGATAGTAGAATAATGCCCAGCAAGCTAATTAGATTGGCCTTGTAAAAGCTATTTCCTTGTAAAACAATCTTGATTGAATGATATTCTTTATATGACCACCTTCATCTTATGCTTTATATTACTGCACTTGCATTTGGATGAAGCCCTTAGATCACACATGACTATGGGACTTAGTCAGCTCACTAGGTGGTGATCATAGAATAAGTCTTACATGATCGTGATCTTAAATCTTCCAAGTCATAGGATCTTATGAAAGGGGGCATCTAAGATCTGAATAGACTTGTATTAATTATGCATAAATCCAAGAGTTGGATATTGCTCCGTTTCATAAGCAATTTGTATGAGATACAGGTGCATTTTAGTGGGTGCTTGTTAGAAAACAAGGTACTGAAGACCCTCTAGAGAATCTACTAGATAGTTGTAGTGGCAAGTCGGTAGTGGTTAATTCTCCCACTTACGCTAGTGCATATTATTAGTCTTTTGACCTAAGGATCCATGGTAACCTTGTGTCCGATCCTCATGCTTTGAGTCTTCCTTGACCACTTAGCAGGTTTTTCGGGTTGAGATTGGGTATGAGCTACTTGGCATGGAGGTTTGTGAGATCTAAGATGGAATCCAACTCCTGGCTTTTGTGAAGGGCGAGTGATTCTCCTATATGTTCTATAATGATTGATTCTAAGAAATCCTTGCGCAAGGTAGTGTGACAATTTGGAAAAGGATTTTTTCAAAGATGAGGTCACATAAGGGAATCGAACATACATAGTATTGAGACTATTAAGGAGCCGACAAATATCTATCCCTAGGCGTCTTTCGGGAGATAGGAGACGGAATCACCGTAATTGCATAGTATGCGTGGAGCTGTGATAGTTCTCCAGAATATTCATTTCGGCCAATTAGTTAGGCTCCATGGGCTTGAGGTTGGACATCGACCATGGAGATTGGGTACTCTTCAATTAATGAGATTAACTGAATTGAGTCGATTAGTTTAAAAGGAATTTTAAACTAAAATGAATATAAGATATTCAAAAGTCACAAAGAATTGTGAGCCACATTTCTAATGAATGGTAGAACCTACTGGATGACACACAAAAGCCAAATAGCTTCCAAAATTGGTAGAGCAATTTTCTAAGTGTTAGAAAATTCACCCTTTGGTGATTGATTTTCAAGGTCCAATCTAACTGTCAATTTTGGTTTAATTAATTTAAGTATTAAATTAATCAACTAATTTAAGAGTTAAATTAGACCAATAATTAAGGAGTTAATTATTTGGTACCATGTTGGCCATCAATTGGACAAGTTGACTTAAAGAGTTAAGTTAACTAATTTAAGCCTAAGAGTTAAGCTTGTTTGATTTAAGAGTTAATCAAAGATTAATTAACTAAATTAAAGTATTTAATTTAATTAATGGGAAGAATACTTTTTGGAGGGAACATTTAAATGAAGTGTTCATTTAAATTAGCATCTTAATTAATTTGAAATTAGATTCCAAATGAAATTGAAATGCACTTGAAATTCAAGTAAGACTTGAATTTGAATTTCTCCAACTTGGCATGCCACTTGGGTGGTCACCTTGTGGAAGGTGTGATGCCAAATAGCATCACATATTTCACCCTCTATATATAGATATATAAGTTGTGCAATATTCGAATAAGCATTGCTGAAAGTGTGAGAATTAGATTCTTGTATTCCCTCCAAAATCTCTCTCTCCATGCATTTCATCATGAGTTGAAGCTTTACATTTCTTCTTCCTCCCAACCTGAAAATCAGCCTCCTCTACCTCATTTTCTCCTCTCTAACTCCAGCTTCGAGTGAGAGGAAATTAAAAGATTGTTTAGTGTGTGGATCGTATCAATAGAGCCAAGACACTTGACTTGCTCAGTTTTGAAGATCCACCTTCAGTAGCTTCCAGTTGGCAATTTTTTCTAAATCAATCCAGAAGGATTTTTGGCTCCAATTTTTCACAATAGCTTTCCCTATGTGTGGAGGTGTTCCAGATCTAATTTTGGGAATTTTGGAGTAGTTTGGCCTGGGAAAACGTTGCGTTGTTCTAGTTCCAGATAGTTTTTGGATTCGTGAGAGATAGTTGATCTTCTCCTTGTTCTTGAGCTACAAGAGTTAATTATTCATCCTAATCCAGATCTATAGCATGACTAGATTCTTGGGAGCTCGATTGGCTTAGTTAATTTCAAGCTTGTGAAGTTTTGATTTATGGATCCTAACGCTACTCTTGCCTTCAAGTGGTATAGGAGCCTTTTTCATGCTATGCTTTGGATTATTGTTTTATTGTTTCATGTGATGAATTGATCAATATCACCAAATACTTGATCCAAGTGATGGATTGGAGTGTTTGGTTGATGATTCTTGTGGCTCTATTACTCGATGAACTGAAAGCATGCTATTATGTGATTTAAGTGTTGATTCATGTTTCAGTATGTTTCAATTCATAGTGATAAACGTTGCATGTTGATTTAGCATTTATTGATGTTATATGGTGATATAGCATATTGATATTTGATCAAAAGAGTTTTGGTCATTTTTGGATCCAATTTGATTGGAGTTGCATTAGAAGATTTTGAAGAATATGATTCTAGCTTTTTCTAAATTTTGGAAGGCAAGATTGAGCACTTGAATTTTCTTTTTTAATACAGGTTTTAAATCTAAAAATTCATCTACAATGTGTGTTTTAGTGTTGGGAACATGTGCTAAAACTATTATTGCATGAAAGTTGAGTGGAAAATAACTTTACTCACTTTGAAACCCCAAAATAGAGGGCTGCCAAGCCACAGCCGGGCGCTAGCCGCGTGGCCTACCCAACCGTGTGCCCAAGCTGGGTGGCAGCCCCTGTTTTATGGTTTTGGTGTGTTTTGAGTGTTTTTTCCAACTCATGTTGTGCTTGAAATGTTTTTGCACCACACATAGTAGATGCAAAATGTTGTGCAAGTTCTCAAAATTATGTTTGACATTTTTGAATCCCTTTGAGAATTGGTTAAAGTTAATCTTCCAATGATGGCATAAATGTTATGCTTGTTCAATTATTTGTTTATGAGATAAGCATTTAATTGATAGAATTAATTGTTAATTCTAGATTTATTTGTTGTTCATTTAATTGTTGAATGAATGATGAATGAATGAATGAGGATGATCATGAGGCTTTAATATTGATTTTAATTGTTTCAAGTTGTTGAAATGGGTTGTATTAAATTGAGGTTTCCATGCCTCTTAATTTCTACCTTGTAAATGTTATGAGAGTAGAATTACTAGGAGTGAGGAGTTTCTATTCATGTAAATGTTACATGGAGCAATGGAAGTCAATGGAGATATAGAGACTTTTGAAGGCCTATGAATGTATAGGATATAATCATGTAATAGCTAGATTTAATCAACCTATCTAAATCAACTCAGTGGTGCACCTATGGCTCTAAGTGCACCACTTGGTTAGGCTCATGGTCATCCCACCTAGGAGCATGTTAGGCGCATTTACTTATTTATGCTTTCCATATCCTATTGATATATGAGATGCATGTTTAGGATATAAAAAACCTAAATAAGAACATAAAATGATGAAATCTTTGCAAGCAAAAACCTTCCACTTAGAATGTCTAAGTGTTTTTCAAATATTAAGTCAAAATGGATATAAATTAAAATAGTTTTAATTAATCCAAGCCTTCTACTAATAGTATACACCATGATGACACTACCGAATTTATGCGATGGCACTCAAAGCAGGAGTTACACTTAGGAGGAAAGTTGTGAGCATATACTTAGCATGTGATGCACCTTTGATTTGAGAACCTCCATGCATTGGCACTCGAAGCACGAGATGACATGGAGCCGTCTCGAATCAAAGTTTCATTGGTAGGTATTACTTAACACTTAGTAATGTAAATGCACTCGAAGCGGGGTGTCTATATGAAACGTAAGGCAAAATATATCAAGAATTGCATGAGATACAATTAGCAAGTGTTGCTTACCTTTCGATTGTTTATGGATGGCACTCGAAGCGGGGGTCCACTTACAAGTCCTTAGGATCTTGATTCTCACTAGGAAATATGATTTCCCAAATTCTTCTAGAGGTGAAGAATTTGATAAAATAGTAGGAGGAAAATATTCTTGAAAGACCATAAATATGTTTTTAGTATCAAATAAATCACATGCTTAGTCTCTTTTTCGCCTTTAAAGATTTGTGAAATATCAAGAATGGTTTAAATGTTCCACTCTACGTTATCTTGGAAACCAATAAACTAATCAGGCCAAACTTCCATGATTGACTTAACGTCAAAAATCATTTTAGAATCCTAGAAGCGGACATATGTCCTATATCAAGGTGCTCCTAATTCCAAGGGGACTAATGTAGATCAAGAGACACGTGAAAAGTTCATGAATCGGGTTTAGAATAGTTCTATCCCATAATCTCTTAGTGGCATCCACAAACTTTAAAAGTCTCAAAGACACATGAATAGTACCTTGGTTAAAGTTTACAAGAATTGTAAAGCAAACAAGGTATGAGAAGTTCATGTTGTCAAAAGAGATTTTTCAAGTTAGGATGGATGTGAAGACATGTGTCATTGACTATGGTCTAAAGATGAGGTCACACAAGGGAATCGAACATACATATTATTGACACTATTAGGGAGCCGACAAATATCTTGTCCTATGCCTCTTTTGGGAGATAGAAGGCGAAAGGACCGTATTTGCATGGTACGCGTAGAGCTGTAATGGTTCTCTAGAATATTCATTTCAGCCAATTAGTTGGGCTCAATAGGCTTGAGGTTAGACATCGACCATGGAGATTGGGTACGCTTCAATTAATGAGATTAATTGAATTGATCGATTAGTTTAAAAGGAGTTTAAAACTAAAATGAATATAAGATATTCAAAAGTGAAAAAGAGTTATGAGCCCATGTCCAATGAATGGTAGAACCTATTGGGTCACACACAAAAGCCAAATAGCTTCCAAAATTGGTAGAGCAATTTTCTAAATGTTAGAAAATTCACCCTTTGGTGACCGATTTCCAAGGTCCAATCCAACGGTCAATTTTGATTTGATTAATTTAAGTGTTAAATTAATCAACTAATTTAAGAGTTAAATTAGACCAATAATTAAGGAGTTAATTATTTGGTACCATGTTGACCATCAATTGGACAAGTTGACTTAAAGAGTTACGTTGACTAATTTAAGGTTAAGAATTAAACTTGTTTGATTTAAGAGTTAATCAAAGATTAATTAATTAAATTAAAGTGTTTAATTTAATTAATGGGAAGAATACTTTTTGGAGGGAAAATTTAAATGAAGTGTTCATTTAAATTAGCATTTCTAATTAATTTGGAATTAGATTCCAAATGAAATTAAAATGCGCTTGAAATTCAAGTAAGATTTGAATTTGAATTTTGCCAACTTTGCATGCCACTTGGGTGGTGATGCCAACTAGCATCACACCTTCCACCTTCTATATATAGATACAAAGGGTGTGCAAATTTTGAATAAGCATTACTGAAAGTGTGAGAATTAGATTCTTAGATTCCCACCAAAATCTCTCTCTCCATGCATTGCATCATGAGTTGAAGCTTTACATTTCTTCTTCCTCCCAACCTGAAAATCGGCCTCCTCTACCTCATTTTCTCCTCTCTAACTCCAGCTTCTAGTGAGGGGAAATTGGAAGATTGTTTGGCATGTGGATCATATCAATAGAGGCAAGACTCTTAACTTGCTCAGTTTTGGAAATCTATCTACAACAGCTTCCAATTGGCAATTTTTTCTCGAGCGATCTAGAAGGCTTTTTGGCTCTAATTTAGTAGCTTCCCCTATTTATGGAGGTGTTCCAAATTTGATTTCGTGAATTTTGGAGCAGTTTAGCCTGGGCAAACATTGTCGTCTTTCCGCTATGCCAGTTCCAGATAATTTCTGGATTCGTGAGAGATAGTTGATCTTCTCCTTGTTCTTAAGCTACAAGAGGTAATTCTTCATCCTAATCTAGATCTTTAGCATGACTAGATCCTTGGGAGCTCGAGTAGCTTAGTTAATTTCAAGATCATGAAGTTTTTGATTTATGGATCCTAACGCTACTCTTGCCTTCATGGATCATATCCTCATCACTTAGTTTATTTTTCTCTCTATTCATTGTAACAAATTACAAAGATAAGAATCACATGCGATATCATATATCCAAAACGAAGAATTTATCTTTAAATGTACGTCAACAAAGTATATACCCTTCTCAAGGGTTGCAAGGTATTTCTTGTAATACCGTTTCCAATGGCCTTTCTCGCTAAAGTAGAAACAAGTAATATCGACTATATCCTCTATAATCTTCTTGACTCCACCGGATGCCTTTAATGGTTGCTTTTCCTTGGAGGAAGAACTTTTCTTCTTTTTACCTCTCTTTCTAGCACCCCTAGGGCTTTTAGACTAGGAGGAGGAGCAAGTATCAAATGTTTGTCCTTGTTATGATAGTCTCCTTCTAGACCAACGCTTTGATCAATAAAACTCGATGAGAATGTGAGGATCAAATCCTCATGGCGATCATTGTCCATTACTATGTCCAAGTTGAAGAGCTTCTCAAGAAGCCTAATCATCTTTAGACCGTAGTCGATGACTTATGTCTTTCCACTCATCCTAGCTTGAAAAATCGCTTTTGACAACATGAACCTCTCATACCTTGTTTGCTTTACAACTCTTGTAAGCTTTAACTGAGGTATTATTCATGTGTCCTTGAGACTTTTGAAGCATGTAGATGTCATCATGAGACATGGGACAGAATGATCCTTAACCCAATACGTGAACATTTCACGTGTCTCTTGATCTACATTGATCCCCATAGGATAATGAGCACCATGATATAGGACATATATCCTTTTGTAGGATCTAGAATGATGATTCGTAGCCATTTTGTTTGAGATTTCAAAAATCTACAAAGGCAAAAAAGACGGTATAAGAATGTGATTGAATATTGATATTGAAAACATGTTTATGGACTTTCAAGCATATTTTTCTCATACTATTTTTTCAAATTCCTAACCCCCTAGAATAATTCAGGAAATCTCATTTTCTAATGAGAATCAAGGCCTGAAGGACATGTAAGTGGACCCCCATTTTGCTAATTGCATCTCTATACAACCCTTGATATCTTTTGCCTCAATTTTCATATAGATCCCCTTTATAAGCGACCTCTACATTCCTAAGTGTTAAGTCAAAGCTATCAATCAAACTTTGATTTGAAACCGCTCTAAGTCATGCCCCATGATGTAAACCATGCATGGGAAGCGTCAAATCGAAGGTGCATCATATGCTAAGTACATGATGATAGATTTTTGGCTAAGTGTGAACCCCATGATGAGTGCATCACACAAAGATAGTAGCATCATCATGTCATATAATATTGGTAGAAAGCATGAATTAATTAAAACTTCTTTAAATTTGTATCCATTTTGACTTAATATTTTGAAAGCACTTAGATTTTTCTAAGGGGGAGGGATTTTCTTGCTTGAAAATATTTTACCAATTTTATCTTCTTATTTAGGTTTTGTATATCCTAACAATGCATCTCATATATCAATAGGATATGGAAAGCATAAATAAGTAAATGCACCTAGCATGCTCCTAGGGTGGGATGACCATGAGCCTTAACCAAGTAGTGTACTTAGAGCCATAGGTGCACTACTTAGTTGATTTTAAGTGGATTGATTAAATCTAGTTATTACATAAATGTATCCTCATACATTCATGGGTCTTCATGCCTCCAATGGTCTTTTTGTCTCCTTGCAATATTTACATGAGAAAGAATTCCTTACTCCTAGTGATTCTACTCTCATAACATTTACAAGATAGAAATTAAGAGGCATGCTAGTCCCAATTTTAGACAACCCTTTTCAACAACTTGAAATAAATAAAACCAATATTAAAGGCTGATAATCATCCCTATTCATTCATCATCCATTCAACAATTGAAGAATTGACATTCAATTCCACAATTAATTGCTTAAATCATAAATAATTAATTAATTAGCAAAAATAAACATAACAATTATGTATCTCATTTTTGCATTAAATTGAAGATAGACTTTAACAAGATTTTAAAAGCATTCAAAAATGTCCAACATTGCTTTGAACACTTACACAACATTTGTGCATCAAAATAAGGATGAAATAATTAAGTTTGATAGGCCAAAAACACTAAAATAGAACAAAAATGAGTTCTAGAGTGGCCTTGGGTGAGCTGCTACCCAACTGCCAGGCCGAGCACGCAACGAGCATGCACAATGCTACTAGAAAGGTGGTAGCCTTGACAAAACTCACACCGATCAACCATTTAAGCACCATTTTGTGTTTTTGCACTCCAAACCATATGGACACCTCCATAACATCATTTCATACAAATTTTGATAAATTTTCAGATTATAAATACCTTTGAAAATTGGAAATTAAAGTGCTCAAGCATGCTTCAAAAATAAAGTTTAAGTGAGAATCAACATTCTCCAAAAGTCTCCAATCCAATTGGGTCCAAAAATGACCAAAACACCTTAAGGCCAAATTTAGCATACTATATCAACATATAACATCATCCAACACTAAATCAAAATTTAACATTATCATCCATGAATCAAAAACATACTAACATATGAATTAACTCTTAAAACACATATTAGCATAATTCAATTCATTATCAAAGGAGCCACAAGCATCATCATCCAAACACTCCAATCCATGACTTGGATCAAGTATTTGGAGATATAGATCAATTCATCACATGAATCAATCAATCAAAAATCCAAATTAAAGAATGAAATAAACTCCGATACCACTTGAAGGAATGTGTAGCACAAAGATCCATGAAATAAAGCCAATAAAGCTAAATCAAAACATGTATACACAACTTTCAAGGATCAAATCATGCTGTAAAATGGATTTGAAAGAAGATAAATACCTTAAATGCTCAAAAATCCAAGGTGGAATTGAAGAAAAGCTTGAACACTTCAAAGCTGTCTTCCAAATTTGTACAACAGCAACACGAGCCCTTTTTCCCTATCAAAACACCTCTGAATTTAATGAAACTTGGAGAAATCCTCACCAACGCATTGATGAAGATCCAATAAAAAATTCAGCAAAAAAAAAGATCAACAAATTATTGAAAAATGCCTCCAAAGTTTCTGTCTCTGTAGTGGATCCAAGAGCAAAGCTATCCAAATTCTAGCCTCTAATGAAATGATCCACAAATCCAAGGCAAATCCCAATCAAACTTTAGAGAGCTAGAACTCCAGAAGAAGAAGAAGTGATGAAGGCCAATTTTAGGAGGGGAGGTGGAGAAGAAAGTGTGAAACTTCAACATATGAATGGATCACACTTTTGAAGGGAAAAAAGGAATTTAGCATGTTCATATTGCATTTGGTCGCCCACTCTCATATATATAGATGCGGAGGTGTGATGTAAGTTGGCATCACACCTCCCATGAGGTAGGGTGCCACCTAAGCAAGACAACTTGTATGTGAAATGAGAATTTCAATTACATTTGAATTTCATTTGGAGTCTTCATTTCATATCATGAAAGGTCATCTAAATTAATTCTAAATACACCTCAAATGAACTCCTGCATTTGAATTTCCCTCCAAAATTAATTCTTCACATTAATTAAATTAACTCCATAATTTAATTAATTGGTCTTGACGTAACTCCTTAAGTCATCTAACTTAACTCTTTAAGCTAGAAAGTGTTAATTTAACTCCTTAAGTTAACTTGACCAATTGATAATCAAATGGCACCAATTAAATTAACTCCTTAATTTAATTCCTTAAATTCTTTTGATTAACTTAAGGATTAAATTAATCAAGCCAAAATGACAAAAAAAATTAGCTAACTGTTTTCCTCCACAAAATCGATCATAAGGAATTTTTCTAACTCTTAGAAAATTCCCTTCATCAAATAGAACTTCATTTAGGCTTTTGTGTGTGACCTATTAGGTTCTACCATTCATTGGACATGGGCTCACAACTCTTTGATATTAAGAATATCTTTAGTTTAAACTCCTTTAAACTAATGACTCAATTCAATTAATCTCTATTAATTGAAGAGTATCCAATCTCCATGGTCAATGTCCAACCTCAAGCCCATGGATCCCAACTAATTGGCCAAAATAAATATGCTCTTGGTGAATCATTCTAGCTCTATGCTTGCCATGCAAATATGGTCCTTCCATCTCTTATCTCCCAAAAGATGCCTAGGACAAGATATTTTTCGGCTTTCTAATAACCTCGATAACTATGTTTCTATTCCCATGTTTAATTCCCCTTTATGACCTCATCTTTGGAAAACTCTTTCTTGCGCAAGGATTTCATGGAATCGATTATTATAGAATACATAGAAGATACCCTCACCCTTTACAATGACGAGGAGATGTATTCCATCTTGGATTTCACAAACCTCCATGTCTAAGTAGCTCATATCCAAGCTCAACTCGGATAACCCACAAACTGGTCAAGGAAGAGTCAAAGTATGAGAACCTAAACACAAGATTACCATGGATCCTCAAGTCTAAGGACTAATTATATGCACTAGCATAAGCTGGAGAACGTGCCACTACCGACTTGCCACTATGGTTATCTAGTGGATTCTCCGAGTGGGCCTCAGTGAACTTATTCTCTAACCAGCACCCACTAACATGCACCCATGTCTAAAATGGATTGCTAATGAAATGAAGTAATATCCAACACCTACGATTTATGCATCGTTAGTGCAAGTCTATCCAAATCTTAGATGCCCTGCCTTATTGATTCTACAACTTAGAAGGACTATATTTACATGGCAATCGTAAGCAGTAATGGTTTACCCAAAAATTAATTCGTCAAATTAATTAGGCTCCATAGGCTTGCGCTAATCATCGACTGTGGAGATCAGGTACTCTTCAATTAACTAAGACTAATTGAAAGAGTGATTAGTTTAGAAGAATTTAGACTTGTCGGAATATTTGATATTCTATAAGTCACAAAGAGTTGTGGGCCCATGTCTAATTAATTAGCGAAACTAAAGGATCATACACAAAAGCCTAGAACACTCTAATTAGAAATGGAGAAATTATCTAAGGAGTTAGAAAATTTAACTGGTCAAGTTTGGAAGAGAGACCAAATTGACTAATTAAAAGATGGACACAATAGCTTGATTAATTTAAGTGTTAATTAATCAAATTAATTTAAAGAGTTAAATTAGACTAATTAAATAAAGAAATTTTAATTTAATTATTGCCATGTGGCAATTTAATTAGTCAAGTTAACTTAAAAAGTTAAGTTGATTTAATTAAGTTAAAGACTTAAGTTGATTTAATTAAATTAAGAAGTTAATTTACTTAGTGACAGAATCTAATTTCGGAGGGAAAATTAAAATGGAAGAGTCCATTTTTATTATTAAGTTGGCTTTTTAATTTCAAAAATTAAAATTCCAACTAAGCATGCAAGTTGACATGCTAATTAGACAGGTGTGAGGATAGTGTGATGAATGCTTCTAGGAGCATCTAAGTCACACTATAAATACATCACCCCCTCACACATGGCCGGCCACTTGAGCATTTTTCGTCCCAAAATTATTATCTCATGTGTTGAGAAAAAACCACCCTCCTAGATTCTCTCCAACTTCCTCACACCATCTCTACTTTCTTCCTTCTTCTTCACTCTAATTCTAGCCTAAATAGTGACGATCTAGAGTGCAATAGGTGTGTCGACACCTTTAGTGGCACAACACTTGGAGTGCTTGGTGTTAGTGAATAAGATCTAACTCTTGTAGAGGAAATTTTTAAGGATTGAAGAGTAGTTTCTTGGAGGCAATCTCACTGGCAGCTAGATGCTTTGGAGCACAAGATTTGCTGCTATCTTTAACCATTTGGAGGCGCTTTCAAGGCTCAAAGTTTCTAGACTTGAAGCCTTTGGAGTGGGAAGAAGTAGATCAACAAATCGGTGTTGGATTTCTTCATTAGTGAGGCTTTCTTTCAAGGATCTACTAGTTGATTTTGAGAAATCAACAAAGGTACTTCTTCTCCATCCTAAATCCTTAATTGCAGCATAATCTAAATCCTTAGGTGAGGTGATGTAAGTTACATTTTATGTTTTAATTTTCTATAGTGAATGGATCCTTGCCTCACTTTTGCCTTCAGTCAACAAATAGATTGAGGCTATGGTAGGGTAAATTGAATCTCTACACAAAAATAAAACTTAGGTTTTAGTGAAGCCTCCAGAAAATAAGAGGATTGTTAGATGCAATTGGGTGTTTAAGAAAAAACGGGGAACACCTAATGCTAATGATGTGAGATACAAGACGTGGTTAGTTGGAAAAGGTTATACATAGAAGTATAGGTCATTTTAATTAGGTTTTCTCTCCAGTTGTGAAGCATAGTTCCATACATCTGTTATTATTTGTGGTTGCTTAGTATTATTTTGAATTTGAGCAAATATATATGAAAACCACCTTCTTGGATGGTGAGCTTTAGGAAATTATATTCATTGATCAACTAAAGGGATTCATTATAAAAGGTAGAACGATCATGTTTGCTTATTGAAATAGTCCCTTTTGTGGTTGGAACAATCCTGAAGACAATGATACAAGTGTTTTGATTCTTTTATGATCTGATTGATTCACTAGTAGTGACTTTGATGCTTATGTCTACTATGGAGATTGTCTGATAATTCTTTTATCTATTTACTCCTTTACGTGGATGATATACTTCTTGCTGCAAGACATATTTCTAATATCAACAAGCTTAAGGCTCATTGATTAGGGAATTTCATATGAACGATTTAGGTGGTGCAAAGAAAATTTTGGGAATGGAAATACATCTATGCAGGAAAGTTGTTCCTATCTTAGAGATATTATATTAACAAAGTTCTTAAGAGATTTAAGTGTAGGATTCTAAGCCTGTCAGCACACTGCTTGCACCATATTTTAAATTATCAGCTTTATTATAACCTCAATCAAGTGAGGAGCAAGAACTCATGTCTCGTGTTCCATATTCGAGTATAGTTGGGAGTATGATGTATGCTATAGTGTGCACTAAGCCTAATGCTAGTGTGGTGAGTTGTTATATAGCACATCCTAGTAAGGTACATTGGCAAGCTGCCAAGTGAAATTTTCAGCACTTGAAAGGTACGTTGAATTTGTGATTATTGTTTGGCAGTTGTTGGACATCAACTAGACATGGAGTTATTAGTTATGTTGATTCTGACTTTATGAGTGATTTGGATAGAAGGTGTTTTCTCATTGGATATATTTTCACTTCATTTGGTAGTGTTATTAGTTGCAAGGCTATTTTCCAGCCAACAATTGCATTATCAACTACAGAAGTAGATTCTACGGCAGTCATTAAGGCACAAAAAAAAGCTCTAAGGCTGAAAGGTTTAGTTTGTAGTTTGGGACTCGAGGTGGAGATTCCTACTACATATTGCGATAGTCAGAGTGATACTCATCTTATGCAAGATAACATGTTCCATGAGAGGATCAAGCACGTTGATATATGGCACCATTGCATCCACAATCATATATCTGTGGTGAAGTTCATGTTACTAAAGTAGCTAGCGTAGGCAATCCAGCCAATATGATGACGAAGCCAATGCCCATACACAAGTTCAATGGGTGCAAATAAGTTGTTCTGATTGATTACCCTTAGGGGTTTTGTTGAGAATTAGAGAGGATGTTCATTATTTTGTTTTCTAGGTTGAGGAGCATTTGTGACTTGAATTTTTGAGTTAAGGTGGAGATTGTTATATTTGTGGCTCAAAAAGTTATTTTGGACAAAGTTGGTTTACCTCCAACTTAAGGTTTTTTGAGCTCTAGTGCATAACCTTGCAGAATTAACAAAGTTAGACTGAATGTTTTGTGCTCTAGCTCAAAAACTAAAGAGCTTCGGCACAGGTTTAAGCCCCCAACTTAGATTTATTTGATCACGAGCTCAACGAGAGTTTCATTTTAGGAACATCTTTATGTTATGTTTTGGAAAGGGGTTTCAAATGTAGAATTTTGATAGCACTTTGTTCTTCTTCTTTGACTTTGGGAGATTCTTTCGCAATAGTCTTTTTGACACCTCTAACAATCTAGTGAAAATTTTCTTTTCTCGTCCATGGAGATAGATCAATTGGGTAAACCACATAAATTTGTGTCTCGAATATTTTTCTTTTCTATGTATCTATTTTGTGCTTTATTTCTAACACTTTATTTTTTCTAAATTGTATCATTACTATAAATAGTGATCATTTCATACTAAGTTCTCGCCACACTTAGTGTAAACCAAAACCTCTCTTTAATCGCTTTATACTCCTAATTCTCTAATTTGATTTTCATTAATTATTGCGCTCTTTGTATAATTTTTAATCATATGCTTTATTGATTGTACTTAATGTAGTTTATTATACATAATTATATTTATTAATTTTTTTAATATATTGCAATATTATTTGAATTGTTTGTTGTAAATTATTCATGCAATAAATCCATGGAAGATGTCAAGTAAGTTCAATTTTAGACTTCTTAATCGTTATTAAATGATTTTACGATAATATCTATTCTTTCTTGTGATTTATTTGTATGGTATATATTTTTTGAATTTTATTGTTAATTATTAATTTTTAATTTATTATAAAAAAGATTTTTTTAACACATTTTGCTAGTAATTTCAAAAATAAGATATATGCTAGTTGTTCTTCAACTTTGTTGGAACAGTGCCCCGCAGCCAATTAGGTTGGTTGTAACACTATTCCTTTTGTGATATAATTTTGATTGAATGATATTTGATAAAATGGTCATCTTCATTTTATGCATTTATGATATTCTTCACATGCATTTGGTTGAAGCCCTTAAATCATAAAAGACTACGAGACTTGGTCATGTATATGATGGTGGTCATGAAACAAGTTTCTATGGTTATAATTTTAAATATTTCAAGTCATAAAATCTTATGAGACATGGTATATAATATTTGAATAGACTTGTATTAACGATCATACTCCAAGGAGTTGGATATTGCCCCATTTCATGAGCAACCTATGTAAGACATAGATGCACGTTAGTGGGTGCTTGTTAGAGAACAGTTCACTGAAAACATGCCTAGAGAATCCATAGGGTAGCTGAAGTGGCATGTTTGTAGTGGGAAATTCTCCAACTTATGATAGTGCATATAATTAGTCCATTGACTTGTGGTTCCACAGTAACTTTGTATTTAAATCCTTGTGCTTTGATTTTGTCCCGACCACATAGCAGGTCACCTGGGGCTTAGGTTGGGCACTAGTTACCTAAGTATGGAGGTTGGTGAGTTCTAAGATGGGATCCGTTTCACTCGTTTATGAAGAATGGGTTGATTTCCTATGTATTCTATGATGTTCGATTCCAAGAAATCCTTGCGCAAGGTGATATGACAATTTGAAAAAAGAGTTTTGCAAAGTTGAGATCATAATTACGAATAAAATATCAAGAATAGATGCATAGTTGCCGAGGCTATTAGGGAATTGATAAATATCTTGCCATAGGCCTCTTTCGGGAGATAGGATACGGAAGGACCGTATTTGTATAGTAATCATAAGCGGAATAAATTCACCCATAATTAATTCATCCAGTTGGTTGGGTTCCATAGGCTCATGTTAGACATCAACTATGGTGATTAGGTACTCTTCAATTAATAGGTATTAATTGATAGAGTAATTAGTGTAAAAGAGTTTAGGCTAATTGGAATATTTAATTTTCACTAAGTCACAAAGAGTTGTGAGCCCATATCTAGTTAATTGGTGAAGCTAAAGGGTAACACACAAAAGCCTTGAGCACTCTAATTGAAATTAGAAAAATTATTTAAAGAGTTAGATAATTAAAGTGGTCAAGTTTGGAAGAAACCAAGTTGACTAATTAAGAGTTGGTCACAATAGCTTAGTTAATTTAAAATGTTAAATTAATCAAATAATTTAAGGATTTTATTAGACCAATTAAATTAAGGTGTTAATTTAATTGGAGCCATGTGATAATTTAATTAGTCTAATTAGCATAAAGAGTTAAGTTGATTTAATTAAATTAAGGGATTAATTTAATTAATTGAAGATCTAATTTTAGAGGGAAGATTAAAATAGAAGAGCCCATTTGAATATTAGGTGCCATTTTAATTTCCTAATTGAAATTAGATTTTAATTGGTGGAAATTAAAATCCAATTAAGCATGCAAGTTGGCATGGTGTGAGGAAGGTGTAAAGGATGCATCTAGAGGCATCCATCATATACATCTAGAGGCATCCATCACACCTTATAAATACCTGCTCACATGCTGCATAAGGCCGGCCACCTCTTCCCATTTTTTCCTCCTAAAATTCTCCCAATTAGTTGAGATCAAAAGCTGCTCTCTTAGATTCTCTCAAAATTCCTCCTCTTCTAAACCTCCTCACCTTATCTCCACTACATTCCTCCTTCATCTTTATTCTATCTCTAGCATTACATTGAGGATTTAGAGTGTCTTGAGGTATGTGGATACCTTTAGAGATACTACATTTGGTGTGTTGATTGTTGGTGAACAAAGAAGATCACTTGAAAAAGAGTTCTTCAAGATGTGATTCAAGGAGATCCTACCAGCGGTTAGAGTCCATTGGAGGCCAACTTTGCTACTACAAATCCACTATTTGGAGAACTTTTGGAGGCAAAAAGTTTCTGCTTTTAGTGACCAAGGAGTGGGAACAAGAGACCAAATAAAGAGGAGTGGGAGATCTTCACTAGAAGAGTCTTTTGCAGGATCTTCAAGTTGATTTTTGTGAAAATCAACCAAGGCACTTCCTTTTACCTTAAATCCATAATTATGACATAATCTAAATCCTTGGGTGTAGTTTTGTAAGTTACTTTTGAAGTTTTAATTTCTTATGATAAATAGACCCTTGCCTCACTACAATCTTCAAACTCCTCTAGTGGTAGCAGGCAAGGTTCCCCTTTAAGCGGTCCTCCAATTTCTCCTACCACTCAATCACCTAGACATAGTATTGGTTACCAATTTGAAGACCCTTGGTAAGACCCACTATCTCTTCCTCTTCTTCTTATTCTACAATCTAATATAATTTAGAATGTAAATAATGAAAAATATAAATTTATTGTACAAACACCCCAAACAATGCACAAGGAAAATCCCATATATAATGATGAACACTAGCAAAAGAGGCTAGTGGAGATGAACTTAGTGATACATATGAGAGGAAAAAGGAAAAGAAAAGTTGTGCATGGAATTGTTTACAGTTTAGGGTAGAGTAGTATGTCTACAATGTCAAGCAATTTATAAATTCAAAAAATAGAGTGGAATTGGTACAACAAAACAATATTTAAATACTAAAATTCAAGTTGGGATGAAATCAAACCGAAAGTAGGGGATAATCATAACTTTTGTCAAAGCGAATCAAGCGTAATACACAATTAAAAATGGTACTTTCTTTCATATTAGATATTAGCACCTTTCATATTAGATGTTTTTGTTATATTATTCATTTATATTATAAAGGTGGTTGATAACTCTCCAAATGATCATTATTTTACCTCTATTTTGCACCATAATTTGCCTAGTTTTTGAGTGAATTTAGAAAGAAAGTACTTGTTCGGTGCAATTTTAGTATTTTGAGCTATTATGTATTTTTAGAGTCAATTACATCTACCTCTTTGGCGTAATTACCAAAAAACCCTCATTGTTTTAAAAATTACATTTAGCCCCCTGAACTTTGTTGCCGTCCAACATTTTAACCCAACATTAGTCAACATTAGGGTTTTGACCAACCATCATTAAAAATTAGGGTGAAATTTCAAAAATGCCCTTAGGGTCATTGACTCCATTTTTTACTCGGTTTTACTTTTTTTAGTGGACAAAAATACCTTCAGGGGTGGTATTGTTAGATTTTTTAATTAATTCAGGGTGTATTTGTTATTATTTTTTTGTTTGAGGTCTTAAATGTAAGAAAACAAAGAAGAATCCAGGGTGAATTTAAAATAGTATATGTATTTAAAATAATTTAATTATATTCAATTGAATTTAATAAGTAAGAAAAATTAAAAATATAAATCAAATCTATCATCTTGGAATATATAATTTTAATAATTGAAATGATATATTCAATAATATTAAAAATAATAAGCATATCTAAAATAATTTAATTAAATTTACATCATTAAAATATAACATATTAAATTATGTTAAATATAAATTTATATTATTAAAATAATCTAATAATATTAAAATAGTAATATATATAAAATAGTTTAATTAAATTCAATTCAATTTAACCTAAAAAGTAAAATAAGTAAAAAATTTAAATAAATTAAATCTATCATGATATATATTTTTAATAATAAAATTAAAGAAAAATAATGACATCTAAAATAATTTAATTAAACATTTTTATTAATTAAAAATAGAGTAAACTAAAAATTGAAAGGATAAAAATTTAAATTTATCATCTTGAAATATAATTTTAATTATATACTTAATAATATTAAAATTATAAACATTTACAATTTAATTAGTTTTATTTATCAATTAAAAATAAAAAAAGTAATATATGTATTTTTAACCTATATTATTTATTAATTAAAAAGAAAATTTTTTAAATTTAATTATATTATTTACTAAAATAATAATAATATCTAAATTAAAAAATATTTAAAATATTTGTTCAACCAATAAATCTCTCTAAATAAACTTATAAATTAATTAATTAATTAATTCAAAACACAATAAATAAAAAATTAAATATATATGTTAATTAAATTATTATTCATTAAAAAAAAATTAAAAATAAAACCCTATCCCACTTACCCGCTCCCCCCACCAGCCGGTGCACCTCCCCCCTCCCTTCTTCTTCTGTCAGCTGCCATGGTAGCTTGGGCAGCAAGCAGCAATTTGCTATCGCTGTCGGTGGGGATGCGTGGGGGGATGGTCATGATGGTAGCGGTGGGGTTGGTAGTGGAGTGGTATATATATACACACACATACATATAGTATATTTATATATATATTTTTGTATATAATATATAGATATATATGTATATGTGTATATATAAATATATAAATATATTTTTTAAAAATTGAAGGTGTTGAAAATATATCAAATAAACCCTCACAAATTCAAAAATATTACAAATAGGTTCAAGGGTATTTTTGTCTTTTGATATTTGTATTAGTTTTTTTATTTTTTTATTTTTAATGAAAGGGTATTTTGGTCATTTTATACTTTCCATCAGCATTACATTTTATTTTGAAACTTTAGGGGGGTAAATGTAATTTTCAAAATAATGAGAATTTTTTGGTAATTATGCTAAATCTTATGGGAAGTGGATGTAATTGACCCTATATTTTTATGTATTTCTATGTCTTCTTTTTCTGTTTCGTTACTTTTTATATTTTTGTTGTGTTGTTACAAGTCCAAGTATGCTCTAAATTATGGTGCTAATTTGATGTCGTTGCTATTCATTCTACTTTGAATGCTTGTATTATTACTTTTGTTCACTACATTAATAATTGATCCACAACTGGGGTTTCCTGGCTATGGGCCTATAAGGAAGTCATTTTCCCACGGGATCGCCCAGGATATACTTATATTATTCGAAAGCATTATTTCTATATTTCCCTTGCATTAAGTGGGTCTCTTGTGTAGATACGATGTTTGTAGCATAGCTTGCCACCTCTTTCTTTCCACTCATGCTTGGATGAATTTGGTATTTATTTTTTGTCTTACACAGCGTTCATGAAAGTCTATTGGTGTTCTATTCCATGCATTACACTACGACCAAATGTTGTCACTAAGTTAAACTTATAATTGAGATTAAAATATGGGTCCTTTAATTTGTGTTGGAAATTAGTCTTCTTTGGCCAAATTTTTAAGTATGCTCAGAGTATTAATTTCTAAGAAAATGGTAATCATCATAAACTACAACGTGGATAGATGACGATAATGTGATTAATTGGCCAAAACCAATTTCGAGTGAATGAGAAATTAATGATCAATGTGAGCTACTTGAAAGTTGACTAAGACGAGTAAGATGAGCTAAAGGAATAGGAGGAGTGCAACTCCATTCAACATTGAAAAATGAATAAAAGAAAGACTAGTATATATGATTCAAGTGTGGAGGTAAGGGATGGGCCCTTTAGGGTACCACAAGTGTTGGAGGGGAGATAACCTACATGGCAATAGATTCATTCCAATCTACATGCGTGTGCCGCTGTCTGGCCAGCCGACTTGGCTAAGCCTAGGCTTGCGTGGTGTGGTCTGGTGTGGGCTTAAGTTTAAATTGAATTAAATTGGGCCTAGTCCAATATTAATCTTTTCAAACCAAATTTTATCTAAATTACTTAGCCCAACTGAAAATCACAACACCCTTTAAACTTCGGCTAGAAAGAATTGAATATTTAGCGTGTTGGAAATCCAAATTCTGGAAATTTGTTATCAGTGTATAGAAAAGCCAAATACGTATATTATCCTACCTCCAGCAATCAATTAAGTATCTAGCAAGTAACCTTTCAAACTGGCTGCATTGCAAATTGCAATAGCTAGCTGCTACATTTTGAATGTTCTTCCAGCTCTATAAATCTGATCAATCCGGGACCAAATAATATACATTCTACATACAAAATTTTTTGCATAATCCTGAGTTAAAATAAGAGAGTTCAGTACGTTACAAGTTTGGAAGATAAAACGGTTTGTAGTGTTGCCACTGTTTTAGTTAGTTGTTGTATCTTAGGAGACAATAGCCAATGTTCCGTTAGCACTAGTGCGAGGCTAATTTGTTTTAAAGAAAGAGAGCCCTAATCTCACCTTGACTATTTGATCACAGAATTCCATACAAAGTTCAAACAATTTTATGATGAATTAATTATTCTGTGATCATGGAATCAAACCAAGTTGTTGTTTTGCCTACTACTACCATTGCTCCAGTTTTTGTCTAGGTCCTGCACCTGTTCCAGCCTACTGAGAAAGACCAACAAAATTCACTAGACTCAATTTTAAGAGATGGCTGCAAAAAATGTTGTTTTACCTAACGACAATGAGTCTTGTCCGATTTCTAAATGAGGATGCACCTACTGTACCTAAAAATGATACTGATGTCCAAAAAGCGCAGCTTGGATGCTTGGAATTGGAGTAACTTCCTATGCCGAAACTACATTCTGAATGGATTGGATGAATCACTATACAATGTTTATAGCCCAATAAAAATAGCTAAAGAGCTGTGGGAGTCACTTGAGAAAAACCGAGTTGAAGATACCAGTTTGAAGAAATTCGTGGTGGCCAAATTTGATGGTGGATTTCAAATCCACCATGAGTCAAGTCCAAAAGTTGCAGATTATTTTTCATGACATTCATGCTGAAAACATTATTCTGAGTGAATCCTTCTAAGTAGCTGCAATTATAAAAATGCTACCGCGATCATAGAAGGACTTCAAGAATTATTTCAAACATAAATGAAAGGAGATAAATCTTGAAAATCTGATTGTCAGATTGAGAATTAAGGAGGATAATCGAATGTTTGATTCCAAAACAAGCAAATTCCAAATGGAGGCAAAAGCTAATCTAATTGGGCCAAGTGCAAAGAGAAAGCACTCAGGAACTAGCCCAAACAAAAAAGGCAAGAAACCTATGAGGTTTCAAGGAAACTGCTACAATTGTAGAAAGCTGAATCACAAGGCGAAAGACTATTGGTTTCCTAAGAAGAACAAATCAAAGCAAGCCCATATGATTGAGGAAATGCCCGTACCACTAGACTTGTCTGAACTAAACATCTTGGCTGTGGTTTTTGAAGCCAACATTGTGGATAATCCGAGAGAGTAGTGGATTGATAGTAGTGCTACTCGGCACATCTGCTCTGAAGAATATATGTTTTCAACTTATACTCCCGTAACTGAAAAGAAGTTGTACATGGGAAATTCAGCAACGTCTGACATTGTTGGAATGCGCAACGTTGTTTTGAAGATGACCTCTAGAAAAAATTGATGCTGAATGAAGTTCTTCATGTGCCAGACATTTGCAAGAACTTAGTGTCAGGATCTTTGTTAGTAAAAAATGGCTTCAAGCTTGTTTTTTAGTCAAATAAGTTGTTACTATCAAAGAATAGCATGTTTCTAGGTAAAGGCTATGTACAGAATGGGATGTTCAAATTTAATGTAATGCCGTACTAAAAAATATTTTAGTAAATGAGAATAAGGCCTCTGGTTCTGCATACTTGATTGAGTGTTGTGATTTATGGCATGTTAGATTAGAACATGTTAATTTCAACACTTTACGTATATTAGTAAATTTGGAATTGCTGCCTAAATTTCAAATTAACACAACTCATAAGTATAAAATATGTGTTGAAGCCAAAATGCCAAGGCTCATTTTTAATCGGTTGAAATGAGCATGACGCCTCTAGAGTTAATTCATAGCGATATATATGATTTGAAGTTTGTGCAAAGTAAAGGTGGGAAAAAGTATATAATTACTTTTATAGATGATTGCATAATATTTTGCTACGTATTTCTATTATAAAGCAAAGATAAAGCACTAGAAGTACTCAAGTGCTATAAAACTGAAGTTGAAAATTAACTTAGCAGACAAATTAAAGGAATCAAAAGTGATAGAGGCGGTAAATATGGAGTACTATTTTAAGAATTTTGCTCAACGTCTGACATTATTCATCAAACGAAGGCTCCTTACTTGCCTCAATCCGATGGAGTTGCTGAACCAAAAAATCAAACTCTTAAGGAAATGATGAATGCTATGTTGATTAATTTTAGGTTACCTCAGAACATGTGGGGGAAAGCTATTCTTTCTACTAACCACATTTTGAACAAGATACCCCACAAAGGAAAAGATGAAACCCCATATAAATTGTGGAAATCTCACAAACCTTCGTACAAATATGTAAATAGCCAAGATGGAAGTACCTAAGACAAAATAGGTAAAAAAAAGACCAAAAATAGTTGACTATATTGTCATTGGATATGCACACAATAGCAGTGCTTATAGATTCTTGGTGCACAAATCAACAGTTCCTGATATAAATGATGGCATGATCATTGAATCTAGCAATGTTGTATCTTTCGAAAATATCTTTCCTTGTAAAGATAAAGAAGCATCAAGTTCTCATAAAAGATCCTTGGGATCCACTAGTGGTTTTCAAATGAATGAAGAACTAAGATAAAGCAAAAAGGTTAGAAAGGAAAAGATGATTGGTCCCGACTTTCTAACTTATATGTTAGAAAATGAATCACAGACAATTAGTGAAGCATTATCTAATCTAGAAGCACCTCTTTGGAAAGAAGCTATCAATAGCGAAATAGAGTCGATTATGCAGAATCATACTTAGGAACTCAATGATCTCCTAGTAGGCCACAAGCCATTGGGCTGTAAGTGGATTCTTCGATGACAATGCAAGGCAGATAGCTTTATAGATAAAGACAAGGCTAAGTTGGTGGCAAAAGGATTCAAACAAAAGAAAGGACTTGATTTCTTCGATACTTACTCACCAGTGACAAGAATAACATCCATAAGGGTACTTACTGCAATAGCAACCTTGAATAATCTTGAAATACATCAAATTGATGTAAAAATTATCTTCCTAAATAGTGAGTTAGATGAAGAAATTCATATGGAACAACCTGAAGGATTTATTGTTCTTGGGCAAGAAAGGAAAGTTTACAAACTTGTTAACTTACTGTATGGACTCAAACAAGCTCCAAAACAATAGCATGAAAAATTTGATAAAGTTATGTTGTCAAATGGTTTTAAGATAAATAAGTGTGATAAATGTGTGTACCTAAAAGGTACCCAGAGTGCATTTGTCATAGTTTGCCTGTACGCTGACGATATGCTGATAATGGGTAGCACTTAAGATGTTATCTTGACCACCAAGATAATGCTTCAGAAGTATTTTGAAATGAAAGATATAGGTGTAGCTGATGTCATACTGAGGATTAAGATTATTAACATATCTGATGGATTAATTCTGACTTAATCCCATTATGTTGAGAAGATTCTCAAGAAATTTAATATGTGTAACAGTTCTCCCACAAAAACGCCCATAAACCCCAGTTAACATCTAAGCAAAAATACTAGTGAACCGGTGTCTCAAATAGAATATGCAAAAATAATAGGCAGTTTGATGTTGTACATGGGAATTATACTCGCCCTGACATTGCATGCTCAGTAAACAAGTTGAGTAGATTTACAAGCAATCCTAGTAATGAACACCGAAAAGCAGTGACGAGGGTACTTAGATTTCTTAAGTACATAATGGATTACATGTTACACTACACTAGATATCCAATTGTATTGGAAGGCTACAGTGATGCTAATTGGATATCTGATACGAAAGATACCAAGTCCACAAGTAGGTACGTGTTCACCTTAGGTAGAGTTGTTATGTCCTAGAAATCCTCTAAACAAATATGTATAGCTCGTTCTACAATGGAGTCTGAATTCATAGCTTTAGACAAAGCCGGAGAAGAAGAAGAATAGCTTTGAAATTTTCTAGAGGATATTCCTTGTTGGCCTAAGCCAATTTTTTCCATAACAATTTATTGTGATAATCAATCGACAATTGGTAGGGCTCAAAGCAATATGTACAATGGTAAATCTCATCATATCAAACGACGACACAATACCATAAGGTAGTTGATCTCAAATGGAGTAATTTCACTTAACTATGTGAAATCCAAAGAAAACTTAGCGGATCCGTTAACAAAAGGCCTACCCAGAGATCAAGTCAAATGTCTATCAAGAGGAATGGGACTAAAACCCATAAATTTAAGAACTGACATAGCGGACACCCAACCATGAAGATTGGAGATCCTAAGAACTTAGTTCAATGGGACAACTAAGTTATGAAGGTTTATGTAAGCACTACAACCCATTCCTATAACATGGAAGTGCTACCTGCTGAGTGGGTCTAAAGTTAAGTTTCAACTCTTAAAGATTCCCAAAGCTAGAATAACAGAGTATGGCAGGATACTCTTTGAGGTAGATCACTTATGTAAGTGTGAAGACAGGCCACTTCATGGTAAACACTTATGAATCTAGGATCAATGTTCATGGCCAAAACGGACCCAACCACAATGAACTAAAGAGCGTAAGGACAGCTATTGTGTGAGTACTATTGTATTGGTTTACACCAACGGCTGAATAGTTCAAGACATCATGTTCACTGATTAGCCAAGTAAGCCCGATAGTGCTTTACTAAGGAAGGTTCAAGACCACAAGCTACCTTTCCTAATGCAATAGTTGTTCACCTAAACTTTCTCGTGTCTGCATACGCATCTGCATCACCAGACGCATTAATTTCAATTCATGTAGGGGACTATTGGAAATTGGTCTTCTTTGACCAAATTTTTAAGTATGCTCAAAGTATTAATTTCTAAGAAATTGGTGATCATCTTAAATTACAGCACGAGTAGATGACAATAATGTGATTAATTGGCCAAAATCAATTTTGGGTGAATGAGAAATAAATGGTCAAAGTGAGCTACTTGAAAGTTGACTAAGAAGACTAAGATGAGCTAAAGGAATGGCATGAGTGCAACTCCATCTTACATTGAAAAATGAATAAAAGAAAGACTTGAATATATGATTCAAGTGTAGAGGTAAGGGATAGGCCCCTTACGGTACCACAAGTGTTTGGAAGAGAGAGGACCAACATGGTAATGGGGTTCATTTCAATCCACACACGTGCGTTGCAATCCGTCAGTCTGACTCGACTGAGCCTGGGCGGGCGTGGTGTGAGCTTAGGTTCGAATTGAATTGAATTGGGCCTAATCCCATATTAATCTTTTCGGACCAAATTTTACCTAAATTACTTAGCCCAACTGAAAATCATAAAACCCTTCGAACTTTTACAAAAAAAAATTGAATATTCAGCATGTTGGAAATCCAAATTCTGGAAATTCATTATCAGCGTATGGAAAAGCCAAATACGCATATTATCCTTCCTCCAGCAATCAACTATGTATCTATCCAGCAACCTTTCAAATTGGCTGCATTGAAAATTGCAACAGCGTGCTGCTATATTTTGAATGTTCTTCCAACTCTATAAATCTAATCAGTTCGGGACCAAAGAACATACATTCTACGAGAGTTCAGTACATTACAAGTTTGGAAGATAAGACGGTTTGTAGTGTTGCCACCATTTTGATCAATCATTGTATCTTAGGAGACGATAGTCAATGTTCCGTTAGCACCAGTGCGGGGTTAATTCATCTTAAAGAAAGAAAGCCATAATCTTGCCTCGACTATTTGACTATACAATTCCATACAAGATGCTTGGCATTATAAATTGAAATATAAAAAGATAACCATTTTTATGATTTAAGGTGCTTGTCACATTTCAAAGAAAAGATGCTTGGCATTAAAAATTGAAATATAAAAAGATAAATAGATATTAAGACAATTGAAAATTTTATTTATAATTTGGTATCCTTCAAATTTTAGAACATATCTCTCTTTCTCTTCATAATTACATAACTTACTTTCTAAATTACACGAGTTTATTAAATACATTGCTCATTAAGTACTTAAAATTGAAAGTGGTTAATGAATTTAGATAGTAAATGAATTATTAACCTTTATTGTTAGCCTTTTGTCGAATATTTGATTGCATATAATCGTAATTTGATAACATAATTATCTACTTTACACCATTCATAACTGCTATAACATAGTCTATATCGTTATGCCCAGCATACATTTTCTTGGATGTAGTATTATTGCATTCGTTTTTTGATTACATGTTGTTATACGATGAAATTTTCTTCACTTGCATATGTTGATATGCATATGAAGGTGTGTGTGGCTTTAGGATCCAAATATTTTCAAAACAACTGAATAAAAACTAGCCCACACACATCCAAAAGGATCTAGATATGCATAGGACTCAAATTTAGAGAGGGAAAAACCTTGATGAAACCGAAATCAAGGAGCAAGAGAAAATACCCTTCAACTCTTGAAGTTATCTCCTCACTGGCGCAACAGGAACACCAACCGATTTCCCCAAGTTAAACACCTCTTTTTGAGCTAGAACGTTTACTACATACCCTCAACACCTTGAAGATGCTAAATTTAGCCCAATCAGAACAAAATAAGTCTTCTCAGAACTCAGTGCCAATGGCTGCCAAAAACTACTTCAACAAAAGCAATAGCAACCCAAACATATTACCTCTAACGATATAGTCCGCACACCAAATGGATAGACCTTTTCTCTACAAAAATGGCTGAAGATAATTGCAGAGAAATGAAGGAAATAAAGCTAAGTATGGATGAGGAGGATGAAGGACGTTGGAGAGATTTGTGCAGATTCTAACTATTAAATGCACACCTTGCATAATTGCCAGCTTGTGGCCGCCCCCTCCTATATCTATATAAAGGAAGAGGATGGTGTGTGGTCACACACCATCTTCAAAGAGGGCATGACATATGTCCATGCTAAGGTGGCCACCAACAATTAGTGTTAATATGAATTTGAATGTCATTTTGAATTTGCATTTCATCTAATGAAATATCTTCCAAATGAATTCTAATTCCATATTAAATGAACCCTTCATTTAATAATATTCTCCAAAATAAACTCTCCAATTTAATTAAATTAAGCACTTTAATTTAATTAATAATTCTTTGACTTAACTCTTAAGTCAAAGTGCTTAACTCTTTAAGCTAGTCAAATGACCAATTGATAGTCACGTGGCATCAATTAATTAACCCTTAATTAATTGATTTTAATTTAAGTTTTAAATTAAATTGACCCATTTAACTCTTAAATTGATCAAGCCAAAAATGACTCCAATTTTCACCTCCTTTAAAATCGGTCAAGATGAATTTTCTAACACTTAGAAAATTCTTCTTTCTTCAATAGGTCATTCAATTTGGCGCTTTTGTGTGACCCATTAGGTTCTACCATTCATTGGACATGGGCTCACAAATTCTTGTGACTTATAGAATATCAAATATTAACATTAGTTTAAACTCCTTTAAATTAAGCAACTCAATTCAACTAATCTCATTAATTGAAGAATACCCAATCTCCATGGTCGATCTCCAACCTCAAGCCCATGGAGCACAACTAATTGGTCGAAATGAATGCTCTTGAAGAACCATTCTAGCATTACGCATACCATGCAAATATGGTCCTTCCATCTCCTATTTCCATGAAAGAAGCCTACAGTAAGATATTAACCAGCTCCCTAATAGCCTCAATACTATGCTTCTATTCTCAATGTTTGATTCCCTTAGTGACCTCATCTTTGAAAAAACCTTTCCAAATTATCACATCATCTTGCATAAGGATTTCTTGGAATCGATCATTATAGAACGCATAGGAGATGCACTTGCCCTTCACAAAAGTAAGGGATCGGATTCTATCTTAGATCTCACAAACCTCTATGTCAAGTTGCACATTCCCAATCTCAACCCGAGGGCTCGATAAGGGACCAAGGAAGAGTCAAAGCATAAGGACCAAACACAAGGTTACCATGGATCCTCAGGTCAGAGGACTAATAATATGCACTAACATAAGCTAGAGAACTTGCCACTACCGACTTGCCACTCTGTCTATCTAGTGGATTCTCCAAGCGGGCCTTCAGTGCCTTGTTCTCTAACAAGCACCCACAAACAAGCATCCATATCACATATGCGATTGCTCATGGAACGGAGCAACATCCAACCCTTGGATTTATGCATCGTTAGTGCAAGTCTATCCGGATCTTAGATGCCCTGTCTCGTAAGATCCTATGACTTTGAAGATTTAAGATCACAATTGTATAAGACTTATTCCATGATCACCATCTAATGCGTAATCAAGTCCCATAGTCTTGTATGATTTAAGGGCTTCATCCAAATGCAAGTGAAGTAAACAATGAGCATAAGATAAAGATGGCCATATAATGAATATCATTCAATCAAGATTACCTTACAAGAAAATAGTTTACAAGGCCAATCTAATTGGCTTGTGAGGCACTATTGTAACAATCTCCCACTTGCCCTAAAGCCAATGCCATGTAGCCTTGAGACCCATCTTCTCAAGATGTCCTTCAAAGACCTTTTAAACTAGGGGTTTAGTCAATGGATCTGCTATATTCTCTCCTGAGGTAGCTCTTTCCACTCGGATGTCGCCTCTATCAATGATCTCCCAGATCAAGTGATATCACCTCAAAATGTGCTTAAATCGTTGATGAGATCTTGGCTCTTTTGCTTGCACTACTGCCCCGTTATTGTCAGAAAAGACAACTACTGCTCAGCAATACTAGGTACTATATTCAACTCTTGAATGAAAATTTTCATTCAAACACATTCTTTGTAGCTTTTGAAGCCATAATATATGCTGCCTTTATGGTAGAGTTGGCCATGGTATCTTGTTTGGAACTCTTCCAACTCACCGTGCTGCCATTGAGCCAAAATATGAATCCAGAAGTGGATTTCAAGTCATCTACATTGGATTGGAAACTAGAATCTAAAAACCCTCGAATTTCAATTCTCCACTGCTGTATACCAAAAATATGTCATTCGTCCTTCTCAAGTACTTAAGGATTGCTTCTATGGTTGTCCAGTGACTTTCATCAAGATCGGATTGGAACCTAATCGCAACACTTAGAGAGTGTGCCACATCCAGTCTTGTATATTGAACTGCTTACATTATGCTTCTAATAGCATAGGCATAAGATATGTGGAGCATCCTTTATCTCTCGTCTTTAGTCTTGGGGGACATACACATGGAAGGAGGGATGTCAAGTCCAATGGGAAGAAATCCCTTCTTGGATTCTTCCATACTAAACCTCTATAGTATTTTCAATGTACGGGGTGTGGGAAAGCCTCAACATCATCCTCAATCTATCTCTATAGATATGTATTCCTAATACGTAGGATGCTTCTCCCAAATCCTTAATGGAGAATTGTTTAGATAACTATGCTTTAGTACACTTTTAAGATTCCTACCTCATTACTAATGAGAATGATGTTATTGACATAAAGCACAATAAACTATACACTACTCCCACTAGCCTTTATATACACACATGGTTCATACTTATTTTTGACAAAGCCAAATGATTTGACTATGTTATCAAAATGTATGTTCCAACTTCCGGACACCTGTTTGAGAACATAAATGGATCTCTAGAGTTTGCAAACCTTTTGCTCACTCCCCTCGGATGTAAAACCTTGTGGTTGTTCCATATAGATTTCTTCTTCAATGTCTCCATTGAAGAAACCAATTTTTACATCCATTTGCCATATCTCATAGTCATAATATGCGACTATAGCAAGTAGAATCCGAATGGTTGGCATAGCAACTTGTGAAAAGGTTTCCTAAAAATCAATACCAGGCCTTTGAGTGTAACCTTTTACCACTAGTCGTGCCTCAAAGGTCACTACCTCTCTATGTACTCCTAGCTTTTGCTTATAGATCCACTTGCAACAGACAAGAACGATTCCCTTCGATAGGTCTACCAAAGTCCATACTTTGTTGAAGTACATGGAGTCCATTTTAAATCTCATGACATTAAACCAATGTCCTGTGTCTATATCCAACATAGCTTCATCATAGGTCTCTGGATCAATATTCGATTGGCCCATCTCACGAAGGAATATGAACCTTTCAGGTTACTTCTTGATTCGGTCTGGCCTTTTTAGAGATTGTGTGTAAGGCTCTTGTTGCTCGCTTGTTTCCACCGCTTGTGGGATTTGATGATCATCTTGAACTTTATCAAGTTCAACAATAATGCCATTTCTATCAAATAGAAAATTCTTTTCCAAAAAGGTTGTGTTCCTCGAAACAAATGCCTTTTGTTCTGAGGGATCGTAAAAGTAATAACCTATAGACTCTAGGATATCCCACAAACTTACACAAGGTGCATCTGCTATCCAACTTGCCTCTTACTGTCTATCTCACGTAAGCAGGAGACCCCATAAACCCTAAGGTGATGGTAAGAGGATGCTTTGCCATACCATATCTCATGCGACATTTTTGGCACCAACTTTGAAGGTACTACATTTAGTAACTTTGCCGCCATTTTTAAGGCGTATCCCTAAAAGGATATAGGCACATCGAAAAATCTCATCATGGAGTGTACTATGTCCAGCAAAGTACAATTTCTCATCTCGGCTACTCTATTGTGTTGGGTTGTGCCTAGTGGAGTCCATTATGAGAGAATCCTATTCTCTTTTAGATAATCCAAGAACTCGGTACTTAAATATTCTCCCCCTAGATCCAATTGAAAAGCTTTAATACTAAGTCCTTATAGCTTTTTCACTTCATTCCTATACTCTTTGAACTTTTCAAAGGCTTCAGACTTGTACTTCAAAAGATACATGTGTCCGAACCAACTATAATCATTAGTGAAGGTGATGAAGTAAGAACAACCATTTCTCGCACTAATTCTTAGTGGGCCACAAACATCCGTACATATCAAATTCAAAGGATTTGTGGAGTGCTCCGATTGTCCTACAAAAGAAGTCTTGGTCGTTTTTCCCTTCAAACAAGATTCACAAGTAGGAAGGTCCTTAATGCCACTAACTTTTAGTTCTTTAAGAGCTTCTAACTTGCTCATCTTATTTTTAGAGATATGCCCAAGTCTTGCATGCTAAAGGATGGCATCTTCTTAGTTGTCTAATTTTCTTTTACTTGATTGAATGTGCATTAGTGAAGGTTGACATTCAAGTATGTATATCCGTTAATCAATGTACCTTGAGTAATTAAAGAACCATCCTTCAATACCTTCAATGTCCCATTCGATATAGAAAAATTATATCCTTCATAATCAAGAACGAGAATGGATATAATGTTCTTAACAAGATTCAGTACATAGTAAACTGGATTAAACACAATACTAGAATTTCCCAAGTCTAACTTGATAATGCCTTGGACCATGGCCCCAACTCTTGCTCCATTTCCTAGGTAGAGGATCATATCCCCTTCACACAGAATCTTTCTTTTTTCCATCCCTTACAACGAATTACAAAGGTGAAAATCGCACGCAGTATCAAATACCCATAAAGAAGAATTGGTCGTTAAATGTACTTCAATAAAGTACATACCCTTCTCGAAGGTTATAAACTAAGCCTCACAGTTTCTCTTTCAATGCCCTTTTTCACTACAGTGGAAACAACTTACATCGATTTTAGCCTTCTTCTTGATCCCCCCAGAACATTTCACGTGTTGCTTCTCTTTTGAGGAAGAACTCTTCTTCCTCTTACCTCCCTGTCTTGGGCCCCTAAGGCTTTTTGACTTGGAGAAAGAAGCTAGCATAAGGGGCTTCTCTTTTTTCATTATCATCTCAGCGGTCACAAGCATGTTCACCAATTTGTTAATCGTAACTTCTTACTTAGACAAATTAAAGTTCATAATGAACTGGTCGAACGATGGGGGCAATGACTGGAGGATCAAATCCACATAGAGGTCATTGTCCATAATCACGTCAAGTTGTCCAAGCTTCTCAATGAGTCCTCTTATCTTAAGCCTATGATCATGGACACTTGTCCCTTCACTCAGCTTTGACCTGAAGAGCTCCCTAGACAAAGCGAACCTTTCGTGTCTAGTTTTTATACAGTACAACTCTTGTAGGTGCAAGTAGATCTCTCTAGCATGTTTCATATGCTTGTGAGTCTTTTGAAACTCGTTGGTCATGAAAGCCAATATAAGGCATCTAACCTATAGATCATCATCTACAAATTTTGTGAACCTTTCACGGTCTTCATCGGTGGCATCATCACCGAATGTGTCTGTAGGACTTTGATCTAGGACATAAGTCCTCTTATCAAAGTCAAGAATTATCTTAAGGTTTCTCAACCAATCATGGAAATTTGGCCCGGTTAGCTTATTGGTTTCCAAAATGCTTGCGAGTAGATTTTTATCCATTTTGATTTTGAAGATTTCAAAAATCTACAAGAGGAAAAAAAAAGTATAAGCATGTGATTGAATATTGATATTGAAAACATGTTCGTGGTCTTTCAAGCATGTTTTTCTTCCACTATTTTATCAAATCCTTCACCCTCTAGAAGAATTCAGGTAATCTTATTTCATAGTGAGAATTAAGATCCTAAGGATTTGCAAGTGAACCCATAGCTCGTAAGACATCCACAAACAATCGAAAGGTATGCAACTTTTGCTAATTGCGTCTTATACAACTCTTGATATACTTTACATCACTTTTCATGTAAACCCATGATTTGTGAGACATCCACATTACTAGGTGTCAAGTCAAACCTACCAATCATTCTTCAATTCGAGACGGGCCCACGACATCCCACGACTCGTGTGCCAATACATGGGCGTTCTCAAATCAAAAATGCATCTCATGCTAAGTTTATGGTCATAGCTTATCACTATAAGTGTGACCTACGACTCATGAGACATCACAAAAATAATGGTAGCATTGTTATGCCACATACTATTGGTAGAAGGCATGGATTAATTAAACTCTTTTAACTTGTGTTCATTTTGACTTGATATTTGAAAGCACTTAGACATTCTAAGTTGAGGGTTTTTGCTTGCAAAGATCTCACTATTTTATCTTCTTATTTAGGTTCTCTATATCCTAATCATGCATCTCATACATCAATAGGATATGGAAAGCATAAATAAGTAAATGCGCCTAGCATGCTCCTAGGGTGGGATGACCATGAGCCTAACCAAGTGATGCACTTAGAGCCATAAGTGCACCACTTAGTTGATTTTAATTGGGTTGATTAAATCTAGCTTTTTACATGAGTGTATCCCTTACATTCATGGGTCTTCATGCCTTCAATGATCTTCTTTGCTCCTTGCAACATTTACATGAGAAAGAAATCTTCACTCCTAGTGATTCTATTCTTATAACATTTACAAGATAGAAATTAAGAGGCATACAAGGCCCAATTTAATACAAACATTTTCAACAACTTAAAACAAATAAAATCAATATTAAAGGCTCATGATCATCCCCATTCATTCATCATCCATTCAACACTTAAATGAACAATAAATAAATCAAGAATTAACATTCAATTCCATCAATTAAATGCTAATCATATTAACAAATAATTGGGCATGCAAAAACAAGCATAACATTTATGCATCATATTTACGCCGCAATTGGAAATTAACTTTAACAAGTTTTAAAAGCAATCAAAAGTGTCCAACATAATTTTGAGACCTTGCACAACACTTGTGCATCCATTGTGTGTGTTCCAAAACAAGTATGGTCACTAAAGGAGTCAAAAGAAAGGCACAAAACTCGTCCCAAACCCAACTGGGTGCTGCTGGCCAAGGCTAGTACACTGCTGGGCAACAGCTCTCGACAACTGCCCTGTTGTGTGCTGCCAAGTGCCGGCAGCTCCCCTGTTTTTAGGGTCATGAGCGAGTCAAACCATTTTCAGCTCAACTTTTGTGCACCAATAATTTTAGAACAACTTCTAAACATCAATACACACAACATGGATGAAAATTTCAGATTAAAACACCTTTTAAAAACTAAAATATCAAGGGATCAATGGCTTGAAAAACAAGTTTAAGTAAGAATCATATTCTTCAAAAATCTCCAATTATATCCAATCTTATTGGACCCAAAAATAATCAAAACAACTTAAAGCCATCAACAACATGCTATATCAACATATAACACCCACCAATGCCAAATCAATATTCAACATTAGGCAAAATGAATTAAAACATACCCATCACATGATTTAACACTTAAAGCACATAATAGCATGATTTAATCCATTAATCAAGGAGCCACAAACAAGATCACCCATACACTCCAACCCATCATATGGATCGAGTACATGGTGATGTTGATCAATTCTTCACAAGAACCAATCATCCAAGCAAAATCCAAATACATGCATGAATAAGGCTCCGATACCACTTGAAGGTTTGTGTGGCTCTAGGATCCAAATATTTTCAAAACAAAATTGAACAAAAACTAGCCCACACACATCCACAAGGATCTAGATATGCGTAGGACTCAGATTTAGAGAGGGTACCTTGATGAAATCAAAAATCAAGGAGCAAGAGAAAACACCCTTCAACTCTTAAAGCAATCTCCTCACTGGCGCAGCAGGAACACCAACTGATTTCCCCAAGTTAAACACCTCCGTTTGAGCTGAAAATTTTACTGCACTCTCTCAACACCTTGAAGATAATACAGTCAAAACTTTGGCTCAATCAGAACAAAATAAGTCCTCCCAGAACTCAGTGCAAACGGCTGCCAGAAACTGCTTCAACAAAAACAATAGCAACCCAAACGTATTGCCTCCAACGATGTAGTCCACACACCAAATAGATGAACCTTTTCTCTAAAAAAATGGCTAAATATATTTGCAGAGAAATAAATATAAGAAGTCCAAGTATGGATGGGGAGGATGAAGGAGGTGGGAGAGATTTGTGGAGATTCTAACTATTAGATGCCCACTAACAAAGTTGTTGGGAGAATAATGCACACCTTGCACAATTGTTAGCTTGGGGCCGCCCCCTCCTATATCTGTATATAGGAGGCCACACCATCTTTAAGGAGGGAAAGCCACATGTCCATGCCAAGGTGGCTACTAATAATTAGTGTTAATGTGAATTTGAATGTCATTTCAAATTTGCATTTCATCTAATGAAATATCTTCTAAATGAATTCTAATTCCATATTAAATGAACCCTTCATTTACTAATATTCTCCAAAATAAACTCTCCAATTTAATTAAATTAAACAATTTAATGTACTTAATAATTCTTTGACTTAACTCTTAAGTCAAAGTGCGTAACTCTTTAAGCTAATCAAAATTAATTTAACTCTTAAATTATTTTGGCCTATTGATAGTAATGTGGCATCAATTAATTAAACCTTAATTAATGGATCTTAATTTAACTCTTAAATTAAATTGACCCATTTGACTCTTAAATTGATCAAGCCAAAAATAACTCCAATTTTCACCTCCATCAAAATCGGTCAAGATGAATTTTCTAACACTTAGAAAAGTGTCCTTCCTTCAATAGGTCATTCAATTTGTCTTTTATGTGTGACCCGTTAGGCTCTACCATTCATTGGACATGGGCTCACAACTCCTTGTGACTTATAGAATATCAAATATTCACATTAGCTTAAACTCCTTTAAACTAAGTGACTCAATTTAATTAATCTCATTAATTGAAGATTACCCACTCTCCATGGTCGATGTCCAACCTCAAGCCATTGGAGCCCAACTAATTGGCCAAAATAAATTCTCTTGAAGAACCATTCTAGCATTACGCTACCATGAAAATACAGTCCTTCCGTCTTCTATCTCCATGAAAAAAGGCCTAGGGCAAGATATTAGTCGGCTTCCTAATAGCCTCAATACTATGCTTTCTATTCTCAATGTTCGATTCCCTTAGTGACCTCATCTTCGAAAACACCTTTTCAAATTATCACATCACCTTACACAAAGATTTCTTGGAATCGATCATTATAGAACGCATAGGAGATACACTCACCCTTCACAAAAGCGAGGAGTCAAATTCCATCTTGGATCTCACAAACCTCCATGTCAAGTAGCTCATGCCCAATCTCAACCCGAGTGGCCCACTAAGTGACCAAGGAAGAGTCAAAGCATAAGGACCAAAAACAAGGTTACCATGGATCCTCAGGTCAAAGGACTAATAATATGCACTAGCATAAGCTAGAGAACTTGCCACTACCGACTTGCCACTCTGTCTATCTAGTGGATTCTCCAAGCGGGCCTTCAGTGCCTTGTTCTCTAACGAGCACCCACCAACAAGCATCTATATCACATATGCGATTGCTCATGGAACAGAGCAACATCGAACCCTTGGATTTATGCATCGTTAGTGCAAGTCTATCCGGATCTTAGATGCCCTATCTCTAAGATCCTATAACTTGGAAGATTTAAGATCACAACCATGCAAGACTTATTCCACGATCACCATCTAATGTGTAATCAAGTCCCATAGTCTTGTGAGATCTAAGGGCTTCATCCAAATACGAGTGAAACAAAATATGAGCATAAGATGAAGATTACCATATAATGAATATCATTCAATCAAGATTGTCTTACAAGAATATAGTTTAGAAGGCCTATCTAATTGGCTTGCAGGCCACTATTCCAACAGCATATATATATATGGAATATAAATATAATATAGTTCACAAACATTAAAGTCATGGAAAGGATGCATTGTGGCATAAAAATGAATCAGCTTATATTGTGTTAATGTATGGCAAAGTTCTAAAGGGGAGTTCAAGGGGTTTGAACTTCTCTCCATCACAACCCTAGTTACAACTACACATAGCACAACTACGAGAGAAAAGCCATAGGTTCAAACAGAAGTGGAAGAAGTACCATCTTTTTTGGCTAAATTTACAAAACATTTTTATATTGTCAAAAATTGACTATAATGATAATTTGGTAAATTAACAAAATAGCAGTGGACCTTAAAATTAATTACCTAAGTAAAAGGGCACAGAGCTAAAAAAACTAGCCAAGCCCACAAAAAGGGCACAAAAACCCTAGTAGGCCTAAGCTCATTAAAGCTAAACTCTATAAATACCAAGTTCTAGAAAGAAATTAGGAACAATAAACCATTCATAAAAATTCTCAAAGTTAAAGAACTTTCGAGAAATAGAGATCTCTCTGCACGCGTTCCAGAGAAGACAAACCAGCACTCTACTATTTTTTGAAAAGGACCTCGCTCTATTTCTAAGCAGCATTAGTTTGGTGCCATATGTGGGAAACTTAAAAGAAGAAAAAGGAACATTGAGGATGCAGATGTGGTCAAGAACTCGCAAATCTAACATTCAAGTGACCCCAACATTGGAGAAATCAGAGAGTCACCAATAGCAAATACCACTTGGTCAAGCACCAGACCTTACTTTTGACATACGACCAGTATCTGAGGAAGCACCCACATAGCAGGCTTCCCCCCCTGGAGAACCAGTCTTGTTTATCACGCAGGAAGCATGGAAAAATCTACTGCAAAACTTTACTACCCAAGCTGCAGTGAAAGGAGTTGCCAAATATACCGAGGAGCACCATCCTTGAGAGTCACAGCAGTCTTCTTGTAGGAGCAAGGGAGCTTCACTAGAGAGATCCGAGCAAAGAACTGACTCAGGGAGTGATTATGCTCCCCATTTCTTACCTCATCAAGGAGATAATCACTCTTCACTTTGAGCAGATCTCACTTAGCATGAACTAACACATGTGGGAGTTCAAATATATTCTTTAGTTCCACAACCATCTGGAAGAATAGGGAGCTAATACCATCCATTGGTTGTTACTATCCTCATGCATTATCCTATTTTTTTCGATGATCCTAGCGGAAGCATTCCCCTACAGGATAAAGATAGCCCAACTACTAGGTTCGACAGTACTGCGGACCCTTAAGAGCATCTGCATAACTTCCTGGCAAGGATGAAACGGTATAACTTGAGCGAGGTTGTGTACTACAAGCTCTTGCACACCACTCTCGCCAAATGCATCCTGACGTGCTTCAATCAGATGCCAGCAGAATCTATTATCGGGTGGGAAGTGCTGGCATAGCTTTTCCTTCAAAGCTTTTTCATCAACCGCAAGTACCCTAGGACCGTAGCTTATCTGTTCATAAACGAGCAATAAGATGGAGAATCTCTAAGGACCTATCTCAATCATTTTGTTCAAGCTATCCATGAGATTCCACGTTTTAGCCAAGTGCTTCTTCCGAACATCATCTAGCAGAATTTGAAATACCTCATGTTCTAAGAGATGATTATAAGGATGCCGCCTACCACAATGTAAGCTCTTCATGTGCACTAATAAGTATGTTTTCATAGAGGAAGCTGCAATCCTTTAGGAAGCTCCCAAGCAAAAGACACACGATGAGGGGGATAACAACAATAGAAGGCAAATAGACTGGAAGTTTGCCCATCTTGTGCATTTGTCATCTAGATGCCCTTCACCATGTCTTAAATAGATGTTATGGTCTCATTTAGCAACCGCCATAGAAGACCTCAACTGACCCAAATAAGCCAAGACTGAACAAATAGTGTTGCTTCCACTGTATGGGCAAATATACCATGGATGAGTGTTGCTATTTGAACGATGAAATTGAAAAGTTGATTCAAATAGGATACTTCAAGGAGTACATGGCCTAAAAGATGTCCAACCCAAGGAAAAGCTCGCTTGACAGGAGGGCGAGAGATATAGATAGAAGTTAGGCAACTGCCCAGACCCCACGGAGCACCAGCATGACCCTAATAATCTCCCTAGAGCAAGAGTCATCTCAATGATATCTAGAGGCCATCTAGAGAAGACTTCCATGCAGGACGATGATAACTACCCAACTACCATCATTCTATGGTACTACGGAACCCAAAGAGCATTTAGATAACTTCTTAGCAAGGATGGAGCTATATATGACTTAAGTGAGGCTGCATATTGCAAGCTCTTCTGCACCGCTCTCACTAAGTGCACCTTAACATGGTTCAACCAGATGCCAACAGGATCTATTATTGGGTAAGAACAGATGGAACAACTTTTTCTTTAAAACTTCTCCATCAACCGACAGTACCCTAAGACCACAACCTATCTATTCAACATTAAGCAAAAACATGGAGAATTTTTGAGGGCCTATCTCAATCATTTTGTTCAAGTTGCCCATGAGATCCCATATGTCAACTGGGAGCTTATTCCTAGCATCATCCAATAGAGTTTGAAATACCTCAAATTTTGATAGTCAATTGTACGGAAGCCACCCGCCATAATGGAAGAGCTCCTTATGCATTCTAAGAAGTATATCTACATAGAGGAAGCTTCAATTCCTCAGAAAGATCCCAATCGATAGACAAGTGATGAAGGGTTACAGTAATATGAGGGAAGTAGACCGGAGGTGTAGGCTACCTCTCGCACTCTCTGTGTACACACCCCTCACCATGTGCCAAACAAAATTCTAGCAATAGCAATGCAATGCGGTCATATTCAGTGACTGCCATAGAAGACCCAGCTAATCTTAAAAATCAAAGACCGTGCAAATATTATTGCTTCCACTTCACGGACAAACATACCATAAAAGAGTACTGCTATTTAAAAGATGAAATTAAAAAGTTGATTCAAATAGGATACCTCAAAGAGTTCATAGCGAACGTTAGGCAAAACTCATCTACAGAGGAGGGCTAGAGTAAAAGACGAATGTTAGGCAATTACCCAGACCCTAAGGGGCACCAATGTTAGTAAGATCTTAACAATCCCCCTACAACGGGAGTCAGCTCAGGGGTATCTGAAGAACTGCCTTGAAGAGACTCCTCCAATGTGAGGAAAGCACTAGCATGGGCAGCTTGGCAAGCACATGCTCATGCAGTTGATCCTATTCTGGGGATATTCAAAGTACGCCTACATGCACCTTGCATCACTTTTGGGGAAGAATACGTAGAGCTTAGAAGACGGGGCCAAAATGATGCCTTAATATCTCAACATCCCTCGCCAACTTTTGGGTCAAGAAAATGTTTGTGGATACGACAGTTCGACAAATATCTTATTCCATGATGCATTCCTCCAACTTGGAGTGGATAATGTGCATTAGGATGAACATCCCTTTGGTTAGATTCACAGAAGAAATTATAGAAGCATTTGGGGAGATACCACTACCTTTTATTTAGACACTCACCTAAGGAAAGAAAAAATCATAAAATTTTTGGGTGTGAAGACTCCATCTACATACAACACGGTCTTAGCAAGGCCAACTTTAAACCTATTTCAAGCCTCAATTTCCACGTGCCAACTGAAGATGAGGTTTTCCAAACCAGGTAGAGTTAGAGAGGTGGCAAGTAACTTACGAAAGGCCAGAGAATGTTATGCTAGTAATCTAAAGAGTGTGAAGTCTCTCACCTCCCAGACAAATTGAATGAAAGGCCCCAGAAAGGGCAAGGGGAAAACAAAGGCAAAGGGGTGCTACGGACATTGGCCTTGTGGAAGTGTGTGCACCACAAGATACATCTGTACCAACTCAAACGCGTTGCTAAAAATGCCCCTTAATGCCAAGTAGTTTGCTTTGATTTTCTTCTTACTTTACTCTTGTCGTTAGTTTTTCTTTTTTTGAATTCGAATAAATCCTACCCACTCAAGGATGACATTTATTTCTTCTTTTTGTTTCTTTAATAAATGTGAAATTTCTCATATTCTTCACATTACGCTATGTCTTCCATGACTTTAAACTTTGCAGTATCTGTAAAGAGTAATTGGAAAGCTTTTAAAGAGATACCACTTTATGACTCCTCGAGGAGTACGAGGAGTACGTGCCATTCATCAAACAAAATCCCACCATAAAATCCCCTTGAGATACATGGTTGCTGATGTAATCCCACTATAGGTCCCCAAAGAGGTACGTGGCAGTCACCCTCTCAAAAGGCCTACTATTGGCTCCCTTTAGGAGTAAGTATCTGAAAAAGCTCACTCTTGGTTCCCCTTAAGAGTATGTGGCAACCTCTCAAAATCCTACAATCATCTCCCTTTGATAGTACATAGCACTCTCTCAAGAACTCCACTATCGGCTCCCCTCGAGAGTATATGGCAACCATTCTACAAAAACTGCCTAAGGAACTCCTTAGAACACACTTAAGCAATCAATAGAAAGAAGTCCACCTTATGTCTTCACGAAAAGGAGAGTGGCAACCTCTGAACACTTAAAAAGAAAATATAATGTAAAATCTCTAAGCCTGGCGACTCCGCATATTGCTGCGTGCTTATTGCCAGTCTCCTAGGAAACCCTTAAACATATCATCATGATACTTAAACTTTGCTCAACTCAGGCCTAAAATTAATTTTCCTCTATTAGAGAACTCTATGCGTCCCTAAGATAGCATCATCACATGTTACATTCACGACTAAGACAATCGCTTTAAATTCATAAAACTCACTAAAGTGCCCGCGTTACTTATCAATTCAATTTTCTAAGTCTCCAAGCGACCGGCAAAGCATCTCGCTATTAGCAAGATTAACAATAAACAACATAAATAACAACAACTAAGAAAAGGGAAAAATGTCACACAAAGGGAAATAGTAGGCGCCCAAGCCTAGGTCATCATAGGGGTGCCCAGCAACACGACGCCCCAGTTTGGTGCCCAGCGGGTATCTATCAGGCGCCTATATCCAAGGCTCGAAATACACCATCTCCTCTCAACATTTAATGTTGGCATCCTCAAGCCTCCAATTATCAATTTCCAAAACACAAGTGCATAAAATCAATATTCATTTAATTAGCTAAGTGTTTGCATGAACACAAAATAAACAAAAATAAAGAAACTTTATTAAAATTAAACGAGAGAATAAGACATCTAAGATCCGGGTAGACTGGCATTTGGATGAAACCCTTAGATCACATAAGACTACAGGACTTGACTACACATTAAATAGTGATCATGGAATAAGTCTTACACGGTCGTGATCTTAAATTTTCCAAGTTTTAGGATCTTACAAGATAGTTATTCTAAGATCCGAATAGACTTGCACTAACAATGCATAAATCCAAGAGTTGGATGTTGCTCCATTCCATGAGCAATCCCATATGAGATATAAATGTATGTTAATGGGTTCTTGTTAGAGAACAAGGCACTAAAGACCCGCTTGGAGAATCCACTAGATAGTCAAAGTGGCAAGTTAGTAGTGGCAAATTCTCCAACTTGCACTAGTGCATATTATTAGTCCTTTGACCTGAGGATCTATTGTAACCTTGTGTTTGGTCCTTATGATTTGACTCTTCCTTTGTTACTTAGCGGTAGGTTCGACTTAACACCCAGTAATATAGATATCTCATGAGTCATGGGTTTACACGAAAAGTTAGATAAAATATATCAAGAGTTGTTTGAGATGCAATTAGAAAACATTGCTTACCTTTGGATTGTTTGTGGATGTCTCACAAATCATAGGTTCACTCGCAAGTCCTTAGGATCTTGATTCTCACTAGGAAATGAGATTTTCTGAATTTTGCTAAGGGGTGAATGATTTGATAAAATAATAGGAGAAAAACTTGCTTGAAAGACCATGAACATGTTTTCAATATCAATGTTCAATTAATGCTTATATTCTCTTTTTTCACCTTTGAGGATTTGTGAAATCTCAAAAAAAATAGCTAATAAACCACTCAACGTTATTTTGGAAACCAATAAACCAACCGGGCCTAATTTCCATGATTGACTTAACCTCAAAAAACATTCTAGATACTTAGAAGTGGATGTATGTCCTATATCAAGGTGATCCTAATCCCAAGGGGATTATTGTAGATCAAGAGACATATGAAAAGTTCACAAATTGGATTTAGGATCATCTTATCCCTTAGTCTCATGATGGCATCTACAAAACCTTAAAAAGTCTCAAGGACATATGAATAGTACCTTGGTTAAAGTTTAAAGAGTTGTAAAGCCAACGAGGTATAAGAAGTTCATATTGTCAAATGAGATTTTTTCAAGCTAAGATGGATGTGAAGTCATGTGTCATCGACTACAATTTAAAGATGATTAAGCTTGGAGAAGCTTTTCAACTTGGACGTAATCACAGGCAATGATCTACATAAGGATTTGATCCTCACATTCACACCAAGTTTTATTGATCAAAGTGTTGATCTAGAAAGGAAACTATCATGACAAGGGCAAACCTTTGACACTTGTTTCCTCCTCCAAGCCTATAGGCCCTAGGAGTGCTAGAAAGAGAGGTAAAAGGAAGAAAAGTTATTCCTCCGAAGGGAAAAAACTATTAAAGGCATCCGATGGAGTGAAGAAGATTATAGAGAAAATAGTCAATATTACTTGTTTCTACTTTGGCAATATAGGCCACTGGAAGCGGTATTACGAGGAATACCTTGCAACCTATTGGAATAGTGCCCGAAAAGCTAATTGGATTGGCCTTCTAAAAGCTATTTCCTTCTAAATAATCTTGATTGAATGATAATTTTTTATACGGCCATCTTCATCTTATGCTCAATATTACTTCACTTGCATTCGGATGAAGGCCTTAGATCACACATGACTACGAGATTGGTTTGATGACCATGGAATAAGTCTTACACGGTCGTGATCTCAAATCTTCAATGTCATAGATCTTACAAAATGGGGCATCCAAGATCCGAATAGACTTGCACTAACGATGTATAAATCCAAGAGTTGGATATTGCTACGTTCCATCAGCAATCTGTATGAGATATGAGTGCATGTTAGTAGGTGCTTGTTAGAGAACAAGGTACTGAAGACACTTCGGAGAATCCACTAGATAGCCGTAGTGGCAAGTCGGTAGTGGTTAGTTCTCCTGCTTACGCTAGTGCATATTATTAGTCCTCTAACCTGAGGATCCATGGTAACCTTGTGTCCGGTCCTCATGCTTTGACTCTTCCTTGACCACTTAGTGGGTCTTTCGGGTTGAGGTTGGGTATGAGATACTTGGCATGGAGGTTTGTGAGATCCAAGGTGGAATCCGACTCCTCACTTTTGTGAAGGGCGAGTGCATCTTCTATATATTCTATAATGATCGATTTCAAGAAATTCTTGCGCAAGGTGGTGTGACAATTTGGAAAAGGAGTTTTCCAAAGGTGAGGCCACACAAGGGAATCGAACATTGACAATAGAGACATAGTATTGAGGCTATTAGGGAGCTGGCAAATATCTTGCCCTAGGCCTCTTTCGGGAGATAGGAGATGGAAAGACCGTATTTGCTTGGTATGCGTAGAGCTATGATGGTTCTCCAGAATATTTATTTCAGCCAATTAGTTGGGCTCCATGGACTTAAGGTTGGACATCGACCATGGAGATTGGGTACTATTCAATTAATGAGATTAATTAAATTGAGTCGATTAGTTTAAAATGAGTTTTAAACTAAAATGAATATGAGATATTCAAAAGTCACAAACAGTTGTGAGCCTATGTCCAATGAATGGTAGAACCTATTGGGTCACACACAAAATCCAAATAGCTTCCAAAATTTGTAGAGCAATGTTTCAAGTGTTGGAAAAATCACCCTTGGGTGACCGATTTTCAAAGGTCCAATCCAACGGTCAATTTTAGTTTGATTAATTTAAGTGTTAAATTAATCAACTAATTTAAGAGTTAAACTAGACTAATAATTAAGGAATTAATTATTTGGTACCATGATTGACCATCAATTGGACAAGTTGACTTAAAGGGTTAAGTTGACTAACTTAAGCTTAAAAGTTAAGCTTGTTTGATTTAAGAGTTAAATCAAAGGTTAATTAATTAAATTAAAGTGTTTAATTTAATTAATGGGAAGAATAATTTTGGAGGGAAAATTTAAATGAAGTGTTCATTTAAATTAGCATCTTAATTAATTTGGAAATAGATTCCAAATGAAATTGAAATGCACTTAAAATTCAAGTAAGATTTGAATTTGAATTTTGCCAACTTGGCATGCCACTTGGGCGGTCACCTTGAGGAAGATGTGATGCCAACTAGCATCACACATTCCACCCTCTATATATAGATATACAGAGCACGCAAAATTCGAAAATAAGCTGCTGAAAAGTGTGAGAATTAGATTCTTGCATTCCCTCCAAAATCTCTTTCTATGCATTGCATCATAAGTTGAAGCTTTGCATTTATCCTTTCTAAGTCCATCTTCTAGTGAAGGGAATGTAGAAGATTGTTTGGTGTGTGGATCGTTTCAATAGAGGCAAGGCGATTGACTTGCTCAGTTTTGGAGATCCACCTGCAGTAGCTTCCAGTTGGAGACTTTTTTCTGGAGCGATCCAAAATGATTTTTGTCTCCAATTTTTCACAGTATCGTCCCCTGTGTGTGGAGGTGTTCTATATTTAATTTCATGAATTTTGGAGCAGTTTATCCTGGACAATTGTTGTCATCCTTCCACTATGCCATATCCAGACTGTTTCTAGACTCGTGAGAGATAGTTGATCTTCTCCTTGACTTTGAGTTACAATAGGTAATTATTCATCCTAATCCAGATCTATTGCATATCTAGATCCTTGGGAGCTCGAGTAGCTTAGTTTATTTCATGCTTATGAATGTTGATTTATGGATCCTAATGCTACTCTAGCCTTCAAGTGGTATCGGAGCCATTTTCATGTTATGTTTCGGATTATTGTTTGATTGATTCATGTGATGAATTGATCAATATCACCAAACACTTAATTCAATCCATGGATTGGAGTGTTTGTATGATGATGCTTGTGGCTCTATTGCTTGATGAATGATAGCATGCTATTATGTGATTTAAGTGTTGATTCATGTTTTAGTATGTTTCAATTCATAGTGATAAATGTTGAATGTTGATTTAGCATTTATTGATGTTATATGGTGATATAGCATGTTGATATTTGATCAAAAGAGTTTTGGTCAATTTTGGACATAATTTGATTGGAGTTGTATTGGAAGTTTTTGAAGAATTTGGTTCTAACTTTCTCTAATTTTTGAAGACATGATTGAGCACTTGAATTTTCTTCTTTTTAATAAAGGTTTTAAATCTGGAAATTCATTATAATGTGTGTTTAAGTTTTGTGAACTTGTGATAAAACTATTGTTGCATGAAAGTTGAGTGGAAAAGCACTTAATTCACTTGGAAGCCCCAAAACAGGGGGCTACCGAGCAGTAAATGGCCAATGCACACACGTTGTGCGTGCGACCTACCCAGCCATGCGCCCAGGTTGGGCAGCAACCCCTATTTTATGGTTTTGGTGAATTTTGAGTATTTTTTTCCGATTCCTTTTGTGCTTAAAATGTTTTTGCAACACACATGATAGATACACAAACATTGTGCAAGTTCTCAAAATTATGTTTGACATTTTTTAATGCCTTTGAAAATTGATTAAAGTTCATCTTCCAATGATGGCATAAATGTTATGCTAGTTCAATTATTTGTTTATGAGATAAGCATTTAATTGATGGAATTAATTGTTACTTCTAGATTTCTTTATTATTCATTTAATTGTTAAATAGATGATGAATGAATGGGGATGATCATGAGCCTTGAATATTGATTTTAATTGTTTCAAGTTGTTGAAATAAGTTGTATTAAATTGAGGCTTGCATGCGTCTTATTTTCTACCTTGTAATTGTTATGAGAATAGAATCACTAGGAGTGAGGATTTCCTATTCATGTAAAAGTTGCATGGAGCAATGGAGGCCAATGGAGGCATGGAGACCTTTGAAGGCCCATGAATGTATGGGATACAATCATGTAATAGCTAGATTTAAGCATCCCACATAAAATCAACTAGGTGGTGCACATATGGCTCTAAGTGCACCACTTGGTTAGGCTCATAGTCATCCCACCCTAGGAGCATACTAGGAGCATTTACTTATTTATGCTTTTCATATCCAATTGATGTATGAGATGCATGGTTAGGATATAGAAAACCTAAATAAGAAGATAAAATGATGAGATCTTTGCAAGCAAAAACCCTCCTCTTGGAATGTCTGAGTGTTTTTTCAAATATTAAGTCAAAATTGATACAAATTAAAAGAGTTTTAATTAATCCAAGCCTTCTACCAATAGTATATGGCATGATGATGCTACCACCTTTGTATGATATACATCCGGTCACGGGGGTCATGCTTAGGTGGAAAGTTGTGACCATACACTTTGCATAAGATACACCTTTCACTTGGGAACACCCACACATTATACACTTGGTCATAAGGGATGTTGTGGTGCCCGTCTCGAATCAAAGATTGATTGGTAGGTTTGACTTAACATTGAGTAATGTAGAGGTCGTCCATCAGGGGATCTACATGAAATGGTGAGGCAAAATATATCAAAAGTTGCATGAGATGCAATTAGCAAAAGTTTCTTACCTTTAGATTGCTCGTGGATATACATCCAGTCATGGGGGTCTACTTGCAAGTCTTTAGGGTCTTGATTCTCTCTAGGAAATATGACTTCCTGAATTCTTCTAGAGGGTGAAGGATTTGATACAATAGTAGGAGGAAAACATGCTTGAAAGACCATAAACATGTTTTTAATATCAAATCAATCATATGATTATACTCTTTTTTCGCCTCTTGTAGTTTTTTGAAATCTTCAATCGAAAAAGGCTAAAAATCCACCCACAAGAATTTTGGAAACTAATAAACTAACCGGGCCAAACTTCCAAGATTGGTTAAGGAACCTTAAGATCATTCTTGACTCTGAAAAGCGGACTTACGTCCTTGATCAAAGTTCTGTGGACACACTTGGTGATGATGCCACCAACGCACAACGCGAAATGTTCACTATTGTAGGAGATGATCTACAAGTAAGGTGTGTCATGATGGCATCCATGTCCAATGAGCTCCAAAAGACTCATGTGCACATGAAACATGCTCGAGAGATCTATGTGCACTTGCAAGAGTTATATAGTGTACAAAGTAGACACGAAAGGTTCACTTTATCTAAAGAGCTCTTTAGGGCAAGGATGGGTGAAGGGTCTAATGTCGTGATCATGGCCTCAAGATGATTGGACTCATCGAGAAGCTTGGACAGTTGGATGTGGTCATGGACAACCACATTTACATGGATTTGATCCGACAATCATTACCATCGTCATATGATCAATTCGTTATGAACTTCAATATGTCTAAGCAAGATGTTACAATTAACGAATTAATCAATGTGCTTGTGACCGCGGAGGCAACTATGAGAGGAAAAGCCCTTTATGCTTGCATCCTCCTCCAAGTCAAAAGGCTCTAGGGGTCCTAGAAAGGGAGGTAAGAGGAAGAAGAGTTCTTCCTCGAAAGGGAAGCAACCCGAGAAAAGTTTTGGGAGGGTTAAGAAGAAGGTTAAAACCGAAGCTAATTGTTTCCACTGTGACGAAAAGGGGCATTGGAAAAGAAATTACAAAGCCTTCCTTGCAACCCTTGAGAAAGGTATGTACTTTATTGAAGTGCACATGACAACTAATTCTTCCACATACCGCATGCGGTTCTCACCTTTGTAATTCGTTATAGGGGATGGAAAAAAGAAAGAGTATTCGTGAAGGGGATATGATCCCCCGCCAAGGAAATGGAGCAAGAGTTGCGGCCACTTTCCAAGGCGTTATCAAGTTAGACTTTAGGAATGCTTGCATTGTACTTGATCCAGTTTATTATGTACCCCACCTTGTTAAGAACATTGTTTCAATTCCCGTTCTTGATAATGAAGGATTTGATTTTTCTATATCGAATGGGAAATTGATGGCATTAAAGAATAGGTCTTTAATTTTTCAAGGTACATTAATAAATGGATTGTACATACTTGATTCTCAACCTTCACTGATGCACATTCAATCAAGTAAAAGAAAATTAGATATCCAAGAAGATGTCATTCTTTGGCATGCAAAACTTGGTCATATCTCTAAGAATAGGATGAACAAGTTAAAAGCTCTCAAAGCACTAAATGTTAGTGGCATTGAGGACCTTCCTACCAGTGAATCTTGTTTAAAGGGAAAAATAACTAAAGCTCCTTTTGTAAGATAAACGAAGCGCTCCACAAGTCTTTTGGATTTGATCCATACGGATGTTTGTGGACTACTAAGAGTTAGTGGGAAATGAGGTTATTCCTACTTCATCATCTTCACCGATGACTTTAGTCGGTACGGACACGTGTTTCTTATGAAGAACAAGTCCAAAACCTTTGAAACGTTCAAAGAATATAGGAATGAAGTAGAAAAGCAATTGGGGCTAAGTATTAAAGCTCTTCGATCAAATCGATGGGGAGAATACTTGAGCTTCGAATTCTTAGATTATCTAAAAGGGAATAGAATTCTCTCTCAATGGACTCCACCCGACACACCCCAACTCAATGGAATAGCCGAAAGAAGAAACTGTACCTTGTTGGACATGGTACGCTCCATGATGAGTTTTTCCGATGTGCTATATCCTTTTGGGGATACGCCTTACATACGGCAACGAAGCTACTAAATATAGTACCTTCAAAATCAGTGCCTAAAACACCATATGAGATATGGCATGGCAAAGCACCCTCTTACCATTATCTTAAGGTTTAAGGATCTCCCGCGTACGTGAGACGAACAATGGGAGATAAGTTGGATAGTAGATCCACTTTGTGCAAGTTTGTGGGATACCCCTAGAGAGTATATGGGTTACTACTTTTATGATCCCTCGGACCAAAAGGATTTTGTCTTGAGGAACGCCTACTTTTTGGAAGAGCAATTTCTATTAGATAGAAATGGCATTGTTGTTGAACTTGATGAAATTCAAGATGATCACTAAATCCTACAAGCGGTGGAAACAAGCGAGCAAGTAAAGCTTTGTGCACAACCTCTACATAGGTCGGACCAAATCAAAAAACAACCCAAAAGGTTCGGATTTCTTCATGAGACGGGCCAATCGGATGATGATCTGAAGACCTATGAAGAAGCTATGTTGGACATAGATTCGGGACGTTGGCTTGAAGCCATTAGATACGAAATGGACTCTATGTACTCAAACAAAGTATAGACTTTGGTAGATCCACCAAAGGTAATAGTTCATGTTGGTTGCAAGTGGATCTATAAGCGAAAGCTTGGAGTAGATGGAGAAGTAGTGACTTTTAAGGCGCGACTAGTGGCAAAGGGTTATACTTAAAGACCCTATATCAATTTCGAGGAAACATTTTCACCGATCGCTAGGCCTAAGTCCATTTGGATTCTACTTTCCATAGCCGCATATTATGACTACGAGATATGGAAAATGGATGTGAAAACCACTTTCCTCAATGGTGACATTGAAGAAGAAATATATATGGAGCAACCACAAGGTTTTATATCCAAAGGGAGTGAGCAAAAGGTTTGCAAACTCTAGAGATCCATTTATGGACTCAAACAAGCATCCCAAAGTTGGAACATACGCTTTGACAAAACGGTCAAATCGTTTGGCTTTGTCAAAAATGTGTATAAACCATGTGTGTACAAGAAGGCTAGTAGGAGTTCAGTACAGTTTATTGTGCTTTATGTCGATGACATCCTTCTCATTGGGAATAAAGTAGGAATGTTAGAGTGTACTAAAGCATAGTTATCTACATAATTCTCCATGAAGGATTTGGGAGAAGCATCTTACGTATTGGGAATGCGTATCTATAAAGATAGGTATAAGAGGATGTTGGGGCTATCCCAAACCTTGTACATTAACAAGATACTAAAGAAGTTTAGTATGGAAGAATCCAAGAAAGGATTCCTTCCCATAGGATATGGCATTCGCCTCTCAAAGTCTATGGCCACCTAGACTGAGAAAGAGAAATGAAGGATGTCTCACATACCTTATGCATCCGCCATTGGTAGCATAATGTATGCAGTTCAATGTACAAGACCAAATGTGGCACACTCGCTAAATGTTATGAGTAGGTTCCAATCTAATCTCGATGAGAGTCACTGGATAGCCGTGAAAGCAATCCTTAAGTACTTGAGAAGGACTAAGGACTTGTTTTTAGTATACGGTAATAGAGAATTGAAACTAGAGTGGTTTTTGGATTCAAGTTTCCAATCCGATGTAGATGACCTCAAATCGACTTCTGGATTCATATTTTACCTCAATGGCGGCGCGGTGAGTTGGAAGAGTTCCAAACAAGACACCATGGCCGATTCCACCACTAAAGCATAATATATTGCGGCTTTGGAAGCTGCAAATGGAGGTGTTTGGATGAAAAACTTCATTCAAGAGTTGAATGTAGTGCCTAGCATAGCTGAGCCAGTTGTTGTCTTCTGTGACAACACCAGGCCGGTAGCGCAAGCTAAAGAGCCAAGATCTCATCAAAAATCCAAGCACATTTTGAGGCGATATCATTTGATCTGGGAGATTATTGATAGACGCGACATTCGAGAGGAAAGAGTTGCCTCGGGAGAGAATATAGTAGATTCACTAACCAAACCCCTAACGCAAAAGGTCTTTGAAAAACATCTTGAGAAGATAGGTCTCAAGTCCATAGGGCATTAGCTTTAGGGCAAGTGGTAGATTGGATTAGCCTTGTAAAAGCTATTTTCCTATAAAATAATCTTGATTGAATGATAATTTTTTATATGGTCATCTTCATCTTATGCTTCATATTACTTCACTTGCATTCGGATAAAGCCCTTAGATCACACATAACTACGGGACTTGGTTTGATGACCATGGAATAAGTCTTACACTATCATGATCTTAAATCTTCCATGTCATAGAATCTTACGAGACAGGGCATCTAAGATCCGAATAGACTTGCATTAACGATGCATAAATCCAAGAGTTGGATATTACTCCATTCCATGAGCAATCTGAATGAGATACGGGTGCATGTTAGTGGGTTCTTGTTAGAGAAGAAAGTACTAAAGACCCTCCGGAGAATCCACTAGATAGCCGTAGTGGCAAGTTGGTAGTGGTTAGTCCTCCCGCTTATGCTAGTGCATAATATTAGTCCTCTGACCTGAGGATCCATGGCAACCTTATGTCCGGTCCTCATGCTTTGACTCTTTCTTGACCACTTAGTGGCTCTTTTGGGTTGAGGTTGGGTATGAGCTACTTGGCGTGGAGGTTTGTGAGATCTAAGATGGAATTTGACTCCTCATTTTTGTGAAGGGCAAGTGCTTCTCCTATGTATTCTATAATGATCGATTCCAAGAAATCCTTGTGCAAGGTGGTGTGACAATTTGGAAAATGAGTTTTCCAAATGTGAGGTCACACAAGGGAATCGAACATTGAGAATAAAGACATAGTATTGAGGCTATTAAGGAGTCGATAAATATCTTGCCCTAGGCCTCTTTCGGGAGATAGGAGACGGAAGGACCGTATTTGCATGGTACGCGTAGAGCTATGATGGTTCTCTGGAATATTCATTTCGGCTAATTAGTTAGGCTCCATGGGCTTGAGGCTGGACATTGACCATGGAGATTGAGTACTTTTCAATTAATGAGATTAATTGAATTGAGTCAATTAGTTTAAAAGGAGTTTTAAACTAAAATGAATATGAGATATTCAAAAGTCACAAAGACTTGTGAACCCATGTCCAATGAATGGTAGAACCTATTGGGTCACACAAAAAAGCCAAATAGCTTCCAAAATTGGTAGAGCAATTTTCCAAGTGTTGGAAAAATCACCCATAGATGACCGATTTTCAAACGTCCAATCCAACGATCAATTTTGGTTTGATTAATTTAAGTGTTAAATTAATCAACTAATTTAAGAGTTAAACTAGAAAAATAATTAAGGATTTAATTATTTGGTACCATGATTGACCATCAATTGGACAAGTTGACTTAAAGAGTTAAGTTGACTAACTTAAGCTTAAAAGTTAAGCTTGTTTGATTTAAGAGTTAAATCAAAGGTTAATTAATTAAATTAAGGTATTTAATTTAATTAATGGGAAGAATACTTTTTGGAGGGAAAATTTAAATGAAGTGTTCATTTAAAGTAGCATTTTAATTAATTTGGAAATGATTCCAAATGAAATTGAAATGCACTTGAAATTCAAGTAAGACTTGAATTTGAATTTTGCCAACTTGGCATGCCACTTGGGCAGTCACCTTGAGGAAGGTGTGATGCCAACTAGAATCACACCTTCCACCCTCTATATATAGATATAGAGGGCATGAAAAATTCGAAAATAAGCTGCTAAAAAGTGTGAGAATTAGATTCTTGCATTTCCTCCAAAATCTCTCTCTATGCATTGCATCATGAGTTGAAGCTTTGCATTCCTTCTTCTTCCCAACCTGAAAATTGGCCTCCTCTACCTCATTTTCTCCTATTTAAATCCTGCTTCTAGTGAGGGGAAATTGGAAGATTGTTTGGTGTGTGGATCGTTTCAATAGAGGCAAGGCGATTGACTTGCTCAGTTTTGGAGATCCACCTACAGTAGCTTCCGGTTGGAGACTTTTTTCTGGAGCGATCCATAAGTATTTTTGGCTCCAATTTTTCACAGTATCGTCCCCTGTGTGTGGAGGTGTTCCATATTTAATTTCATGAATTTTGGAGCAGTTTATCCTGGGCAATTGTTGTCATCTTTCCACTGTGCCAGATCCAGACTGTTTCTAGACTCTTGAGAGATAGTTGATCTTCTCCTTGACTTTGAGTTACAATAGGTAATTATTCATCCTAATCCAGATCTATAGCATGTCTAGATCATTGGGAGCTTGAGTAGCTTAGTTTATTTCATTCTTATGAATGTTGATTTGGGGATCCTAATGCTACTCTGCCTTCACAACCTTCAAAAAGGGTATATACTTATTGAAGTGCATTTAAGGATAAATTCTTCCTCATGGATATATGATATCGCATGTGGTTCTTATCTTTGTATATTGTTACAAGGAATAGAAAGAAAAATAAATCTAACTGATGTGGATACGATCCACTACCTTGGCTAAGAAGCAAGAGTTGTTACCAAAGCCGAAGGCATATAATAAGTTAGACTTAGGAAATTTCATACTTGTATTGGACCTTTGTTATAATGTACCATTTATTATTGAGAACATTATTTCAATTCCCATTTTGGATTGTGAAGGATTTGATCCTTCTATATCAAATAGAAAATTGAAGGTATTAAAGAATAGGTTCTTTAGCTGTTTATGGTACACTTGATAAAGGATTGTACACATTAGATTCTCAACCATTACTAATGCACTTTCAACAAAGTAAGAAAGATAGATAACCTAGAAGATGTCATTCTTTGGCATGCAAAACTTGGGTATATCTCTAAGAATAGGACGAGCAAGATGGAAGCTCTCAAAGCACTAAAAATTAGTAGCATTGAGGACCTTCCTACTTGTGAATCTTGTTTGAAGGAAAAATGACCAAGGCTCCTTTTGTAGGACAATCGGAGCGCTCCACAAGTCCTTTGAATTTGATCCATACGGATGTTTGTAGCCCATTGAGAGTTAGTGCGAGAAGAGGCTATTCCTACTTCATCACCTTCACAGATGATTATAGTCAGTTCAGACATATGTATCTTATGAAGCGCAAGTCTAAACCTTTGAAAAGTTCAAAAAGTATAGGAATGAAGTGGAAAAGCAATTGGCACTTAGTATTAAAGCTCTTCGATTAGATCGAAGAGCAGAATACTTAAGTACCAAACTTGGATTATCTAAAAGAGAATGGGATTCTCTCTCAATGAACTCCACTCAGCACACCCAAACACAATAGAGCAGCCAAGAAGAGAAACCATACTTTTTTGGACATGGTACGTTCCATGATGAGCTTTTCCAATGTGCCCATATCCTTTTGGGATACACCTTACAAACGGTGGCAAAGTTATTAAATATAGTACTTTCAAAGTCAGTGCCAAAGATGCCGCATGAAATGTGGTATGGAAAAGCTCTCTTACTACTACCTAAAGGTTTGGAGTTCTCCTTCTCATATGAGATGGACAGTGGGACACAAGTTGGATAGTAGATCCATCTTGTGAAAGTTTGTGGGATACTCAAGTGAATCTTTAGGTTATTCCTTTCATGATCCCTTGGGGCAAAGGGTGTTTTTTTCAAAGAACACCACCTTTTTGGAAAACGATTTTCTTTTAGATAGAAATAGCGTTGTTTTTTTTTTAACTTAATGATGTTCAAGATGATCATCAAATTCTAAAAGTGGCAGAAATAAATAAATATCAAAGAGTCTTATGCACAACCTCTAAAAAGGTTGGACTGGATCGAGAAGCAACCTAAAAAGTTCGGATTCCTTCATGAGATGGGCCAATCGGATATTGATCCGAAGACCTATAAGGAAACTATGTTGGACAAAGACTCGAGACGTTGGCTTAATGCCATGAGATCCGAAATGGACTTCATGTACTCCAACAAAGTATGAACTTTGGTAGATCCACCGAATGGAATAGTTTTCGTTGGTTATAAGTGGATCTATAAACGAAAGCTAAAAGTAAGTGGAGAGGTAGCGACCTTGAAGGCACGACTAGTGGCAAAAGTTACACTCAAAGACCTAGTATCGATTTCAAGGAAACCTTTTCACCAGTTGCTATACCTAAATCTACTCGGATTCTACTTGACATAGCCGTATATTTTGACTCTGAGATATGGCAAATGGATGTGAAAATCGCTTTCCTCAATGGAGATATTGAAGAAGAAATCTATATAGAGCAACCACAAGGTTTTACATCTGAGGGGAGTGAGCAAAAGATTTGCAAACTCTAGATATCTATTTATGGACTCAAATAGGTGTCCCGAAGTTGGAACATATATTTTGATAGGACAGTCAAATTGTTTGGCTTTGTCAAAAATGTGTATGAACCATGTGTGTATATAAAGGCTATTAGGAGTAGTGTATAGTTTATTTTGCTCTATGTCAATGACATCCTTCTCATTGGAATTGAGGTAGAATGTTAGAGTGTACTAAAGCATGGTTATCTACACAATTCTTCATGAAAGATTTAGGGAAAACATCCTACGTATTAGGATTACGTATCTATAGAGATAGATCAAGGAGGATACTGGGGCTTTGTCAAACCCCATACATTGACAAAATAATAAAAATGTTTAGTATTGAAGAATCTAAGAGAGGATTTCTTCCCATGGGATGTGGCATTCGTCTCTCCAAGTCTATGGTTCCCAAGACTGAAGACAAGAGACAAAGGATGTCCCACATGCCTTATGCATATGTCACAGAGAGCATAATGTATGCAATTCAATGTACTAGACCGGATGTGGCACACGCTCTAAGTGTTACAAGTCATTTCCAATTCAATCCCAGTGAGAGTCACTAGACAGTCATAAAAGCAATCCTTAAGTATTTGAGAAGGACTAAGGACATGTTTTTAGCATACAGCAATGGAGAATTGAAACTCGAGGGGTTTTCGAAATCTAGTTTTCAATCTAATGTAGATGGCCTAAAATCCACTCATGGATTCATATTTTGCCTTAATATCGGCACGGTGAGTTGGAAGAGTTCCAAACCAGACACTGCGGCCAACTCTACTACTAAGGTGAAATAATTTGTGGTTTTGGAAACCGCAAAGGAAGGTGTTTTGATGAAAAACTTCATCTAAGAGTTAAATATAATGCCTAGCATGCATGAGCCCATGGTTGTCTTGAAAGACAGCTTAGGACTTGAACCAAGATCTCATCAGTAATCCAAACACAGTAAATGCATTATCATTTTGATACATGATATCAATTGATAGAGGCAACAACTAAGTGGATAAAGTTGCCTCAAAAGATAATATAGCATAACCACTATTTAAACCCCTCTATGCAAACGGTCATTGAAGGACATCTTGAGAAGATAGGCCTTAAGGCTATGGGGAATTGACTTTAGAGCAAGTAGGAGATTATTGGAATAGTCCTCTGCAAGCTAATTAGATTAGCCTTGTAAACTATTTCCTTGTAAGACAATCTTGATTTAATGATATTCCTTATATGACCATCTTCATCTTATGTTCTTTATTTACTTCACTGGTATTTGGATGAAGCCCTTAGATCACATAACACTATGGGACTTGATTACACATTGGATATTGATCATGGAATAAGTCTTATATGGTCATGATCTTAAATCTTCCAAGTTGTAGGATCTTACAAGATAGGGCATCTAAGATCTAGATAGACTCGCACTCAGAATGTATAAATTTAAGAGTTGGATGTTGCTCCATCCCATGAGCAATCCCATATGAGATATGGATGCATGTTAGTGGGTGCTTGTTAGAGAACAAGGCACTGAAGACCTACCCAGAGAATCCACTAGATAGCCAAAGTGGCAAGTCGGTAGTGGCAAATTCTCCAGCTTACGCTAATGCATATTATTAGTCCTTTCACCTAAGGATCCAGGGTAACCTTGTATTTGGTCCTTATACTATGACTTTTCCTTGGTCACTTAGCAGGCCACTCGGGTTGAGATTTGGTATGAGCGACTAAACATGGAGGTTTGTGAAATCCAAGATGGAATCCAACTCCTCGCTTTTGTGAAGGCGAGTACATCTCCTATGTGTTCTATAATGATCGATTCCAAGAAATCCTTGCGTAAGGTGATGTGATAATTTGGAGACATTTCCAAAGATGAGGTCACTAAGGGAATCAAACATTGAGAATAGAAGTATAGCATCGAGGCTATTAGGGAGCTGACTAATATCTTACCCTAGGCCTCTTTCATGGAGATAGGAGACGAAAGGACCGTATTTGCATAGTACACATAATGCTAGAATGGTTTTCCAAAAGCATTAATTTCAGCCAATTAGTTGGGCTCCATGGGCTTGAGGTTGGACATCGACCATGAAGATTGGGTACTCTTCAATTAATGAGATTAATTGAATTGAGTCGCATAGTTTAAAACAGCTTAAACTAATGAAAATATTTGATATTCCATAAGTCACAAGGGGTTGAGAGTCCATGTCCAATAAATGGTATAACCTAATGGGTCACACACAAAAGCCAAATTGCATGACCGATTAAAGGAAGGAGAATTTTCTAAGTGATAGAAAACTCACTCTTGACCGAATTTGAAGGAGGCGAAAATTAAAGCCATTTTTTGCTTTATCAATTTAAGAGTTAAATTGGTGAAATTAATTTAAGAGTTAAATTAAGATCAATTAATTAAGAGTTGATTAATTGATGCCACATGACTATCAATTGGTCAAAATAATTTAAGAGTGAAATTAATTTTGACTAGCTTAAGGAGTTAAACACTTTGACTTAAGAATTAAGTCAAAGTATTATTGATTAAATTAAAGTATTTAATTTAATTAAATTGGAGATTTAATTTTGAAGAGAATTATTAAATAAAGGGTTCATTTAATATGAAATTAGAATTCATTTGGAAGATGTTTCAGGAGATGAAATGTAAATTCCAAATGATATTTAAATTCACACAACACTAATTATTAGTGGCCAACTTGGCATTGACATGTGGCATCCTCTCCTTGAAGATGGTGTGTGATCAAACACCATCCTCCTCCTATATATAGATATAGGAGAGGGCGAAGTGCTTTTATCAAGGTGTAAATTATTCTCCCAACAACAAACTTTGGTAGTGGGCATCTAATAGTTAGATTCTCCACAAACCTCTCCAATCTCCTTCATCCTCCCTATCCATACTTGGTCTTCTTTCCTCCATTTCTCTACAATTATTTCCAGATATTTTTGTAGAGAAAGGATCTATCCATTTGGTGTGTGGACTATCTCGTTAGAGGCAAAATGTTTAGGTTGTTATTGCTCTTGTTGAAACAATTTTTGGCAACTGCTTGCAATGAGTTCTGGGAGAACTTATTTTGTTCTGATTGAGCTAAAATTTTGGCTATAGTATCTTCAAGATGTTGAGGGAATACAATAAAATTTTTGGCTCAAAAGAAGGAGTTTAACTTGCGAAAATATGTTAGTGTTTTTGTTGCGCCTGTGAGGGGACAGCTTCAAGAGTTGAAGGGTGTTTTCTCTTGTTCCTTGATTTTTTGTTTCATCAAGGTATTTTCCTCTCTAAATCTGAATCCTTTGCATGTCTAGATCCTTGTGGATGTGTGTGGGATAGTTTTATTCAATGTTTTTTGAAAATATTTGGATCATAGTGCCACACATACCTTCATACTTAAGCTAATCAGAAAATGCCAAGTAGTAACAAAGTTCTAAACAAAGATCCTACTTGCAACTACTATCCTAAACAAAGTCTCTTCATTCTTGTGGAGCTGCTTCCTCTGGCTCCTCCCTACAATCTCTGCTCCTACTTTGGGATCCTTCTTAGGCTCTCTGGCAATAAAGTTGATTGGCATAGTCTAGTCCAACACCAACAAATTCTCTGTAGGGTATTGTCTGGTCTCGCTCAAAATACGATGATAGCTCTAGACATCCACTTATAAATCACCACCATAGTTTGAACTGCCTCAAAAAGCTCATCAGAACCTTTGAACTCTTTGACCGCATCTTTACAAGCAGCATTTACAAAGGTACTCCCAGCAGAAGAGTCTATAAACTTCTCCCCATTCTTCAGCTCCTTCGAATGCCTTGCTTTCAAGCATTCATGCTCCTTAAGTAACTTAGCAACTCCTTCTTCTTCTTCTAACTCTGGTCCTTATCCGCTTCAACAGTCTCTTCTCTAAAATGTTTTACCATAGCCAAAGTTCCCCATGCCCTACAAGACATATGCTTAACTAAGTTCTGACCCTATATATAAAAAAAATAAAAAGTGCCCAAGAGTTAGAAATCACTAGATGTTGTAAAAGAATAACTGAGGAGGAAAGTAAATTGAAGTAATAAAATAAACTCAATACTCGGGAAAAATTGCCAGCATTTATCCTAGCCAATTAAAAAGATGAGACTAACTTCAACTTCCCTTGATCATACCCGTTCACTATGCCCCCACATGCAATTAGCGCTAAAAGCAGTTTCATCTATATCTTAGTGGGAATATATCCCACAACTCTACTGCAAGCCATAATGGAAAAGTCCTTTGCCCTCACCAGCATAAAAAGGACAAATGGTCTAGGGACAACTAGTGGATCCATGAGCGCACTTCCCTATAGGACCGAAGGAAATACCTTAAGCTAATTATCCATAGTAGATGCACCTGTCGTTTGAGCCGATAGAGCATGCACCTCACTTGGTTGCTAGCTCGGGGGGCTCGAGCGACACCCACTTGGTAGTAACTCCCTACAATATTATTTCACAATACATCTCTCATATGTTTTCTCCATTAGCTTTTCAAGCATCAATCTTAGCAAAATCAGTCATCTTTCCTGCTAAAAAAGGAAAGAGAAATAAAATCAGAACACGAATAATGAATGGAAATGTGAAAGAAGTAAATATACACACGCAAGCAAAAGCAACAAATCAAACATAAAAATATGCCAAGTGGTAACAAGAAACATATAGGTGATGTCAAAAGGATAACCAACAATCTCGCTTTATAAAGTTTGTGCAAAGATTACAGTAAACTTGACTAGGATGAATCATAGAATGAGAACTACTACACTCGAAAAGGAACATCCTAACCCTTGTCTCGAACAAAGAAGAGCTTATCCTTCCGAAGACCTCTTAATGAAAGTAACCCACATAAAAATTTGCTATTTGGTTTGGGAAAAAAATGGAATAATGACTCGTTCGACACTTTACACACCCCAAACAGAGTATGGTAACTACTTAAGGAATTAGCAAAGCCTAGCCCACTCAAATGGTATCTAAACCCCACAAAGGGCGCAAAAAAGTTAGGCAGGAATTCGCCCAGACACACACCGTAACTCCAAGCAAAATCTAATAAAAGAGGTCAGGAGAAAGAGAAAATCCACAAATAAAGTAATTACCAAGGCAGTAAGGTACTCTCTAAAAGGCGACATCATATTGTCCTGAAGAGAAGAAAGAAAGAACTTGAGCTCATTAGAGACACAAATCTTACGCCTCAAAATATCCAACTCCTCCAGCTTAACTAAGCACCTAATTTCTACCATCTTTGTGATGCTACTACTCGCAGTGGGAAAGCTCCAAGACTCCTCATTAGAAAAATCCTCCTCTTCAAAATAAAAAATAGATGATGAAGATGACTAATTAATTCCACTCTTACTATCAGACTCCTCAAAATTTGCTATGGCTTGAACTGACTGCACATTAAGTGAAGGACTAACACACTTTGCAACGCTACACAAAGGATGACTCCCGCAAGTACAAACCAACCCACATGCATTATGAGCGCTTCGGACAAGTTCCTCACGGACACCTAAGGTTGGCACCCCACAAATACCATATAGGCAACTGCCTTGAGTGCCGAGCGCCACCGCAATGGGCAATCGATCGACCTACCATGGGTCACCACCATAGCTTTTTCACTACTTCCACTTGATTGATCTCTTAGAGTCTTCTTTCTCGAACTCATTATCAAACATCTTTTGGCCCAAAATAGACCTTAGAGTTCTCCTGAATCAAAAGAAGTTGTAAAAAGATTCGCAGGTAATGGAATCAAGAAGAGAGAAATAAAAAAAAGAGTCCAAGGTGTAAGAAAAACATTACCTTGAGGATTCATCTTAATACTCCTGGTGGAACCTTATTTCCTTTTTCTCTCTCTCCTTATTCAAGATGGAGCTTTCCTTTCTTTTCAGTAACTCTTTAGGTGCCAACAAGGCCATCTTTTATAGAGCACCTCTTAGAAGTCCTAAAGACATTGAGACCTATTCAACATCAACTTAGATAGCAGTTGAAAACTTGCAAACACCTAATTCAAGAATAATTTCCCAAATTAAAATAAAGAAAATTTAATGTATTGAACCTATAATATATATTTTGAATACAAAATTAAAAACTTTCCAGCAAAAATAAGGGGTTTGATGATACTATCAGAAATTTAATATAAGGATAATTTGGTAAATTAACTAAAAATGACTATGGACCTTAGAATTAATTAAGTAAAAGGGCCAAAGAACCCAAAAAAGACAAGTCAAGCCTACAAAGAAGGGCATGAAAAATCTAATGGGCTTAAGCCCATCAAGTTTAAACTCTACAAATACTAAGTCCCAGAGAGAAATTGGAAATAAGCAATCATTCGCAAAAATTCTCAAAATTGATGAACTTTCGAGAAATAGAGATCTCTCTGCGTGCATTCCAGAGAAGATGTACCAATACTTTGTTGTTTTTTGGAAAGGACCTCAATCCATTTTCAAGCAACATCATATTTGATTGTACATTTTTTAATATATTAATACAATACCATCATATATCTTATATATAAATTTGGTTTATCTGAACAACTTTGAAAAATATGTTATTCCCCAGAAGAACATTACCATCGCTTAGAGATTACTATGTGATAAACTACTATTTTTGTGGACTGATGAGATGAGAACAACCTAAATCAAGAATCCACTCTGAACTTGAGTGACTAACAACAACACTGAGAACATTCCTTTCATTTTTAACAACCTTAGCAATGTCTACTTTATTCTAACTAGAAGACATATCCTATGTTTTTCTTTCCTATAATCCGAATAGTTTCGTTTTTAGTCCCTCTTGTCACTGCAACAAGAAACAGTTACAGTAGTTTTTGGCTTTTCTTTTGGATTGTGGCCAGCTTCTACTCCCTCATCCTTATGTATCTTTAGTTACCATACCATTATTACTTTTTAGGTTGCTAGCACTATTTATCTCAACTCACTTGAAGTACAGGTGCTCAAATCCAAATCAAATAAAGCAAAACCGACTATCCAATCCAATTCAAATCAAAATCAATGAAAATCGATTTTTTTGGATTAGTTTGGATTTGATTTTTTCTTAATTAATCATTTCGGTTCAATTATCGTTTTCACTATTAGAAACCAATCCAATCCAAATCGAATCGAATTTTTATATACTATTAAGATAAAAAATATAATTTAAAAATAAATGACAAATAAACTAAAATAATATATAACATAGAATAAATAACCTACAATTGTTATAATTGCTTGTCTAGAAGTAGGGCTGTCAATAGGTTAGATCTGGATCGAATATGACATATTCGAATCCGAATCCGATTATCAAAATTCATATCCGAATTCAACCCGAAATCCTATAGGACCTTTGTTAGTCAATACCATATCCGATCCGATGGATATCCGAAATTCGATTAAAAAATTCAATCCAATTTTTTTCTTTTTTTCGTTTTGAATTTTATAAAAATATTGTATTTATAAAAAGAATTTATGTCATATTTGAATTTTTAACAACTTTTTATTATATATTAGTCCAAAAGTTAAATATTTGAATACTAAATTCCTATTCACATTATATTAATGCACAGATGAATTATTATATATTATTATATTTGATATTTTATTAATATTCCTCTTATTTTTTAGGTTAAAGACTCAATATTAATAGTATAATATAGATGTTAATGTAGATATTAGGTCAATATAATATATAAATTTTATTTTAAAATCTTTATTAATATTACATATAAAAATATTAATTTAATAAAAAATATTAAAGTTTGGATTTGGATCTTTAACGGATCGAATTGCTTAATTCCATATCTAATCCACTTATTTCGGATTATGAATATTTATAATCAGATCTGATTCATCGAATATTTTAATTGAATAAAAATTCTAAAAATCATATTGAATTCTGATCGGATTCGAATTAAAATTCGATCCATTGACAGCCCTGTCTAGAAGTTAATTAATGAAACTTGGTGGATTTATTAATGTTGACTTGAATCTTTGTGGATTTGTTTTTGTTGTTTGAACTTTTTCTTATTATTAGTGTTGATTTATATAATTCATATTATTTATCTTTTATGCATCACTTTTATAAACTTATAGTTTATAGTTTATATGTTCTTAAAGAATTTAATTCACAAGGACAATATTAATCTCAATATTGATTAAATCGTTAGGGAAGAAAGTTGAATTACAATTGCCTAATAGACATTACAAGCTAGTTGATTAAATTGATTAAATTTCAAATAGTAAATTGTCAAATATGTAAGTTGAAATCTAAATTGAAAAACCAACTAACCGATTTAATTCAAACCTATTCAAACTAGATTGGACTAGATCAAATTTATAAAAATAATCAAATGATCCAATATAAATTATATAGTTTGAATTAATTAATTTTTTGTTCCAAAATCGATCCAAATCAAATCATGAACACCCCTAATTCAAGGTTAGGGCAGCCTGTTCTGTTCACACAACAATATAGTGATCCACAAACAACAAATTAAGGCCTAATCTTTATCATCTACCTTAACATTTATATATCGCCTAATCCAATATAATTTTGTTTAATTGATTAAAATGAACTCACAATTGCCAAAAAGTACAAAATCGATCACATATTAACTTATTTAAAAAAAAAAAAAAAGGATTTCGCACTATGGCCGCACGCCAAAAAGCTTGTTGTTGGTGCCAAAAACTCTAACGCGACTACCCTTGCTGCTGCACGACGACTCCAAGATCTATGCTTTGGTGTGTTGCTTACTTTACTTCTTTGCTTAAATGAGAACACACAATAATCTATACTAGGGCCATTAATAGGTTGAATTTGAATCAAATCAGTCATATCCGATATCTTATTCAAATTGATTATCAAAAATTATATCCGAATCCGACCCTATGTCCTATAAGATCTTTGTTAGTCAGTACCATATTCGAATCTGATAAATACCCAAAATTTGATAAAAAAATCCGACCCGATTTAATATTTTTTCTTTTTTTTTTCTTTTGAATTGTATAAAAATATTGTATTTATAAAGTAAATTTATGTCATATTTAAATTTTTAATAACTTTTTATTATATATTAGTTCAAAAGTTAAATATTTAAATACTAAGCCCCTATTTCACACTATATTAATGCATAGGTGAACTATTATACATTATTATATTTGACATTTTATCAGTATTCTTCTCATTTTTAGGCTAAAGACTCAATATTAATAGCATAATATAGACGTTAATATAGATATTAGGTTAATACAATATATAAATTTTATTTTAAAATCTTTATTAATATTATATATAAGAGTATTAATTTATAAAAAATTATTACAATTTGGATTTGAATCTTTAACGGATCAGATTGTTTAATTCTGCATCTGATCCACTTACTTCGGATTACAAATATTTATAATTGGATTTGATCCATTGAATATTTTAAACGGATAAAAATTCTAAAATTCGAATCAATTCAAATCAAATTCGGATTAAAATTCAATCCATTAACAACCATAATCTATCTATAAATAATATTTACCCCCTTGTAAAGCACATGTCCCCTTTTTGGTATGTTTTGAGATAGTCTTGCTAAAATACTCTCCTTGTTATTTTTTTTATTCTCATAACTACTTAGATAGCTGCTATTTCTCTTTTTTAATAGCTCTTTCTCTTCAATTTTCTTTTCTTTTTCCTTCTTATTTTTTTCCCTCTAATCTACTTATCACTAACATTTAAGTAAATGCATTGAAAATATTGAAAATTAAAATTAAAGAGTAAATGAATATATATGAAATTTTAGCGCACATATATTTGAAAATTCATTTACCATTAGTATTCGTATCCATTTATACACAATATTGTCTACATCTATTTAAAACGAATATTATCCGTATTCAATTATTAGATATCCGACTATAAATAGATATTGATATGGTAAATGCATATCCAATCCATTTAATATCCGCTCCAAATATATATCATTGAATGTATCCATTTACATATTTGATTTTTCACACTTAATTATATCCATTATCCGTATCTGATAAATAATATTTAAAAAAATTATCATATACAATATACTCTAAATTTTCATGTATTTTAAATATAATAAATTATATTTAAAAAATTCTTGTATATAATATATTATTATACATAATATATTATATTTTTCAATAAAAATCTCATAATCCATATATGTATATATATTAATCATAATTGAAGAATTGAGAAGAAAAAAAAATATCGATTTTAAATTGAAGAAGGAATTGGTTAATTTTATAATTAATGTACTTCAGTGTCATTATTATATAATATTAATTAGTACTAATAATTGATTAAAAATTATGCTATTTATTCGATTGCTTTCTTTTTTAATGAAATTGTATAATTTCTTCTATTAATTATAAAATGTAACATCCCGAATTTCGGGTCCCTAAATCTAAGGTTATTGTCTCAACAAAAGAAAATTCAAATTCAATAAATTAGGTTTAGATTTATTCCAAGTTAAATTTTAATTGACAATTGAGGGATTAAACTGTAAATAAGAAAATTATAAATTTTAGAGGCCAATATGGGAAGTTTAAAGTTTAAGGACTACAAAAAAAATAAATTAGGGAACTTAATTGCCCATAGTTAAGAATGCCTAGGGTCAGTGTGTAAAAATAAAACCTGTAAGGACTGAACTAAAGTTTTGGGGTCACATTGTAAGATAGTTAAGAGTTTTGGGGTGCAATTGTAGGTGGTGGAAAAGTTGTTAGTCCAAATTGAAGGCGGTGGAAAAATATGGGGTCAAATTAAAAAGGGCAAAAAGAATATCTTTTTATATATAGATTAAGGACAAAACTTAATTAAATTCACAAAATTGACCTAATCCCACCCCCGACGTACAAACGGCCGAAGAACCTAAACTAATCCAAGAATCAACTTCCCCGCAACCTAAGGAACAAAATCATAACAAATTTGATACAAGACACCGAGAAATTTTTTTGGAAAATAAAGGCAATGATGAGGCAGTGGCAGAGGTGGCGGTTCTGCCGCTTTCGGTGGTGGAATGCAGTTGGGCTCAGAGTGGTTCTGGTCAGAATCTCATGGGCAAGGTGATGGTAGCTTCAATTTGGTGATTGGATGATTAGTAATGGAGTAATTGGAGGCAGTGGTGAATGGAGGTGCTAAGGCGGAGTGATAATGTTCAACAGCTAAATAGATAGCCTAAACTACAGGGTTTGTCAAAATTGATTTGGGGTTTTTGGTTAATGCAATGAGGTACACATACTAGTGGTGGTGGTGCTCACCTCCGACTGTGGTGGCACGGCAGCCAACAACGGTGCTTCGGCGATGTTCCAATAGAAGGTCCAACTTTTGATTCTAAGTGCGTATAGACTATAGGTTGGGGATCAGATCTCAATTCGATCTAATTTGGGTAAATTTCATATCGAATATTAATTTGATTGGTTTTTGCAATCCTAATTAAATTTTTATTAAATTAAGATTATCAAATTGTAACTTAACTCAAATTTATGATTTAATTTTGTAAGTATTAAACTAAGAATTAATTATAAGATCTAAGCTTAGTAAGTTAAGAAATATTGATTGAAATCTATGTCCTTAGACCTAATAATATGATATGTTATAAATGAGGAAGGATTAAGTTTAATTTAAAGATTAAGTTGTAGGAAATCGAAAATAAATTATTAGATTTGGACATGATAAACCAGGATAATTCGATTAATTTATAAATCTGGACCCTTATTAAATACTATAAAAGGAGTAAGGTGACAAATGCCATTTGTTGATCGAGTAACCCATAATTGAACCAGCATAAGGTCTTAGAGTGGGATAGCCAACTATATTATAAGGTCATACTTATGAAATAAGACCATCAGAACAAAATATTTATAAAGTAGGTTGGATAATTCAAAGATTGAGTCAATCAGTGCACATAAGAGATATTAAAATGTTTGAAGCTTTAGATAATGAAAGTGATAATGACTAGGCTCAAATAAGTTGAGTCTCGTGACACTAAGAGTAACATGTATTTGAGATATTAGAGTCATTTAAGATGTAAATATAATTGAACCTAAATCTATAACAACAAATGCCTATTGAATATTGGAACCTTAAACGAGATCCTCAATGATGTTACAAGCTGAAGACAATCGTACTAGTAATCTATTTATCGACTGATTCGTTAAGCATTTCCACATTTAATTGTCGTAAGCATTGAAGTATGAAATAGAGATTAAAAGAATACGTCAGAATAGAATCAATTAAGGATTACAGTTCAATAAGAAAGTTAATTGTATTTATATACACAATTTAGAGCATTAATGTCTATTGATTGATTAGGACTGTGGTCATGAGCAGTCCAAATAATTAAGGAAGTTCCTTTACACCAATCAGGTGAGGTTATACCAAACTCCTTTGCTAGGGAAAGGACATATATATCCTTGTTACTTGATCCTTTTTGTGTTGAGATTCTATAATTGTTGATTGTCTATTCTATGTTATTCTTCAATTCGTGTTGAATTTGATAGTCTGTTTGAACTATTCTTCTTGCATGTAATTCTTGAGCCACTATTAATTAAATTCTCAACCTGCCTGATATGAATTCTCATCTTATGTATGTTTATATTAGTAAATATATCACTACTATTCGGTCCTTGCTTTGTTAAGACTGTTGTTTGCCCTTGTTATCTTAATCATCGGCTCTTGTGTCGATCTTGATAATCTATTTGTACTTTTCTTCTCCTTTGCACATAATTTTTGAGCTATTATTATTTCATTTCCCAATCTTTCTTGAGATGTTGAATTTCTGAATCGAATGATTAATCCGATTCATGCTCTCACAAGTTTTCAAAAAGTAATTTGTTTGCGAAATTTTACCACACATGACCCATTACACTAATTGTGGTTTCTGGTTGATCATGATTTATGTTGTTTTACCTTAAATTGGCGACTATATTAGGAAAACTGAAGAAGGATTTTGAAAGGAATTATCTATCATCTCCATGACTATTAATTTGAAATGAGCCTAATATTAATTGCTTGATTATTTGTTCGTCATGGCAAATTGGAGTGTTAACTGGAAATATTGTTGGACATATTATACTACTCAGTACTTGATACCCTTGGGGATGGGCCCTAGGATCGATTTCGAAAGACAATCGGGTGGAACGGACCGATGGTGGCTGTGCTTTTAGCTGATACCCCATTAGCTATATATATATACAAATATAATCCTATTTCATAGCCAGTTGGAGGTAATTGTTTATGAGCAGGATAAGGCATATGGCTAGCCATGCCTAATGCTAGATTATTAGTCTGAGTTGATATCACTCAGAACTTGGAAAGATAAAGGTTTTTGTGTTTTTCAAAATTGGAGTGACAAGGTTGGATAACTACCAACAGCTTAATTACAAAAGTGTTTTTTTCATTATTACTTTTTGGTAGGGGGGTTGTCCACAATCTGCTCTAAGTACCCCTCTCCCCGGCCTCAGACCCATCCATGATTTGAGATTTGGATTGGTGCAACCTATGTTGCTTTGGCCCCCACGTTGCCCCTTCTAGGGTAATAAGCCCACGCAACTGGGCTCGGTGAACAAAAGTGTTTATTAATTTGTTATCACTTAATTTTCCTAGATAATTGTATTCCTTTACATGGACTATAACTTGTGCATCTGCAACAATTTTTAATGTTCTTTATTGGTTCCATGCGTATCTGCTATTACTCTGTATACTAGAGGAACTCTTTTGTTAATAACTCAATAAGTCATTCAAACTTACAGTTCTTGTGTTGTTCCTTTATGTTCTTTACTCCAGTTAAAGACAGGTAGTGAAGAGAGTCTAAACCACTCGACACATGAGGTAATAATCCAATTAATATATAAATATATAAAGTGTGATTGATTGAATATTTTGGGTTTTGAAATGTTTATTTTCTTTTATCCATAGAATTTGTGGTATAGATTTGAATAGCACCTCGGCCGAACAGGCACATCTCGGATGGGTTGTTATATAAAATATGCATTTGTTATAGGCTAACGGATTCACATATTTGGATATGTGTAAATGAATATCCAAATAATTATCGTTGAATATGAATATCCAAAAAATAATATTTGGATTCGAATACAAATAATTTTAATTGAATATGGATGCATTTGAATAATTATAATTGGATATGAATATATCCGAATTCAATCGATATTCGATGGATACAAATTCAAATATTATTACATAAATATCCATTTGTATCTAGATCCAAATATTAAAAAAAATAATAATTGGATACAAATATGAAAACTGTATATTCAATCCGTTTAATATCCATTTACACATCTAAGTGTGCCAACATTTCTAGTAATAATAAAGAACTAAGTTCAAATATCTTACTAGATCTAATTTGTGACGCACGAGTATACAAAAATATAAATATAATATAATGTGAATACAAACATAATAATTCATAAATATTTAGGACAGATTATGGTTCGAAGACAACTATCCTATATAAATTTTAGAGAAAATTACTAAAGATCCCTTAAAATAAATTTTTATATCTAAAAAATTCATAAAATAATTTTTCAATCTAGCAAAAGCCCATTTCACAAATTTCTAATTCTAGAAAGTCCAAATATTAACTTTTACTCTATTTTTGGACAAAATTACCTTTAAATATCTCATAATAGAAGATTTTTTTATTTATCAAAATTAATTCTTTTTAGCTCTTTGTAGTAAAAATTAGAAATGTTATTTATGAATTTTAAAAAAACTCACAGGGTGTTTGGTTTCATTTCCAAGCCCCATTTTCATTTTCATGTGGGAATAAAAATTGAAAATAAACACTTTCTCACAATTTTTTGCAAAAAAGTATACATTTTCTTTCCAAAACTATTTCTAAACTTACTCTATCATCTTATGACACATCAATTAAATTCAAATTTGATTTGACACAAAGTACCTACCATCATTTTTAAATTAATAAAGTATACATATATTTTAAAAAATAAATCTTTTTAAAAATAAAAAAATATAAATTAACCTAATTTTCAATCCTATAACCTATTATAATCATTACTTTCCAACATTTTATCCAAATACATCTCAATTTCTATTTTCATTTAATAATTAACTTTCCAACTTTTAGAAATGACTGAAAATGGAAATGGCATTTGGAAATAAAACCAAACAGGCTGATAGTGTTTTTGTTTAGTTCATTTTATTTAGAATTTATAAGTATTTCTATTGTAATATATATATATATTTTAAAAAAATATTTCTTCAAAACTCTAAGTTATTAAAACTTAAAATCATCATTAATGATAGAAATCAATTCAAAAACTTAAAGAAAATATTCTATTAAAAAAGCTAATTCATTAAGTTTCTAAATTTAATAAGTTAAAAATATGTTAAAGAATTTAGTAAATTAAGGACAATTGAGTCAAAAAAATTAGTTATTACGTCTTTTGAAGTGAAGAGTTAATAAAATGGGTATTTGAGTATAGAAAATATTTTAATGGGCTTTTTAGATATAAAAATATATTTTAAGGAGTTTTTAGTAATTTTTTCTAAATATTATATATAGAAATAAAAGTATATGCATATACATGCATATTTGTATGCATGTCATCGGCAAATAAATAACCAAAATATAGATTTGAATATGAAAAGGTAACCATATCGGTTATAGTGTTTGATATTTGTTAGTATAATGTGGTCCAACGATATAAGCCTTTCACATAATGTGGGATGTTAGGAGTTTCAGTTCGAACGAATTCCTGATGTGTGTGTGTGTGTATAAATAAAAAAAAAAATTATGAACTACACATCACGGAAAAAAGGAAAGAATTAACAAGAAAAATTCAAAAAAGGAAGTGATAATTAATATAACTTTTGATACTATCTTTTTAATTAATTTTAGAAACTTTTTTATTTTCTAAAAATTTTTTAACTTCTAAAATGCATCTAATATTTAAAAATCAACCACCGTGTTCGTGTTATGTCGATCTTGTGTCCTTCCTGTGCGGAATTTTTTTTTTTTTTAATCTCAAGCTGTCAAGCACATCAAATGATGGATTCAAGTCATGTCCATGTCTAATACCGTACGAGATGTTATTTGAAATATATGTATGCACTTCTATCTATATAATAGGAAAGATTTAAGGCAACCTTAATTTGTATGCACGAGATCTAATACACGAGATCTAAATAAATAATAGGCAGATCAGAAGCTACTCTTACTTAACCTAGCTAGTTCGGTTGAATCCAATTAATTAATTATATGCATGGTAAATGGTAAGAGGCTGTTTGGTTTCATTTTCTAAAGTCATTTTCATATTTTAGTGAAAATATATAGTAAAAAATTAGTTAGAATAGTTAAATTTGAAAATAAAGTTTTATTTGGATGTGTTGCGAAAAATTATATGTTTATATAGGTGTGAAAATGATATGTATTTGGATGTTGGGTATTTTTGTATTAAAAATTATGTAGTTTTTGTATTTGAATTGATGATGTGATGAATGATTATTTGAAAAAATAATATTATAATTTGAATTTGAATTTGAATTTATAATATTTTTGTTGTGAATAGTGTATAAGAAGTATTGAGAAGATAAAAAATAATTAAGGTAATAATAGGGGTTGAAAAATGGATGAAAATGGAGAGAGAATATAATAAAAAATGTTTTGAAAATGAAAATATTTGAGAAAATAGTATAGATAGTGATAGTTTTCTATTTTCATTTTCAGGAAAAAATGAAAATGACTTCTGAAAATGAAAACAAACGGCCCCTAAGAGTTCAAGACTCTAAAATTTAGGCTCATGAATCTGCTGCTCAATTAAGTATTATTATCTAATTAAGCAGGTATGTTGTGGACATTATAAAATATTTCACTTATAATATCAACATATATACATACATATATATATATGTATATATGTGTGTGCCCAACAGCTCACAAACTTATTTGGACAGTGTCAAGTGGCATGAAATTTCGGCAAGCCAAATAATTGCAATGAAATATATAGTACTAATAAATCCATCATCCATGTTTGGCACTTGGCAGGATATTAATTAACGACATTCGCTTCATCTCACATAATGAAAGACAGTTTTTAGAATATCAAGCTAAAACCCTAGACTAAACTAAGCTTCATTCACTCAAGCTTGTCTGTTTTCTGTCATAATCTGAGACCTTTAAAAGGGGCAATTGCTGTCTTAACAAAGGGATGACTTGCAATGCTACATGCATGCTTTCTTTCATCTAATAATGATAATTAAAAATTCTTTTCTCTTAACCATAGGTGACAGCCCTAAAATTGACTATAAGGGCAATTGAGTAAATTAATTAAAAATGGTTTAATGATCCAAAATTACTTAATTAATTAAGTAAAAGGATTGGAAAACCCAAAAAACAAGTTAGGGTAGAAAAATTCTAATGAGCCTAAATCCATATTAAATACTGAGTCCCATAAAGAACTTCGGCATAAGAAATTAGTCGGAAGGAACCCACAAACTCAGAGAACTTTTGAGAAACAAAGATCTCTCTGCACACGTTTCAAATAAAACAAACCGACTACCAAAAAGAAGGTTACTCCATTTTCGTGCAGCATTGATAGTGTTATGTTAATTAGGTCAATGAAATATGATGATTGTCTTTTGCGTCCTAATTACGTAATATCAATCGATACAAACATTTTTCTTATGCATTGATTATAGTAATCTGAAGCTAAAAACAAAGATCATTAATGTAAATGTAAAGAGTAAATTACAAAAATAAGACAATATATGACCAATTCACAATGTAGGATCAGAATTTTAGCTAGTACAAAAGTAGGATAAAAAATCTTAAAAAATTGAATGAAAAGAGCATGAGTCATTGAAAAGCACAATTAGGTCGGTGATTGCTTGCGTGGTGCTTGTTCTGGTGTTCCACGCATAAGCCAAGCAAATGTCATGGATGCAATTACTAGCGTTGACTGCATTTTTCAGTAACCCATATCTCCTTTTTTTTTTTTTTTTTTTTTTTTTTTTTGAGCTTTTAAGAGTTCTGATCCTAAATTTGTACAATCCCAAATTTTGATTTCATTGCAAATTGACCATAGTTACAATCCTATTTTTACAATTTTTCTATATGTAAAATAATATCTGATGAGTAATAATGTGTCATTACCTAATCCGCAATTAGCTCCTCCCCAAACATAAGCTGCGCGTAACATGGGAGAAAATCTTGTTGAGAATAATCTTTCTATAATTGCCAATGCCATTTCAACATTCACATGATCATTTTGATAAGTTTCATGGGAATCTGACAAGAGAGTCGCAGATACTCAAAATAACAAATAAATAAATTAGTAATTGGCAATTTTTATTATTTTTGGATGAAAATAGTAATTGGCAAGTGGAAGTGGGAATATGGAGAATTGGGGTTTACCAAAATAAGGCCTGTACCAGTTGTATTCGTCACTGTTCTTTTACTCTTTCTGGCTTTCTACTATATGTGGCACTTTTGTAGGTTACCCCGCATTCAAGTATTTTCTGGTTGGCTCAGTATTGTCGTTTTCTACAGACCAGATATGCATGTGTCATGTGTGTGTATAATTGTATAAAGATATCCATATATATATATATATATATTGTGAGATAAACATTGAAAACTACACTGTGGTACATAAAATACTTGCATATGCAAGAATGCATGGTTAGACCATGTCACATGATCGTAACATGATTCATTCTTATTGTGATATATATATATATATATGTATATCATCCGCAACATTTAATGCGACACATCTGATAAAAATAAATATTTTTTCACTACTAGCGTGACTAATTTAGATTTAAAAGATTAGGTCTTGTTTAGGTTTATTTTAGATTTTTATGGGAAAATATTCTAGAAAAATAGATTTTGAGTATTGGGATTGAGGAACGTGACATATGTTTGATTTTGATTTGACGAGTAGCTAGAAATTATATTGGAAAAAATTTACTTAGATGAGATACTTTGTATCTGTAGATGTTATATTAGTAAAAAAATTTCTTGTTAATTGAGTTAAGATGTGATTTTATGTTAGTATTTGTAATGTTTAATTATAGAAATTAGAATGACAAGATATATATGTATATATATATATATATAATGAATATATTTATCTTTGAGAAAGAGAGACATTTTGAGAATGTGTTGCGGATATTTTGGGTAGTGCATGCCCTTGGGGGAATGAATCGGTTTTTAAAATGTTCTGAATATTTGAGGGTTGGATGATATATTATGATCATTTACGTACCTTAGTGGAATATATCTCTAAAAAATAAAATTAAACAAGGTCTTAGTTTGATTTGGTACGAAATACTATATGAGAGTTGAAAATTTGCATTTTTTATAATTATTATATCCGTCTTAAAAGCAAGGGAAAAAAATTTGTAGGAAAAATATTCTTAATTTAAACAAGGATAATTTTGCAAAGTAAATTATTATTTTAGGCTAGCTATGTAAAAACATTATGAAATCTAAAAAAGAAATAACTAGTTTTGAATTGGGACTGAGGGAATATTATATTTATATTAGGAATCGTACACATTTTAGTATATGATGCGTATATATCATTATTCTGTATGAGTACAATTCAATATATAAAGAGATAGGCATATGAATTTGAAGGTGCTACGAGTTCTCCAATCACTTGCTAGTAGACGTAATTTTATGCTGCAAATACTTTCTTTTTAGATACAAATAAGTAACTGGGTGTCATTAATTACTTAAAAATATGGGGAAATTGCAAAAGTAGGACAGTAACTATAGTCATTTCGCATTATAGGACCGAAATTTGGGGTCGTAGTAAACTATGACCAAAACTCATAAAAATTCAAAGAAAAAAGGACCGCGATTATCAAAAAACACAGTTAGTGCCGATGATGCTTATGTGTCACTGACGTGGCGCTGATGTGTAAAAAAATCCAGTGAGGTCAATCCTAATAAGATTGGCCCCCTTTCCACGTAGTCTGCCACTTCAAAAACAAAAGCGCCACGTCATTTAAAATTTAGGCAAAATTGCAAAATTAGTCCCATACATATGACCTTCTGGCAATTGAGGACCGTAACTACTTTCGAGAAGCAAGATTAGTCCACTATCTCCTGAAATTTGGCAATTTGAGAACAATTTGGGCCCGAAAATCATGTGGCATCGGCCTACGCCTACTTGGCACCACATCACATTCTCTTTCCTACATGCCATGTGGTGTGGCAACCTCTTCTTGCCATGTTAGCACATGTATTACACTAGACACACAAAAAAAAGAAAAAAAAAGAAAAAAAAAGAAAAAAAAGAAAAATTTGCACAAAAAATTGAAAAGTAAGTACATAAAAATTGAAAAAGGCAAAAAGATAAAAAAAAATAGATAAATCTTGAAAAATATTTATACACTTTTATATATTCCCATATATAAACACACAAACACATATATCTCACTTGCTACATTATCGAATTAAATGAATTGAGTCCTAAAAAAAATTTAAAACTTACACATTAGAATTTAAAATATCAAATATCCTTCAAATTTATAAAATTTTATTTCATACGAATTTATCATCTAGAATTTTTTTTAAATCTAATTTATCACTTTAGGCCATATAATTTTAATAATATTAAGTTAAAATATTTAATAATGTTAAAATAGTAAACATATCTAAAAATTTAAATAAATTTTGTTGAATTTATTTATCAATTCAAAAATGAAATAAAAATTAAACAATAAAATTAAGTCTATATCTGAATTTTATTGTTTAAGTTTTATTTTGTTATATCTATATAATTCAAAATTATATAATAATATTAAAATTATAAATATTCTAAAATAACTCAAATAGTATAAATAAAGAATTCAAATATAATAATAATAATAAAAAGAAGAAGAAGAAGAAGAAGAAGAAGAAATCCCCAGGCCCCCCTTCATCCCTTCCCCTCCAACGCTCCTCCCGTCACCCCCCACCAACCACACCCCTTTCCTCCTTTCCCCTCAACTTGGCTGCTGGCCAGTAGCTGCCTGCCTCGGTCTAGCAGCTGCATGGCTAACGGTTGCCTCCGCCTAGGCCTCGCGCACGTGGCTGGGCCAAGCTGGCCAGTCCATATCTATTGGCTAATGGTCTGGCCTATGACAGCCATGGTGGTGGCGGGTGTTTGGGGGGGGGGGGGATGTTGGGGTATATATATTATATGTGTGTATATATATTTATGTATTTAAAATTTATATATGTATGTATACATTTTTATTTGTTGGCTTTTTTATTTTTTATTTTTTACTTATTATTTTCATATTTTGCTAATGTGGCCAGTTAAATTACCACGTCATTGCCACCCAAGAGAAAGGTTGGACAAGTTTGATGTGGGGCGTCACGTGGCGCTAGGTCAGACGCCACACAGGCACGGGCTGGTGCCACATGATTTTCAGGCCTAAATTGTCCTCAAATTGCGGCCCGAAAGTCGTTACAGTCCTAAATTGCCAGAAGGCCATATGTACGAGACTAATTTTGCAATTTTTCCTAAAATTTAAATGACGTGGCGCTTTTCTTTTGAGGTGGCGGACTGTGTGGAAAGGGGGCCAAGCTTACTAGGATTGACCTTGTTGGATTATATTACACGTCAGCACCACGTCAGTGACATTTACGCATCATCGGCGCTGACTGTATTTTTCGATGATCACGGTCCTTTTTTTTCGAATTTTTATGAGTTTTGGTCCTAGTTAATTACGACCCCAAATTTCGGTCCTATAATGCGAAATGGCTATAGTTATTGTCCTACTTTTACAATTTTCCCTAAAAATATTATTGAATCAGCGGACTATATAAATTTTGATACATCATAAAATTTGGACTGTTCAGCTTAGATATAATATAATACTTTTGATGCATAATTATTAACTTTGTTATACATGGCATGCACGCTAATAAAAAACTTGTCTTTGGCTCTTAATTTGATTAAAAATCCCCATGCTTCACGAATACAAAATTCGAAACAATTATTAGATTAAAGCCAAGTAATTTTTTCAATGGGACCAAATCGAAATATTGACAGCATTATTGCTAGATTTTTTTAATTAAAATTGATCATCATTGTAATGTCATGGATATAAAATTACAGTGATATCACCAATTAACAAACAACTATGACAAAAGTAAATAAAAACCCTTGGCAAGGGAGGCTCTATCTTTAAATAAAAAAAAGCAATCATCGTAGACATCCAAATTTTGAAGGTCTCCTACATATACTTTCTCTTTTATAGTTATGCTAAATATATATATATATATATAAGGCTTATTATTTATTTATTTATCTATTCTGACATTTTGGGTCTAAAAAATATATGGCCTTAGTTTAGAAGCCTTTTACATATTTTTCTTAGAGTTTTAGGCTTAAGAAAAAGTATGAGGCCTTTAATTTGGAGTCCTTATTATTTAAAGTTATAATAGGTAATTAATAGATTAAAATAAATTAAAAATATAAATATAACTTGTATACTTTCCTATATCTTTAAATTCTTATTGTTTTCTTTGTCAAAATCCTAAGTAGTTCCTTCATTTTCAAAACCAATAATTACCGATGAACTTTTCTCTTTTTCAATGATAACACTCCAATATTAACCACTAAATAATGTCAACTTCAATTCTCTTTTACTATAAATCAAGACTTTATTTCTTATTTCTTTTTTTTCCTTCTGCTTCAGTCAAAAGAGGTTTTCAAAATTAAAATTAATAATATCTTACCTAAGGTTAACAATATCTTAGAGAAGATTGAATGGGTTAGCTATACTATCAATTGAAAAGGAAATGTTAAGGAAAAATAATTATAAAAATATAAGCAATAATTTTGCATCTCAAAAAGGTATTAAAAAAAATTGAGATAGTAATGTTTCGTATTGAAAGTTTTTTTCCCTATAAAGTGTGAAATGCTAGATACGTTTACTAGAAATTTGATTTTATTTTTGCAATATTTGATTTTTTTTATTAAATATATTAAAGGTCTCATTATCATGTTTCACCATAAATCTTTAATTTTGTTGAGACGGCCTTGACACTCGGAGCCAAGACAAAAGATATTATATAAGGATCTTTGAGTGTCAAATGCAATATTGATTAATTTTGAATATAAATTTCCATGAATACAATTACTAGCTAAGAATGTCCCATAGCTTCTTGCCATGGAAACGTTGTGATGGATGGTATGGGACAAGGAAGAGAGATCCAAGAACTGAATGCCTCTTTCATGATAAAGATAATTCCATACACTTGTTTCATGTGGCACTTCTTTTTCTTTTTATATATGCATATTTGTTATGACAATTCATCATGGACAAAAAGATGTGTTTGATATCGCAAATGACTGTTTCAAGCATAATGAGATATTAATTATTTTTCTTATTTAATTTTTGTCTAAAGATATGGAATGAGACCCAAAATAATATGTAGCTAGTTCAGATTGGGAGTGTTTTTATTCCCATTTCAGATTTTAGATGTTGCCAGTATTTGATCAAGTTAAAGAATTAAAAGTAAATTAAAACCTATTTGATTATTATGATAATATCTTAGTCATGATATATAATGCACTCCATTCAAATGCGAATATTTTATCTATGACAATTAAATTATTGAGTTTGATAATTAAGGACATGTTGAGTAGTTTGGCCGATCCTCTCTATCTCATTTAATGTTTCATTTATTATTTTATTTTATGAATAAATATCAAGTATATTAGTTAAATATTTTTTTTATAAAAATAATTAATTAAAAATTTAAAAAAAAAGTATGAAATAAATAAAGGATTGAAACTGCATTTTAGAGAAACGAGAGCCGAAATGAGCTGTCATTTGAACGTCTTGCAGATTGCAGGTAGGATTATCAAACAAGGCGAAACAAGTCAATTAAATCTAAAGTCCAATTACCGAAATTTTGGGCACCGCCTAATCTATTGAATTTGATTTGTGGATTCGTGCATGATTCTAGATTCTAGATTCTTACACTTAATTATTAATAATATATAAGATATGATCACTTTCCTTAAACGGCATAATCATGCACCATACTTCTTGGCGCTTACCTTGCAAGAACGTACTTGTGAGGTCATGGGTGATGAATTAATCGACTTTTTACCAAATATATAGGCTACATTCCCACTTCATAAAAATATGGCTAAGCTAACCTGTTTAATTCTTTTGACTTGTCATTATCACCCCCAGATTCAAGCAAACAATTACTTAGGTAGTGTTTTTTGTTTGATTTTATTATATGTTTATTATGTGTTTTGCAAGAATGAATTATTAGCGAACGTGAAAGTTATATTTTGGTATGTTTCTTTATGTTTTGGAGGAGATATTTTTTACTGTAGCAGTCAAATCAATGCTTTTTTGTTGGATTTTTAGGATGAAAATGAAATTGAATGATTATTTTAATATTAAAATAATAATAAAATATATATGATGTATATATAATATATATATGTATATATTGAAGAATGTGTAATTAAGAAGAAAAATGGGGATATGTTTGGTTATGTTTCCCCAAAACAATGTTGTTCTGGGGAAACATAACCAAACATTCCCTTAGTTTTTCCATTTTTTCTTTTCTCATCCATTAATCATTTATTATGAGACAAGTGGGTTTAATTACAAACTAGAGTAAATCTTCTACCTTTATTCATAAGATTTTCTCAATATTCTAAACATATTTCAGTTTTATCATTAATATTTTCTAATTAGTATATGACTTTTATAAAAATTTTAATTCATACTAAACAAATGTTAAATTGATACATACTCTGTCTAGAATTTTTTGTAATGATGTATATATCCTTTAATTTAATTCAAATTTTAGTTAATTAAAGTGTCCATTTAATTTTTTGTGCTACATTAATTCGTATGACTAATTAAATTGTATCAATATAAATAGCACAGATACAAAGTTAAATAATAACAAACAACCATATATGTAAGATATATTAATACTCATACTAACAAAAGTAAAAATTAAGATACAACTAGATATGAACGCATATTTTTCAAAACAAAAATTTATAATAACCTTTTAAAAAAAAAATGAGATCTAAAACATATAGCTGACAGACTGAGATATACAAAATGCAATTACAAAAGAAAAGAAATTGTCCTTCCCATATTAAATTTATGAAGTCATCTATATGATTTTATATATTATTATCCAAACTATCACAAAGTGCGTTTAATTTTCAGTTTCATTATTAATCTATGAATATATAGTACTTATATTTTCTTTGTTATTACTCAATTTTCACTATATGAGTATAGGGCTTCAAAGATAGAAAAATCCATCTCTATATTCAAACTAAACTTTGAGACGAAAATTTTCGTCTCAAAATATGTTGGTGATGCCACCGTAGGTAATCCACAAGTTGGAAAAAAATCCGTTGTAAATTTTAAGACGGATTTTTTTTCATCTCAATTTTCATTTTAAATAATGACTAATCATCTTCAATTTGGAAAATATATCTATCTTTAATTCTATCTCAAATTGTTTCAAATTCTGTCAGCATTTTTGTGAGAATTCCATTGGTAAATTAGTCTTAGAATTCATCTTCAATTTATCTCAAATCAGTCTCTGAAAGTAACAATTTGACATTCAAACTATCCATTATTTGTCTCAAAATTATCTTCAATTCAATCTTTAAATTCATTTATGAACCGTCTTTGATCTAAAAATTAAAAATTTTAGATGGATTAATGATGGAAATATTCCATCTGTAATTTTAGTCTCTAATTTGTCTATTTTTTGTCACAATGATTATTTTTTTATCTTTATTTTATAAATTTAAGACAAAGTTGAATTTTTGTCTATATTTCGTCTTTAATCTATTAAAATTAAAGACGAAATTTTTTCCATCTTAAAAATTCTGTCTTTAACACCTTATTCTCTTGTATGTTTTTATTTTATCATAATGCATGGTAGGATTATTTATTTAGCCAAATGAATTTGCACAAAAAATTAAATATACATTTTAATTAAATCGCAGTTTGAGAGAGCATCCACATCATTATAAAAAAAATTAGATGGAGAATTTGATGGGCTTAGGACTCAATTTTTTGGGTATTTAAACCCTATTTTCTTCTGGGACAAATGAATCGATCGAGATAGACAAAACACAAGGGTTTCTAGACTGCTTTTGAAAGAGTTTTCTTAAGACGGAGTTTAGAATGAGGGTATTGGATGTTTTCGTGAGATTTGTGGGATTCAAAATTTTCACTTGTTACTTGATTTGAGATTAATACAATTCCTTTTCAATACCCTAATTAATTAATTTGAGAAACACAATTGACACGCATTAATTAGTTAATTAGCAAAATATTAAGGAACAAGTTACACGCCTTATAATTAATAAATTATGTCATCTATGCATAAATGTCAAAGGAACCTTTCGGCCATTAAAATTGATTGCACGACCTCCACCAAAATAAATTCATCATAACGTACGTGAACTAACTGTCACTATAAAAATGATTAGCGTTATTACTTTTAGAAACTATGTACTATTATTATCTATGAATGTATTATCTTCCTAGGAGTATAAACGGATATTAAACGGATCGAATACATTGTTTTCATATTCGTATTTATTTAATTTTTTGAATATTCGGATACGAATATAGATTTGACGGATATTTAAAAATGATATCCAAATTCATATTCGTCGAATATCGGTTGGATTCGAATATATTCGTATTCGATTATAATTATTTAGATGCATTCATATTTTATTAAACTTATCCGTATTCAAATTATTGTTTTATATTCATATTCGATGATAATTATTTAGATATCCATTTACGAATATCCAAATATGTGAATCTATGAACCTATAACAAATACATATTTTAGTTAATAGAATGAACTATATAATTTCATTAAAACAAAAGCAATCAAACAAATAACATAATTTCTAATTAATAATTGACTTTGTAATTGATTATTAGTACTTATTATTAATAATAATAACATTTAAGTATATTAATTATAAAGTCAACCAACAATAATTATATTGATTAACTTTATTATTTAATTTTTTCTCCATATTACAATAATTTTTTAAATTTATTCTTGTTTCTTCCCAATTCTTCAATTATAATATATATATGTTATATATATATATATGAATTATGAGATTTTTATTAAAAAATATAAATAATATATGATTTAATAAATATATATTCGGATCGAATATTAAATAGATCGAATATACATTTGTCATATCCGTATCTATTTATAATCGGATATCTACTAATCGAATATAAATAAAATCTGCTTTAAACGAATGCGGATAAATTTTGTATAAACGGATACGAATGCGAACGGTAAATAAATTTTCGAATATCCATTTACAGCCCTAATCTTCCTCACAAATTAAATGCACCTATTTCTAAGGCCAAATTTGGTTTTAATTTAATTCTATATTTGTTGTTTTCAACCAATAAACATGTCAAAAATTTTAAATAACTTTTACGTATGTTTCTGAAAATACAAATTCATTTCCAATGTTATTTTCAAAAGCTACATTCTAAAATATAAAGCCTACACTCGATTGGTAGAAAATTGCTATTTTTTTCTTATTTTTCATAAAATACAATTTACAACAAGTTTGATAAAAATGTATTAAGGTATGCCAAAATATGTTATATATCTTATTTTCACATGTAAAATTTCATATCATTTACTTTTAATCCAAACATATTCTTATTTTAATACAAAATCGAAATTTTTATTAGATTTTCAAAAGAAGTGAACCTAACATACTTAAAACACTGTGATTAATGGGATTGCGATTTATTCTCAACGAGATATGTTTCTAATACTTGTAAATTAACTATATATCTAAATACAATCTAACAGAAAAAATATGTCATATAATTGGAAATCATTATATTTTTACCTTAAAAAGTAATTAATCTGAATTAATTATTTAAAATTATTTTATGTTTCTCTGGATTTATTTTTATTTTTTCGATAAATTATAACCTAAACACACTTCTTCCCAATGTATTAAGCGTGACAGACATGCTGCCACCTCGGATACACGAGTTCAAACGTTGTCTTGTACACACATGTATATTGTGTGTGTGTGTGGAGAGGACGAGCCAGAGATGGAGCATTAATAATTGGTAATATGACGACGTTGATGCTGCGCTGATATTTCAGACATAGACTGGCCCTGCCTAGCTAGTCCTCGAGCTCGATGCATGCTTTATGGGTGAGCCCATAAAAAGCTTGCCCCCAATACGGGGTGGTGATGTGGATCCGAGTAAGTTCGGGTCATGACTCGGATCTGATGCAACAGCAGTTTTCGTTGGCTTTTTGGTTTGTGACTTAGGGCCGTTTGCTTTCATTTTTAAAGCTCATTTTCACATTTTTTATTATTTTAAAAATAAAATATATTATTTTTTATACATTTTCACCAACATCATTTTTATTTTCATTTTCAAAACACAATCTCCAATAATTTATATATTTTTTCCCAATAACTTATATATCTTCTCTTTCTATTTTATTATTTCTATCTCTCTTTACCTACAACATATTAAAACTACTATAATTATTACTTTTTCAACAATGTATCCAAATACAAACTCATTTTTCACTCATTTTCACTAACTGACTTTTTAAATTTTAAAAATGATGGAAATGGAAATAAAACCAAATAGGTCCTTAGAAATTGCCAACAATAGTTTATAAATTAGTCAATATATACCTTAGTCCTGAGTTAGGCACTCATTTAAAATCATTTATTACTCTGTGTTTCTTCTAAGTTGGTGAAAAATATTACCTAATTTTTAATCTAAATTATGACTTGATTAGTTATTTAATCATTATTTTATAGAAAATATTATATAATTACATCATCACATCAAAATTTCAATCAATAATTAAACTATTACAATATCAATAATCAATAATAAACAATAAATAACAGACCAATCAATAACTAATCCAATGCATTCATCAATCCAACACATTATAATAAATTATGAGATAACAAGCTCATGTAAGTGCTATAAATATCCACACTTTTTGTGGGACCTGGATCAAGACCTTATGTTAGTAGAAATTTAATATTCTAATCATTTATTTAAATAATTAAAAGACATAGAAACTAAAATTATAAGTTATGACGATGATACATCAGATTCACATTTGAGCTAACCTTATGTCAAGCTGAGCTAAACAGTGGGCATGTGTAAGTCAAGCTGGATCATAGATGAACTTCAAGTCGACGTGAAATAAACAGGAGTGCCGAGCTGAAAACATTGCTCGAGCTGCTTCATTAGTGACTGCTAAGGATGTGAGAACTAGCCGACCTAGGTCTTGAAGATGAGAAGTAACATATGTCCAGCCACTGGGTCCTCATTACTAGTTGATATGACTAAAATTGAACATTAGGGCAATTTGGTAAATTGGCTAAAATTAGCAATTGGACATCAAAATTAATGAATTGAGTATATGGGCCAGATAACTCAAAGGACAAGCCAAGTCCATAAGGAAGGCAAAAAAACCCTAATGGGCTCGACCAATGAAAACTAAAATCTATAAATACCAAATATCAAAGAGAAATCAAACACAAGAAATTATTCACAAAAATTCTCAGAGTGGAAGAACCCTCGAGAAGAGTAGATCTTTCTGTGCACGTTCTTGAGAAGACGAACAGACACTCAACTGTTTTCTAGAAAGGACCTCACTCTGAGCAGTATCATTTTGGCACCACCTGTGGGAAACTTAAAGGAAGAAGAAGGAACATTGAGGATCTAGATGAAATCGAGAGCTCGCGAACAGTGACCTCAGCATTGGAGAATATAGAAAATCACCAGCAAGAAGTACCACATGGTCCAATGCCAAATCCTACATTTGATGCACAACTAGTACTTGAGGAGGTGTCTGTGCAGTAGGCTCTTCCTCCTACATAACCTATCTTACCTGTCATGCAGGAAACATGAAGAACTCTACTAGAGAACGTTACTACCTAGGCTACATTAAAAGTAGTTACCCAATATGCTAAGGAGCATCATCCTCGAGAGTCGCAGTCGTCTTCCCATAGGAGCATGGGACCTCATTCTCCCTAGAGAATTCTGAGAGAAGAGTCGATATAGGGCACGAGGTCGTTCTCCCTTCCTTACCTTACCAAGGAGACACTCATTCTTCACTTTAGGTGGATCCCACTCGGCATGTACGAGCACGTATTAGAGTCCTGACATATTTTATAGTGCCACAACAATCCAAAGGAATAGGGAGCCAGTACTGCCAATTAGCCATTACTTTTCGAAGGCGTAGTCCTTTCTCTTTAGCGATTTTAGCAGAAAAGCTCCCCAATGGTATGAAGAAGATAGCATAACTATTAGAGTTTCATAGTACCACAAACCCTTAGAGCACTTGGATAACTTTCTAACGAGGATAGAGCTGTACGGCCTAAGTGAGGCCATATACTGCAAACTCTTTAACACTACCCTCACGATACGCACTTTGACATTGTTCAACTAGATGCCAGCAGGTTCCATTACTGGGTAGGAAGTACTGGCGTAGCTCTTCCTTTAAAACTTATCTATCAATCGCAAGTGCCCTAAGACAATAGCCTATTTATTCACTATTAAGTAGCAAGATGGAGAATCTTTGAAGACCTACCTCAACCACTTGGTATGAGCTATCCAAAGAGATGCTGCATGTTAGCTAGGAGCTTTTTCCTACTATCATTCAGCAGAACCTGAAGTACCTCAAATTTTGGGAGTCAATTACTAGTAAGCCACCTGTCACATTAGATGAGCTCCTCATGCGTGCTGAAAATATACTTGCATAGAGGAAGCGACAATCCCTCAAGAGGCCTCTGAGCAAAAGATGCATGGTGAAGGAAGTAAAAACATTAAGAGGCAAGGAGATTGAAGATATAGCCCTATTTGCATACTCATTATGGACATGCCCTTACTACATCTTAAACGGAATTCTGACAATCATGTTGAAATGTAGTCTCATTCAGTGATTGCTGCAGATGATACCAACTAACCCTAAGAAGCCTAAACTGGACAGACAGTGTCATCTCTATTGTGTAGGTAGATATACCATAGAGGAATACCGCCATTTGAAGGACAGAATTGAGATGCTAATTCAAAGAGGGTACCTTAAGAAGTATGTAACCTAGAAGGTGTCTAGCCTAAGTTCGCTTGGAGAAGACTGTGACAGTTACATGCAAAACTTAGGCGACCACCTCAATCCCAAGAAGCATTTGTGCCAGTGTGAACTTGATAATCTCTCTATGGCCAGAGTCATCTGTGTAATATCTAGAGGGTTGTCTAGAGTACTCCTTCAATTCAAAGAAAATGCTAGCTCAAGTAGTCAGGCAAGTACAAGCTCATATGGTTGACCCTATTCTTAGTACATTTAAAGTGCGCCTCCCATTATTTTTTGAGAAGAAGATGCAAAGGTCGAAGAGGAGGGCATAATGATGCTTTAGTTATCTCGATGTCCTTCATCATCTTTTGGGTTAGGAAAATATTGATGGATAGTGGTAGTCAACAAACATCTATTCCATTATGCATTCCTCTAACTTGGAGTGGACAAGTGCAAATGCAAATGCAAAAAATCAACACCCCTTTGGTGGGGATCACGAGTGATACCATAGAAGCGTTGGGAGAGATATCGCAACATCTTTCCTTAGGCACTTACCCCAAGAGAGCGACAAAGAACATAAGTGTTCCTGGTGGTAAAAACTCTGTCTGCATACAATGCGATCTTGGGAAAGCTAATTTTAAACTTATTCCAAGCCACAATTTCTACATACCACCCTGCAAATGAAGTTTCCCATACTAAGTGGAATCAGATAAGTGGTAGACTACTTAAGAGCGGCTAGAGAATGTTATGCTAGTACCTTAATGAGCATGAAGACTCCCACTTCCTAGGAAGATTGAGCAAAAAGACCCCATAAAGGATAGGGAGTAGATAAGGGTAAAGTTTGTTGTTGGACATTGACCTTGTGGAAGTATGTACGCGCATCAAAAGATATGCCTAATGATATTTGAAATACGTCATTCACGATGGCACTAGTTTCCTATTAATATTCTTTAATGAATGAAAGTTATTATGTTTCTTCTGTAATATTAAACTTTGAAGTATTTATAAGGAGTATTAAAAAACAACTTTTAAACATAAGCCCACTATAAGGCTCTTCAAGGAGTGCAAAGAGTAAGTGAAAGCCACTGGGCGTGATCTCACTACAAAGGCCTCCCAAGGAACATGGTCACCGACGTAATCCCACTCTAGGCCCCGACGGAGGTATATGGTAGTCACCCTCTATAAAAGCCCTCTATCAGCTCCTCTCGGGAGTATGTGGCACCTTTTTAAAAAAAAAATCCACTATTGGCTCCCTTTTGAGAATACATAGCACTTTCTAAAAAAGCTTACTATTGGCTCCCCTCAGGATTACATGGCACCCTCTAGAAAAGTCCGCTACTAGTTTCCCTCGTGAGTACGTGGCACATTTTAGAAAAGTCCACTGTTGTCTCCCCTTGGGAGTACACGCCTTTTAAAAAGTTCACTATTGGCTCCTTTCGAGCGTATTTGACATCTTCTCAAAAGCCTACTATCGACATTCGGGAGTACATAGCAACCATTCTAGAAAAACTTGCTAAGGAACACTTCGAAAGGCACCTGTACCATCAAGTAAAGGAAGCCCACCTTGAGTCCTCACAAAGAGAAGGGTGGCAACATTCTAACACTTAACAAATATCCCAAGAAAAATTTAAGCCCAATGACTCCACAAGTTGTCCCGCACTTATCCAAAGTCTCCTAAGAGACTTATGAACCTGCTTGTTCTTATCCCAACACTTAAATTATGTTCAGCTTGAATGTTAAGCTAACCATCCTCCTTCGGAGGATTCCACTTTACACAAGGCAGGCTGATGCTAACACAAGGGAGGCTCCACGTCTCTCTAAGAAAGCTTCATCACATGTCACATTCGTAACCAAGACTATCAATCCAAATTCATAAATTTGCTAAATTACCAATGGTACTTTATCAATTAAATTCTCTGAGTCCCTGGGTACCTGTCAAAGATATTGCAGTATTGGCAAGTTTGACAATATAATCAACAACAATTAATAAAGAGGAAAAAACATCCTATGAAAGCGCTTCACATGAGGCCATCCAAGCTGGGTGCCCTAGCTTGGAGACTGCGTTGTGTGCAAGCACCTAAGTTAGGCACCCGCACTGAAATTCGGCGCCCCATGTGGGCATTGATGATGCACTTTTTCTCCAATGCTTAATGATGACGCCTTCATACCTCCCATTCCTAATTCTCAAATTACAAGTATGCAAAGTCAATAAGTCATAAAACTCACTATGTGTTTGCTTTGACACAAAATAAAATATGATAAAGAAATTTTATTGAAATTAAATGAGAGATACATAAAGGTGTCTGACCAACATTTGGCCTCTAAAAGTGAACATCAGTATGAAAAGGAAAAATATGCAAAAGATACTAGTCAAGTTGAGTGGAAAGTATTAAACAAATTTCTAGACATAAATCCTACTTGCTATTACTATCCTACACTAAGTATCTTCATTTCTGTGGATCTATTTCTATTGGCTCTTCTATTGTAATCACTGCACCATTTTTGGGACCCTTCTCAAACTCTCTGACAATAATATTGATCGGGAAAGTAGGATCCAACATCAACAAATACTCTTTAAGGTGTCACATAGTCTCACTCAAAATCCAGCGATAACTCTGAATAATCTGCTCATTGATCAGCATCATCTTCACTTTGATGGCCTCAAAAAACTTATTAGAACCTTTGAACTTTCTAATAACTTCTTCACTAGTAGCATTTATGAGGGCCCTTCCAGCAGCCTATAACTTTTTTTCCACTCTTAACCTCCTTCACATACTTCGCCTTCAAGTGTTCATGCTCCTTGAGTAGCCCTCCTTCTGACTTTACTGCATAGTAGCTTCGGCGGCCTCTTCCTTAAGACATTTCACCATAAACAAACCTTTCTCTGCTTAGTGAGACATCTACTCAACCAAGTTCCACACTTGCATACAACAAATGCGAAAATGCTTAAGAGTAAGAAATCATTGCTAAGTGACAAAGAAGAGAAACAATGATGAAAAATTAATCAAATTAATGAAGCGAACTCATACCCAGGCAAAATCATTAGCAGATATCTCGACTAACTGGGAAAAGGAGAATAACTCCAACTTTCTTTGATCATACTTGCACACCACACTGGCATATGATCAACACTAAAAATAGTCTCGTCAACTTTCCAGTGGGAGCTCATCCCATAACTCTGCCTAGGGCTGTAAATGGATATTTGAAAATTTGTTTACCATTCGCATTCGCATCCGTTTATACAAAATTTATCTGCATTCATTTAAAGTGGACGTTATTCGTATTTGATTAGTAGATATCCAATTAAAAATGGATACGAATATGATAAATCAATATTCGATCCATTTAATACCTGTTCCGAATATGTATTTATTAAATAATATGAAATTTATATTTTTCAATAAAAATCTCATAATCTATATATGTATATATAAATTATAATTGAAGAATTGTGAAGAAAAAAGAATAAATTTAAAAAATTATTGTAATATAGAGAAAAATTTGAAGAATAAAGTTAATCAATATAATTATTGTTGGTTCACTTTATTATTAATATACTTAAAAGTCATTATTATTATTATTTTTATTTTTTATTATTATTATTATTATTATTATTATTATTATTATTATTATTATTATTATAAAGTCAATTATTAATTAGAAATTATGCTATTTATTTGATTGCTTTCTTTTTAATGAAATTGTATAGTTCCTTCTATTAATTAAAATATGTATTTTTTATAGGTTCATTGATTCATATATCTGAATATTTGTAAATAGATATCTAAATAATTATCATCAAATATGAATATAAAAAAAATAATTCGAATACGGATAAATTTAATCAAATATGAATGCATATGAATAATTATAATCGAATACGGATATATCCAAATTCGATCGATATTCAACGGATAAAAAATTAGATATCATTTTTAAATATCTATCAAATTCGTATCCGTATTCAAATATTCAAAAAGTTAAACGAATACGAATATAAAAATAGTGCATCCGATCTGTTTAATATCAACTTTGCCACATGTCATAACAAAAGAGTTATTGCCCTTGCCAACATGGAAAGGACAAGTGGATTGTGGACTACTAGTGGATCCACAAGCACGCTTCCCCACAAGACTAGAAGGTAACACCTCAACCTCATCGTCTGCAGGTGCACCCACTGCTACTATTGGCAAAACGTGCTCCCTCGCTTGGTCGTCAATTTGGGGGGCTTGGGTAGGGCCCACTCAATGGCGTCTCCCTACAACATTGCTTTGCAATGTGCCTATCATATGTTCCTCCTTCCGCTTTTTGAGCATGAATTTTAACAAAGTCAATCTTCTTTGCTACCAAGGTAAGGAAGAGAAACAAAGTTAAAGTAAAAATAAATACACAAGTACAAACAAAAGCCACAAATCAAAAAATAAAATATGCTAAGTACTAGCAGAAAACATAAAAGTTACGTTAAAAAGAGAATCAAGCAATCTTGTTTAAGCAAAACACACACAAAAGTCATGATGAGCTTGACTAAGACAAGTCAAAAAAGAAGAACTACTCCACATGCGAGGAATGCTCTAACCATTATCTCAAACAAAAGATAACCTATCTTTCCAAGAACCTCTTGATGAAGGTTATCCATATAAAAACTTACTATTTGGTTTGAGGAAAGAATAGAAGAATGGCTCATTCAGCACTTTATGTAATCCAAACAGAGTGTAATAACCACTATTTAAAAAACCAGACCGGACAGGCCGATCGGACCGGTTGGACAGTCAACCAGCTAGTGAACCAGTCTGATTTTCTCAAAAAACTGAAAAAATGAAAAACAAAACATCACATTTTGTAAAAACCGTTCAAAGCGGTCGGTCGGACTGGTGAACCAATAACCGGACCGATTTTTTCATTTAATTTTTAATAAATTTTTTTTTTTTTTAAATTTTTTTGGTGTAAGTACAAAGTTTGAAGGTTAAAGTACACTTCACAAGCTATTTAAAAGTAAAAAAAAAAGCCTTAGTTTAGAGTTTAGAATTAATTTACACACTATCAACTTTAAATTTTAGACTTGATACATTTAAATTGTTATGATCATTTATAATATGAATTGTGAAATTTGGATTGTAATGTTAGATAATATCATTTAAGCTCTTTATGTTTTATATTTTGACATTTTATTAATTTTTAAATAATATATAATATAAATATATATAGTTCGTAATTATGACATCACAGTTCAATTGCAGTTCAATTACAATCCGACCAACGGTTGAACCAGTGAACCGTGAACCGGTAAGTTTTCTGGTTCAATGAACGGTCCAATTTTTCGAACACTGGTAATAACTATCTAAAGATATTGGTAAACACAACTTACTCAGATGATGTCTAAACCCCGCAAGGACACGAAAAAGTTAGGCACGAGTTGGTTCAAACATACACCATAGCATCACACTATATCTAAAATAAGAGGGTTGAGTGGTAGAGAAAACCCGCAAACGAAGTAACTACTAAAGACTATGAAGTACCCTCTAGGAAGCGAGATCATGTTATCTTGGGGAGAAGGAATAACAAACTTAAATTCATTGGAGACACACATCCTATGCCTCAAAATATCTAACTCCTCTAGTTCGAGTAGACACTTAATTTCTATCACCTATAGAAAGCTATTCTTCTTGATAGGAATGCTCGCAGATCCCTTATAAAAAGAACCTTCCTTTTTGGAATCAAAACTAAATGATAAAGATGACTCTCGAGTTCCATTCTCATTATGCGTTTCTTTAATATTTTATAAGGCCTGAATTGCTGTACATCAAGAGGAGGATCAATATATGGTGTAACGCTACACGGAGGACCACCCCTGCAAGCACGAACCAACACACATGCACTGTAGGTGCCTAAGGGCAGCCCATCATGGACACTCATTGAAAATGCCCCACAGGCGCTCGAGGTCAGCACTCATTAGGCGCCAACCCATGCATTGCGTGGGTGTCTAGGATGGGCGCCTCGCAGGAGCCCAAGATAGGCACTCTGTGGGCATAATGACTGGGCGTAGTGCGAGTTGCCGCCTAGTACGCGCTCGACAAGGGGGCTATTGCCTTAGTTCCCCTTCTTCTCCTATTCGATTGATCACTCGAAGACTCCTTTCTCGAACTCAACTCAAAACTAAACTTGCTCTTTCACATCCTTTTGCTCAATTCAAACCCTAAAATTCTCGCTAACTCAAGAGAAGTTGTAAGAGAATGCGCAAGCAAAGGGTTCAAGAAGAAAGATAAGAAGAAGAGCCCAGAAAATATAGAAGATATTACGTTGAGAACTTATTTCAATTCTCTTGATAGAACTTTACTTCGTCTTTCTCTCTCCAACCAAGATAGGACTTTCTTTCTTTTTGCTAACTCCCTAGATGTCAACAAGGTCATCTTTATGGAGCACCTTTTATAGGACTTGAAGACTTTGAGATTTACTCCACCTCAACTTGGATAGCAGTTGAAAATTTACGAACTATTAATTCAAGAAAAAAAATACTCAAACTAACATAAGAAAATTTTAATAAATTAGACTTATAATATTTTTTAATGCTGCTCGGAAGTGGAGCGAGTTCCTTTCTAAAACATAGTAAAGTCTCAATTGTCTTCTGAGGAAAACATAGGACTTGATATTTATATATTTTTGGTCTTGATATGCCTAAACCCATTAGGATTTTTTTGCCCTTCTTTATGAACTTGGCTTGTCCTTTGAGTTCTCCGGCTTATTTACTTAATTAATTTATTTTAAGGCCCATTTGCTATTTTTATTCAATTTATCAAATTGTCTTTATGTTCAGTTTTAGTCACATCATCAAACCCCACTACTTTTAGTAGGAAATTTTTAATTTTCAATTGAAAATATATTATAAGTTTGATTTATTAAAATTTTCTTATGCTAGTTTGAGTAATTATTCTTGGCTCAAGAGTTTGTGAATTTTCAACTGCTGTTTAAGTTGAAGTTGGATAGCTTTCAAAGTCTATGAGTCTTCTAAGAGGTGCAGTCAGTCCAAGCTTTACAAAATTTTGAGGAATCTTCTAGTGAGAGTGAAACTAAGACTCATCTTCATTTTCTAGTACCAATTCTAAAGAGAAGTGTTCTTCTGATGAGTAGTCTGAGAGCATTCCTACTACGGAAGATAATTTCTCAAAAGTAGTAGAAATTAAGTATTTATTCGAGCTGGAGAAGTCAGATATTCTAAGACATAGGTTTTGTACTTCCGATGAATTTGAGTTTGTTCTTCCTTCTCCTTAGGATAACATGTGTTGCCTCCTAGGGTGTACTTAAGCGTCTTTAGTAGTTACTTCACTTGTAGATTTTCTCTTCCTCTTGACCTTCTTTTGCTAGATATAGTGTGAAGCTATTGTGTGTCTAAGCCAACTTGTGTGTATCTTTTTTGTGTCGTTTGTGGGGTTTAGACAGCGTTTGAGTGAGTTGGGATTACTAATATCTTTAGATAGCTACCACACCTTATCTGGGATATGTAAAGTGCTGAATAAACCTTTCTTCCATTCCTTCGCCAAACCAAACATTAATTTTTTGTGTAGGTTACCTTTGTCTAGAAATTCGTAGAATGATAGATTCTTCTTTGTTCGAGGCAAGGGTTGGGACGTTCCTCATGAGTGGAGTAGCTCTCATTCTGTGATTCGTCTTAGTCAAGTTCATCACTAGCTTTGTGCAAATTTTCTTGAAGCAGAGTTGTTTGATTCTCCTTTTGACTTACTTACATGTTTCTTACTAAACTTAGCATATTTTGTTTTATGACTTGTGGCTCTTGCTCACGCTTGTATATGTATTTTTATATGTTCCCACGAATTACTTGCATTTTGACTTGATTTTTTTTTCCCTTTGTTGGTAGGAAAGAGGACTGACTTCACTAGGATTCGAGCTCGGAGAGCAGAAGAATAGGCACCTAAGAGATGTATCGCAAAGCAGTGTCGTGGAGAGATGTATCTGCTGTTTTTCAAAAAATACCTCGCTCCACTTATAAGCAGCATCACTAACATAATAGGTAGTTATTCTTAGAGTGGGAGTCATGGGCTTTCATGATGTTAGGATAGGAAATCTTATGTTTATATAAAACAGGTTGTAAAAAGAAAGAAGGTTGTTGACTCTGTGGGATTAATAGAATATATTTTTCCTAAAGATTAATCTTCTTTTATTTTTATTCTTGGTGTTTAGATTTTATTTTTGCATCAAGTTAGATATCTATGATTGTTCAATAATTAGCTAGGTACTATACCATCAATTTCAAATATTTAGTAGCATCTTGTGTTGAAATGGATGTTTCTATATCCTTAATATTTAAGTTTTTGGAGGGTCACTTCTTTTTAATTGAACTACATTCTCAATGACAAATAATGAGAGCGTCACAGATTTTGAGTTATTATGTTATAGTAAAACACGGAAAAACATTCAAAAAGTATCCAACTATTCAAATTAAAGCCACTTGTATGGACAATGGTCAAACATAACAATAAGAATCCGCAAACTTGCTTAAGACAATAAGGAGAAAACTAATGCAATACTTTAGTGACAAAAATTTCATACTAGGAAAATAGTACAATATTATTACATTATGGGATCATTTGAAATTAACATTAATTATATATTTAGTCACAACAGTATACAAAAATAGTTCAAATATATAGTGGGATAATTTGCAATTTAATATTAGTCATATATTTAATGACTATGATATTTAATTGTATTTGTCGTAGTATTTGTCTCTTCAAAGTGTCAATAGTAATAAAAGGTGCATTGAGATTGTCCTTATGATCTATAGTCTCATATGTATATTAACAATGCATTGTTAGGATTACGAGTGACATTTTATTTGCAATATTTTGTCATTGTGCATGTTACAAATAGTCAGAATTTAGAGCTTAATGTGCCATTGGTTGAGTGGAATCACCCTCACACTTATATATGCAAGGTTCGAGATTCAAATTCAAATAGTCTCTGCAGAGACGTGCGCACATATAAATAATCAAAAGAAATTAATATTATTACCAAACACTTTTGGTTGCCATATTAATCTTACTACATATCATTATTCTAAAAGCATTGGTCCCAAATCTTTGCTAAACGCAAGGAGTTGTTATTCATTAAAATTAAGACAAAAAACTTGGACTTTTGACATTGTAACCTTATGTGAAAATTAATAGCATTATGAGAGTTATGATAAGCCTAAGAAGTGGAGAGAATTTAGGCCTATTCAAATTCTAGTGAAGTAGAAGATTTATTACTAAAAAAAATTTGGCCTTTCAAAGAACTATAAGTCTTTTGTAAAAAATTGTATTTAAGATATTGATTGGAATTTACAAAATCGGTAAAGCAACAATAAAATAATAAAGCATAGATAATTATGGTGGTTTGGCCAATCAGACTAGTGATAAAGTAAAATAATAAAACATAGTAAAAGGACACTAATAATTATGGTGGTTTAGCAAAACACTACTCCACACCTAATATTTCACTTAGTATTTTGAATATATCAAATTAATATTATGTGAGAGAGATTGTACAGAATAAGCACATTAATTTGATAGAATAATAGAGTAAGGATTGAAACACCCTATTAGAACGAAAAACTAGCTCTCAACAAAGAGCAAAATCAGAATCTCAGATGGGATGGAACAGATTGTAGAATGTTGCAGAACCAACTACTTTATGAATAAACGCAGGGGGACTTATGCCCTTCTCACTAGCATAACTTTTGTGGACTGATGCACAAGTTGCCATCACTACGGTAAGCTCTAAACTCTCCTTTCAGACTGAAACTCCGAACACCATAGAAGATTCCAATAGCACCGCTCTATTGATTTCTTCACCTAAAGGCTGGTAGAGCAATCAAGCACCTGATTTGTTCTCTTCACGAGTCCCTCGAGAGCAGGAACAACTCCCGTGCCTCTTTACCACTATGTCCCTTGAGACACAAATGGTCATGTCCTCTTTTGCCCAAGGTCCATCAAAGGCAAACTCCTCTTGACCATTTTCACCACAAGGTACCTCCAAAATACAATAAAAGCAAGGAATCAAAACAGTGTAAGCTCAACATGTATGAGAGTATCAAAACTTCTCAAGAACACTCAAGAATGATATTTTCCAATCTTACAAGATTAAATGGAATGTTGCTACTTTTCAGTTTGTAGATGCAATGGAAACAGCTATAAGTTCTAGAATGTTTAATGACTGTTCATGCAAATAAGAAAATAAGACTTATCGTAAGTGTTCATTAATACCAGAACCATCCTCATACTTTTCGAACTTAACAAATAATGCAGCATGATTGATCTTCTTTCCTGAATATCAAGTTAAAATCCTTAAAGATCTCATTAAATAAGAAAGGTTAATTCCTACACATAATCAGATTACAACAAATTATTAAGGAAAGATAATCTTGTATTTAAGGCAGACTCTTAGCATATAATTTTGTCATAGTCAAAATAATTGTAAATTATTAAGGGATTAACATTGAAATTAACACAGCAAAAATAAATTTGAGGTTTGAATTTTGTTATTAAGAACAAATAATATATATGAGTGTTTACAAGTTTTTAATCAATATTTTAGTTTCGCCATTATTACCAATTTAATACAGAGTACCCAATCTGCATGGTTGATGTCCAATCTCAAGCCCATAGAGCTCAACTAATTGGCCAAAATGAATACTTTTGGAGAACCACCATAGCTCTATGCGTACCATGAAAATACAGTCTTTTTGTCTCCTATCTCCTGAAAGAGGCCTAGGGAAAGATATTTGCCGGCTCCCTAATAACATCAATACTATGTCTCTATTCTCAATGTTCAATTCTACTTTATGACCTCATCTTTGGAAAACTCCTTTTCCAAATTGTCATATTGCCTTGCACAAGAACTCCTTGGAATCTATCATTATAGAATACATAAGAGATGCATTCGCCCTTCACAAAGACGAGGAGTCAAATTCCATCTTGGATCTCACAAACCTCCATATATAAGTAGCTCATGCCCAATCACTACCCGAACGGCTCGTTTGGTGACTAGGGAGGAGTCAAAGCATGAGGACCTAAACACAAGGTTACCATGGATCCTCAGGTCAAAGGAATAATTATATGCACTAGTGTAAGTTGAAGAATTTGCCACTACCAACTTGCCACTTCGGCTATCTAATGGATTCTTCGGGTGGGCCTTCAGTGCCTTGTTCCTTAACAAGCACCCACTAATATATATCCATATCTCATAGGGGATTGTTCATAAAATGGAGCAATATCCAACTCCTTGGATCGCATCATTAGTGCAAGTTTATCCAAATCTTAGATGCCATGTCTTGTAAGATCATATGACTTGGAAGATTTAAGATCACGACCATGTAAGACTTCTTCCATGATCACCACTCATTGTGTGACCAAGTCCCATAGTCATGTGTGATCTACGGGCTTCAACCAAATGCCAGTAAAGTAAATATAAGCATAAGATGAAGATAGCGATATTATAAATATCATTCAATCTAGATTTTATCACATGTGAAATAGTTTACAATGCCAATCTAATTAGCTTGCTGGGCATTATTCCAACAATTAGGGGTCTTGGAGAGTCTGAATGGGTTTATATCTGACATGCAAAATGGTATAATTGACGCCTTAAAAGACTTGGTCCCTAACAGTAAGCTCAGATTTTGCATCCGACACATGTATGAAAATTTCAAGAAAAAGTTCAAGGGATCTGAGCTTAAAGAATTGTTCTATATGGTTGTCTCTACAGCAAACAAGACAGATTTTGATGACTTCATGAAGGAAATTGAGAAAACTAACCCTAAGTTGGATGAAGAGATAGAAATTACCTGAGTGGTTGAGAAACATCCTTCCTTAGCATTGAAATAGATCTCATTTTCAAACTTACTGTACGTCTGATGTTTTGGTGAATAATTTTTGTGAGTATTTCAATAGTTACATCCTTGAGGATAGAGATAAGCCAATCATTACGATGTTTGAATGGATTAAAACTAGACTCTAACTAGAATCTAGTACAAAATGAAGGGTATTTAAAAATATGCTGGCTTAATTTGTCCTAACATCTTGAAAAAGATCAACAAGCAGCACAAACTTGCTAAGAATTGGTGGACAAAATGGTGTGGATGAGATGGATTTGAAGTGGACAATTTTACTGATAAGTATGTTGTTGACCTGGCTAATGACATTTGCACATGTGATATGTTCTAATTGAATGGATACCCATGTTGTCATGCATATGTTGTCATTTCTCAGAATCGGGACTAGATTAAGGATTATGTGAATGCTTATTACAGTGTGGAGTTGTATAAAAAAGTTTATCAATTCATGATCTATGGTGTTCTTAGCTAGAAGTACTATATCAAGGCCCCTTTGAACCATTGAGGCCCTCAACCTTGAAGAGGAAACTGGGAAGACCTAAAACGTTGAGGAGGAGAGGATAAGATGAGTTGCAGACGAGCACTTCAACAAGAAAAGGATTGACTGATGTCGGCAAGAGATGCTTCCAAATAGGCCATAACAAAGCTACTTGCAAGAATCCTGTACATCTAAATTCTAAACTGTATAAGGTGTGTAATTATATATCTGTTCAATTTATTACTATTTTAATGATTAAACTAACTTTTTAATGTTCTAATTTTCTTTATAAGGGCACCTCCAAAAGAGATGAATATTGAAAGTTCAAGTGCCCCTTATGCCAGTCAAGTTTCTACAACCAATGTCCAGCCTCCTCCTACCTTTGTTCCTCAACCAAGAAAAATAAAGGTAACAAATTATTATTTATTTTTCATGTAGTATGAATTTCTAGTGATTTACTCACTTTTAGATTTAAAAATTATAGAAACAGTCGACTTTTGGATGTGGAAGAACATACCAAGGCTTCAGGAATGAAGCATTGCTTGGTAAACAACCCAGAGAGAAAAGTCAAGTACATCAAGGCTAGATTCAAGAGTAGCTAGATCAGAAGCATTTTTAGTGATTAACTCCAGCTCTTACTGGATCAGCTTTTGCTGGTTTAGCTCTAACTGCTTTAGCTCCAATAGCTGCAATAGTAGGTTCTTAATCTAAAGTGGGAGGTGTTAAGAGAAATAGGAAAGCAACTGTACCTAATGTATTGGAAAATATTAAGGCAAGGGCATTGCAAAGAAGAAAAAAGAATTAGGAGATGTAAAGCTGTAATTTTTTGAAGAATTTTTGAAGCCAAATGTATTTTTCAACATTAATTTCTAGAACATATAGTATTGAAGTTGAATTTGTTGCGTTTTTTGGAAGGTTTTTTTGGGGTAGGGGAACTCCTTTTGTATGAAGATTGCTTATGAAAACTTTATGTTGACAATGTTTTTTCGAGAATGTTTATGGCTAAGCATTATGATAAAGGTGTAAGGCCAAGATCTTTTGGAGTGGGCGACCTTGTTCTTAAAAAGGTTGAAGTCTCTAGAAATGTTGGCAAACTTGACCTAAAATGGGAGGGTCCATATTTTGTGGTCAAAGTTGCAAAGCACAACGTTTATCGACTGGCGAATCTATCTAGAAATGAGCTACCAAGACAATGGAACACCATTAACCTCAAGAAGTGTTATGTCCAAACTGCACTACATAGAAAGCTCATTATCTTAATAAACAACTATCAAGTAGACCCTGCAATCACATGATGTAAGTTGTGTGACTTAATTAATTGATTTAATTGATGGACAACTATCAAATTGACCCCATAGTTGCATGATGTAAGTTGTATGATTTAATTTAATTGATTAACTAAAGTCGTGAGTCAACAAGTATGTAAATTGAACTGATTCATTAATAAATATTGAAGTTGTTCATAAGCCCCTTGAGGCCGTACAAAAAAAAAAAGAAAAAGAAAAAGAAGAAGAAGTCAATCTTGCTTGATCCTGCATCTTCTCCTTGCCGTGCTATGGCCTCATTAGCCACCTCATTGACTGTCTTGAACAGATCTTCGGTTGAATCAAGATCCACATTTAAGGATGACCCCTCGACCTTTTGCACTTCTCCAACGGGCTGCGAAGGCTCCACTTTCTCAGTTAGAAATACTTAACTCTAGTTGCTTTATGCCACGGTCAAACACCTCTTTTGCGTCGTCCATGCTGAATGTTATGTTCGCATCTGTTAAAGTCGAGGGAGCATAAACTGTTGAATCGCCTCCTTTTAGATCTTGGGTAGTACCTTGAAAAACTCTGATCGAGCGTAACTCATCGAGTTCTCATAGCCGTACACTCAACCTGACTCTGAGGCTTCTTGAATTAAGTTGATACTCTTCTTCAGCTGCTCTTCAGCTTGGCTTTTCCCCTTGACAGTAGCCAACAGTTCCATATCCTTATTTTTGAGCTAATTGGTCAATTCGGCTAGCCTCGACTCCAACGATTGGACCTTGGTCTTTAGCAAACCGTTTTGCTCCTTCTCCATCTGCTCACATTTTTCCACCAACTTTATATGGTTGGTCTCACATAGCTCAAAGCAACGGTGGAGGTTATACCCCCACTGCCCGACCTGAAGAAGCAAAATGAGCCTTGATTATATTAGTTCAAGTTGTGTTTAACAATAAAATAAAGTACGATGCCATTCTTACCATATTAGCTTGATAGGCAAAAGCCTTTAGTGCTACCAGCTGGTCGTGGTTGTGCATCTTGACCTGGTCCTTATCAAAAAGACTAGCAGTCAGAACTGCTAATGGCGTCATCAACGTCGCACCTGCACCCATCATCATCGACGTGTTCGACACCCCTATATTTTCCCCAAACCTGGGTTCAGGGAACGTTGGCAGGTTACACAACTAATCTGGAGGTAGAGTCCAATATGTTTTCTCGAGTAATTCACTCACTTTCTTTTTCCCCTTCTCAACTGCAATCTTCTTCGCGGCGCTTTGCCCCACAGCCTCGACCGTCTTTCTCTTCGATTGAGGAGAATTGTTCATTGGTCCAACGCTTGTGACAGCAGCGGGTTGGACCTCTTCAATCGCTAGGCCGACCCAATTGTTTGTGCGGCAGTCACCCGATCAGTTTCTACCTAAATATGTGTTAGCATGCAACCTCAACGCAGCAGTCGATAGGCCCGACAGAATCAAATTTCTCTCTCTTATGAACACCAATGCATCCGACTCACCAAATTTGAGAAGATCTCAAATAAAAATATTATTCTAACATGGGTTCTCGCCTATATCCAACTCGACCCTACCCCTCATCCACCCTATCAGAATATTAAAAACAACCCTAGTGGAAGGTCAAATATAAAAATATCTCTCTTTTCATTTATGACCGTGTGATGAGGATAGGGTTCTAAAAAATTTTCTACGAGGTCGTGATGTCAAGTAATAAAACCCAAACTCCCCAACCAAACCCGACTTATGGGACATTGGTAAATAGAACAAATAGCTAAAATTGGCCCAAGGAGGAGCTTTTTTGATAATACCTATTAGAATGACAAAACTGTATATAAGGGTGAAACAATTGGGCAGGAGTTGGGTTATGCAGACTTGCAGTCTCAACAGGTCGGCAATTAGGTCACTTAAAGGGAATCTAAGTCAACACTTCATAGCATCTTCAAAAATGGTTATGCACCTCTCAGGAGGAGTGTGCTCTTTAGTCTTAGGTTTAATAAGCTCAAATCCATCCGGAATATGATATTTTCCCCTAATAGACCTAAGGTTATCCAACGATACCTTCGACATGATATCACTAACCTTGGAGGTTTATCTATCTCTACCAAAGGCTCTTTCTCCCCTTCAACCACAAGTTCTGATGGGCCCGCCTCATCAACTAAAGGATGGGAAGGTTCTACCCTCTCACCTACCTCTAACACTTCATCACCCATATCTAATTCAAGCTCTATGCCAGCACCTAACCTCTTGCTAGAGGATTCACTTGACTCCATCCCACTATTCGAGACATCCGCCGAGCGTGTTGCCTTAAAATCAAAGCTAGAAGTTAACATATTAACATAAGATACTGCTAGCAAACTATAGAAGTGCAGATAAGAAAAATGTACGAAAATCTTATTCTTGATAATAAGGGCTCAAGTTCCCCAAAAAATTGACCAGCACTCTGCACAGCTCTGCCTCAAGGCGTTATAGTAAAAGTGAAAAATGAGTGGTGAAAACCACTATTTATAAGTAATCCAGGAATGTCAACCGGTAAAATTGATCGGGAACCAGCTAATAATTACGTAACCACCGGTTGCCTTTACATAAATATCCATGTAACCGCCTATAACAGTTCCTACCAATGCTACTCTGGTCGAGATTCAAAATAGTACTCTTTCGCCCCTGATTCTCATCATTTCTGCTACTCCTAACTCCGACACTGTTACGGTCGAACTAAGGAGTAGGAGAGACTCATGATATGCGGAAGCCCAACACAAGCCCAATATGCTTAATGGGCCAAAGTACCGGAGCCCAAAATTATTTATGGCATATAAAGCTTATTTGACCTCCTGGTCATATAAGGCCTATTCGTCCTCATAAGGTCGAATGATGCGGCCTTTGGATCAAATGGAGGAAGGAAGAACATTTAATGGCAGTCTACCACCCATTGCATCTATATTAATTACGCCTCAACTTCTAAGCTAAATGGATTGACGGCGCATCATCTCCACATTAATGATGGTAAGATCCCCATTTCGACCAGCCAAACATTTGTGCACCTCCTAGATAGGTCGAAAAGACCTATCTTGTCCCTACTTAAGGAATCAACATGTGAAATATGCTAAAGGAGATGCTAGTCTTTTCACCTCCATATAAACACTATAAATACTTCATCCTTAAGAAGCCACGGTAAGCACATATACACTCTGGGAACTGTTACTTTGTCCAAATATCCTCAGGTAGATCCACTGATTTAATCATCGGAGGGTCTTAGTCGGGGACCCTCTCAGCTAGCCTGACTTTTGTTCCTATGGTGCAGGTTCGACCTAACATCCTCACAAATCATCTTTCTAGTCAGAGGACCATTCAAGTCGAGACCCATAGATATCCCCCTCACACTAAAATAACCATCATCAATAATAATTAACTAATTTAATAGTTTACAACTAAAATATTCATAGGTTATTCATAAATTATATATTATGAATTTGTGTCGTAATAAAATTGATTTAACTAATTCATCTACTTCATGTAATGAATTAATTAATAATATTTATCTTCTACTTAATTAAATATATTTATACATATTGATATGGGTTAGCCCAATAGGCCCAATAAGGCCATTAGGCCCAACAAGCCCAAATCAGACCCAACTTCTGCAGCCCAAAGCCTTACTCGACCACAGGGGTCGAGTCTGACGACCTGGAGGTCAGCATAAGCGCGGTAGAAACATTAATGGCAAATAATTCCAGTCCCTGCCACCCATTGCATCCATATTAAATGCATCCCAACCAATAGTCTGTCTGTATTAATTGGTGTGACGGCACATCACCTTCGCCATTAATGTCGTTGCCTCCGTATTAATGGCGGTATGCTTTCCCCCTCTGTTCAGCTGGACAAATGTGGAGTTTGGGATTAGGTCAAAAAGACCTATATAAGTTGTCCCTACCTATGAGAACAGTATTTGAAGCACCTCAAGGTGAACTCAATCTTTTTGTCCATAGGCAAATACTATAAATAGCCCTTCATCCTGGTATAACGGTAAGCACTCACATACTCTTTGAACTGTTACTCTGCCCAAACATATTTAGGTCAATCTACTGACTTAATTTTCAGAGGATCTTAGCCGAGGACCCTCTCGGCTAGCTTAACATTTGCTCCTTAGTTACAGGTGCTACCCAATGTCTATATAAAACATCTTTCGGGTCGAAGTACAACCCCAATTGAGACCTAGATGCTCATCACACTAAAATAACCTCATCATTTGGCGTCTTCTATCGGACACGAAACACATAGCCGAAAATGGTCAATACCAGGTGAACTATTTTTGAGAGTTAAAGTAACCGTCGCTCACCACCACCACAAGCTCAACCGGGTTAGCAAGCGGAAGGCCCCAGCTCTCAACCTGAGTAGGTGGTCATACTAACCATACCTCAACTTATGCAAATGATCAGTGACTAGATTTTTGCCCAACTTTTGACACAACTATCTGTCGCTTTACAAATGTACAACAACCAATCGGCTGCTATGGCGAGTGCTACACCCTACCCTCCCAACCGAAAGAATGACCTCTAAGGGAAGACATGACCAAAAATAAAACTTGCCCTTGCCCGAGTAGATGATATTTGAGCCCTGGGAATTTTATCCGCGATGAGCCTCGCTACCACCTATGCGAGGATATGGCAGATTTAACATACCACTACGATCGACCCAATTGAGCCCAGTAGTGCGAGCAAGTCGAGTGCCACAAACTCCATCCTAATCGAAATATGTCTAGAGCTGATAGGGATAAATGGGAGGAAGTCTTGTACCAAGTTCAACAGCTCAATAAGAGGTTGGAGGAAATTTCAAGGAAAATATAGAGCGGATGCTATTTGATAATGTTCCCAGATTTCGATGGGAGGGAGAATCTCCTTTTTTCAAGAAATCATTGATGAGCGTATCACGGTTAATGCGAAGGTCCCCATAGGACTACCTCGTTATGATGTATCTATAGACCTTAATGAGCATCTTTTGTAATTTGAGCATATGATATAGTTGCATGGCCATAGTGACCACATACATATGAAAATATTGGTCACACGTTTCAAGGAATAGCGTTGGAATGGTTTGTCAAACTTAAGCTCGCATCCATATTCTTTTATGATCGACTCTGTGATAAATTCTTACACCAGTTCGCTAGCAAGAAAAAAGAAAAACTACCACATACTCATCTCCACATTGTAAAGCAAAATGAGGGTGAATCTTTAAGAGATTTCTTCTCCAGATTCAATATTGAAGTTCTAAAAATTGATAAGTCTAGAATTAAGTTCTTGATTGATGTCCTGTTTTTAGGTCTGAGGCATAAAGAATGTGCTAACACTTTAGTTAGGGAATGACCACGTACAATGGAAGAACTCCTTAACCTAGCAGAAAGATATATGACGTAAGAGAAAATGAATAAGATAAAATTTGGTGGAGGAGAATTCGACAAGAAGAAGGGCAATAAGAAGGATAACAGACACCATAAGGAAGGTCACTGATCTTCGATCAAGTATTTTCACAATTACGCACCACTAAATACTCCTAAGAAAGAGGTTTTGTTCGCTATACAGCATGAAAACCTCTTAATAAGACCAAGAAAACTCAATGAGACAGAGGCCATGGAAAAATCTAAAAAATATTTTCATTTTCATCGACAAAAGGGACATGACATAGAGGATTGCTTCAACCTCAAAGATGAAATTGAGCGCTTTATCAAATAGGGCCACCTTAAAAAATATATCGACCAGAAAGCCTTGCAAGCGATTGCTCAAAACGACTAGACTACCCGAAGAGAACGGTCAGTCGGCCCAAGAAGAGATGATAAAGGAAAATAAAAGGTTGATGAAGACTGTCCCCCTTGAGAAGTGTGATTGACACAATTGCAGGACGAACAATTGGAGGGACTTTTAAGTCAGCAAGAAAATAGGTATAGAGACGTTTTGAGTCCAATAGGTCGATGTAAACTAGGCCTATCTACCAGCTTTCCACAAGCTTCAAACTCATATCTTTCTCAGATTCTGACCTCTCTTACATAGGAGGTCAAGATACAAAAAGCAACTTGGTCTGCCCATGGTACTTTCCATGGAAATTGCAAACTTTGAAGTCAGGAAGGTTTTTGTGGGTAATGGAAGTTACGCGAACATCATCTTTTTGTCCACACTAGATAGAATGAAATTGGGGAAGCTGAAATTTAATCCTATCAGAACACTTGTGGTCGGATTTGGGGGATCAGAGATTGTGTCAGTCGGATCTATTAATTTGTCTACCTCCTTTGGAGAGGCTCCCAAAAGACGCACCCTCATAATCAACTTTCTTGTTGTTGATGCACACTTTGCCTACAACACCATCATCGGAAGACCAGCGCTAAAAGATTTTCAAGCAATTGTATCTACTTATCAAATAAAAGTTAAATTCCTAACCACAGCGAGAATCGACGAGATGTTGTGTAATATAAAAGAAGCATGGTGGTGTTATACCATTTCGATCGAGGCTAATGCCCAGAAACCTTGACCCAAACTAAAACCCTTAGGGGACATCCCCATAATGGAACTTGAGGAAGGATAAGCCAGCAAAAAGAGGAAAAATGAGGATATTTAGGTCGAACCCTCTAGAGAATTCAAAATAATAGAACTCGACCCCAATAACCCAGATAAGATGATAATGATAGGAAAAGCCTGAAACCCAATATGGAATGCATGCTCATTGATTTCCTTAGTAGCAATATTGATGTTTTTGCTTGGAGGAAAATTGACCTCTAGGGCATCAACCCCCAGGTCATCGTCCATCGCTTTAATGTTGATCCATCTTTTAAACTAGTGAGACAAAAAACAAGAACCTTCAATTCAGAAAGGACTCAGATCATCGAGGAGGAGGTCAAGAAGTTGCCAAGGGCGGGCTACATAGTTGAAATGCAATATCCCATTTGGTTATGTAATGTAGTCCTGGTCCCCAAAAATGAGGGCAAATGGGGAATGTGTAACGATTTCACTAATCTTAGTAAAGCATGTCCTAAAGACCCGTATCCTCTGCCTTGTATAGATTTGTTAGTAGATTCAACTGCAGGATGTGACCTCCTGAGCATGATGGATGTTTTTCAGGGTTACTACCAAATTTTCATGGCGTCCAAAGATAGGGATAAAACTTCTTTGTGGTTTTGGATGGCGTGTATTATTTCCTAGGCATGCCGTTTGGATTAAAAAATGCTTGTGCAACATGCCAAAGACTGATCAACTTCATGTTCAAAAATGAAATAGGCCGATCCATGGAAGTGTACGTAGACGACATGATCGTTAAAACAAAGAATGAATCGGATCACTTGGCCGACCTAAATCATACATTTTCCATCCTTAGAGCCTTTTGTATGAAACTCAACCCATGTAACTGCACATTTGGAGTGAGAGGTGGAAAGTTCTTGGGGTACATGGTTAGCCAATAAAGTATTGAAGCTAATCCCCAGAAAATCCAAGCTATACATGATATCCCGCCGCCAAGAATAGTCAGGGATGTGCATAAGCTGGTCAGGAGAATCATTGCTCTTGGTCAATTTATTGCTCGACTAGCATATAAAAGTTTGCCTTTCTTTTAGCTGCTGAGAAACGCTAGAAAATTTCAAGCAGGCTTTGGTTGACCTCAAGCAGTACTTAACCGAGCCTCTATTGTTGGCGAAGCCTATGGTCAAGGAAGTATTGAGCTGGTGTCTATTCGGTAAGGTTTGTGTAGGCCAGTATATATAGTAGTAAAGTTTTGCAGAGACTTGAGCATAATTATTTGGGGATTGGGAAGTTTGCACTAGCACTCATCACAGCAACATGAAAATTGAGACCCTACTTCCTGTCACACACTATCATTGTTTTGACAAATCAACCATTAAAGTAGGTAACTCTCCAAGCCCGACACATCAGGGAGGTTAACCAAGTGGGCTATCGAGTTGAAAGAATTTGACCTCAAGTTTCAACCTTGCATCACTATAAAAGCTCAGGTGTTAGCTGACTTTGTAACCGAACAGATCGACCTCCCTCCATTTCAGGAGCAGGAGCAGCAACCTTAGTTTTTGCTTGTAGATGGTTCAGCCACAAATTCAGGAGGTAGAGCAAGTATCTCATTATGTTTCCCTCAAGCGAAGGAATATGATTTTGCTATCAAACTCAATTATCTTGTCACCAACAATGAGGCAGAGTATGAGGCTCTCATAGTGGGGATGAGAATGGCCTTGCATAGGGGGGTTAAACGTTTGACAGCTGTTACAAATTCTCAGCTTGTCGCCAAACAGTTTGGAGAAAACTTCGAAGTAAGTGAAATGACCATGTAGATGCACTTTTAAAGTTCGCTAGCTCAACAAAAGGCACTAAAGAAAGATCTATTACTTTTTTGGTCTTGGATAAGCATGCCATTGGCAGCCTCAAATAGAGTCAGGTCTTTGCAGTTAATACCTCCGCCCGAACTTAGATTGATGAGAATAAGTGTTATCTCAAGGAGGGTTTGACCCCACTAGATAAGGCAGAAGATCGTAGATTGAGGGCGCGCGCGCATCAAACCCTGCGTTGCATAAGTTTGACCAACTATATAAGAGGCCTGTTGCAGGACCCCCTTTGAAGTGTCTCACAGCCAGCCAATGACAAGAAATTCTGCAAGAGGTCTACGTAGGCATTTGCGAAAATTACTTAGGAGGTCGATCACTAGCCTACAAAATCATTAAGAGTGGATATTTTTGGCCAACTTTGAACAAGGACACCGCCGAATTCGCCCAAAGGTGCCCATCATGCCAACGTCATGCTAATATCTCTCATTGACCAGCTGCGACCCTTGTCTCTATGCAAATTACGTGTTGTTTGACCAATAGGGAGTTGATATAGTAGGGTCATTCCCGAAAGATATGGACAAAGAGAATACATGATCGCAGCGGCCGAATACTTCACCAAATAGGTCGAAGACAAGGTTGTGCTCAAAATCACAGACACCGTAAGAAGGAGTTTCTTATAGAAAAATATCATTTGTCGTTTTGGCTTACCTAAAGTCCTCATATCTAACAACGACACCTAATTTCAAAGCAAAGAACCAAAGAATAGTGTGAAAACCTTAGAATTAAGCAACATTTCACTTCGGTCGGAAACCTATAGGCTAATGGTTAAACAGAGGTTAACAACAGAACTGTTCTCGATCATATAAAAACTCGCTTGGAAGGCTCCAATGCTAGTTGGGTAGATGACCTATCGGGAGTCCTTTGGGCCTATCCGACCACCCTACGGACAGCCATCGGACAGAGCCCATACAATTTGGTGTACGGTTCTGAGGCAGTTATCCTAGCAGAATTGATCCAGCATATAGCTCGAGTTATACATTATAATTCAATCAGAGATAAAAGTAAAAGAGAATTCGACCTCTACACAATCGATGAGCTCCGACAATAGGCTTTCACAAAAATGCAAAGATATAGGTTGATCATGGTCAAGCATTATGATAAAGGTCTCAAGCCTAGATGCTTTAAGGTTGGATATCTTGTTCTCAAGAAGGTAGGAGTCTCTAGAAACATCGGCAAACTTGACCCGAAGTGGGAAGGACCGTACTCCATAGTCAAAGTAGCAAAGCATAACTCTTACTGACTGGCTGATCTAGCTAGTAATGAGCTACCATGCCCATGGAATGCAATTAACCTTAATAAGTTTTATGCGTAAACTGCAGTGTATAGAACATACATATTCCAGAAAATTTCCTTTCGTGACTCTGCAGTCACATGATGAACGTTGTATCAAATTCAAGTACCAAACAATGATCTAGTTGACCCTACAGTCGCATGTTTAGCATTGTGCCAAATTTAATTATTAAACAGTGGTAAAGTTGACTCGGCAGTCACATGATTAAACTTGAGATTTAATTATTACACAATGATCTAATCAACCTCGCAGTTGCATGATTTTTTCTATGATTGAAGTTGAAGTTTATTCCCTATAAATTTAAATTAACCTCAATTCTCAAATACGAAATTTTTAGCAAACGGTATGTGATTTTTACTTTAACAACAAGATGCATAAACTTAACTAAATATTAAAGTTTTCAAGAAAACCAAAGTATCATTCATAAGCCCCTCGAGGCCTTATATCTTTCAGAAAACAAAAAGAAAGTTACAAATGGCAGTGTCCATCTAGCTAGACCATGCAGCCTCCCCTTGTCCAACTATTACCTCATCAGCTTCCTCATCGACCACTTTCCGCAACTCATTGGTCGAGTCTGGTCGTACCTTCAAAGGAGGCCTCTCAACCTCTCGCTCAAGCAACCTACTTTGAGTTGCTATAACGAGCTGCGAAGGCCCCGATTCCTCAGTTACAAAAACCCGACCACCGTCAGGGAAGGAGCTCACCACATTCACCTCATTATTCTTTATTTCCAGGGCAAACTCTCCAGCAAACCCAAACTCCTCCCCTATTGCAATAACTCGGGAAAGAGATGGAACAACAGTCTCACCCTCTTCAACAGGGGAATTTTCATCAAATGCTTGAAGACGCTCGTCCTTATTCACGTCGAGTCTGGCCTTGTCCTCAGGTCAAAACTCATATCCCATAAATTCTAGCTGCTTCACAACGCGCTCAAATGCCTCATTCACATCATCTATGCTAAAGGTTATGCTTGCATTGGTAAATATCGAAGAAAGCATAAACTATTGAACGGCTTCCTTCCAGATCCCAGGTAGTACCTTAAAAAACTCAACTCGAGCGTATCGCATCGCGCTCTCATAACCATAGCTCGACCTGTCTCAGAAGCTTCTTAAATTAAACTCAGTGTTTTCTTCAGCTGATCCTTAGCCTGGCTTTTTCCATGGATAGCAGCCAGCAGCTCAGCATCCTTTTCTTGGAGTTGTTTAGTCAGCTTTGCTAATCGCGACTCCAAAGAATTGACCTTGGTCTTTACCAATTCATTTTGTTCCTTCTCTAGCTCTTCACATTTTTCCAGCAGTCTTTGATGCTGGATCTCACACAACTCATAGCGGTGATGAAGGTTGTACCCCCATTGTCCGACCTGAAAAGTTACAAATGACAAAAATTAACAATATTTCTAGTCAAACACGTACTCAAACTCGAAAAAAAATACTATGTTAGCATGATAAGTGAACGCTTTTAGAGTGTCGACTTGTTCATAGTTAAACATCTCTACCTGGTTTCTTTAGAACAGACCAGCTGTTAAAATTGCTAATGGCATCAGTGATGTTGTGGCCACACCCATCATTGTGGCAGAGTTTAACACCCCCACCTTCTTCTCGAATTGTGGCTCGGGAAACGTGGGCAGATTATATAGCTGCTTAGGTGGAAGGGTACCATAGGTGGCTTCTTCACTCTTAACGACATTTTCTTCCCCTTCTCGACTACAGTCTTTTAGGGGCATTTTGCTCGGTGGCTTCGATCGCATTCCTTTTTGGTTGAGAGGAGTTTCTCACTACTCCTGCACTCTGCACAGCAATAGGTTGACTTTACTGAACCACTGGGCTGACCCCAACAGCTTGAGTGGCAGCCGCTCATCGAGTTGCGGCAGTCTCTTTGTGCTGTTGTGTTTCCTATTGTCTGCACATCATGATTTGTCTTGCGCGATTCATAATCGATCGACCTGAAATAAAGATAGTTTTTGATTAAACAAATAGAAATTGAAAATAACATCTCACATTATTTACAAAGGTCAGTTTCTACCTAAATGCTCATTTGCATATAATCTCAATGCGGTGGTCGACAGTCTTGCCAGAACTAAGTTTCTCTCTCTTATGAAAACCTACACATCCATCTCGCCAAATTTAAGGAGATCCCAAACAAAAGTATTATTCCAGGATGGGTTCTCGCTGGTGTCCAGCTCGACCCTACCCATCATCCACCCTCTCAAAATATTAAAACCGATCCTAGTAGGAAGTTGGACATAAAAGTATCTTTCTTTCCATTTTTGACCATGTGATGAGGATAAAGCTCTAAACACTTTTCTACGAGGTCATGCCGTGAAGTAGTAAAACCCAAACTCCCCAACCGAACCTGACTTACGGGACATCGGTAAGGGAAATAAATGACTAAAACTGACCTAAGAAGGAGCTTCATCGAGAATACCCATTAAAACGACAAAACTATACATTTGGGTGAAGCAATTGGGTAGGAGCTGGGTTATGCAGACTTGCAAACCTCTCAGCAGGTCGACTATTAGGTCACCTATGGGAAACCTATGTCCACACTTCATTGCGTCTTCAAAAATGGTTATGCACCTCTCTGGAGGAACGTGCATCCTATCTCCAGTCCTCGATTTAATTAGCTCAAATTCGTCACGAATATGATACTTCCTCTAATCGACCTAAGGTCATTCGACGATACTTTTGACACAATATCGCTGTAATGGGTTGTCATAAATATCCTACCCCTTGACCTTAGAGGTTCATCTGCCTCCTCTAAAGGCTCTTCCTACCTTTCGAGCACATGTTCTGACAGCCTTGCCTAATCAACACCATGTCCGGAGGGCCCCGCCTCATCGACTAAACGATTGAAAGGTCCCACCCCCTCACTTGCTCCTAATATTCCCTTACCCACACCTAATTCTAGCTGTCCAAGGGTAACCGACCTTTCTCTAGAGGATTCACTCGACTTTATCCCGCTATTTGAGACATCCACTGAATGTGTTGCCTCAGAATTAGAGCTAGAACTCGACATATTGACAAAAGATATCGCTACCAAACTTTAAAAATGCAAAAAAAAAAAAAAAAAACACTTACGAAAGCTGCTCGCAGAGAATAAGGGCTCAAAGTAGCTCAAACATTGACCAAAAATCTTCACTTCTCGACGTCAAAGCGTTGTGGTAAAAGTAAAAATGAGCGATGAAAATCTGCTATTTATAGACAAGCCAAAATTTCAATCGATTAAAATAACTGATAATCGGCTAATAAATGCATAACCGCCGGTTACCCATGCATCAATATTCATGTAACCACCTAAAACAGCTCCCACCTTCGTCCCTCTAGTCAAGATTCAAAATAATTTTTCCTACTACATCTTCAGCAAACTACTCCTAACTCCGGCCCTAGTAGGGTCAGACTTTGGAGTGGGCAGGACTTATGATATGGCTCAACTCAATAGGCCCAATAAGGCCATCAGCCCGACAAACCCAAATCGGACTCAATTTCTATAGCCCAAGGCCTTACTCAACTATGGAGGTCGAGTTTGACGACTTGGAGGTCAGCATAAATGCGGTAGAAGCATTAATGGCGGATAATGCTAGTCTTTGCCACCCACCACATCCACATTAAATGCATTTTAACCTCCAATTTGTCTGCATTAATTAGTGTGACGACGCATCACCTCCGCCATTAATACCGTTGCCTCCGCATTAATGGCGGTATGGTTTCCCCTTCCAGCTGGACAAATGTGGAGCTTGGGGTTAGGTCAAAAAGACCTAAGCTATCCCTACATATGAGAATAGTATATGAAGCACCTCAAGGTGAATTCTGTCTTTTTGTCCATAGGCAAACACTATAAATACCCCTTCATCCTAGTATAACAATAAGCACTCACATACTCTTTGAACTGTTACTCTACCCAAACATATTCAGGTTAATTTACTGATTTAATTTTCAGAGGGTCTTAGCCGAGGACCCTCTCGGCAAGCCTGATGTTTGCTCCTTAGTTGCAGGTTCCACCCAACATCCATATAAAACATCTTTCAGGTCGCAGTATCACCCAGGTTGACATCCAGAGGCTCATCACTAAAAATAACCTCATCACATATATATTGTTAATTATTCGTCAGTTAAAAGCAAAAAATTAATTTGCTTCATGCAACCTATTTAATATAAAGTTCCCAAACAATAATATGTTTCATATAATTATATATATATATATTGGTCATTTAATAAAGGTAAAAGCAAAAAATATTTTGCTTATTATTATGTAGTTTAACTCTAATTAATGAATATTTTTTCCAAAGTAAATTACATCATATGTTATTTTTACCTTCACAAAAATTAAAAACATCAAAATATATTAATTACACATCAATTCATTACAATTATTTGTCAATCATTACATTCATTTATATATATACACACCATCCAACTATAAATATACATATATATACACTACATAAAAAAAAATAATTTCACCCTACAAGCCCAATAAAAAAACAATTGATTTGACATTTACAGTAAAATTTGTTTCTTCCCAAAACAAAAATAAACAAACAACTCATTTTCCATCCATTTTCTTTGTTTTTCCAAAATAAAAAGAAACGGATAACACTTTCTCCAATTTTTCTCCCCAAAATTCATTCTCCTAAAATATTTTTTAAAAAATACAAAAAACACAAGAGAACATGTCCTAAATGTTTTTACTTTTGTTTGCACATAGACCATATAATAATATAAAAAGTGTCCATAACCTTCTGGAAAAAACAATGTCTTAAAAGAGAGAGAAAGGAAAGTCGGACAAGTTGCTTAATGTGTGGTATGGGCGACTAGACTAACCCACACGTGAATCTGGAGAAGCTTTCCCAATTCTTTTTGCTTTCTCTATTAAAAAGTGACATATTTAAGGCCGTTTGGTTTTATTTTCAAAGGTTCATTTTTATTTTTAATTATTTTTAAAAATTAAAAAATTAGTTATGAAATAAAAATAAAAATTGAGATATATTTTTGGATGAAATGTTGGAAAGTAATGATTATGATAAGGCATATGATTGAAAAATAGGTTAATTTATATTTTTTATGTTTAAAAAGATTATTTTTTAAAATATATGTATATTTTATTAATTTTTTAAAAATGATAATAGGCAACTTTATGTCAAATCAAATTTGAATTTGAAAATCAAGTTTGAATTTGATTGATGTGTAATAGGATAATATGATAAGTTTAAAAATAAATTTTGGGAAGAAAATATATATTTTTTCTGTTAAAAATTGTGAGAAAATATTTATTTTTAATTTTTATTCCCATAAAAAACTGAAAAGGTGGCTTGAAAATGAAACCAAATGGGCCGTTAACGTGACGAATCAAAAAAAAAAAAAAAAAAAAAAAAGGAAAGAGACACAAAAAAAGGTTCCCACGCGCTCCACATCGTCCACGAAGTTGTTGCGCGCCACGTAAGTCGTAAGCACGTTGTTGCTAAAGTCAACGACAACAGCACGCACAGTCGCTGCCAACTGGCCACGACGATTACACGACATGTGCCACGTCATGCTGTGCTGTGGGGGGTCATTTCTTGCATTTGCAACTCGCTTCAGTTTGGCTGCTTTATTATTTGCTTGTTTAAGTTTTGTCGCTTTCGGATTCTTTCTCATGAAAGGGGTGAGCCAATTAATTAATGTCTACTTTCTAGTAAGGAATTACTATTACTGCATGGTGATATTATGATCACTCACTCCAAGGAATCATATATAACTACCACAACTATTATTTTGTATTCTTGTGGTGAGAAAAAAATATAGAAAATTATACTATATAGTGTTCACTTAATTAATTAAATTGCTACAGTAACAGTTTGTATTATGCCCGGTGACAAGCCACGTCCCTTCATTCCAATAGTGTCATTTAACTCCACAAATTTACACTAGTGTTGGACACGTGAAACTTTTATATATCTCTACCTTATTATAATATTTAAAAATAGTGACTTAATTTAACATTATTGGTACAGTATATAGTTAGAAAAAAAAATCATATAAAAATAAAATCTTATTATAATTTTTGTAGAAAAATAGAAATAATAAGTTTCAAATAGATCGAGTATCTTTTATAAGGCTGATCAATCACATAATACATTGGCTTGACTTTTTGGTATGCCAGATTTCTGCATAATCAAACTAATTTTGAACTTAATTTTGTCTAGGAAAAGTTGAACTTGTAATTAATTAATTAATTAATTAAATTTTTTTTTTTTTCCTATGGATGAAGGAAAGCCTTGGAAAGATTTATTTGCCGTCAATTAATTAAATAAAAAATAGTATTTTAGTACGGCAATCCATGTCTTTTTTATTTGGGCTGACGTGATCTTAAGTCAATCTATTATGTAATTCGAAATTGTGACCGCCAATTTGAGACATGTGGAATTATTTTATTCATCCGCTTAATTAAAATTCTAAATCTTACCATTCGACTTGTACGAGGGACAAAAAGATTGCAAATACTGTTATGATGAAACTTTAGTTGGAGCTCTTGGATTAGTATGCAATCACCACGTAGAGAGAGACGGCCAATAGATCACCAATATTCTATAAAATCTTTCATGCAGTGCCGGAGACATATTGGATGCGAACACGATCCCGACACAACCTCGACAGACGTCCTACACAGCAATTAAGTGTCCTAAAAATTCAAATAAAAGAAAAGATAAAATTCAACATCACGTCGGATATGATGATTAAAGGGCGTGTCCAACACAACCAATGGCGGAACCTTTTTTTTTTTTTTCAACTCTACAAAATTTTAGGGCTAATAAATAATAACAAAATAAAAACTTTTCAAATGGTGAATGAAGTTAGTAAAACATCTTACACTTGTTGTATTCTGACAAATTTGGATTATTAGATACAATATAATATATATATATATAACAAATAGTAAGTGACAATTGAAAAGTTGGCACTAATTATATGTATTAAGTAATAAAAATTTGTGTTCTATCATAATAATAATTTTTACAAATTTAAGAGTGGCAAAAATTTTATTTAAGTTGTCACCATTGACCAATAATGACATATCTTTAGTGAAAAATATAAATCATTTCAAAAATCATAAAGGCAAATTGATTGTAATTACACATATAATTAATTATCAATAATAACAATTTAATCCATTAGTTTTTGTCAATATTAAGTCATATGATGACAAAACAAAAATTATTGCTGCTTAAAAGTATCGTTAGTAATAAAATAAAAGTCATTTTTATCTAATATATGTCATTAGTTACAATTTTCACATTATCACTTATTTTGTTGATTGATATTTTATTTTGTGTATTGAAAATTTTCATTGTATAATTTACATGAAGTCTAATACCTTTTCCTATTTAGTGATTCGTCATTTATTTGAATTTAAAATATATTTATTTTAATATTTAATATTAATTTTTTCACTTTACTTTGATATATATATATATTATTACATACACCGATGTAATCAATGAATAATTATTTATATGTATGTATAATTTTATATAATATAATAATTGTGTTGGGGCATGTCGTATCCTAATTTTTTTAAATATAGTGTGTCCTCATATTCGTATCATGTCATGTCCTTGTTGTTATGTCCGTATATGTGCATCATAGGAGATTGCCATATATCCACCTATTTATTTTTATTATGATTTCAAGTAATTTCTATGCTATTTGGTTTTAGCTGTAATTTCTCTGCTATAAAATTGACAATAAACTTCTCAACTAAGAAAACCAAACAATATTTTTTTTGATATTCTTCTCCTTTTTCTGAAATTAAAATATTTGACCAATGCTTAAAGATTATAAAAAAAAAAAAGAAAGAAAGAAAAAGAATCGATAAGAAATACATGAATGAACCCTGGAGTAAATTACTAATCACTTTATTTTTAATTTATAAAAGTGCTTTACACCTAAGAGGAGTAGGGTGATTAGGCCTTCTTAAAATTTATGCAGCAAAGGTGATCGCTAAAAAATCTTGCCTTATGATAAAACAGTAAGTCTTGTTCAAAAAGTGTCTTGAGATAACTACTAGAATTTGTGAAAATAGATAAACTATCAACCAGAGCAATAACAATAGAAAAGGATAAATCAAGTGCAAATCATGGATACAAGTATCATAGTGGTTCAACAAAGCTTATATTTACTTCCTAAGTTTTTACTTAGGATTTGAATACCTTTCAAATTGATGTTAATTATTGTTTGTACAAATCAAGCTCAGGTAAATTGATTGTAAAAGAATAGGGAAAGAAAACACCTAAAGGTGATAAATCGACTCCCAAAAGAGGGTAAAAACCAACTCCTAAACATGAGATAACCAAATACCAAAGAGATATTATAATTCCCAAAATGCTCCAGAACAAGGTGATTTATGATCAAGATCAGGAAAACTTCTACCTATGAGAGTTAGTTTGCAGTAATTAAAAACAAGTATTTAGAAGGAAATGAAATTCTTTATTGAGTTTCGATGTTACATTTTCGGTCTCCTAAATTCAGATCGACTTTATTCATAACAAAGACACTGCTGGTCAAGACTACTGAACATCAAATCTAAACTCCCAAAAGAAAACCGTGTCTACTCAATTGAAATAAATGAACTCTTTTAGTGGTAGGGGTGGCAATTTGGGTGGGTTTGTGTTGGATCAAAGTAATATAGGTATTACTTAAATTTACTCAACTCAAACCTAACCCATTAATTTTCAACCTGGTAAGTCTAAACCTAAATCCAACCCACTTAGAATCAGGTCGACCCGGGTCAATCTGATTATAAATTGGGTTGACCCAATAACCTGAAAATCCATAATCCACCCAACCCATTATGAAAATCATGCGATTTAACGGTAAAAAGAAAGTTGATATTGTAAATCATATTTTTGCATTGCTTATTGATTTGACTTCCATAGTCTATTTTCATTGTGCGTTGTAGGAATAAAATACATTACATGAACACTTGTACAACATGAATAATAATGCTTGGTGGATTTTTTTTATTAAAAAAAAAAAAGATTTGCTAGATTTGAAGGTGCATACTTTTTACATCACAAACTACACAACCTTTTTAATTTTTTTAGTATACATTGATATTTGCATATGATGAAAAAAAATTGTCATGATTCTCCAACCAAAGCAAAATAGAAAACGTAATGCAGGAATTGCTAAATACATCATAATTTAACCAAAATTCAAAAGCTAAAAGCTCTAGTTTGCCATTGAAATCATAAATTCAAAATCAATGGTAACATAGCTCCAAAAATTATAGTCAATAAATTCAAATTTTTAAGTATCTAACTTATATATATTTTTTTATATATTATATAGGTTGAATTGGGTTGGGTTGATGGGTCATCAGAGAAGCAATTTCAAGTTGGCCAAGTCAACCCATGAACCAACCCAAACCCACCCAAAATTTTTAGTTGTATTTTGGGTCGACCTGATTTCAACTCAACTCGATAAGCCCCAACCCAAATTTACTAATTTCGTGTCATTTTTGTGTTGGGTTGTTGGGTTAGGTTAGAAATTTCCACCCCTATCTAGTGGTGACTCTAACATGCCTGAATGGACGTGTTTCTTGAAGTTAGGGACATTACCTATCTTAAAAGGGTTGACTAGGTCGTCAAGGGTGGTTTATTCCTTTTTATGGGTTTCTTCTACTGTGAGCTTGCATTCATTTGTTTCTTTCCCTCGAGAGCTAGTCTCATGTAGGAGAGAATAGATGTTGTTAGCTTTTATTGCCTTTTTCTTTAAAGTTTTTCAAAGGACGTCCTATGGGACTGTCCTGGTTTGGAGCAAGGGGTTTTCGTTTTTCAATCTACTGGTGTAACATTCTTTGGCCATATGTTGATCGCAAACTGCTTATCTTGTCCTATCGAGAGTAGGAAATTTCATCTTCATATGATAGGTTGATATAGCTACACAGAATATGTTCAAGGTGGATCTTCTAAGGATGATGTTTTACACAAAAAGGGCTTTGAATACATGGAATTTCATAATTTTTGTGATCCTCCAAGGATGGGCATCCCATGAAAAAGGTAAGGGAGATTTCTGTGATCTTCTGCAGTTGGACATTAACTACGCCGAGTTGGAGGAAGGCTCATAAAAGATTATGTATGTGGAACTTCCACTATCCACCAGGATCTTTCTCAGAAGTTGGCAAAAGAGGCCTAGATGACAAGTACATTATTGTGTTCACCCTTTCTTATTTCCAAGTCTTTTTCTCCAAAGTTGATGTAGGGAAGTTAAGGGTATATTTCATTTATGCCAAAAGTTGGCTTAAAGCATACGCTTGTGCTACCAACTTTGTTGCTCTTGCAAGGCCTTCCATGCATTAGAGGAATCAACTCCTATTGGTGCTCTAGAGATCGCAAAAATGAGGCGGGTCGTGGGTAAGTTGTCAGTCTCTTGATAGATGTGCCTCTCCCAAGATTACGGGGTTGATGGTCTCTATCGTTGTGTTGAGACTGATTCCTGAGGTTGTCCTGTCTTTGGGCCTCAAATTTCTTTAGGCATCCCCGTTGGTTTAATTTCTCAATTTATTCCTTCATGTTGCGGCACTCTTCAGTAGTGTGCCCTCGATCATAGTGGAAGCAACAATGCTTCTCAGACTTTTTTCTCTCTAAGTTTACTCGCTATTTGTGGGAGGGTGTTGAACGAAGCCTATTTGTTCAGTGATGATGAGTAATTTTGCCCTCGGGATATTTAGGGAAGTGTACCTAGAGAACAACATTGGAAAGCTGCGCCGACAATTATCTAACTTCTTGCTTGAGTTGGTTCCTTCCTCTTATGCCTTCCGCTTATTAGCATCCTCTGGAGCTATTGCTTTTCTCTGCTCGGATAAGGAGCTTCTCAAGGGTGACATGTGGCTTTTCCGATATTGGCTCTTTGAACTAACGATACTTCAAGTTTTGTCGGATGATGTTGGACAGGAGCTCCTATTATAGGGGATCTCATGGACTATTTGGACAAATCGATTAATGTACTCCCTATAGTAAGTAGCTTCGTTCAGATCACAGAACTTCATTTGTGCTAGGAAGTATTCAGGTGCTTATAGGGGTCATTTGTACCATCGAACTCAGGGAAGCTTGTAATCTTCATACTAATGGGGGAGTGATTATGCCAGAATGGCCAGGCATAAAGGGCTATGCCTAAGGAAGACAGTAGGCAAAGGGAATTACTCACTTCTGCCTCCATTATGCGCGAGGGAGTAGCAAAGTAGGTAGGAGCTCTAGCCACATTATACAATCACTGGGACTGATCAGCGCGAAGGGAGGACTGCACATCTATTTGTTGGGATAATAGAAGAACTATGCCCCATTCCTTGTTCACCTTCCACTCAGTTCTCTTTAGAGATGGTGACTCTTCTCGGCTCTAATGAAAGGATTGGGGCTGCTCCAATGGAGCAGTGCTCATTGGCATATTAGGCTACTATCCTGGTTGCAGCTCGTATTGATGTGTCTTCCACGAGCGCCACCAGGGTATCTCTTGAGTAATATGCAATGCTAGTCCTCCAAGGAGTGGAGCTTGCGGCTCAAAGGATACCTTCAGTGTTAGGGTGCATTAGGCGCTTGTTCAGTCACTGGGAGTGGTTGTGCATCCAATCGATTATCTCTGCATTCTATCCTTCAGGTGGCATTAGGGCGTTGGAATCTCGAATTCTGAATTTTATCTACATTCTTAGTATTTTGAAAATGAGTTTTCCACATACAACATCCGATGATGTTGCATAGAATAGAATTGGGGTCCTTTCTATAAATCAATGAAATGTGAGCTTTTGCACTTGGAATATGCCTGGACCGAGTCAGTCTTGAGTCAAAAAATGATATCTCAAATGCCTTTTTTGAGCATGGTTCGCAGGAACGGTCGCGGGGATCGGAACGGAGAGTGAGGTTCCAGTTCCATTGCAATGTCGCAGAACGGTCGCGGGGGTTCCGCATATTTTTATTATTAAATTATTCAAAAAATTTAAATAAATTATGAAAAATATGAAAACATTTAAAATTATATTTCTTGCTTATATAAAGTAATTAGCATAATTTTAAATATCACAAATTAATGTTACAAACTATATTAACTTAGCGAAGCTCTTAAATATTAGAAAAACTATTATACAACATAATAAAGACAAAATAATTATAACAATAAAGTTCATTCATTCTCTATTCTTGCGAAAGCTTTCACAAACAAGATTACACAACCCAATTACCCAACCTCACCACTCATCGCCCTCTCTGTCATCTTCCCACGTGTCATAATTCATTTCTCATGATAGTACTACCACATTCCACACACTCATTATCAAAACACTGACATTCCAGAGTCCACACACCCATCATCCCCATCCCTATCATTTCTTATGGCCTTCGATAGTAGCGAACAAGGGTGGGCAATTTTCAACAAGAGAAAATTGCATCCTCATCGTTTAGCAGCTTGCTGCAACAAAACAATTCCGTGCCGCCGTTTCCATTCCCGTTCCCGTTCCGTTCCACCTTGTCGGACCGATTTATCGGTCTGGAACGCCGTTCCAGCGATAAATCGGCCGTTTTTCACCGTGCTAGTCACACCTCCGTTCCACACCGGTGCGACGAAACGCCCATGGTCGTTCCGGTTCCGTATCGGCCGTTCCGGCCGATAAATCGCCGTTCCGGCGAACCATGTTTTTGAGTGTGTAAGTTAGTTTTTATACTAATTTAGTCCTTAGTAGGCTTGAACCTATCTAGCTTATGGAGCTCATCTTGAATGCGCTTCGTTAAGTGGATTCAGTGGCCCTTTTTATTTAATTAATTTAGTTTTTTGTTGAGTTTTTATTTTTATACCCTTAAAACTTTAGTTTGACATATCACTTATGGATGATTTTTTCCGTGGTGTTTGGTATTCAAATTATTTATCTTCTATTAGGGAGCTCATGAATTGCATAATAGCATAAACTTAGAAGTTGGGATATGAGTCATGATTGAGCTCGTCAATTGTATAAAGAATGCGCTAAGAGGCTAGAATATGAGCCATAACCAAGGTCATCGACTGTTTAAACGGCATGAACTTGAAAATGATAGGATGTGAGCCATAACCGAGCTTATTAATTGCATAATTAACAAATGAGCTTGAAGGCTACGATATGGGCACACTCAAACCCACTGATTAAGTAATGGTCTGAGCCGAGCTCATTGGTTGCCTAAACCAAGGTGAATCATAACTTAAGAATTGAAAGATTTTAGCTGGAAAACTTTCAACACCTCTAATATTGTTGTTTTGCTTGAATTGCTGTTGGAAACAAGAAAATTTTATCAGTGCTGAAATTTAGGTATAGATCAGGGATAATGATATCACAATATGCAAAAATATACAGAAATTATAATTTTCAAATTTAATATAAAATTTTATATGAATTAAATTAAATTTATTAATTTTTGGTGGAAGGAGTATATGAGCTAATTTATTGTATAGTTAATTGCACAATTATTATTTCTGATTACTAGAAAGGTAGACTTGGTAAAATTATAAGGAGGTGAGGTGACGTTTCATGTATTGTTTCTCAAATCGACGACCGGGAGAAAGGAGGGGTTTTCTTGTTTGGCACGTCTTTTTTAGCCTCTCATACTCTATAAATACACAGCATTTTCGCCTCCACTTCTCCCTTCTTTCTTCCTCCTCTCTCCCTGTCTCTTTCTTGCTGTTTTCTGTTGCATTATTTTTCCTTTTTTCTAGGGTTTCTCCAAATTCCAAAACCTGTTGTTGTTTGGTTTGAGGTGGATTTCATTTCCTTCCCCTCCTTTCTCTGTCTCTTTAGTGTTTTTCTTTTGTTTTTCCGTTCAAGGTGTCATTTCCCTTTTGCCTTTTTCTTCTTCTAATTGAATCCTTGAAATTTTATGAAGCTTTCAGGCTGTGGTTGACCGTTTGCTGTGCGTTCGCTGATAGTTCAGAAAAAATAACAGTTATCTATATACGTATGTATGGCTTCTGTTTCCTATAATTTTTTCAACAATGTTTAAACGGATTATCTTGCAATGCTCTTGCAATTTATCCAGATGAGAATTTTTTAAATCCTTTTCTTGACACGAGGATCTTCTTCTTCTTCTTTTTTTTTTTTTTTTTCTTCTTTTGTGGTTTTCTTTAACCAATGCTTCCCGTTTTGTCTTTATTGATTTCATGATGAAACATGCAAAAAAATCCAGTCTTTATTGTTCTTCCTTTATGGGTTTTCAGCAACATTTGTGAATCTGATCAGTCATGTTTTTTAATTTTCTATGATGTTTCTAAATGTGTATGCGTGTGCGCGTGTATTTAGGCACATATGTTGATTTGACAGAACCATTATTTAGTCCTTTCTTTTATCGGTTAATTGTGGGTGCATGATTTTGTCGGTACTCTGTTGCTGTTGTGAGATGTTGAAATATTGATTAATCAGTTTTTCTTCCTAATTTACCATGAAATATGGGAATAGTTTATAAAGTCACCGGATTGTTTACGTGGTTATCAACGCCATCTATACAGCAGAATCTATGTGTTGTTTGGCTTTGGCATCCTTTTCTGTGCACACTCAAGTCAAACGCTTTTTGGAGGTCCAGGCTGTATATTCTTTGAAATGACCTTTCTTTGGATTTCTAATCTTGTGATGGGGTAGAGTGGGGTAGGGCCGGGGGAGGGTGGTGGTGGTGTTTTGATCATTTGTTAGTTCTTATCTCTAATATTTTTAACAGAATTTTGCATAACTTTAGGTATATGTGGAATTTTCACAATATTTTATATGCTAAGACTCTTGGGATGCTGTTAATCCCCTTGAATCTTTTATCTTTGTTTTGGGAATTTTTTATGGTTCCCCATGTGTAGCGTTTTTCAATGTTATGTTACATCGAGGACTACAGAAGAAAAAACAGTTCCTTTGATTTTATTTCCTTTACATTTTATGCTAGGAACCAGTACATCTACCTTAATCTGTTTACCGGTTGAGATTTATGCATTAATTATATTCTCTATAGTACATGACTATACTCAGGAGTCAGAACCATCAATGTGACTGCTGACTGGTCATGTAAATTAATTGCCCAAAAGAAGAGACTAGTCATGGAAACTAATACTTTAATGATGATAAGTAATTCTTAAAGAGGGTGACTGAAGAGACTTCCCATGTGGTTTTCGGAAATTTTTGCCAACAAAATTTAGTATATTGAATATCTTTCGGACGGAAAGTGGGGTAGTCAGAATTATAGAGCTTTAGGTAGTTGTGGAGTCAAGTCCTTGCAGTAAGAGGAAGATGGGAGAACTTCAATTGGTTGGTTTTCCTGAATTTTTGATTTCTCCAGATTTGAGTTTTGTGCTCCCAAAGTTATTTAAGGTGTAGGAGGTTGATAGGTTAGATCCACTGGAGACATTAAATTATTTCTTTTTCTGGGTCAAAATACAGCTTAAAGAAAGATACTATTAAGATAATAAAAATGATTCATGTGAACATAGGTCTTATTTGTTGTGTCATTAAGGAGAATACGCATGTATACACGTGTGTATATAATCTAAAAACTTTCTGAAAGGATGCCCCTGATTGCAGAAGCTTTGGATCCCACTAATTCAAATTACTCTAGTTTCAGGGATCAACATATACTTGGTTTTGTCCTAAAACTAGGTAACTTTATGGTTCATATCCAAATATTTTTCTCGTGTTTTGCGAGCATTGACTAACTTACTATATCAAAATTTAAAGAAGAAAGAAGGAAATCCCTTTATTGTCGTTGCAAGCTGAAGTTGATTACTTGAGCTATATTTGCCAACTTTAAGGCTTAGAAATGTGGAAATTAACCCAATGCAAAGATACAAGGTGATGGCAAATCTTTGCTTGTTTTTTCTTTCCTTTTAACTCCAGGTACAATAAGACAGAATTAATAATTAGATCTCTGAATGAGGAAAGGTCCATTTTCTGGGAAAGTGATGAGGAAATCACTTAACTGCATGATTGTTTCATGTATGTGACCAAAGAGACACCATGTAGGCATGTGATGTGAGTATCTAGGTGAAGCATGCACTTAAGTTTTTCCTTTCGCCCCCTTTCAAGCTAGGCAAAATTTGTTTTCTCTGTAAAGCTACTTTTATATAAAATTTCTTCACTCAAAATCATCTTGCAGAATCAAATAATTCCTTTTGAGGCCTTAGCAAGTTCAAGCAAGAGGGTTTTGGCTGCACTCCTCCCAGCGCTTATACTTACTAGTAAACAATCATAAATTATCCTAGAACAAGCTTTTATGTGACATGTTGTGTAGAAAAAGCTATCGTTTGTCCACAAATGATGTGTGGTTTTCTTCCCTAATGTGTTTTGCTAAAATTTGATATTCATGACTCTAAATCAGTGTGCTAAATACTGGTATGAAAATGTCTCTCTTGGGAAAAATTAAAATCATGCACTCAAGCTCATCCTGAAGTGGACGATCTAAAAAATTGTTACTTTCTATTACTTTGTGTGGTTTTAAAATTTGCAGTGCAATAGTCAAAGGATCTCAGGTTTACTAATGTTCATGTTAGTGTTTAACCTGTGTGCTTCTGCTCTGTTGTAGATGGTGTTCTGTTGACTGTTGGTGTCCATTTATTCTTCCTTTCGTAGCAATTGATTCATTATAATTAGTGTCGTTCCACTTTTCAGGACAACAGGTGGTCAGGCTAGTCTATATTATCCAAGTTCGTCAGTGAAAATTATTGTATTCCTGGTATAACTGCATTGTGATTTTGGAGATGAGGTATCATACACTCTGGATTTTCAAGTCAGAAGGTTAAAATTTTTATTTGAACAGCCTGATAACAGCTCCCTTACATTAACTCCAGATTTTGTGAAGCCTCCGGTTGATGGACTGCTCCCCAAGCAGCAGTGAAATAAAGACATTAAAGAGGTGGTTTTTCATAGATAAAAGGGTTGGATAAAAGGACATTCAGCAGCGCATTCTGAGTGTAAAGCATTGAGTCAAAAAGTTTAATACGCATTTTGTAGTAACGTGTGATTGAAAGTCATCTGAATCTGATGGACTTGAAGTCAACGAAAGGTTCTCCTGTTGTTGCTGATCCTGCACCAATAACCAAGTCCAGATTCGGGGTCTATTCCAGTCTCATGCCTTATTCACAATCAGGGCCATCATTTTCAACTAGCGTCCTCACAGTTCCAAGAAAAAAACCAGGAAAACTAGATGATGTTCGCTCCAATGGCTGGCTTGATGCAATGAAATCTTCGTCCCCTCCTCGAAAAAAAATTCTCAAAGATTTCAACAGTTCTGATGTTGCTTCTGATGAGGCAGAGATTGCTTATCAATCTTGGATGGTAATTTTTTTTTTTTTTTTTTTTCTTTTTTCTTATTCTAAGTCAGTTGTAATTCTGTAGGGTGTTCAAATTTGCAATTAAATTTATTTCTTGCAATATGGTTAACGTAATTATCCTTGCCTTGTCTTCTTGTAGATTAGGTATCCATCAGCTCTCAAATCCTTCCAACTTATAATGGATTGTGCAAAGAATAGGAAGTTGGTGATGTTTTTGGATTATGACGGAACACTTTCCCCCATTGTCGATGACCCTGATTGTGCTTTCATGTCAAGTGAAGTAAGAAGTTACTCGGCTTTAAGATAATGTTACCTTACACAAGTTTCAGGCTGTTTTCACATGTAATAAAACAATGTGTTTTTCAGATGCGTTCTGCTGTAAAGAGTGTTGCAAAACATTTTCCGACAGCCATCATCAGTGGAAGAAGCCGGGATAAGGTAGATACAAGAAATTCTCTGTGAAACACCTGGAAAATTTTTCATATTTAACATTATCTGTTCATAATTACTGCTGTTTAAGAAAAGATATAATGCTGGTTACAGAATGTAACTTCCTAATTTAATTTAGTTATTTCCTTTTTCAGGTTTATGATTTGGTTGGACTAACAGAACTCTACTACGCCGGTAGTCATGGCATGGATATCATGTTCCCCGTGAGAGACATGGTGTCCCAAGACCATTTAAATTGTGTTAAGTCTACCGATCTGCATGTATAGTCATGGACTTACCTTTTCATTCACATACTGGGATATGATTGATGGCCTCTCATTTAAACATATAATTCATGCTAATATTGTATCTTTTTAACAATAGCATTTTGTTTCACTGAACTCTAGGTGTTCACTCATGTTCTCATTATGTTGGTACAGGGCAAGGAGGTTAATTTGTTCCAGCCCGCTAGTGAATTTTTACCCATGATCGACGAGGTTTGTGTTTTATAACCAATTAAAAAATATATGCCGTACAGAGGGATGATTAATTTATGGTTCTTAATTTTCATCCTTAACCAGGTTTTTAGAACCTTTGTTGAGATTACCAAAGATATAAAAGGTGCAAAAGTGGAGAACCATAAGTTTTGTGCGTCATTGCATTATCGCAATGTAGATGAGAATGTAAGTATTGCATTGCTCCCCACTCTCTCAATTAATGCAATTCAATGGTGATTATAAATTTTTTTGAATTCCAGAATTGGCCTTTAATTGCACAATATGTTCACGACATTTTGAAAGACTATCCTCGACTAAGACTAACTCATGGGCGAAAGGTAATTAATCTGTGGCACACATTTGGGCTTGATTATGATTTCCTTCCATGTTGTGTTTCCGGATGGTTATGTATATTGAATAAGTGATCACAGTGTATGTTGTCATGCAAACTCTTTGTTGTGGAAACAGGTTTTAGAGGTTCGCCCTGTGATTGATTGGGATAAAGGAAGAGCAGTTGAATTTCTTCTTGAATCTCTAGGTAGGTAAACTCTAAGTCCAAATCAAACAAAGAATTACCGGTTAGAAATTTTTATCTTATGAACAGTTCAATTTTATCCTGCAGGATTTCGCGACAGTAGTGATGTGCTCTCAATTTATATTGGAGACGACCGAACTGATGAAGATGCATTCAAGGTTTGATAATAGAAAAACTAATATTGGATGCTTAGCCTGCTCCGTCTCTGATTTTACTTTTTCTTTTTCTTTGATATAATTTTAGGTGCTGAGGAAGGGAAATCGAGGCTACGGAATTCTTGTTTCCACTGTACCAAAAGAGAGCAATGCTTTCTTCTCTTTGAGGGATCCTTCAGAAGTAAGAATAATTCAATATATATATATATATATATATATATTTATTTTTTTTTTTTCTTACAACTTACAAGCAAAGAAAGAGGAAATTGATACGAAAAACTGTGTGCAGGTTCAAGATTTCCTGGAGTCCCTGGTGAGAATGGCACAACAGGATGCAGAGATACTTTGAGATGATGGGGGCAGAGCCATCAGCACATGATACAGATTACTCACATTTACTTTATTATTTCGTCTATAATTTCCATTTTTTCCACTTTTTTTTTTTTTTTAATAGTTTTAGTTTTAGTTTTTGCATAAATTTATGCTGGCTGGGCCTCCATCAATCATATATGGTTAGGCCTCTTATTTATCTTTTATTTTCTAGATTTTGTTGCCTCAAGAATTTTCCTTCCTGCTTTTTGTGAGGTTTGGTTATGTTTGACCTCTAAATATATGTACTCTTTATTGAAACTAATTACATTTCCAATCAAAGCTTGACAATTGTATACAAATTTTTATATTCAAATGTTACAGATATTCTTGATTATTTATAAAATGAATAAGTGGCAGTCTACTGGGTTTGGCCCTTACGAAATAACTATTGCATTTCTAATGTTGCTGGATTATGCATTTGTTGTTAGATATTGTCATAAATTGGAGTTATTAGTTTGTGTTGATGTTTTTTAGGCAATGTTTTAACAATTAATTAGAAATAAGTAGCTAAAGCTACTTTTATTTTATGGTTTAGTCCCTATTTGTTTTTCTTGGTCTTCACTCTCCATCTAAACTATATCTTTTAGAATCACTCCCTAGCCCCTATTAGTTATACAAGTACTGAAATGCTCCTCATTTGAAATTTAAATTACAAAGTGACTTAAACTTTCTTCACATTCCTGAAAATGGGCGAGAAGACGTGACCACAATTTTTTCTTTCTGTTTTTTCATCCACGACTCTCTCTCTCTCTCTCTCTATTTCCCTCCATTTTTCTCTTCATCTAGAAATACACTATAAATTGTTGGGCTCCTCTCGTTTCATTTTTCTTCTTATTGTTGTGAGTGGTTTTTGTCGGAGGTTTGAAGTAATGTTTGCATTCCTATTGTTTTCCATCTGTAGGTTTTTTTTTTTTTTTTAATTTTCATCCACATCCATTAATTTGAAGAAAAGAATGATGATTTGAGAGCAAATCGGTAGGAAGACAGACGCAGGATGGTATTTTTCGACGGAAGTGGTGCTGTAATGAACTTGGCTCCATGAAACGTAGTAGGTCCCAAGGCCATTTCTATTATTATTTTTACTTGAAGACTCTTTTCTTGAATGTATATTTGGGTAAAGATAGGAATGTGATGAATAGGAAGATGAGATGATGTGATAAGAGAATAATTGTGAGTATATTTTTTATATGAGGCCTATGAGAGGCAATTTGGCTATATCTAGAGTCTATACATTTGTTTATTTCTTAGTTATTATTTACTCGATTGAAACTAGATTTAGAACTCTAATTGTAAATTATTTCATAATGAAGGTAATTTCTTCTTCATTTTTTTTTTTAATAATTGTTATCATTAATATATACTTTATTCAGTTATTAATACTTGACTTTTGTAATGGCATACTTAATTTAAAGTATGATTAATCTTGGATATGTAGTCTGCCCTCTAAATTTTAGGGATTCTATTCAAATTGTAGTTTGTTTGAAGGGTGTAAAGCATATCTAATTATTTTCTATTATTTATCCTAAAAAACATACGATTTACTCTTTCAGTATTGTATGCAAGTATTTTTAGTATAAAAATACTCCAATTCAATATTTATACTGGTGTATGCAGTACCAGAACCTTAATTATATATGCATATTGAAATATTTCTAAAACTTATTTGTCTTGTTTCATTGTTTGTAAAAATGAAAAGAAGTAAGTTGGAATTATATACTCATTGCTTCCCTCAATACTTTTATATAATAATAGAAGTGCTGAAACCCAAAATTGGGTTCTAACACCTCCAACCTATAAAGAGAACTCAATTTCATTTATATCATCATATACCAAAGTTGAACACTAGATTCAACTGAGTTGAAGCAATCTTAAGACAATTTCAAGTACAGACGATAGATCCTTTGCCTAAAGGTGTTGTTGAGGTTGAGATCTACCCAATGGTCATGATGGTGATGGTGATAGTGAGCGGTAAAGAAAAAAAAATGATGAGTATGGTTTACTATGTTTCAACATTGATAAATGATATGTTTGGATGTTATTACTTGGATGATTTTTGTATTTATATATGGACGTTGAGAAAGTTGTTTCAATATTTGAGTGTTATATGGATACGATTTATTATTTGAGTATTCGGATGTTCAGAACGGATTATGTTTATAATTTATGATGTATTTTGAAATTTTAAGTATTTAGATATTGGTCCTTGATATATATGTTATAGGTTGCTGAAAATGTAGTATATTTTAAACTAGGAAAATTCAATATATATCTAGAATAAATCATAAAAAATGGTAGTGGTTTTTACTAATATATGGTATCTTTCTAATTATTTTAATGTAGATACTAGTTATTGATATATATGTTAAAGGTTGTTGAAATTGTTGTGCATTTTAAGATATATATGGCATCCAAACTGAAGAAAAAAAAATCTAGTATAAGATATCCAAAATCAAGTATTAGAATCATGAAAAACACACCAAACTAGGAAGATTCAATATAATATATCCAAAATCAAGTATTGAAATTGTAAAAAATGGTATTCTTTTTTCAGTATATGGTATTATTCTTAATACACAAGAATTAAGTAAAATTTAATTATTTAAGTCATTATATGATTATTAAACCATAATTTCTTGGTCCTACAACTAATATAGTCATGAGATATTGATGACTTTTTGATGGTGACGACGAAATGATACTTTTACCACATATATCAATGATTTATATTAGTATGAATGAGAACGTAAGTGTTGGGTATGAATAGGTATGCTCCCAACTATTTGAACACAAGATGTTAGACCACTACTTGAAGAAAACTTGATTTTATTGTTTAGATAGTCTTATATGTTGTTTCACCATCAAATTGAGGTAAATTCGATAAAAGGAAAAGAAACGCTCCAAAAATATACTAGACTAGGGAACTTCAGTATAATATATCCAGAATTAAGTACTGAAATCGTAAAAAATAGTATTAATTTTCTTAGTAGATAGTATCATTCTTATATATACGGAATTAAGTTAATTTAATTATTTAAACTATCGTATGATTATCAAACTATGATTTCTTAATCCTATGATTGATATAGTCATGAGACATTGTTAGTTTTTTTGATGTTGATATCGAAATGTTATATTTACCACATAGATTAATGTTTTACACTAGTATGAACAAGGACACAAGTGATTGGATGTCAGTATTTGCATTCTCAAATATTTGCACGCGTACTATCACGACCATTACTTAAAGCAAACATGATTTTATTGTATTAGAGGGTCTTATGTGTTGTTTCACACATGGAATTGAGGTAAACTTGGTCAAAGAAAAAGCAAGCACAAAAACACATTAAATAACTATAGAACAAGGCAAATTAGTACAAAAATGCAAAGATCCAGTATAAAAATCTCAAAAGTCGGTATATTTTTATTAAGTTACAGTATTATTCTTAGTATATAAGAGATTTAATTGAATTTAACTAAATAAATCATTGCATGATTATCTAACCATAATTTATTAGTCCTAAGACTGATATAATCGTTAGAGGTTCTTTGGCCTTCGATGGTGGTATTGGAAGGATACATTTACTTCATACACCAATAGTTTACACTAGCATGAATGAGAACACAAGTGATTGAGTGTCGGTATTTATGTTCCCAACTATTTTCACACATACTATCACGACTATTACTTGAAGAAAACGTAATATTATTGTATTGGAGTATCTTACATGTCTTTTTATGCTTCGAATTAAGCTAAATTCGATCAAAGGAAAAATAAGTACAAAGACATGCAAAATAAGTATAGAATGAGGGTAAAATTAGTACAAAACTATAGAGTTGAAGTATAGAAATCCTAAAAATAGGTATTTTTTTGTCAATTTATAGTATCATTCTTAGTGCTTATGAGTACTAAGAGATTAAGTTGAATTTAACTAGTTAAGTCATTGCTTAACTATCAACCCATGATTTATCAATCCTAGGACTGATTTAATCATGAGAGGTTCATTGGCCTTTGAAGGTGGTCTTGAAAGGATACATTTAATTTACCTCATCCACCAATGATTTGCACTAGTATGAATGAGGACAAGAGTGGTTGGATGTGGATAATTATGTTCCCAACCATTTGCACACGTGCTATTACTACTATTTCATGAAGAGAACATGATATTACTATATTGGAGTGTCTTAGGTGTCTTTTCACGCTTTGAATTGAGCTAAATTCGATCAAAGAAAAAACAAGTACAAGAAAAAGCAAAATAAGTACAGAACTAGGGTGAATTTAAGCAAGTACAATAAAAGGCAAAATAAGTACAGAACTAGGATGAATTTAGTACAAAACTGCAGAGTTGAAATATAGAAATCCTAAAAATCGGTATTGTTTGTTGATTTACGGTATTATTCTTAGTACATAAGAGATTAAGTTGAATTTAACTAGATAAATTATTGCATGATTATCAAACCATGATTTAGTAGTCCTAAAACTGATATACTCATGAAGGGTTTATTGGCCTTCGATGGTCGTGTTGGAGGATACGTTTACCTCATACACCAATAGTTTATACTAGCATAAATGAGAACACAAATGGTTGAATGTGGGTAGTTGGGGGGTTCCCAACCATTTGCACACGTGCTATTACTACTATTTAATGACGAGAACATGATATTATTGTATTGAAGTGTCTTAGGTGTTTTTTCATGTTTCCAATTGAGCTAAATTCGGTCAAAGGAAAATAAGTATAAAAAGAAGCAAAATAAGTACAATACTAGGGTGAATTTAGTATGAAACTGTAGAGTTGAAGTGTAGAAATCTCAAAAATTGGTATATTTCTATCGATTTGCGGTATCATTTTTAATATATAAGAGATTAAGTTGAATTTAACTAGTTAAGTCGTTTCATGACTATCAAAGCATAATTTATCAATCCTAGGATTGATTTAGTTATGAGAGATTCATTGGCACTCGATGGTGGTGTCAGAATTATCCATTTACCTTATACACCAAGAGTTTATACTAGTATGAATGAGAATACAAGTGGTTGGATATGGGTAGTTGTGTTCCCAACCATTTACACATGTGCTATCACTACTATTTTATGAAGAAAACATGATATTATTATATTGGAGTGTCTTACGTGTCCTTTCACGTTTAAGTTAAGCTAACAAAAAGCAAGTATAAAAACACAAAAGATAAGTACAAAACTAGGGTGAATTTAGTGCAAAACTGCAGAGTTGAAGTATAGAAATCCAAAAAATCAATAATTTTTTTGTAGATTTACAGTATTATTTTTAGTAGATAAGAAATTAAGTTGAATTTAACTAGTTAAGCCATTTCATGACTATCAAACCATGATTTATTAGTCATGAGAGGTTCATTAGCATCCATGGTAGTGTCGAAATCATACATTTACCATATAACCAATGGTTTACACTTGTATGAAAGAGAACACAAGTGGTTGGATGTGAGTAGTTGTGTTCCAAACCATTTGCACTCGTGCTCTAACTACTATTTCATGAAGAGAACATTGTATTATTGTTTTGGAGTGTCTTATGTGTCTTTTCACGCTTTGAATTTAGCTAAATTCGATCAAAAGAAAATCAATTATAAAAACATGCAAAATAAGTATAGAACTAGGGCAAATTTAGTACAAAACTATAGAGTTGAAGTACATAAATCCCAAAAATCGATATACGTAGAGATTAAGTTAAATTTAACTAGTCAAGCCATTGCATGACTATCAAACCATGATTTATTAGTCATGAGAGGTTCATTGACACTCGATGGTTATGTCGGAATCATACATTTACCTCAAACACCAATGGTTTACACTAGTATGAATGAGAACACAAGTGGTTGGATGTGGGTTGTTGTGTTCCTAATCATTCGCACACGTGCTATAACTACTATTTCATGAAGAGAACATGCTATTATTGTATTGGCGTGCCTTACGTGTCTTTTTACGCTTTGAATTAAGCTAAATTCGATCAAAGGAAAAGCAAATATAAAAACATGCAAAAGAAGTATAAAACTAGGGTGAATTTAGTATAAAACTGCATGATTGAAGTATAGAAACCCCAAAAATGGGTACTTTTTATTTTATTTTTATCAATTTGCAGTATTATTTTTACTAAGAGATTAAGTTGAATTTAACTAGTCAAGCCATAACATGACTATCAAAACTATGATTTATTAGTCATGAGAGGTTCATTGGCCTTTGATGGTGGTGTTGGAAGGACATATTTACCTCATACACCAATGGTTTACACAAGTATGAATGAGAACACAAGTGATTGGATGTGGGTAGTTGTGTTCTAAACCATTTGCACGCGTTCTATCACTACTATTTCATGAAGAAAATGTGATATTATTGTATTAGTCTATCTTACATGTCTTTTAATGCTTCGAATTGAGCTAAATTTGATTAAAGGAAAAGCAAGTACAAAAACTCGCAAAATAAGTACAGAACTAGGGTGAATTTAGTACAAAACTATAGAGTTGAAGTACAAAAATCCTAAAAAAAGGTATTTTTTTTTTCAATTTTCAATATCATTCTTAGTTGTATTCTTTACCATTTGAGCAAGCCCATATCCTAACCATTACTCGAAGAAAATATGATTTTATTATTTTCAAATGGTCTTATATAATATTCATCAATAAATTGAGTTAAATTAGGTCATTCATGAATAAGTATAGAATTACTATAATGTAGTACAAGATGACAAAGATAAGGTTCTATATTTCTGTAGTTGATTATATATCTACCAAAATGAAGTACTATTTTCCTAAAATGAGGTATTAACTTTCTGTTATGCTGTATTACTTTTATAATTTTAGATATCGTTCAACTTAACAATTGTACAATTTGTTATATTGGTACAACCATGAAACCTTATTTTTTTCCTATAATGTTGACATCCAAATGAATTATTTTACCGAATAGACTAGTGCTTTATATTAGTAGTTGTATTTCTAACCATTTTTATGTGTGCTTACCCACACCATTACTCAAAGAAAATATGATTTTATTGTTTTAGATGTTCTTATATGTTGATTTTTACAAATAAAGTTACGTAAATTAAACCATACGACAAGTGAGTATAAAAACACTCAAATGCAGTACTAGTTTCTAAAGATGAAGTATTTTATTCTTATTATCAAGTATGTATTTGCACAGGTGAAGTGTTTGATTTTTGAATATGATATATCATTTTTCTGATTTGCAGTATCAATTTTATATATTTTAAATATCATTCAATTGAACTATTATAGTTCTTGTTATAGTGCTATAGCCAAGAATAATTGTTTTTTCCCTACAATATTGATATCAAACTAAAATAATTATCATGTATAATAGTGTTTTACAATAGTAGTTGTCTTCCTAACTACTTGAACTGATGTGTATCCATACTATTATTTTAAGAAAATATGATTTCATTGTTTTAAATAGTCTTATATGTTGTTTTCACTAATAATTTAAGATAAATTAGGCTATATGACCAGTGAGTATAAAAATACTTTATTGCAATATTAATTTCTTAAAATGAAGTACTTTATTCTTTTTATCAAGTAAGTATCTGCATAAATGAAGTTTGGTCATTTGAAATGAGGTATTATTTTTTGGAATGAGATAGTTTTTTTATTCACAGCATAATACAAAATGACTCCAAATTTAATTCTGCCCTATGACTGAAAAATAAGAGTAATTCATGACTATTTTATATACTAAAAGAATAGTACAATATATCCATATATTAAATACCACTATACATATGCAATGAAATGGTTGTTCTTGAGCCTTTTCTGCTGCTTCTTGATTTCTCTCCTTCAAACTCCAAATCCTATTTGCTTTTCTCTTTAATTGCGAAAAGAAATCTTGGAGGCCCATAAAGGTTTGAGCAACTCTCATAAGTTCTATTTCCGCACCTCTTCAATATACCCCTTCAACCCCAAATCTTTGCTTGAACCCCTCTCCAGATCCTATTTGTATATTGGTTGCTAGTTTCTGATTGAGTAAGTGAGTTCTTGACTGTTGTTGGAACTACTATAAGAATTGGGACTTTTCCAACATAAGAGAAAAGAGGAATACTCAATTTCTCTATTGTTTGTATAGGATATTCTCTTTTTACACCACAACAAATAGAAAAGGCCTACCACAAGACCAATAAAGAAATAGGTTGTCAATGGCAGAAAAACAAAATAAAAGAAGAAGAAGAAGAAGAAGAAGAAGAAGAAGAAGAAGAAGAAGAAGAGAAGAAAGAAACTACCTTGGTGTATCTGCAAGAGAGAGGCGTCGCAAGGAGCAAGAGGTGGAGAGAAAATCTGGATTTGTAAATAGAGAGAGAAAGGATTTGTATGTAAATTAAAAAAAAAAAAAAAGAGGAGAAAATAAGACTTATGGGGACATTTTGGTGAAATCAAGTGAGTGGGGAGTAAACTCTAAATTGAAAATTGAAGTAGCGAGTTAAAACTATAAAATAGATGGGTGGAGACTGAATCATGAATTTAAAATAGGTTTGGATATTTTTAAATAAGATCCCCATATTTTAAATACTTCAATCATGACTTATTGTGTAAAATGTATAGAATTTAACTACAGTTGCAAAATAAGTGCACATTTAATTCTGATAAAGTATGTAGAAAGGCTGCAACTTGCCCCAGTTCAAATATTACTCTGTCAATTCACTACAACAAAATTGAGATTCAGTGGCATTAACTTAGTGGTGTTTTATAACATAATGACACAGAAAAGTACTACAATGATATTTGTAAAAAATGTCATTATAATATAATATTTAGCGACATTTGATTATTAAATGATAAATATAATAGTGTCATTTAATTGAAAATGCCATCAAAATGTATCTTAAAGACATTTACTAGTGTCACTATTTTTTTCTTTAAAAATGCCACTCATAGTTATTTATGGTGTCATTTGAAAAAATGTCATACAGTATTTAGTGGCATACTATAATTTAATGACGCATATATGATTTACATTTCTAAAGTTATTAGTCTCCTGCTTTGATAATAAACTTAGAACACATATACTATACCATGGAATTGATAATGAGCGTAATCTTTGGATGTTTGGAGGAACATCCTTGACTAAATCTTCCTCTTTGTCCCCCGCTGATATTAACGACTTTTAATGTCAAATGATTTATTAGAGTATAAAGTGGATAAGGGGTTTAAACAATATATAGCAAAACTAATACGAGCTTTTTAGGATTGAACCTACACGTGCTGCCAAAATAAAAGGTTTGTTTGGTATTATTTTAGGGGTTAACTTGGGGGGAAAATATTTGTGAGATGGTATTTTAAAAGTGGGATCGATAAATGTAATAGATGTCTGATTTGTACTTGGAGGTAGTTAGAGATTGTTTTGGAAATAAAAAGATATGTTCGGTTTTATTTTGGAAAGAAATTTTTTGTTGGAGATGTCAAATCAGTACAACTTTGCTAGGTTTAATGGGTGAAATTATATTTTTCTATTAATTCATTTATGTATAGTTGTAATGAGTGTGGGAGATATATATGTATATATGTAATTAATAATTAACTTTTGGTGGGTGGGGGTGGGGGGTGGATGAAAATAGGGTTAGTAATGTGAGGATATTTTGGAAATAAACTTATTGTATTTTGGAATGTGCCCTTGAAGAGAGGCATTACGTTTTGGTAAATAATAAAATAGGTGGTCCTACCAGAACCCTTTTTTTTTTTTTTTTCCCTCCCTTTTTTGATAGAAGCGATGGATTTTGATTAAGCAAGCAAACAGAATGATACATTATTCCACAATACAAAAAAGTGAAGAGATCGAGAACATCAAGTAAGGGCCTATCAACCTGTACAGTGAACACAATAAAGAAATCAGCCATATACTGTCTAGCAAACTGAAGTGCGTGCAAAGTAGACTACAATTGCTGGTCAAAAAGAACTTGATTCCGCTGAATTTTATCTTGCCATATTTGGTTCCGCTAAATAGTTTTGGTCCTACCAGAATTGTATCTCACATATTATGTTTATTTAACCAATTTTACTAAAAGCACAGAGTCCCAATTAATAGAAGTCTAATTAAGAATTAAAAATTTCAGCAAACTTTGATAAAAATATTCCAAGTTAATGAATAAAATAAATAAATGAAACAAATAAAAACAAGAGTGGGTGGATTTAGGAAAATGTCAGTACTTCAACATGTAAATTATTTTGGCTTTTAGTAAGAGCAGGGGCGGAGATTATGAACAATACCATTGGCATTTGGCACAAATCATATTTAAGGCTTGTTCTCCTATGTTTTGGCTACTTTCTAGAAATTTTTTTGGGGAAATGGGTTTGTGGGAGAAAATTTGAAGAATGTGCCAAGCGTTTCTTTTCGTTTTGGGAAAATATAAAAAATGATTTGAAAATGAGTTTGTTTGTTTCTTTATGTTTTGGAGAGAGACAAACTTTACTGTTGATGTCAAATCAATTGCTTTTTTATTGGGTTTGTAGGATGAAAGTGATGTATGTATATATATTTTAATTGGATGATGTATGTATATATATATATGTAATAATTGATATATTATTTTAATAAAATGATGTGTAATTAATTCAATTGGTGCTTTGTTTTAAAATTTATATTTTTATGAATTTATTAATAAATATTAATTATATTTTTATCACTATAAATATTAATTATTTATGAAATTATGATTATATCTTAATTATAAATATAAGCTAATATCATAATCATATAATAATTATTGATATCGGCTTATTATAAATTACTTAGTAACGATCAACAAAAAACTTACTTAATTTTATAATTTTCCCGATAATTATTTTAATTGTATTAATATTAATTTATTAAACTTAATGATTATTAAATAAATATCACATTATAGTTAATTTTTTATAATAATTTAAAATAAATGTGAATATTAATATTTAATGAAGATTAATTTTTTTTGAAGAAGATTAATTTATTTACTATATCAAATTAAAACATCTTAAATTATATAATATGTAATTAATACGTAAATAATAAATACGACTAATACATTATTTAATTAATAAGTAATTTAATTAATTTAATATGTTATTTAGTAAATAAATTATTTATTAAATTTAATAATTTTTCTCGATAATTAGTTTAATTGAATTTGTAAACATAAGTTTTAGAATTTTTTAAATAGTAAAATTTTAATATTTTCAAATATGTAAATATACATGTGTGTGTATATATATATATATATATATGAGTGAAGTGAGAGAGTGATAAATAAATGAGTGATGTGAAAGATTGAGTGAGAATATAAGAGAGTAGGTGTGCTTTTTAGGATGTAGGGTTTTTTTAGGTAAAAAATTGTAGTATTTTGAGAGAAAAATTAAAGAATGTGCATGCATTTTAAAATTTTTTAAGAAATTGGAAAAAATTTCCCCAAAATGTAAAAGAAGAAGCCTTTACTTTCCGACAACTATCAACATCAATTAAGTATTGTCATTTATCTTGCTAATCATAATAATCAGCCGCTGCATGTCCGCAAGTCGTTTCAACTTTCAACTTGCACAATCGCACTTGATGTCTCCAAAAAATTTACATCATTATTTTTTCGTCTATCTTTTTTCCATTATTTTATGATTGAAATTCTTTTATTTGTTTTTTTATTCTTCTATCCCCATACCAAATGATCTTGAGTCTTTGGCTGGTTTATTTGGTAACATTAATTGAAAAGAAATATAAATAAAAAAAAATTGGAAAAGTGGGTGTGTAACAAACATCGAGCGCGGCCTGCCGTTTAATTTATGACAGAAATATCAAATCTACATTACAATATGTAGCACAATTTCGTACTAATTTAGTTGTACAATTTTGATCAAATATCGAGTTTTAAAAATTTTAAATTTTTTAATTCAATTAAAAAATTCTCATAGTTATTGATTTATTTTTTAAATTTACTTTAATATACTAACTTATCTGTTATATATTATAATTAAAATCTCAAGTTGTATTTATCTAAAGTTACCATATAAATTTTTATCTCATCAAATAAGTTCAAAATATTAATAATCATATATTTTATCTCATCACTTAAATTTAAAGTTAAAAAAAGTTCGGATATTGAATTCTAAATTTACTATTATTTAACTATAAAATTTTCAATTTCTCTAGATAAAAGAAAATATCTGTGTGTGTTTTATTTTTCAACAATGTACCTAGAATAATATGATAATTTAAAATATATCATTCTTCTAAGTAGTTTAAATTAAAATAAAATACTCTTTTACATAATTAATGTATATTTCAGATTTGAGAAGTTATACTTGGATAATTTTGATAAAAATAATTTTTTGTGCCTTGACATGAAGAAAAATGAATACATAAAGTAAACCTATTTAATAAGAGTGTGTTTAAAAAATATTAAGCTTAACTTTTTTCATCTAAAAAGTTATATATGTTGTTTTTTTTAATTTAATTATAGACTTTTATTCATAAAAATACAAGGTTTGTCTAAAAAAAGTAGTTGATAACGATCTTACATTGCAACAAGCAACTGAATGTTCATATAATTATCTTTATAACTAAATAACTTTTTTTCTTGACAACATAAAATCTAAGTATATATTACTCTTTAAATAAATAATTTATATTACATATATTTATAAGTAAGAAAACATTCTTAACAAATAAGGTTAACTTTTAAATATTGTAATTTGTTTCTAAAAAATTATAATTTAATCATTCCTTACGAAAAAGATAAACACCCAATTCTATGAATTATGAAATCATCATTTTCATAATAAAAAGTTTAAAATTTAATAAATGAATAATTTTATATTAGTTGGTATATAAGTTAGGAACTTCGCTAAGTTTTTAAATTAAGTATCAATAAAATAATCTTTTTTAGATATGCAAAATATTTTTAGTATCCTTAATATTTTTACCAAATTGACCAAGTTTGAGGTCAATTCACAACCTAGAACCAGCCTGCATGCGTCCGGATTGTCGTCCCGGAGATTCTGCTCGGAAGTCGCCGGACTGCCACAATCGGCCACTGTGCGCTGCCACCAAATTTGTGCACAGCCGCCACCACTAGGTTTGCCTCGATTCGCTGGTCATAACCCCCAAATCAATTTTTGGATTCGACGTCAATTGGCCGGTCAATTTGGCCAAAAATCGCCAGCTCGCCACAAACGCCGCCACATCATTTTTCTTCAATTACTCCTCCGTCCGTCGTCGGTTCCTCAAATTGAAGACACAGTTGTCTTCCTTGTGTCAAGCCCATCAAAACCCGGTACTCAAACTCTAGCTTAAGTTGCCAAAATGGAGAAACCCATCACTACCTCCATGGCCAAAACTTTCAGCTCCATTTCCGACCACTACACAGATTAATTCTACAAGATTCTGGTATTTTTGAGTTCCTTGAGCTGAGATGAGTAAAATGGTGTGTAATATGGTGGGTTTTGTCGATCACTGGAGAATGTTGCTGGAGGAGGAAGACAATGGTTACATGTGTAAATTTGAAAGAGTGGGGGTGAAATTGCTATATAAAGAGGTATTTCTAGAAATTATAAGTTGACCCCCAATATTTTCCCTAGCTCTAGATTAGGTCCTTCAAAGTTTGAAAAAAAACTTCAATTTGATCCCCTAGACTACTTATTGCCTCACATTGACCCCTTTGACCAATAATAATTCCATGCAAACCCCCAAAACTCTTAAAATGTGATCCAATCAAGTCTTGCATATTTTCAATTTGACACCACAACTTCCAAAATTTTTACAATCAAGTCCTTTTTGTTAATTTTTTGAGCCCAAAAATTCGATCAACAAATTTCTTGATTTCTAAATCCTTATTTTTCAAAAATATCGAATATTTAGGGGTGTTACACTCCTTCCCCTTCAAAAAAAAATTTGGTCCCCAAATTCTCATATGAGTACGATTCCAATTGGCAGAAAATAAGTAGATTCAGTCAATTAGTCTACATTCTTTTCTCATCACATTCCGCCAAAATTGCTTCTTCAAGTCCCAAGACATTCCCATGCCTTTCGAATGCATCATGTATCTTGATTTGTGTGTCTTACTTGACAATCTTTCTTCCATTTCTTTTGGGACATAACATTCTTGTTCCTTGATGCCTCAATCAAATGTCATTTTAATATTTAATATATATCCTCCATTTTAGTTCTAACATAACATACCTTTATATAAAAGATTTTAAAACCATTACAGCAATAAACAACCAATAGCATCACAAGTTCACACTTACATGATATTCATATAAAGGAGTAGTCAAATTCAAACTTAACATGCTAGATTTCATAACTTATCATACATTCTAAAGCCTGAGAACCAGATTTACAAAACTTAAACACGCTAGGTATAGACATAACCCATATGCCTACTGCTCCTTAGATTCTATTTGCGGTTAGAAGCCAAAAATGCAGGTGTCGGATTCTCTTCTGACAATCCAGAACTTAGACAGAACCTTTGGCCACCTGTTTTCCTTTATCCTGGTGATACTTATATCTATCCTTTACTTATCTCGCCAATCACCAGTGTATTAATTTCACTATTAAACCCAAAGCGTTTGTCATTTCTGGATTAACCCAAATCAAACCTTACCAGAAATTCCACAATCCGCAAGAATTCTTTTTCTTCCACTCCTAAATGATATCTCTGTATCATTAAAGCAATTACCATTTCAATAGTCCTAAACATAAGCAAGATAAGTTGTTTTATCACTTAAGTTTTCCAAAGGCGTATGAGATTATCCTCGTTTATCCAATTTTCCTTTACGAATCATATATACATCTAGCATTTCCTTAATTTATCTCGTTAATGCACTTATTGATACCAATCAAAAGAACCCCAAGAAGTTGTACTTGACATATTTTCTGGTCGTACTTAATTGTCCATAACCTAGGTAAAATTATTTCTTTAAATGTATAGGATATCATAGAATTAACACATATGTAATATAGCTATTCCTTAATTCCAAGCAATCCAAAGGTTTTAACAAGATCTTTATAAATCAATCCAAAACATCATCTTAACTCATAATATCTTTATTACAAGAAAAGGGCAATTCTTGATCCACATTCTCCTTGAGTTTCTCATTCAATAATATCATTTCCTTAACTTCGCTTCTAAACAAACTCCAAACATGTGCATTTGGTTAAATAGCTTATGAGGAAAAAGGATACCCTAATTTCTCAAACTTGATAAGTCTTGTCGAGCTCTTACTACTGCTCTACTAATCTTGATCGGTGATGTAAGGCCCTTCCTAAAAGTTAGTAGTATCCTCTGTTCCTTTATTTATCAAGTTTACTCGATATTCCAATTTTCTCATCATTCCTTAATTCACATCCCTATAGTTTACTAGTCTGACCCTTTCAGTGATTGAGGGGATAAAGCTTTAAAAAAATTCCTCAAGGTTATCCTTCACATAGTCTTCGTTGTATTTCCCAGATTATTAATCTCATTTGCACATCAAAAGGTTTATAAGGTTCGTCCTTCCACTGCAATAAGTTTCACACCACCAATCTTCCCATCTTCGGATCTACTAGTAGGGGAGAAATAAGACCTAACATTATATGCAATTCTTCCCATCAGATTTTCTAATTTAAAGCGTCCTCATTGCGATCTTCGAGTGTTTTAGCTTCACTGATTAATGACCCTTCGTTATGATTTAGCCGACTGAGGATCACATTCATGTTCGTGGATGTTCTGGCAGTATCGTATCCCATTGTATCGCAATTCCTGGCCTTAGAGAATGAGCTCGAGATCAATTAGCCCAAACCATATCTTAGATATTAATAATATCATAATGACAACCAAGTAATTCCTGAGAATATTAAACTATCTATCTATCTATCTAATATTTAAATCATGGGGAATAGAACTTACTAAATCTAATATATCATTGTGATATTCAAATGTTCATCATATTCCACGTACCGAGCTAATTAGTTACCTATATACATATATGCAAGCCTTTGACCACTTCCCAAATTAACACACCTCATGATCCTTAAATTCCCTCATTAATGGCAAGCTGCACGTCTCCATTACAAGTTTTGGTCTCATTATCATGCACCTTCCATATCCTCAAATTAGATAACTGTATTCCATTAAGATACTGATTTCTATCCTTCCTCCACATTCATGTGCGCCACAATAGTAACAACATTTTCTTCGTCCTTCATTTTTATTCTCCCAACTCTTATTTAGTTGATTTCCTCACCCTTACTATTATTTCATGTGTCCCAAAGCTGGTTATGCCTGCTTCTTTTCCAACGTTTACTATGATTCCTCACAACTTCATTGTTGCTGACAATCATTCCACAAACAACTATGTCATTTAGGTCTCCATACAAATTCATCTAATATTATCTTATCTATATGACTTTTTAAATCACCAAATATAAATCTTTTTAGGAGCATCCTCATCTCATAAATTTTAAAATTCCCAAATTCCACCTTTTCAAAATTCAAAGAGTCCTGTATTGACATTCCTAATTAACTAGATCATACACTAGTCGTTCTAGAATCATATTCTAACCACTACATATCTTCCCAAGATGATCCTTACTCATCATATATAACTTCCACAAATTTCACTTGCATAATGTTGATTTCCAAAGTAACTCTCTATATTCTCCATCAAATATATATATATATATTTAACTTTATAGCTTCTCGACCGGAGTATTGATTTCAAGTAACATGATTTTGCTTTTCTATCCTTTAGAGCCTCATGTATGTCATAGAATTTCTCTTCATGGCTAACACAATCCCAAGGGGACATGCCTTTTCTTCCTCTAGAATCTTAATTCTTTCCCTCAAATATTCCATGCTTTCCTCGTCCACAGGTTCCTTTTCCTGTCTATGATCATTCACCATCCTTATTCTTTTAGGGTTATCTATTCATCAGATTCACCCTTAACGGATATTGATCATATAATGCCATAGTTTTAAATAACATCATCATTTTCAATAACCATACGTTTATATGCCTGACATATCAAAAGTAAGAGGTTATACACTGGTTGGCCACCCCGGTCATAACCTTTCACTTCCTTAATGTTGAGCATTATCTCAAGGGTTCATCATATCTGTAACACCCCTGAAATTTGGTATTTCAAAAATAAGAATTTAGAAATTAAGATTTTAATTGGTCGGATTTTAGGGCTCGAAAAAGAAATGAAAAGGACTTGATTGCAAGAATTTTTAAAGTTCTAGGGTAAATTTGAAATTTTCAAAAACTTGATTGGATCATTTTGATAGTTATGGGGGTTTGCATGGAAGGAATTAGTCAACTGGGTCCAATCTGGATTTTAATAAAATTTTAGGACCCAATTGCATTGTTCAACCTAATTAAGGGCTAAATTGCAAACATAAAAAATTGAATTTTATAAAAATCATTTTAGCCAAAACCAAACCTATTTCTTCCCATTTTCTTCTCATCCTCCCGCGACCATTCTCCCTCTAGCAATCTTCTTCGGCGGAGAGTTTTTGTTCAACCCAAACCATCCAAAATCCTTCCCGCATTCCCGGCTACACTTGTACACCACATGCACCACGAAATAGGCAGCAGGCCACCGGGAATGAAAGGCTAAAATTCTCGGCCAAGTCACGGCTTCGACAGGCGATGGCGAACAGAGGCCTGAGCTTAGTTTTGGGGGCTAGGATAGAAAGTTCTTGACGTGAGGAAACAAAATATACCCTTACATGAATCATTAGCATGGCAGCGACGGTGGAAAACGGCGACAAACTCACGGCGGAGCAAGGTGCTGCTGAAACTTCGGGGCGTCATTTGAAGCATTTCCCGATGGAGAAACAGGGAATTGAGCTGAGATTCGAAAAGCTTGCGAAGTAAGGAACATTTTGGTGGAAAGATACAATATATACATATATATATCAAGGTACAACTTGTGAGAATATGTATATATGTATATGTTGTATACATATATATATGTATATGTTGTACCTTTTCATTTTTAGCTATGTATTTATACCAAGAATGAGAATGTTGGGATGATTGATATATATACATGTGTGTATAATTCCCATGCAAGGAGGACTATTCAAATTGTGAACCCGGACATGTCATGCTAAATGCCAAAATTAGGATGTAATAAAATTGACTAAGGATTATGTAATAGGAGACTAAGTGACATTTGATTAGGATTAATTATGTAGGAATTGGACTATTTTGTATAGATTAAGATGATGTTATTATGACCTTATAATTTAGATTGAGATCATGCTATTTTGGAACCAATATAGACTATCATGACTAATTCAAGAATAATTGATATTGGGATATTTGTGTGGATAGCATCTATTAAACCTATATCATCATGTTGATTGATAAATTAGTAATGTTAGAATGCTTGATGCAATTCTAGAAGGCTTAGTGTTGAATAGGAAATTTGACTACGGGAATATTCTTCTGATTAGGGGATGAAGAAGTGGGTCCCGTGGACCAATAAGTTGAATTATAGTTTTATGAGATTTCAGAGGTGAGGGTCTGCCAACCTGGCACTTCATTCAGTTATCTAATATTGTGATAAGCCTCTGTGAGGGTTTTCTATTTCTGTACCGTATTGAATTATGTTATTGAAATATGAGAATAGTTGAATTCTCAATTGATATCTGTTATCTATTCTGTACGCCCCTATGTGGGTTATTATTTGCTATTGATTCTGAATTCTGTCTGTTCTAGCACCCATAATTTCTATTTGTTATCTATTTAGTTATCCGATCTGTTATCTATTACTGTCTGTTATATGTTCAGTTCAGTTATGCTATTTGTTACCTTACCGGCATATCTATTATCCATTTTACCTTTGAATTGGTCATGCTGGCTTGTCTGGATTGTTACTGCTATTGTTCTGCCTTGTTGGCATTTTTGTACTGCCTGATTTGTCTGTATTGTCTGTATTGTCTGACTGACTGTACTGTTAGTTGCTTGTTGTAATTATATATCCAACTTTTGTGTAATGTTGCAGGGATCAAATATTAATAGGAATCTAAATTGATTACTGCGTTTTGACTAAATTATTGATATAGGACGTAGATTGTTAAATTAGGAAATATTAACATAGGAAATGATTATTTATTGGAGCAAATAAGACCCTTGTAGATATTATAGCATTATTAGCATAATTAGCATGTTACCTTATAGTATTTTTGGAATCGAGCCCCTAAAATATTATATTAATTGGAAATAACTGATATTAAGGTATAAATGGTTAATTATCATTTAAAGAAAATGATACAAGCATTTTGACATTAAGTATGTTTTTTTGGAATAGGTGATGAGGAGGAGCTGGGATTTGCAGGGCAATAGGACGAGGATAGCATTATCTATGGGAATTAAGGTGAAGGTAAAGCCTATCTTTTTGTGGGAAGTAAATGATCTTCGTTTTTTGGATTCCTTTTGTTTATTTGTTGAATTTGATTGTACTCGTTATGATGCCCATCACTCTTATTATGTTATCTATTTTTTTGTCCCATATACCCTACAGCCTTGTCGGCTTCCCCTATATGTGTTGATATTTGGTTTGCTGACCAATTTTGTTTCATACTCCTGGTTAAATCGTTTGCATGTTGTTTATATGATCTTGCCAACTAATGTTTTACAGACTGTACAGTTTCATTCTGTTTCACATATACATTTTTTATCAGCATTTTGAAATACGTTTTACCTATTGGCATTATCCTTAAGGATGCTCTTGGGACGTTGTCGCCCGTAGGGCTTGGGACTAGGTCCGAAAAGATGACCAAGCAGCATAGACTGACGGTGGCTAGCCTCCTGGCTAGTATCCACTAAGGACCCTGACTTGCAGATAATTAGAGGTAGCTATCTGCGAGTGGCAGGATCTAGCATGTGGTCAGCCATACCACATGTCTACCGAGCTAGGTGCTTGGGTAACGGAGTAATAAGGAAAATTTGTTATGTTATATTTGTACTCCGTGTTACCATTTATGCTCTGTTCTGGGAGCAATAAGGTCGGAGTTGCCAACAGTTTATTAAATTTTGTACCACATGTGTTATATTGTATCATTGCTTCACGTTATAAATTATAATTTGCTCGTTATTTAATCCTTAATTATTGATTATTTCACTTTCAACAGCTTTTCCTTAACTATGTGTCATACACACCCCTCACTAAGTCCTTAGGACTTACTATATGCTAATTGTGCCATTAATACTATAATATCTATGAGAGTCATATTTGCTTCAGTCATCGACCTTTTCCTAATTCAATAGTTCCTAATTTAACAATTTAAATCATATCTTGGCAATTTAGCCGAAACATAATAATCAATCCAAATTCCTATAATATTGGGTCCTTGCAACATAACACAAAGTCAATTATAAATTACAATAGTTAAATCCAATTAACGAGAATTCAATCTTTAATGATTCGGCACAATACATTATTATGTACAAAATGAGGATTGTAATAATCTATTTAATTTAATTAATCAAAGATTATATATATTACAAATTCGGATCCATTAAGCATATATATATGCATTCCATTGTTTGGTCCCATTTCATTTTCTTCAATATCACTTAAACTACAAGAGTGGTAAATCAATTAGAACAATACAATTTAGTTTGTAATAACCCCAAATTCAAATAATTTTTACCAAAGATCTTAATTTTCGAAATTCAATCACCACAAACCAATACCACACATGTAACCACCGTGATGAGACGAGGCGAGAATTCTATCTTAAAGCCACCGCACACCATCGCCGCTGAAGTTGCTGACCACTACCAACAACTGACGTGTCTCAATACGCACAATCAAATGCCCAAATCAATTTTCCAATCCGCCGATGAATTGACCGAAAATTGCAGCAAAAGTCAAATTGTGCCATCACCTTCGCCGCCATTATATTTGTTCAATTCTGCCACTGCCGGCAGTCAAAACCAGAAATTGAGGATACCATCTTGCTCCCTGAGCTGAACTCTACAAAACCTACTCCTCAAACTCAAGCTCCCGCCATTGAACCATCGAGTTAGCCACTCCCCACTATTGCCTAACTTCGACCTTTAGTTTTTCGGTGGTCTATTGGTAAGAATAGGCTGCATGTGCTATCGTTGTGTTCTTGGTGGTGAAGAGAAGCTTTTGGTTGGACTGGTTTTGGGTTTTGGCCGTTGCTAAAGGGAGAGGCTATGGTTAGGAATTGAGAATTTGAAGAAACTAGGAAGGAATTGCTATTTAAATGGTACTTTCTAGGAATTGCAAATTGACCCCTAAAGTTCTCTTCAGCTTTCAGTTAAGACCATCTAATAGTGAGTGCATTAGATTGACCTATTTGACCAAAAGTAATTTCAATTGAACCCCCAAAACTTTTAAATGTCCTACAATTAAGTCTTTTTCCATTTACGTTTTGACCCCCAAAACTTTTTTTAAAATTAAATTGAAATAGTGATATTTAAATTTTCACCAGTTAAATTTTTAAGGGTTTTACATTTACTATCTATGATCAAATATATATTATGTAAATATTGAAAAAAGTATTTAATTTTTTTTAAAGATAGTTGTAGTACATTAATATAGCTAAATGGTATAAAATTTAACAAAAAAAGAAAGAGAAAACAGAATTAAGAAAAACTTATGTAACAAAATGGTATTTTAACCTAAAGTAAGGTCATATCAATCACAACTAAAGGAGGCTTGACAAATATCATTATTTATAATACATATATTTACAAACTTATTAGAACTTGAATTGCCAAAATTAATATAAAGAGGTACATATATACAATATTTACCAAAATTAAATATGTAATAATGAAAGAATTTATATGGATAGTTGAATGACTCTGTGGATAGTGAGGAAAGCAAACTTAAAGCAAATAAATTTATAATTTAAGACTTGGGATTTCAACTTGCCAAAGTTATTTTATTTAATTCTAATTATAATTTAGATATTGATAATATTAACCTAATCATAAAAAAACAAACTATAAGCCACCACCAAAACATCAAACTAACAGAATAATAAAAACAAACAAATTATGGGTTAAAGAAAATACATAGAAGGAAAAAAAAAATGAAAAAAACCAACCACAAGCAAAAAGTTAATGTAGCTAGTCGAATATGAAATGTTTAACTTACCACAAGATCAAGACTCCAAATTTCTTTTACAAATTAACCTAACTCATAAACGTAAAAAATTATTATTAGAAAAACTTATGTAGAATACATGAATATTGAAAAAAAATCAGAGTTTAACTCTCCATACTTATGATCCTAGAGAGGTGAAGAAAAAAGAAAGACAGTGATTTTACACATTTAAATATTAATGAATTGCATAATTTGGTTATTTTTAGTATAAGTTGCTTGTAAGGAATTATATGCTTAAATTAAGGAATTTAACTTAATTAAAGTATTAAATTATGGAATAAAATATAATTTAGGAAATATTAAATTAAGGTAAGATTTATATATATAATATTTATTTTATATAAAACAAAAAAAGAATGTTCAATTAAGGTAAGATTCACCTCTTTCTTCACGGATTAAAATTATATGTATATGTGTGTGTGGAGAGAGAGAGAGAAAGAGAGAGAAATAAAAGTTAAATTATATGTATTAATCTGGCATTGCATACATAAACTAATATATATATAATAATTCCATAAATAAACAGATATATATACACATATATATATGGAGAGATAAATACAAGAACTAATATGGAAGATGACATATATATAGATATATTGAGTGCTTACCAACTTCGTATATGAAGTTACGAAAAAATTAATTAATATAATATGCTTTATTAATAATAAAATAACTCATCTTTATAGCAAATATATACCAAAATATGTTGAAATGGCAAAAAGGGATAAAAATAACTCATTCACATTATTGCTACATAAGAAATATAGTTTAAATAGGATAGTGTGACACCCCCACTCGGGATAGCACCTAAGCTGAGGTGCCACTCTTCAATCTTAAAATTGAACCCAAACTACAAATCAATAGGTCCATAATCAAACATTTCAAGCTTCTTAGAAATAGCAGCGGATTTCAACTTAAGTAAATTTGTAACATACAACATATATACTACATACATGCCACAAAATCTCAAATTCAATCTTAACATAACCAGCATAATTCAATCTTAACTAACTCGATAAACCATTAGGTACATGCCATAATTCACTTTTACACTTAACAAAACATTTACATGCCTTCAGTCATCACATGGCGTATCACAACATCTTAAGTTTATGCTTAACATTCAGGTGATTCCATATATACATTCAACACCTGATCTATTACAAAATATACTCCTGTCCAGCCTGGAGTCCAAATACTTCACTTAATCCCTGTCTGAGAGAATCAAAATAAACAGGGGGATAAGTTCGAAGGACTTAGTGAAGGATAACTATAAGCGTAAAAAGGATCTACTGAGGAAGAGTCAACTCAACTGATTATAATTCAGTAGTCAGGCACAAACATATCAGAATACCGACAAGCAGTCAAGAACAATCGAATAAAGAAAAAATTGCTTAAATAAAGCAAATCAGATCAAAACACATTTTCCAATCAGACTAAACTTTCCCAAGCATAGCAGCTTGGTACCGAACTTAACCTTACATAAAATGGACTAAATTAACCCAAGCGTGATAACCTGGTACTAACTTACCGAAGCGAGACAACCTGGTACAAAACTTACCCAAGCATGCCAGCTTGGTACATAACTTATTGTTGACAAACGAATCAGTACCAATAGTACGGACAGATAACAAACAGTCAAATAACAGATCGAACAGATAAAAGACAATTCAATAACAGATCGGACAGATAACTAATGGTCGGACAACAGATAATAAGCAGATTCTAAACAAGTCATAGATTTCAATAAACGCAGATGAGTACGGTACGGAAATAGAAAACCCTCAAGGGGTTTATCACAATTAACAGATAGTTAGGAAAGGTGCCAGATTGGCAAACCCTCACCTCCGTAATCTCAGAAAACTACAATCGTCGTCAGCAGCTTATTGGTCCACGGGACCCACTTCTATGTCACCTAGCCAAAAGCATAGTCCACAATCAAAATCTTTATTCAACCTCGATAACTTTATCATATCCCAAACCATCAATAATAGGCCAATTAGCTTAATATTTAAATAATAGTCCAATTAACTTAATTAACCCATTTTTTACTACATAAATCCCAATTCCATAAAGTTAGGGTTTTCTCTTCTAATTAACTCGATAATTCCCAATATTCATAAAATTATATAGTCCAAATTTACTAAACTCATATTGGTACATACATATATCGAGTCTTAGACCCATAATATCTCAAATTACTCATTCATCAATTCTCAAGTTTCAATTTCATCAAATCATGGATTAATCACTTAATCAACTACATTAATCCTAACATTACCTAAAAGAATACACATCCGAGCCCACTAGCTATACACTAGTCCATGCATGGGGAAAAATATTCCATATCATATCTCAACTCTTCATTCTTGGCATATTACAACATCTAAAGAAAACAACGGTACATTGTATGTATATACATATATATAAACATATAAATCCAACTCCCTTTCCTTTACTGAAGATCTTGCTATCTAGGTGCTGGAATCACAAACTGAAACCACCACTACGATCGTCGCGTCGAGGGGAGAAAATTGTCCTCCCGATGCCATTGCGCCACCTCCTGTGACAATCTCCAACACGACCAAAAGCCATCTTTTAGCTCAAACAACCAAACCCCTCGATCAATTTTACCAAATTATGTCAAATTGAACCCAAATTTTAGCTCCAATCACTTTTCATCACCGCTGTGCGGTTTTCTCCAAATTCCTTCGGCGGTGTCAACCCAAAACAAAATCCAAGGTTACCATTTTGTTCCTTGAGCTGAGCTATACCAAAACCACCCTTTGTTCACCGTGAAATGTCGCCGGGAAGAGAACCCACCAAAAGCCTGCCGTGGTTAATTTTTGAACTAAATTTTTTCAGTGGTTTCACAGGTGAAAAAGGATGTTTCAGGTATGGGTGTGGTCGCAGTGATGAGGGGAGGAGATTGGATGGTTTAAATTTGGGAAAGCGGGTATCGCCGAAAAACTCATCGGAGAGAGAAGAGGTGATGCCACGATGAGGAAGATGATGAAAATGAGGGGGAAAATGCAATTTCCATATTATAGAGTTAACTTTTCCTATATTACCAATTGACCCCAAAAGTTTTCCTCAACCTGCAATTGAGCCCTGCAAAATTCCCACAAACTTCAATTTAGTCCCTAACAAAGTGAGTGCCTCATTTAAACCCTTTTGACCCAAAATATTAGCCATGCAAACCCCAAAACGTCTCAAGTTAGTCCAATCAAGTTTCTAAAAATTAAAAATTTACCCCAAAACTTTGAAAATTTTTGCAATCAAGTCCTTTTTATTTATTCTTCGAGCCCTAAAATCCAACCAATCAATATCTTGAATTATAAATTCTTATTTTTCAAAAATTTCAAATTTAGGTGTGTTACAGACTCCCCCCTTAAGAGAATCTGGTCCCTAGATTCTTATCTGAGTACTATTCCTACTGGCAGCAAATAAGTAAATTTGATCACTCGATCTACATTCTCTCTTCATTACATTCTGTCAGAATTGCTCCTTCAAGTCCTGATGGATTTTTATGCCTCTCGAATGCATCGTGTATCTTTTCTTCTGCGCCTCAGTAATGAACTTTCTTCCATTTCTTCTAACACATGTTTTCTTACGGAACAGAGGGATATCTTGATTTTCAGTATTGAACTCAGATTTCCAAAAACTTCCAACCTTTCCTTTAAATTCAACAATCCTATGTCTTTGACTTAGGGCTCATTGCATTTCATCCTATGATTCAGACTGCACTTATCTCTGCACCCCTACTTACTATATAAATTTAGTCAACGTATCAGCTAATTAGAAAAGTTATTTATAATTTTCGTTAACAGCCAATAAGACACAGAAGACTATGAACTTCTATCATATTTTTCTGGTCTCTTCCAGTTGACTACCGTCTCTATCTTAGAGGGGTCAATCCTCTATCCCCAATCGCCATCTGGCAATCCCAACATATGGTGTTTATTATTAACCCTATTTCTAAAGGTGTTCGAACTTTTCTACAAAATCATAGTCTCAGATTGCACATTTAATTTGGGGAAATGCAACAAGTAATAGAATGCAAAACACCAAGATCATATATATGGCATTATCATAGATTTCAGAGATAGAAATTGTACCTCCTGCCATCTCAATAGGATCTGGTGCTTCATCTCCTGTCAGGGCATAGGCTCGAGCTCGTATTTTTGGTCTCCAGCTAGTTTCTGCTACCCGTTTCCCTTTTTCTACAAGCATTAGGTCTCTCATTCTAGGGTAATCCTTGAGAAAATATCGGTCACTCTCGCAACCCATGTATCTGCCCTGTTTCTTCCAACATCTAAACTCGTCATGGTTAAATCCTCCACAAAATCCACATTATTTTCGAGCCATTCCTTGAGCCAAATTTGCAGTCTCACCAAATTGAGGGGCTTATTGGACAATGCTTTCAACCTGGGGTCTCAGTTGCTTTCTCCAATATCACTCTGCTCCTCAAAGCGTATCTTTTCCTTGCGGCTCTTATTCTCAAATTTTTGAATTTCCTGCAGCTCTGACTCAAGTTGCAGTGCTCTGGTTATTGCCGAATTGAGATTTGGCAAGTCATAGATGGCCAAACCTTGCCCAAGCTTTGGCCGCAACCTTTGTAAGAATCGTCGAAACTGTCGACCTTCATCATCTTGTTTGTAAGGAGCATATTGCATCAATCGGCTAAAAGTAGCCTCATACTGACTTACAGACTGTGCCCCCATTACGAGGTCTATAAATTCCCTTTCCCTAGCCTGTTTTAGCACTTCTAGCACAAATTTGCTCATAAAGTCTCAGGTGAAATTTTCCCAAGTTTGTTGGGTCCCTTCAGCCGTCCATCTTCGATCTATCATCTTCAACCAACTCCGGGCGGAACCTTCCAGAAGAAATATGTCAAATCGAACCCTCCGTTCATCTGAGTAGCACAGTATCTCAAAAATAACTTCTAAACTCTTGATCCACTCCTCAGTCTTTCTATCATCAGGACCTCCCAAGAACTTTGGGGGATTGAAATGTATAAATCATTCCAAGGCTCGATCTTCTGTAACCACCTCTGCCATCCCAGCTCTAACCGCTGGTTGGTGGTCAGGTTGCGTACTTCTTTGCCTCTCTCAGTGACCAGGCCCTACCGGGGATCTACTGCCAGTTGATCCATCGGAGGAGTTTGAGAAACTTCTTCTTCCGGCATCGATTGAAGATAGGCAGGTGCTTCCCGCCTAGGAACTTGTCGATTAACGACCCTTTGCCCAGGAGGTCTACCCCGTTGTCCGATTTTAATAGAATGAGTGTATCTCAATTTCCTTGCGATGCCATTACAATAATATAATAAGATCAAATCAGTCTCATAGATATACATGTCTAATCATTCTACAATATTCCACAAGATCCCATAGACGTCCTATAGTATGCAAATTCACTTCACTAATAGCGTACTTCTTTGCCTCTCTCAGTGACCAGGCCCTACCGGGGATCTATTGCCAGTTGATCCATCGGAGGAGTTTGAGAAACTTCTTCTTCCGGCATCGATTGAGGATAGACAGGTGCTTCCCGCCTAGGAACTTGTCGATTAACGACCCTTTGCCCAGGAGGTCTACCCCATTGTCCGATTTTAATGGAATAAGTATATCCCAATTTCCTTGCGCCATTACAATAATATAATAAGATCAAATCAGACTCATAGATATACATGTCTAATCATTCTACAATATTCCACAAGATCCCATAGACGTCCTATAGTAAGCAAATTCACTTCACTAATAGCAATTGATCAATTTCTTCGTAATTCATTATATCACTTCCAATAAACAAAAACACCTAAAATTTATACTCAAGCTAACCGAAATAAGAAGTCAATCACAGCTCCCAATGTTACCAAATCAATGTTCCCAAATGCCTAGGTTATCAACAAACCTAGGCTCCGATACCACATGTGACGCCCCCACTCGGGATAGTACTTAAGCTGAGACGCTACTCGGTTCAATCTTAAAATTGAACCCAAACTACAAATCAATAGGCCCAAAATCAAACATTTCAACCTTATTAGAAATAACAGCGGATTTCAACTTAAGTAAATCTGTAACATACAACATATATACTACATACATGCCACAAAATCTCAAATTCAATCTTAACATAACCTGCAGAATTCAATCTAAACTAACTCGATAAACTATTAGGTACGCGCATAATTCACTTTTACACTTAACAAAACATTACATGTCTTTAATCACCACATGTCGTATCACAACGTCTCAAGTTCATGCTTAACATTCAGGTGATTCCATATATACATTCAACACCTGATCTTTTACAAAATATACTCATGTCCAGCATGGAGTCTAAATATTTCACTTAATCCCTATATGAGAGAATCAAAATTAATAGGGGGGTAAGTCTGAAGGACTTTGTGAGGGATAACTATAAAAGTAAAAAGGATTTGTTGAGGAAGAGTCAACTCAACAGATTATAATTTAATAGTCAGGCAAAAACATATCAGAATACCGACAAGCAGTCAAGAACAATCGAATAAAGCAGAAATCGTTCAAATAAAGCCAATCAGATCAAAATGCATTTTCCAATCAAACTAAACTTTCCCAAGCATAGCAGCTTGGTACCGAACTTAACCTTACATAAAACAGACTAAACTTACCCCAGTGTGATAACTTGGTACTAACTAACCCAAGCGGGACAACCTGGTACAAAACTTACCCAGGCATGCTAGCTTGGCACATAACTTACCCAGGCATTACAGCTTGGTACATAACTTATTGCTGACAAAACGAATCAGTACCAACAGTACGAACAGATAATAGACAGTCAAATAATAGATCGAACTGATAACAGACAATTTGATAATAGATCGGACATATAACTGACGGTCGGACAATAGATAACAAGAAGATTCTGAACAAGTCACAGATTTCAATAAACACAGATGAGTACAGTACGAAAACTGAAAACCCTCACATAGGTTTATCATAATTAATAGATAGTTAGGAAATGTGCTAGATTGGCAGACCCTCATCTCTGTAGTCTCAGAAAACTACAATCGTCGTTAGGAGCTTACTGGTCCACGGGACCCACTTCTACGTCACCTAGCCAAAGGAATAGTCCACAATCAAAATCCTTATTCAACCCCCATAACTTTCAATAATTAAAATCTTACTATTACCTTATATCATATCCCAAGTCAACAATAATAGGCCAACTAGCTTAATAATCCCAATTAAATAATAGTCCAATTAACTTAATTAACCCATTTCTTGCCACTTAAATCCCAATTCCATAAAGTTAGGGTTTTCTCTTCTAATTAACTCGATAATTCCCAATATTCATAAAATTATATAGTCCAAGTTTACTAAACTCATACTAAAATATGCATATATCGAGTCTTAGTCCCATAATATCTAAAATTACTCACTTATCAATTCTCAAGTTTCAATTGCATCAAATCATGGATTAATCACTTAATCAACTCCATTAAACCTAACAATCCTAACATTACCTAAAATAATACACATCTGAGCCCACTAGCTACACACTAGTCCATGCATAGGGAAAAATATTCCATATCATATCTCAACTCTTCATTCTTGGCATATTACAACATCCAAACAAAACAATGGTACGTTGCATGTATATACATATATATATAAACATATAAATCCAACTCCCTTTCCTTTACCTAAGATCTTGCTATCAAGGCGCTAGAATCACAAACTGAAACCACCGTTGCGATCGTCGTGTCGAGGGGAGAAAATTATCCTCCCGACGCCATCGCGCCGTTGCCGATGACAATCTCCAACACCACCAAAAGCTACATTTTAGCTCAAACAACCAAACCCCTCGATCAATTTTACCAAATTCTGTCAAATTGAAGCCTAATTTTACCTCCGATCACCTTTCACCACCACACACCGCCACGCAGTTTTCTCCAAATTCCTTCACCAGCATCAACATAAAATAAAATCCAAGGTTACCGTGTTGTTCCTTGAGCTGAGCTCTACTAGAACCACCCTTTGTTCGCTGTCAAATGTCGCCAAGAAGAGAACCCACCAAAAGCCTGCCGTGGTCAATTTTCGTACTAAATTTTTTATATGGTTTCGCCAGTGAAAAATGATATTTCATGTATGGGTGTGGTCGCAGTGTTGAGGGAAAGAGATTGGATGGTTTAAAATTGGGAAAGCGGGCATTGCCAGAAAATTCATCGGAAAGAGAAGAGGTGATTCCGCGGTGAGGAAGATGATGAAAATGAGGGGGGGAAATGCAATTTCCATATATATAGAGTTAACTTTTCCTATATTACCAATTAACCTCAAAAGTTTTCCTCAACCAGCAATTGAGCCATCCAAATTTCCCACAAACTTCAATTTAGTCCTTAATAAAGTGAGTGCCTCATTTTAACCTATTTGACCCAAAATATTAGCCATGCAAACCCCAAAATCTATCAAGTTAGTCTGATCAAGTTTCTGAAAAATTTAAATTTACCCCAAAACTTTCAAAATCTTTGCAATCAAGTCCTTTTTATTTATTTTTTGAGCCCTAAAATCCGACCAATCAATATCTTAAATTTCAAATTCAGGGGTGTTACAGCCTCCCCCTTAAGAGAATCTGGTCCCTAGTTTATTATCTGAGTACTGTTCTGACCGGTAGCAAAAAAGTAGATTTGATCAGTCGATCTACATTCTCTCTTCATTACATTTTTCCACAATTGCTCTTTCAAGTCCCGATGCATTTTAATACCTCTCGAATGCATCGTGCATCTTGACTTGTACGCCTAATAGCGAACATTCTTTCATTTCTTCTAACACACATATTTTCTTACGAAACAGAAGGATATCATTATTTTCGATATTGAACTCAGATTTCCAAAAACTTCCAACATTTCCTTTAATTTCAAAAATCCTATATCTTTAACTTAGGGCTCATCACATTTCATCCTATGATTTGGACTGAACTTACCTCTGCACCCCTACTTACTGTATTAATTTAGTCAACGTGTCAGCTAATTAGAAAAGATATTTATAATTTTCGTTAACAGTCGACAAGATACAGAAGACTATGAACTTCTATCATGTTTTTCTAGTTTCTTCCAGTTGATTACCGTCTCTATCTTAGAGGCATCAATCCTCTATCCCCAATCGCCATCTGTCAATCCCAACGCATGGGGTTTATTATTAACCCTATTTCTAAGGGTGTTCGAACTTTTCTACTAAACCATAGTCTCGGATTGCACATTTAATTCATGAAAATACAACAATTAATAGAATGCAAAACACCAAGATCATATATATGGCATTATCATAGATTTTAGAGATAGAAACCATACCTCCTGCCATCTTAGTAGGATCTGGTGCTTTATCTCCTTTCAGGGCATAGGCTCAAGCTCATATTTTCGATCTCTCGCTTGTTTTCACTACCTGCTTCCCTTTTTTTGTAGGCATTAGGTTTTTCCTTCTAAGGAAATCCTTGAGAAAATGTCGATCACTCCCACAACCCATGCATCTGCCCTGCTTCTTCCAGCATCCAGACTCGTCATGGTTAAATCTTCCACAAAATCCATATTATTTTCGAGCCATTCCTTGAGCTAAATTTGCAGTCTCACCGGATTGAAGGGCTCGTTGGACAGTGCATTCAACATGGAGTCTCGGTTGCTTTCTTCCGATATCATTCTGCTCCTCAAAGCGTATCTTTTCTTTGCAGCTTTTATTCTCAATTTTTTGAATTTTCTGCAGCTCTAACTCAAGTTGCAGTGCTCCGCTTACTGCTGAATTGAGATTTGGCAAGTCACAGATGGCCAAACCTTGCCCAAGCTCTAGCCGCAACCCTTGTAAGAATTGTCGAACCTATCGACCTTCATCATCTAGTATGTAGAGAGCATATATCATGAATTAGCTAGAAGTAGCCTCATACTGGCTTACAGACTGTGCCCCCTATACAAGGTCCATAAATTCCCTTTCCCTAGCCTGTTTCACCACTTTTGGCACAAGTTTGCTCATAAATTCTCGGGTGAAATTTTCCTAAGTTTGTTGGGTTCCTTTAGCCGTCCATCTTTGATTTATCATCTTCCACCAACTCCGGGTGAAACCTTCTAGAAAGAATGCTACAAACTGAACCTTTCGTTCATTCGAGTAGTACAGTGTCTCAAAAATACCTTCTAAACTCTCGATCCACTTCTCAGCCTTTCCATCATCAGGACCACCCAAGAACTTCAGGGGATTGAAAAGAATAAAGCGTTCCAAGGCTTGGTCTTCTGTAACCGCCTCTACTATCCCAGCTCTAACCGCTGGTTAGTGGTCAGGTTGCCTGTGTCTCTGCCTCTCTTGATGACCAGGCCCTACCGGGGGATCTACTGCCGGTTGATCCAACGGAGGAGTTTGAGAAACTTTCTCTTCTGGCATCGGTTGAGGATAGATGGGTGCTTTCCGCCTAGGAACTTGTCGATTAACGACCCTTTGCCTAGGAGGTCTAGGTGGAATGGGTGTATCCTAACTTCCTTGCGATGCCATTACTACCACCAACTCTACCAAGCTTCTACAAATTAAGAAAATAAATAATCAGATAAGATCAAATCAGACTCATAGATATACAAGTCTAATCATTCTACAATATTCCACAAGATCCCATACATGCCATGTAGTAAACAAATTCATTTCACTAATACCAATTAATCAATTTCATCTTAATGCCTCATATCACTTCTAATAAACAAAAACACCTAGAATTCATACTCAAGCTAACCTAAATAAGAAGTCAATCACAAATCCCAATGTTACCAAATGCCTAAGTTATCAACAAACCTAGGCTCTGATACCAACTGTGACGCCCCCACTCGGGATAGCACCTAAGCTGAGGAGCCACGTTCAATCCTAAAATTGAACCCAAACTACGAATCAATAGGACCATAATCAAACATTTCAAGCTTATTGGAAATAGCAACGGATTTCAACTTAAGTAAATCTGTAACATACAACATATATACTACACACATGCCAAAAAATCTCAAATTCAATCTTAACATAAGCAGCTGAATTCAATCTTAACTAACTCGATAAACCATTAGGTACACGCCATAATTCGCTTTTACACTTAACAAAACATTTACATGTCTTCAGTTATCACATGGCGAATCACAATGTCTCAAGTTCATGCTTAACATTCAGGTGATTCCATATATACATTCAACACTTGATCTATTATAAAATATACTCCTTTCTAACCCAGAGTCTAAATACTTCACTTAATCCCTGTCTGAGAGAATCAAAATGAATAGGGGTAAGTCCGAAGGACTTAGTGACGGATAACTGTAAGCTTAAAAAGGATCTATTGAGGAAGAGTCAACTCAACAGATTACAATTTAATAGTCAAGCAAAAACATATCAGAATACCGACAAGCAGTCAAGAACAATCGAATAAAGCAGAAATTGTTCAAATAAAGAAAATTAGATCAAAACGTATTTTCTAATTAGACTAAACTTTCCCAAGCATAGCAGCTTGGTACTGAACTTAACCTTACATAAAACGGACTAAACCTACCCAAGCGTGATAACTTGGGACTAACTAACCCAAGCCAGACAACCTAGTACAAAATTTACCCAAGCATAGCTTGATACATAACACATCCAGGCATGCTAGCTTGGCACATAACTTACCCAAGCATTAAAGCTTGGTACATAACTTATTGTTGACAAAATATATTAGTACCAATAGTACGGGTAGATAACAGACAATCAAATAACTGATCGAACAGATAATAGATAATTTAATAACAAATCGGACAGATAATTGACGGTCGGACAACAGATAACAAGCAGATTCTGAACAAGTTACACATTTCAATAAACACAGATCAGTACGATACGAAAATAGAAAACCCTCACAGGGGTTTATCACAGTTAACAAATAGTTAGAAAATGTGCTAGATTGGCAGACCCTCACCTCCATAGTCTCAAAAAATTACAATCATCGTCAGGAGCTTACTGGTCTATGGGACCCACTTCTGCGTCACCTAGCTAAAGGAATAGTCCACAATCAAAATCCTTGTTCAACCCCGATAACTTATTATAATTAAAATCTTACATTAATCTTATATCATATCCCGAATCATCAATAATAGGCTAATTAGCTTAATAACCCCAATTAAATAATAGTCCAATTAACTTAATTAACCCATTTCTTGCCACTTAAATCCCAATTCCATAAAGTTAGGGTTTTCTTTTTCAATTAACTTGATAATTCCCAATATTCATAAAATTATATAGTCCAAATTTACTAAACTAATATTGGTACATGCATATATCGAGTCTCACTCCCATAATATCTCAAATTAGACACTTATCAATTCTCAAGTTTAATTTCATCAAATCATGGATTAATCACTTAATCAACTCAATTAATGGTAACATTACCTAAAATAATACACATCCTGGCCCACTAGCTACACACTAGTCTATGCATGGGGAAAAATATTCCTTATCATATCTCAACTCTTCATTCTTGGCATACTACAACATCCAAAGAAAACAACGGTACATTGCATGTATATATACAAACATATAAATCCAACTCCCTTTCCTTTACCCAAGATCTTGCTATCCAGGCGCCGAAATCACAAACTAAAATCATCGCTGTGATCGTCGTGTCGAGGGGAGAAAACTGTCCTCCCGACGCCATTGTGTTGCCATCAGTGACAATCTCCAACACCACCAAAGGCTACCTTTTAGATCGAACAACTAAACCCCTCGATCAATTTTACCAATTTTACCAAATTGTGTCAAATTGAAGCCTAATTTTAGCTTCGAACACCTTTCACCACCACACATCGCCGTATAATTTTCTCCAAATTCCTTCGCCAGCATCAACCTAAAACAAAATCCAAGGTTACCGTGTTGTTCCTTGAGCTGAGCTCTACCAGAACCACTATTTGTTCGCCGTGAAATGTCGTTGGGAAGAGGACCTACAAAAAGCCTACCGTGATCAATTTTCGGACTAAATTTTTTTGGTCATTTCGCCGGTGAAAAAAGATGTTTCACGTATGGGTGTGGTCACGGTGATGAGGGAAAGAGATTGGATGGTTTAAATTTGGGAAAGCGGGCGTCGCCGAAAAAACTCGCCGGAGGGAGAAGAAGTGATGCCGCGGTAAGGAAGATGATGAAAATGAGGGGGAAATGCAATTTCCATATATATAGAGTTAACTTTTCCTATATTACCAATTAACCCCAAAAGTTGTCCTTAACAGCAATTGAGCTCTCCAAAATTCCCACAAACTTCAATTTAGTCCCTAACAAAGTAAGTGCCTCATTTTAACCCCTTTGACCCAAAATATTAGCCATGCAAACCCCAAAACTTCTCAATTTTGTCCAATTAAGTTTTTAAAAATTGCAAATTTACCCCAAAACTTGCAAAATCTTTGCAATCAAGTCCTTTTTATTTATTCTTCAAGCCCTAAAATCCAACCGATCAATATCTTGAATTCTAAATTCTTATTTTCCAAAAAATTTGAATTCAGGGGTGCTACAGATTGAACATCATTTTATTTTATATATGTACTAGTTTTAAGCTCGTGCATTGCACCGGGTAATAATTTTAAATTTTAAATTTGAAATTTGAAATTTTATTATATATTAATTGTAATTAAATGCTTTTAGTTTTTCATAAATCATAAAAAAATTACAAATATTAAATAAAAATACTAATTTAAAAAAAACAAAAGTTTTGTTGCATGGAATTAAATAGTCGAAATTAGGAATATGTAATAATGTTTCATTTCATTGAGACTTATAATCATCAAATCAAATGTTCTTAGAGTTGCACCATTCCTTACATAACTTCATATTTTACCTACACAATAAGTATATCTTACAGGAAAATGATTATTTAGAAACATGAACTAAAATCTTTAATATTTATAATTCAAATATATTGTTTAAATATTAAAAGCATAAAACTTACGTTTTATGTCTTTTATCCATCAATGACAACACTCAAAGCTTATTTGTTACTGCATTTTTTTACAAAATTTAAATTTAATAAGAATTTTATAAACATAATATAATTGATTGAGTAATAATTTTAAATTTCATTATATTCAATATTAGTTATAATTAGATGCTATATATTTTTTTATAAACTATAGAAATATTAATTATAATTGAAAATTTGATAATACATAATCTAATCATAAAAAACAAAACAAAACAAACAAACTATAGGCCACTGACAAAATATTGAACCAACAAAATAATAAAAATAAAGAAACCATGGGTTAGAGGAAATTCATAAGATGAAAAGAGTGAAGAAAATCAACAAATGAAAAAAATTAATATAGTTAATAGAAAAAAAATTATTAACTTACCACAAAATTGAGACACCAAATTTCTTTTGCAAATTAACTTGGTTCATAAGCATAAAAATTATAATATTAAAAAATCATATATAAATTACACAATACATACATATTTAAAAAAAAATTAGTCTAACTTACCAAACTTATGATCCTATAGAGATGAAGAAAAAATAAAGACAATGATTTTGTATCTTTAAATATTTAGTGAATTGCATGAAGGTAGGAATAGGCCAAGGATTCATAATATAAAACTATAAAAAGGCTAAATAAAACTTGTCTACTCCTTTCCAAGGATCTAATCATGTATTTAATGAGGATTTAGATATGGAAAAATTCCTTGAATGCAAATCCAATGGTAGAAATAGGATGACTCCAATGAACTCTTCAGAGGACCAACCCATGCATAGTAGAATCTCGCCAATAGATGACCGCCTTCCTCCGCTCCAAAAATACTCAAAATTTATAGAGGACACCTCAACACACCAAGGAAGTTGCTGTAAAAATTTTGTTCCAATCAGATCTTCGGAAGTCCTCCAAATCAGCCTCCAAAGATTCTAGACAACAACAAAATACTAGGATCACAAGCTCCCAAAGTGTTGAGTCTCCAATGTAATAATCCACACACCCAAGGAGAGTAATAATCAACCTCAAATCTGCTAGAAAATGAGAGGTTGAAGGTGAGGGAGGGGGTGGTTATAAGAGACCCCATGTTTTGAAAATCAGACCAGTGATCGGTGGCCAATCTGGTCCGATTGAGGCTTGAAAATCGGTGCCTGTCAAAACTGGTGAAAATCGGTTGAATCGGTAACGGTTTTTGACTGGTTCACTCCCTTTTTTTTTAAAATTTAAAAATTACTTTTAAAAAAAAAAAGAAAAAGTAAAAAAGAAAAGAGAAATTATGAATTAAATATGATAATTAAAGATTTTGGACATATAATTTTTTGAAACATGAATTTATTTTCTTGAAATTACGACATGCTTATGTTTCATTTGTTATCTTATTTTGTTTAATATTTCTTAGATTATGTTGAATATTTAGCGTAGATCAATTTATTTGTAGTTGGAGTTGAAGCATGATACGAATGATTACTTATATTAATGTGAAACATTATTTTTTATTTATTTATAGTTGACTAATTGTGAAATAGTATTATTTTCTAAAAAACATACTTAAAAATAAGTAAGTTGAAATTTTTTCAAATAGTATTCTTTCTATATCAATTGAAAGTTTTATTTTTTTTGTTAATATTACAATATTATACATTTTTATAAAATTAAATATAATTATTACGTCATACCAGTTGAACCGGTGGTCCAACCGGTTGAACGAGTAACTAGTAAGGTCACTGGTTCTTTGTTCGGTCCGATTTTGAAAACATTGGAGAGAATTGGAGAGGGAGAGAGTTTGGAAAGTGTGAGCCTTCAACACATGAAATGCCACACTTTTGGAGGGAAAATGGGAATCTTGCTTAGCTAGCCCTCTTTGGCTGGCCACCTCACTTATTTATAGAGAGGATGGTGTGACACAAGTTGGCATCACACCTTCCATGGGTAGTTGGCAACTTGGCAGCCAAATTGCATGTGAATTTCACATGCATTTCAATTTAATTTGAATCTTCATTTCGTCTTATGAAATGTGGTGCAAATTAATTCCAAATTAATATCAAATGAACCCCTTCATTTGAATTTTCCTCCAAAACCAAAATCTTATTTTAATTAATTGGTTTGACTTAACTCCGTAAGTTAATTAACTTAACTCTTTAAGTTAACTTGACAAATTAATTGTCGCATGGAACCAATTAAATTAACTTCTTAATTTAATTGGTCCAATTTAACTCCTTAAATTATTTTGATTAATTTAATCAAGCCAAGATGACCAAAAAATTAGTCAACCGAATTCTTCTCCAAAACCACCTAATGTGGATTTTCTAGCTCCTTAGAAAATTCCTCCCATCAAGTAGAACTTCCTTTAGGCTTTTGTGTGTGATCAGTTAGGTTCATCCATTCATTGGACATGGGCTCACAGCTGATTGTGATATTTTTAATATTAAAATATTTACATTAGTTTAAACTCTTTTAAACTAGTAATTCTTTCAATTGATCTCCATTAATCGAAGAGTACCCAATCTTCATAGTTGATGTCTAGCAACAAGCCAATGGAGCCCAACTAATTAGATGAAACGAATATGCACTGATGAACCATTCTAGCTCTATGCTTGCCATGTAAATATGGTTATTCTATCTTCTATCTCTCGAAAGAGGCCAAGGAAAAGATATTTGTCGATTTCCCAATAGCTACGATAACTATATTTCTAATTTCAATGTTTGAATCCTCTTTATGACCTCATCTTTGGAAAACTCCTTTTCCAAAATGTCATATTGCCTTATGCAAGAATTTCTTGGAACCAATCATTATAGAATACATTGGAGATGTACTCGTCCTTCACAATGACAAGGAGATGGATCCTATTTTGGATCTCACAAACCTTAATGTCTGAGTTGCTCATACCCAATCTCAACTCGGATGACTTGCTACAAGGTCCGAGAAGAGTCAAGGTATGAGGACCTAAACATAAGGTTACCATGGATCCTCAGGTCTAAAGACTAATTACATGCACTAGTATAAACTGGAGAACTTGTCATTACCAACTTGCCACTCCAACTATTTAGTGGATTCTCCACGTAGGTCTTAAGTGAACTTGTTTTCCAACAAGCACCCACTGATATGTATCCATGTCTAACATGGATTACTTATCAGTAGGTGCTTGTTGGAAAACATGGATTACTCATGAAACGGAGCAATACCCAACTCCTTGGATTTATGCATCGTTAGTGCAAATCTATTCAAATCTTAGATGCTCTGTCTCTTAAGATTTTATGACTTGGAATATTTTAAAATCATGATTGTGTAAGACTTATTTCCTAATCACCACCAAATGTGTGATCAAGTCCCGTAGTCTTATGTGATTTAAGAGCTTCTACCAAGTGCCAGTGAAGATAAAGTAAGCATAAGATAAAGATGGCAATTTTATTAGAATATCATTCAACCAAAATTGTATCACGAGTGAAATAGTTTACATGCCAATCTAATTGGTTGTAGGGTACTATTCCAACAATCTCCCACTTGTTCTAAAGCCAATTCCCTATAACCTTAAGACCCATATTCTCAAGATCTCCTTCAAAGATATTTTGGGTTATGGATTTAGTTAGTGGGTCTACTATATTCTCTTCTGAGGCTACTCTCTCCACTCGGATGTCGCCTCTATTAATGATCTTATGGATCAAATGATAATGCCTCAGAATATGTTTAGATCGCTGATGAAATCTTGGCTTTTTTGCTTGCGCAACTGCACCGTTGTTATCAAATAAGACAACTACAAGCTCAACAATGCTAGGCACTACATCCAACTCTTGGATGAAGTTTTTCATCGAAACACCCTTATTTGCAACTTTCGAAGCTGTAATATATTTTACCTCAGTAGTAGAATCGGCTGTGGTATCTTGTTTGGAACTCTTTTCAACTCACTGCGCCGCTATTGAGGCGAAATAAAAATCCAGAAGTGGATTTCAGGTCATCTACATCGGATTGAAAACTAGAATCTGAAAACCCCTCGACTTTCAATTTTTCATTGTCCTCCACAAAAAATAAATCCTTAGTTTTTCTCATGTACTTAAGGATTAGTTTTAAGTAGTCCAGTGACTTTCACCAGGGTCAGATTGAAAGCGGCTCATAACATTTGCAGCGTGTGCTACATCCGACTTTGTACATTGAACGTCATACATTATGCTCCCTATGGCAGACGTATAAGGTATGTAGGACATTCTTTCTCTTTCATCATCAATCTTAGGGGCCATAGACTTAGATAGATGAAGACCAAGTCCCATAGGAATGAATCCCTTGGATTCTTCCATACTAAACCTCTTTAGTATCTTGTCAATGTATAGTGTTTGGGAAAGCCCCAACATCCTCTTTGATCTATCTCTATAGATCCGAATTTCTAACTCAAATGATTCTTCTCCCAAATCCTTCATAAAGACTTGTGAAGATAACCATGTTTTAGTGCACTCTAACATTTCTCTCTCATTCCTAATGAGAAGAATGTCATCGACATAAAGTACAATAAACTATATACTACTCCCACTAGCCTTTTTATACACACATGGTTCATACACATTTTTCAAAATGTATGTTCCAACTTTGGGACGCTTGTTTGAGTACATAGATGTACCTTTCGAGCTTGCAAACCTTTTGCTTTCTCTCTTTGAATGTAAAACCTTGTGGTTGCTCCATATAAATTTCTTCTTCAATGTTATCATTGAGGAAAATAGTTTTCATATCCATTTTTCATATCTCATAGTCATAATATGCGGCTATGGCAAGCATAATCCTAATGGACTTAGGCATAGCGACTGGTGAAAATTTTTTCTCGAAATCAATACCGGGTCTTTGAGTGTAACCTTTTGCCACTAGTCGCGCCTTAAAGGTCATAACCTCTCCATCGACTCCTAGCTTTCGCTTATAAATCCATTTGCAACCAACGGGTGCTATACCATCTGGTGGATCTACCAAAGTCCATACTTTGTTGGAGTACATACTGTCCATTTTGGATTTCATGGCCTCTAGCCACTATCCCGATCCACTACAACAAATTACACTTTTAGTACAAATAATTTTGTTACCATAAAGCTAAAATTCATTACCCAATATATTGGTAACGAATTTTTTGCTACTTAAGTTTAGTGCCCTAAAGCCCGTCACAAAAAGTTTTAGTAACGAAATTTATGGTTCGTTACAAATGATGGACTTATGGCAATGAAATGTATTGTTACCAAAATATGATATTAGTAACAAAAAAATGTAGTAGTTACAATAGATTTTTATAACATAATGAAATATTTAGTTACTAAAACATTGGCAATTTTGTTGCACTTTATTTTTTGTTACCAATACATAATATAATGATATTATTTATTTAATTAAGTATAGTTACTAATTGTTTATGTAACAAACTATTTTGTTACAAATAGTTAAATAATATTTTAATTCAAAAATAAGCATTTGTTACTAATGAAATAGATAACTAAGATTTTCGTTATGAAAAGGTGTAAAAATTTTGTTAGATTTAGTACATGTAATACATTAATTTTTCAAGCTCAATATCTTTTGCGCTGGGCTGTTGGCGGGTGGGCCCTATATTAAACTATGGGCTTATGGATTGGACTTACATTGGTTTGCCCACCCTTTAGGTCGCTTCTCTCCTGGATGCACTGCTGAATGGGTAGGGCTGGATCTCTAGAATTTTTAGGCCTCGACATAGGTCCATACTAGGCCTTTAGCTTACAGACTGGGCCTCAGGCTATGTACTGGATCGAGGGCTGGCTTGGCGTTCTAGGCTTGGGCCAACTTTCAGGTCATCGGGCAGGATTGTGGGCTCCGATTTGGGCTGCTGCATATGGGCCGCCATGCATATGGATAGGCCATTTCACATTAGACCTTTGCGTGTTGGGCCATTGAACTCTAGGCTTTAGCATAGGTCCACATTGAGCCTTTGGCTTGCAGACTGGGCCTCAAGCTATGTACTGGACCAAGGGCTGGCTTGGCGTTCTAGGCTTGGGCTAGCTTTCATGCCATCAGGCAAGATTGTGGGCTCCGGTATGGGCTGCTACATAGGGGTCACCATGTATATGGATGGGCTATTTCACATCGGGCCTTCGCGTGTTGGGCCTTGGCATAAGTCCACACTGGGCCTTTGGGTTGCGGATTAGGCCTCAGGCTATGTACTAGACTGAGGGCTAGCTTAGCGATATAGGCTTGGGCCAACTTTCAGGCCATCGAGTAGGATTGTGAGCTCTGGTTTGGGCTGCTGCATAAGGCCCCCTATGCATATGGATAAGCCATTTCACATCGAGCTTTCGCATGCTAGGCCGCTAACTCTGAGAAGGCAGAAGCAAATTCCTCCAAATTGCTGGTAGTAGAGCTCGATCCCGTGCCAACGCCAACCATAACAAGCATCTAACCATCTTGGCTGCATCCTCCAAAAGTTAATATTTGCATTTGCTCAAATACTTATTCATTTATTCCATATAGAGCTCCCAAGCAATTTCACATGTTATCAAGCAAATATTATTTTATTTTTAAAAATAAAATAATAATTGTCATTTGAATAAATAAAATAAGAGTATCAAATAGTGTACTAAAAGAAATAAACAGAAAGTGTGGGATAATTATATAATATAGCTGCATGAAGCAAAGAAATTTTATTACATATATGTATATATAATTTGTTAGGTAAAGGAGTAATATTTTTGCATTGTGAGTTTTGGGTAAAGAAAATACTATAATAATTCATTTCATTAATCAAAATATATAATATTAACAGACAAGTAGAAATATAGACTAAGTGGATGCTTGGCTAAGTTTTTAATGAAAAGATATTATAAGAATTTTTTAAGCTTATAAAAACATTAGATTTTATCTTTCAAAATAAGCCTTGCAATGTATGAATAAAATAAAAACTTAAAATTCATACAGTTTAAATTATTACAGGAGTATTTTAAAAATTTAAAATAAATTAATACCTCTTTACATTTTGTAGAAGAGCTTATAATATAAAACACTTTATTTTAGAAATTTATAAATAACTTATTTATAAAAAATAATTGGCATTACATATCTATTTATATATATTTATATATATATATATTAAAAAATTGTAGACAAAGCCCTTTAAAGTTAAAAACAAAGGGCAATCTATTAAGTTAAAGAAACAATATTATTAATTGCGGTGGTTTAGAAAAATCAACGCAAAGTTATTCATTCAATGGCGGTTACATTAATCACTGCCAATTATTATGAATTCCGCGGGTTTTTCAAAACCGTCGCTAAATGCCTAATTTAGCGGTGGTTTGGATAAATCGCCGCTTAACCACCATCAAATTAATATTTTGCCGCGGTTGAGACAAATCATTGCAAAATATATGCCAATATTAACCTATTTTCTTGTGGCATATATATATATACACTATATATGTAAATAAGTATGAATAACAAAATATATTAATATGTTTATAAATATTAAATATTATTTAATTCAGAATGAACAAATAGAAAAAATAGATAAAAATAAAAGTAATTTAAATTTTATTGATAAATTTATAAATATGTATATTATATATATGTGAATAAGTATAAATAGAAAAAATAAGTATACATGCATGAATAATTAGAAAGAAAAAAGATAAAAATAAAAATTATTTCAAATTTTATAGATAAATATATATATATATATATGTATAAAATGAGAATATATGAAATAATGAGAAATGAGAAAAAATGATAAATTTATATATATGTATAAAATGAGAAATATATGAAATAATATGGAAGAGAGAAATGAGAATAAAAAGAAAAGAAAAGAATGAAAAAAAAAAGAAAAAAAATAAAATATGATAATAAAAAGTTATTTAAATTGAATTGTATATATGTGAAATTATTAAAGGTAAATTGATCTTTTTATATTAAAATTACAATAAATGGGCAACAAATGTGGAGGGGGAGGCAGTGTGCGTGGTTTTATAAAACATAAGAAAGTTGTTTCTTGTATTTTTTTTTTTCACATGAGGGTTTGATTCTTATTTCACAAATCACATGGGGTAAATTACAACTAGCCCAATAATATTATTACCATTTCAATGGAGCCCTTATTTTTCTTTTTCTTTTTCTTTTTTTGCTAACATAGTGTTTGGTTGTATTGGAAAAATTACATTTTTGGTCCCAATGGATGGGGGGTTTGCACTTTTGGTACTTAAGTTTACACTTATAGGACCAAAACTCTAAATTTTTTAACATATTTGGGATAGCACCTCAACTTCTATTAGTGTTCGGTAAAACTGTTAAATAAAAAAAAATTAATTACCCAATAGCCCCAAAAATTTGATTTATTTATAAAAATTCCACAAAACTTGAAATGCCCAATCAACCTTCATTAATAAAATTTTAAAAAATAAATAAATAATTTAAAAATATATAACAAAATCCTCATAAAAAAATAAAAATTTTTATATCTCAATATAAATATATATAAAATAAATAACATATATATATTTATACTTAAATATATATATATATATAACACCCACCCCCTCTCCCCCAACTCCTCACTGCCCGGCCATGGACGGCCACTGGCCATGGAAAAATGGCCAGCAACTAGATCTAGCTGCTGGCCACCAGCCAGCCATGGCCTGGCCTGGGGTTGGGGTTGGCAGGGTTGTGGCGGGCTGGTTGGAAGATGCAGGGGTGGATGGGGGGTGTGGAAGAAGGAGCAAATATATATATATATATATTTGCTTATTTATTTATTGTTAATTAATAAATTTTAATCAAATTAACCTAAATTGATTTTTTTTACTTATGTTATTTATTTAAAATCATTACATTATTTTGTTCAAAATAATTAAAAATATTTATTTATTTAAAATTATTAAAATTATATTTTTAGGACAAAATTTTAGATTTTATTTTTATTTAAATTATTTATTTTGATTAATAAATAAATTTAATTTTTTTATTTATATATACACACATCAAGGTCTCACAAGGTTCAAACTCTAGATCTCCCACATTTTGACTTATTTAATTTTTATTAATTAATAAATTTAATGAAATTAGTTTAAATTAGGGCTTGTTTGTTTATGAATTGGAGCATTTTGTCAAAATATTTTAACAAAATGGTTTTTTGGAAGTGGGGTTGGGGAATGTGATTGTTGTTTGTTTGTATTTTAGGTGGTAGGTGGAAAATAAATTGGGAGAAAATTATTTATTTATTTGTGTTTTAAGAGAGAACAAGATATTATGTCAATAATTTTTTTATTGGGTTGATAGGTGAACTTGAAAATTTAAAATTACTATTGTTAGTATGATATTTTTAGATCTTACTCTTATTTTTAAATTATTTATTTAAGTTAATAAATGTAACATCCCTACAATTTCTTTATTTCAATTGTTTGAATTTAATATATATATATATATATATCCATAATTCGCGGGTTTAAAGGTAAATTTAGAGGATTTAATTTTCCCATTATTTTATCTAAGAGGGGTTAATGTTAAATTTTTATTAGATGTGGACTCAATGTGAAGCAACAACTAATTCAAGGACCAAATTGAAATAGGCATAGTTGGGGACTTGATCTCAGATTAGCAGAAAATTTGGGGTTAAATTGTAAATATGGAAAGGCTACCTAAATATATATACATTTTTCAATTTCTCCCCTTCATTTCACCATCTTCACCACCGTACACCATCACCTTCCTCTCACCGACGAAAAATCTGACCACCGTGAATCAACCTGAGACAAACACATATTCACCATGTTCCTTTCATCCTGAACCTAAAATCACCCCTCCAACCTCCATTTTTGGCGAAAACACTTGAGAAAAGCTAAGAACCAACGAAAACGGGAAGCTTGAAGCGGGTCTTCATTCTGAAAACTTTTGACGGCAAAATTTGGCATCATTCTGACGCGCTCAGCTCAAGGGTTACTTTAGTGCTTCCAGATTGTTGAATCGACCATTGTGGGAGGAGAAATTTCACAAAAAATAGCACAACATTGTTGGTGATGGGGCTGCGATTTTTCGGCAAATTGAGGACTCTCCTGGTGTCGGAATGAAAAATTAATTGGAGCATTGGATTGCTGGGGCTGAGGAGCAGCTGTTGGTGGTGGTTTTAGAATTTTTTAGTGGTGGCAGACGGCGGTTGGCGGCGACGGCGGAGCCGCAGTGACCGGGCAGTTTGTTCGTCTCGTCGAGAAGGTGACATGCATTCGGGCTAATCGTCGTTTCTCCTTACTGATAATTCAATATTTAGGTAAATGTCCAGAATTAGGATTAAGCTTGTTGTATGTATTTGTATACAAGTATTCTTCATTCAAACCTTATATTTCAAAAGATAATGATGGAAATGATCGATCAAAACAGCCATGCATAAGAATAGAACGTTCATGTACCATAATTAAGTTTATTGAACCCGGAATGGTATTATTTCATGTGAACTATAGGTTAGATAGCTTATTAAGTATGGAAAACCCTAATTTCATATTATTGCGACTTAAGTGACAAATTTTGGGATTTTACAAAAATTGGATTGTTATTATCGTCCTAGTATTTTTTATAAGGTTATATTTGTAAGCTAAGGACTCAATTGTATTATTTTGACAGTATAGGTTGAAATCCGTACATATTTCATACAACCAGTACGTAAGTATATCCTACAGCAATGATGCGAAAGCAAAACCCTAACCATTATGTTAGTCGAGGATTATTGAATTTGACTATTATTAATATGGATATGATTGATAGAGATATTCAAGATTGAACGAGGGCTTTAATTGGTAAATTATTTTTTTGAATAGGTGATGAGGATTGGGGCCTTGGAGACCAGTAGGTCCTGACTTCTTACCGAGGTTGATAAGGTGAGGATCCACCAATTTGGCAACACTTGCACCTATCGCTTTTGTTGATAAACCTCTGTGAGGGTTGGCATTAATTTGATTATTGTATTATGTTAATTACTGTTACCTCTGTGAGGATCCGCCAATCTAGCAACTCTTGTACCTATGGATTCTTTGATAAACCCCTATGAGGGTTGATATTGATTTGTTTACCGTATTCTGTGAATGATTATTGATTGTTACCCCTTTGAGGGATCTACTGATTGGTTTTTGAATTATTGAGCTTAATCTATAGTTATCATTGAACCCGTTAGGTTCTACTAGTTTGATATCTATCATGTTTTTTGTTATTGATTTCTGAACCCTATGAGGTTATCTTAAATTGAAATTGATGGATATTTGATCGGTTTTATCGAAAATGATTGTCTAGATCAGCTTCTGTGAAGCTTTGTGAAAATTGATTCTTTTTTCAAAATTGAATTGTCCGGCCGAGTGGCCTGTGTTTTCTTGAAACCATTATGAACTCACTGATTTACCGTTCTTGTGACATAAACTTTCACAGTGTTACTGTATCGTTCTTATTGAATTGGTGTTGTTAATTGTCAAATATTGTATTGATTCCTTGATTGATCAGTGTATCATGGATTTGCTGTGTCGGCATAATTGTTCAGTTATTCTGCCATGTTGGGAAATTGATCATTGGAAAGTTTGTTTTAAAAATGATACAGGAGAATTGTTGGGCCGAGAGCTTTGCCAAGCTGTCATGCTTGTGCTATTGTTATCGCCAAGTCGTCGTGCTTGTGCTATTGTTGTTGCCAAGCTATCATGTTTGTGCTATTGTTATTGCTGAGCTGATGCTCGTGCCATCGTGATTATTGGATTGTTGTTGTTGAACGATTGTATTGTTATGGAGGCATAAGGATATTATGATATGCATACTTGCTTTTAGTTGATATGCATAGTATGTTGGGCTTGCACTTTCAAATTGTTTTAGCTCGTGGAGCAAAAAGACTGGAGTGAGTTCCCAATTTGGATCGGGCTGAAGCCAAGCCAATTGAGCCGTCTGTATTTCCTCCTGACTGTGATCAGTTGAGATGCTCTATACGTCCCGAACAGCATCGATCAAGATGATCTTTGGCCTTTTGAGCTTACGATTACAACATTCCGACCTAGCGAATATTATTGCTTGAAAATGTGTTTTCTTTATTTTAACGTGTTTTTGAGTTGATGTAGTTACGTGTTAATGAGCCTTATTGTTATTATTGATTCTAATAACCATCTTATACCGTGCTTTATTCCTCACTAAATCTTGATGACTTACCCTCGCATCAATATTTCTTACCGATAGGTTGATATATAAGGCTCGAGCTGAGAATAGAGGTTATATGGATATATATGTAGTAGAGTTAGGTGAATGTATATTCCCATATGTAATTACCTTGTATATGTAAGGGTATTAGAAATGTTGAGATATGTCATGACGGGTGTGAAACTTTTTGCATGCATAAATAATCTTTCTTATGTCGGTACTTGTTTTGAATGATGAGGGGTTATTACTATGATTTCCACACTCTGATATTATTTTCTTAAGTTTAAAGCATGCTGTGAGTTGAGATCATTGTGGGTTATTGGGGAATTTTGGGAAAAATTTTATAGGTCTATCGGATATGATATTGCATGCTTTAGGATTAGATTAAGTAGAATTTTGGCCTTTGGGTTTTATCCGAAGTGGGGGTGCTACAGGTGTGGTATCAGAGCTTAGGTTTGGGAAACCTGAGCTATGCTGATACAGGATCTTAGGAATCAACGTTTGAATGTTTTGCATGAGATGAGATTGTATGTGCTTTACAGGCTTGGATTTAAGTGAATTGTTGTTAATAAAAAGAAGTTATGTATTGCAGGATCGCGTATTGTAGGATGGCGAATGGGTGAAGAGAGGGAAAGGAACCTATGGAAAAAAATGAGAGTTTGGAGTCTCTTGAGGAAAGAATTGAGGCATTGGAGGTTGAGAAGAAAAAAAATGAATGAGATATGCCAAAGTCTTTAGGATAAACTTCATGATATGAGAGGCAATTTGAGAGACAGCAGGCTAAGAATAATTATCTGAGGTCCGCTGTGGTGCATAGAAATTATATGGTGGCTAAATGGATGGAAGACATAGAGAGGGAAGAGCAAAGGGTTAGTATTGCTCAGGCTCAAATTGAAAGACTTCGGTCTATTCGTGAGCATATGGAAGAGACTTTTAGGTTGTTGGAAGTTGACTCTATGAGAATTCGTGATATAAATCACCCCAACATGAATGAGATTCAAGAAATGGTAGCTCATTACGGTAGAGCTATCGATCAGGTTATTGGTATGGGTTTAGGTATTGATGTTATTGCGAGACCTTTGAGGATACATCTTTCACCAGAGCAGGGATAGGGATCAGGCATACGTATCGAAGAAGTAGTTGAAAGAGTCCCGGCAGCGGCACCTGCAGCAAAGCTAGTAGAGAACAGAGCTGATGTGGATTTCAAGGGAGAACTTGAGATAGATATGGTATTGGAGTTCTTGGTAGATGAGTTGCCTGAGGATATTGATGCAAAGATTCTGATAGTTGATGAGGATATAGAGATTCTGATAACTGAGGTGAATATGGATATACTGATACCAGATGAGGATGTAGAGATATTGATGTCAGATGAGGTGAATGTGGAGATGATGATACCTGCTGATAATGATGAGATAGAGATACCAATGCATGATGAAGAGGTTGAAAAGGAGGACACCGAGTCAATTATTACTGATGTTGAGGACCTGGACTGAGTATTTCTGACTAAGATGTGGCACTTTTGTGTATATAGAATAGCAATATGAACCTAGATAAGATAGTATGAGCTAGTTGCTCGCAGGCGATGAGTGATCTCTCGCATTAGTCTGGTCATTTTTCTACGACCTGGCATATAGTTAGCTTAGCAACTTTTTGAAATTTTGAATTTTGACTTATACATACTATCATAACTGCTAAAGCTAACTTGTTTTATAAATGAAAATTTCTAGTCATTACTATAATTTATATGGGTGTATTACTCTTTTGGCTTTTCTATTCTTTTAAATTTTGAATTTGCCATAACTGACTTGTGATTTACAATTGTTCATGAATCGACGATTTCAGGCCTGAGTATTAAAAAGTAAAGACAATTGCGTCTCATGAAAGCAACGATGTTCCCACCCCAGTGTAAGGGGGTCGTAGGGGGAGGCCAGTTGGAAGAAAGCCTAATATGGCTCGAAACCCTAAACGGAAGGCACTTATATATTAGCAACCCTAGAATGAAGAGGAAATTTCACAGACCAATTTGGATGGTCAACCACCTCTAGGTCAACCTGTTGAGCTTAGAAATCCAGAGAGACTAAGGCACTAGCCGTGTAGGCATGCAAGAGGTGGAAGGGCAAGAGTAGTTCATGAGGTTGTTGATGATCGAGCTTTGGAGAGATTTTTACGATTTCAACCTCTTAAGTTTTTAGGAGAACCTGATGACAGAAAAGCAGAAGAGTGGTTAGATAACCTGGAAAACATATTTGAAACTCTTCACTACTCTAGTGAGCAAAAAGTTCATTTTGCTGCCTTTCTATTAGCTGGTTCTAAACACAGTTGGTGGAAGATGGTTGACCAGATATGGACTACAGTAGGGACCCAACGAACTTGGGCAAATTTTACCAGGGAATTTACGGATAAATATATTTTGTTGGTAGTCAAGCAGTCGGGAGAATGAGAGTTCATAACCTGATACAAGAATGTCAAACCATTAGTCAGTATGAGGCTGCCTACAGTCGATTGATTAAGTACACTCCCTATATAATAGAAGATGAAAGCCGCCAGACACGACAGTTTATACAAGGATTGCGGCCAAAATTTAGACATAGATTAGCTTTTTGTGATATACCAAATTATAATGTGGCGGTTAGCAAAGCCTTACAATTGGAGTCAAAACTCCAAGACATTCGAAGGATTGAGGATAGAATTCGAAAGAACAGGCCCTACCCTGGAGGACAAAGCAATGCAAGAAAAAAATAGCCTTGTTTAAGGATCAGGAATCCAATGTCTTGAGTACTCCAGTCTGGTAGAACTACCAAACAGATTTAGGAAGGAACATAGCGATAATATGGATATTGTGGTAGATCGGGACATAAAGAGGCTACTTGTTGGATGAAACAAGGGAGGTGCCTGGGATGTGGCAGTGACTAATACTTTTTAGAAAACTATCCTAGAAGGGAAGCCCTGACCATAGCAGCGAAAGCGAAACAAGTGGTGGGAGTTAAAGGCAAACAAAAGGTATAGGCCTGTGCCTGTGCTTTACCAGAAACAGATGCACCCAATCCAAATGAAGTAGTTAAAGGTATGCTTTCTATAACTGGTATTTTGGAAATGCCTTGTATGACCTCGGAGCATCTCATTCCTTTATATCTTCTACTTTTTCTCAAAAAATTGAGCAAACAACCTGAAACCATGAACTATCAAATAGAGGTTCTGACATCACTAGGGGAAAGTTTAACAACAGATATAATATATCGGGATTGTCTGGTGCTGATATGGGATGAGATATATCCAGCTAACCCAGCTAACCTTATACAAATGCCCCTTCAGGGATATGATCTGATTTTGGGAATGAATTGATTATATAGACATCAGGCATAGATGAACTGTTTCACGAAGAGTGTTACATTTGGAGGCAAAATGTTGGTATCTGTTCATTCCATCCCAGATAAAGCCACCTCGTTGACACCAATATCCGTATTGGAGGCCAAAAGAATTCTTAAGGAATGTGGACAAGGATTCTTAGCTTATCTCATAAATACGCCTCGAGACACCACCAAGTTGGAAGAAGTGGATATAGTGGCGAAGTATCCGAAAGTATTTCTAGAATAACTGAATTCAATACCTCCTGATAGAGAAATAGAATTTTTTATTCACACTCTACCAAGAGCAGGGCCTATATTAAAAACTCCCTGTAGAATGGCTCCATTGGAGTTGAAAGAGTTGAAGGATCAACTTCAAGAACTGTTGGAGAAGAAGTTTATAAGACCAAGCACTTCTCCTTAGGGAGCCCTAATGTTGTTTGTTAAGAAGAATGATAGATCCCGAAGAATGTGCATTGATTATAGAGAGCTAAATAAAGTTACTATAAAAAATAAGTATCCCTTACCACACGTAGAAGAGTTGTTTGATTTACTACAAGGGGCTACGATCTTTTCAAAGCTGGATTTAAGACAAGGATATTACCAGTTAAAGATTAGAGAGGAGGATATACCAAAGACTACCTTCAATTCCCAGTATGTTCATTTTGAATTTGTAGTGATACCATTTGGTTTGACCAACGCTTCGGCAGTATTTATGGGTATGATGCATCGAGTATTCCGACCGTATCTAGATCAGTTTGTAGTTATCTTCATAGATGATATCTTGGTATATTTAGAGACTGGATAAAAGCATGCCAAGCATTTACACTCAGTACTCAGAACTTTGAAGGAGCATCAGTTATATGCTAAGTTCAGTAAATGCGAGTTCTGGATAGAACAAGTAACTTTTCTTAGACATATTATTTCTCAGAATGGAGTGGAAGTTGATCCTTCCAAAGTAAAGGCCATAGTCAATTGGAAAAGACCCAAGAATGTATCAGAGGTTCATAGTTTTCTGGGTCTAGCTGGTTATTATTGAAGGTTTGTTCAAGATTTTTCTCAGATGGCCAGTCTATTGACTAAGTTAACCCAAAAGAATCAACACTTCGACTGGAATGATGAATGTGAAAGGAACTTCCAAGAACTAAAGACTCGGCTAGTAACAGCTCCATTTTAGCTTTACCCAATGGGTTAAAAGACTTTGTGGTTTATACAGATGCCTCCAAGGAAGGACTGGGATGTGTGCTGATGTAAAGAGGGTGTGTCATTGCCTATGCATCTAGGAAACTTAAACCACACGAAGAAAACTACCCGACTCATGATTTGGAGTTAGTAGCGGTGATATTCACACTATCTAAGTGGAGACATTACCTTTATGGGGCCACATTTGAGGAATATACCAAACACAATAGTTTTAAGTATTTGCGCTCTCAAAAAGATTTAAATATGAAACAACGACAATGGGTAGAATTTCTTGAGGATTATGATTTTTCAATTTCGTACCACCTAGGGAAAGCCAATATGGTAGCAGATGTGCTGAGTCGTAGAGCTAGATTAGCTCATTTGATAGGAACAAAGATGAAGGTTCAAAAGTCAGATGCGGTGATGAGAATGAAACAAAAATTCTGGCTTGCGGGAATAAACGTGAAACCAGAATTGCATGCAGCAAAACGATAGGCACAAGCCAATAACAAATGGTTATCTGAAAAGAAGGACGCATTCTAAAGGTTTGGGGAATCGGACTTCAGTATTAATAGCCAAGGTACTCTTCTATTTCATAAGAAAATATGTGTGCCAGAGGAATTAAGAGAAAGATTTTTGGATGAGGCACACAAGTTAAGGTTTGCAATACGTCCTACAGGTACCAAGATGTATTGAGACTTGAGAAAGCAGTTTTGGTGTAACGGGATGAAGAAAGATGTCGCTAAGTATGTACGAAGATATATAACCTGTCAGTTGGTAAAGGCAGAACATCAGCGACCATTAGGACTCCAACTACTCCCAATACTTGATTGGAAATAGGAACAAATAACCATGGACTTTGTAATAGGGTTACCAGTGGTCCAAGGTGGGTACAACAATATATAGGTAATAGTAGATAGATTGACTAAATCTGCGTACTTTCTACTTGTCAAAACCCGATACAAAGTCGAGAAATTAGTTGAAGCGTATATCAAGGAGGTAGTCAAGTTGCATGGAATTCCAGTCAGTATTGTATCTAATCGGGATCCAAAGTTCACATCGAGACTTTGGAAGGCCCTATAGGAGCATCTAACATAAAGTTGTATTTCAGTTTCGTTGTTCACTCTCAAACGACTGGGCAATCAGAAAGAACTATACGGGTTTTGGAGGATATGTTACATGCATGTGTTTTGGATTTTAGTCAAAGTTGGGATCGACATCTACCGCTGGTTGAATTTACATACAACATGAGTTATCAAATATCAATTCAAATGGCCTCGTATGAAGTACTATATGGCAGAAAGTGTCGATCTACAATACATTGGGATATTGAGGAATATAAGAGCAACAACCACAAGTCCTTGGAAACCATAAGGCCTGAACTAGTCCACGAGACTATTGAAAAAAAATAGATCATTAAGCAGAGAATGAGAACTACACAAGACAAATAAAAAAGTTATGCAGATAAGAGAAGAAGGGATTTGGAATTTGAAGTCGGCGATTAGGTATTTCTTAAATTTTTTCCAAGGAAAGGTACTCGAAGGATCGTAGAGGCAGAAAACTTAATCCCAGATATATTGGTCCCTATAGAATATGTGAAAGAATCGAACCAGTAGCATATTGATTGGAGTTGCTTCCTGACGTGACCGGCATTCATGATGTTTTCCATGTATCAAAACTTCGAAAGTACCATCCTGATCCTTCTTATGTTATTCCTTATACCAGTGTGTCTCTGCAAAGTGATCTTACATATGAAGAACAGCCAGTTAGAATTTTGGATCGAAAGTTTCGGGAATTAAGAAATAGAAAAATTCCTCAAGTAAAAGTCCTTTGGCGTAACCATAATGTTGAAAAAGCGACTTGGGAGCTCGAAGAGGTTATGCACCGACAATATCCAGGTCTTTTTTAGTACTCAGGTGAGAATCTGGGGGACCGGATTCCTCTAAGAGGGGGGATTGTAACATCCATAGAATTTCTTTATTTCAATATTTTGATTTAAATATATATATATATATCCATAATTTGTGGGTTTAAAGGTAAATTTAGAGAATTTAATTTTCCCATTATTTTATCTAAGAGGGGTTAATGTTAAATTTTTATTAGATGTGAACTCAATGGGAAGCAACAACTAATTCAAGGGCCAAATTGAAATAGGCATAGTTGGGGGACTTGATCTCAGAACAACAGAAATTTTCGGGTTAAATTGTAAATATGGAAAGGCTACCTAAATATATATACATTTTTCAATTTCTCACCTTCACTTCACTATCTTCACCACCGTACACCATCCTCTTTCTTTCACTAGCAAAAAATTCGACCACCATAAATCAACCTGGGATAAACACATGTTCACCATCATCCTTTCATCCTGAACACAAAACTACCCCTCCAACCTCCATTTCCGGCGAAGACACCGGGGAAAAGCTAAGAACCGACGGGAACGGGAAGCCTGAAGTGGGTCTTCATTCTGGTAACTTTTGAAGGAAAAATTTGGTACCATTTTGACGAGCTCAACTCAAGGGTTACTCTGGTGCTTCCAGATTGTTGAATGGACCACTGTAGGGGGAGAAATTTCACAAAAATCGCACGGCGGTGTTGGTGGCGGGGCTGCAATTTTTCGGCAAATTGAGGACTCTTCTGGTGTTGGAATGAAAAACTAATTAGAGCATTAGATTGCTGGGGCTAAGGAGCAGCTGTTGGTGGTGGTTTTAGAATTTTTCGATGGCACAGCGGCGGTGACCGGGCAGTGTGTGTTCATCTAGTCAAGAGGGTGACATGTATGCGGGCTGATCGTCGTTTCTCCTTACTGATAATTCAATATTTGGGTAAATATCCAGAATCAGAGTTAAGCCTGTTGCATGTATTTGCATACAAGTATTCTTCATTCAAACTTTGTATTTCGAAATATAATGAAGGAAATGATCAATCAGAACAGCCATGCATAAGAATGGGACATTTATACATGATAATTAAGTTTATTGAACCCAGAATGGTATTATTTCATGTGAACTATAGGTTAGATAGCTTATTAAGTATAGAAAACCCTAATTTCATGTTATTGCAACTTAAGTGACAAATTTTGGGATTTTACAAAAATTGGATTGTTATTATCGACCTAGTATTTGTTATAAGGTTAAATTGGTAAGCTAAGGACTCAATGGTATTATTTTGGCAGTATAGGTTGAAATCCATACATATTTCATACAACCAATACGTATAGTATATCCTGCGGCAATGATGCTAAAGCAAAACCTTAACCATTATCTTAGTCGAGGATTATTGAATTGGACTATTATTAATATGGATATGATTAATAGAGATATTTAAGATTGAATGAGTGTTTTAATTGGTAAATTATTCTTTTGAATAGGTGATCAGGATTTGGGCCCTAGAGACTAGTAGATTCTGACTTCTCGCCGAGGTTGATAAAGTGAGGATTCGCTAATCTGGCAACACTTATACCTATCGCTTTTCTTGATAAACCCCTGTGAGGGTTGGTATTGATTTGATTATCGTATTCTGTTAATTATTGTTACCTCTGTGAGGATCCGCCAATCTGGCAACTCTTGTACCTATCGATTCTTTGATAAACCCCTGTGAAGGTTGATATTGATTTGATTATCATATTCTGTGAATGATTGTTGATTGTTACCCCTATGAGGGATCTACTGATTGGTTTTTGAATTATTGAGCTTAATCTATCGTTATCATTAAGCCCATTAGGTTCTGCTGATTCGATATCTGTCATGATTTTTGTTATTGATTTTCGAACCCTGTAAGGTTCTCTTAAATTGAAATTGATGGATATTTGATCGATTTTATCGAAAACCACTATCCAGATCAACTTCTGTGAAGATTTGTGAAAATTGATTCTTTTCTAAAAACTGAACTGTTTAACCAAGTGGCATGTGTTTTCTTGAAACCGTTTCGAACGCACTAATTTACCGTTCTAGCACCATGAACTTTCACAGTGTTACTATATTGTTCTTATTAAATTGGTGGTTTTAATTGTCAAATATCGTATTAATTCCTTGATTGATCAGTGTATCATAGATTTGCTGTGTCGGCATAACTGTTTAGTTATTCTGCCATTCGGGAAATTGATCATTGGAAAGTTTGTTTTAAAAATGATACAGGAGAATTGTTGGGTTGAGAGCCTTACCAAGCTATCATGCTTGTGCTATTGTTATCGCCAAGCCATCGTGCTTGTGCTATTGTTGTTGCCAAGCTGTCATGTTTGTGCTATTGTTATTGCCGAGCTGATGCTCGTGCCATTGTGATTATTAGATTGTTATTGTTGAGCGATTGTATTGTTAGGCATAAGGATATTATGATATGCATACTTGCTTTTATTTTATATGCACAGTATGTTGGGCTTGCACTTTTAAATTATTTTAGCTCGTGAAGCAACAAGGCTGGAGTGAGTTCCCAGTTTGGATCGGGCTGAAGTGAAGCTAACTAAGCCGTTTGTATTTTCTCCCGAGTGTGATCGGTTGAGATGCTCTATACCTCCCGGACAGCATCAGTCGAGATAATCCTGGGCCTTTTGAGCTGACGGTTACAGATTCCGACCTAGCGAATATTATTGCTTGAAAATGTGTTTTCTTTATTTTGACTTGTTGTTGAGTTGCTGTAGTTATGTGTTAAAGAGCCTTATTGTTATTATTGATTCTAATAGCCATCTTGTACTGTGCTTTATTCCTCATTGAGTCTTAATGACTCACCCTCGCATCATTATTTCTTACCGACAGGTTGATATAGAAGGCTCGAGCTGAGGACAGAGGTTATATGGATATATATGTAGTAGAGTTGGGTGAATGTATATTCACATATGTAATTACCTTATATATATATATGGGTATTAGAAATGTTGTGATATGTCATGACGGGTATGAAACTTTTGGCATGTATAAATGATCTTTCTTACGTCGGTACTTGTTTTGAATGACGATGGGTTATTAGTATGACTTCCGCACTCTGATATTATTATCTTAAGTTTAAAGCATGCTGTGAGTTGTGATCATTGTGGCTTATTGGAGAATTTTGGGAAAAATTTTATGGGTCTATTGGATATGATATTGCATGCTTTAGGATTGAATTGAGTGGCATTCTGGCATTTGGGTTTTATCCCGAGTGGGGAGGGCTACAATAAATATTTTTTATATTTAATAAATATATTCAACTTAATCTAATTAAATTATTTTAGATATGATTATTTTTTAATATTATTGAGATGTAATTTAAATATAAAATCATATTTAATTAAGAGATGGATTTGATTTTTATTTTTATTTTATAATTAATAAATATGTTTAATTAAATTTGATTAAATTACTTTACATATGTTGATGGTTTTAAATTTTTATTTTTTAAATCCAACTTTAATTAAAAGATTATTTAATATTTAAAAAATTATTAATAAAATTATTTAAATTTATTCTGACTAATTTAAATAATATTAAAGTTAAACCCCCATGATAAAGTTACAAATAAGTCCAGGGGCATTTTTGGCTAAAAATAATCAAAACAACTTTTGAAGGATATTTTTGAATTTTAATGTAAATTTTCAACCGACGTCTACAAATTTGTCAAGGATGCTAACAATTCTTCAAATATTTAATTAAATATATAGGGATACAAAATAATTTTATTAAACTTATAACTATATTACTATGTTTATATTACAATGTCGTGAGTATTTCAAAATAATTTTAAAATTTTCAACTATATTAAAGTTATACAAGTTGATCAATTTCAAAACAATTCGCATTAATTAAGTGTAGAAAATTTTCAATAAATGCATATTCAAATTGTCGACATCAATATATTATTAGCACATAATATTTTAATTTTTAAAATGAAATTAATTACACGTAAAGACAAAAGTTTTTAGAATTTATAAACAATGTTTCTAAAATCTTTTTGTTCCAAAATAATGTCCTAATAAATAATAACAAAGAATAGAATAAATTTTTAACCTCCATAATAATACGTCATAATTCATCATATAATATAAGATAAAATAAATAATTTTTGTATATACTATTTATACACATAATGGAGGGAGGAGCATAAATTTGGAGGGAATAAAAAAAAATAATAGGGGAATTCATTTTTGGAGGGAAACTTATTTTTTGAAGGAAATATAATATGTAGACCAACTAATTCTTAAGAACAACTTATTTAGGTCCATGAAAGTTAATAATCATTACATTTAATAATATACTTTAAGTTAATACTTTTTTTACACTATATTAAACCACAAAAGTTATCTTATTTTAGCAATTTATATAGTACATCATACACACAATTAATATATAGATAATTATAAGTTATAAAAATCTTTAACTGGCTAATACAATGATTAAAATACGAAATGTAACATTAATAGGTCTAACTTTGTAACACCCCCCACTCGGGATAGCACCTAAGCTGATGCGTCACCCAATTGAATCTTAAATTGAACCAACAATTCAATCAATAGTCCAGAATCAAACGTTTCAAACTTATCAGAAATAACAACGGATTCCAACTTAAACAAACCTGTCATAAGACTACAAATTCAAACCTTAAACAATTCTGTAACATACTGCACATATACGAAATACATGCCACAAAATCTCAAATTCAACTTATCAGAAGAAGTGGAATTTCAAACTTAACAAACTCGTCAACCCATTAAGTAAATTCCATGATTCACATTCTTACATAACAAAATATTTACATTCCTTAAGTCGACCACATCAACATGGTATACCACAGCGTCTTGAGTCCATGCTTAGCAATAAGATAATTTCCATATATACATTCAACACCTAATCTATTACAAAATATTAATTTCTTGCCTGGAGTCCAATTATTTACTTAATCTATGTCTGAGAGAATCAAAATAAATAGAGGGTAAGTCTAAAGGACCTAGTGAGAGAGAAGAAGATGATAGGATGCGAAGGAAAACCATTGAGATACAACAATCAACAAACTAATTCAGTAATAAGCAAGACCATTCAATATGAACAAAATTCGGTATTAAGTAAAAACTTTTAGCATGATCAACAGAGTACATGACATACATGATATCGAACTTGATAGATTGTTGGTCATTCCAACCTTATTACTTCTAGATCAAATTATAATTGCGAGTATCGAGCGTCGGTACAGTATAAATAAATTTTCTTTATCACTCCATTACTCGAGCACTCAACTCGGTGGGTAACAACTTGATTATATGGCATGGCCGGTCGGATCCTGTCACTCACAGTTTGCTACATCTAGCTACATGTAAGTCAGGATCGTAGGTGGGTACTAGCTGTAAGACCTGTGTCCGTCGGTCCGTTTCGCCCGGCCATCTTCTGAACCTAGTCCCTGGGCCCAAATCCCTCCATAGTGTCCCTTCAGATGAAAACTACCCAAGGCGTCCCATGGGGTGGAAAGATATAATGCCAATATATAAGAATTTAACCTTTAAAGTAATAACACGAGTATAACCAAATAAAGTCTAAAAGAGGTCTAGTACTAAAATCCAGAGGTGTGCTAATGGGGGTAGACTCAAGATAAGCCCCCATTGGACATGCCCTGTCAACTAATGTGGCTCTTTGTTTTAGAACAGACTCAAGAGGGGCCCCCACTGGACATGCCTAGTCAACTAGTGTGGCTCTTTGCTCTGCCCGGCACATATTTTACAGTATTAACAAAGCGAGATATTTAAAAGGGTCAAGATTTACAACGTTCAATTGCCAACAGGGTAGAACAATTTAACAAATATGCCACAAGGCGATCAACAATACACTTGAACAATCAACATGTTTATAAGAAGCTAACAAGTAGTACGGGGTCAGCTAGCAAGGCTATTGGGTACAAGGGACAGAAAATGAATAATATAATAAGAGTTCTAGACACCAAAACAAAAGCAAGTAATAACCCACACAGGGGTGTACACATTAGAAACAGATAACAATCGAGATTTCAGATAATATACAGATTTTCAACAAGTATGATACAGAAACAAAAACTGTCACAGGAGTTTATTCCAATAACTAATAATTGAAAGAAGTGCCAGGTTGACAGACCCTCATAGGGGTACAAGTGTCAAGTAATAAATAACAGGCAATAAATAAGATCTCAAACAAATCATGGATTTCAATAAACACAAGGCAGATACAGTTTAGAAATAGAAACCCTCACAGGGGTTCATCACAAGAACATATAGATATAAATAAGGCCAGAATGGCAGACCCACATAGGGATATAAAACAAATACCCAAGAGGTTAGACCCTTACCTTAGAAGTCTCAGAAAGCAACCACAATCGGCAGTCTACTAGTCTATGGGACCTATTCCTTCGTCACCTACCAAAGGAATAAATTCACAATCAAATCTTTATTCAGCCACGATAACCCTCTATAATTATAGTCTTACTAATAACTGCTCTAAAATCAAGAGCTATTCTCCAATATTGACACAGTACTAATAGAAGGCATAATCCAGTCCTTATTTACATAATTAGCCTCGTATCATATCCTAAATGAACAATAACATGCCAATTGGCTTAATAACCTAATTATTGCCATTTAGGTCCAAATTCATAAAATTAAGGTTTTCTCTTTCCAATTAATTCGATAATTCCCAACATTTCATAAAATAATACAGTCCAAGTTTACCAAATTTATATTGGTACATGCATATACCAAGTCTTAGTCCCATAGCATCTCAAATTACTTCTCAAGTTTCAATTTCATAAAGTCATAGATTGATCACTTAATCAACTCCATTAATCCTAACATTAAATAAAATAATACACATTCGGGCCCACTAACTACACTATAGTCCATGCATGGGGACATACACCAATCATATAGAAATCCTTCAATCTAGGCATATTACAAAGTTTACATGTGAATTGGAGCAATATACATGTATATATTCATAATCCCATATACAACTTTAACCCAAGATTTGATTAATGAAACCTCAAAATCACAAATCGAAAGCACCGCCACGATCCCCGCGATTGGTTGAAGATACTGTCTTGGAGTCGTCGAAGCGCTGCCGTCCGCCATCGTGCACAATTGCCGAAAAATGTCAAAATCACCACCAAACTGAACCTTTCAGCTCAATTAAGCAAACACCCAAAAAAAATTACCAATGCTGCCGGTAAGGGCTCTAATTGACCGAAAAATTGAACTGGGTCACTTCACGCTGCCGTGCAATTTTCCTCCAATTCCATCGTTAGCGCTGAGCCAAACTCCAATCCAAGGCCACCAACTTCTTCCTTGAGCTGAGGACTTCCAAACCCACTACCCAGATCCTAGCTTCTATCGCCGGGACGATGAACCCACCAAACTCCACTGTGAGCTCATCTTGGTCTCGATTTTTTGACTGTTTCTCCGGTCAAAATAGGTGGTTCTAGGTATGGATATGAAGTTGGAAGTGAGAAGAAGGAGTTAGGCGGTTTGGTTTTCTGTTTTAGTGAACACCCGTGAAGCTCGCTGGATGAGATAGAAAAAGGGGGTCTCGGTGAAGAAAGAAAAGAAGAATGGAGAAGAAGAAAAAAAATGGTTAATTTTATAAAATCCAATTTTTCTTATTTAAAATTTGGCCCCTCAAGTTTTGTCCAGCTTACATTTAGGTCCACCAAGATTTCAAAATCCTTCCCTTTGGCCCCAAATTTAGTTAATGCCCTATTTTGGCCCCTTTGACCAAAAATATTAGCCATGCAAACCCCAAAACTTCTCAAGTTAGTCCAATCAAATATTCCTAAATTCCATTTTGACCCCAAAACTTTCAAAAATTTTGCAATCAAGTCCTTTTATTTATTTTTCGAGCCTTAAAATCCAATTAATCAATATCTTAATTTCTAAACCCTTATTTTTTCAAAATACCGAATTTTAGGGGTGTTACAAACTTCAGGGACCGTTTTCTTTTCATTAAGTATTATGGTAAACTAGATTTCTTTCTTTTCTTTTGCTATTTAGGTATGTAACCTTTAACTATTTATTTTAAGGAGTTTTTAGATTTTTTCTAAAAGAATATTGTAATAAATTATAATAAAAAATTAAATTCTTAGGCACCAAAATTTATAAGTCCAAATTGTATGTTATTTAACTATTTTCACTCTAATAGAAAGTCATTTAATAATTTAAAAAAATTATATGTCAATTCATCAAATAATCTAAGATAAAAGAAACTAATTTTGCTATAAATTATTTATACAAAAAAATGGAGGAGCTAAAATCTAGAGGAACCGAAAAAATGAAGAGAATTCATTATTATTAGAGGAAATCAAATTTTTGGAAGAAATCAAGTTAAATTATTATGTCAAACTAATAATAAAAATAATTGTTAACATTTTTTATGGGCCAAATTTTGGACGGAACACAAAGTTGGAGGGAAACAAAATTGCATTGCCATCCAAATTCATTAAATAAATTTATACATATGTATAAAATAAGCATATACGAAATAATGAGAAATGAGAAATAATGATAAATTTATATATGTATAAAATGAGAAATATATTATGAATCTTCTTTAAATTTTATTGAAATTTATATATATATATGTATATATACTATATATGTATTTAAGTATGAATAAAAAATTATATTATATATATATTTTTATAAATATTAAATATTATTTAATTTGGAATGAATAAACAAAAAAAAAATATAAAATAAAAGTAATTTAAATTTTAGTGATAAATTTATATATATGTATATCATATATATGTGAATAAGTATAAATAGAAAAAATAAGTATACATGTGTGAATAATTAGAAGAAAAAAGAAAAAAAATTAAATTATTTAAAATTTCACAAATAAATTTATTATATATATATGTATAAAATGAGAATATATGAAATAATAAGAAATGAGAAATGACGATAAATTTATATATATGTATAAAATGAGAAATATATGAAATAATGGAATAAGAGAGAAGAATGAAAAGAAAAAAAAGAAAAAAATGAGAAATATATGAAGTGCTGGAGGGGAAGGGTGGGGATTTTATTTATTTATTTATTATTATTATTTTTATTATTATTATTATTATTATTATTATTATTATTATTATTATTACTATTATTATTATAGTGGCACCCCCACTCGGGATAGCACCTAAGCCCAGATGCCACTCAATTCAGTCTTAAATCGAATCCACAAAATGCAGTCAATAATCCCTTCAGAAATCCTTATAGCATGCATGCAAACATCATATTTGATAGGCCCATGAAATTTTTTTTCAAATCTCCGATAACCACAATATCAACAATGATCATTAACTCATGGCATGCTACAAAATTAATACCATAATATCATAGTACTATAATTCATGCTAATGATCCCACAATATTCAGAACTAAAATATCGACATACGCAACACAATTCATACATGCCACAGACCTTAATCTCATCCTATCATATCATAATATCACAAAGTTATAACTTAACATACGATTGATCCCATAACAGTTGCAAACACCTGTTCTACTATTAGACACAACAGCGGGTTTTGTCTTCTGCAAACGTTAACAAAATATATATATAAACCATACTGATCCCCAAATATTCCATAATATAAACACACCCTGCATATGTTATATCCAGACATAACATATCACAACATCTCTCGAGTATACATAATATCCAAAATTACCTATAAGCATACAAATGCTTTCCATTTCAAAATGCATTCGTTAGGCCTAGCCCGGAGTTCAAGCTCTTCACTTATCCTTGTCTGAGAAAGTCAAAGAAATACGAGGATAAGTCCAAATGACTTAGTGAGGGATAATTGAAGTAGTGAACAGTAGAAATCTGTTGAGGAAGAATAAACCCAAGAGATCATATGTTAACAACTAAACAGGAACATTTCAGGATATGACAAGATAAGCAAATGAGAATCTCTTCTTCCTTATTGCTTTATGAATAGCTTACAAAGGATCAGATATAGAACATCACATGCCATCATACGAATCAGAATAGGATAGGCATATCAAATTCTCCTTATACAGGTCAGTCAGTCAATTAGTCAGTCAATCAATCAGCCGATCAATCACTCAGTCAGTTGGTCGATCAGTCAGAACATCAATCAGTCAATCAGTCAGTCAAACGTAACGGCACATCCCGAGCTTAACAGTTAGGATCCACAGACAGCCAGTCAATCAGTGATTCAGTTACTCAATCAATCGGTCGATTAGTTAGTCAGTCATTTAAACGTATCGGCACGTCCCGAGCTTAACAGCTGGAATCCACATAACGGCTCGTCTCGAGCTTAATAGCTGGGATCCACATAACGGCTCATCCGGAGCCTAACAGCTGGGAACCACATAATGGTTCGTCCTAAGCCTAACAATTGGGAAACACATAATGGCTCATCCTAAGCTTAACAACTGGGATCCACATAAAGGCATTGTCCTGAGCTTAACAGCTAAGGACCACATAACGGCTCACCCTAACGGCTCATCCCGAGCTTAATAGTTGGGAACCACATAACGGCTCGTCCCGAGCTTAACAGCTGGGATCCACAATTGGTTAGTTAATCAATCAGTCATATCATCACTTCCCGAGCATAATAGCTGAGAATAACTTGTGCAGATGGCCATACTAACCATATGGCGCACCGCTAATACAATGTAAATAGGTGTGCCTACGAGGCAACCATAACAGTATAGAATAGTTCAAGACAGTACAGAAAATGCCACAAGGCAATACAATATCAAATCTGACTAGCCAACGTGGCCACTTAATGCTGTAACTTATAAACAGGTTACTGACAAGGTAACAGATAATGATATAGATGACAAAACAGTATCAAGTAATCTAGCGATATAGATTACAAACAAGAGTTTTGGGGAACCTCATAAGGTTCAAATCAAGAGAACCTCACAGGGTTTAGTAATTGACAACAATAATACCGAAAATCAAAACAGGTATTAGATCAGTAGAACTTAATCGGTTCAATGATAGCTATGATAAGCTCATACAAAGTAAGACCTAATCAGTAGAACCTCATGGGAGTACAATAAATAATAGAGTGCGATAATCAAGTCAATATCAACCCTCACAGGGGTTTATCAAGATAATCGATAAGTATGAGATGCCAGATTGGTAGACCCTCACCTTCGTAATCTCAGAAGAATGGCAATCCACCGACAGAAATCGATTGGTCAGCAGGACCCACTTCTTCGTCACCTAACCAAAATAGCATATTCATAGTCAAATTCTCCATTCAACTCTAATTACACCATTAGCACTCTAAAATCACTACTGCTCAACTAATACGATAGTTTTAGGGTTCATCGGTTCGAGTAATGGAATGAAATCTGGTCCTTAGTTACATAATTAACCTCATAACATTGTTATAAATCAGTTATAATAGTCCAATCATCTTATTAATCCAATTATTGTCACTTAAATCTCAAATCTATAAAATTAGGGTTTTTCTCTTCCGATTAACTCAATTAATCCTAAGATTATCACACAATAATATAAATTCCAACTCATTTAGCTTATGGTATACATGCATATCTCAATTTTTTCTATTAGATTGTATTCTTTCGTTGGTACAATGTACCGCATGAATTTAAATGTATATACATACACATGCATACAATTACAACTTAAATCCAGCCTTTTGCCTAATATCTTCTTATTGGAGTATAATTTGGACGATAAGTTCCTTTGTATCTATTCCTTGTGACGAGATGAAGACTCTATCTAGTCGCCACCGCCGCTGGAGATGGTCACCAGGACCACCAACAAAAGCGCCTCAGCTCTACGAATCAAGCCTCTCAATCAATTTTGAAGTTCTCCATCGAATTGAGGTTCAATTTTTGCCTAAAAGCCACTGCGCCACCTCTCGCCGCCGCGCTGGTTTTTGCTTAATTCCATCGCCATCGGTGGTCCATTCTAAAATCTAAAGCTACTTGCGTGCTCCTTGAGTTGAGGGCTACAAAACCCACTCCTTGGTCACATCAAACCATCGCCGAAAAGTAGAACTCATCGAACTCCATCGTTCCTCATTTTTGATCCTCAACCATTTTGTTGTCCACCGGTGTTTGTGTGTGTATGGTACCGACATGCTCGCCGTGAGGAGATGAAGACGGTGGGTGGATTAGTTTGGTGTTTTGAGCTATTGCCGGAGAAGTCGCTGGTGAAGGGGTTGAGGGTGTTTGATGGAGAAGAAAGATAGAATGGGGGGAATTATAAATTGCCAATTTATAGAATTGGATTTTCTATATTTGCATATTAACCCCCAAATGTTTTAGTCAGCTTTCAATTGGGTCCTTCCAAAAATTAAACTCCTACAATTCAGCCCTTAGACTAGTTAGTGCCTCAATTCCACCTCCCTTAACCCAAAATAATTCCATCCAAACCCCAAACTTCCTAAAAAGTGATCTAATCAAGTCTTGCTTATTTGCAATTTGACCCTAAAACTTCCAAAATTCTTGCAATTAAATCCTTTTTATTATTTTTTGAGCTGCCCTAAAATCCAACCAACTTATACCTTGATTTTCTAAATCCATATTCTCCAAAAAAAAAAAAAAAAAAAAAAACCAAATTTTAGGGGTGTTACACTCTTTCCCCCTTAAAAGAATCTAGTCCCTAGATTCTCATCAAAGTACTGTTCCAACTGGCTATGTAGATTCAGTCAGTCGATCTACATTCTCTTTTCATTACTTTTCGCCAAAGTTGCTTCTTCAAGTCCTAATACATTCTCATGCCTTTTAGATGCTTCGCATATCTTAACTTGTGTGCCCTATCCAACATTCTCTCATTCATTCCTTCCAGCACACATATCTCATTTGTGGAACAGAAGAATACCTTGGTTCGGTATTGAACTCAAATTCTCCTGAAGTTCCAACATTTTCCTTTAGTTTTAACATTCATATATCTTTGGCTTCGGACTCATCGCATTTCATCCTATGATTCAGATTGCACTTATCTCGGCAATCCTACTTTGATGTATTAATTTCAGCTCAGCACCCGTTCTTAAGCTTTCTGATGCTTCTGCTACTAATAAGTGAGCCATTTCAACCCCTTGGCGCAAGGCCTTGGCTACTATGTTTGCCTTTTCGGGTGATAGGTGATGGAGAAATCGCAATTTTCTAAAATTTCCATCCATCAGTGTTGTCTCCTGTTTAGATTCTCATTCTGGTTAAATGGTTGACCTTTCTGAGTTAATTAGTCAATGCGTCAGTTATTTTAGAAAAGTGCTGTACAACTCTTCATTAATAGCCGACAAGTCACAAAAAATTATGAACTTTGTTACGTCTTCCAATCTCTTCCAGTTGACTACCGTCTCTATCTTAGGGGAATCAATCTCTACCCTGTCTTGGGATATGATTTATCCAAGAAAAGCCACCTTTTATTCAAAGTCTGCACTTGCTATATTTTGCATACAACTGATGCTCTCTCCTAGGGCTCCGAGAATCATGTGTATGTATTTTACATGGTCTTTTCTGGCCTTCAGCTAGTAGTACCCTTACTTGAACTCCAGCTTTAATAAGATTCTTGTCCCCGTAGAAGGTCAAATAATTCTTTTACATAGGGTAAGGGAAGTAATAAGCTTACTTCTATGCAATAAACCCTAATCTTGGGTCGTACATTAAGTTCAAAGAAATACAACATGTATGAAAGAATGTAAAACACCAGGATCATATATGGCATTATCATAATTTCCAGAATTAGAAATCATACATGTTTCCATCTCAGTAGCGTCCGGTGCTTCTTCTCTTATCAGGGTATATGCACGAGCTCATATATTCTGTCTCCCGCTAGCTCCCATTACTTGATTTCCTTTCCCTACAAGTGTTGGGCCTCTCCTTTTGGGGCAATCTTTCAGGAAGTGTTAGTCGCTACCGCAACCTATACACCTACCATGCTTCTTCCAACATCCAAACTCCTCATGGTTAAATCCCCCACAAAATCCATATTATTTTTGAGCTATTCCTTGAGCCAAACTTGCAGTCTCACCAGCTTGAGGGGCTTATTAGGTAGTAGTTTCAACCTGAAGTCTCGGTTGCTTTCTTCCGATATCACTCCGTCCCTCGAAGCGCATCTTTTCCTTGTGTCCCTTATCCTTAGTCTTTTGGATTTCCTGCAGCTCTGACTCAAGTTACAGTGCCCTGTTTACTGCTAGATTAAGATTTGGAAAATCACAAGTGGCCAAGCCTTGCTTAAGCTTTGGCCGCAGCCCTTGCAAGAATCATAGAGCTTGTCGACCTTCATCATCTTATATGTAGGGAGCATATTGTATCAATCGGCTAAAAGTAGCCTCGTACTGACATATAGATTGTGCCCTCTGTACAAGGTCCGTAAACTCTCTTTCTCTTGCTTGCTTCACCACTTTTGGCATATATTTACTCATGAAGTCTCGGGTTAAATTCTCCCAAGTCCATTGGGTTCGATAGGCCCATAAATTTTTTTTTTCAAATCTCCAATAACCACAATATCAACAATGATCATCAACTTACAACATCTACAAAATTAATACCATAATATCATAGTACTATAATTCATGCTAATGATCCCACAATATTCAGAACCAAAATATCGGCATACGCAACACAATTCATACATGCCATAGACCTTAATCTCATCCTATCATATCACAATATCACAAAGTTATAACTTAACATACGATTAATCCCATAACAATTGCAACAACCTGTTCTACTATTAGATACAGCAGCGGTTTTCGTCTTAAGCAAACCTTAACAAGATATATATTTAAATCATACCGATCCCCTAATAATCTATAATATAAACACACCCTACAGATGTTATATCCAGACTTAGCATATCACAACATCTGTCGGGTATACAAAATATCTAAAAGTACCCATCAGCATATACAAATGCTTTCCATTTCAAAATTTGTTCGCTAGTCCTAGCCTGGAGTTCAAGCTCTTCACTTATCTCAATTTGAGAATGTCAAAGAAATACGAAGGTAAGTCCAAATGACTTAGTAAAGGATAATCGAAGTAGTGAATAGTAGACATCTATCGGGGAAGAATAAACCCAACAAATCATAGGTTAACAACTAAGCAGAAACATTTCAGGATATGACAAGATAAGCAAATAGAAATCTCTTCTTCCTTATTACTCTATGAACAGTTTACAAAGAGTCAGATACAATCAGAATAAACAATCTAAATATCACATGCCATCCTACGAATCAGAACAGGACAGGCATATCAGATTCTCCTTATACAGGTCAGCCAGTCAATCAATCAGTCAGTCAATCGGTCATTCAGGCGGTCAATCGATCAGTCACTCAGTTAGTTGGCCAATCAATCAGAACATCAATCAATCAATAAGCCAGTCAAACGTATCGGCACGTCCCTAGCTTAACAGCTGGGATCCACAATCGGTCAGTCTAATATTCAGTCAATCAGTCATTCAGTCACTCAATCAATTGGTCCATTAGTCAGTCAGTCATTTAAACGTATCGGCACATCCCAAGCTTAATAGCTAGAATCTACATAATGGCTCATCCCGAGCTTAACAGCTGGGAACCACATAACGGATCGTCGCAAACTTAACAGCTAAGATCTACATAACGGCTCATCCCAAACTTAACAGTTGGGATCTACATAACGGCTCATCCTGAGCTTAACAACTGGGATCCACATAACGGCTCGTCCCTAGCTTAACAGCTCGAAATCACATAATGACTCATCCCAAGCTTAACAGCTCGAAACCACATAACAGCTCGTCCTGAACTTAATAGCTAAGAACTACATAACGGCTCATCCCGAGCTTAATAGCTGGGATCTACATACCGGCTCATCTTGGGCTTACAATTGGGAACCACATAATGGCTCATCCCGAGCTTAACAGCTGGGAACCACATAATGGCTCATCCCGAGCTTAACAGCTAAGAACTACTTAATGGCTCATCTCGAGCTTGATAGCTGGGAACCACATAATGGCTTGTCCCGAACTTAACAGTTGGGATCTACAGAATGGCTCGTCCCGAACTTAACAGCTGGGATCCACAGAACGGCTTATCCTAACCTTGATAGTTGTGATCCACATAATGGCTCGTCCTGAGCTAATAGCTAGGAACCACATAACAGCTCATCCCGATCTTAGCAGCTAGGAACCACATAACGGCTCATCCCGAGCTAAACAGCTGAGATCCACATAACGGCTCGTCCTGAGCTTAACAGCTGTGATCCATATTACGGCCCGTCCCGAGCTTAACAGTTGGGAACCACATAACGGCTCGTCCCGAGCTTAACAACTTGGATCCACAATCGGTCAGTCAATTAAACAGTCATATCAGCACGTCTCAAGCATAATAGCTGGGAATAATTTATTATTATTATTATTATTATTATTATTATTATTTGAATTCTTTATTTATATTAATTAAATAATTGAATTATTTTTTATATTAATATTATTATGTAATTTATAATTATAGAGTTAGGATGATAGACTCAAAATTTTATTGTTTAAGTTTTATTTTGTTATATTTGAATTAATAAATAAAATATATTTATATTTAACTAAATTATTTTAGATGCATTTATCATTTTAATATTATTATGTAATTTTGAATTATATAGATAATAGGATAGACTTAAATTTTTATTGTTTAATTTTTATTTCATTTTTAACTTAATAAATAAAGTCAACAAAATTTATTTAAATTTTTAGATATTTTACTATTTTAACATTATTAGATATTTTAACTTAATATTATTGAAATTATATGGCCTAAAGTGATAAATTAGATTTTTAAAAAATTTTAGATGATAAATTCGCATGAAATAAAATTTTATAGATTTGAAGGATATTTGATATTTTAAATTCCAATATGCAAGTTTTAAATTTTTTTTAGAACTCAATTCATTTCATTCGATAATTTGGCAAGTGGGATACATATATGTGTGTTTATATATGTGAATATATATATATAATATTTTTCAAGATTTATCTTTTTTTATCTTTTTGCTTTTTTCAATTTTTATGTACCTATTTTTAATTTTTTGTGCAAATTTTTCTTTTTTTTAGTCTAGTAAAATACATGGCAAGAAGAGGTTGCCACACTACATGCCACGTAGGAGAGAGGATGTGTGGCGCCACGCCATGCGCCACGTAGGATCGGGCCTGCTGCAAATGAATTCAGGCTGGATTTGTCCTCAAATTGCCAAAATTCAAAAGTTAGTGCACCAAAATTACGGCCCGAAAAGACAAAGTCAAAATTTGCCAGTAGAGTATAGTTACGGGACCAATTTTGCATTTTTTTCCTAAATGAAAACTGTCAATTCATTGAATAATTCACATAAAAGTTATAAAGCCCAATATTGAAAAGAAATTGGCCCAACTGATGGATTATTCACTAAAAAATTGGTTAAGCCCAATTAACAAATTCTTTACATTATTGTGAAGTTCATTTCTTGAACAAAAGCCCAACCCATAAGCATTAGTAATAATTTAATTTAATTTTCATTTATAATTAGTAACGAAAATCATTGTTACTATATGTGTACAATTGATATTTGGAGAGAAGTTAATTAAAGTTTAGTAACTAAAAACTTTGTTACAATACATTTTATTTGTAACAAATATTTTGTTGTTACAAGAGGTACCTAATTTTGTTACAAATATATCTTCTTATATGACAGAAAATGTTATATGAAACAAAATAACATTTTCCGTAACGAATTATTATTTAGTTACGAACATAAAAAATTTAAGGTAACAAATTTGAGTTAAAGGTAATAAGACTTTTACTTTGTTACTAAAGAAAATGTTATTTGTAACAAAAAATCAATTTTGTTACAATAAATCTAACATATGTAATGAATTTTACCTTTGTTATCAAAAATTTTGTTACGTGAAGTACAATTTGTTGTAGTGCGAATTTATGTCCAACATAGCTTTTTCGTAGGTTTTCGGATTACTGTCCGCTTGGCCCATCTCATGAAGAAATACGAAGTTTTCAAGTTGCTTCTTGATCCAGTATGACCTTCTCAGAGGTTGTGTGCTAGGCTCTTGATGTTCACTTATTTCTATTGCTTGTGGGATTTTATCGTCATCTTGAACTTCATCAAGTTCAACAACCACACCATTTCTATCTAATAGAAATTCCTCTCCAAAAAGGTGGCATTCCTTGAAACAAACACCTTTTGTTCCAAGGGATCATAGAAACAATAACCCAAAGACTCTCTTGGGTATCTCACAAACTTGCACAAGGTGAATCTTGCATCCAACTTGTCTCCCACTAACCGCTTGACATATGAGGGAGACCCCAAACTCTTAAAAAAGAGTAAGAAGGTGCTTTGCCATACCACATCTCATGTGGTGTCTTTGGCACTGACTTTGAGGGTACTACATTTAGTAGCCTCGCTGTTGTTTCTAAGGCGTATCCCTAAAAAAATATAAGCACATCAGTGAAAATCATCATGGAACGTACCATGTCCAACAAGGTACAATTTCTCCTATCGACTACTCCATTGTGTTGGGGTTTGTCGGGTAGAATCTATTGAGAGAGAATCCCATTCTCCTTTAGATAATCTAAGAATTCAGTACTTAAGTATTCCCCTCCTCGATTTGATCAAAGAGCTTTAGTACTTAGTTCTAATTGCTTTTCTACTTCATTCCTATACTCATTGGACCTTTGAAAAGCTTCGAACTTATACTTTATAAGATACACATGTCTGAACCGAGTGTGGTAATCGGTGAAGCTAATGAAGTATGAAAAACTACTTCTTGTACTAACTTTTAATTGTCCAAAAATGTCTGTATAGATTAAATCCGAAGGACTTGTAATTCGCTCTGATTGTCCTGCAAAAGGAGCCTTAGTTACTTTTCCTTTCAAACAAGATTCACAAGTAGAAAGATCATCTATGCCACTAACGTTTAGTGCTTTGAGGGCTTCTAACTTGTTCATCCTACTCTTGAAAATATGTCAAAGTCTTGCATGCCACAACATGGCATCTTCTTGGTTATCTAATTTTTTTTTACTTTGTTGAATGTGCATTAATGATGATTGAGAATTTAATATTTATAATCCATTGTTTAATGTATCTTAAGCAACTAAAGAACCAATCTTTATTACCTTTAAATCCCCATTTGATATAGAAGAATCAAATCCTTTGCTATCGAAAACGAGAACTGAAATGACGTTCTTAACAAAATTTGGTACAAAATAACATAGATTAAGTACAAATAAGGAGTTCCCTAAGTCTAACTTCATTACACCTTCGATTTTGACCATTGCCTAGGCGTAAGATCATATCCCCATCATTTAGCCTCATTTATCTTTCCATCCCTTGTAACAAATTACAAAGGTGAGAACCACACTCTGTATCAAAACCCGCAAGGATGAATTTGTCGTTAGATGCACTTCAATAAAGTACATACCCCTCCCAAGGGTTGAAGGTATTCATTGCAATTTCTCTTCCAATGGCCCTTTTCGCCACAATAGAAACAAATTACATTGGCTTTTGCCGCTTTCTTTTTCTTAACTCCGCCTGATGGTTTCAATGGTTGCTTTTCCTTTGAGGAAGAACTTTTATTTCTCTTACCTCCCTTTCTAGCACCCTTAGGGCCCTTAGACTTAGAAGATAAAGCAAGCATTAATGGTTTATCTTACTTCATAGTCGCCTCGGCGGTCACCAACATGTTGACCAATTTGTTAATCATTACCTCTTGTTTTGACATGTTAGTTGAAGTTGATAACAAATTGATCAAAAGAGCTAGGCAATGATTGTATGATCAAATACACATAAAGCTCGTTGTCCATAACCATGTCTAATTGAGCAAGTTTCTCAATGAGACTGATCATCTTAAGGCCATGATCATGGACACTTGAGCCTTCATTCATTCTAGTCTAAAAGCGTTCCTTAGACAATGAAAAGTGCTTATGTCTTGTTTGCATATTGTACAACTTTTGTAGGTGCATATGTATCTCGTGAGCGGTTTTCATCTGCTTGTGAGATTTTTGGAGCTCATTGGACATAAAAGCCATCATAAGGCATCATATTTATAGATCATCATCTACCCACTTCTTGAATGTTTCATGTGCCTCATCATCACCTATGATGTCCGGCGGACTTTGAGTAAGTATATATGTCCTCTTTTTGGAATCAAGAATTATCTTGAGGTTCTAAGCTAATCATAGAAGTAAGGGCTCGATAAGCTTATTAGTTTTCAAAATCACATTGAGTAGATTCTTAGCTATTTGATTTGAGATTTCAAAAATCTACAAAGGTTAAAAAAAGACTATAAGCATGTGATTGAATATAGATATTGAAAACATGTTCATGGATTTTCAAGCATGTTCTTCTCCTACTATTTTATCAAGTTCCCCACCCCCTTAAGGAATTCGGGAAATCTTATTTCCTAGTAAGAATAAAGATCCAAAAGGACTTGTAGTGGACCCACGACTCATGAGATATCCACAAACAATTCTAAGGTAAGCAACTTTTGCTAATTGCATCTCTATACAACCCTTGATATGTTTTGCCTCACTCTTTATGTAGACCCACGACTCATGTGACATCTACACTACTAGGTGTTTAAGTCGGACCTACCAATCAATCTTTGATTCGAAACTGCATTGTGTCAGTCCACGACTCATAAGACAATGCGTAGAAAGCATCAAATCAAAGTTGCATCGTATGCTAAGTATGTGAGCATAGCTTTCCTCCATAAATGTGACCCACGACTCGTGAGACATCACGTAAATGTGGTAGCTCTCAAGTCACATACTATTGGTAGAAGGCATGGATTAATTAAAACTCCTTTTAATTTATATCCATTTTGACTTAATATTTTGTAAGCACTTAGACTCCTTTATGTGGATGGATTTTTTTACTTTGAAAGATCTCATCAATTTTATCTTTTCTTATTTAGGTTTTCTATATCCTAACCATGCATCTCGAACATGAATAGGATAAAGAAAGTATAAATAAGTAAATGTGCCTAACATGTTCTTAGGGTAGGATAATGATGAGCCTTAACCAATTATTGCACTTAGAGCTATAGGTGCACTACTTAGTTGATTTTAAGTAGGTTGATTAAATCTACCTACTACATAAATGTATCCCATACATTCATGGGTCTTCATGCCTTCTTGATTCCCTTGGTCTTCTTGTCTCCCTGTAACAATTACAAGAGAAAAGAAATCATCCCTCATAGTGATTCAACTCTTATAATATTTACAAGATAGAAATTAAGAGGCATGCAGCAAGCCCTTATTTAATACAACCCTTTTCAACAACTTGAAATAAATAAAATCATACTAAAGGCTCATGATCATCCCCATACATTCATCATCCATTCAAACAATTAAATGAACAATAAATAAGAATTGACATTCAATTCAACAAATTAAATGCTTATCTCATAAACAATTAATTAATAAGCAAAGATAAGCATAACAATTATGCATCTCATTTTTGCACTCAATTGAAAATTACCTTAAACAAGATTTCAAAAAGCATTCAAAAATGTCAAACATAATTTTAGGAACTTGCACAACATTTGTGCATCTAATTAGTATGAATTAAATTAATTTTGAGCATAAAACAACACAAAAATAAGCCTCAAAATCCATCAAAAACTCCAAGGCTCGTTGTTGCCTAGCTAACCCATGCAGCCATGAGGCAAGCGTGCACACAGCACACCCGTTGCCTGGTGAGGCGCCTAGCAGCCTAGGCGGCAGCTTGCCATGCCTTGTTTTGGACCGAGTCAAGGCCTAATTTGGCCTAATTTTGTGGACCAAAAAAACATGGACACTTCCATAGAATCAATACACACATATTAGATGAATTTTTCAGATTTAAAACACCCTTCAAAAATGGAAATTCAAGTGCTCAAACATGCTTCAAATATTAAGTGCAAGTAGGAAACAACATTCTTCAAAAAATTTCAATTATCTCCAATCAAATTGGATCCAAAAATGACCAAAAAAACTTGAGGCCAAAATAAACATGCTATATCAACATATAACATTATCAACTACAAATCAAAACCATGCCAACACATAAATCAACTATTAAAACACATATTAGCATATCTCAATTCATCAACAAATGAGCCATATGCAAAATCAACCAAACACACAAATTCATGAATTGAATAAAGTATTTGGTGATAAGGATCAATTCATCACATGAATCAATCTACCAAAATCCAAATTAAAGCATAAATTAGGCTCCGATACCACTTGAAGGAAGGAGTAGACCAAGGATCCATAATATAAAACCATAAGCAGGCTAAATAAAACTTGTCTACTCCTTCCCAAGGATCTAATCATGAATTTAGTGAGGATTTAGATATGAAAAAATACCTTAAATGCAAAATCCAAAGGTAGAAATAGGATAACTTCAATGAACTCTTCAAAGGACCAATCTGCGCACAGCAAAATCTCACCAATAGATGACTGCCTTACTCTGCTCCAAAAATGCTCAAACTTTATAGAGAGAACCTCAACACACCAAGGAAGTTTCTGTAAAAATTTTGTTCCAGTCAGATCTCCAAAAGTCCTCCAAACTAGCCGCCAAAAGTTCTGGACAATAATAGAACACCAAGAGAACAAGCTCCCCAAGTGTTAAGCCTCTAATGTAATAATCCACACTCCCAAGAAGAGCACTAATCAACCTCAAATCTACTAGAAAATGAGAGGTTGAAGATGAGGGAGGGGAGGTTATGAGAGAATTGGAGAGGGAGGGAGTTTGGTGAGTGTGGAGTCTTCAACATAGGAAATGCCACACTTTTAGAGGGAAAATAGGAATCTTGCTTAGCTAGCTCTCTTTGGCCGACCACCTCTCTTTTTTATAGAGAGGATGGTGTAATATAAGTTGGAATCACACCTTCTATGGGTAGTTGCCAACTCGGCAACAAACTTGTACGTGAATTTCACATACACTTGAATTTAATTTGCATCTTCATTTTGTCTTATGAAATGTAGTGCAAATTAATTACAAATTAATCTCAAACGAACTCCTTCATTTGAATTTTCCTATAAAACCAAAATCTCATTTTAGTTAAATTAACTCTTTGATTCAATTAATTGGTTTGACTTAACTCCTTAAGTCAATTAACTTAAGTTAAAAGGTGTCAACTTAACTGTTTAAGTTAACATGACTAATTAATTTTCACATAGCATCAATTAAATTAAGTCCTTAATTTAATTGGTCTAATTTAACTACTTAAATTATTTTGATTAATTTAACAATTAAATTAATTAAGCCAAGATGACCAAAATATTAATCAACCGAATTCTTCTCCAAAACCGCCTAGGGTGGATTTTCTAACTCCTCAGAAAATTCCTCCCATCAAGTAGAACTTCCTTTAGGTTTTTGTGTGTGACCTATTAGATTCATCCATTCCTTGGATATGGGCTCACAACTTATTTTGATATTTTGAATATTAAAGTATTTACACTCGTTTAAACTCTTTTAAACTAATAACTCTTTCAATTAATCTCCATTAATTAAAGAGTACCCAATCTACATAGTCTATGTCTAGCAACAAGACAATGGAGCCCAACTAATTAGATGAAATGAATATGCTCTGATGAACCATTCTACCTGTACGCTTGCCATGCACGTATGATCCTTCCATCTCCTATCTCCCGAAAGAGGCCTAAGGCAACATATTTGGTGGCACCCCAATAGCTTCAATAACTATGTTTCTAATCTCAATGTTTGATTCCTCTTTATGACATCATCTTTGAAAAACTCCTTTTTCCAAATTGTCATACTATCTTGCGCAAGGATTTCTTGGAATCGATCATTATAGAATATAGAAGATGTACTCGTCCTTCACAATGACGAGGAGACAGATCCCATCTTGGATCTCACAAACATCCATGTCTAGGTGGCTGATACCTAATCTCAACTTAGATAACTAGCTACGGGGCCAGAGAAGAGTCAAGGTATGAGGACCTAAGCACAATGTTACCATGGAACCTCAAGTCTAAGGACTAATTATATGCACTAGTGTAAACTAGAGAACTTGTCACTACCGACTTGCCACTTTGGCTATCTAGTGGATTCTCCAGACGGGTTTTCAATGAACTTGTTCTTTAACAAGCACCCACTAACATGTACCCATGTCTAACATGGATTGCTAATGAAATGGATCAATACCCAACTCCTTGAATTTATGCATCGTTAGTGCAAGTCTATCAGAATCTTAGATGTTTCGTCTCTTAAGATTCTATGACTTGAAATGTTTTAAAATCACGATCGTGTAAGACTTATTTCATGATCACCACCCAGTGTGTGACCAAGTCTCGTAGTCTTATGTGATTTAGGGGCTTCAACCAAATGCCTGTGAAGATAAAGTAAGTATAAGATGAAGATAGCCATTTTATTTGAATATCATTCAATCAAGATTATATCACAAGTGAAATAGTTTACATGCCATTCTAATTGGCTCAGGGCACTATTCCGACATTGCATATTTTGGTTACTTTGAGTATGAATTACTTGTAGGGATTTATGTGCTTAGATAAGGGGATTTAACATAATTAAGGTATCAAATTATGAAATAAGATATTTTTTTAGGAAATATTAAATTAAGATTAGTGATTAAATTATCAAATTATAAAATAAAACATATTTTACTATATATATGGATTAGTGATGTCTACAAAGAAACTTCCGGATCATAGTAATCATTCTTATCGTGTGATATGGTTTGATATTATTGGTATTCATATTTTGAATGAATTCGATATTGTTACAAAGAAATTAACACTAAAAATATTTATTATATTTTATATTAAAATTCCTAGTGAATAATAGAAATATTTATTATGTGTAATACTAAATTTGATATTACTGATTTTTACAAAGAAAGTTCTAGATCATAATGATTAAAATATCAAATTATGAAATAAAGCATAATTTGTTTTATATATACATATATATAGCGAGAGAGACAGAGAGAGATAAATACTAAATATAATATGGAAGATCACATATATATAGATATATTGAGTACTTACCATCATTGGATATAGAGTTACTAAAAAAATTAATTAATATAGTATTTAATATTAATAATAAGAGAACTAAAATATCACATTATGAAATAAAACAAATTTACTTCATATATATATATATATATGGATATATATTTATGGATTAGTGATCTTTACAAAGAAAGTCTTGACCTTAGTGAATATTCTTATTGGAACCTAAAAATATTTATCTTACTTGATATTAATATTAATATTATTAGTTAATAATAAAAATATTAATTATATGAAACACCAAATTTTGATATTAGGAATTTTTACGAAGAAAGTTTCAATTCTTAGTGATTAAAATATCAAATTATGAAATAAAACATAATTTGTTTTATATATATAGGTCGATATATATAGAGAGAGAGAGAGAGAGTTAAAAAATTATTGCTCCATGCATCAAACTGAAAATACATACATGATTAATATATATATATATAAATTCCATGTATAGACTAATATATATAATGAGAGAGGAGTGGGGGGAGAGAGGGGGAGATATAAAAATCAATATGGAAAGTCAAATTTGTAGATATATTGAGTACTTACCATAGTTAGATATGGAGTTACCAAAAAATTATTTAATATAGTATTTTATATTGATCATAAAATAACTCATTTTTATAGCAAACTATATATGAAAAATGTTGAAATGGCAAAATAGGATAAAAATAACTTATCCACACATTGCCACATAATAAATAGTCTTAAAATAGGGTTGAACATGATTTTACTTTATATATATATATATATTAGATTTTTCGCTCTAATGATGGCCTTCAGAAAAGAAATTAATTGATCAAACCCTTGTCCTTATTTATTTAGTTTAGAAACTAAAATTTGATGATAATTATTTTGATTACTTCTTTAAAAATGTTTCAATATGATGACCATTAGGACCATAAAAATTTAACTTCTTGTCTGCTTAGACGAGAATAATGATGTCCCAATCTATCACTAAGGCCGGTTTGGTTCAATATTCAAATTTTATTTTTATATTTTAAATTATTTCAATGTAATACCCCTAAATTTAGCATTTTAAAAAGTAAGATTTTAAAATCCAAAATATTAATTTGACAAAAATTTTGGGGTTCAAAATGTAAATAAGGAGGACTTAATTGTGAGGAATTCGAAAAATTTGGGGATCAATTTATAAAAAATTTGGGTCAACTAGGTTAATTTAGGGTACTAATTAGTTTGAGGATTTAATTGAAATAGGGGAAAAGAATTATGGAGTCAATTTGAGGCACTAAACAAGTCGAAAGACTGAATTTAAACCTGGAGAAAACTGTTGGGGGTCAACTAAGATTTCCATAAAGTTAAAAATATATATAGAACTACCCTTCCCATTTTTCTAATTACCACATGCACCCACCATAGCTTCTCCTCCAACCACCTCCCACCAGCGCCACGATTAGCCAAAACAAAACCAACCATTTGCTTCTCCATATCCCTGTGAGGACACCCACACTAGGAACTCACAAAATCGATCGGTGGAGCAAATCAAGCTTGAAGAAGACGTATAGTGAAGGTTGGTGGTCGCAGCCGTTTTGGCATTTGTTAGGGGTGACTGAGGTATGGGTTTTGACAAGCTCAGCTCAAGGGAAAAGATGGTAGCTTCAATTTCCAGTTTTGACCATTGGCGACGATGGAATTAAGGAAAAAAAGGTAACGGCGGCTAGCAGTGGAGTAGAAGGTTTTTGGCTCAATTGACGGACAAGATGGCAATGAAGTCCAACATTGACTGAGGGATTTTTTTGGGTATGAAGAGATGCATCGATTGGTGGGTCTAACTCCCAGCTCTGACGACAACGCAAGATGGTAGCGCTTCAGCGACTGACCACTAGTGTCATCGTGGCAGTGATCCGAGTGCGTGTGGGGAAGCTATCGCGCTGTGATTTGGCCTTGAAATTCGATCAATTGGGTAAAACTCCAGTTTATCGATTAAACTAATTCTTGAATTTAAATTTATTAAGTTATTAAGTAAATTTTGATGTGAGATATCTGTTATTAGACTAAAATATACAATTGCATAGTGTACGATTGAACATAAAAATTTGTCTATATGCATTGTGTGGACTCAAATTGTTAATTAGGAGATAATTATCAATAATTAACTGTATTATTGATATAAGTTGAGCTCAGTTAAAATTTGAAGATAGCTACTGATGTTAAGTTAAGATCAATAGTACCAAATTGTAACATAAACTATCAGGATAAGATTTACGATGTCGAGCCAAAATGTTTGGATATATAAGTTGTGTACAGTGTTAGTGGGCCCAGATTGGTAAGTGGAACATAATTATTGTTAATTACATTAATCGATGTAATTATATGTCCGACTTTTGGCAAGGATTAATTAATGGAATGTGGTAATTTTTTACAATTTCGCTGAATTATTATACATAAGCTTGAGGTTATTAATTTAAGAAATGATCAGTGACTCAGACACCAATAAATCCCTCGGTAATACTGTAGCGACAATAACATGATTAGTATGCTAACCATGTGTTATTTTCGGAACCAAACCTCTAAATATCATATTAGATGGAAGCATGATTATTTTTGTTAGAATAATTTAGATAATTGGAATACTCTAGCCTAAATTACCGTATCCAAAATGGAACGAGAACCTAGAATAGATAAATATGCTTTGTAATAAGAAGTACCTAGTATTAAGGTATAATAGTTCAATTATTATTTAAAAGATACGGTGCGAACGACTGACATTAAGATGTTCTATTGGAATAGGTGATGAGGAGCTAGGGCTTCCAGGGCCGTAAGATGTGATTGCATTTTCTATAGGGATTAAGGTAAGGGTTAGCCTAACTTTTTTTCCTGGGAAGTGAATGTTCTTTGATTATCTGAATTCCTTGTGTTATCTGTTAAAATTGATTGTACTCGTTCTGGTATTCAGAACTCTTATTATCATATCTGTTATTTGTCCCATATGCCTTACCACCTTTCCAGCTTCCCTTTATTATGTTGATTTTGGGTTTTGCCGACAAAATCATATTTTTGCACTCTTAATTAAATCGCTCTACAGATCGTTAGGGATAATGGATCGGGCCAACTGCCTGGGTACCGAGCTGAATGCTTGGGATAATGGATCGAGCCGAGTGTTTAGGTACTGAGCTGAATGCTTAGGATAATGGATCGGGCTGAGTGCCTAGATACCGAGCTAAATGCTTAGGTTAATGGATCGAGCCGAGTGCTTGGGTGCCAAGCCGAATGCTTAGGTTAACAAAAGAACAAAGCGAATCTGCTATGAACATTATACTTCGGGTCACTGCTTGATTCTATTTGTACTCTATTCTGGGAGCAATAAGGACGGAGATGTTTTCATTTGTTGAATTAGATATCATTTATGTTCTGACATAATCTTGTTTCTTGTTGTAAAGTCTTGTTGTTGATAAATCTGTTTGAATTGCTGCTCCTTTGACAATTTTTTTTATGACTATTTGTCGTATTTCCCCCTCACTGAGTCTTTAGGACTTACCTCATCTTTGTTATTCTTTATTTTCTTCCTAGACAGGTCTGATTAATTGATAAGGGCTTGAAAAGTGCCCGAGAGAAATTATATTTTGTAATAAATTAGGTGCTATGCTTGTATATATAGAGTACACCTAATCTAGACGTCTAAACTTGAGAATGTATGTAAATGTTTAAGTGTGAACCTAAGACTTTGGTATGTCCATATGGTACTTTATGATAAGATCTTTTGGGTTTATTGTGAACTGCTGTCTATTGTGTCATCTTAAGATTTTGATTTTCTCTAGTTGTCTTTTGAATTATATTTTAAGTTTGAACTGGTGGCACCTTAGCTTAGGGATCACCCTGGGTGGGGTGCCAGACATGGTATCAAAGCCTAGGTTTTCAATGACCTAGGTTAAGATAGGAATTATTTTTGTAACTGAAATTGATGGGTTACTAGAAATTAAACTTGAATTGGGGATCAACTGGGATGTAAGTTCTTTGGTTTTCCTACTAGGGTATGATCTTCGAAGTGGGAAATTCTCAGTTAGTAAAGACTGAGTTTGACTTTGGAATTATCTAGGATGTGTATACTTGAGTTAAAGAATACCTGAGCTATGTCAGGACATGATTCTTGGAATGTGAAATATTTGGGCAGGAAATATAAGTTTGATTGTGGAATTGAATGTGGAATGGAATAAGATATGAACTTTTAGAATAATGCTCGACATTAAGAAAGTGAAAGGTTATGATTGGGATGGCCAACTAGTGTATAACCTCTTACCTCTTGTATGTCAAGCATCTAAACATATAGTTATTGGTAAGGATGATGCCATTTGGAATTATGGCATTATGTGAGAAAATCTGTGAAGGTTGAATTCAATAAATGGATGACCATGTTAGGAAAATTGTATTTACAGTGAAAAGAGTTACCTTGGGAGTCAAAATGGTGCAAGCAACATTCGTGGAAGTTGTATCTAATATACAAAGGGTCATGCTGAGAATGTATGTATTTGGGTCAGTAGATGATTATCCAAGGACGAACAAATCCTTACCACGTGCCTACGGATGAGAATTAGATTGTATAAATACACAGGAAAATGATTATTGCAGGAAGGAATGTATTTGGGAAATGAATGAATGATTATTAGGGATGAGTAATGTTCGACCTATGTGTATAATTGAAATCTAAATGGAATGTTTATATTGATAAGGGATATGATGATAGGAATTTGAGACCCTGGGTTATGGAAATTAAGAAATGATCAATAATGGAAAGATATGTTTCCAAGACGACTAGTGTATGATCTAGTAATCTAGGGATGTCAAGCATGGGACTCTTTGAATTTCAAAAAGGTGAAATTTGGAGAATTATTTCATGCTCGGACATGTTTTGTGAGATTTTAGATTTATAAGTTGAAGATTCTCCTAGACAGAGTTGTATTTACTGATTTAAAAGGTCATATGGATAGGTTAATATTGGATGAATTTGTATGGTGTGACTTAAACAATATACTTGTCTGGGGAATAATTAACGGCAAAAATAAAGTTATGAGAAATCATATTAAAAATTTGAAGATATAGAGGATGTTGTTATTATCGTGGCAAGTAGAAATGTGGGTATAGGATAGAGATCGTTGTCATAATGGAATGTCGTCCCCTAATTTGAAGATACAAAATGTGTGAATGAGAATGGAACCAATACTGGAAATGGGAATGCGTACCTTACATTGATGAGGGAAACTAAAGAACTATTAGGCGTGCCAGTTAGAAAAATGGTCAAGGTATGCATATACGCATACGAGTAATTAGCTTTGCTTAGAAAGTGGAGTATGATGAATGTTTGGTTATAACAACGATATACAAGATTTAGTAAGTTCTACCATCGTGAATCCAATGTTAGCTAGGTTGGTTGACAGTTTAAATATTCTCAAGAACTACTAAGCACTAATTTATATGTACGAGGTAGTACTGCGTGTGAATCTTGTATATGAATTAATTGTATCCTATACATCATATATGTTGATTTAAGTTTTAAGGTCTCAGCTTGTATTTAGATATCTTATATTCTCCAGAAGACAAAAACCATTCTGATATTGTTAATATTTAAGATGAAAGCTATTGGCTAATTGAACTCGGACTCATCAAATCAGGCCGAAATCACGATATGGTGGGAAACAATATTGCTAAAACATACTAAAACGTGAATGTGATCCTCTGTTGACTAAATCATGGCAGATGGTCATTAATCAATGAAACTAATACGCTCGAAAACCGCAATGAAGATGTTTTTATTAGAAATATCTCATGGGAAGAACTGAAGATGACATTAAACCTTATTTCTTGCCCCTTGCTAGTAGATCCAAAGTTAGGAAGACTTGTGGCATAAAACTTATTGCAATGGGAATGCGGACCTTATAACCCTATTGATGAGCAAATGAGGTTAGTAATCTTAGGAGTACAACAGAAACCATATGGAAGATAGCCTCAAGAAATTCTAGAGTTTTACCCATTTATTGAAAATATCAGACAAGTGGAACATAGGGTACGGATTGAGTAATGAGATTCAATTTAAGGTTCGAAACAATAGGATACTACTTACTTAGATGAGGGATTTTGCATTACCAACAAGGATTAGTAAATAATAGTAAGAGCTCGACTAAACTCATCGAGTTTGAAAATTGGGATGTCTATTTTCTCATAAGCTACTTAACCTAATGTATGTGTTTGTGGTTTGTTGAGAATCGAAGTTAAGGTATGATACTATAGAATGTGAAACTTGAGAAGAAGGTGGGCTAGGAACTACCCTTTACTTGTACTATAGACATTATGAATTAAGATAATGTTGTTGGGATTGGTTTATAAGGATCTTGTTGGAACCTTTAAATTACTTAGAATCGAGGAATTTTCTGTACTACATCTATGTTTGGCATTACGAGCATTAGGGGTTAATTTTATCAGAATTAAGGCTATAGGCAATCGAATATGGCCATAAAATGTATCAAAGTTACAAAAGTTTTCTTGGGTTTATCAAATTAATGCTAAAGGTGTACATAAGGCCTCTCCCAAAATAGTAGGCTTCTCAGTGAAATCAACTCAAAAAGATCATTGATTTGAACAAAAGAAAGAGTTTCAAGATTTAGAGAGATAACCAATCATGGTGACATTCTTACCTTTCTTTGGGAAACCTAAAGAAACTCCATATATGCCTATTTCTTGAAAAGAACAATTGTTCATTAGAAGTGATTACTTTAATGAAATGGACATACCACCCAAAGATGGAGAAAGAGAAGTCCTTAAGGAATATAAATGTATTATTAGGTATGGTTTGGGTATGATTTGGATTGACAAACACTTTAAGTCCCAAGGATGGGTTAACATACTAAAAGGTTGGCAAAATAAATAAAGGATAAATATAAGTATCACAAAGACAGGAAATTGTGATGTCAGCTGTAGAAACTGGTGATTAACCACAGAAATAAGTTAAAATGTGAAGTGTACAAGTGAGAACAAGTAAGTTGAGGAACTCAAGCCAATAAGCTCCAAAGGATAAAGGGAAACAAGTAGTTGAAGGTTCTGTCTAAGTTCTTGAACATCATAAGAAAGTCTGATCCCATATATTCTTGGCCTTATTTCTCAAATGGAATCTAAGGAGCAGCAGATGGATTGTTTGTGATAGTACTTAGTATGTATAGTTTTGTGAGCCAGTAGTTAGCTACATGGAAGAGTATGACTTGTTATAAAAATCAGGCATGTTAAGTTTGAATTTCGCTATCCTTAATGTAAATATCATGTAAATATGAACTTATGGTGTTACTAGCCATTTGTTGCCATAATGGTTTTATGATCTCTTGGAGAACCTCTTAAGTACAAAAATGATATGTGATGATGTGCCTGAGGTTTACGCAATAGAAAATAAGCATTAAGTGCTCCATGATTTTATGGATCACCAAAGAGGTTTAAAACTCATTTTCAAGATAGTTTAATTTACTTCCTATAAGCTCAATCGTGGAAGTCAAAAGAAACTTTAAGTGAAGGTGGATAATGAAACTATGATTATGGGATTAGTGGGACTACTAGACAACCCTGGAAAAATAAGGTGACACCATGTGCCATAATAAGAATGGATATGTTGGGAAACCAAAAAGAGGAGATTCTTAAAATCCTAGTGAAATTAACGTCACTAGGATTGGGTGAAATATACTCTAACAATAGGATAAAACAACATTTGATTGAGGCAACCTAGGAATGAGACTAATATATGCACCAGTATTAACCAAAGTTCTTCCAGTCGAAGATGAGAATTTGAGGACCAGATTCTTTTAAGAGGGGGAGATTGTAACACCTCTAAATTTAGCATTTTATAAAGTAAGATTTTAAAAACCAAAATATTAATTTGACAAAATTTTTGGGGTTCAAAATATAAATAAGGAGGACTTAATTGGTAGGAATTTGAAAATTTTGGCGATTAATATATAAATGTTTTAGGTAAACTAGGTCAATTTAGGGTACTAATTAGTTTAAGAACCTAATTGAAATTGGGAAAATGAATTCTGGGGGCCAATCTAAGGCACTAAATAAGTCGAAGGACTAAATTAAAATCTAGAGGAAGTTGTTGGGTGCCAAACAGATATTTTCAGAAAGTTAAAAATATAGATGGAATTACACTCCCCATTTTTCTAATTCCCACTAACACCCACCATAGCTTCTCCTCCAACCACCTCCCACCGATGCTAGCGATTAGCCAAAAACAAACCCAGCCATTTGCTTCTCCATGTCCTGGCGAACAAACCCATACTCGGAACTCCTAAAACTGACTAGTTGAGCAATTAAAACTTGGGCTTGAAGAAGATGCACGGCGGAGGTTGGTTGTCATGGTCGTTCCGGCATCTATTGGGGGCGATCGAGGTGTAGGTTTCGACAGGCTTAGCATAGGGGATAAGGTGGTGGCTTCAATTTCTAGTTCCAACCACCGACAGTGATGGAATTAAGGAAAAAAAGTGACGGTGGCCAACAACGGAGCAGAAGGTTTTCACCTCAATTGACCAACAAGATAGTGGCGAAATCCAAAATTGACTGAGGGATTTTATTGGGCATGAAGAAACGCATGATTGGTAGGCCCAGCTTCAAGTTTTATTGGTAGCACACGGCGGCGATCCAACGACACTCCAACAATCGACCACTAGCTTCATCAAAGCAGCGATCTGAGTGCATGCATGCAGCTATCATACGGTGATTTGACCTTGAAATTTGGTCAATTAGGTAAAACTTTGATTGATCGATTAAACTAATTCCTGAATTTAAATTGATTAAGTTATTAAGTTAATTTTGATGTGAAATACCTGTTATTAGAATGAAATATGCAATGGCAAGGTGTACGGTGAACATAAAAATTTATCTGTATGCGATGTGCGGACTTGAATTGTTAATTAGGAGATAATTATCAATAATTAAGTGTATTGTTGATGTAAGTTGAGCTTAGTTAAAATGTTAAGATAACTATTGATGTTAAGTCAAGATTAATTATACCAAATTGTAATCATGGACTATCAAGATAAGACTTGTGATGTCAAGCTAAAATGTTTGGATATATGAGTTGTGTACAGTGTTAGTGGGCCCAGATTGGTAAGTGGAACATAATTATTGTTAATTAAATTAATCAGTGTAATTATAAGTCTGACCTTTGTATAACATTGCAAGGATTAATTAATGGAATGTGGTAATTTCTTACAATTTGGCTGAATTATTATACATAAGCTTAGGGATATTAATTTGAGAAATAATCAGTAACTCGAAGATGAATAAATCCCTCGTTAATACTGTAGTGATAATAGCATGATTAGTATGTTAACCATGCGTTATTTTCAGAACCATACCTTTATATGTGTTAGCATGATTATATGTATTAGCATATTAGTATGTTAGCATGATTATATATGTTCTATAATGATCGATTCCAAGAAATTCTTGCGCAAGGTGGTATGAAAATTTTGAAAATGAGTTTTCCAAAGGTGATGTCCTACAAAGGAATCGAACATTGAGAATAGAGACATAGTATCAAGGCTATTAGGGAGCCAACAAATATCTTGCCCTAAGCATCTTTTGAAAGATAGAAGATGAAAGGACCATATTTGCATGTTAAGTGTATAAATATAATGGTTCCCCAAAGGCATTCATTTCGGCCCAATAGTTGGGCTCCATAGGCTTAAGTTTGGATATCGACCATGAAGATTGGATACTCTTTAATTAATGAGATTAATTTAATTGAGTCTATTAGTTTAAAAGGTGTTTTAAAGTAAAATGAATATATGATGTTCAAAAGTCACAAGAAATTGTGAGCCCATGTCCAATGAATGGTAGAACCTATTGAGTCACACACAAAATTCAATTAGCTTCCTAGTTAATGGAGCAATTTTCTAAGAGTTAGAAAATTACTCCTTGGTGATTGATTTTAAGGTACCAAATTGAAGGTCAATTTTTGGCTTGATTAATTTAAGTGTTAAATTAATCAACTAATTTAAAGATTTCAATTAGACCAATAATTAAGGAGTTAATTATTTGGTGCCAAGTGACCATCAATTGGTCAGGTTAATTTAAAGAGTTAAATTAACAAAATCAAGCTTAAGGAGTTAAGCTTCTTGACTTAAGAGTTAAGTCAAGGATAAATTAATTAAATTAAAGTTTTTAATTTAATTAAAGAGAAGAATAAATTTTGGAGGGAAAAATCAAATGAAAGTTTAATTTGAATTAGCATCTTAATTAATTTGAATTTAGATTTCAAATGTAATTAAAATGCACATGAAATTCAAATGAGATTTGAATTCAAAATTGCAACCTTGGCACCCCACTTGCCCCCCTCCCCCTCATGGAAGGTGTGATGACACCTTGGCATCACACCATCTAACATCTATATATAGATATAGAGAGGGAGAGTTCAGCTATATTTTTTCAAAATGTGTGAAGAATTAGATTCATTCACACTTCCCTCCAAAAACTCTTTCTCAAACATTGCTTTATGTGTTGAGGCCTTTTTTTCTCTTATTCTCCTACCTCAAAAATTGGCCTTTACCATTGATGTTCTGCTCATTTTCTCCAGCTAAAAGTGAGTGGAATTTGGAGGATCAATTGGTGTGTGGATCATATCAATAGAGGCAAAGCATTTGATTTGCTAGCTTTGGAGATCCATTGGAACAGAGCAGCTACTTGCCGAATTTTTCTGAAGCAATCCAGATCTATTTTTGCTTTGAATTTTTTATAGAACTTTCCTCAAGGAGTTTAAAAGTTCCATATTTTTTTTTGTGATTTTTGGAGCACTCTAACTGAGGCAAACGTTGTTGTTTCTCTGCTGTGCTAGAGTCGGCCAGAATCTGGGTCAGTGAAGTGTTCACCCTTGTGACCTTGGAAATTTTCTTTTTGAGGTAACACTCCAACCAAATATGAATTCTTAACATGATTAGATCCTTGGTAAGCTGTAAGCACTAGTTAATAGGAGCTTTTGAAGTTTTGTTATTGGATCCTAGTGGCTTACTAACCTCCAGTAAGATGTGATTACATTTTTTGTGGGGATTAAGGTGAGGGTTAGCCTAACTTTTTTTTTTCTAGGAAGTGAATGTTCCTTGATTGTTTGAATTCCTTGTGTTTATCCGTTGAAATTGATTGTACTCATTTTGGTGTCCAGAACTTTTATTGTCCTATCTGTTATTTATCCCGTATACCCTACAGCTTTGTCGACTTTCCCTTATTACATTGATTTTGGGTCTTGCCGACCAAATCGTGTTTTTGCACTCCTAATTAAATCATTCTGCATATCGTTTGTATGGACTTGTTAGCAACTATTTATTGATTGTATCGAAATATAGGGATAATGGACCGAGCCGAGTGCTTGGGTACCGAGCTGAATGCTTGGGATAATGGATCGAGCCGAGTGCTTGGGTATCGAGCGAAATGCTTGGGTTAACGAAGGAGCAAGGAGAATCTGTTATGAGCATTATACTTCGAGTTACTGTTTGATTCTGTTTGTAATCTATTATGGGACCACTAAGGACGAAGATGTTTCCATTTGTTGAATTGGATATCATTTGTGTTATGATATAATCTTGTTTGTAACTATAAAGTCTTGTTGTTGATAAATCTGTTTGAATCATTGCTCCTTTGACATTTTGTTTCCCTAACCATTTATCGTATTTTCCCCTCACTAAGTCTTTAGGACTTACCTCATCTTTGTTATTCTTTATTCTCTTCTCAGACAAGTTTCAATGGTGGATGAGGGCTCGAGAAGTGCCAGAGAGAAATTATATTTTGTAACATATTAGAAGTTATGCTTGCATATATAGATTACACATAATCTAAATGCCTAAACTTGAGAATGTATGTAGACGTTTAAATGTGAACCTAAGACTTTAGTATGTACATACGGTACTTCATGATATGATCTTTTGGGCTTATTGTGAACTGTTATCTTTTGTGTCATGTTAAGATTTTTATTTTCCCAAGTTGCCTTTTGAATTATATTTTAAGTTTAAACTAGTGGCTCCTTAGCTTAGGGATCACCTTAGGTGGGGTGCCAAATTAAAAATAAAATAGATCAATTTATACATATTATCATCCAAAAGTTCAGATGAGACTGGAACAAGTGGCATTTCCTAGGCAGATAAACAGAAAATTCCATTCTTAGCGAACACAGTTCAGGTAAGTAATTCCTTCTCATCTTTAGTAGATTGTGAAAGTGATGCTTTTGGAAATGTGAATGGTAATGTGATTTCTCATTCTGAAGGTATGTGTTTGGGAATAATGCAATTTGATGATTTGAACAGTGATGTATTATCTGGTTCAAAGTTTGCTAATTTGCATATGAATATGTCCGATGTGATCTTGATACACCATTCCCCTTAGGATTTGTTACTGAAATCTAGTAATAGCCATATTAACTTGCCTGGTTCTACTCAGTATAATGCTCAATATGCCGTTGATAACTCTAATACTGCTATTTATTTTGAAAATTCTAGATCTCCTGTTGCTTCTATTAATGAACAGATTAATGAAAATCCTAGTTCTTTAGCTTTAATTTCTGGAAACAGGGATGATAGAATAGATTTCGAAAATGTTGAGATTGGAAATTATTGCTCTCAGAATGGAGAAACTAATTTCGATGTCAATGTGGATGCCATGCCTATAGTTGTCTGGTCTAAATTTTGTGTTAATGGGATGAATCCTTTAAAGTCTGATAACATCTCTGAATGTATGTCTCTTACCAAAGCTGAGGTTCTTAATCATTGCATGAATGTCAAAGGATCAGAGGTTTATGAAAATGCAAAATGTGGTCTGGAAAATTATGTAGATGATATTCAAAGGCCACCCGAAGTTGATATATCTTTCATATTAACTAATAACCCCCCAATCTTTCAACTATACAAATACCATACACCTTGAAACCTCCACACAAAAATCTACCAAGAAGAAAAACAAGAACAAAACCAACATCCTTGCCCTACAAACAGCCATTGAACATCTCTCCCCCCCAACCAAAATCTACCAAATCCCACCATACCCAAGAAATAAATATGTTTGATGATGCTCAAAACATACAAAGGATTATTGGGTCCAAATCAACAAATTCCTCTCCTCAAGTGGCCTTTAGGAATGAACAAAATCTGAACAGAAAATTTGAGAGGCTGAAACATACCTCTGCTTCTAAATGACTTTGTTTCTTATTTGGAATGTTAGGGGCAACGGTATGAGGAAGTCAGAGACAAGAGAATCAAATTATTCGTGATTATTGAACCTAAGATTGTGTTGGGTAGCAACTTTATGCCACGCAGATTAGGTTTGACCAATGGTTGTGCTAATGTTAGCAACAAATTTTGGATCTTATATGATTTCTCTTTTGATGTGAATATTTTTTTTGACTCAGATCATATGATACATGCCCGTATTTCCTCTATCAATTGGTCTTCGGATATCAATTGCTCTTTTATGTATGCTAAATGCTCTAAACTTGGTAGACAACCTCTTTAGGATAATCTCTATCGTATCTCAAATACCAACCTCCCTAGGCTTGTGGGAGGTGATTTTAGCATTTGTATAAATGTGAGCGAAAAGAATGGAGGAGTTTCTCCGAATGAGACAGCTATTGAGGATTTTAATGATATGGCTATGGACTGTGGTCTTAAGGATGCCAGTTTTGAAAGATCTCCTTACACTTAGACAGATAAATCTTCTATTTGGGAATGTTTTGACAGGGTCTTCATATCTTCAGAATGGGTTGAAACTTTCAATTCTGTCAGAGTTCAACATATTTCTATAACTTGCTCAAATCATAATGGCCTTCTTACTTCATTTTCTTTAGAAGAGGCTCATTCTGCTTCCAGTTTTCATTTCCAACACATGTGGATGAGGCATAATGGTTTGAAAAAAGTTGTTCAAAAAAGCTAGAAAACCCCTTTAAGAGAAAAAGGTATGTCAAGGTTGTTTTCTAAACTTGTTAGATTGAAAAGTGTTCTTAAGAAATGGAACAAAGAGGTTTTCAGGAATGTTTTTTCCAAGGTTAAGGAGGCCAAAAAAGTTGCTGAAGTTCCCAAAAAAATTATGATAAAGATCCTACCATCCAGAACCTTCTTACTCTTAAGAAATAATGCTTTACTTGCTTATGTGCTTGCTATAGAAGAAGACTTTTGGCGTTAAAGAGTTGCCTACAAATGGGCCCAAGATGGCGAAAGAAACACGATTTTTTCCACAAAATGGCCAAAAAGAAATAGCTTAAGAGTAAGATTCTTGAGATACATGAATAGGGATAGATTCTCACGGATCATGCAAGCATTAGCAAGTCAGCGACGATCTTCTTTGAGAAGCTTTTGACAGGTTCTGAAGGTGATGCAGCGGCTGATATTCTGGACTACATTCCTTCCTTATTATCTGATGAGGACAGAAAATTGTTGATGAGTCAACTTTCCCCAGAGGAGATTAAGGAAGTTAGTTTTGGGATTAATTCCGAGTGTACTACTGGCTCAGATGGTTACAGTGCAAAGTTTTTCCAACATTTTTGGGATGTGATTCATAAGGATGTGGAAAAAGCTGTTTTTGACTTCTTTCAAGGTTCTCCTTTACCTGGAGGATTCACAGCTACCACCATTACCATTATTCCCTAAATCGACACCTCTTCATCTTGGAAACACTTTAGACGTATTAGCCTTTGCAACACCACTAATAAAATCCTCTCCAAGTTAGTAAGCCTTAAACTTGCCTCATTTCTTCCTAAAATCATCTCTCCAAACCAATGTGGTTTTGTTAAGGGTTGCCTCATCCAAGACAACATTCATTTAGCCCAAGAAATAATTCATACTCTGAACCGAGGCAAGGAGAATACGGTTTTGAAATTTAACATGGAGAAAGCTTATGACAGGGTTAACTGGCAGGTACTGTTTGTTGTTCTTGACAGATTTGCTTTTCCAGATTCTTGGATTAATTTGGTGAAGAATATGGTTAGCAACTATTGGTTTACAGTCAGGGTGAATGAATCTAATTTGGTTTCTTCTTATCTTCCAGAGGTTTGAGACAATGGGATCCCCTTTCTCTTAGTCTCTTTATTATCTTCACTGAGTTATTCTCAAGAAGTCTTGAATTCCTCTTATGTAGGCACTCTTCTGTGTTTTTTGAGGTGGGAAGAAGTATTTGGCTTAGCCATCTCGCTTATGCTGATGATGTTATGATCTACTTACAAGCTACCCGCCTGAATTTACAATTTTTCATGCACTTTTGTACTTAATTTGAAGAGGCTTCGAGTCAACTGATTAATTCTTCTAAGAGTGATTTCATCACTTACAAAGTTTCTAAGGATTTCGTGGATCTGATCTCGGATATCACAGGTTTTTCTCAAGTTGAGTTACCTTTCATGTACTTGGCACCCCCCCCTCCACAAAGGTAAATAAGTTGGCCACAAGTATGATTCTATTTTCTCCAAAATCTAAAAAAAACTAATGGGATGGGAACATAACAAACTAGCTATTGGTTGGAGGTTAACTTTGATTAAGAGCTCTCTTATGTCCATTCCGATCCACATTCTTCAAGTTATGAACCCCCTTAAGAATGTTATTCTTCGAATTGAAAGGTAATTGAACAAAAACTTTTGGGGTTCCACATTTACCAGAAAAAAGAGTCATTGGAGATCTTGGTGTAGGATGAGTTTCCCATATAATGGAGGAATTAATATCAGGAATATCTCTGACATCATCAGGACTTTTACCTTCAAGTTGTGGTGGAGATTCAAGAATCAATCATCTCTTTGGGTTGAATTTCTTCGAAAAAGGTACTATGGTGGTTGTCATCCTATGTCTATCAAGGTTTCCTCTCAGAATTCATATGTGTTGAAGAGACTTTGTGCTATTAGATATGAAGCAGAGAGACATTTTTTGGACCATTAGTGAAGGAAAAGTTTCTTTTTAGCATGATTGTTGGGTTGGAGAAGATTCTCTTAATACTTTAATGAACAGCAACCATTTTTCCAATATTCCGGTCAAATATTTTTGGGAGAATGGTGAGTGGTGAAGATCTAAATTAGAGGATGTGCTTCCATCAAATTTGGTAAACCATGTCTGTTGTACCCCCATCCTTCTTTCCTCTAAAGACTCCATGTTTTGGAAACTTTCTCCTTCTAGCAACTTCTTCTTTAAGAGCACCTGGCATAACATCAGACAATACAAACCTCCCACCCCTCTTTGCAAATTTGCATGGAACAAAATTCTTAATCCTACAATCTCTATTTTTGTGTGGCGTCTCTTTAACAACCTCATCCCCACTAACCAAAAGCTTTAAGAGAAAAGTATGGTTCTTGTCTCTAAATGCTAACATTGCAATCATTTTGAGAGTACTTCACATCTTTTCATTTCTTGTGAGCTTGCTCAAAAAATTTGGAATTTTTTTGCTTCTCTTTTTCACTTTACCTGACGATACTACTAATATTTCACTTTTGTTTCAAGCTTGGAAACTTAGATCTTTCACAGGTACACAGGTTCATATTAGAATCATTATCCCAATTCTTGTTTGTTGATTTTTATGGTGTACGAGGAATGACACTAAGCACAAAGGCCTTAAATGTGCAGCTGATAAGGTTATCTAGAAGATCCAAAAACATATTTCAATTCTCCACAAAGCAGGCCTCTTCAAATCGTGCCACTGGATAGGAGATTTCTCTATTGCAAAGCTATTTAATATTTCATTCTCCCAGCAGCCAACCTCTAGGAGTATTTTAGTTAAGTGGCTTTCTCCTTGCCTTGGCCACTTCAAATTAAATACCAATGGAGCTTCTCAAAACAACCCAGGTGTAGTTGGGGCAGCAAGGGTTAGAGTTATTTTTGCCTTCATTCACCCTCTGGGGCTGGCTTCTAACATACTAGCTGAACTCATTGCCATCATGAAAGGTTTAGAGCTTTGTCGGGAGAGAAACGTTCAAAATGTTATTGTTGAATCTGACACTCAGGCGACTATTCATCTTATCACAAATCGTCAACCCCATCATTGGAGCCTTGCACACACAACTGGTAGGAACAGAAATTACATACAAGTCATGGATGTCTCATTCACTCATATATACAGAAAAGGTAACTCTGATGCGGATTTTCTTGCTAAACAAACTTTCCAAGCCTCTAATACTCTTGTTTTTGAAGAGCATCAATTGCCTAAAAAAGTTCAAGTTTTGCTTAGGATGGATGAATTACAATTACCTAATTTCATATTCCGATAACCTTTCAGTTTCTGTGTGTCTGTTTGGTGTTTGGAGACTAATTTTGGTAATTTCTAGGTGCTTGAATTACTACTGGGGCTATGTTTTATTTTCTATCTAGCATGCTTAATCTTCCATGGAGATTCCCTAGACTATTTTTGGGTTCTGGATTGCTACTGACTTCATTGTATATTTATTGGCTGATTAAGGAGGTTTCATGGTCATATACAATTTATTGCTAGGTGGATATTATTTTTTGCTTGGCTGGTATATGGTCTCATTTTCAAGTTGGTCATGGACGTTGTATGCATGGGATTGGTGTTGGAAAATTAAGCACACCGGGGACATGTGGAATTTTAATACAAGGGACCCGCAATCAATTTCTATGCTTTCCCGCGTAATTTGTTGGATGCTAGGGATCCGTATGCATTCTACCACCCACGAACAATCTGCCACATCATAATTCAATTGCAAAATGGATTTTCCGAGGCTGTGCTTTCTCTTTTGTCAATGCACCCTCTTCATTGTATAGTGTTGGCTTCATGCCAACAATCACTTTTGTAATTGTGCATAACTTTTAATTTTGTCATGCTTTAGATCTCTGTAATTTGCTTTCTTTATATAGGGGATGGATGTTCATCCCAACTGATATAGCCTCAGTTTCTTGAACATTGTAATCACCTTTTGTCTTTAATATGTCTCCCAACTATTTCATCACATATTTTCATCCAAAATATTTATATTTTTATTCTCAAAAACATTACTCAATAACTTATATATTTTCTCTCTATATATCATTATTAATATCTCTCTCCACCCACAACCTACTAAAACCAACACTATCATTATTTTTTCAATAATTTATCCAAATAAAAACTCATTTCATTAACTACTTTTTCAAATTTTGAAAAATAATAAAAATAAAAAATAAAAATAAAAATAAAACCATACCGGCCTTAAATTAATTCACAGCCTTTATGTAGGTTTTAAGAGCTATCGATTTACATTTTGAATCTTTTCTTCTAATTCATGTTTTATATTCTGTTATATTTGATGAATACAATCTAGATGTATATAATTCATAAATAAATATTTTTAAAAATTATTTAATATGAGTAACATATATTTGGAAAATAGAATGAAAAATAAAACATTAATTAGAATAAAGTAGTCCAACTAACTATTTTGCTCATGGTCTGGACAAGATAGCATTGAAAATAAGCAAACAGGCATGCGGGTAAAGTCCACATGACAAAATCAGGGTGCTCTTGCTGCTTTTTCTGGTCCTAAACTATAGGGTTCACACAGTAATTAATGCCGGCCGATCTTAGAGGGAAAAAAAAGTAATATTTCTTACAGTAAAATATTCTATTCCAGCATCTATACTATTATATTAGCATGTGTCGAGTGCGATGCATCGAGAAGAATTTCAATATTAAAATAATTTATTTATAATAATATTTACTTTATTTCATGTGATTCAAAATAAATCATAATTATTTTTAGTATTTAAAGAGATAAAATCTATTACTAATTAAATAAAATGATATGGATATTTCAATTTAAAGATATTATGTTTGAAAATAATTTGTACTTAAATAACTTGTGGAATATGAAAAATTGCTAACTCTAAATTTATAAATTATACAAAAAAATTTATAATGATAAAATTTTAAAAAATAAATGAAAGAATTAAGAAAATAAAAGTAGAGCAGAATATTTAACTAAATACACCTTTTGAATTAGATATATATTTATATCAGTGTTCGAAAAATCAGACCGTTCGTTGAATCAAAAAACTTATCGTTCATGGTTCACTCGTTCAACTGTTGGCCATATTGTAATTGAACCACAATTGAATCGTAACGTCACAATTGTGTAATATATATTGTGTATTTTATATATTACTTGAAAGTTAATAAAATGCCAAACATAAAACATAAAGAGCTTAAATTATATTGTTCAACTTCATAAGTTATAATTTCTTGGAAGAGACAACCAAGAACACATAGGTTCGATAAGGACTAAAGGGTTCTACCTTCTGGCCGGATTTAAAAATTAGAATCTTAGATTTGATTTGGGGCTTTTATTTTGTAGATATGTTTGAGTGTTTTAGGTTTTTAGCTTTTTAAGATGTGCCTTAACTTTGAAGGTTCACATTAGGTCAAAAAAAAAAGTGTGTATTGTGCTAAAAAGTGAAGGGAAGAAAAGAAAATAAAAGAACCAGTCAGGTTTTAATAAATCGTGAATGGTTCAACAATTCAAATAGTTCGACCTCTAGTTTAGACAATTTTCACAAAATATGAGGGTTTTTTTTGTCTACTGATTTTTACTCAAAATCAAATTAGTTCATAGAACGGTTGACGGTTCAACCGGTTTGACTACCCGGTTCGTTCCATCTTTTAAACAGTCATTTATACATACAAACTTTAATACGATTTGTTAGAAAATAATATTTTTAAAATATAAAGTATTTTTTATATGATTTCTCAATGATGTAGAAGTTATAGTTACAATTTTCTGGACATTTGAGATTTTAAAATATTAAGTATTTTTTGTTAGAATAAATATGTAAACCTATTTATACTTTATCTATGAAAATAACTTACACCAGGTCATTATTTGATAACTAATTCAGTATGTAGTTTGTAAAATGCAAATTTTATAAACTAAAATCTCTTAATATTCTATATATATAACTATGATAAGTAACATTTATTTATATATGCAGTTATTTTATTATTTTAAAATTATTGAATAACATATATTATGTATATGAATAAAATAATAAGTAAATTTTCAATATTCAATTCAAAATAAAATATCACTCTTCCATATATAAGTTTCTTTTATAAATATATAAATATGTGCAAATGATTTAAATGGATACTTATTTTCAGTCAAACATTTTTGATATGACATTATTAATCCATGTAAAAATATATTTTATGAATTATAATAAGCAAAAATATTAAATAAAGTAGGCGATATAATTATAAAATTATTTAACTAAATATATTGAACAACATAAAAATAGATATTATTTGTTATTTAAGTAGTCATTTATCAAGCTTTTGAAAATTTCAATTATGTCAACTATATATATGTCCCATATAAAAGAACTTACTTTAAATAATCGAAAATGAGTTCTCTATTATATTGCTAAAAATTAAAATAATTTAAATTAATAATATAAAAATAAAGTTCAGAGTTTGTAGTTGTTGTAGGAAGTAACTTTTTATATTTGAAATATTCTTCATATTAAATTATTTGTTATATTATATATATATAGTTTTATCTAAAAATATTTTACATATCTCAAAAAATTATTGTAAACATAATTAAATTTTAAATATTTTAATAAATTAAGCTCTTACATATCAGTTAATTTATAAATATTCATTTCTCAAACTTCTACTGCTTTAATAAAGATTATGAAATATTATTAAATATATTTTAAATTTCAGGTAAAAGAAAATTAGAGATAAGATACAATCATTTTGGTTAGAGATAATAATCAACAATTATTGAATTTTTTTTAATTGAATTAAAATATGCAAAATTCTAAGAATTTTCCATTTAGCTAAACTTGCACAACTACAATCAAAATTGCATATTGTGGGCCCCATACCATTGTACTATATATAATAATACTAGCATGTGCTCAATGCAATCATATGATTGAAATAATTTATTTTACAATAATATTTATTTTACGCCATTGATAAAGCATGAACTGTAATTATTTTTAGCATTTAATGAAAGAAAATCTGTTACTAATTAAATAAAATATTATGAATATTTCAATTAAAAATATTATGCTTAAAGATAATTTATACTTAAATAAGTTGTAAAATATCAAGAATTTCTCACTCTAAGTTTATAAATTATACAAAATTTATAAAATGATAAAATTTAAAAAGATTAAATAAAAGAATTAGGAAAATAAAAATAGGGGCAGAATATTTTACTAAATATGCTTTTTAAATTAGATACATATATATATGTATACATACATATTCTTATATGATAAATAAGCAAATAATTTCTTTTCTAATATAAAACTTTTTTGTATAATTTGTTAATAATGTGAAAGTTATAGTTATAATTTCATGACATTTGAGAATTTTAAATGTTAAATATTTTTTGTTACTGTAAATATATAAATAATCTATTTGTAATTTATCTATAAAAATATATCACATTAGGTTATTAATTGTTTGATAACTAATTCAATAAGTAGTTTGTAAAATACAAATTTTATAAGTGAAAGTATCTCTTAATATATATTCCATATAACTCTAATAAGTAAAATTTATTTATTTTTATTTATGTATGTAGTTATTTTATTATTTTCAAAAATTATCAATTAGCATATATTACATACATGAATGAAACAATAAGTAAATTTTCAATATTTAGTTTAAAATAAAATATCAGTCTTTTATAAGTTTCTTTTATAATTTGAATATAAAAATTACAAATAATTAAATGATGGGCAACTTATTTATAAATCCCCAAACCCACTTTCACTTGAAGAATTAGTCCCCATACACCCTTTTCTCAGTTTTAACTCCCCAATTCAATTTTATATTTTGAGTTGACAACCCATGCACTTATTTTGACCAAAATACCCCTAGAAACCTTATTTTCTCTTCTTTTTCTTTCTGTTAATGTGACATAAGAATTCTATAACACCCCTAGAAATTGTATTATTGCTATTATTTATTCAATATTATTTTTATAAGCTTTTATTAAATTTTATTTAATTTTGAAAAGTTTTGAGGGTTAAAACATAAATAGAAAAGATTTAATTGCACGACATTTTAAAGTTTGGGGTCAATTTGTAATTATCTAAAAGGGGGCCTCTATAAATATTATAGTTTTCATTTCCACCTTCATTTTCTTCTCCTTCTCCCTCACATGTACCCGCAGTCAACTCCTCTGGCGAGTAGCGATATACTCAAGCCATATACAATTCTCTTCCTCTCCTCACGAGGATCTCATTTCTACCATTTTCTCTCAAAACCCTTCAATCAAACGGCCAAAAATTAAACCAAAAGATACGACCACGGCGATGGTGATGGGTTTCCCCGTTCCGGCAACGAAAACTAAGTTTTGAGTGGTGGGTTTTGTAGCTCTCAGCTCAAGGAGCACGCCAATAGCTTCAGATTCCAAAACAGACCATCGACGGCGATGAAATCGAAAGAAAATAAGGCGGCGGCATTGGTGGTGGGCTGGCAGTTTTTCAGCCAATTGATGTGTGAATCTAAAATTAATTTAGGGGTTTGGTTTTTTGAGTTGAAAAGCATCTTTTGGTGGTGTTGTTGGCCATCTCTAGCGGCGGCAGCGAGTAGGCAGTCTTCTCGTCTCATTGAGAGGGATGCATGCAAAGAAGCTGATCATGATTCCAGGGCTCCGATAAGAGAAAATTGGGTAAAAATAGGAATTGGGTTTAAATTGTATGCATGTGTATGTATATATCTTCCAAATCTTATGATACATTGTACCAACGAAAGAATACGCGATCTAATCGAAAATATTGAGACTTGCATATAATTGTACGAGTTAGTGGACCCAAATTATGTTATATTACATAATAATCTTGGTTAATTAGGTGATAAAACCCTAATTTCATGGATTTGAGACCCAAGTGGAAATTTCATTATTGAAGATTATTGGACCATTATTATTAATTTTTTGTAATAATATGAGGTTAATTATTGAATTAAGGATCTGATATTGTCTCGCTCTTGAGACCAACATGATTAGCATGATTCCATAATGTCTATGTCGAGCCAACCCTAAAAACTATCATATTAAGCGAATAGCTATCGATTAACTAGTGATTTTAGACTGTTTATGGTATAATGGAAATTATTGGAGGTTTTTAAGGCCAAATGAGGATTCTGACAGTTAATATACTATTTTGGTTAGATGACAAAGAAGTGGGTCCCACGGACCAGTAGTCGGTGACTATAGTTTTTGGAGACTACAGAGGTGAGGGTCTACTGCTTTGGTACTTATTTTATATACCTTAACTGATCATTTCGTACCCTGTGGGGATATGCCAATTGGCACTTCTTGTACTTATTTGTTATTATGATAAACCCCTGTGAGGGTTCCTGTTTCTGAACTGTAACTACATCGTGTTTATTAAAATCTATGAACTATTTGAGATCTTGCCGACTATCTGTCAACTGATGTATACACCCGTGTGAGGGTCTAACCTCTTGGGTATTTATCTTGCATGCTCTGTGAGGGTCTGCCAATCTAGCCTTGATTATACCAATTTGTTCTTGTGGAAAAACCTTGAAAGGGTTAAACTGATTTTTGTATTGTACTGCATCTTGATTATTGACATATGTGAATTTGCTCATAATCTTGGTTGTTATCTATTTACTAATTGGTATACCCCTGTGCGGGTTGTTTTCTTAACTTGTTATGATACGAACCTAGCATGTTTGTTCTGGCGCCCAGAACTATCCTTTGTCAGTTGTTATTGTTCTATTATCTGTCTGTACTGTTATATAACTACTCTAACATCTGACCGTTCTGTTATCCGACAGTTCTGTTATCTATCTGTACTGTTATATAACTACTCTAACATTTGACCGTTCTGTTATCCAATCATTCTATTATCTAACTATTTCGTTATCGGTTACTATTCGGTTATCTGTTTATGTTACAGCATTTTACCCTGTACCAAGTTGTCATGCTTAGGTAAGTTATGTACCAAGTTGTCATGCATGGATAAGTTTGTACCAAGTCGTCATGCTTGGGTAAGTTTGTACCAGGCTGTCACGCTTAGGTAAGTTTATTTTAATTGGAATAAGAAACATCTAGTATACATGTCCTGTTCTGATCTATTAGTTATATCTGTTATTCAAGTTTATTCTACTTTGACTGTATCCTGTAATTTTGTACCAAGCCATCATGCTTGGGTAAGTTTATACAAGGCTGTCATGCTTGGGTAAGGCTGACTAACTGACTGACCTGTATAAGGATAATCTAATATGCTTGTCTTGTTCTAATTCGTTTGACGGCATATGTTACTTGGGTTTGCTTGATTTTGATTTGTATTCTGATTGTTTGCATTGTGCTCATAGAGCAACAAGGATGGTATAGCTTCTTGGTCTAGATCAAGCTGTTGTCCGGCCAAATGAGTCGTCTGTATTTCCTCCCAAACTGTTTTGATTGAGACAATCCCGGGCCATTCTAGCTAACAGTCATAATTCCCGAGCTAGTACCTACTAATAACCTTAAATTTGTTAATATCTGTATTATGTTTCGTTCATGGTGCGATTGCATTATCTGTTAAATTATGATTAGTTGAGTTTATTCTTCCTCGAGAGATCCCTATTGCTTATTATTATGAATATTCCTCACTAAGTCCTTTGGACTTACCCCCTGTATTTCATTGATTTTCTCAGACAAGAATAGGTGATGAACTTGAACCACATGCTTGGATCGATGAACACATTTTGTAACAGAAAAATGGTTGTATATGCTTATGGGTACTTTTGGACATTTTGTATACCTCAGAGATGTTGTGGTAAGTTAGGTTTGAATTTGACATCTGCAAGGTGTATATATATATATCATGTTGAATATTATGGGATCAGTTATGGTTTGTATATTGTATTTTTGTTAAGGTTTGTCTAGGTTGAAGCTCATTGCTATCTTGGATAATTTTGGAAAAATTTTCTGATGGGAAATATGGGTTGAGATTTAAGACTGAATTCAGTGGCGCCTCAGCTTAGCTGCTATCCCGAGATGGGGCGTTACAGAGGTGGTATCAAAGCCTAGGTTTGTCGATGACCTAGTCATTTGGGTATCACTGGGACTCATGACTAACATTTTGTTTATGTTAATTTGGCTATGAAGTTTAGGTATTTTACGTATTGGGAAGTTCCTGTGTGATTCGAGGATTTAAGATGAATTTGATCAGTTGATGTTGGTGAGTTGAATTTATGTACTGTAGAATGTCTTTGGGATCTCATCGTTATCATTGAATGATTAAGACTTGTATACCCTTGAGTTTGATTTACTTTTATCTAATCCTTCTTCTTCTTTTATTCTTAGATGTTTAGAGGAGTTAGAGTTCATTGACTTACTTGAGATTAAGCTTGAATTAGGAATAATCTAGAATGTCAACACTTAGGTTAAGAGATACCTAAGCTATGTAGGGATATGATTCTTGGAATGTGGATTTTATGTAGGAAAATATGAAGTTTGATTCTGGAATTAAACATACAATTGAATAAGACATGAACTTTTGGGGTAAGGCTTGACATTAAGGAAGTGAAGGGTTATAACCGAGGTGGCCAACCAGCGTATAACCTTTACTTCTGGTATGTTAAGCATATAAACGTATAACTAAAGGAAAGAAATTGTTGAACGAAGATAGCGTGGAAGATTTGAAGAACGAGAATAAGGTTTTAAATGAGGAAAAGGAAAACCTTTTGAGATTGTGCCAAGATCTTGAGGAGAAGCTGCATGATACGCATGAGGCTTTAGAGGTTAGAAGAGTAGAGTCAGGTCATTTAAAATTAGAACTTGGGGCAAGGAGTTATATGATAGACAGATCAATGGAAAGTGTAGAGAACGAGGAGAATGAATGTTGGAAGAAGCAAGGTAGGTGTATAGGATGTGGTAGTAACCAACACTTTTTGAGAGACTGCCCCCAAAAGAGAAACATGGCACTAGGAAATAAAGGAAAACAAGTCGTAGGAGCGACTGATGGATTATCTGTGACTGTATCTAGTATATATAGTTTGGTGGACCTGTAACTAGCTATTTGGGAATGTATGACTTGTTATGAAGGCTAGTATGTTAAGTATGAACTTGTGGTGTTGATAGCTATTTGTCACTATAATAGTATTTGTGATCTATTAAATAACAGTATGCACTATCAGAATGCAATGGAACCTTTTAAGTATTGAATTGTGGTGATGTACATAAGGGTTATCCACTAGAAAATACGTATTAAGCACTCTACGATTTCAAGGGATTATCAAGGAGGTTAAAATTTCTTTTCAAAAAAGTTTAAATTATTTTTATAAGTTCAATCATGGAGATCAAAGGAAACTTTAAGTGATCTCGAATCACAGAATCATGGATTATGGAATTACATATTCACCCTAGAAATTGAGACAACCTAGGAATAAAACCGTATGTGCACCTCCGCTAACTGAAGTCCTTAAGTCCAAGATGAGAATTTGGGGACCAGATTCATTGAAGGGAAGGGAGTGTGTAACACCCCCAAAAATTGTATTATTGGTATTATTTATTCAATATTATTTTTATAAGTTTCTATTAAATTTAATTTAATTTTGAAAAGTTTTGAGGGTTAAAACATAAATAGAAAAGATTTAATTGCACAACATTTTAAAGCTTGGGGTCAATTTGTAATTATCTAAAATGGGCGTCTATAAATATTATAGTTTTCATTTCCACCCCTATTTTTTTCTCCTTTTCCCTTACATGTACCCGCAGTCAACTCCTCTAGCGATCTTCTCCGGCGAGCAGCGATACCCTTCAAGTTATATACCATTCTCTTCATCTCCTCACAAGGATCTCATTTCTACCATTTTCTCTCAAAACCCTCCAGTCAAACGGCCAAAAATTGAACCAAAAGACATGGCCACAATGATGGTGATGGGTTTTCCCGTTTCGGTGACGGAAGCTGAGTTCTAAGTGGTGGGTTTTGTAGCTCTTACCTCAATGAGCACACCAGTAGCTTCAGATTTCAAAACAGACCACCGACAATGATGGAATTGGAAGAAAACATGGCAGCGGCTTTAGCGGTGGGCTGATGGTTTTCCAGCCAATTGACGTGTGAATCTAAAATTGATTGAGGGGTTTGGTTAGTTGGGCTGAAAAGCATCTTTTGGTGGTGTTGTTGGCCATCTCCGGCGGCGGCGAATAGGCAGTCTTCTCATCTCATCGAAAGGGACACATACATGGAAGCTAATCGTGATTTTGAGGCTCCGATAAGAGAAAATTGGGTAAAAATGGGAATTGGGTTAAAATTGTATACATGTGTATGTATATACCTTCTAATTCTTACGATACATTGTACCAATGAAAGAATATGCTATCTGATTGGGAAAATTGAGACATGCATATAATTGTATGAGTTAGTGGACCTAAATTAAGTTATATTACATAATAATCTTGGTTAATTGGGTGATAAAACCCTAATTTCATGGATTTGAGACCCAAATGGAAATTTGATTATTAAAGATGATTGGACCATTATTATTAATTTGGTGTCGTAATGCGAGGTTAATTATTGAATTAAGGATCTGATATTATCTCTCTCTTGAGATTAGCATGATTAGCACGATTCCACAATGTTTATGTTGAGCCCAACGCTAAAAACTATCATATTAAGGAATAGCTATCGATTAACTAGTGATTTTAGACAGTTGATGGTATAATAGAAATTATTGGAGGTTATCAAGGCCGAATAATGATTCTGATAGTGAATATACTATTTTGGTTAGGTGACGAAGAAGTGGGTCTCGTGGACCAGTAGTCGGTGATTGTAATTTTTTGAGACTTTGGATGTGAGGTTCTACCGCTTTGGTACTTATTTTGTATACCTTATCTAATATTCGCTTCATAACCCTATGAGGATTTGCCAACCTAGCACTTCTTGTACTTATCTATTATTGTGATAAACCCCTATGAGGGTTCCTATTTCTAAACTGTAACTGCATCATGTTTATTAAAATCTGTGAACTATTTGAGATCTCGTTAATTATCTGTCAATTGATGTGCACACCTCTGTGAGGTTCTAACCTCTTGGGTATTTGTCTTGCATGCCCTATGAGGGTTTGCCAATCTGGCCTTAATTATACTTATCTATTCTTATGGAAAACCCCTGGGAGAATTAAACTAATTTATGCATTGTACTACATCTTAATTATTGACATCTATGAATTTGTTCAGAATCTTGCTTGTTATTTGTTAACTGATTGGTATACCCTGTGCGGGTTGTTTCTTAACTTATCATGATACAAACCTAGTATGTTTGTTTTGGTCTCCTATGCTAGCTATTATTGCTCTGTTATCTGTGTGTTCTGTTATCTGACCATTCAGTTATCTGTCTGTACTATTATATGGCTGCTCTATTATCCGACTATTTTATTATTTGATTATTCTGTTATCGGTTACTGTTGGGTTATCTATTTGTCTGATGGCATTTTTGCATATACCAAGCTGTCACGCTTGGGTAAGTTATGTACCTAGACGTCATACTTAGTTATGTACCAAGTCGTCATGCTTAGGTAAGTTTGTACCAAGTTATCATGCTTGGGTAAGTTTGTACCAGCCATTAGGCTTGGGTAAGTTTGTACCAGGCTATCACGCTTGGGTAAGTTTAGTTTGGTTGGAATAAGGAACATTTGGTATGCATGTCCTGTTCTAATATGTTGTTGTATCTACTATTTGGGTCTATTCTACTTTGGTTGTATCCTGTAAGTTTGTACCATGCCGTCATGCTTGGGTAAGTTTGTACTAGGCTATCACGCTTAGGTAAGATTGATTGACCAATATAATGAGAATCTAATATGCCTGTCCTGTTCTGATTCGTTAAAAGGCATACATTACTTGAGTTTGCTTGATTTGATTTGTATTGTGATTGTTTGTATTCTATTCATAGAGCAACAAGGATGGTGTAGCTTCTTGGTCTAGATCGGGCTGTTTTCGGGCCGAACGAGCTAGCTGCATTTCTTCCCAAATTGATTCAGTTGAGACGATCCCTGGCCATTCAAGCTACTAATAACCTTGAATTTGTTAATACCTGTATTCTGTTACGTTCATGATGCAATTGCATTATCTGTTAAATTATGATCAATTGAGTTGATTCTTTCTCGAGATCCCTACTGCTTGTTATTATGAATATCCCTCACTAAGTCCTTTGGACTTATCCCCCGTATTTCATTGATTTTCTTAGATAGGAATAGGTGATGAACTTGAACTATAGGCTTGGATCGGCAAACACATTTTGTAATAGAAAAATGGTTGTATATGGTTATCGGTACTTTTGGACATTTTGTATACCCTAGAGATATTATGGTAGGTTAGGTCTGAATTTAACATCTGTAGGGTGTGTGTATATATATCATGTTGAATATTATGAGATCAGTTATGGTTTGTATATTGTACTTTTGTTAAGGTTTGTTTAGGTTGAAGCTCGTTGCTATCTTGGATAATTTTTGAAAAATTTTCTGATGGGCTGAATTGAGTAGCGCCTCAGCTTAAGTGCTATCCCAAGATGGGGCGTTACAAATTCCTTCTCTCTCTTCATGCTTTCTTCTCTCCCGCGGCTTTCTCCCACGAATAGTAGGTAAGACCCTTTTTTTAATTATTTTTTTTTGCTTTTGCCATTGTCAAATTAGTTCGGGAAGATCTTTAACCTATTTATTGCTGCTTTATTGTGAGTTGGAGTTTATTAATTGCGCAACAATTGGTGGAAGAAGGTAAGAATTCATGAATTTGAGCGTAATAAAAACATCTTCGAGTGGCCCAAATGCTAAAAACTTAGCTATTAGGAAGTTGTGTGTACAATGGAGAACTCTATATTTGTCAATTTATGAAGGTGTGAGTTTGATAGAGCTATTGTTTTAAATTGGGAAAAAATGGCCTGGAATTAGTTTTGAGCAAAATAAATTACAATATTTTGCTCCACAACAGACAATATATGTCATTTTGAAAACTGTTAATGATGTTTTGAATACGATTTGATTGTATATTTTGCTTAAAATAGGCATCGTTGATATGGTGGTTGTCTGAAAAAATGAACCAGAAAGATGTAGAAGGAAAATATGTTATATGTATTGGTAAGTTTCTTCATATTTTCATATTAGTATTGCATTAATTCTTCGTTTTGCTTTCAATGTGTTTCGATTAGTACCTAATTGTTATATGTTCTTCCTCTTTAATAAGATAATTTATATAAGCATTATCATACTTAGTAGTCCACTGATTAATACCAAATTAATGCAATTTACTACTTTTGCTCTGATAATTCAATACTTCTGCTCAATCTGCACATTAGCAGTTGTAGGAGTTTTGAGATGATAGATCTTAATAAATTGTGTGTTATGAATTTATGTAGTTGAATTTACATAAATTGTGTATGTTGTAGAACAAAATGATAGAACACATTGCAAAATAATACAATGTTTTGGAAGCAAGCTTGTGCTTCTATTGAGTAAAAGTCACTTTCCTACCATTTAGTGCAAATTGATACGGCGATAGATTTGTTTATCGTTTGTTGTATATTTGTACTTGTATTACCATTCGTCATTGCTTATTAAATAATATTTTGATTGATTTTATTTCTCTTCAATTAGGAAAAAGATGATGCAAAGAAGACAAAGATTTAAAAGAATATGGATTAGAAATAGACATTGTACATGTGCTTATGGTAACTGCTAAATGCGTCCTTCTCTGGAGGACATGTTAAGTTGTAGCATTTGTACTCTGTTGTATTTGAATCGGAGAATTTTTATGTTATATACTTTGTAAAATATGGACATATTGTAGTATCATTTAAATGTGAAAGAAATCATGAACGAGTATTCTTTTTAACCATTGGGAAGGTTTATGTTGGAGCTATTGTCAAAATTTATCTTTCATTTTATCAGAAAAAATACCCAATTTCAATAGTTATGTACTCCAGAATAACATTTATGTTCTCAACTTGTCGATGTTGTGTACTTATTTTTCATGTTTATGTACTTGCATTTACAAAGGCTGGGATGAGGCTCAATTTGATGCATACAACAATGCATAAGACACCTTAATTCGATAAAACCATGATTTGTTGAAGAAATGGTTTGGATACGCATATTTTGAAATGGTTTGGAATAGAAAAACCTACATCCAACCACTTGCACTATTATTCATAATAGTGTGAAACCATTTATGGATGATACCGAAAATCCCTCATGTGTTGATAATGACACACCATGGTCTTATAATCATGCACTGGCTAAATTAGGCCGAATTGAACTCAATCCCTTATGTGCTGATAATGATACAAGAAATCGGCAAAAAAGTACCCAATTTTGGCAATTCTGTAATCCAAAATTGCATTTATGTACTCAGTTTGTCAATGTTATGTACTTATTTTTCATGTTTATGTACTTGCTTTTCCAAAGGCAGAGATGAGGCTCAATTCGATGCGTGTAACAATGCATAACACACTCCGACGCAATAAAATCATAGTTTGTTGAAGAAATGGTTGGATATGCACATGTTGAAATGGTTTGGAACACAAACACCTACATCCAAACGCTTGCGCTTTTGCTTATTGTAGTATGAAACCATTCATGGATGATACTAGAAATCCCTAATGTGCTGATAATAACACCCCATGGTCTTATGATCATGCAATGGCCAGATTAGGCCAAATTGAACTCGATCCTTTATGTGCTGAGAATTATACTGAAAATCGGTACAAAAGTACCCAGTTTCGGCAGTTACGTACTCCAGAATAGCATTTATGTATTCATCTTGTCGATGTTGTGTACTTATTTTTTGTGTTTATGTACTTACTTTTCCAAATGCCAAGATGAGGCCTAATTCGATGCGTGCAACAATGTATAAGATACCTCAACGTAACAAAACCATGGTTTGTTGAAGAAATAGTTTGGATACGCACATTTTGAAATGATTTGGAACACAAACACCTAAATCCAACCACTTGCACTTTTATTCATTATAGTGTGAAACCTTTCATGCATGTTGCCGAAAACCCCAATGTGTTGATAATGACACACCACGGTCTTATGATCACACAATGGCTAGATTAGCTCGAATTGAATTCGTTCCCTTATCTGCTGAGAATGATATTAGAAATCGGCAAAAAGTACCCAATTTTAGCAGTTATGTAATCCAAAATTGCATTTATGTACTCAGTTTGTCAATGTTGTGTACTTATTTTTTGTGTTTATGTACTTGCTTTTCCAAATGCCAAGATGAGGCCTAATTCGATGCGTGTAACAACAAATAAGACACCCCGACACAATAAAATCATGCTTTGTTGAAGAAATAGTTTGGATACGCATATGTTCAAATGGTTTGAAACACAAAGACCTACATCCAACCACTTTCACCTTTATTTATAGTAGTTTAAAATCATTCATGGATGATACCAAAAATCCCTAATGTACTAATAATAACACGCCATGGTCTTATGATCACGCAATGGCCAATTAGACTGGAATTAACTTGATCTCTTATGTGCTGAGAATAATACCAAAAATTGATAGAAAAGTACCTAGTTTCAGCAGTTACGTACTTCAAAATAGCATTTATGTACTTAGCTTGTCGATGTTGTGTACTAATTTTTTGTGTTTATGTACTTGCTTTTATAAAAACCAAGATGAGGCTCAATTTGATGCTTGCAACAATGCATAAGACACCTCAATACGACAAAACCATGGTTTGTTGAAGAAATGGTTTGGATACGCACATTTTGAAATAGTTTGGAATACAAACACCTACATCTAACCACTTGCGCTTCTATTCATAATAGTGTCAAACCATTCATGGATGTTGTTGAAAATCCCTAATGTACTGATAATGACACGCCATGGTCTTATGACCACGCAATGGCCAGATTAGGCTGAATTGAACTCAATCCCTTATACGCTGAGAATGATACCAGAAATCAACAAAAAAATACCCAGTTTTGGCAGTTATGTGATCCAAAATTACATTTATGTACTCAGCTTGCCAATGTTGTGTACTTATTTTTCATGTTTATGTACTTACTTTTTCAAAGGCTAAGATGAGGCTTAGTTCAATGCATGCAACAACGCATAAGACATCCCGACATGACAAAACCATGGTTTGTTGAAAAAATAGTTTGGATACGCACATGTTGAAATGGTTTGGAGCACAAACACCTACATCCAAACACTTGCGCTTTCATTCATAGTAGTGTGAAACTGTTCATAGATCGTATTGGAAATCCCTAATATGTTGATATGATACACCATGGTCTTATGATCACGCAATGGCCATATTAGGCTGAATTGAACTCGATCCCTTATGTGTTGAGAATAATATCAAAAATAAAAAAAAATGTTCCTAATTTTGGCATTTAAGTACTCCAAAACTCCATTTATGTACTCGGTTTGTCAATGTTGTGTACTTATTTTTCGTGTTTATGTACTTGCTTTTGCAAAGACAGAGATGAGACTTAATTCCATGCTTGCAACAACGCATAAGGCACCCCAATGCCACAAAACCATGGTTTGTTGAAGAAATAGTTTGGATACGTACATGTTGAAATGGTTTGGAACACAAAATTCGAACATTTATGCTTTCATTCATAGTAGTGTGAAACCGTTCATGGATGGTACCGAAAATCCCTAATGTGTTGATAATAACACACCATGGTCTTATGATCATGTAATGAACAAAGTAAGCCGAATTGAACTCGATCCTTTATGTGCTGAGAATGATACCGAAAATAAAAAATAAAAAAAAAAGTACCCAATTTTGCCAGTTATGTACTCTAAAACTGTGTTTATGTGCTCAGTTTGTCAATACTGTGAACTTATTTTTCTTATTTATATGCTTGCTTTTCCAAAGGCCGAGATAAGGCTCAATTCGATGCATGCGACAACGCATAAGATGCCCTGACGTGACAAAATCATGGTTTGGATGCCCATATATTAAAATAGTTTGGAACACAAACACCTATATCCGAACAATTGCGCTTTCATTCATAGTAGTGAAAAATCATTCATGGATGATACTGAAAATTCCTAATGTGCTGATAATGAAATGCCATGGTCTTATGATCACGTAATGGCCAGATTGGGCTGAATTGAACTCGATCCCTTATGTGCTTAGAATGATACTGTAAATTGGCAATAAAATTGGTAGTTATGTACTCTAGAACTGCGTTTATGTACTCAATTTGCTAATGTTGTGTACTTATTTTTTGGGTTTATGTACTTGCTTTTCCAAATGTCAAGATGAGGCTCAATTCGATGCATACAACAACACATAAGATACCCAGACGTGACAAGATTGTGGTTTATTTAAGAAATGGTCATGATAGTACATGTTGAAATGGTTGAGAACTCAAACACCCACATCCAACTACTTGCACTCTTATTCACAGTAGTATAAACCATTTATACATGAGCCAAATGAATCTCGCCTGACACCACCATAGAAAACTAGTGAACATATCATGACTATGTGAGTTCTAGGACTAATATATAACGATCTTATGATCATACGATGGCCAAATTAGGCCGAATTGAACTTGATCTCTTATGTACTGAGATAATATCAAAAATCAGCAAAAAAGTACCTAATATTGGCAATTATGTACTCCAGACTACATTTATGTGCTCAATTTGCTAATGTTGTGTACTTATTTTTCGTGTTTATGTACTTCAAAATTAGATTATATGTGTTGAGTTATACTGCTTGTGTACTTATTTCTCTTGCCCTTTTTCTTCCTATTCTTTTTCTCTTCCTCTTACTCTGGCTCTTTTTCATTTGATTTCTCTTTTTCTTTCTCCTCCTCAACCTCAACTCCAATAGCAAGTCCTCTATTCTCAAGAAAGAAAAGTCTTTCATTTAATAATTCTATCTCTTTCTCTTTCTTATTCAATATTCATTGCAAGCCATACACATCAACAGTTGGTGCTCCATGATGTATTGATAACAACAATTTCTCCTTATCAGGGAACGCATAAATATCCAAAACCTGGTCAAACATAATTCTACAGCTTAGTTTGTAATTTTATATGTAACACCCTAGAAATTTTTATGATTTCAATTATATGTATATTATTAATATTTGAAATTATTGAATTTTATTTATTAATTATTTTACAATTTTGAGATCAAAATTATAATTTTATATTGCGACACCCCACTCTGGGTAACCCAAAGCTGAGATATCAAAACGTTCCATTTAATAATTTTGAACCAAAAATTACAATTCAATAGGCCCATAATCAGACATTTCATGCTCATCAGAAATAGCAGGAGATTCAAACTTAAACAAACCTATAATATACAACACATAACTAAATGTATGCCACCAGATTTCCAATTCAACCTATCAAAAGCAGCGGAATTACAACCTTACCAAACTCGATAATCTATTAAACGAAGGCCAAGATTCATGTTCTTATATAACGAAATATTTAGAACCTTTAAGTCATCCATATCATCATAACGTATCCTAGATCTCAAATCCATACTTAGCAATCAGACGACTTCCATATATATATTCAACATCTAATCTATTACAAAACATACTCTTATCCAGCATGGAGTCCAAATCCCTTGCTTAGTCCCTGTCTGAGAGAATCAAAATAAACGGGGGGTTAAGTCCAAAGGACTTAGTGAGGGATAACTGTAAGCATAACAGAAGGAATCTGTTGAGGGAGAATCAACTCAACAGACTGTAAATCAACAGTCAGGCAGAACAGATCAGAATACGGTCAGACAATCGATCAGGCAGGCAGTCAGTCAGTCGCATTCAGTCATTCTGTCAAGCATGCAATCAGTCAATCAGTCCGGAAACAATCAAAATCAATCAATAAACAGATCAGATCAATCGAATCAATCTAACAGATCATGTCATAACAATCATATCAGTCCCTTAACAGCTCGTCCCGCTTTACAGCTGGGAACAACATATCAACATGTCCCGAGCTTAACATCTGGGAACAACATATCAACACGTCCCGCTTTATAGCTGGGAACAACATATCAGCACGTCCCGAGCTTAACAGCTGGGAACAACATATCAGATCGGTAACAGATAACAGACAGTCTGATATCAGATCAACAGATAACAGTACGGACGGATAACAGATGTCAATCGAAGGATAACAGTAGATGCCCAAGAATAGCCCTAGCACATCGCTCATACCTAGGAATAACCCTAGCATATGGCTAACAAACTGAATACCCAGGGAATAGCCCCTAGCGTATTGGACTTACAGAACGAATACCCAGGGAATAGCCCCTAGCGTATCAAACGTACAGACAATTCAGAACAGTATAGAAGTGACGACAGGGCAAATAGTAACAGTACTGGACAATACAGATATCAGAACAAACAAAAACAGAATAAGAACAGAAATAACCCGCGCAGGGGTGTCCGAATCAGATAACAGAATATCAAAGATCTTAACATATCACAGATTTCAATAACAGTACAGTCAGTTCAGAAACAGTAACCCGCACAGGGGTTTATCACAAATACCGATAAATGAAATGAAGTGCCAGATTGGCAGACCCTCACAGGGTTTCAACAATTCACGAACAACAGTAATCAAAGCAATAACCCAAAGTGGGAGACCCTCACCTCCGTAATCTCAGAAATGCTATCACAGTCAGCAGCCTATTGGTCCGCGGGACCCACTTCGTCGTTACCTATCCAAGAAGTAATATTTATAATCAAAATCCATACTTAATTCTATTAATCAGAATTATTCCATTAATAATCCAAAATTACTAATTTATAAATTAATCCAATATTTCATTCCTATTCCAAAGTCAAACATAATCCTAATCATGCCATAAGATTAAACTTACATAATCAATTCGTAATCAATGTCATAAAATCTAATAATATAATCCTTAATACTATAATAAGTCCAAGTTGGCATTATGCATGAGTCCAGGTCCACTAAATTCATATTCCATAGCATGGGATACCAACACCTATATATATATAATATCTCAACATCCTCAAATTCTATTCTTGGCATGAATACAATTTAATAGCAAAATATATACATATGCATGTACATATATATATATAACAATTCTTAAATTTTCTACCACAACTTCACAACAAGACCTCGGTTTCACAAAGCAATCACTCCACTGCGTTTGCCACGACGAGAGGAGGAAACTGCCCCCAGGTCGCCGGAGCACTGCCGGAGCGCCGCTATCCGCCGCCGCCGGAAAATTCTCAAACCGAGCAGTCCAACTCCTTTCGAGCTCCTGAGTCCAACGGTACAGTCAGATTTCTGTTTAGACGCCTGTAGCCTCCGAAAACTCCAATTTTCAGACCAATTTATAAACACACCGCCCAACTCCGATCACCATTTTCTCAACTTCTGGTCGTTCTTCAACCACATGCAACCCTACAGCCCTCTTCCTCACACCTTAAGCTTTCCAAAACACCCCTCAAACACCTAAATCACCGCCGGAAAATGTTAAACCCATCACCACCCAAAAATCGGGTCTTCCTCCGCCGTGGAGCTCCGCCGTCCGATGGCTTGCATGGTGGTGGAAATGGACACTAGGCATGTGGGGAAAGAGTTTGGTGGGGTTAGATTGGGGTTTAGGTCGCCGAAGATAGGGTCATAGTGGTGGTTGACTCTCGATTGAAGGAGGAAGAAAAATGGAATAGTGATGAAGAAAGAAGAAAAAATGGGAAGAAGGAAGAAAAGAAAAAGAGAAGGAAAGCTGCCCGATTTCCAAAATCCAATTTTTCATTTTTCAATTTAGTCCCTGAAATTATGAGACTCCTCAATTGAATCCCAAAATTTCAAAAATTTCTCCCAAGCCTCTAAGTCAAGAAAATGTGTCAATTGAATCCTTAAAAAATTGCAATTCTCACCCCCAAACTTCCAATTTCCTTGCAATTCAGTCCTTTTAATATTAATTCTGAGCCTTAAAATTCGGTTAACCGAAATCTTAATTTCTAAATCCCAATTTTCTGAAATATTGAATTTAAGGGGTGTTACATATATACTCAATTGCATGACTTAAGGTTCCTAGGGACTAAATTGCAAAATACAAAAGTTGAATTTTTAAAATCGGGCAACAACTTTCTTTTTCTTCCTTCTTCTTTCTCCACTTTACTTTTATTTTTCTTCTTCCTTCTTTCTCCTTCTTTCTTCTCTTCATAGCAGCCAACCACCAACCACCACCCACCAGTGACACTTCTTTCTCCGAACAAACACCCCAAATCAACTCCCCTTACCACCATACTGGGCGGACAACTGCCGAAGTAGCACGGCAGAGGATGGCCGAAAATAAGCTCACAGCCAGTAATTGGGTTCCTTGTTTTCAGACGTCTAACGGAGCATCTAAATGGTGCTTTAGCTAGTATTCGATGAGGGGAACAAGGTGGAAGCACTGCATGGCGGAGATATGGGATGGAGAACCGTGAAGGCTTTAGGGTGGGTCTTGATGGATTTTCCAGCATCTATTTCTGAAACCAAGGGCACCGTTGGAAATCTCTCAGCAAGAGGAATCTCTGGGTGGTGCCATCTCATTTTTTGGCAATGGTGGACGGTGGCAGTGACTGGGCAGAATCATCACTTCATCGCGACAAACACATGCATGCAATCTGATCGTGGAGATTCTTATTCGTTAGTGAGAAATCGGTATATAACGATATTTTTGTGTATGTAATTGCATGTGTATGTTTATACGTTTTGATCATCGTAAAACCTTGTATTACCGTATATTATAATGGTATTATTTCATGAAAACTACAGGTTATATAGCATACTAAATGTAGAAAACCCCAATTTTATGTAATTAGAATTTAATCGACAAAAGTTTGGATTTTTATTAACTAGATCATTATGATTAATATTGAGTTATTAGATTAGTTGGCTTATTGCATCTGATTAGATCACCAATGTGTGATTAAGTTGTATATATCTATTATTTGTGTCATTAAGAACCCTATAACCAATAGTAAATTAGCCGTAGTATTAAGAGTATTTTTGTTATGATAATTCCGGATGAAGTCTTTTATGGAATTAATTGGATGGTTGCTGGTTTAGACAGTCAATAGTAAGGTTTTAATTATTGAGAGGCATCCTATTTGATTATGGGTTTTGATAAATAAATCACACTTGTGGTTAGGTGACGAGGAGCAGGAAACTGCAGGTCAATAGGTCATTGACTGTAGCTGACTTCTGAAACTTTTGAGGTGAGGGTCTGCCAATCTGGAACCTTTCCTATTTATCTGTTATTTCTATTTCTATATCATACTCTGAATATGGTTGAAATCTAATTTGTTATCTGACATCTTATTGGAGCACCCCTATGAGGGTTATCGTTTGATATCGATTTCATCTTATTATCTGACATCTGATTTGAACACCCCTGTGATGGTTATTCTTTGTCATTGAATCTTTTTTTAGTTGTTCCGGAACCTGAAACTCCCTTCATGTTGTCGATTTCTGTTCCTTGTACCCCACAGCCTTGTCGGCTGACCCTGTAATTCTTGAATTTGTTTTATGTGTTGATTATTTGGCCCGAAAGACATACTTGATTATTGATTATATTGGCGAAGTGCCAATTCCAGCAGAATGCTTCGATTATTATTTCGAAACGACCGTGCTGGCCAGTATATTGATTGTTACAAATTTGTACCCTGTTATATTCATACTGATTGTTCAAAAGTTAAACTCATAGACGTTGGCATTACATATTACTAACCATGGGACGCCATGGGGGAACCCACCCGGAAGGACACCACGGGGGAGTTGGGCCCAGGGCTAGGTTCGAAAAGACGACCGAGCGGAATGGACCGATGGTGATAGGTCTACCAGCTAGTACCCACCTACGATCCTGACTCAATAGAGAGTTGGAGGTAACGAACTGGGAGTGGCGGGATCTGGCATGCGGTCGACCATGCCTTACAAACAAGTTATTACATACCGAGCTGAGTGCTCGAGTAATGGAGTGATAAGGAAGTTCTATTATACTGTACCGATGCTCGGTACTAACAACCATAAATTCATCTAGGAGCAATAAGAAAGGATGCCAACAGTTCATTAAACTTTGATCTTCTGAGTAATATATACCTTGCTGATTCATATGGGCATTCTTATTGTTAACACCTATTCACTGATAATTGCACCACGTTCCTTTTCATCAAATCTTTTTAGTCTCTCTTCGCTCACTAAGTCCTTATGACTTACCATCCAACATTATTTTGACTTTTCTCAAACAGGTACAGATGATGGGCAAGGACTTCAGGCTTGAATGTGTTTTATAATAGTATAGACTTTGGATTGTACCTATATGAAGTACCATGTATATCAGGGTGAAATTGGAACCTTGAAAAAGGTCATGAATGACGGTGATTGCCTGAGACCAGTACATGTTTTGTTGAATGATATGTATTATGTAATTGTGTCCAGGATATATGGAATATTCTGTATGACTTGAAGGATTTTGAGACAAGTTTTATGGATTTATTGTTTGCTACAGGCAAAATTTTAAGACTGAATTGTGTAGCACCTCAGCTTGGGTGCTGTCCCGAGAGGGGGTGTTACATTATATATACATAAAACTATTATAACAACAAAGATAAGGAATATAAGTTATTACCATATTTCTAGTAATCATCTTGAATTTTGTTTTTGCATCAGCAACTTTAGTGGGGATCTTACTCTCATGCCATCGAAGGAATCATGGAAATGAACGCAATGAATTTGCCATTCCTAAGTAAGGAATACGTTCATAAACCCAAGACTGTTATTCAAAAGATGAATTATGTAATGTTATAATTACTCAATAATAGTAACAAAAATATTAATATTAAAATGCCATTAACTTATCATCGGCCAATACTGCATCCATCAAAGTATTTCTTTTAGACCTTTCCCCATGTCACCTCCTAGATGCACTAAAATCTCATCATGCAAAAACTTAAATGCACCAACTCCCACTACAACAATTTGCACTTCACGTAACAAAAATTTTGGTAACAAAGGTAAAATTCGTTACATATGTTAGATTTATTATAACAAAATTAATTTTTTGTTACAAATAACATTTTCTTTAGTAACAAAGTAAAAGTATTGTTACCTTTAACTCAAATTTGTTACCTTAAATTTTTTATGTTTGTAACTAAATAATTATTCGTCACGGAAAATGTTATTTTGTTACATATAACATTTTCCGTCATATAAGAAGGTATATTTGTAACAAAATTTGGTACCTTTTGTAACAACAAAATATTTGTTACAAATAAAATATATTGTAACAAAGTTTTTAGTTACTTAATTTTAATTAACTTCCCTCCAAAATTCATTCCCTCCAAATATCAGTTGTATACATATGGTAACAATGATTTTCGTTACTAATTATAAATGAATATTAAATGAAATTTTTACTAATTCTTGTGGGTTGGGCTTTTGTTCAAGAAATGGACTTCACAATAATGTAAAGAATTTGTTAATTGGGCATAACCAATTTTTTGGTGAATTATTATTGAACTGAGTTCTATTTTAAAGATTGAGCTTGAAGAAATTTGAAGTGAATAATCCATTAGTTGGGCCAATTTCTTTAAAATATTGGGCTTTATAACTTTTTTTTGAATTATTCAATGAATTGGGAGTTTTCATTTAGGGGGAAAATGCAAAATTGGTCCTGTAACTATACCCTACTGGCAAATTTTGACTTTATCTTTTCGAGTCGCAATTTTGGTACACTAACTTTTGAATTTTGATAATTTGTGGACAAATCTAGCACGAATTCATTTGCAGCAGGCCCGATCTACATGGCGCCACATCACATCCTCTCTCTTACGTGGCATGGGGTGTGGCAACCCCTTCTTGCCGTGTATTTTACTAGACCAAAAAAAAAAAGGATATTTGCACAAAAAATTAAAAATAGGTACATAAAAATTGAAAAAAGCAAAAAGATAAAAAAAAAAAAAAAAAAAGATAAATCTTGAAAAATATTTATATACTTATATATATATATTCACATATATAAATACCCATACACATGTATCCCACTTGCTAAATTATCAAATTAAATGAATTGAGTCCTAAAAAAAATTTAAAACTTGCACATTAGAATTTAAAATATTAAATATTCTTCAAATTTATAAAATTTTATTTCATACGAATTTACCATCTAATTTTTTTTTAAATCTAATTTATCACTTTAGGCCATATAATTTTAATAATATTAAGTTAAAATATCTAATAATGTTAAGATAGTAAAATATCTAAAAATTTAAATAAATTTTGTTGACTTTATTTATTGAGTTAAAAATGAAATAAAAATTAAACAATAAAAATTTAAGTCTATCCTATTATCTATATAATTCAAAATTACATAAGAATATTAAAATGATAAATACATCTAAAATAATTCTGTTAAATATAAATATATTTTATTTATTAATTCAAATATGACAAAAAAAACTTCAACAATAAAATTTTAAGTCTGTCATCCTAACTATATAATTATAAATTATATAATAATATTAAAATAAAAAATATTCTAAACATTAGAATTTAAAATATCAAATATCCTTCAAATTTATAAAATTTTATTTCATACGAATTTATTGTCTAATTTTTTTAAAAAATCTAACTTATAACTTTAGGCCATATAATTTTAATAATATTAAATTAAAATATTTAATAATGTTAAAATAGTAAAATATCTAATAATTTAAATGAATTTTGTTGACTTTATTTGTTAAGTTAAAAATGAAATAAAAATTAAACAATAAAAATTTAAGTCCATCCTATTATCTATATAATTCAAAATTACATAATAACATTAAAATGATAAATATATCTAAAACAATTCTATTAATTATAAATATATTTTATTTATTAATTCAGATATAACAAAATAAAGCTTGAACAATAAAATTTTGAGTCTATCATCCTTAACTATATAATTATAGATTATATAATAAAATTAAAATAAAAAATATTCTAAAATAATTCAATTATTCAACTAATGTAAATAAAGAATTCAAATATAATAATAATAATAATAATAATAATAATAATAATAATAAGAAGAAGAAGAAGAAGAAGAAGAAGAAGAAGAAGAATCCCCACCCTTCCCCTCCAGCACTTCATATATTTCTGATTTCTTTTCTTTTTTCTTCATTCTTTTCTTTTTATTCTCATTTCTCTCTTCTTCCATTATTTCATATATTTCTCATTTTATAGATATATGTATAAATTTATCATTGTTTCTCATTTCTCATTATTTCATATATATCTATAAAATTTTAAATAATTTTTATTTTTATATTTTTTCTTTCTAATTATTCATTCATGTATACTTATTTTTTCTATTTATACTTATTCACATATATATAGTATAAATATATATAAATTTATCAATAAAATTTAAATTACTTTTATTTTATCAATTTTTTTATTTATTCATTCCAAATTAAATAATATTTAATATTTATAAAAACATATATATATAATATAATTTTTTATTCATACTTATAGACATATATAGTATATATATACATACATATATATATATAAATTTCAATAAAATTTAAAGAAGATTCATCATATATTTCTCATTTTATACATATATAAATTTATCATTATTTCTCATTTCTCATTATTTCATATATTCTTATTTTATACATATGTATAAATTTATTTAATGAATTTGGATGGCAATGCAATTTTGTTTCCCTCCAACTTTGTATTCCCTCCAAAATTTGGCCCATAAAAAATATTAACAATTGTTTTTATTATTAGTTTGACATAATAATTTAACTTGATTTCTTCCAAAAAAATTGATTCCCTCTAACAATAATGAATTCTCTTCATTTTTTCGATTCCTCTAAATTTTAGCTCCTCCATTTTTTTATGTATAAATAATTTATAGCAAAATTAATTTCTTTATCTTAGATTATATGATGAATTGACATATAATTTTTTAAATTATTAAATGATTTTCTATTATAGTTGATTCCTCTAAATTTTAGCTCCTCCATTTTTTTTTGTATAAATAATTGATAGAAAAATTAATTTTTTTTATCTTAGATTATATGATGAATTGACATATAATTTTTAAATTATTAAATAATTTTCTATTATAGTTAAAATAGTTAAATAACATATAATTTGGACTTATAAATTTTGGTGCTTAACAATTTAATTTTTTATTATAATTTATTACAATATTTATTTAGAAAAATTCTAAAAACTCCTTAAAATAAATAGTTAAAGGTTACATACCTGAATAACAAAAGAAAAGAAAGAAATCTAATTTATCATAATACTTAATGAAAAGAAAACGGTCCCTGAAGTTAGGCTTGTTAATGTTACGTTTCGTATTTTAATCGTTGTATTGGCCAATTAAAGATTTTTATAACTTGTAAATATCTATTTGTTAATTGTGTGTATGTTTTACTATATAAATTGCTAACATGAAGATAACTTTCGTAGTTTAATATAGTGTAAAAAAAAGTATTAACTTAAAGTATATTATTGAATGTAATGATTATTAACTTTCATAGACCTGAACAAGTGGTTCTTAAGAATTAGTTGGTCTACATATTATATTTTCTTCAAAAAATAAGTTTCCCTCCAAAAATGAATTCCCCTATTATTTTTTTATTCCCTCCAAATTTTTGCTTCTCCCTCCATTTTGTGTATAAATAGTATGTACAAAAATTATTTATTTTATCTTATATTATAAGATGAATTATGATGTATTATTATGGAGGTTAAAATTTTAATTCTATTTTTTGTTATTATTTATTAGGACATTGTTTTTGAACAAAAAGATTTTAGAAAAATTGTTTATAAATTCTAAAAACTTTAGTCTTTACGTGTAATTAATTTCATTTTAAAAATTAAAATATTATGTACTAATAATATATTGATGTGGACAATTTGAACATGCATTTATTGAAATTTTTCTATACTTAATTAATGCATATTATTTTAAAATTGATCAACTTGTATAACTTTAATATAGTTGGAAATTGTTTTAAAATTGTGTGTGTGTGTGTGTATAAATAAAAAAAATTAAATTTATTTATTAATCAAAATAAATAATTTAAATAAAAATAAAATCTAAAATTTTATCCTAACAATATAATTTTAATAATTTTAAATAAATAAATATTTTTAATTATTTTGAACAAAATATGTAATGATTTTAAATAAATAACATAAGTAAAAAAAATTAATTTAAGTTAATTTAATTAAAATTTATTAATTAACAATAAATAAATAAATATATATATATACATATATTTTTTTCTCCTTCTTCCACACCCACCCACCCCTTCCAACCAACTCCCCACCCCCCACCCCAGGCCTTGCCATGGCTGGCCAGTGGCCAGCAGCCGATCGGCCATGGCCGGTGGTGAGGGGTTGGGGGAAAGGGGGTGGGTGTTATATATATATATTTATGTATATATTTATATGATATTTATTTTATATATATTTATATTGATATTATATATATATTTATATGATATTTATATTGAGATATAAATTTTTTTTATGAGGATTTTGTTATATATTTTCAAATTTTTATTATTATTTTTATAAAAAATTTTAATGAAGGTTGATTGGGCAATTCATATTTTGTGGAATTTTTATAAATAAATCAAAATTTTGAGCTGTTTGTTAATTATTTTTTTTTAATTTAACAGTTTTGCCTTAATACTAACAGAAGTTGAGGTGCTATCCCAAATGTATTAAAAAATTTAGAGTTTTGATCCTATAAGTGTCAACTTAAGTACTGAAAGTGCGAACCCCCCATCCAATGAGACCAAAAATGTAATTTTTCCAATATAACCAAACACTACATTAGCAAAAAAAAGAAAAGCAAGGACTCCATTGAAATGGTAATAATTTTATTGGGCTAGTTGCAATTTACCCCAATGTGATTTGTGAAATAAGTATCAAACCCTCATGTGAATATATATATATATGTACAAAACAACTTCTTTATGTTTTATAAAACCACGCACACCGCCTCCCCTCCACATTTATTGCCCATTTAATGTAATTTTAATATAAAAAGATCAATTTACCCTTAATCATTTCACATATATACAATTCAATTTAGATAACTTTTTATTATCATATTTTATTTATTTTTTCTTTTTTTTTTCATTCTTTTCTTTTCTTTTTATTCTCATTTATCTCTTCCATTATTTCATATATTTCTCATTTTATACATATATATAAATTTATTATTGTTTCTCATTTCTCATTATTTCATATATTCTCATTTTATACACACACACACACACACACATATATATATGTATATAAATTTATCTATAAAATTTTAAATAATTTTTATTTTTATCTTTTTTCTTTCTAATTATTCATACATGTATACTTATTTTTTCTATTTATACTTATTCACATACATATAATATACATATTTATAAATTTATCAATAAAATTTAAATTACTTTTTTTTATGTTTTCCCTTTTGTTTTCCACCGGCATCCGTGCCGGCGGCCCGAGGCTGCCATGGCGATTGGCAGCCATGGTAGCAAGTGATGTTGGGGTGGGGGGGAGGGTGGATTTGGGGGCTAGGGGTGGGGGTGGGGGACATAAATATAAAAGAATATATATATATATATATATATATTTTTCCTCAACAATTTTCTCTTCTTTTCTTTTCTTTTTTATTTAAGCCATTTTGTTGATGTGCCAGCTGAGGCGGACGTTGATATAGTGCTGGGTTACACATGTCACAAAATTCCCAAAAATTAGGCCTGATTGAAAATGACTAGACAATTTTTGGGCCCAATTGAAAATTTTCTAGCCCGATGGACCAAATTTGCGAAAAATATTATGAAATAATTTTTTTATAGAAAAAGTATAAGTTCTATTTTAGTAAATGTTGTATGGAAAATTTAATGTTATTCATTAATGTAATTTTAATATATATATATATATACAAATTAATTATTATGAAATAATTAAATATATTGAAAGCATAAGTTCTATTTCATCAAATGTTTTATGACTCATATTCTATAAGTGAAATTTCATGAAGATATGATTTATGTGTGGGTGAACCGAATAAGTGAAATTAATTAAGATACTAACATATAAATTTATAAATTGTATACCAATGGAAGGCCTCCACCCAGCTCCCGTGAGCCCACCCAGCTGCTGTTGGGCGCCTCTTCGGACTGCTGCAGCTGCTGCTGAGCGCCTCTCCCGTCCAGTAGCAGTTGGGGTCTCCCGATGGGAGGCCAGCCCCTACCTTTTTTTTAAAATTATTATTACTATTATTATTAGTATTAGTAGTAGTAGTAGTAGTAGTATTGTTGTTGTTATTGTTGTTGTTGTTGTTGTTGTTGTTGTGATTTTTTATTTAAATATTTCAAGTGTGTCATTCCAGGTTGTGTTCCTAAAATGATTTTGGTCTGTTGTGCTTCATTTGGGCCTGAACTGGAGGTAAGATTCTAACTTAATCATGAAGATATGATAAGGTAGCATTTTTTTTAGAAAATTTATGTTCAACCATTTCTTATGTTCTTTGTGTTGATTTATCATCTAGTTTTTCTTCTTTGATAATATTACTTGGACTTAAACATTTGGTTAGAAGAGTAGTTATATTTAGTTCTTACCTTTAGTGTCACAAACCTATTTTCTCTATTAAAATATGGAAGTTTTAAGTTATGCCTAGAAACCATTCTTTTAGTTGTGTTGATTTATGTTGATTGAGAAGTATGGGATGCTAGAAAAACTTTTGTTACTAAATTGTTTTAGGATATAATAGATTATCCAATTTTTATTTAGAATCAAGTATATTTGGAATACTTAGTTCTATACTTGCTACATTTCTGAGTGCTTTGTTCCTTCTATTTTCTATTTCATTTACTTGTCAGTGGTATGCAAAAATTTACATTTCCATTCAAATAATGTGTAAAGTACTTTTTGGCTTGCAGGACGCAAGGAGTTATGGGTGGGAACTGAATGAGAGAATTGATTTCAGTTGGTAGAAACTTTTGCACAAGAAGGTCAGTTAAATATATTGGAAAAAGTTCTTTGATGCCTATTAGGCTGTATATTAGTTACATACACAAGCTTAACATCTTCCATTTGGGCATCTTTACAACTTATAGACACTTCTTTCTTGAGCATATCATACTTATTCAATCTAAGAAAAAATAGATGTGTAGTGACTTGTTAAACATATGTAATACCTAATTTGATGATTTTCATATTCACTGTGTGTTGTGGAATCTTTTTTTGCAAATTGGAAGTAGCCATCTTTGTGATGATGTTGACGAGAATTAAGGAATATATTTTGGAGATATCTTTTGTTACTTGAGCAATAACACTTCTTGAAAACTTAACACTTTTGTTTGATTGATATACCCATTTGGTTATCATGGCTTGTGGTTGTGGTTTGAATTTGGGATTGATGTTTTGAAATTATACTTATATCTATAGATAGATGAATGTGGTTGATGTAATGTCTGTGGATGGATGGATGTGCTTACTCTTTTGTTTATTGAAGGAATTACTATTAATTATCTATATTTAGGATGTTGATATACTTCAAATCTGAATTCCTTCTGCAATTCTGTATCCATATTGACCTATTGAATAGGGAAAAATGAACTCTTTTTGTAACAAAATAGTATTGTTACAAAAACAATTTATTGGTAACGAAATTTATTGGTCACTTTTCTTAATCGTAACAAATTAATTTGACGTATCTCTAACGAATTATTTTATTTATTTGTAATGAACAATTTACCAATTTGTAACAAATAATTACTAAATCTTAATTAAGAAATTAATTATTTGTAACCAATTTATTGCTTATTTGTAACAAAATATTTTAATCTTACATGTCATAGGTAACGAAACATTTAGTTGTTTATAGTAATTGTAACAAAACTCATAATATTTTTTGTAACGAAATTATTAGTTATGTATTCTATTAGTAACGAGAAGCTTATTAAAATAAAAATATTATTCGTAACCAAATTTTTGTTACACAAACAATTTGTAATGAAACTAAAATAAATAAATAATATTATTATAATATGCATTGGTAACGAAAAATAAAGGGCGACAAAACTGCCAATGTTTTGGTAACTAGGTATTTCGTTACGCTACACAAATCAATTGTAACTAACATTGTTTTGTCACTAATACGAAACTTTTGGTAACGATACCTTTCGTCGCCATAAGTCCATCTTTCGTAACAAACCATAAATTTCGTTACTAATACTTTTTGCGATGGGCTTTAGGGCACTAAACTTAAGTAACGAAAAATTCATTACCAATATTTTGGGTAACAAATTTCAGCCTTATGGTGACGAAATTATTCATTACTAAAAGTGTAATTTGTTGTAGTGTCCCCATGCATAAAGGCCAATGGAAGATAAACATCCATGTACGAAAAAAGGAATCTAGGTGTCGAATAGTTACTAGCTGAAAACAAAATGCAGTTGAAAACTAGTAGTATCTACATCCTAACAAAATTATCTATATCCTGATCACTATATTTTTTTGCCAACTCTTTCAATTTTTTACAAATCCTGACCCGACTAACATTTTTATTTTTTCCTTCAAATAATCGTTTAATAGTTTCTGATTCTATTTTTATATCAAAATTCATAGGTTGCCCCATGTGTTGCAACCCCCACAATAATACAAAAGTCCCTCGCAGTAAAAGGAAGCCTAATATCGTTACCAAAAATAAAAGAACAAGACCTCATATCAAACCTCCTTAGAGAGCTTTAACTCTAATAAAATTATTAGTACTCAATTTACTCAAGTTAGTCATTTTAAGGTATGTAGAGAAGCTCATCTTACTGTCTAGGTCTTTCATAATATTTTTAAAGTACCTTGGAGAGCACCGAGAATACAGCTCGGACTATCTGTTACTTTTGGTAGTTTGGTGTGCAGGTCCCCGAGTTTTAGCCATTATTTCTGTAGAAAAGAGAGACATACATAACTACATAAATACTGCATTGGAGGTTTCGGAACAAGTGATAATCTAAAAATTGAAAGTTTGAATTTTTGTGCCAAAAAGACGTGCACATAATACCAAATTAGAGGATTTGTGTACTGCAACTCACAATTTAAATACTGAAAGTTTTAATTTTTGTACAAAAAAGAAAAAGAAGAAATGCACAACATATTGGTTTGGAGGTTTTGTGTACTTTAAAGTCAAAATTAAAATACTAAAAACTTGAATTTTGCTATCAAAAAAACTAGAACATAATACTGAATTGGAGATCTATACTACAAGTCACAATTTAAATACTGAAAATTTGAATTTTGATACCATATTATTTGAAAATAATACTAATCATATTAATCATGAGTTTGTAGGAATGGATGCCCAAGAAATGCTTAAACATGATGTGTAGTTATTGTATACAATGTAAATCAGATAATATCCCTAAAATTCAGCTGCAAACAACTAATATACACTAAACCTTATATGAATTATATAATTACTAAATTCAGATAACTAATATTTGAAGCATACAATTAAAACAACAATTGAAGTATAAGTTGACAATATTCAAGTACAAAGAAACTTATATTAGGGATTTTTTTAATAAAAGAAAAGACCAACCGTGATGAATTGAGCATATCAAAATCAGGCCTAAAATAATTAAAACAAACATCAAAAAAGAAGCAAATAGAGTAATATACTACGTTCCTTTTTGTATTTCAATACAAAAACAACATAAGAGAAAATTATGCAACTTACCTCATAGGTTATGCAATTGAGGGGTGAAAATAAAAATCCTTCTAGCTACAACCACAAAAAGAATGGAGAAAAGTCAGTGCCCAAACAAGAAAGTGAAAGAGATGAAGATGTCGTTGCAACACCAACATGAAAATGGCAAGTAGAGCGTCGTTACAGCACCAAATGTTTGGGTTTGCATAGATGGAGGGAATGTGAAGAGAAAACAAGGAATGGAAAGAGAAAAGCATGAGGGAATGGGAAGAGAAAACATGAGTTAGTGAGGGGAGTTATGTGAGTAACAATTTTGTTAGTGTGAATGTGGAGAGATTTTTGTCATTTTCAATTTAAGTGATGGCTTCTTTGCCTTTTTCACTCAAGTGGGGAATGAACCCAAAACTAAAGTTTGAAGTGAGGAGTTAAAACTAAGAAAACGATGGATGGGGGCTGAATCATAAAATGAAAATTGGTTTGGGGATTTTAAGCCAATTAACCCTTAAATGATACTTACTTTCAGTCAAAATTCTTTTGATCTCACATCATTGATCTATGTAAAAATATTTTTATGAACTATTATAAGTAAAAATATTAAAATAAATCTACACGATATAATTATAAAATAATGTAATCAAATATATTAAAAAATATAAAAATTGATATAATCTGCTACTTCGGTGGTCATTTATCAAACTTTTGAAAATTTTTAACTATGCCAACTATATATATGTCACAGATAAAAGAATTGATTTCAAATAATTGAAAATGAGTTCTCCATTATTGTATTGCTAAAAAACTAAAATGATGTAAATGAATAATATAAAAATAAAATTCAGATTTTATAATTTTATGTATTTTTCATTGTAGGACTTCATTCCCCAATTAGAATAATAAAATGATGTTTCTTTTTTCCTTTTAATTAATTCAACGTTCATTTTGTAGAAAAACTTTTAATATTTTTTTGAAACACATCTTTATATTATTTTTGTTCTGTTTTCATTCCAAATTAATTAGATACTTTTCTAATATATTTAAATATTTTGTCAATGTTATTACTTTATTATTTCCTTAATATTTATTTGAAATTAAAGTTCTTATGACCAACTTAGGATTGTAAGTTTTATATTACTTAAAGTATTAGCATGTAGTATTTTTTTATTTCAATTAATTATATTTTAAATATTTATTTTTCAATACTATTTTCAAATATTTTTGTATGTTCATATAAGAATTTATCTTTGATATTGAATTTTTATTTTTCTATTATTTTAGTTGCAGCTCTCTCGATTTACTGGATAAAAAGAATTATATATACCTCATATTTGAATAATGCATTTCAAATAATATGATGTTATGAAATATTTAAAAATATTATAATTTTATTAAGTTGTTGAAATTATTCAAATTTTCTTATCAAATGAATGAAGAAATACTACATATTTTTTTAGAAAAAATATTCATTAAATTTATAACCACTTGATTTACCAATTTCTAATTATGTGCATATGACAAAGAATTTTTTTTTTCATTTTTTCTATATAATAATTTTTTTTTCATTTCTTATATATAATATCATGTGCTTTGATAAGTTTATTTTGATTGGTTTAATCTTTATTTATTTATATTATTTTTATAAAAAAATATTTTATTTACCTTCAATAAATAAATTATTTATTAAAAAAATTATGTATATATAACTAAAAATCAATTTTTCATTGCTAAGTGAACACTTTTACACAGTTGATATATTTCATATTCAATAATTTATATTCACCTTGATAATATTAACTATAAAAAATTAAATGAATATATGAAGTAATGAAATTATCTAATAAATATGATCTCTAATAAATATTAACTTATTTTTCATTTAAAGAGTGATATTTTTTTCTTTTTAATTTAATTATATATTTTTATAAAAAAAAGCTTAAAATTTATCCCCAAAAAGTAGTTGTTAACTAAGTTATTTCGAAACAACAGCAAAAATTTTCATATTTAATAATTTTTTTGTATTTATATAGATACAATAACATTATTTTTAGTTGAAGTAATACAATATTCAATTATTTCTAATAAAAAAACTAATTATAAATAAAAAAAATATTCAATCATTTGATCAAATAAATTATTTTTATTTATTAATTAAACAATCATTTTCTGGACAACTTCAAAAGTAAAATTAAGATACTTAACAATCATAATTATCTCTTAATATCTTGAATTACTTAAAAACTTTTACAACTTATTTGTTGCTTATGAAAGAGATAAACAAATATTTATGTAAAATATCAAACCATCACTTTTTTATTAAAGAGTTAGAAGTTTGATAAATGAAAAATTATAAATTAATTGATATGCAAATCCTCAATTTATCAAGTCTTTAAAATACAATTATTTTTACAATAATATTTTTAGATATGTAAAATATATAATTTCACTGAAGAACTTGTTTCAAATATAAACAGTTATTTCCTACAACAACTATAAACTCTAAAGTTTACTTTTATATTATTGATTAAATTATTTTAGTTTTTTAGCAATATAATAATGGAGAAATCATTTTTAATTATTTTAAATAAATTCTTTTATATGGAGCATAAATATAGTTGACATAGTTAAAAAATTTCAAAAGTTTGATAAATGACCACTTAAATGGCAAATGATATCATTTTTGTATTTTTCAACATATTTAATTACACTATTTTATAATTATATCACTTACATTTATTTTAATATTTTTTCTTATAATAATTCATAAAAATATTTTTACTTGGATTAATGATATGAGATCAAAAAATTTTGATTGAGAGATTGATATTTTATTTTAAACTGAATACTAAAAATTTACTTATTATTTTATTCATATACATAATAAATGTTAATTGATAATTTCAAAATAATAAAATAACTACATATATAAATAAAAATAAATAAAATTTACTTCTCATAGTTTTATGAAATATTAAGAGATATTTTAGCTTAAATATTATATGCTGAACTACTTATTGAATTGGTTATCAAATAATTAATAACCTAATGTAAGCTATTTTCATAAATAAAGTACAAAGATATTATATGTTTATTTTGACAAAAAATATTTAACATTTAAAATTCTTAAATATCATGAAAATTGTAACTATAACTTCAACATTAGTAAGAAATCATACAAAAAGGGCTTATATTATAAAAAAAATTATTTGCTTATTTATCATATGAAATAATTATCTAATTTAAAAAATGTTTTTACTAAAATATTCTGCGCTATTTTTATTTTCTTAATTCTTTTATTTATTTTTTTAAATTTTATCATTTTATAAATTTTTGTATTATTTAGAAACTTAGAGTGAGCAATTCTTGATATTCTACAACTTATTTAAGTATAAATTGTAACACCCCAAAAAATTCCAATTGGTAAAAGTTTAAAAATCATAACTTTAATTTGATTTTTAAAAAAAAATCAAAGGGTCAAAACGTAAATAGGAATGGATTTAATTGCAAGAGATTTAAAAGTTTTGGGGGTCAACTTATAATTATTTTGGATCAACTAGGTCAATGTAGGGCACTTAATAGATGAAGGATTAAATCAAAAGTTGAAGGAAAGTTCTGGGCGCCGATCTATAATTACAAGAAATAGCCCTTTAAATAGCACCCCACCTGTAACACCCCTAGTTTTCTTAAATTATAATATTATAATTGTTAGATATTTCATTTTAATGTATTTTATGAATTTCCATGATTATTTGGTATTTTGGAAATTTGTCTAAGTTTTGAGGACTAAATTGCAATAAATGAAAAATCAATTTTAATAAAACCAAATCGGGCAGCAAAAATTTCCTTGTTTCTTCCTTCTCTTTTTCTTTCCTTTCTTCTTCATTTCTCTTTCTTCTTCTTTTCCTCTTTACCATGAACTACCACCCGGCGACCCTCTCACCGGAGACCACCAACCACCACCCTAACCTCCTCAATCAGCTTTCCTCCACCCTCTGAACACTATCCTCCACCCATGCACGGCTGGAAACCAACGAGCCACCGTGAGTGAAGAAGGTTGAAAACACCTCCACGGCAGGTAACCTGGGTTTGCCTTTTCCAGCGACAACTTGGAGGTTGAAGGGTGTTTGGGGTAGCTCTTGGTGAGGAGAAGTGAGATAAGTGGTTGCATGTGGGTTTAGCACAGCGGAGGAGAAGAAAAATGGAGATCGGAGCTGGCGGAGAAAATGAAATATTTGGGCTGTTGAGCTCGTTTTCGGTGGCTATAGACCTCGAAATGAAAAATCGAAGGCGGCATTGGATTCAGGAGCTCAAGAGGAGCAGAACTGTGGTGATTTGAGATTTTTCAGTGGCGGCGGCGGCGGCAGGAAGACAGAATCTTCCTTTCGTCGAGACGATCGTAGTGGCGTAGTTGGTTCGTGGATTCGAGCTCTCGTTGCATAGTTGTGGTAAAAGATTGAAGAAAATTTATATATATGTATATGTATATGTATATGTATATACATGCATGTGTACATTCCTAATTGATGTTGTACCTATGCTAAGAATAACATGAGAATGATGATGTACCATGTATATATATGTGTGTGTTGAACTCTCCCATGCTAAGGATGATATTATAGTAGACTTAGGCTTTATATTAAGTTATAAATTGGAAATTATGAAATTTATAAGAAAAATTGAACTTGAGACTTTGGATTAAGGACTTAAATTAGATAGTAATGGAAATTATTAGGACCTTGAACAATTGATGATTTAAGTAACAATATATAGATCTTGTGGTTAAGAAACTTGACTCTATTAATAGGAGAAACAATATGAGAATTAAGATTATTGTAGCAAGACTAGTCTTATAGTCATTCTTGGAATTTTATCAATGTTGTCATTTTAAGTTATCATGTTAATGGGACAAATAGCAAATTTGGAGTTAAGAATCAATATGATAAAGATATATTAGGAATTTAAAGTGGGTTCTGACTAAATATACATCATTATGGTTAGGTGACGAAGAAGTGGGTCATGAAGACCAATAGACAGTCTGCAGAACTTGTACCATTAGAGATTTTGGAGGTGAGGTTCTCCTACTCTGGGTTATTGTTTTGATTACAGCTATTCGTTAATTGTTGAAACCCTGTGCGGGTCTGCCATTTTGGCCTTGATATATCTATCTGTTCTTGTGGCATAATCCCTATGAGGGTTTAATTTGCTTGATTGTACCTGCTCGTAAATTGCTTGATTGTACTTGTTCGTAATTGTTTGACTTGTACTTGCTCGTTACTTGTTATTGACTTGTATACCCCTGTGAGGGTTCACACTTGTTCAATCGTACTGGTTCAATCGTTCTTGCTCGTTCTGGCGCCCAGAACTCCTGTCTGTCGTATCTGGTACTTGTTTGATCGTACTTGCTTGTTTCTGCTTGAATCATTATCAAATGCCTTGCCGGCATACTCGCTTGTTGTATCCTGATATCTAGCTAGTTGGCTTGTATGTACTTGATTGCTGTACTTGATTGGTACTTGTTGTACTTATTTGGAGATTGTATTTGGGCCGAGTACCAATCCTACGCGGAATGCTGGGACACTTGGGACACGTCTTCCAGCCCGCCTGGGTGTCCAAGGTACGCTATGCGGTCCGCATAGGTAACCGTGATATGCTAAGCAGTCTGCTTAGCTATCTGATATGCGCCATACAGTCCATATGGGCAGTGCGCCATACAGCCCATATGGGCACACCAATTGTATACCAAGCTATCATGCTATGAAAGTACTTATTTGATTGGTATAAGGTGATATGATATGTATGTCTTACTCATTTCGTTGGAATGCATATTCTGTAAGGGTTTGCTTACTCGTACTCGTTTCTGCTTGCTTGTGAAATAATGCAGGAGAGTTTCCTATTGCTACATTTGTTCTTGCTAAATTGTAATGGTACTTGTATTGCTATTGATTCTAGATTTGTTGAGATGTTCTTTCCTTGACAGGTTTTATTATTGCTTGATATTTATCCCTCACTAAGTCTATTGGACTTACCCCCTCGTTTTCATTACTTTTGCAGACATAGTGGCCTAAGAATGAAAAGTTCTAACTTGAAGTGTAGGGATGCTTATTTTGTAATAGTTTAGTGTCTCTCTTTTGCCTATGGATCACTAGATGGATATGTGGTACATAGAGATGTTTTGATATGTCAGAATAGATTGAGGCACCTTGATTTTGTGTATATATTTTGCTATATACTTAAGATTTGAACTTTGGTTCGAATGTTATGGTTAATAGTCTTGTTTAAGTCGATGTTATTTTTCGCTGCGTTTGAATTACTGTTTGTATTATAAGGTCAGAAATTAAGTTTGAATTGAGTTGATATCTCAGCTTTGGGTTACCCGGAGTGGGGTGTCACACCACCCCCTATTTTTATTTAATTTTCCCACATGCAACCCCTCCATTTCTCTGCGGCGACCTCTTCTCTGAAGCTGGCAAAACTCAAAAGTAGCCATACCAATCTCTTCCTCTAACTCAAGGATCACATTAGTACCAACCTTTCATAAAAACAACCGACAGAATGGCCAAAATTTAAGCAAGAAAATTGAGTAGCAACGGAGGTAGCGGACATAGTATCATCGGTGGTGGAAACTTGATTTTGAGTAATGGGTTGTGAAGGGCTTAACTCAAGGAACAAAATGGTGTCTTCAATTTCATGAACACACCACTAGCAGAGAAGAATTTAACGCAGCGGCAAGCGGCGGCGTTGGGTAACCTGATTGGATTTTTCGGCTAATTGAGTAGTATATCCATGACAAAGTTTGAAATTAACTTGGGCATTTGACTGTACTCGTTGAGAAGCGTTGATTGGTAGTAGTTGCATGCAACTTTGGCGGCAGTAGCTCCAGCAGTCCCAAGATAAAATCTTTGTCTCATCATGGTGGTCGCATGCATGGTGTTGTTTTGTGGTAATTGGGCTCTGAAAATAAGTTCTTTGGTGACATTTGTTGGAATTGAGGTTGTTACCAATTGATTTATGTTGTTCTTGTTACCATACGATATCTTGTATTTTGAAATGATTTAGGAAGAATATGACTGGAATCAAGAAAATGGGATACATGGATATATATAATGTTAGATGGACCCGAATTTGTAAAATATATATAATCCTAGATTAATTTAGTTCAATTAGGTAATTAAAACCCTAATATTGAGTATAATGATGTATGGAGCCGAATTATCAAAGCTCGGATTATCATTAACTAGATTTAATTATTTTAATTATATATCTGACTTTTGTGTAATGTTGCAAGGACTAAATATTTATAGGAGTCTGAATGAATTATTGCGTTTCGACTAAATTGTTGATATAGGACTTAAATTGTTGAATTAGAAAATATTGGCGTAGGAAATGATTATCAATCGGAGCAAATAAGACCCTCGTAGATATTATAGCATTATTAGCATAATTAGCATGTTACATTATGGTATTTTTGGAATCGAGCCCCTAAAATATTATATTAATTGGAAATAATTGATAAAGTATAAATGGTTTAATTATCGTTTAAAGAAAATGATACAAGCATTTTGACATTAATTACGTTCTTTTGAAATAGGTGACGAGAAGGAGCTAGGATTTGCAGGGCAGTAGGACGAGGGTAGCATTTTCTATGGGAATTAAGGTGAGGGTAAAGCCTATCTTTTTTCTGGGAAGTGAATGATCTTCGCTATTTGGATTCCCTATGTCTATTTGTTGAATTTGATTGTACTTGTTCTGATGCACAGAACTCCTATTATGTTATCCTTTTTTTTGTCCCATATACCCTATAGCCTTGCCGACTTTCCCTATATGTGTTGATATTTTGGTCTTGCTAACTAATTTTGTCTCATACTCCAGGTTAAATCGTTTTGCATGCTATTTAGATGGCCGACAATTTTACGAATTGTACCATTTCGTTCAGTATCATATATACCTTTCTCAGCATTTTGAAAGACGTTTTACCTGTTGGCATTAGGTTTGAGTTTCCTTGAGGATTCTCTTAGAACATTATTGCCCACAAGGACGCCACAGGGCGAGTTGGGACTGGGACTAGGTTCAAAAAGATGATCGAGCTGTATGGACCAATGGTGGCTGGTCTCCCGATTAGTACCCACTAAAGATCTTGACTTGCAGATAGTTGGAGGTAGTTGTCTGCGAGTGGTGGGATCTGGCATGTGGCCGGCCACGCCACGCCACGTGTCTACCGAGCCTAGTGCTTGGGTAACAAAGTAATAAGGAAAATTTGTTATATTATATTTGTACTCTGTGTTACCGTTTATGTTCTGTTCTGGTAGCAATAAGGTTGGAGTTGCCAACAGTCTATTACACTTTGTATCACATGTGTTATATTATATTTTTGCTTCATGTTTTAAATTATAACTTGCTCATTATTGAATCCTTGATTATTGATTATTGCACTTTCAATAGTTTTCCCTTAACTATTTGCCGTACACAGCCCTTACTAAGTCCTTAGGACTTACTCCCTTTTGTTATCTTTTATTTTCTTCCCAGATGGGACTTGAGGAAGGTTGAGGGCTCGAGGCTTGCTTGAGTGTGGACATATTTTATAATAGAATTGGTGTTATGTATGTATATATATATATATAAACAGACTTGACTAGATTATACTTAATCGTGATACTTAGACTTGTGGATATGTAAAAAGCTACATTTGATTTAGTCTTTTGGTATGTACATATTGGCACACTTTGGGTTGATCTTTTGGTCTTATTGTCGAGCTGCCATCTCTTGAGGTTATTTAGTGGATTTTGGCATCTTTAGTTATCTTTTGAATTATACTTTAAATTTGAATTGGTAGCACTTTAGCTTAGGACTCGTTCCTGGCTTGGGGTGCCACAGAGGTGGTATCAAAGCCTAAGTTTGACGATGACCTAGGTAAATGAGTATTATTGCGATATGTGTCGAGTCAGTAGGATAGAAGGTTAGTTAAGGTATGAATTCTTGGGTATAGTGTTCGATATTGAGAAGTAGGAGATTATACCTGGGACGGCCGACCAATCTATAATCTTTACTACCGAAAATCAAGCATTGGACTTTAGATTGAGAATCGAACCTTGCGTATCTTGTGTGTGTTTTCATTTGAAAAACCTTTATGTGATTAAGAGAATTGGAAATGACTTTACTAGGATGGCATTAATGAAATAAACTTATATATTGTAGGATGACGGAAGAACATAGAGAAGGAAAAGAACCTATGAAAAATGACGACAAAGAATCTCTAGAAGAGAAAATTAGAGTTTTAGAACGGGAACAAGCAAGATTACGGGAGCAATGCTAAAGACATGAGGATCGACTCTATAACTTGACTAGAGCATTTAGGGAAAGGCGAGCAAAGATGTATCATTTAGAAACAATGGTTTAGATGAGAAGCGACACTATAGGGAGACTGATGGGTGAAGTGGATCATGAAAGTTAAAAGGTAAGATTAGCTAAATGAAAAATTGACAGACTCCGTATAGCACGGGCCTAGATAGAGAAGACTTTCGGGACTTTAGAGGCAAATCACCGTAAGATTGTTGCTATGACCTAAATGATTATGGATGAAGTCAGAATGATGTTAGCACACTATGGGAGTACCACAGATCAGATCATTGGAGTTGGGACAGCATCCGATGCCGGACCCTCCATAGTTCATCCCTCATCACAACTAAGGTAGAGATAGGGTGTTCCCATTAAGGAGGACCCAGGACAGGAGCCCCCAACTGAGGTACCGTAGGAATTAATATGGAAAATGAGTTTATGGAATTTGAAGAAGAAAGTGATGATATAGATATAGAGTTGAATGGAGAGGTGCAAAATGATAAGGATGAAAATATAGAATCTGACATTACCGATGTAGAAGACTAAAGTTAGAGACTCATGTACAAGTAAATATACCTGTAAATATGTATGTTTTAGTAATAGCTTTTAGCCATTAAATTAGAATGTGACAGGCTAAGGTTAGCCAGACTAATAGGGTAAACCCTAACCCAAGCCTTATCATTTTGTTCCGCGACCAGGCCAATAGTTAGTTTAGCTAATTTTAGGATTTTGACTTTGTATATAACGTTGTAAACAATTGCTAATGTTAACTTAGAATGATAATGAAAGCTTTTATATTATTTTCAAATGAATAGACTTCTATTATACTGAATTTTACTTAAATCTGTTAAATACTTTATATGCTAGTTTAAGGGATTAGAAAGAATTGATGATAACCTTAGATATCATTGCACAATCTTGATAATTTGTAGGTTAAGAAGTATTCTAGATCTAAACCAATTTATAGAAAAGAATGGCATCACATGAGGATTCTTATATATCTAATCAGGCTATAGCAGGATGACAAGGGAGGCCACCCGGTTGACGGGCTAATGTACAAAATGTTCATAGGCATGGAGCACTCGCCTTACAACAACCATTGCTTGAAGAAGAAGTCTCACAGGCCCCTCAGGTTGATCAACCAACTACAAGTCAACCAATCGCCCCTATGTTCCAAATGTGGCAACGATTTATGGAATTTTGCCAGCAACAAGGATAGGGTGATAGAGCAGAATGTTGATGAGCTTACTGAAGACCGAGCATTGGAGCAATTCCTTTGCTTCTAGCCTCCGGAACTTCTATGGGAATTTGACGACAAAATGGTCAAAGTATGGATTGAGAACTTAGAAAAGATATATGGAACCTTGTATTACCTAGACGAATAGAAAGTCTGATATGCTACATTTTTGTTGGATGGTCCTGTGTACAATTGGTGGAAAATGATAGATAGTAGGTGGGCTACAGAAGGGATTTAACGGACTTGGAAACACTTTACCTGGGAGTTTATGTAAAAGTATGTATATTTGGTGGCCAAGCATGCAAGGGAGAGAAAATTTATGGATTTGATACAAGGTACGCCATTTATCAATTAGTATGAGGCCACTTTCAGCCGAGAATTCAGTATGTGCCCCCATATACTTGCAAATAAATAGTGTTAAACCTGCAAATTTGTGGAAAGATTGCGACCGAAACTCAGAGGGGCCCTTACACATGTGACCTGCCGAGATTTAATCATGTTATGAGTAAGGCGTTGTAGGTAGAGTTGGAACTGTGGGAAATTCAAAAAAGTGAAGACAAAGGGCAAAAGGGAAGAATGCCCTCTGGTGGACAGAATAATTGCGGAAAGAAACAACCAAAATTTCAGAGTAAGGACGCTAGTCAACGAGCTCACCAAGCTATTGGGGCCGCAAATTTGGCTCGAGGGGTGGCAATGAAGAAATGTGGATTTTGTGGAGGACTAGGCCATGAAGAATTTGAATGTTAGAAAAGCAAGGCAGATATGTGGGTTGTGGTAGCGATCAGCACTTTGTCAGCGATTGCCCTAACAGAAGGAAGCCAGCATCTACAGGGAAAGAAAAATGGGTGGTAGGGACCAGTGTGAAATTGAAGGTCCGAGCACATGCATATGCCCTGACGAGAGAAGAGGCTCCAGATCCTAATGAAGTAGTTGAAGGTATGGTTTCTATTTATGGAATAATGGTAATGCTTTATATGATCCTAGAGCTACTCTTTCTTTTATGTCTACATCTTTCTCTCGTAAGTTAAACATACAACCTAAAATCATGACTTATCAAATAGAAGTGCAGACACCCTTAGGAGTAGGGTTGATAGTTGATATTATGCATCGGGCATGCCCAATTAGGATTGGGGATAATGAGTATCCAGCTAATCTTATAGAAATACCTATTCAGGAATATGATTTAATACTTGGAATGAATTGGCTATACCGGCATCAGGCACAAGTGAATTGTTACACCAAGTTTATAACTCTTAGAGAATGGATACCAATATCAACACGTCGTTCCATAGATACGACTTCCCCGATGCCTATTATATATTCGGTAGAGGCCAAGAAAATTTTGAGGGAATGAGTTAAGGATTTCTAGTGTACCTTATCAATAAACCCCGGGACATAACCAGAATAGAAGAAGTAGAAATAGTAGCTCATTATCCAGAAGTATTTTTGGAGGAGCCAAACTCATTGCCATCTGATTGAGAAAAATACAGTTTACCATTCACACTATTCCTGGTGCCACACCTTTTTTTAAAACACTATTGAGTGGTGCCTGTCGAATTGAAAGAGCTGAATAATTAGCTCCATGAACTATTTGAGAAGAAATTTATAAGGCCTAGCTCTTCTATGTGGGGAGCTTCGGTGTTGTTTGCTAAGAAGAAAGATAGGTCATTGAGGATGTGCATAGATTATCGGGAGTTGAATAAAGTCACTATCAAGAACAAATACCCCTTATAGCATGTGGAGAAGTTATTTGACCTTCTATAGGGATCTACGACTTTCTCAAAGTTGGATTTGAGACAGGGTAGTACCAATTGAAAATTAAGGAAGAAGATACACCAAAGACCACATTCAATTCCTGGTACGATCATTTTAAATTTGTAGTAATGCCATTTGGTCTGACCAATGTCCCAATAGCTTTCATGGATTTGATGCATCGAATTTTCCGACCGTATCTAGACCAACTTGTGGTAATATTCATTGATGATATTTTGGTGTATTCGAGAACCAGAGAGGAGCATGCAAAATATTTACACATAGTTCTAAGAACTCTGAGGAAGCACAAGTTATATGCAAAGTTTAGCAAGTATGAATTTTGGTTAGAAAAAGTAGCTTTTCTAGGACACATCATATCCCAGGATAGAGTAGAGGTCGACCCCTCTAAGATAGAGGCAATAGTCAACTAGAAAAGACCTAAGAATGTAACAAAAGCTCACAGGTTTTTAGGACTCATTGGCTATTATCGGAGGTTTGTACAATATTTTTCTAAGATAGCCAGCCCGTTGATTAAGTTGACTCAAAAAGATGAGTCATTAGATTGGAATGAGGATAGTGAGAAGAGTTTCCCAGAATTGAAGAACATATTAACTTCAGCTCCAATTTTAGCTCTTCCTAAAGGATTAAAGGTTTTGTTGTGTATACAAACACTTCTAAGAAAGGGCTTGGATGTGTGCTTATGTAGAAGGGGTGAGTTATCGCCTATGCATCTAGAAAACTAAAATCACATGAGAAGAATTACCCAACTCATGACTTAGAGCTAGCTACAGTGACTTTTGCATTGGCAAAATGGAGACATTATCTCTATGGGGCCACTTTTGAAGTATATACTCATCATAAGAGTCTCAAGTGTTTACACTCCCAGAAAGACTTGAAACATGCGATAGCAAAGGTGGACAGAATTTTTGGAAGATTATGACTTTCCTATCAGCTACCACTTAAGAAAAGCGAATGTAGTGGCAAATGCTTTGAGTCGAAAAGCTGGGATGGCTAATATGCTGGAAATAAAAGCATCAGAAAGTCCAAAGGCAGACGTAGTGATAGGAATAAAACAACAAACTTGGATCGTAAGAGTAAATATGCAACCAGAGTTGTATGATGAAATACGATGAGCTCAAACTAATGATAGTTGGATACTAAAATGGAAAAAAGTGGTTGTGAGTTCGGGAGAGTCTGAATTCAGTACAGATGGTCAAGGTAGTCTTTTATTTCATAGGAGAATATGTGTGCCTGAAGAAATTAACGGAAGACAGTTGGAAGAAGCAAATGAGGCAAGATATATATCAAGATTTGAAGAAGCAATTTTAGTGGAACAGGATGAAGAAAGATATTACAGACTATGTGTAGAAATACTTAACCTACCAGTTAGTAAAAATAGAGCATCAGCGACCATCAGGTTGCTACAACCACTTTCGATCCTTGATTGAAAATAAGAGTAGGTAACTATGGACTTTATAATAGGTCTACCGATGGATCATGGAGGATATGGCAGTATCTGGGTGATAGTAGACCGGTTAACCAAGTTTGCTCATTTTATACCAATCGGAACACATTACAGGGTGAGAAATTGGTAGAGTGATACATCAGGGTAATAGTCAGATTACATGGAATCCCAACCAGTATTATGTCAGATTGAGATCCAAAGTTCACCTTGAGACTTTGGAAGAATATGCAAGAACACTTAGGAACAAGATTACAATTTAGTTTTGTTGCTCATCCTCAGACAGATGGTCAGTCAGAAAGGGTCATCTGGATATTAGAAGATATGCTACGGGCGTGTATTTTAGATTTCGATGGGAGTTGGAATAGACACCTTCCTCTGATAGAATTTGCTTATAATAATAGTTATCAGTCTACCATTCAGATGGCAAGCATTGTATGGTGAAAAATGTCAATCTCCATTATATTAGGACCTCGAAAAACACAGAAGCAACACTAATAAGTTCTTGGGAACATTAAGACCAGAACTAATTCAAGAGACTTTTGAGAAAGTTCAGATGATTAAACAGAAAATGAAAGCAGCCCAGGATCGGCAAAAAAGCTATGCAGACAATCAGAGAAAGGACTTAGAATTTGAAATTGGTGATTGAGTGTTCCTCAAAGTATCCTCGAGAAAGGGTGTCCGAAGTATTTGAAAAGGGGAAAAGCTTAGCCCGAGATATGTTGGCCCTTACGAGATATGTGAAAGAATTAGACTAGTTGCTTACCAATTGGTACTACCACAAGGATTTATAGGAATACATGACATCTTTCATGTATCACAACTTCGGATGTATCATCCTCCCATGTTATTTTACAATAAGACATACCGTTAGAAAGCGACCTAACCTATAAAGAGTAACTGATTCGCATCTTAGATCAAAAATTCCGAGAGCTTAGGAATCAAATGATTCCTCAAGTGAAAGTACTTTAGCGCAATCACAACATTGAAGAGGCGACCTGGGAGCGAGAAGATTATATGCGCCAATAGTATCCCAAACTTTTTCAGTAGTCAGGTGAGAATCTAGGGACCAGATTCTTTTAGGAGGGGGAGGATTGTAACACCCCTAAAAATTCTAATTGGGAAAATTTTAAAAATCATAACTTTAATTTGATTAAAAAAAATCTAGGGGTCAAAACATAAATAGAAAAGATTTAATTATAAGAAATTTAAAAGTATTTAAGGTCAACTGGGTCAATGTAGGGCACTTAATAGATGAAGGATTAAATTAAAAGTTGAAGGAAAGTTCTAGGGGTCAATATGTAATTACAAGAAATTACCCTTTAAATAGCATTTCCTCCCCCCTCCCCCACTATTTTTATTTAATTTTCCCGCATACAACCCTAGATTCCTCTCCGGCGACCTCCTCACTTAAGTCGGCAAAACTAAAAAATATCCATACCAATCTCTCCCTCTTATCTCAAGGATCACAATGGCACCAACCTTTGACAAAAACAACCGATAGAACAGCTAAAATTTGAGCTAGAATATTGGGCAGCGGCGGAGCTGGAGAGCTGGCGGACGCGGCATCACCGGTGGCGGAAACTTGATTTTAAGTAGTAGGTTGTGAAGGGCTTAACTCAAGGAACAAACTAATGTCTTCAATTTTGTGAACAAACCACCAACGATAGAGAATTTGATGCGGCAGCATTGGGTGACTCGATTGGATTTTTCGGCTAATTGAGCAGTAAATCTACGGTGAAGTTTGAAATTAACTCATGTATTTGACTGTACTCGTTGAGACGCAGCGATTGGTGGTGGTCGAGGGCAACTCTCATGGTGGCGGCTCCGGTAATCCCGAGATAGAACCTTCATCTTGTCATGGTGGTCGCATGCGTGGTGTTGTTTTGTGGTGATTGGGCTCCAAAAATAAGTTATTTGGTAAAATTCATTGGAATTGGGGGTTGTTACCACTTGATTTATGTTGTTCTTGTTACCTTATGATTTCTTGTATTTTGAAATGATTTGGGAAGAATATGATTGGAATCGAGACAATGGGATGCATGGATATATATATAATGTCAAGTGGACCTCAAATTTGTAATATATATATATATATGTTCCTTGATTAATTTAGTTAAATTAGGTAAGTAAAACCTTAATCTTGAGTATAATGATGTATGGAGCCAAATTATCAAATATTGGATTATCATTAACTAGATTTAATTGCTGTAATTATATATCCGACTTTTGTGTAAGGTTGCAAAGACCAAATATTAATAGGAATCTGAATTGATTATTGCGTTTCGACTAAATTGTTGATATAGGACTTAAATTGTTAAATTAGAAAATATTAACATAGAAAATTATTATCGACCGAAGCAAATGAGACCCCCATAGATATTATCACGTTAGCATGCTACCTTATGGTATTTTTGGAGTCGAGCCCCTAAAATATTATATTAATTAGAAATAACTGATATTAAGATATAAATGGTTTAATTATCGTTTAAAGAAAATGATACAAGCATTTTGACGTTAAGTACGCTTTTTTGAAATAGGCGATGAGAAGGAGCCAGGATTTGCACGGTAGTTGGACGAGGATAGCATTTTCTGTGCGAATTAAGGTGAAGGTAAAACCTATCTTTTTTTTGGGAAGTGAATGATCTTCGTTGTTTGGATTCCCTGTGTCTATTTGTTGAATTTTATTGTACTCGTTCTGATGCCTAGAATTCCTACTATGTTATCCATTTTTCTATCCCATATACCTTATAACCTCACTAGCTTTCCCTATATGTGTTGATATTTTGGTCTTGCTGACTAATTTTGTTTCGTACTCCTGGTTAAATCATTTTGTATGCTGTTTATATGGCCTTGCCAACCAATATTTTATGGATTGTGCCATTTCGTTTAGTTTTACATATGCATTTATGATTAGTATTTTGAAATACGTTTTACCTTTTGGCACCATGTTTGAGTCTCCTTGAGGATGCTCTTAGGACATTACTGCTCGTAGGGGTGCCATGGAACGGGTTGGGACCAGGACTAAGTTCGAAAAGAAGATCGGGCGACATGGACTGACGGTGGCTGGTCTCTCGGCTAGTAGCCACGAAAGATCCTGACTTGTAAATAGTTGGAGGTAATTGTCTGTGAGTGGTGGGATCTAGCATGTGGCTAGCCATGCCACATGTCTACCGAGCCGAGTGCTTGGGTAATGAAGTAATAAGGGAAATTTCTTATGTTATATTTGTACTCCATGTTACCGTTTATATTTTGGGAGCAATAAGGTTGGAGTTGCCAACAGTCTATTAAAATTTATATCAGATGTTATATTATATAATTGCTTCATGTTGTAAATTATAACTTGCTCGTTATTGAACCCTTGATTATTAAATTATTGCACTTTCAACAGTTTTTCCTTGACTATTTGTTGTACTCACCCCTCACTAAGTCCTTAGGACTTACTCCCTTTTGTTATTTTTAGTTCTCTTCCTAGACAGGACCTGAGGAAGGTTGAGGGCTCAAGGTTTGCTTGAGTATGGACACATATTTTGTAATAGATTAGGTACCATGTATGTGTGTGTATATATCTATAGACTTAACTAGATTGCACCTAATCGTGATACTTAGACTTGTGGATGTTCTGTAAAAAAGCTAAGTTTGATTTAGTCTTTTGGTATGCACATATTGGCACACTTTGGGTTGATCTTTTGATTGTCGAGCTACTATCTTTTGAAGTTATTTGGTGGATTTTGGCATCTTTAGTTATTTTTTGAATTATGCTTTAAGTTTCAATTGGTGGCACCTTAGCTTAGGATTCATTCTTGGCTGGATGTGCCACATAAATTATCTTCAAACACTATTTTTAATTGAAATATTCTTATTATTTTTATTTAAATAGTAATAGATTTTTTTTTCATTAAATGCTAAAAATAATTATAATTAATGTTTTAATCACATGAAGTAAATAAATATTATTATAAAATAAATTATTCATTCATATAATCATTTTCGGTGATCGCACAGGGGACATTTAAAATAACAATGTGATACTAGAATTACTCTCGATTAACTTTGATTCTCTCAGTTTTGCTTTCCCCATGATAAAAAGAATGTAGTGTTTTTTTTGTCAAATGGAGGATTATCCCAAATAGAGAGGCAAGTTAATCTCTACATCTATCATTAGTAACTATTAATTTTTTTTTTCTTCTGAAGATTCACTTTTAATTTTCACATTGGTGTAGCAAACAATCAATATTACTGAATAAATTGTATATTGGCATATAAAAATAATTGGTATGTTTGGTTACATTCCGGGGAAACAAAATCATTTCCCCAGAATGCAACCAAACATCTTGCTCATTTTTCCTCCAAAACGATCCAACAAATTGACCAAACCACCCTTGCAAATTGAATGGACTATTACCAAAATGTCCCTAGACCTTCGCCAATAAACATACAGCTGGGATGGTAGATTTTGTCACCACAAAATCTGCTATCCCCATTATATATTACATATTATATATATTATCACATATATTACCATATATTATATATATTACCAATCATCATATATTCATACATTTACACATCATAATATTGTATTACTATTATCATAATAAAAAATAGGGTTAAATTCATATTGCCCCCGTGTACTATTAAGTAGGTGTCAAATACCCACCTATACTATCAAAACCTTCAAATACCCATCTCAAACTTCTTTGCTATTAGAAAATTAGTTATTGTTTGGTTGATGTGGCACTAAAATTATCTTCCCTTTATACATATTATTATTGAAAAATTTTATGTCCAAAACACCCTTGTGAGTTATTATATAATGCTCAAGTTTCGTACTTTTATTTTAGGATCTAAAGCATCATCTAACTCCTAATCCAACAAAAATATTAAATCAGTTCATTTTAAAAAAAAAAAAAAATCAAACAACTCTGTTATAATACAGAACATATGAGACCAACAAAACAGAGGCTACCTATGCGGAAAAAACACATGGGGACCATTTTATGTATTTCTATTTCATAACTGTTTATTTAAAATGTTTCAAATCTGCATTCGTTTTGGGACATAAAAAATCTATAATAATATGTAGGATTTGTTATATTTCACTTATGATTTATCATTACTTTGTAAAACTCTAATTGAATAAGCAAATTGAAAAAAAATCCCAAAATTATAGTGTTTTAGGGTTGAGATATACTAACCAATTAACTTCAGACAACTCCCAAAAATCAATTCGCTTGTTCCTCCACAAATATGCACTATATCTTTTAGTATTCACTATCAAATTTCTACTATATCTTTTTTAAAATTTTGGCATGATATTTTAGGGATTTTCTTTGCGAGTGACAAGAAAAGTAAGCTAAGTACACTTGTTTCTTTCTAGTCATGTTTTTTTATGCCTAGAATAGATTTGTCTATATAGGAAAAAAAGTCACGTATCCCAAGTTTTTATATTATTTAATTATTTTATGAGATTAAATCAATAATTTACCGTAGCATTTTAACACCGTCAGCTATTTTACTAATGACATATGACTTTGAATGGGGTATTTGAAGGTTTTTGTAGTACATGGGAGTATTTGACACATTCCACACAATATAATGGGGTAAAATGAATTTAACCCTAAAAGTTATTACTAAAATCCATTTACACCCTCAAAACTCAATAAAAAAGTATTGATTTGACTGCTACAGTAGAAGTTATCTCCTCCCAAAACATAAACAAACATACCAAATTTACTCAAAATAATTTTCTTACTATTTCCAAAATATAAACAAATCTACATCATATTCCCCAACATAAATTTACGTTCCCCAACTCCACTCCCAAAACTCATTCTCCCAAAACATATAATCCAAAACACAAAAAAATGCCAACAATTTTTTAAGGTTTTTATGAAATTCCCAGTGGGATTAAAAATTTGAGTCATAAAAATAGCTTGGTTGAGTATTTGAGGCCAAATTTATCTTAAAATAATGCATTTATTATCCAATTATCACAATTCACTTTTCAGTCATTTATACGCCCAGCCACGGCAGACAACGCTTCAAAGAGCTGTACTTGTTTCTTTAACAGTTGTACCTTCCACTGGCACGATCATTTATGCTCACTAAATCATTGCGTTCCTTCTCCAGTCTCCAGTCTCCAGTCTCCAGTCTCCAGTTTCCATACATTAGTGTACCCTCCCCCTTGGCTTGTGAGTTGTGACCACACTCTCGTTTCGAAATTGAGAATGTCAGCAACTTTGCATTCTCCGCTATCCTCTATTCTCTCCTCGTCTTCCTATCCCCAGGTAAAATACACGCACTAACAAACTTTTGTGCGTGTTCTCTGTACTTACACGTTCAATTCTTTGGAGTATGTATTCATGTGTATGTGAAATATTTGTTTACTGAAGCAGGAGTGGAAAGTTTTCGGATTGGCAGCTCAATCCGCGAAGCCAGATCTCGTTTTGAAGCCTCAGAGATTCTTTTCTTTGATTCGAGCTGCCACTAGTTTCTCTTCGTCTCTTGACACCGGTAGATTTTGTTTTTATGTTTTGATTTTGGCTGATTTTGATGCATTTTATATGTGAATTTGGAAATATTGGATTCTTTTTTGTGTTGAAATGATGATAGGTTTGAGCACTGAATTGGATGTGGTGACGGGTTACAGCGACATCGTTCCTGATACTGTTGTTTTCGACGATTTCGACAGGTTAGATTGTTAATCAGTCAGCTGGCAATGATCTAAGGTTTCCCTCTTACTTTTCTTATTTCTTTCTGTTGATGAGTTGATGATGTGAAATTGTTAAATTTATAGGTTTCCTCCAACTGCTGCCACTGTTAGCTCCTCTCTACTCTTGGGTATTTGTAGCCTTCCTGACACTAAGTTCAGGGTAATTAGTAATTATCTTTCTATACCGATCTCATTTGGGTGATATTCAAAATTGGAACATGTCTAGGCAGACTTTTCTATATTTTAATGTCTTGTGGATCGGCAGATACTTGGAAGAGTAATATCCATATATTATGACAGTGTGTTATAGTGGGTGTTTTGGTGTTGGTTATGTTGTTTTATGTCTAATCCAACTTAGTAAATTATTTGAGGAAAAAAAAATGTTTTAACAATAGGTCTCACATTTGAGAAAGATTCAATTATATAAATTGTTGATTTATATTACACAAGTTTCCAGTGTGAATATATTGATTTCTATTTTTATTTTCTTTCTATCTTGTTTATTTTATTTGTAGAGTGCTGTTGACACTGCATTAGCCGATTCAGAGTGTTATGGCTTGGAAAAATCCAATGATCGCATGTCATGCTTCTTCAACAAGGTATGTTTTGTCAATTGCAACTCTAGCTAAATGATATCTTCCAGTTAAGAATTGGCTGCATACTCTTGATTATCGATACGTGAAACAATAGGCTTTGGTAAATGTTGGAGGTGATCTTGCAAAGCTTGTGCCTGGTCGTGTTTCTACTGAAGTAGATGCTCGTCTTGCATATGACACACACGCCATTGTTCGGAAGGTAATCCGTAATCGTTCTCCCTGAAAATTTCCTATATATTGATTTGCCATTGGCCATTTTCCAGCTGCTTAAGATTCATTGAATTATAACCTTGGATGTTTTCATTAATGTATAAACTGTTAATGAGACATCATTCATCGCTGCATCTTGTCTGGTGGTATGCATATAATGATTTATTCTGCCATTATATGCATTTCTACTTGATCCTTATTATTTCATGCACCAACTGGAACTTGGCAGCATTCTCTATCAACCTTGCTTGTCTTGTAGTGAGTGTGAAGCTTCCAAAAGGGTGATATTTTTTAATTTGTCCTAAACTACTTTTGTATGACCACTGTTTTGGCTACAAGCATCCTTCCTTTAACACCTGTAAATGTGTTTTGGTTGTCAAATGTTGTAAGCAGAGTTTGCGTTGCACTTCCATTACATTTGACGTATATGCATCCTTTGTCTCGTATGTCTTACTGACTTCCTTCAATAAATCATCTCATTACTGCAAATTGAACTTGATTTTCAGGTACATGACCTTTTGAAATTATATCATGAGATTGAAGTGCCTCCGGAACGTTTATTGTTCAAAATTCCTTCGACTTGGCAAGTTAGTATTATAGACACATAAACCTGATTTGCTTTCTAGGAGGAGCATCTGACTTCCGAGTCAACATTTCTTTCTCATCCCTTTCGGTGTCCTTTGTTTCTTTATGCTTCGTTATTTTCTAGGGAATTGAAGCATCAAGGTTGCTAGAGGCAGAGGGCATACAGACTCATATGACTTTTGTCTACAGGTATAACATGGCATATTCTCTTTCAAGCATTGAAAATGTTAGTAAAGAGTTGTTTGGAAGTTGACTTAAATTGGAAAACACAATAACAATGGCTGCCATAGTAAGCTCATATAGATGTTTATAACGTTATTTTCTCTTTATTACTTGAAAATTGGCTTGCAAGAAAAACTTGGTGATGTTGGAACAATATCTTCGATGTTTTGGCATTTTCTGTATCTTTTTAAAATATTCTAATGCTAAATTTTGATGCCTCTTGTTTTCATTCTCCCTTTTCTTTTTCTTTTTCACTTTACTCAAACGTATAGTTCATCATGATCATTAGGTATGGTGAGCTTCTCATAAAGTTTCCCACAATGAAACCAACCTCAATGTTATATCTGGCATAGCTTTTCAAAGCTTACATAACTTGTTCAGGCATTTCATAGATTATAATTGGAGGATTTATGCACTAAAGCTTACATATTTATGTCACACTGACTCTGGACAGTTATAAGGAACGCTTATGGAAATATTTATGACTTGTATCATGGTTTCTACAGGTCATTTCAATATATTTTATGTGCTTGTTGTTTGTATGTCTTGTGAGTTTTAGGAGACTGGTGTCCCCTTAAGTTATGATTGAAAAGTCCACTCAACTCCATGTGAAGTTTGTACTTTAAAAACCATGTTCCTTCCATCCAGTTCCTCAAGTTTGCTCATGCAATAAATGGTTCCTTTCCTTAAGGATATTTACTTTCCATTTCTGTAAAGGCTTGCTGCTAAAACATTTTTAACACTTTGGTTATGTATCAACAGTTTTTGTCAAGTGGCAGCTGCAGCTCAAGTTGGTGCTTCTGTTATTCAAATTTTTGTTGGTCGCCTTAGGGTAATATCTTCCTCTAATGAAGCATACGCTGGATTGACATTTTTTATTATGATTATGATATAAGAATGAGTTGGTCACCCTTGATAGGACTGGGCACGCAACCATACTGGTGACCCTGAAGTGGAAACTGCTCTTAGAAGAGGAGAAGACCCTGGGTTGGCTTTGGTCAGTTCCTCTAGCTGCTAATTTGTATCTAATGCTTACATGTGAATAGTCTCCATTGGTATCAAAGTTTGCTACATTTACTGCAGTGAAGTAATTCGCATGCAATCACACACATGCTACCTATGCCTTGTTTTTCTATGAAATTCAAAACTCAGAGCCTAACAATCATGTAAACTCCGACATAGATATCCATTTTGATTGTAAGCTATGCCCTATTATTTTCATGCTTATTTATTCTTAAGTAAAAGTTGGATCATCTGCTGAATATTCTCCAGTTACTCTTGAACTGCCTCTGGAAACTAAACTCCATGGAGACTTGTTCTCCCTGAGTGATAAACAGTTGGTAATGCTTTATGAGGTTTATGTCCTGTTCCATTGCAGGTCACAAAAGCCTACAATTACATTCATAAGTATGGGCATAAATCAAAATTGATGGCAGCAGCAATTCGCAACAAGCAGGACATTTTTAATCTTCTGGGGTAATTACTCAAACGAGCATGTAACATTCTCAGTTTCCTTCAGTTACCTGAATATAATGCTTTTTATTTTTAACAGAGTTGATTATATTATCACCCCATTGAAGATATTGCAGTCTCTGAAAGAGTCCGTGACACCTCCTGATGAGAAATATTCTCTTGTGAGGAGGCTATCCCCACAATCTGGTGCCTCCTACAAGTTCAGTGATGAAGAGGTTCGCTTTCCTTAATCTCCTTATAATTTTTCTTGGAGTTCAATATAATTGGAATCAGAAGTAATTCATGATGGAAAGAAAACTTTTTTGTGCTCAAATTTTATGACAAATAGTTTACAATATATCACAGCATTTTATGCATTTTCCAATCTTAATTTGCATTTCACTGCATTGTGAGTGGAGATTATCGAGTTCACCATCTGTTAACATGATTGGTCTACTATGTAAGATTTTGCCGCAGCATGATTATTCCAACCTGGAAACATAATTTTATTATAGACTGTCACTAGGGAGCTTGGTAACTCATTTTGCACTCAAGTTTGCCAGGTATGCGTGAACCAGCCACCAAGTCTTGACAAGAGTTACCATCTTCTTTCTATAAATTGACAAGAGATATTGTGTACCTTGAATTAGGTGGTCTTCATATCAAAATTCTTTGCTGGTCCTGAACTTCATATGCCAAAATTGTGTCCATAAATGTTCTTGCCATATATAATTATCCGGAACCAAAATTAGTTGCCCACTGAAGATTCAAAACGCTATTGTAGAGAAGGCAAAATGCAGATTTCTACCAATGCCCATGGTTGTCCACATAAAGTTCCACCTGAAAAATGAAATGTATATATAGAGCACATATTTTATTAACTATTGTATAAGTGCCGTTTATAGATTTTATAACACTGATTTAACTAAATAATAATGTCTAAATACTAACTTCATGTCTTAGGTCTCTCTCATATTGCAGCTGCTCCACCAATTAATTACCTTCATATGGAGTTATAGTTTTTCTGTAGGTTCATTAGATTTCAGTTTATATTCCCCAAGATTGCTGGTTGAATCCTCTCGTGCAAACCATTAAAAGGACATGGATCTCCCACATGATCCAAAGTTAAAGGTTTCCACACGGCTATAAAAAGACAAGGGACTAGGCTCGTATTAGTGCTATCCACACAGGGTTCAACAATTGAACTAGGGGGCAACCATTGAACTAGGAGCTCAAGAATCAAGCCACCTTGTGAGCCTAGTGAGTTGGCTCAAGTGCAGCTCAACTCGAGTTCAAGTTTTTCAATATTGAGCTCTTTAGCAAGTTGAGTTTGAGCTCCAATATAGTGTTCAGCTGACGAGATTTATTTTATTATTTTTTATATATGAAATATCTAATTTAATAATAAATAATAGTGAAAAGAAACCAATAATAATATTACTTTCATTAACAATGATGTGGGATTTATTAATAGTTATATATGCTAATACTACATTGAAAATATTATTTAAAATGAAATAACAAATATGTTTTTTTATCAACAAAAATAATAATATATCATAATAAAATAAAAATAATTCAAAATTATATGTTAATTTAGTCGATAACATGTTTTTTCATCAGCAAAGATAATACATATAATGGTAGAATCAAAGAATAATAATATTATTTGACATAATCAAAAGACAGTTTAAATTAATTTGCATATTATATATATTTTTTTAAATGAGCTTGAGCTCAAGCTTAATTTTACGGGTTTGAACTTAAGTTTTACAAGCTCATCAAGCCCGAACCTGAAAGTTCTTCAATAAACTCAATTCTAGTTCGAATGGTTTGTACTCATAGATTGAACACCTTTGTAAATTTAAAATGTTCCTTTAATTCTTGAACTATTACTCATTATTAAGCCAACTCTACTTTATGAACAATGAATTATGTGAAAGGTTTTTGTGATCTTGCTCAATTAATTTTCAGCTTGTGAAGTGGGACCAACATAGCTTTGCCTCCGCTTTGGGGCCTGCAGCATTGGAGCTGCTAACCGCTGGAATGGATGGTTATGCTAGCCAATCAAAGCGGGTAGAAGAATTGTTTGAGAAGATATGGCCACCCCCTAATGTATAAGGTTATTAGTAATAACCAAGAATGATGTTGCCTCAGTAGAATAAAGAAGCCAAATGCAAATGCTCTGTCAAACCTTCTACGACGACCCTCCTGGAAAAAGAGCTGCTTGCATGATGTTATGTACTTTTCTTATTTCCTTCTGCCCTTAAATTCTATTGGTGTCATTAGAACTGTATCCCCCAACCTACAGTTGGTTTTTGAATGATTTCACATATCTTACGATCACATTTGAATATTATTCTGGAATAATGTATTTACTCTAAATCTAAACCCTAACCATCCGCAATGCATGTAAATGGACCATTCCTACTTGCAGGATTAGATGGTCTTGTCAGACAAAACCTTTAATAGAACAGCTTGTCGGCACTGCCCACAAGTTCACTACCATAGTACCTTGAACAGAATTGTAAATTTTACATTTTTTTTATAGTTGGTTCATTTCGTCATATGCAAGACAGGTTGGCTTTAATAGAATGTGTTATTAGGTGATTCTTGAAGCTCAGCATGTTAAAGTTTAAATTTTTTCATACATGAGTTTTGAACAGGCTCTCCCATAATATTTTCTTCAGAGATCTGGTACTGGCAAAATATTTGTCGGGTGAGGTTTTCGAATATTGAGAATAATATTGTGAGTATATATCATTTTAACAAAATATAATTCTAAAAAGTTATTTCTTAGCAATAAGAAAATGTTTTGAGTTCGGGTACAATGATTTGTAACTGAAAGTTCTTTCTCTAGGTTCTATTGGAAATTAATACTGTGTATGCTTGCGCAAGTATAAATTTCAAATAGCAACCTAAAACACTCAAGTACTAATTAAATAGCATAAAATTTGAACATTATAAGCATGCGTACACATATGTTAGAAACAATAAAATAAGTTTAAAGAAAAAAAAAAGAAAAAAGAAACCTACTTGAAATGCCAAAAAAAAGAATGCAAGAAGAGATTGAGGCCCGTGTACCACACAGTGTCCTCTCAAGGTAATTCAATATTCTTGACGAACAGTTTTCTTAGGTACAACGATCTTCCAAACAAAGTAAGCAGTTCAATTGTTTGGATTCCAAAATCTATTGACCTAGAAACTCTTTCAATGCAAGTGTAAAATGTGCAGCAAGTGTAAAATGTGCAGTGAGTGTAAAGATGTAGTGATCACACAAATGTTTTGAATGTAGTTGGGTTCTAGGCTACTACATTTATAGATTGTGATGCATCCCATTAAAGAGTTGTAATACTTGACGTATAAGACACAAACCATGCCCATTCAATTGGAGGACACATTATTTCACTTCAAAAGACACTAATTGAGTCTAATCAATTCAAATTTGTATTGATTAAATTTGAACACAACTTTTAATGTTAAAATTAAATTAAATTCAGTTCAAAATTTAATGAAGGCCGCACTACACCCACATCCACATTTTAATATCAATTTTCTCATTCACTAATTAATGAATTTTGTCAACCAAGCACTCTACTATTATCTCCTCAATAAGAGCTATAAAATTTAATATATTTTGATGAATAAAATTAAATTTTATTTAATCAAAGTTGGTTGACCCCCAAAATCCTAACAATCCCCCACATGAATGGAAAATTGTCCCATCAAGTATGTTGTCATACCTCAAAATCAGCCATGTAGTCTAGTCTTGAGGCGTTAAATTCAATCCCAAATAATAAACGTCATTTACCAAAATCATAATTTTAAACAAAAGAGCCCCAAACACTCAAAATATAATTAAGCAAATCTTACAACATGAAAACTCAAAATATCAATACTCTAATGTCAACTAAAATCCATAAAAAAGACTAATAAGCTAACACCTTAACCATAATAAATGCTAAACTACTGCAAAAATTCCACAATAAACACGTAGTTCTGATTCTCATTGAAAGCGGGATCCACCTCCTCACTAGGGCGAGAATCTAGGTCTGTCAGAAGGAAATAAAAAAAATAAATAGAGTGTGAGTAAAAAACTCAGTGAATGCCAAGTATGTGCAATATGGGTTCAAGAATATATCATGATCAAAAGATGTCCAGTGATAAACATTTGAGACAAACAATGTGAAACAATCATGCATTATATAGTGATAAAACGGGAATATGATAGTAAATCTTTTTTAATAGGACAACAATTAAATGCGATAACTGAACCAGTGTTTGTTGTAACCAGACAACCTTATGACTTCCACCGTAACAGTCTCTTATCGCTCTGGATAAGACGCGACCTTACCAAACAGTACCCGGGCCTAGGTTCTCAGAAAATCCTACGACCCACCTCAACCACAAACGACTTATATTTTGCACCGGAGGAATTAGGCTATGAGGGCTTGGGTTTCAACTGACAAGCCCACTGCTGCTTGGTGAAGTCCCTCGCACGCACAGACTAAGTTGATCCAATGTATAGGAATTATAACAGTAACTTCAGTTATCAATTGATCATCGAATTTAACTGCTAGTCTAGAAACATGATTAAATAAATAAAAAAAGAGATCGTAAAAGAACATTTTTTTTCTTTTATCTTGAAACAAAATAAGAGAATTTTATGTGTGCAGTGGAATATAAGTATAGTGCAGCGTAAATTGAAGAAAAGTTTCATGGAATGCAATACAGTATTTATTATACATAAATTTTGAAAGGTAATATTATATTATACATAAGAATAGGCACTCATAGTATTTATTGGTCATATCGAAAATAGATTATATCATGTCAAATTCTTGATCACCTACTGAAAAATTAATATTACTATTCAACTTAATCAATATCTCATTCAGGAAACTCCAGTTGTACTCTGACTTATATCATCCACAATACCACGCCCCTTACACGAATATAAAAATTAAACTTCTCTCTCTTTGTCTTATATACGAACTAGCATTAGTTCCAAAACAATTAAATCGAAGCTCCCTATGCGTGTAAAGTCAATCCTAAACATACTTAATCAATTGAGTTTGTTTCATTATTATATGTGTTAAAATAGTGACAATTATTTATAAACTAAGAACAGTCGAATAGTAAGACTTCTATAACTAACAATATCAACACTTATTAACCATAAAGAAAATGCATGAAAAGAAAGAGAAGTGGTTCCACTGACCACACGTTAAAGTTTAAATTCACTAATAATACGGTTCCTCAGGCTGGACATTTGATGTACTCTTACCTAATTAAAAGGAAGTCCCAAGCATCACTTTCATCATCCTAGAATAAGAGTTTTGGATTCTAGTAATGCAATTAGATGGATGAGTATGTGCAATTTTATTCTGACTAAATTTAAAAAATAAACTCCTTCAAAAAGGATTACCTTTGAGAGTTATATAACATCAGAATTTACTCAAATGCATTCTAAAAATAAAGAGGTTGTGTTCATGAATTTAAAAGAAACACCAATAATAAATCAAAACCTATCCTTACTCATGTTTAAAGTTCATAAAAGAAATAAAATAAGAACAATTAATAAAATTGATCTAGTCAATAAAACAACAGTCAAAACAAGAATTAAGGTCAATCTAGCAATAATCTAGCTAGAGTATGATATCTTGGGACTCGAATTGGTTGCATTTTCAATTTACTAGTTCAATGAGATAGTTTTAATTCTTAACCAAAAATTGATATGATGTATTATAAGAATGAAAAATTTATATCAAAGATACAAGGAAAACAATTTTTCAAATACCACAAAAGAAAAAAAGAAACAAATCAAACCAATCTTTGTGGGTTCCAACTCATGGGCTGCCAGGAAGACGTTTACTAAAAGTTTCCTTCGAGTCCTCTCTCTTATTTTCTTTCTTTCTTTCTTTCTTTTTTCTTTTTTTATTTTTTGTTCAATTGAATAACGGCAACACAATTTTAAGCAAAGTCATGAGATGCAGACAACACACACAAGCATATTTGCGGCCAAACTTGGGTAACAGTTAGCCCAAGGCTATAAATTTTTGATTTCATGCATAAGGTAATTTCATGGGAGCCCAGACACTAAAGTTGTGCATCATTATTCGTTAAATAACATTAGGTCTAGTTACAGTACACACATAACCAAGTGACCAGAAATCAAAAGAGAAATCAAAATGGGTTTAAACTTACAAGTGCCGCCTAGCTCTATTTCTCTCTTCCTTCTTCTGCCGTTTTTCTTTTCTTTTTTGTTTCTGTTGTGTGTTTTTTATTAAAATGACTTGGGTTTTACTATATATAGATATTAGTCTTTTACCTTCTTTTTTTTCAATTTTTTTTTTTTTGAATTTCTTTGTTTTTGCATCCGCATAACTTCAAATGACTAAACAATATATATAAAACTAATAAATGAAAAATTGTCCATTCTATCAACAAATTTTCAAATTAAACTTATAAAAAAATACAATAAATCATTCTAACCTGATCGCGAAAAAGTTAAACACTTTAGTTATATAGTATTTTATAATTTTATAATTATATTTTATCAAAAAATTCAAAAGAGCTTACTAAATTATAATTTGAAATAATAATTTTAAAGAAATTGTGCTTCTACTTTGTTGCGTAAACGTATATAACTTGTCGATAACATATAAAATGCATATATTTATTGATGTAATTTGAATAACATTAAAAGTAATAAATTGCATAATTATAGACTTACAAAAAAAAAACTATGATAATATATAAAAAATATTTTACTAATAAATATTTTTATTTTAATAATTTTTTACAAAAGTGTAATTTGGTCATTTAAAAAATTTATTCCATTCCAACTGGTCATTCCTATTTACCAGTTATTAGAATGGAATTAAGGAGGGAATGACAATTTCATTCCTTTCTTATTCCTTGTACATACCAATCATAAGATAAATTATATCAATATAATTCCATTCCCAACTTCATTCCATTCCTAAAGTCATTCCATTCTCACCTAATTCCATTCCTGCATACCAATTACTGCCTAAGGATAACATAGTTATTTTGTACTTTTCATTACGATTTTTAGACATCCATTATCCATAGATGGCAGGGAGGTGAATATAGTTCTTAAAATCACAAGGATCTATCTGTAATTATATCAAACCTCAGGAAAGGTGCCAATAAATATCTCTAAATTTTATGATTAATTTCACTGGTTTGAAATATGTTTTTCTATGGGAGAGAGGGGAAAAGAAAAAGTGATTTCATTTTGCTTTGTTTGTAGTAACTGATTAATTAATTAAATCCCATTATTCTGTTCATTTACAGACAAAAACGATTATTGCTTTCGAATCCAGGGATTTAGCTTTTCAGCTTTACTAATTATTTGAAAAAAATGTAAAATTGGTCCCGTAATTATATCGTATTGGTAAATTTTTACTTTATCTTTTCGAGTCATAATTTTGGTATACTAACTTTTAAATTTTGATAATTTGAAGACAAATTCAGCTTGAAGTCACTTGCAACCGGTACGATGCTACGTGGCACAAATCATGTAACTTTTTTATTTTTATAATTGTTCGTTTTCTTCCTTTTTACTGAAATTCAAGGATCCAAACACTACTAATTAACAGCAAATGCATGTGGAAGCAGTATATATTATCAAATGTGCATCTCATGTGCACATGTTCTGTGCTTCTCCACCATGTTCAGAGTATTAATTAATCATAGTATTGTAGTCAGAGAGAGAGAGAGAGAGTAATTAATCATGGTACCATTTTGATTTACGTATGCAAGGTTTTGTTGTACAGTATTTTTCATAATTGAATATTATATTGGACCATAATAAGACAAAAAGTGGTATTTCAAAATCTTTGCCAAAATGGTTTTGTTATTTACTGCATGTGGGCATGCATGCACATGGTTTTGGATATATGCATGTGTCGACGTCACACAAGCAGCTGCTTCACAATTTAGTCCAATTATTAATTTCTTGTTCATCAATCAAATTATTGCATACAAAATTTCTTAATTTATGGCAAAAGTGTTCGGTTAACAAATCTTAATTATCTCTACAGTAAAAATGGAGATGATAACGGCATCATCCTTCTCACTTTGTCTCTAATCTAATTTTTCTTTTTTCTTTTTTTATTTTTATAAATTATATAATATTTAAAATTGTATTCTTTATAAATTTTGAAAAATGCTCTCTTTTAATCATACTTCAAATTTCTTGATCCATACGCCTGCCTGTCATTGATTCCCATCTTCAATTTAAATGTTGTAAATTGTCAAAGATATTACTACACTTCATCCCATATATGTCAGCAGATCCAAAATCTTGACCAATGTTTCATTTCATCTTCCATGCATTTTTTCAATATCCAGGCAAATTAAACATTTCACCTAAAAAATACATATTTTCTTCAAAAATATTATTAAAAGTTTTTCATTGTCTCACGTCATTATATTAATACTAAATTATATCTGTACATATATTTATAAGTTTTATATATAATTGGAATATAAAATTATGTTCAATTAGTCTAATATCATATTTATATTTATACACTATTAAAAAAAAAAAAAAAAACTTGCCTTTGAACGTAACTTATTCAGGTGCTTGAACATATTTTACTCTTTAATTTTTTATAAATAAATACAAAAGTATAATATTGCGGACAAGATTGAAAATTCATCTAACTTATAGTGGTTCTCACATCAATTTTCAAAGCACCAAATTGTCTTTTAACTTATTTTATCATACAATTTATGAAATTAAGTCATAATTGTGATATATTATTTATCCCAATATCTATCATGTAATACAAAGTTCTCTTGTATCCAAATCTCTTATTATTAATTCCTATGATCATTTCTCCACATCTTGACCTCAAACTACTCCATTATTTTTCCTTTAATTTCTTCACTCATAAGTTTTTATTAGTCAATTTTGTTTTCAAAATCCAAGTCATGTTTTTTACTTGAGGTAAACAAAATATCAACAGTACTCTTATGCAGTTGAATTTTGCTTAGCGATAATGAATATAAGGAAAATGTAGTTTTCTCCCCCACCCAGTCCACTAAACACCTGGTCGGTGTCATTTTTCGGAATAAAGACCCTCCCCCCCCCCCCTCCCCCCCAATTAATAATTTTGGGTCTCACTTGTAATCTACATTCGGAAACCACAATATAAGCTTTACATTTTATGCCTTTTTCGATTTATTTTTTAATCTGACAAAAGATATTGTGTGTGTATATATATATATATATATTTATTTTTTATTTTATATAAGTCCTATGTTATAATCATTATACAAATTGTAAATATTTAATTGAAATGCACGTTGTCTAATATAATGAAAATAAAAATATACATAAACAATATTTATTAAAGTACTTTATTGGCTTGGAAAAATGTGTCTTAAGTGTTAATATATTAATATAAAATTTTGATTTCATATTAATTAAAAAAATTATTTGAAAAATATCTACAGCAAAAATTGTTATCCCCAAATCAACCACCACTTAGATTTCTTAAACATTTGTTAACGCCACAATAAAAAAAAAAAAAAAAAAAATTTCCCAAATTATACTTTCAAAGTATTAAAAATAAAATGAAAAACTACCTTTATCATGATTTGGATATTTCCCCCATTGTGTACACACGGTATTTGGTAGGGCCCAACATATGATTATGCGAGGATTGCTATTTGTATTAGAAATGAGCTAGCTCATTAGCATCATTTAGATTTTCCGACAGCCTTAATTAATGATTTTCATCAAATCGGACTTTCCATCTCAAGAGATCTTAAGAATCCCTAGGAAATTTCATTATTTTGAGATGAGGATGTCAAATTAAAATTAATTATATGGAAAAGGTTTTCAATAATCAAGAAATTTTAGTAGAAATACAGAAGTTAAAAATTAATTTAAATGAAACTCTATGAAATTCATTAACTATAGATCAGATTTCAGTTATGTAGGTTCAGAATTTTAATTTATTGTTGTTAATTAAACCCTCCAATTTATTGACACACTTGAAGTAGATTTTGTAAATAATTAAGATCACCCCAAATCCTCAAAATTCTGTAAGATTTTAAAATAACATTTAAAATATGGCTATTTATTTACTTAATCAATAACTTTTTAGGACTATTGTATTTAATGAGTTTTTACACCATGATGTGATAAATATGATATCTAAACAAAAAGATTTGAAATTTATTTATATCAAAAAGACCGAAAAAAAGAAAAGAATTTTCATCTTACCGACTTTCTAAAAGAGTCGCATACGTACCAATTGACCAAAATGATAAAATAAATCTAAATCCAGCATGCAAGTATAAACTACCCATTCAAATGAAAATTAATTTCTCAAAAATCCTAAATAATATTATTTTATCCATTCCACTGTGTCTCCTCTTTTCTCTCTCCGTCCCTTTTTTATTTTTTGGTAAATTTTTCTCCCCTATAAATTGGCGCATCTTTCGCCAAAGTGTTTATAGTCCATGAGAAAAAGAAATTAACCACGGAAAAGATGGCTTTTCCAGCCCCATCCCACGCATTCTCCAATTCGGATGAGCCACCCAACCCATCACCCTATGCCCCATTGCTCGACTCCTCTGTCAATACCACAGCCGCAGAAGTTTCGCATAGGCGGCGGCGGCGCCGGACCTCCACCGTGGTCCTCCTGTTGCTGACAGGGCTGCTGGGCGTCGCCTTATTTGGGGTGGTGGCATTGGTTGCAAACGGCAATAATAAACCGAACAAAATGGTTTCGGGGCCAGCGGCGGCGGAGATACGGCAGCAGGAGAAGATGATCCCTGCTGCAGGTCGTGGGGTGGCGGAAGGAGTGTCATCAAAGTCGTTTGGTCCGTTGTTGGGAGTGCCCGCATATTCATGGACCTCCAAATTATTGGCTTGGCAAAGAACTGCATTCCATTTCCAGCCAAAAAAGAACTGGATGAACGGTGAGCTGGCTTTAATTTTTGTATTTTATTTCTGTTAATTTTTCTCTTTTCTTTTTTAGGATTTTTTTACCTTTTATGAGATAGAGGGTGTTTGGGTGAGCTTATAAGCTCCTCAAAATATTTTATAAGATATTTGAAGATGTTTGAGAGCTTATAAGATGTCAAATGTTTGATAATTTTTTTAAAAACAAATGCTTATAAGCTCTAAAGATAAGATGTTAGGAGCTTATAAGCTCTTTTTAAAAAAGTAAAGAATGCCTCACTTATTCATTATTAACATCTTATAAGATCCAAAATATTACTTCATCCAAACACTTTAAAAACTTATTTGTAAAAAAGAATCTAACATCTTATAAGTTCCAAAAATATTTTATAAGATGTCGAAACTTATAAGACCTTTTAAATAAAATTAGCCAAACACCCTCATAGTCTTGGATCATTTTACAATGCTAATGTCTGCTTGTTTTGCTGGTGTTTTGGATTTCTCGGCTGTCATTGTTTGATTGGGGAATTGGGCTCTGGTTTCAGATCCTAATGGTAAGTCCATTGTATTCTGTTCCCCTCATTTTCTTTTAATGATTAAACTGCTCATTGGATTAGACGCAAAATCTTTGATACTGGTAAAATACTATACATTATTTAACTTAATTTGTCATTTTTGCTTCTTCTCTTGTTCTTTTATCTCTCTTGTTGGTGGAATGGGGGTAGGCAAGAGAAAGTGGGCTTTCGTTGAGGCAAAGATGAGGTAAGGGTTTGAATTTAGACAAATGATTTGTTGACCACTTACAAAATGACAGTAGCTAATGGCTGCCTATTGAAAGAAAAAAAAAAAGGAAAATATTGACAATATATGGACTTGAATATTACAGTTAAAGCCTCGTAGAAAGTGAAGATTTCTTTCTTATAACAAAGATTTTTATTAGTAGTATATGGGTGCTAAAGAAGGAACCTTAGATCATATTAACTCATATTCATATCGAAAACACTATAGGTCCAGTGCTGTACAAAGGATGGTACCATTTCTTTTACCAATACAACCCATATGGTGCTATATGGGGCAACATTGTTTGGGGCCATGCAGTTTCAAAAGACCTCATCCATTGGCACCACCTTCCTATTGCAATGGTTCCCGACCATTGGTACGATATCAATGGTGTGTGGACTGGCTCAGCAACTATTCTCGTGGATAACCAACTTGTCATGCTCTACACAGGATCAACCAATGAGTCAGTGCAGGTCCAGAACGTTGCATACCCTGCTGATCCATCAGATCCACTCCTCATTAATTGGGTCAAGTACTCGGGTAATCCAGTATTGGTCCCGCCACCAAGCATCGGCCTCACAGACTTCCGTGATCCCACCACCGCTTGGTTAACTCCCCAAGGCAAGTGGCGATTTACAATTGGTTCCAAGGTTAACAAGACCGGCATTTCATTGGTCTATGACACCAAGGACTTTAAGACCTTTGAACTTCTTAATGGGGTGCTCTATTCTGTCCCGAGTACGGGTATGTGGGAGTGCGTTGATTTTTACCCAATTTCCAAGATTGGGGAAAATGGGTTGGACACATCAGATAATGGTCCAGAAGTGAAACATGTTGTTAAGACTAGCCTTGATGATGATAAAAAAGACTACTATGCTCTTGGAACTTATGATAGTAATGCTGGAAAATGGACCCCTGATGATCCTAGCATAGATATTGGCATTGGATTGAGATATGATTATGGAACTTTCTATGCATCAAAGACATTTTACGATCAAGAAAAAAAGAGGAGAGTCTTGTGGGGATGGATCAAAGAGACAGACAGTGAAAGCACTGACATACAAAAAGGCTGGGCATCAGTTCAGGTTTCATTGATATCACTAACTTATATTTAGTCATCCATTATTTATCATTATCAACAATAGGTATGAGCATTTTCATTTATGAAATTATAATTTGTTGTCAAAATAGGCCATTCCAAGGACAATAGTGTTCGACAATAAAATTGGTAGTAATATCCTACAATGGCCCGTGGAGGAGGTGGAGAGATTGAGATTGAATAGAAAGGTTTTTGACAAGTTGGAAGCTAAACCAGGCTCAGTTGTTCCTCTTAACGTGGGCTCTACTTCTCAGGTTAGGTTTAACTTTGTAAAAGTTTAATAAAATATATACTATTGAAGGTAGTTAATTTGCTTATAAAATGTACCTTAAAATTTTGTAGCTGGATATTGTGGCTGAGTTTGAAGTAGATGAAGAGGTCTTGAAGAGAATAAATGGCACCGATGCAACCTACAGTTGCACTAACAGTGGCGGTGCTACTGCGAGAGGGGCACTGGGACCATTTGGTATATTGATTCACGCGGACAAGAGCCTAACAGAGCAAACTCCAGTTTACTTCTACATTTCGAAGGATACACAAGGAAATTTCAAGACGTATTTCTGTGCTGATCAGTCAAGGTGAAACTTCTAACCTTGGGTATACATTAATTAGGATTTTACAAGTAGCTTTAATTATTTTCACCAACTAATCTCATGATAACATGGTGTACATGTATTATAGGTCATCCGAAGCAATTGATGTTGATAGAGCAATCTATGGTAGCATAGTGCCAATACAAAAAGGCGAAAAACTATCAATGAGAATACTCGTAAGTTGAAGTCCTTTGTAATATTCTTGATAGCCAATTCAAAAACTCCCAGAAAAAAAACTTTAACTCTACCTTGAAATATAGGTTGATCACTCGATAGTGGAGAGCTTTGCTCAAAGAGGGAGGATGTGTATTACATCACGTTTATATCCAACGAAAGCAATATATGAAGATGCACAAATCTTCTTGTTCAATAATGCTACTGATACAGGCATCATTGCATCTCTACAGATATGGCAAATGAGTTCTGCATATGCACACTCATAAGTCATACACCCCTCAGAAGTTTGATGCTGTAGGAATGTTAGATCTTGATGAAGGTCTTTTCTGGTTTGAAGTTGTATTAATCCACATTCTTTGCACCTTTTTAGTATTGGAAAGTGGATAGTAGTTTGTTTTTTGTTTCATCAATCATGTATTTTTGTCCTTGTACTATTATTGATTGTGGAGAACGATATGTATCCAATTTGTTTCTCAAATTTTATCTCCTAGGAGCTCGTTTGCTTGGTGTGTTTGGATTATGCATGATACACATGACTAGGATGAATAGTGGGGTTTGTGATCCTATCTAATGTTTGTTTGCATATTTTAAATAATTTGATATCCAACTTTGATTATTTGCTTGCCATGACTGTCCCATTGGATAATATATGTAATTTCCAAAATTATCCTCACATTAATTAAATTTTTCCATAATGCCCATGTACAAAAAAAATCAATGCTTTCCATATTTGTAAATTTTAGTGGGTAAAGTGGATGAGTGTGGAAACTTATTTACATTACAGCATTACATAACCCAACTATGTAACTTTTCATTAAACAAATATATATATATATATATATATTTAAATCTGAATTCCAGATCAATCTCACTAAGCACAAACTTTATTGATTAGAAAAACCTCACTTCTTTAAGAAAAATGATGAACGAGTCACCATCCAAACAACTTCAAAACCAAGATGTTTGCATTTTGTCACCCAAAATCACAAAATAAAAAAATGCAGAAACAAACTTTGTGCCGCGAAGGACCCCTTATCTTCAAACCATAAAATCTCCAAAAAGAAAGAGAGGAAAAAGTCTCTTTTTTACTTCTCCTGGTTCAAAATTAGCTTCTTTTTTTACTTGTAGTTAAGCAGCCCCCATAGAATCATAACAAAATTGCAGGCATTTTATTGAATCAGAATCAACAAAATATTGATTTGGGACAAAAAAAACAAGAAAAGAATAAAAGGGATGAAAATGAGGTGGAAAAGGTATAATGGAAAATACCATTTAGTAGCAAAATTCCTTGAAGCAGAAGCAAAACTTTGTACAAAAATGCAAATAAAAAAGAGAAAAAGCCATCCAAAAATCATCGAAAAAAACAAGAGACAAAAGCGTACCAGAATTCACTCTCTGCCCGAGAATAGTAAATTAAATAAATTTACTCGAATAATTTACTTAGCACAATAGCAAAATAGATAATGTCATGTCTCATTCAAACTGCCCAAATCACCTATCACAATCTTGAAGTTCATTTTATCTAAATTAAATACTTCATGAGACCATATAATCAAAATAAGAATATATCCAATCACAGCCTATCGGCAAGCTTTATTCGCACATATTCCCCTTTAGCATCCTTTAGAAAGCTGAAGAACAATTCTAAGTCCTCAGTGTTCTTCACTAGAAGTGTTGATACAAGTAGCTTCTCTTGCATATTAAGTCTAGGAATGTTTCATACTGCAGCAAGTACTTCTTTCCTAGTGTTCGAAATGTCATACTCATAACCAATCCTTCGTGCAATATCACCTAGTCGAGCATTAGTGTTTTGAAGAAAGATCCCTAATAGCTCAACAACAGGATCAATGCATCCATCTATAGATTTTCTCTTTTTCCCACTTTTCTTCTTTGTTCGCACTGCTCATAGGTTGGCTAATTGACACAACTTCTATCTCATCATTAAAACCTTCAAACAAGCCATCTAAATCTTGAGGATCTTCTTTATCTTTTTGAAGGTCAGAGTTGTGCAAGTCATTCACAGCTTTTGCAAAGTCTTCAGCTTGTTCCCCGGTAGTTCTATCCTTACCAAATATTTCACACCAGTCATGATAATATGGCTAGGACTTAAACCTCATGAGACGAGCATTCAAGTCAGTCTATAATGAAAACACCAAAAAAAGATTACTCTAAACATTTTTGAAATATAAATGAACCGAAAAGTATCTAATTAGAAAAAAGACATAAAGATGATAGTAAACATTTGAATAGCATATATCTATAAAAATCACCTTTGCATAAGTCACCCATGCTTCATCAGTTGCTTCAATCATTTTAGTATTGTCATTCCATCCTTTTCCACTACGCGACAGCATAGTTGACAATGATCTATAATTCTTCTTCCAAACATGTACCTTAGAGTTGATATGAGGAACAACACAAACGTCAGTGCCTAGAAAATGTTTTGCTATTGCTTGCTCGATAACTTGTTAGTAGCCAACTTTTAATCTATTGTCAACTTTTCATCCATCAGCCACTACAGTTTCAAACATGATATTAGAACCTCCTCCCCCCTTTAGGTCTAGCTACGCTTGCTCTTATCAGTTTTTTTCCCACATCCATGGCTCAATTGGCTACTAGTAGGCTCTATCTATGATAAGATTGCACACGATACTAACACAATAATATAACAAAATATCTATAAATAAGAGCACTTGCAATTAGTACAAGTCGAAATTAGTACAACTTAAATAATAATAATAATTATCAAAACAAATACATCGATACAAACAGACATAAAGATGAATAAACACAAATAACTTATTTATTCGTACATCTTTTAATACATTTGAACACTATGATTTCTAGCATTATCTCTCTATTCCTCAAACATTGATTTTGCTAAATCATCTCTCCAAATAGACCATGCAGGCAAAGACTCAACTGTACCAATCAAGATATCATTATCTTCTACCTCATCATTGTCAAAATTCATCTCATCTAACATGTACTCCATTGGATCAATAGACATCTGAGATCTTATGAAGTTATGCAATAAACAACATTCCATGATTAAACGATTTGTGTTTTGATAGGATATAATGAAGGACTCCTTAGAATTCCTCAATGCATTTTCAACAACCCAAATGCTCGTTCTATCACATTGCAGGCTTTTTAGTGCATCATATTGAAGAATTCTTTTATGTTTGTGGAGCAAGAGAACCCTCACACCATTTGTCCAAGTCATACCTATCACCTTTGTATGGTGTCAAAAATCCTTCCTCATTTGTGTAACTATTGTCATATAAGTAGTAATTACCTGCCAAGGAGGAAAAAGAAAAGGTATATAGATATGACAAAGTACTAATATGAACTTATGATTCCTACAAAAATAGAGTAAGTCTAAGGAGTTTGTACATAATGAAAATTTTAGTATATTACCCTTTGGTACTTTCAACCCACGAGTTCTAGTAACAACATCCTGTAACACTCTAGCATCTGCAGCTGATCCCTCCCATCCAGTTAATACATAGATAAATTTCATATCTTTGTCACACACTCCAAGCAGATTAACAACCATATCCTCTTTTCTTGTTCTATATCTTGTCTTATTAGTTGCACGCACTTTTACCTCAATATAGGTTCCATCTAATACACCTAAACAACCCTTTTAAGTAAAAGGGGCAAGTAAAATAAAAACCTTTATAATGACTAATTGTTTAATTTTTAAACATGGATATAAATGATAAAATAATGTATTTTATTTGTTTATTTTAAAAATAATAATATATTTACCATGAAAAATTGCCACCTCACATTATCACAATAATTTGGAACTTATTTAGGATCCACCAAAAGTAAATGATGAAGCTTCAATAAAGCATTAAGAACGACATGGAAGTGCTTACTGACGATTTGGCCAGATCTTATAAAATCATGTTTAACAATTCTATTTTTTTTATGGGCTAAAACTAAAAGAAATATGGCCACCTGCTCATGGACTCGTACATACCTAGAAAAAAAAAGTCCACCTATATACTGTAACAAGTAACATAGTCGAGCAAATGTATTCCTATCCATTCTCAAATTATCAATACAATCTGTATCACTCAAGTCAATAATTCTCCTCAAATGATGTATTTGTGAAGGCACTCTATTTGCCATTATATATCTCACTAGCATTTCTCATTGTCTATGATTTTTTGCATCTTTCTTCCTAAGTCGCGCAAGAATGATGTTGAAAACAACAGAAGTTTCATGCATGATCTCTTCCAATAATAGAAAAATCTCTTGTTTTTTCTTTGCTATACTTCCCATGTTGAATATTCTGTTTCAAATAATTACATTAATAGGTACTTCAATTTTCCTCTACATAATAGATGAAATATTCACGTGTACAACAAAATTGAAGTATAAAACTGAATTCTATTTGGAAAACAAAGAACGAAAAATACATGAAATATATGGACTCACATAAGTGAAAAACAAAGAGAAAAAAGAAAGAACAGAAGATCTGGTCAACTATGACTCACGAAAAAAAAAGAAAGAACAGAAAGATAGCCTAAATATTTTTCAAATTATGTCCACTTTGATTCAAGTAAGAACCAATTTTGATTTCCATAAACAACAAATACGATATTCTCAACTACTCAACAACAAGTACCACCAAACTTTATTGAGAGATGGTAAATATGGAGTCACCAAATACAAAATATAGAAAATAAAATAAAATTCAAAAAATAAAACCTTGCAAAGGAAAAATATAAACCCGTTTGTTGAATCAAAAACCCGTTTCCTAATCCTTTGATTTTTATGAATCTTAATCAATTTATAGGCACCTTGAAGTGGAAAAAATAAAAGATTAATAAAGAAAAAAAATCTAAGTAAACTTTTACCTCATATGAAGGGTTTTAGGAATTTCAAATCTCAAATCTAAAAACATAGCAGTACGAGGACTTGACAGAGACCTAATGCTCAACTTTAGGAACGGTGCTAAAGACATGATGATTTAGCTCCTCTTTCATAATGTCACAATGATGATTGATGAAGATAGATATGAATGATCAAGCCTATTTGCAGATGAATAATCGGCAGAATTGTGTGATAATGGTAGGTAAGAAAAGATTTATGGCTTTCAAAGGCAAAAAGGTCATTTAACAAATCATAACTTATTTTCAACTTAGAATGAAAAATATATCACACCCTATACACAAGCCAAGTTTGGCTGTAAATACATGCCGGGCCACAACTGTATCAAGGGTTTTTTAAAAATGAACCAAACATTGAAATTGGATTAGATTATGTATCTATCATGCATTATCACACCAAGCAAATGAGCCCTAAGTGAATAGTCATATGCAACAATTCATATATATGTTTAATTAATTTCTAGCTAGGTAAATTTAGCCACTCATTAAATTTTTCATGTTGGATAGTAGTACTAACTGGACTTCGGGTATGCATTTTTTATTTGAGTCTCTTTGTAATTCCATTCTTGTTTACACATAATTAATAGGACATTAAACATAGATTTACAAGTTTGGGAGGAAAAATTGATATTTTAACTCATAGGGATGGAAGTTTAGTAATTTGAAATTGGATAAAGAATGTTCCATGGGGCCCCTAGTCCAAACCTTTGTAAGCTCTATCTCTAATTGCATGTACGACAATAAACTTAGTTACACAACTCATGTAGGTTCTGAAGAAAATGAAGCTATTAATTCAAAGATGGTGAAAGTAGCAAAAATTTCGTTTTGCGTGCTCGAGGAAAATAAGTTGTCTAGCAAGGCAAAAGTATATTATTTAACAATTATGCCCATTTCCAACAATGGAAATTACTCAAATCATGATCAAATCATAGCATTGAAATGTCTGACAGTAGCTTATAATAATAATCGAAGAACATGTATTTCTAAAGCTAATGATTTAGCTAGACTTGGTTTTTGGGTTGGCCTGCTAACAAATACTATATTGTTTTTAACCTATTGCACTATGAGTTGGCTTAACATTCATCTAGAAGGCGATATGATGTTATTTCGAGGGGAAAAAAAGAACAAACTTAAATTCATCGAAGACATAAATCCTATACCTTAAAATATCTAACTCTTTTAATTCGAGTAAACACTTAATTTCTACCGCCTTTGAGAAGCTATTATCCCTGGTAGGAATGCTCTTAGATTTCTTTGATGAGAAGAGCCCTTATCTCTATAATCAAAGTCAAGCATGAAGATGACTCACTAGTTTCATTCTTGCTATGAGACTTTTCAAAATTTTCTAAGGCTTAAACTGATTGCACATTAGGAGGACTAGATACACAATAACACCACATAGAGGACAACCCCTTTGAGGATGAAGTAACTCGTGTGCATGTGGGTGCCTTAGGCAGGCACTTCACGAATGCTGTACAGGGACAACCCCCGCGAGCGCAAACTAGCTCGCTTGCACTATAGGTGCCTAAGGTCGGCCCACTGTGGGCGCTCACCCATGATGCCCCATGGGCACCTGCTAAGGCAAGCATTCCATAGGCATTGCAATTGGGTGCTACTTGAGTTGTCGCCTCAAGAGCCTAGCAGGTGCTCAACACTACTGTAGTGGGTGGGTGGCTAGCTGGCTACATGGCCAGATGGCCACCACCTCGGTTCCTCGTTGGCTCCCATTCGGTTGATCACTGAAAGATTCCTTTCCCAACTCACTCTTAGACATCCTTTGTCTTGACTTAGACCCCAAAATTTTTACTAGCTTAAAAAGAAGTTATGATAGAATGTATAAACAAAGAAATCAAAAAGGAAGAAATAATTTAAGTTGTTCAAAGTATATTCAAGACTTTACCTTGAGGACCCATTTTTGCACTCTTGATAGGACTTTATTTCCTCTTCCTCTTCTTAGCCAAGGTGAAGCTTTTCTTTTCTTTTCTTTTCTTTTTTTCATTAACTTCCTAGATGCTAGCAAAACTACTTTTATGGAGCACCTCTTGGAGGACTGAAAGACTTTGAGACCACTCAACTTCAACTTGGACAACAATTGAGAATTTGCAAACTCTCATTTCAAGAACAATGATCTAAATTAGAATAAGAAAAAATTATTTTAATTAAACCAATAATATATTCTCGACATAAAATTAAAAAATTTCCATGAAAATAGGGGGCTTGATTATATGACTAAAATTGAGTCTAATGACAATTTGGTCAATTAACTAAAAATAGTAAATGAACCTTAAAATTAGTTAACTGAGTAAATGGACTAGAAAATCAAAGGACAAGCCAACGCCATGAGAAAGGCAAGAAAACTCTAATGGGCCTACACTGATTAAGAGTAAGATCGATAAATACCAAGTCGCATAGAGAAATTGAGGACAACAAATCATTCGCAAAATTTCTTGAAGTGAAAGAACTTCGAGAAGAGCATATCTTTCTGGGTGTATTCCTGAGAAAATGAGTTGACACTCTGCTGTTTTCCAAAAAGGATCTAACTCCACTTTCGAGCAGCATCACGTAGTATGTTATAAAAGTATAACACCTCAGGTACCTTAGCCACATACGTGTGGCATATTTCTTAGTTGTAAGTTTTTAGTTTCAGCAATTTATTGAGATCATGTATAGTTAGACATATGAGGTTAAATGTAGATATATATAGTGATCCATAGATATATGAAAAAAACATTTTTGGATAATTATTACTAAGAAATGTTTGCTTGGCAATAAGTTAGCATGAATGGTTCATTTTTGGACTGATAGATCATATGTTTGATGACAATGGCTAACATAATTAATTTTAGCTGGATGCTGAATTAATCATTTCATTGTTCACTGAAATATACTGATTTTTTTATATAGGAGATCCTCAAGTTAAATACTAATTGGGGTTTGGTTGCTTCAAAATTCCATCTCATGTGCTAGGAAAAATGTCATAATGCTTGATTAAAATTTGATATGCCAATTCAAGATACGAAAAGCATAAAATTAAAAGTCTATTTAGAGGTCAAACTAATTAAATAAAAAGAACCATAAAGCCTAGTTAGGATAGGCTTCCCAACCTAAGTAGTCTAAACACACCAAGAACTTAACTAGATTTTTAAACTCGAGCTTCAATTCTATATGGAATCGTACTAGGGAAGAAGCCTAATATTTTATTGGTTTATGAAAAGGACCCAAAATCCATTTCTACTACATCATCCAAGGCTATCTATGGGAAACTCCCTTATGACTTATGGAATGTTAAGAACGGAGATGAGATCCAGAGCTCAAGACTTGAACTTTGCAATATCACCGCAAAGTGAGAATGTAGAGAATAATCATTAGAGGCGCAACCCTATCTGGCGACTTAATAAGCACCCAGCACACACAACTCTACTCTTTGGAGGATAACTTAGGAGGCTTTATTAACACTAGTGGAATATGTCTTTGCATGAGCTACAACCGAAGTACCTATCCTCTTATTGGATTCAGAAGCATCATCATCTTCCTAGAGAATCAAACAAAAGGTGAAAGAAGAATGAGGCACGACCTCAATACCTTTTCAACAAGTGCATGTGTAGTCCTTTCTTAAAGTTGAACTATCACAATAATTTCCCTATGTAGCTGGAGATCTTATTCATTCTGCTATCCTTTTGTGCTCTATCGGCATGGGAATGAGTATCTCCCTCTAGTTGTCATTTTCTCCAGGGCCAATCTCTCCCCTATGGTATGAAGGTCACAAACCTTTTGGAGTTTGAGGATATAAGTGACTCCTAAGGGCACTTGGATAACTTTTTGGTGAGAATGGAGCTCTATGATTTGAGTGAATCGGCTTGTTGCAAGTTATTCCACATTGTGCTCACCAAATTTACCTTAACATAGTTTAATTAGATGCCACTCGAATCGATTGCTGGACGGGAGCAGTTGGTGTAGTATTTCCTCCATAACTTCTCCACCAACCACAAGTTCTTTAAAATGATAGCTTACCTATTAGTTATCAAGAAAAAATATATAGAATAGATGAGGAAATATAGCAATAGATTTCCCAAGTAGTACATGTGATCCCCCATCTCAACAGGGAGCTTTTGCTTATCATATTTTAGTAGAACTTGAAGTATTAGAAGTTCAAAGAATTCATAGTAGGAAAGCTGCCTATTAGCTTTGAGGAACTCCTGATGCAATCACAGAAATACATCCATATAAAGAAGGAAATAGCTCTTGTAGGTGCTAATAATTGCAAGGCCCGCGAAGAGGGAACCAACATAAGCAAGAAGCCAGAGGAGTGCCAGTGTAGCCTTCCTGAATTGTTCTCTAGATACACTCTCCTAAACAGATTGAGAGGGAACATACTTGTCATTGTTGAGCAGCAGGGTTTGGTTTTGATGATGCAATGTTTAGTGTATGTGATAAATAAAGAGGTTTTAGAAGGAAATTAAGTGGATTAAGATGGATTTTCATACCTTGAGGTCAAAGTTTGGGGCAAATGAGTGTGGGTCGAATTTGTAGCCACAATGAGCAGGTCAAGCTTATCAAGATAGACCCAAATAAGAGCCCTTGATGCTTAAATTAGAATAAGTGCAATGGAGATAATAAGGTCATAAAGTAGCCAGAAAAGTAAGTGTGCATAGTGCGTACCTAAGATAAGTGGTGAATTAGGGTGTTTATAAAGTTCTTCATGAGGTAGGAATTGTTGTGGAACTCCTATCAAAATAAGCATCGCCCATGAGATCATAGGGTTAAAATAGTCCTTTAGCCCTAAGTAGATGGACAAGTGGGACATTGTTGCCCAAAATAGTATAGAAATATTCTTTTTTGCAAGGAAAAGAATTTGTTGCATTTAATGTGGAGGAGACAGACTGATAGTTACAAATAATGCAGAGGAAAGGGACAAAAAGCCTAAAAGAGTTAATGCGGCTACTCATGCTAAGTGGATGGTTTGATATCAATCACCGAGGATAAGAGGTCAATCTGAAGGTGATAGACTCGTTGGGAAAGCATAGTATTTATTTGAAAAGCGACTTCACCTGAGGGCGACTAACCTTGAGAGTTCATCATAGTAATCCACATAGCCTGCTTATTTCTTATGTGGTGCCAATAAGGTCAAACTGACTTTGTTGTCTTTTTGAGGTCAAATTATGCTACCATATTAAGTCGAAGTAGTCTCACCTGCTGGACAATCAAAGTTTTAAGCAAAGAAGGACTAGTAGGAGACTTACAAATTGCCTATGATTGGTGTCATCTCTATGATCTCTAATAGACCTACAAGGGGTAACTCCTCTAATGCACAGAATGTGCTCGTGAGCACAACAGGGCAGGCACATGCCCATGCTCTAGAGCCAACTCTTGGAATATATAAACTATGTTCTATATTTCCAAGCATTACCTTTGAAGAAAATAATTTGGAAGTAGGGACAGCTAAGCACAATAACGTACTCATGATTTCGGCATCCCTCATCAACTTCTGAGTAAGGAAGATCATCATGAATAGTGGAAGCTCAATAAGCAAAATGTTCCATAATGCCTTCATCCAACTCAATGCATATAATGCTCAGTTGCAGAAGATTAACACACCATTGGTTGGAAGGAAACACTTGGAGAAACTTCCCTCCTACTTTCCATAGGCATACATTCCCCAAAAGGTCACAAAGATACTGAAGTTCCTAATAGTCAAGGCCTTTTCGCCTGTAACATCATTGTTGGGAGGCCTACCATAAACCTTTTTCGAGCAGTTGTGTCAATCTACCACATAAAGATGGTACTTTCTACTCTCGATCGGACCAGAAAAGCATTAATTGGCAACCAGTGCATTGCCAGAGAATGTTACACCAACATCTTGAAAGGGTGAAATCCATTGTGGGGAGCCAATATATCCTAGAGGACATTGCAAGAGCAACTTGGAAAATAAAGGTAAGGGCTAAGTATTGGAAGCTAATGTCATTCATCTTCCCTTATAGAAGGCAACCTTACGAGGAAAAATGATAAAGAAATGCAAGATCATAGCGACAAGAATCCCTGAAAAGGAAGAAGCCACTAACTCCACCAACATTTTGGAGATTTGGAAGCTTCTAACTTCAATAAATAGATCCATTAAGGCGCTGCAGATTTGCCACTGAGAGAAGTTTATTTATTTCAATTTAGTAGACTAGGTTTCCTTTTATGTGTTTGATTTTTGTTTCTAGTAGTTTTGGTCAACTTTTTATTTACCATGGATAAAGTCTGTTTGATCTTGGAGGACAACCATTTTTATTTTGAGAATTCAACAAAATATTTCAATTTTTTCCATATACCAGTCTTTATTTACTATAAAATAATCTCTCGCAATAATAAAAAAATTTGTGGCAAGACCTCATGAGGTAGGCAAAAATAGTATCTCCGTGGGAGACCCCAAGAACTTCCCTCAATAGAAAAACAACATAGTGGTAAGACCCTAGACCTAGACATGCGAAATGACAAAACAAAAATCACTATAAGCCTCCTAAGAGGGTACACGGCAAACAAAGACTACTATGAGACCCCCAAGGGGCCCCACAGCAACAAAGACTGCTGTAAAACCCCTAAGGAGGCATGCAATAACCAAGGAGACTACAAGACCCACAAGGGGATGCGCGGCAACAAAAACTATTGGAAGACTCGCCAAGGGAGCGCGTAGGAATCAAGACTACTATAAGATTCCTAAGGGAGCTCACAGAATGAAGTTTGTTATAAGACCCCCAAGGGGGCTAGCATAAATGAGGACTATTGTAAGACCCTAGAGGGAGCATGCAGAAATCAAGACTGCTGAAAAAACCCCAGGGGCCTCTCAGAATTCAAGCTGCTATATATAAAACTCCTAAGAAAGCTTGTAAGCAAATATTTCTGCAATAAAATCCCAAAGGGTACATAAGAAAATAGCACAAAGATTGAAAAATCATAAGCCACACAATTGGAAAAATCTAATCCAACCCCCCTCTAAAATACGGATATGGCGGCTTACTCCTCTATCCAAAAAAGGGTAAAAAAACCACCACATGTTTTTGAAAATGATGCAAAAAAAACCCTTTGAGGCCATAAGTACAATGCACACACCATTTTCTGCGAGTTTTTGTGGATTTTTATATGTAAAATGACTATCATCCCCTTATTATATCAACTGTTGGATTTTTTTATTTAAATGAGCGGTCCAAATGTTATAATACTTAATATTTATAAAAGATATAAAAATATATAAAAAATATTTATACATATTTATATATATACAACATATCTTATATATTATAATACATTTATCAATATTATATAATATACATTATAAATATAATATAATATAATATAATATAATATATATTATATTATATACATATATACACCATGGCAGCCATGTGAATTGGTCAGATCTGGCCAGATAATTTCAACGGCCGGCTGCCGCATTCTCCTGTAGCCGGTGGCCAGCGTGTATTAGTATAAAAATAATTTTTTAATATTTTTATATATACATATTATATATATATGTATAACATCACCATATATATCCCCCAACCACTATCCCTTCTCACCTTAAATTTTGGGGGATGTCCATGGTGGTCATGGCCGCTGTCGGCAGCCGGATCTATATTGATATTATAATTTTTTTGATATATATATATTACATTGACATATATAAACACATTATATACATATTTATTATCATATACGTACATATCCACAACCTCCACCCTAACAAATTAGCCAGCATCACAACGTGGCTGTTGGCCGGACTTGGCCAGATCTTGCCACTTTTTAGGCTGCTAGTTGAAGTATCTAGGGAAGGTGGGAGGGGGGAGGGTGGGAATTATATTTTATATAATATATATGTATAATATCTTATAAATAATTTTTTATACATATATGTGTATGTATATAATTTTATATAAATATGTATGTATATATAATTGTATAAATATTAAATAGTATTTAATTTATATGAATATGTTATATATTTTATAAATATAAAATTATTTTATTTAGATTGAACAAAAGAAAAAAAAAATATGTTATATATATGTTTGTAGATATGTTATAAATAATTTTATATACATATGTGTATATATAATTTTTTATATTTATAGAATTTTATAAATATTAAACAGTATTTAATTTAAATAAATATGTTTTGTATTTTATAAATATGAAGTTATTTATTTTAGATTAAATAAAAAAAATAAAAACATTAGGATATAAAATAATTTTATATATATGAGGGTATTTTCATCAATGCAATATAAAATTCAACTCAAATGGACGGAAATAGGCGGTGAGCCACAGTTTTAAAATATAAGGTGGCGTTCAACCTTTTTTTTTTATCATAGGGAGGTACCTCCCATTTCACATTTCACATGGGGTAAAATGATTTTAGCCCTCTCACAATCATAAAAAATAACCAAGTGCAAAAAAGTGCATAAAAAGCTGCTCAAGTATCCATAGTAAAAGCATAAAAGTCTAGCAGTATTACAATACCCAAATAATAAACGATGTTTGACCTACACTTAGCCATAAAAGAAAAACTAGCATACTAGTAGAAAAAAGCAAAAGAAAACGCATCCTCAGTTGAAAGATTAAGTCCTAGTCTAACTCCTACTAAACCTCTAATGGAGCCATAATATATGGACTTTTCACTATGGCCTTAGGGCCTGCCTCCAACTACCCCAGTAAGGAAGTCGACGGGAAGAGCAGGATCTAATAGCAGCAAGTCCTCTAGAGGACACCGTATAGTCTCGCTAAATATTTGAAGGCAACTTTGAATGGTTTGCTCGTAGATCACTGTGGCCTTTGCCTCGACTACCTTAGAGAACATGTTGGATCTATTGAATTCCTTCACTGCCTCTTCTTGCACAATAGACAAAAGAGATTTCCTTGTTGATGACTCTATAAACATGCTTCTAGTCTTTACATCCCTGATGTATCGTTTCTTGGCGATCATGCTTTTTTAGCACTTAGATGAGCTTTTCGCCTTTTTGATATTTCTCCCACAGAAATCTTACAACCTCCTCCTTTATTTTGGTTATCTCAACTATTGTCCCCTCTACCCAGTGGGACATGTGCACTATCAGATATACAACCTCAAAGGCAACAAACAAGTGTTCAAGGGATAATGTAAAACTGCAAAAGTAATAAGTAAGAAAAGCAAACTAGAAAAGAGAACAAGTGCTCACCCATGCTAAGTCCCTAGTACTGAGCTCCATTTGCTACAAAGAGGAGAAGACTTCCAACTTCCACTGGTCATAATCGTTAACTCCATCTCGTATATTATCAATGCTAAAGGATGTCTCATAAACATACCAGTCAGAGTCAATGCTGGAGCTCTTCTATGAACCATAAGAAAATAGCTCTTGCCTTTACTAGAATGAAGAGGGCAAGAAGAAAAAGGGCAAGAGGTCCTAGGAACAAACTCTTGAGTGATTTTTAGCCAGATGTAAAATAACTGGCTTAGAACTACTATTTGCATCCTACTGAGCAATGGAAGGAGGAAATAAAGACTGCAACTCTTTGAGATATCTTCAAGAAGGACTCAAATGCTAAATAATTGGAAGCAAACCCTATACAGCAGCCCCGAAGGAGGACTCTTGCGAACATCGACATTTCCCCTACCCCATATCCTTACTAAGTCAAACTTCTTCCTTACCACAAGAAATTGAATTAAGTTAAATTCAACGAAGGCATAAAGAAATAGGAAAAAGGAGCATGAATGCTGAGGAATAGTCATGAATGCAAAAACAAGTGCACAAGAAAAAGAAAAAAAAAATCTAAGTATCAATGAAAAAATATAAATGAAGGAAGGTGTGAGCCAATGATCCAATTATAAAACATTTAAAAACTGAAATCAAATTTGATCGCAACTCCCCAAGGATCTAATTCATCACATTAAAGTGGATTTAGGTAAGAAACATACCTTAAAAGCAAAATCCAACCAAAAAGATGAAGGCTAGCTTGAACTCCAATGCAGTCTCCCCTGGCGCAGCAGATTATGGACAACTTTTTCCCAACCAAAACTCGTTGGAATTGGCTGAAATTTGGACAGGAGATCACCAACACATTGATGAATCTACAGTAGAAATATTAGCCAAATAAAAAATTCCAAAGTGCCTCTAGAAACCGCTCCAAGTTACTGCCTGAACAGAGGATCTCCAAAAGGCTAGCAATCCAATTGTTTTGCCTCTAATGATAAGATCCACACACCAGTGGACAATCCAATTCCCTGAAATATCAGTTGGAAAACAAAGGAGGGAAGATCAAGGATGAAGGCTGATTTTGGAGTTAGGAAATGAAGAAAAATATGAAACTTCAATACATGAGGCAATATATGCAAAATTGGAGGGAAAAGGGATAATCTAATTAATTAGATCTAAAATGCTTGTCTTTCACATGTGATGGCTGGCCACACCCTCTATATCTATATATAGATAGAGTGAAGGTGTGATGCCAAGGTGGCATCACACCATCCTCAAGGTTGGCGCCACTTGCTTGCAAACTTACAAGCAGGTTGCATGTGAATTAAATGTGAATTTGAATTTCATTGGGAATCTTCATTTCATCTAATGAAATACCATCCAAATAAATTCTAATTCACACCAAATGAACATTTCATTTGAATTTTTCCTCCAAAATAGATTCTTCATTTTAATTAAATTAAACATTGTTATTTAGTTAATTAATCTTTGACTTAACTTTTAAGTTAATTAGCTTAACTCTTTAAGCTAGTTATTATTAACTTAACTCCTTAAGTTAACTCGACCAATTGATAGTCATGTGGCACCAATTAAATTAACTTCTTAATTTAATTGGTCTAGTTTAACTCCTTAAATTATTTATATCAATTTAACAATTAAATTGATCAACCCAAGATGACCAACAATTTAGTCAACTGTCTACCTCCTGAAAATCGGTCGTGATGGAATTTCTAACTCTTAGAAAATTCCTTTCATCAAGTAGGATTTTCAATTGAATTTTGTGTGTGACCCATTAGGTTCTATCATTCATTGGACGTGGGCTCACTGAAGGAACAATCGGCATTAGGATGCACAATAATTCAAAATTAAAACACCAAATCCAATGCCAATCGGTAATCCCAGGGTCATACCATGCAGTATATTCAGAATTAGAAGAAGATACTTGCCTTTAGAAGCAAGATCCAACGAAGAAAACCAAATCTCCAAGTGTTGGCAGATTCGTGACTAGATCTGGCGCAGTGGATTCAGATCCGAATTTGACAAACCAAAACTCTCAATCAATTAGAACAAAACATCTGGGAGATACCTAACACCTTAGGCTATCTTCAGTAGAAAATTTGTATAAAAAATCGCATCACAGCTTCCAGAAAAAATTCGCAAAGTCAAACGATCTGCAGGAAACTGTGAAATAGCGATCTCACGCGAAATCGCCTCCAACGTTGATCCACACACCAAAGATGAGATCCTAAATCTCCAAATCCTAAGTTGGATTAGATCTGAAGATGGAGATGGAGTATGATCAATTTTTGGAGAGTTTTGGTAGGGAAGAAAAGGAAGAATTCAACACATGAATATCTTGCCTAGAAAGGTTTTTGGAGGGAAAGCATTTAGAATTTGATTTTCTAATGTTGAAAACAAATTACACTAAAATTCGTCCAGCTCTATATCTATATATATATAGAGTGTGTGAGGTGTTAGGCCACCCATGAGGATGTGGGGACCGAAAATTAGTTGTGTGCAAGTTGGCAATTTGAATTTCAATTGAATTTGAATTTCATCTTGCCAACTTGGAATCTTATTTCAAATTAATTCAAATCCAATTTGAATTTTCCCTCTTAAAATCCTTTTTCTTCCATTAATTAAATTAATATAATTAATTTAATTAATTAACCTTGACTTAACAGTTAAGTCAAGTAAACTCAACTCTTTAAGTTTACTTTAGTCAACTTAACCCCTTAAGTTAACTTTGATCAATTGATGATCAATGTGGCACCAAATAATTAACTCTTTAATTATTTGCCTAATTTAACTCCTTAAATTAATTGATTAATTTAACTCCTTAAATTAATTGATTAATTTAACACTTAAATTAATCAAGTCAAAATTGATCTTCAAAAGTCTCCCAAAAATCGGCCATGGAAAAAGGTTATCTTTCTAACACTTAGAAAAATTTCTCCATCAATTAGGAAGGTCTTTTTGGATTTTGTGTGTGACTCGTTGGGTTCTACCATTCATTGGACATAGGCTCACAACCCGTTGTGACTTTTGAATATTTAATATTCATTCTAGTTTAAAACTCCTTTTAAACTAGTCGACTTGATTCAATCGATCTCATTAATTGAAGAGTACCTAATCTCCATGGTCGATGTCCAACCTCAAGCCCATGGAGCCCAATTAATTGGTTGAAATGAATGTCTATATGAGAACCGTTTAAAGCTCTACGCGTTCCATGCAAATACGGTCCTTCCGTCTCCAATCTCCCGAAAAAGGCCTCGGGCAAGATATTTTTTGGCTCCCTTATAGCCTTGATTCTATGCTTCTATTCTAAATGTTCGATTCCTTTGTATAACCTCAACTTTGGAAAAATCCTTTCCCAAATTGTCATACCACCTTGCGCAAGGATTTCTTGAAATCGATCATTATATAATGCATAGGAGATGTACTCGCCCTTCACAAAGCAGGAGTCGGATTCCCTCTTGGATCTCACAAACCTCCATGCCAAGTAGCTCATACCTAATCTCACCTCGAACGGCCCGCTAAGTGACTAAGGATGAGTTAAAGCATGAAGATCAGATACAAGGTTACCATGGATCATCAGGTCAGAGGACTAATAATATGCACTAGCGTAAGCAGGAGAACTAACCACTACCGACTTGCCACTACGGCTACCTAGTGGAGTCTTCGGTGGGTCTTCCATACCTTGTTTTCTAACAAGCACCCACTAACACGCACCCGTATCACATACGGTTGCTCATGAAACGGAGCAATATCCAACCCCCCTTGGATTTATGCATCGTTAGTGCAAGTCTATCCGGATCTTAGATGTCCGGTCTCTGAAGATCCTATGACTTGGAATGTTTTAAGATCACGACTGTGTAAGACTTATTCCATGATCACCACCTAGTGCGTGACCAAGTCCCGTAGTCTTAAGTGATCTAAGGACTTCATCCAAATGCCAGTGAAGTAATATGGTGCATGAGATGAATGTGGCCATATACAAGATATCATTCAATCAAGATTGTTTTTACAAGAAAATAGCTTTACAAAGCCAAATCTATTGGCTTGTCGGGCACTATTTCCAACACTCATAACTTTTGTAATTTATTGAATATCATATATATTCACATTAGTCTAAACTCCTTTAAACTAATGACCCAATTCAATTAATCTCATTAATTGAAGAATACCCAATTTCCATGGTCGAAGTCCAACCTCAAGCCCATGAAGCCCAACTAATTGGCTGAAATGAATGTTTTTGGAGAACTATTCTAGCACTATGCTTATCATGCAAATATGGTCCTTCCGTCTCCTATCTCTTATAAGATGCCTAGGGCAAGGTATCTGTCGGTTCCCTAATAGCCTCGATGCTATGTCTCTATTCCAATGTTTAATTCCTCTTTATGACCTCATCTTTGGAAAACCCTTTTTCCAAATTATCATACTGCCTTGCGTAAGGATTTTGTGGAATCGATCATTATAGAATACATAGGAGATGCATTCGCCCTTCATAATGACGAGGAGTCAAGTCCTATCTTGGATATCACAAACCTCTATATCTAAGTAGCTTGTACCCAACCTCAACTCGAAAGACCTACTAAGTGGCCAAGGAAGAGTTAAAGCATGAGGACCAAAACACAAGGTTACCATGGATCCTCAAGTGAAAGGACTAATAATATGTACTAGCGTAAGCTGGAGAACTTGCCACTATAGACTTGCCACTAGGGCTATCTAGTGGATTCTCTAGGTGGGCTTTCAGTGAACTTGTTCTCTAACAAGCACCCATTAACATACATATATATCTCATATGGATTGCTCATGAAACGGAGCAATATCCAATCCTTGGATTTATGCATCGTCAGTACAAGTCTATTCGGATCTTAGATATCCTGTCTTATAATATCATACGACTTGGAATATTTAAGATCACGACCGTGTAAGATTTGTTTCATGATCACCACCCAATGCATGACCAAATCCCATACTTTTGTGTGATCTAAAGGCTTCAACCAAATGATAGTGAAGCAATATAAGTATAAGATGAAGATGGCCATTTATAATGAATATCATTCAATTAACATTGTATCACAAGTGAAATAGTTTACATGCCAATCTAATTAGCTAGCGGGGCACTATTCCAACAAAAAAAATCTAATAAGTATCAATGAAAAAATATAAATAATGTCAAAATGCAAATCAAACAACCTAGCCTTGTTGGAGATCATGACAAACCTGGCATATGCATCAAAGAAAGTGCTACTCCAACCATGATGTATCTTCCAACCTCATTCCTCATGAAGGAAAAATGGTCTCTTCAAGGCCCTCAAGAATTGACACTGTATTCAAAAATCTATAATCCGGCCTAGGGAGAAATAGAAAAAAAAAAAGAAAAGAAAAGGCAACTTCTGAATCTTTTTTACTATGAAGAGAGTATAAAAGCTATCTAAGGAGATCGGAAGACTCAACTTTCTAAACTAATGTTGGAACCTCATAAAGTACACTAACAACTTTATGGCAAATTGACTCAATCACATCCATAACTCTTAACTACCTTTAGGAGCAAACGATTAGGGAGAAAAGGAGAACCCATTATTGAAATACTCGCTAAAAAGCCTGAAGAGAGGGACATGAGACGATCTTCTAAAGAAAGAAGAAAAAACTCAAGCTCATTAGAAAGACTAACCCTATGCTTCAAAAAGTCCAACTCATTTAGAGTAAGCAAACATAATAGATTGCTAATACTCGCAAGACTATTATATAAAACAAGAGCATTATCAGACACCTTCTTGGAAGGGTCATCCACTTAAATATACACTTTAAATCAAACCTCAACTCTGATGAAGAAGATGACTTAATAACTAAAGGCTGATGAACATGCTCATGATGCACAACCCCACAATCTAAAATAGGATTGTAAAACGTGCCTAAATGAGGATTCACAAACTATGAAGATTCTACGATACAACAAAAGAAAATACCCTTGCAAACACGGATTGTGCTAATGCTAGTGCGATCGCCTGAAGTGGCGGGCACCTCGGTAGTGGAGCTACCTAAATGGCACCCATAATATGGGTTCGTTGCTAGTAATCACCTCATAGCTAGATGCCCATTGGCCGATTACCCATGTAATGGAGGAAGCCAAGACATCAAACATGTAGTTAGGTCCCTATGGTTAGCCGTTATCGACTCTGACTTTGCGGCCATTGACCTCACTTTTGTTTGATTTGGTCTATTGTTATCATCGCTACCACGTATCTTTCTCTCAAGATTAGACATCTCTCTCTCTCTCTCTCTCTCAAGTTGGGACTTCCCAAAAGTAATTGTCGCAAAAAAGTTAGTCAATTAAATAGTAGGAAGGATTGAAAGAAAAGGTAAAAACTAACCTTTCAAACTTATCACACCAGCAATGAAGGAAACTCTCTAAGTTTTGAGTGATAAATTGTTGCTTAGGCACCAGAGAAACAAATCACTAGTAAAACACTACCTCCTAAAGTAGTGAGTAAATAATGTTATTAATTTATCAATTAATTAATTAAATATTATATTAATTAAATTAAATTAAAGGTAGGTTAAAAAAATATATTAAAACTAATTACTATGGTAAGAAAAATTAGTTAAATCATACTTTAAATTTAAAAACCTAAATTTTCAATTGAAAGTAGGGGGCTAGATGATATGCCAAGTTAAGATCTTAAGGGTATAAAAATAACAAACCAATAATAGGGCAAACAAATTGAATAAAAAGTGCTGGCCCACCATATTAAGCTAACTCAAGATGGATTCCCCATCTTAAGTGGGGTCAAGCCCACTATGGATTTAACTAGAATAAAAATCAACTCACAAATCAATTATTTTTCTAACTCGAACTCTAAATCTACACATATGCATTCTAAGAGTATAAACCCAAAATTTCATTTACTTATGGAATAAATGTCAAATCCATTTCCATTCAACATAAAAATTCAGCTAATTACATTAAGAAAAAGAGGTCGCATAACATTAGTGATTGAGTTGAATGCAAGAGTAGCGTTAGGATCCAAAAATCAAAACTTCATAAGTTTGAAAATAACTAAGATACTCAAGCGACCAAGGATCCACTCATACTATAGGTTTGGATTAGGAAGAAGAATTACCTCTTGTATCTCACAACAAGGAGAAAATCAACTCTCTCTTTCTCTCGGATCCAGAAATTGTCTGGAATCAGCACAGCGGAAAGGCGGCAACCTTTGCCCTGGTTATACTGCTCCAAAAATCACCACATTAAATTTGGAACACCTCCACACACTGAGGAAGCTACTATGACAAATTGGAGCAAAAAATCCTTCTGGATTGCTCCATAAAAATTCGTTAATCTGGAGCTGCTGCAGTGGATCTCCAAAAATCAGCAAGTTAAACGCCTTGCCTTGATTGATATGATCCACACCCCAATCATTCTTCCAATTTCTCCTCACTAGAAGCTGGAGTTAGGTAGGAGAAAAATGAGTTAGAGAAGGCTGATTTTCAGGTTGGGAAGAAGAAGGAATGCAAAGCTCAACACATGATGCAATGCATGAAGAGAGAGAGTTTTTGGAGGGAATGCAAATAATCTAATCTTCACACTTTTCAGCAATGTATATATCTGAATTTGGTCACCCTCTATATCTATATATAGAGGGTAGAAGGTGTGATGTTAGTTGGCATCACACTTTCCTCAAGGTGACCGCCCAAGTGGCAAGCCAAGTTGGCAAATTCAAATTCAAGTCTTACTTGAATTTCATGTGCATTTCAATTACATTTGGAATCTAATTCCAAATTAATTAAGATGCTAATTTAAATGAACACTTCATTTAAATTTTTTCTCCAAAAAGTATTCTTCCCATTAATTAAATTAAACACTTTAATTTAATTAATTATCCTTTAATTTAACTCTTAAATCAAACAAACTTAACTCTTAAACTTAACTAGTCAACTTAACTCTTTAAGTCAACTTGGCCAATTGATGGTTAATATGGCACCAAATAATTAAATTCTTAATTATTGGTCTAATTCAACTCTTTAAATTAGTTGATTAATTTAGCACTTAAATTAATCAAGCTAAAATTGACCGTTAAATTGGTTATTTGAAAATCGGTCACCAAAGGATGAATATTTCTAACATTTAGGAAATTGCTCTACCAATTTTGGAAGCTAATTGGTTTTGTGTGTGACCCAATAGGTTCTACCATTCATTGGATATGGGCTCACAACTCTTTGTGACTTTTGAATATCTTATATTCATTTTAGTTTAAAGCTCCTTTTAAACTAATCGACTCAATTCAATTAATCTCATTAATTAAAGAGTACCCAATCTCCATGGTCGATGTCCAACCTCAAGCCTTTGGAGCCCAACTAATTGGCCGAAATGAATATTATGGAGAACCATCATAGCTCTACACGTACCATGCAAATACAGTCCTTCCGTCTCTTATCTCACGAAAGAGGCCTAGGGCAAGATATTTGCCGGCTCCCTAATAGCCTCGATACTATGTCTCTATTCTTAATGTTCGATTCCCTTGTGTGACCTCACCTTTGGAAAACTCTTTTTCCAAATTGTTACACTGCCTTGCGCGAGGATTTCTTGGAATCAATCATTATAAAACACATAGGAGATGCACTCGCCCTTCACAAAAGTGAGGAGTTGGATTTGATCTTAGATCTTACAAACCTCCATGCCAAGTAGCTCATACCTAACCTCAACTTGAAAGACCCATTAAGTGGTCAAGGAAGAGTTGAAGTATGAGGATCGGACACAAGGTTACCATGGATTTTTTGGTCAGAGGACTAATAATATGCACTAGCGTAAGCGGGAGAATTAACCACTACTGACTTGCTACTATGGCTATCTAGTAGATTCTTCGGAGGGTTTTCAATGCCTTATTCTCTAACAAGCACCTACTAATATGCACCCCTATCTCATATAGCTGCTCATGGAATGGAGCAATATCCAACTCTTGGATTTATGCATCGTTAGTGCGAGTCTATCCGGATCTTAGATGCCTCATCTCATAAGATCCTATGACTTGGAAGATTTAAGATCATGACCGTGTGAGACTTATTCTATGGTCACCAAACCAAGTCCTGTAGTCATAAGTGATCTAGGGGCTTCATCCAAATGCGAGTGAAGTAATAAAGAGCATAAGATAAAGATGGCTATATAAAGAATATCATTCAATCAAAATTATTTTACAAAGAAATAGCTTTTACAAGGCCAATCTAATTGGCTTGTCGGACATTATTCCAACAATTTCCTACTTGCCCTAAAGCCAATGCCCCATGGCCTTGAGACCCCATCTTCTCAAGATGTTCTTCAAAGACCTTTTGCGTTAGGGGTTTAGTTAGTGGATCTGCTATATTCTCTTCTGAGGTAACTTTCTCTATTCGGATATCACCTCTATTAATGATCTCCCGGATCAAATGATATTGCGTCAAAATGTGCTTGGATTTATAATGGGATCTTGGCTCTTTGGCTTGCTCTACTGCCCCAGTGTTGTCACAATAGGCAACCACTGGCTCATCAATGCTAGGCACTACATTCAACTATTGAATGAAGTTTTTCATCTAAACACCTTTCTTTGCAGCTTCCGAAGCCGCAATGTATTCTGCTTCAATGGTGGAATCGGCTGTGGTGTCTTGTTTGTAACTCTTTCAACTCACCGCGCCGCCAATGAGGCAAAATATAAATCCAGAAGTGGATTTGAGGTCATCTACATCAGATTGAAAACTTGAATTCGAAAACCCCTCTAGTTTCAATTCTCCATTGCTGTATACCCAAAAATAAGTCCTTAGTCCTTCTTAAGTACTTAAGGATTGCTTTTACGGCTATCCAGTAACTCTCACTGGGATTGGATTGGAACCTACTCATAACACTTAGCGAGTGTGCCACATCCGGTCTTGTACATTGAACTACATACATTATGCTACCAATGGCGAAGGCATAAGGTATGTGAGACATCCTTCATTTCTCTTCCTCTATCTTGGGGCCTATAGACTTGGAGAGACAAATGCCATGTCCCATGGGAATAAATCCCTTCTTGGATTCTTCCATACTAAACCTCTATAGTATCTTGTCAATGTACGGGATTTGAGATAGGCCCAGCATTCTCTTAGATCTATCTCTATAGATACGTATTCCCAATACATATAATGCTTTTCCCAAATTCTTCATAGAGAACCACGCTTTAGTACACTCTAACATTCTTACCTCATTCCCAATGACAAGGATGTCATCGACATAAAGCACAATAAACTGTACACTACTCCCACTAGCCTTTTCATACACACTTGGTTCATATACATTTTTAACAAAGCCAAACAATTTGACTGTTTTGTCAAAATGTATGTTCTAACTTTGGGATGCTTGTTTGAGTCCACAAATAGATCTCTGAAATTTGCAAACTTTTTGCTCACTCTCCTTGGATGTAAAACCTTATGGTTGCTCTATGTATATTTCTTCTTCTTTGTCTCCATTGTGGAAAGCGATTTTCACATCCATTTGCCATATCTCATAGTCATAATATGCGGCTATGGCAAGTAGAATGCAACCCTTTGCCACTAGTCGCGCTTTAATAGTTATCACTTTTCCATCTATTCCAAGCTTTCGCATAGATCATTTGCAACCAACGGGAGTTATTTCCTTTGGTGGATCTACCAAAGTCCATACTTTGTTTGAGTACATGGAGTCTATTTCGAATCTCATGGCTTCAAGCCAACATCCTGAATCTATGTCCAACATAGCTTCCTCATAGGTCTTTGGATCATTATCCGATTGGCCCGTCTAATGAAGGAATCCCAACCTTCCGGGTTGTTTCTTTATTTGGTCCGAACTTCTTAGAGGTTGTGTGTAAGGCCCTTGTAGCTTATTTATTTCCATTGCTTGTGGGATTTATTGATCATCTTAAACTTCATCAAGTTCAACGACAACGCCATTTCTATCTAATAGAAATTTCTTTTCCAAAAAGTGGGCGTTCCTTGAAACAAACACCTTTTGTTCCGAGTGATCATAGAAATAGTTACCCAATGACTCTCTTAGATATCCCACAAACTTACACAAGGTGGATCTACTATCCAACTTATCTCCTACTGTCCATTTTACGTAGGCAGGAGATCCCCGAACTCTTAGATAATTGTAAGAGGGTGCTTTGCCATGCCATATCTCATATGGTGTTTTTGGCACCAACTTAGATGGTACTATATTCATAGCATCGCCATCGTGTCTAAGGTGTATCCCCAAAAGGATATAGGTACATCGAAAAAGATCATCATGGAACGTACCATGTCCAATAGGGTATGGTTTTTCCTTTCAGCTACTCCATTGTGTTGGGGTGTGCAGGGTGGAGTCTATTGAGAGAGAATCCCATTTTCCTTTAGACAATCCAAGAATTCGATGCTTAAGTGTTCCCCCTCGATCCGATCGAGAGAGAATCCCATTTTCCTTGTACATTTCAATTACATTTGGAATCTAATTCCAAATTTATTAAGATGCTAATTTAAATTAACACTTCATTTAAATTTTTCCTCCAAAAAGTATTCTTCCCATTAATTAAATTAAACACTTTAATTTAATTAATTATTCTTTGATTTAACTCTTGAATTAAACAAGCTTAACTTTTAAACTTAAACTAGTCAACTTAACTCTTTAAGTCAACTTGACCAATTGATGGTCGATATGGCACCAAATAATTAACTCCTTAATTATTGGTCTAATTTAACTCTTTAAATTAGTTGATTAATTTAACACTTAAACTAATCAAGGCAAAATTGACTGTTAAATTGGTTCCTTGAAAATCAGTCACCAAAGGATGAATATTTCTAACATTTAGGAAATTGCTCTACCAATTTTGGAAGCTAATAGGTTTTTTGTGTGGCCTAATAGGTTCTACCATTCATTGGACATGAACTCACAACTCTTTGTGACTTTTGAATATCTTATATTCATTTTAGTTTAAAACTCATTTTAAACTAATCGACTCAATTAAATTAATCTCATTAATTGAAGAGTACCCAATCTCCATGGTCGATGTCCAACCTCAAGCCCATGGAGCTTAACTAATTGGCTAAAATGAATATTCTGGAGAACCATCATAGCTCTATGCGTACCATGAAAATACGGTCCTTCAATCTCCTATCTCCTGAAAGAGGCCTACGGCAAAATATTTGTCAGCTCCCTAATAGCTTCGATACTATATCTCTATTCTTAATGTTCGATTCTCTTGTGTGACCTCACCTTTGGAAAACTCCTTTTCCAAATATATTAGTGGTTACTAACTCTAAGGGAAAAAAAAATTTCTTTCCAAATTTATTAAGTACATTTTTCTAAACATGCTCTTACAAGCTATTAGTGAGTATAGATGGCTTAATTTTTTTTTGGCCAATTGAAAAATGACACGTGTAAATAACATGTTAGCTATTAATTTAAAATTTTTTATTTATGTATCGGGATTTCTTAAAATTGATTCCAAAAGATAAATGGTCAATTTTGATTAGTATTCTAATATTATTTTATGCATAAATCAAATATCAACAAGTGTCAAGGTGATGTATCGCACCAATCAAATCAAGTATGGTGGCCTAGCAATCTCGGGCTAACTAAATTGTGTGGTGTATCTATGTGCATGGGTCAGTCAAGTCAAAATATTTGATATTATCTCTTAACATGTGTATCAAGGAGATAACTATCAAAGAAGTCCAAGTCATTTGGGGGTCTCTTACTAAACATCTATATAAAAGAGTGCTTAGAGACTCATACATTCATATTCTCATATTCACATACACACATTCTCAAGTCCAAGACTCAAGTCTTCAAGCTTTAAGTTTCTGCTGCGATGAAGTATTGCTATTGCGAAGGACCTATACATCTTCAAAGCATCAAGTCATCAAGTCCTTTGATCTCAAAGTCAAGGTTCAAGTTCAAAGAAATTTCGTAGTATTCTTTTATCAAGTCAAAGGATATTACACTTTATATCCAATAGCAAGCTTCAAACATTTGGATCATATATCGGGAGAAGAATTAGGGGATTAATTTTGTTAGGGAATTTATTTTTCTCTAATAAATTGTAATTCTCTTTTATTCTTTAATATAAATTCAATTTGTTCATTATTTTTCTTCATCTTGTGATTAATTTTTGCCGACAACAAAATTTGTGTAAACAAATTTCTAGCACACCAAGTGGGACATGAATCTATCCCTCATCTCTTTCTCCCGTTTGAATTTTGAAGATAATTTCAACCACTTAATGGCACTTAAGAGGAACCTGTTGCTACTAAATCTGTCAATCTGCCCATGACTAGGGTAAGAATACTGATTCAATTCCATCTGATGATTCTGACTCTAGAAGTCAAAGGGAAATAAATCCCAAGGCATCATCTTTTATTGAGTTGCCAACTACAACGATTGGAGTGACAACAATGGATGAACAACTTGTTTGGTTGGCTTAAGCTATAGCTGACTCCAAAAGATTGTGGAAGAAAAAGATATAGAAATTGCACAACTCATGAACAAACAGGAATACTCCCATTTTGGATGGTTTAGCTACAACCATCAATCTTTCCTTGGCCATATAATGGTGTAGAAACAAGTTGAGGTGATGCCTTACAAGTGAGAAATTGTTTGAAAGATCAATCACTTGGCAACTTCTATTACTATACTGTTTGTTCAACAATTACAGGACATGATCACCAATACTATTAGAGCTCAATGTGGCATGCTTTCTCAAAGTTCTATTGTGTATTCAAAGTCTTATACAAAGAGGATTGACTTGCTAAGAATGACGATAGGATATCAACCACCAAAATTCCAGCAACTTGATGGGAAAGGAAATCTAAAACAGCATGTGGCCCATTTCGTAGAGACATGCAACAATACAAGGACTTATGGTGATCTTCTTGTGAAATAGTTTATGTGTTCACTAAAAGGAAATGCTTTCGACTGGTACATTGACTTAGAACCTGAATCCATCAACAGTTGGGATCAAATGGAAAAGGAGTTTTTGAATCCCTTTTGTAGTACGCGCCGGACTGTGAGCATGATTGAACTTACCAATGCAAAATAATGGAGGGATGAGTTGGTGGTAGACTATATCAATCGCTGGCGTGTATTAAGTTTGAACTGCAAGGATAGACTCTTAGAGACATTTGCGGTGGAGATGTGTATTTAAGGTATGCAATGGGGACTACTCTGCATTCTTCAAGAAATCAAGCCTTACACTTTTGAGGAATTAGCCACTCGTGCCCACAACATGGAGCTTAGCATTGCTAATCATGGGGTTGAAATTCTTGTTGAAGACTAGAAGAAAGAAAGGAACAATTTAAAGAAGAGTGAAAAATATGCTAAAACTGCTACTAAAGAATCCATGGCAATCAAGGCAGCGTCCATAAAAATTCCCACAAGTGTTAAAAAGGTTGCTGAGAAAATTGAAGATCAACGCATTTCAATAGGCAAGAAGACACTGAAAGAAATGCAAAAGAAGGAGTATCCAGTTCCAGATTCTGATGTTTCTCACATCTTTGATAAATTATTGACAAGTTGATTGAACTGCCGGAACCAAAATGTCCTGTAGAAGTTGGAAAGGTGAACAATCTAAAATAGTGCAAGTATCATTAGGTTGTCGGCCATCCAATAGGGAAATATTTTGTTGTCCAGGATAAGGTCATGGCATTGGCAAGAGATGGAAAGATAACTCTTGATACATAAGAAGTTGTTGGGTTAAACTTTGCTAATGCTATAACTATACGGGATACCATATGTGTTACAAGCAAAGACAGTGTTTTTTCCTCATCTTTACTCATAAGGGCATCAACAATGCTTCAGTTTAGAAGTTTAGATCCAGTGCTAGTGGAGACTAAATTCATTGAAACTGAAGATAGCAGTGAGTGGACTCTTGTGATGCGACGATGAAGGAGAAGATGATATGTCAATCATTCTCGTCCATTAGCATTAAAGATCTCGTATGTGGCTAGACGCCCTCAACCAAGGATGATGAAGAGTTTAAAGGTTACAAATGGCAATCTGGAAAATTCATTGGCATGTTACAAAAAAAGGCAAGTGACTTTGAAAGATTATTTTCCTACAGGATTCTTTGATCAAAGAGTTGAAACAACATGTAACATCCCTAATCTTGCTTTATTTTTACTTTATTTTATTTTCCTTCTTTTCTTGAATTTCCATAATGTGATAGTTAATAATTCATTTAAGTGTGTTTTATTACATTCCATGATTAGTTAATATTTTAAGAAAGTTGTGATTTTCATAAAATATTGCTACAATTTAGTTTTTCTTAATTAATTATAATTTAGGGGTCAAAATGCAATATATATATTTAATTAGTTATTTTGAGGGCTGAATGTGGAATTGTGTTAATTGAAGGGCCAAATTGCAAATCTAAAAGTTTGATTTTACCAAAGGACACTTGGCAGCATTTCTTACCATTTTTCCTACCTTTCTTTTTCTTCCTCTTTTCTTCCTCTTTTCTTTCATTTTTCTTTCTGCCCGTTTCCTTCCTTGTTTCTCCATTACCGCGGCCACCTTCACCACCACCACTACCGGTGAGATTTTTTCCACCAACCACCTCACCAACTTCACTCCCCACTACCCTTAGTACCATATCCACCACCATTGCAACCGGAAGCTCGACGGAAAGACGTGGCGGAGGAGAGGCCGAGAGGGTGATGGGAAGTGGGTTTGCATTTTCAACGGTGAATTAGGGGATTGAGGGGTGTTTTGGATAGCTGGAGGTGTGAGGAAGAGTGTGGGAGGGTTGCATGTGGGTGTTGAGCGGCCGGAGAGAGAGAATGAGGGTGATCGGAGTTGGGAGGTATTCTTTGAAAGTGGTCTGAAAATTGGAGTTTCCGGTGGTTACAGGCATCAAAACAGAAATCTGATTGCACGGTTGGACTCAGGAGCTTTAGGGGAGTCGAACTGTGTAAGCTGAATATTTTCCGGCACCGGCGGCGGCGGGAGGACAGAATACTCTGTTCGTCGAGACGAGTACATCGGTGTTGTTGGTTCGTAAAATCGAGACCTAGTTTTGCTTCTACGGTTTAAAGTTGGAGTAATTGTATATATAAATCATTGTATCTACATGCATGTATATATATACATTTGATTTATCTGCATCCTAGGAAGATTTGTGTATGATAAGGATGTAATGTTGTGAACCCTCCTATGCTTTGGATAGGGATGTAAATGATGGATTTGAACCTTATGAAATATGACAATGATTGAAATATTGAATATTGACATGAACTTGAATTTGGAATTTTAGATTTAGGACTAGATTTGGTTAGTGTTAGAATTTTGGGACTGGAGATAATTGATGAATTAAGCGGCATTTGACTAAGAATAATCAAATGATAGCAAGTGTATTAGTATTATGAATCTTGAATGACATGCTGAAAATGATTATGTATTTTAGAATTAGTTGTTGTTTCATTACTAGACTTGATAAGGAATCGAGATTAATTGGGAAATAATTGGTCTTATTGAACTCTTTGGCATAGTTTAATTAGGATAATGTTGTGATATTTCTAGAAGATTACTAGAATTGAATAAGAAAGTGACTTTGGAAGTACTTTGTTGAAGGTGTTGAAGAAGTGGATCCTGTTGATCAGTAGATCGACCAGTGGTTATTTTGCTGAAACTGCAAGAGGTGAGGGTCTCCCACTTTGGGTTATTGATTTGATTACTGCTATTCGTGAATTGTTGAACCCCTGTGAGGGTCTGTCGATCTGGCATTTTTATTATCAGTTATTGTGATAAGCCCCCATGTGGGTTTTCTGTTTCTATTTCTGTTTCGTACTCTGTCTGTTTGAAATCTGAAATGTATTGGAATTCTGATATGTCATCTGTTATTTGATCTGAACGCTCTATGAGGGTTATAATTGGTATTGATTCTGTTTCTGTCTGTTCTGGCGCCCAGAACCTTATCTATTATCTGTATCTCGGTATCTATCTGTTTGTCTCGTATCTGTACTGATTTGTACCATTCTCTGTTGCCTCGTTGGCACATCTGTTATCTATACAGCTTTATCTGGCCATGTTAGCTTATCTGGATCTGTTAGTTGCTATCCTGTTGCCTTGGCGGCATTCATGTTCTGCTCTGTTCTGTTATGTCTGTTCTGTTCTGTTATGTTTAGGAACCGACGGTGCGCTAGGGACTTTCCCCTGGGCATCTGCACAAACGGTTGAGAATTCTATTATGTGTACGGAGAAAATATGGGCCAAGGGCCAATCTGGGCGAAATGTTTGGTTATATGAGGCACGCTTGGGATTTCCCCCTCGGTGTCAACAGCACGCTTGGGATTTCCCCCTTGGTGTCGGCGGCACGCTTGGGATTTCCCCCTCGGTGTCGACGGTACGCTAGGGATTTCCCCCTGGGTATCGTGGTATGCTAGGGACTCTCCCCTAGGTACCAGCGGTGCGCTATACGGCTCGTATGGGCATCCGCCATATACCAAGCTGTTACGCTTAGGTAATATGTTTGTCTAACTGGAATAAGGCGATTCTGCAATGCATATCTGTGGTTTTCTTGGAATGCATGTGCTTTGGGTTTGTTTTGCCTATCTGAATTCTGTCTGTCTGAAATCTATCTTGGAGCAATAAGGCAGGAGAGTTTCTTGTTTTGCTATGCTTACTGTTTGATTCTGAATCTGGTATGTTCTGTATATTTATTTGATGATCTGTTGAGTTGAACCTTCCTCGATAGATCTCTTTTGTATTTCTTAATATATCCCTCACTAAGTCTTTGGACTTAACCCCAATATCTCTTGACATTTTCAGACAGGTGTTGGTGATGATTTTGGTACATCAGGCTTGGAAGGACATAAATATATTTTGTAATAGACTAGATGATTAAACTTATGTATGAATTACATTTCTGTTCAGTAGAACTTGGAATGTTATGAAATCTTTGATTTGAACTCATGAATTGTATTAGGTATGAATTGATGAATGATGAACTTGTGATGGGTTGAAATTCGTACTTTTGTAAGACGTGCTTAGGTTGAAGTTGGTTGTTATTCTTGAAATTTTGGAAAAAATTTCTGATGGGCCTATTGCTAGAATCATGTATGAGATTTAAGTCTGAATCAGTGTGGTGCCTCAGCTTAGGTGCTATCCCGAGTAGGGGCACTTCACAACACATGCTATATATTGTGAAACTGAAGAGCAACAGTCTACTTCCTATTGTATGGCCATTGGTTTTACAGATAAAGATTTGCTGCTGGGGTCAAAACCTAACAATAGGCCATTTTTTTTTTAGGGTTCATGCAGGAGCAGAAGGTTAACCGAATACTCATTGATGGAGGATCTACTGTCAATATCATGTCGAAATCTACCATGATGCAATTAGGATTTTTTGTTGAGGAACTCGTACGCAGCCATCGAACTGTTCAAGGTTTCAATCAAAGAGGCCAACGAGCTATTAGTATGATTCGTCTAGACCTCAAAATCAGGGAGTTGGAAGCAAGTACTTTGTTTTATGTCATTGATGTAAGGACTTCCTACCATCTGCTTTTGGGACGGTCGTGGCTTTGTGAGAATATGATGATACCTTCCACTCTTCATCATGCTTCAAATATTCAAAAAATGGGGAAGTTATGAAAGTTGAAGCAAATGTGAAGCCATTTACTGAAGTTGAATCATACTTCACTGATGCTAAACTTTATCGGGATCCTGACTCAGTAATTAATGTGCAACCTGCAAAGGTTATAGGAAACCACTTCATTGAAAGGAGACAAAATTATTTTGAAAATTTGAGTAAACTGACAATTATTGAGGTTTTGACAAACAAAAAACACGAGTATGGTGATGAGTCCAACTTACCAATCTTTTGATATACACCACAATCATATCAAGAGAAAAGGCAAATTCCACTTGGAATATGTATTGAGCCAAATGACGTTGCTCAAAGCCAATTAAAGATGGTAGAATCAAGCGATTGTCGAACTTTAAGGAAGGAGTTGACCATGCATATTGTTGGCATAAGCTCATCAACCCATAATGGACCATCTATTACAGGGGTTTCTCACAAAGAATTCAAAGGGACATTTGATCCTAAGGCATATAAGTTGCTTGAAAATTCTGGCTATGATTTTGCTAATCCACCAAATCTAGGTGAGCTTAAACCTAAGCTAATTGGGGAAAAAGTTCATGGACTCAGTGAAGCACAACAGAGACTAAGAAAACAAGGGTTTTATGTTGAACAGTCAAAGGTTGGCTTGGGATTTAAACTTGCAGAACCAATTAGGATATGTGTGACAAAGAAGGATAAGAGCGTTGATGTCCAGCATATTTTTGTAGAAGATCATGTGAAGCAAGAAGAGCAAGAACAGAATAATCATTGAGTTTTTGTGTTTGGTCGTCTCAGTACTCCGACTACTCATCTTTCTATCTTTAAAAGACTTGGTGTTAAAGATCAAAACAGGATTAATATAGGTCCACATCTCTGAGGTTCTATGTTCAATCGACTCGAAAATAATGTTGCGACAAAAGCAAGAAAAATGAGTGTTGATGATAAGATTGATATGTTGGAGTCAAAAAATGAGGGTCAGACTCTTCACTTATCTCAATCAAACGGAGCTAAATCTGCAATCCTAGTCATTAATATGGACAGACCTGTGAAAATAAAGCAGCGCATCATAAAGCATCCATGCAGAAGAAGATGAAGTATTAAAGAGGAGAAGTGGAAATCATCATTAGCTCTAATTACACAAGTGTTAAAGAGGAGCTAAATCCTGCATCACATGATCCATGTCTTGAAGAATTCAATATGTAGGTGGCATGTGGTTGCATACAAGCTACAAACTACCCAGCATGGATAATGGTGGCTATCCTAGTTTCAAAAGAGAATGGAGCATTAAAATGGAGCATTACATTCCAGAAAATGAGAGTTGTTGAGATTGAACATACTCATTTTTACTATTTTAACATGTGTAAGCATGCCCATGATGTATTTATGCTATTTAATTTGTGCAATATAGTGTTTAATTAAGTTACTATGATCTATGTTTTAACACAAGCACTTACAGTCAATTTTGCAACAATTATCTCTAAATTTTGGGCATAATATATATTATTGGTATATATATACACATATATACGTTAGTATATGCATACTAATATGTATAGTATCAAGTACTGTACATATATATAGTATTACATGTATAAACTAATATATGCACTTACTAAAATATAATATTATATGTATACATATATCCAGAAGTTTTCGCAACTCAATCATAGATGATAGAATCATCAAAGATTTGACCTTTTTGAACTCTGTCTGTAACTCGCGATAGGATCGGGAAATAAAGAGAATATGTGTACGAAAGAGATATCCCGCAACAAGAAGAAGGAAAATGATTAAATAAACGAACTCCCGAATAGTTGGCAATCTCAGATGTGTAGATATCAGTGGTGACTCATTATTTCAAGGATCATTTCTATATTTGCTCAAGTATATATATTATATAATATATATATATATATTATTCACATGTATATTTATTAATTAATTCTTGTTTTATATCTTTATTGGGCCAATATATACGCTTATAAATGTTTAATTATATAAATTAACTTAAAATATTTAACAATTACATATTTATGTATAAAATTATATATATTTTTACGCTTGTATATTTAGAGATATTTTTATGACTAAAAATATATAAAGATACATCAATATATATAATTTGATGTTTATATATATATATATTATATACATCTTAGTATCTCTAGAAGTACATAAATATGTTAATTATATTTATATATTTATCTAAACAAACAAAATATTTTGAAATTTTGTACGAAGTTCACCACTAAAATAACTGTTATTTATGAAGAAAATTTGCAACAGAAAAAATTCATCGCAAATTACAACAGATTTTGTGACTAAAAATGCATCACGAAAATATTCGTTGCAAAATTCATCGCAAGATGATAATTTTTGAACAAATTAAGTTTAACCTTTTGTAATGAAAAACATCCGTTGCAAAAAAATAAAAAAATGTAAAAAAAATTTGCGATGAACATAACTTAAATCTTATACGTCGTAAAGCTAGAAAAAATTAAAAAAAAATTACAACGAATTTTCGGGAGGGGGAAATTAAATCCTAACTCCCCTACCCATACACACTTGGATATTCAGTTTGCTTCAGGAGGTAATTCATCTCCATTTTTCTTTTTCTTTTTTTTGTCTTTTTATAGTGGCCAGCCGGTCACAACCAGCAACTTGCTAACCATGCACCAACGTATGCACCTAGCAAGCTGCTGGGCGCACCAATACGCCTAGCAATTTGTTGGGCGCATTGGTGGCACATACACCCAACATCACTATTACACCCAGCAACTTGCTGGGCACACTAGCTATGCATGAGCCTAACAAGTGATGGTCGTTAGCCAGGTATGGCCTTTTTCATTATTTTTTTAAAAAAAATTATTTTAATTTTAAAAAATACTAATGGTTTTTGTTTATTTTTTGTTTCAGGTTTGGAGAGCTTATATTTTGCATTATCCCCACTAATTAAGGTAACTTTTTTAATTATGATTTATTTATTACTTAAAATTTGATTTATGTACTAGTTAAAAATTTGATTTATATATTTAGTTAACACATAATTTATGTATTAGTTAAACTCAAACAATAATTTATTTAGTAGTAATATAATTTGACTTAATACAAATAATGATTTATGTATTAGTTAAAATTTGAGTTAAATTTTATATTCATATTAAATGTGGTAGTATTTTGTTATAGTTATGTGAATTGAAAATTTTATTATAATTTTGATTGAGTTAAACTTTATGCTAGTATATACTGAATTGTATTGAATTTATAAATTTTAATTTAGTTTATAGAAATATGATTTACGAATGTGCACTTGTAATATGTGCCTAATGACATAAGCTATCTCGACTATGGTGGATACTTTTTGTGAGTTTTGAGTTTTGTGGAACATTTAGAGGTAAGTTTGCATGCCTTCTTTCGATTTTATATACTTTTTTAGTAGAATACATTAGAAATGTTTAGAGTTGATAGATTTAAGAAGGAGGATGAGATGTTGGGAGAAGGGGTAGAGCCTTCTCATTTGTTGTTGATTGGTTTTTAATTGCTTACATGATGATGATGATGGGTATAAAGGAAAATGTTTATGTGTCATTATGTGTTTAAGAATATTATTAATTGTTCTCAATTGAAATGATACTACCCATTTTATTGAGTTTGTTTTCTGGGTAATTTGGATCTCTTATTTTAGGAAGCTTTTGAATTTTTTTTTTATAATCACATAAGGACACCATAATACATCAAATAGTTTGTTTGCTCACTTTAATTTTTAGCTCATCCTTTCATCCTTTTGTTGATTTGACTTCTCCTTTTTAGTTTGCCAAACGTTTTCATCTCCAAATAATATTGGATGTATAATAGGCTCTTGCTAAATCGAAAAGACTACATAAGAGAGTTTGTTGTTGGGGTGAAAATTTTTATTGATTATGCATCCGTCCAACCTCAATGTTCGAAAGATGGAGAAATAAGGTGTCATTGTTCAAAAGATAAGAATCTAAAAATCTTGACACTTGATGAAGTACATGTACATTTGTTGAAATATGGGTTTTGGCTTAATTATTGGTATTGGACTGCACATGGGGAGACTAAACCTCTGGATTTCAATGTGCATAGGGGAGTTCCTAGTAATACTTACTTTTGTTTTGATGTCACGAACATTAGATATGAAAACATGGTTTATGATGTTACGGAATCTAATTTTTATATTGAAATTAATCATGAGGAAGGCATTAATCCGAATAGAATGGAACCTCCAAATATAGATGCTCAAGCTATTTATGATATGTTGGCTGCTGCCCAATGACCATTGTGGTTAGGTTGTGAAACTCATTGTGAGTTGTCTATGACTCTACAGATGATGTGCTTAAAATATGACTACTATATGTGTGAAAGATGTTTTGATCGAATGGTAGAATGTATTAAATCTTCAAATCCTTCAGAAAATTGTGTCCCGAATAACTTTTACTACGCAAAGAAATTAGTGTCAAAATTAGGGCTAAGTTCTATGAAGATCGATTGTTGTCTCAATGGTTGTATGTTGTTTTACACAATTGATGCTAGCCTGAATGAATGTAAGTTCTGCAATCATACTTGTTTTAAACCAACCATAAGAGGTCATCAAATGGGAAAGTGAATTTCTTACAAAAAGATGCATTTCTTGCCCCTAATTCCTTGGCTCAAAAGACTATATGCATCTTTGAAATCAGCCAAACATATGAATGGATAAACATCATACTATGGAGGTAGCTTTACAAGAACCACCTACTACAGTCAATGCATTTGTTGATACCGATCCAACTAGTGACTTACTTGATATTGAGAGACCTTGTGAAGAAATATATCTAGAAAACAATCAAGTGATAGGTGATGACGAAGAGTTGGAGGTTGAGAATGAGGATGTGGACGACGACGGTGCACATGATGATGATGATTAGTTTTAATTTAATGTAATGTAATGTGAATTTATGTAAAAACTCATTGTTGACGTAATATATTGATTTTAATATTTATTATTATCTTTATATTATGCTAGTGATTTATTTAACATCATTTATCTATTATAATTTATATAATTAGTGTCTATTATAGATGTCAAGTAATACGAGGGGGAAAGATAAGGTTGTTCCATCTAGCACTCGATCGGAGTCATAGATACCTCCACACACTCATCTAGATGTAGTACCGATGGTTCTTCGTTACATGCATCAACTACTCCCTCATCTATCTTGTCTTCACTGACATCTACAAATATCGAGAGTACAAATGTCACTCAGAAGACTTTTATCTGGCCTCGAGGGAAAGAGTAATGTTTTTTAATTTTTTTTAATTACAGTCATATATAATGTTAAGTGGACTACTAAATTATATTTTATTTTTATAATATATGTTGTAAAATATCTTTGTGAAAGAGGTTCTCTGATGAGGTTCTCCAAGAGATAATTGCCACCATTAAAGGCCACTTATGAGAAGCGTGGAGATCATGGAAAAAGATTCCAAAGGCAATTAGGACGATGTGGTTTGGAGAGTTCGAGGTAAGAATTAGTTTAAGTATAATATATATATATATATATTCTTAATCAGATTTCAAAAAAAAAAGAGTTGCCTAAGTGTTTTGAATTCTTTCATGTGCCTCAAATTTTTTTTGCTTGGTTTGAACATGAGAGAGTAGAGATCCACAAAATATTTGAGCATTGACGCTTAGAGATATTAAAAAATAAGTTGCACCAAGTGCGCCAATCCAAAAAGAAACCTATTTGGATGAGAGATAAAGTTTGGGATGGATTGCTTGAAGAATAGGGCAAGGATGGATTCAAGAAGATAAGTGTTTGAAATAAAGCGAATCGGGCATCAGATTGTGGTGGTGTTGAATTTCCACTTCATTAGGGTGGTTCTATTTCACAACTATCGCACAGAGATAAATTTGTAATTTTTATAAAAGTATCAACATTTAATTTTAGTTATAATTGATTCCTAACCAATGTGTTTGATGTAGGAGAAAGAACTTGGACACCCACTTGAACTTGTAGAATTATTTATGCGTACATATTCTGCATTAAATGAAAAAGGTGATCGTATATAGGTCAATGAGCGTGCACATAATACTTATGTAAATTTGATCATCCTTTGTATTTCATGTATAGAATGCATTCAACAGTCGACATGAAGAGTCAATTCTCTAGTCAAAGTTCAGATAATGACATTGAAAGTTCTTCATTGCCTATGTCATATCAACTTTGAACTAAAGTTCTAAGTTGCTAATTTATATTTTGTCTTATTTTCAAATTGAATTATTTGATTTTTATTAATTTGTGGTAATTTTACTTATGTAGGTGTGAAAAGATACAGTAGGCAGATCGAAGAAGGGGCGGATCTATGGATTTGAAAGTGAGGCTTCGTTTGTCTCAAGTCACTCATCCAGAGGACCCCAAATGACAAGTCCGATATGAGTCCTATGAAAGGATTAAGAAGTTGGAAGAAGAAATGACGATGTTAGCAGAAGAGAATATGATGTTTAAAAAAAATTCATGGATATGGAGATGATGATGCAGCAGAGTATGCATTACCCATCACCATATCAACCATCATTTCATCCTCATACATTGTCGTATTATCCGCCTACAAATCTCTCATTCATGGTATCGAGCTCACATGTTTCCCCACCAAAGGTATCTCCTACACCGTCCTCATCTAGATCCCTTAATGAACAACCACGAGGAAACTTAGATGATAAGAATAATGCTTGATTGGCTTATGTATGAGTGTTTAGTTATATACTGTGTGAAGATGGTTACGCTTTGGTAATTATATTTGAATACTTTTATGTTGGTGAATTTATAAATATTTTGTTTATTTGATGTTATATTTGGATTTTATGAAGGATATTGTTATTTTGTCATTTAGTGGTTATAAATATCATTAAGTATGGTGTTGTTGAATTTATGAATACACTATTTGTTGATTACATATTTTTAATATTGGAAAAAATATTGCCAAAAAAAATTTTAAAATATTTTGTGATGGAAAAATTCTTCACAAACTACGTTTTGCGACGGATAAATTGTTATAAAATTGAAAATTTGCAATGGACAAAAAATATGTTACAAACTAATAATTTTTCGATAGATTTTTTTTTCCCGTTGCAAGCACTCCAAATTTGCGAAGGTTTGCGATGGAAATTTCCTTCGCAAATTTGCAATGGCTATTTTCATCGCAAATTGTGCAAATTTTTGCGATGGATTTTTACTGTCCAAAAATGATGTTTTTTAGTAGTGATTAAGAAGACTTGATGACACAATGTGAAACGAATTAAAATAGAAGGACGAAGTTTGAGTTATATAAACAAATTTAGGGGACAAAAACTAAAATGATCCTCAATAGATATTATGTTTGGGGGACTCAATTGGAATGTTGCGGGCCCAATAGGGATGGCATAGAGGCTATGAATATTCTTTTCTTTTTTTTTCCCAATGACCAATGAATGATTAAAGCAAGTACTCAAATTTCTTCAGTGTTACTTATTTTTTCTTTGCAAATGGATCAAACATGACATGTCAAAATGAGAGTGTGGGACAAACAATCAATGAAAGTAGAACCTGTTGGATACCTTTCTCGCATCTTTTTGGACATCATCCATCAGGGATGTTCCCTTGCTTCCTCAGCCAATTAGCCTCTTTTTGGTTACACATATAGAGTATATTCAAACTACATGATAAAAATTATGCGGTATTATTAGTGAAATTCATCTTGTACTACATATATAGTATAATTATCTCCTTTTGTGTGAAATATAATTAGTTTTTTTCCTCTAATAAAATATCGATGCCGACTGGTATGCACTTGTACAACATTAACCTTTACTGTTTAATTAATTTGAATTTGAGAAATGAATTTGGAATTTGGAATTTGGAATTTGGAATTAGGAATTAGGAATTTGAAGGGAAGTATTCCAACATCGGGTGGACTCAATTTTTCTTTTCTTTTTTGATAATTAAAGTAAAACTTTATTAAAATGAAAATTAAAAATACAAGAACTGGGCTGAACCACTATCACAAAGTGTGTCCACCAAAAAACAATCAAAAGCTACGTATATTATCATTCCAACAAGACTTTAGAGCCTATTTAGCAATAGCATGGGCTGCGCTAGCTATATATTAGGAGCTCCATGAATTGTTCTAATTAAGTCTCCAATCACGAGGCCATTTCATCCTAAACTTTTTAGCATTTTCCACCAAAGCTTTTGCAGAGCAGTTGATATTTGAGGACTGAGGTACGTAGCTCCATTAAGCCAAGAGATATATAGTAAGAAGCGATCAATCACTCTAAAAAAAGAAAAGAAAAGAGAGTGAGAATGACTCTCAAATATTACTTTGTTTACCCAATGACCAATACGGTTGAGATATTTAAATACATGTAGGAGTATATATAGCGCTAGTGGACTCACAATTTCACCTCAATGATAAATTAGAAATAGATCAAAGTGGGTACGTACCAGTACTTCTAATTTGAAATTTATAGTATTAATTTGAAATTAGGGGGTAGCAAATGGGTGGGTTGAGTTTGGTATGGTTTGGGTTCAATTGGATTGGGTTCAATATGGGTTTTAAGTAGGTGGGTTGAAAATGATTTGGGTTGAGTTGAACATGGATTGGGTTGAGTTGAAAATGGATCCAAATGAAAAAAAAAAATATTTTACTTAATCAAAAAAATTAATTCAAAAACAATAGTAATATTAATATATCTTTCATATCTTATATTCAATATGAAATTTTATAGTATAATGGAAGATTTATTAGATTATATACTTATTTATTAATTTTTCATATGTAATTATGTTCATAATTAATTACAATTCTAGTAGTTATTTTGTAAAAAAAAATTGATCCTTTTGAAGAAAATGACACCATTATCACACCTAGGGGTGTGTGTTCCGATCGGGTAATTCAGATACCAACCCGAACCAATCGGATATTATCCGATCGAGTCGAATTTTTCTTATTTAAAAAAATTGCTGGTTGGGTACCCGATACCTGAATAAAAATTTGGGTCGAATATCGGATATGAAGTCCTACCCGATTGGATAGTTCGGGTACCCGAATAAAATACTTATTATATATATACCATATATATATATATATGAAAGAGGCCAAAGTTTGGCTGCTGTTAACAATGGCCAAACTTTGGCCTTAGCCTCTGTTAGTCCTCTGACTAACAGACGAGAGGACTAACAAAGGCCAAAGTTCATTTTCCCTTTTTTTTTTGTTTTTATTTAAATTTTTTTAAATAATATCTAGTGTCAGATACCCAAAGTGTCGGGTACCTGATAATTTCAGGTTGGTGTCGGGTAGTTAAAATTACTATTCAAAAAATCAGGTACCCGATTCAAACTACCCAAACCCGACCTACCTAATCCAAACGTCCTCCCTGAATGTATATTAAATTTTCAATAAAGAATTTGTATAGTTTTCATTTTTCAAGAATTAATATATATAAGTTGTATGTCAATCTTACTATTGACATGCAATATTAGTTAAGCAACAAATTAAATTTAGAATTTATTTTCAATTAGTAGATAAAATATTTATTCCTATGATCACTTTCATATATTATTCATATATTAAAATTTATATTTTGAGAAGAATTCAAGACAACAAACCTAAGTCCAATATGATTATTTCAATTTAAATATTATTAATGATCCAAAATTATGAGACTTTGACAAAAATGAGAAAATAAAAATAATATAAATTTGTGATTATTAATTTAAAGTTATTTTTTAATTTATTAAATTAATTGCTTGAACCCATTTTTAATCCACTTAAACCCACTTTGAGCCCAAACCAAATACAACCCAACCCACCTCAACCCATTTTCAAAACTTTGGAAACCAACCCAAAACCATGTAGATTGGGTTGGACCCATGGTTTACAACGCATTTTGCCACCCCTATTTAAAATTATCCAAGCTCGCCTAGTAGATTATGTATTTGAAATCCTTTAATTACTTTGAGATCCTCCCATTCAAAACACAGTTCAAAAAAGAATATTTCAATATTTCAACTATATATGTGGATATATACTTGAGCGCATGCATATATAATAGGGTTTGGAGGGGCGTTAATGAGTGGAGGTCTCTGGTTTATTGGAAGCAAATGGGACTTTACAAATTGGTGCATATATAATCACATATTGAATTATTAATTAAGAGATCGGAGTTAGTTAGATAGGAAAAAACATTTTTAATCAATCATATGTAGGGCGACAGTGCATTAGTGCGCATGCATGACCTGCGCGCTTGGTTTCCCGGCCCCTTACAGAGGCATTGATCCATTCCACTACGTACTCTCTCATATAATATATATACATGGATGAAACAACGTTGGGTATTTTGCACATATACTTGCTCAACATTTCATTGATATTTTGTGACGCACTGTAGCTGATTTTTTCCTGTTTGGCTGGCCGGCTGCCACAATTTGGTGGCTCTTGGTTTAATTTTTGGACAACCTTAATGTTGTTTCCAATACTTGTACAAAATTCACTCGCCCTGCCAAACTATATATACTTTTTCTACTCCATCGGTGAATCTTATTTTGTAAAGCAATGTATCAATTGCATAATTCATTGCTCCGGTAAATTAATTGAGTTGAGTATAGAATTAATTCTCAAAATCTTTTTCAAAATTATTTTTCTTTTCTAAGGTGGATTCGACTGCAATACAAAAATCATTAGAAAAATTCGACAAGTTCCTACTAATTAAAATTCTCATGACATTTCCTAGACTCTCTAGCTACCACTCATTCTCTTTGTCTTTGACCTCCAATGAAACGGAGTGATAGTCATTCTCTCGTAGCCCAATACCCCTACAAAGTTAAGACGTAATTTTCGGTATGATTTTGTGGTTTTGGATTTTTTATAATCGAGGGAGATGGAAATCTATTTGGTACTTATATTTTACATAATCATATTTTTTTTTCCTTTAAAACATTTCTCAAAAGTATTAATTTTTTTAGATGAAATTCTTTTTTGTTTTGTATTTATATATATTTCAATCATTAAATCAATTTAAATATTTATTTTATAAATATCCATCATTAGAAAACAAATATATATAATTTGATTGTTATCTTAAAACTTTATAGTAACATATTAATTAGTCCTGTGAAATGTTGATTTCACACCACTAAGTAAAGAAAACAATGTATACTTCCAGATTTATAACATAAAATATTTAATCAGATATAGCCCATCCAAGTAAATGAGTAGTTTTTGGAAATGGATTACATCGATTAATATTTTCAACGAACTATTTCAGTATGTTTATTCCCATGCATGAGGGGAGTAAACGAGTTGAGCCGACTCATGAACCTCATAAGGTGAATTTAAATTAGTTAGCTCAACTCAAGTTCAATATCTCTATTTCAAATAGATCTCGAGCCATTTGTACTTAGGCTCAATGCTCGTGAGTTAAATATAATTAAATATTAATTTTTATTTCATTAATAAATATTATTATATTACTAATTTTATTTTAAGTACGACCTTAAAGTTATACTCAAATTCGAGCTCACGGTTGTTTACAGTTCATTTTAATAAGTCAAACTTAATTGAATCGAATCGAGTTAAACTTAAATTTTCATCAAATCATTATCGAGTTTAAAATAGTAATTTGGATTATGGTGTGGTCTCTTATATATCTCTTGATTGTCAATATATAGAGGTGCTAGTAATAACATAAAATTGTGAACTTGAAAAGAAACAAATACATTATAGAATATTGAAAGTTTCTAATAAAACCAATATTAATAAAATTTTAATTGCACCAAGCATTAGTAAATTCTCAACATTAAATTTCTCAAACGAAGATGAGTAACTCCAGATAATGTACCAAGACCGATACAAAGTCCAAATATGTGCAGGCGGATCATATGAGCAATTAGTTACCAAGGCAGAACTGTCAGCTATTGCAGGTTTCCTTTCATGCCTTTTTCCATGAGAATTCTTAACTTCAGTTAATTATAATGTGGGCCTGCACGGAATCAGGATCTGTTGGGTTTGTGTGAGAAAGAGTAAACATTATTTTGAAGCGGGCATGAGAGCACGCTCAATGATTATGTCTCCTGTAAAATTGTCATTGCTTGAAAGGGACTCACATGCTTTGAATTCAACCAAAGTAAAAGAAAACAAAACCCATGACCCACTTTAGTAACGGCTGATGAACAATATCACCATTCTTTGTTTCTCATTCTCATTGCACAATTATGAGGAGAAAAAAATATATAGGAAAAAAATTAAAAATAAGTAAAGAACTGAATTTGAGCCCTTTATCCCAGTTATAAGATAAAAAACAAGTGAATTTCGAAATATATGTATCTCAACTCTCTTCCCCGCCTGTTTCTTTCCCTACCCTCTTAACTTCCAACAGTTGGGTTTTTTTTCTTTCCCTTTCAAATGAGGAAGAGGCAGTTCGCACTATATGTAAACTGCAGATTCATTGTTTAGAAAGAACAATAAAAAATCTTTCGATCGATCAGCGAGCTGGGGTATGGATTCATTTTGCATTTATATATGTTCTTAATTAGTATTATGAAGGTATGTAAAAACTTGGTTTAATTTGAAGACTCGAGACTGGTTCTAGCTAATAAAAATTCGGTTTTTTAGATAGAAGCTCTATGTTTTCTTTGAATAGTTATCCTAGTCTTGACGTCTTACTCGGATACTTATTATCTTATATATATGTTCCTTTGTTAAGCCGAAACGATGATCAATTAGGCATGCAGTTGCTTCGCACTGTTTTTTCTGGTTCAGCACTATCATAGTCATCACCTACAGTTGTTATTGTCCTGGAATGTGAAGTTTCACTAGTCCCGAATAATGAACAACTTATAATTGTTTAACTGGCCAAAAGTTAAGCTTGTAATTTCACTAACGATAATACACCTTAGGCTCCAATCAATTTAACAAATTAAGGCAAAACTTCTGAAATCTTTTCTTGCAACTTGTGATAGCTAATGGACTAGACTGTGTTTCTTCTGTGGAGCGTATTATAATCACTTAGTCTTGACAAATTCAGTGTAGTATTCCACTGCTTCCAGACTTTCAGGAAACATATTATTCACTGGTGCATTCACAGTGTAGTGCTTGCACTACATCAAGTTTATCATTTAGCACTTCTGTTAGCTTTTATCATTTATAATCAAGTTTAACCTTTACACAAAAGAGAGAATTAAACTGTTTAGGACACTAGTAGTGGAAAAATTATTCTGCAGAATCTCCCAGAAAATTGTTTATACATGTATATATAGAGGGTTTGAGAAACATAAGTGGTTTGAGAAGTGCTAGTGTCTCACATCGGTAAAATAAATAAGTTATGGTCTTTATATATAGTTTTGGATAATTCTCACATTCTCAACTAGCTTTTGGGGTTGAGTAGACCTAAGATCCATTCTTTAATATGGTATAAGAACCACCATTCCCGATGTTGGGATACTCAGTGTTTTTAGACCACCTATTTCATGTTATTCTAAGCTCCAAATGTTCATTCCTGAACGTGTGCGGACTGTGTTAGTATCCCACATCGAAAAAATAAATAAGTTGTAGTCTCTATATATGGTATTAGGCAATCCTCAGATCTTGAACTAGTTTTTGAAGTTTAGTTAGATTCAAGGTCCATGCTTTAACAAGAAGCTATCTTTTGGTCCTCGGGGCTTATAGAGAGTGCAGCACCTGCGATGCCCACTATAAAGGAATGAAATCGAAATTGTATCTCTGTGAACTGCTGTAATTTTATTTTTGACTTTTTGGTAAGTGCTTGGTTAACAGACACAGGCCAAACCAAATTAAACCGTTAATGATTTCTGAGTAAAACTCAATATGCACTTAATGAAGGAAATACATTCAACGGTATATTGTCTGAAGTTTGATTTACAATATTCATGTGCATACACACACACACACACACACACATATATATATATATTTATTAACAGGCCCCAGTACTAGCTAGTCTCAGTATATATATATATATATTAGCCTACTATATATAAATGTCTCGGGATTACAACATATTTGCCACTTCAATTGTTATAATGTACAGCCAACTGATAGAGAATGCTTTCTCCTATTAATCGAATACTCCATAGCTAGTATAGTTACCCGTTCTTTTACGTACTCTAAGTCTTACTTCCACATATAAGCTTGGGAAGTGGAGGTGGATATAGCAGCAGTAAGTTCTGCAGCTGCCATATGATCATGTTGCTTCATGATCTCATTCTGCATCATTATTCTCGTTGATTCAGAAACTTGAACAGAAGCCTCATTGGGGCTGTTACCAATACTATCATCTTGACTGAGCTGAGACGCTACAAATTTGTCCAGCAGTCGCCAATCTGTAACTTGATCCGATGTTTGCTCCTTGCTGTGAATGATCATGTTATGATGCATTTGATCCTTTAATTCTCCCATATGCTCTTCTTCTAAATTAACATAAGGAACCATGGAGCTGCAGCTTACACTGCCTGTGGATTGTTTCATTTTGGGACTTTCTAAGTTGGGGAGCTGGAGGAATGCATCATTAGGCATATTGTTGTATTGCAATTCGAGCTCCTGTTTGCAGCTATAATTATTATGAGGATGGTAGTAATTTGCCAAGGGTGGAGATATACGCCTAATTGCGCTTGGAGGGTCGAAATCTGGCATGAAAGAGACTTGGTCGTCGTACCAATAGAGTGAATCGTTTTCGCCCTCTTTTCTTGTTGTTGCCATTCTCTTCTTGAATACCCTGCAAACTACCCATCCTTCTTCCTGCCGCGATATAATGATAATTATCAGCTCCATACTCTATTAGGCAGAAGAATCTTTGTTTCCAAAACAAATAAAACAATAATCAAATTACAAGCTCGTCATGCATATATAGCATTAGTAGATGATTTTTTTCCTTTCTCCTTCTTGTTTTATTTGGTTTAACAATTCAAGGAAGGGCTCCTGTGATGCTTTTCAAAAATTTTGACTGACACAGCATGCGTATATTTGGAACTCTATTAAAAAATAAATGACTGCAGTTTTATTTGATTTATATCTTCTTAAAAATGTTGCGATGATTGCCTTTGCCAATATTATCTTATTTGGGCAATAACATCAAGCCATCTGTTACCAATGCTGAAACATATAAACTCGAAGATCAAAAGAATTCTTTTGAATGGAAAGGCCGGGCCGTATCCCTGTCAAGTTGTGAAAATTATGTTCGTATTTATGTTCAAGGGTTCTCACTAGCTAAAAATTGTAAAAAAGAAGTCAAGACTATGGAGAAGAACTTTGAGCAAACTGTGAATATCATTGAAAAGTTAATTTCTAAAGCATTGGTAAATGAAACCTAGTAACACGATTAATCTAGTGTGTGTGTGTGTGTGTGTGTGTACATATATATGACAAGTCCACCTTAATTAACTATAATATCATCGATCAATAGGCTAGGCGCATGTATAGTTGTAGTAGAAACACTTGCCTGGGGAGTTCCATTTTCATTTGTTTCGAGGCGGTACTCGTGCATTATCCAGTCTGATTTTTGTCCATTTGGGGCCCGACCTTGATAAAATACCAACGTCTTTCTCATGCCAATCAAAATATGCTTGGTGCAAATTGCCTTATCTCTTCCTGTAGCTTTCCAGAATCCAGCTTTGGTAGCTCTATTGGTTCTAGTCCCTGTTGGATATTTCTTGTCTTTGTGACTAAAGAAGTACCATTCATTCTGTTCCTCACTTCCTATGATCCTGCGAAGTTCTGTATTTTCTGTATATATTAGTATTAATTAATTCATGAAGAAACCGAATGAAATTCAAGGGAGCATCTTAATGAAGATGAACCTTTACATATATACATACCTTGAAGATCCCATGGCTCGATTTTGTAAAGATCGATATCTTTGATGACATCTAGGTCAATTCTTTTTGAAGCAATCTTTTTTCGGAGATAGTAATCCACTAATTCTTCATCTGTGGGGTGAAACCTAAATCCGGGAGGAACATGTGCAAAAGAATTCATGTTCTTACAATTGTACTTTTGACACCTGTAGTTAATTGTACCAACAATATTCTGAGTTACATGGAAGACCAGAATACATATAATTACAACAAGAAATGTACATATATGTAAGAAAATCCAAGATTGTTAATTTGTTCTGAGAAAAAGTATAGCCATGCATGTCTAGATGTATATTTATATATACACTAAATAAACAGGATATTTTTAACGATGCCAATGTTCAAGAATGATTAATTGCATAATCCTATTTTTTCATATATTAGAAAATAGAAAATTAGGGGAATTCTTATCTAAAGTCCAACAAATCATTAGAGGGCACTCCACTATTCATTGTATTTTTGAGCTCTATTGATGTACTCTTGGAAGACTATGATTTAAATACTCATGATTTGTTCATGCAACAAATGAGATATATCTAAAACGCTTTTTGTTAATCTTCTTCTTTATATGCATGGATGACCACTAATGAAGTTTTCCTCTTTAATTCCTGTAAGAAATAAAAGAGATTATGAAAATTATAATTAATGCACTTACAAGTAATTAACTAATTAACTAATTTGATTGAGTTTTATCTCCTCTAATCATTTTTAATCAAATAATTAAGATTCAAGTGGCCAACTGGCCCAATGACACCTCACACTTATATATATATCATGATTCATGAGTTAATTTCAGGATTTGAATCCTGACAAATCTTTGGTGTGCATCATGTTTAAATTGAAAAAAAATAATAAGAATATTACAATTAATTCAAGCAATATAAGTTCATGCAAAGTGCAATGTTGCTAATAAATTCAATAAATCCAAATTTCTAAGTTCCTCAATTAAAAAAAGAAAATGAAATTAGTGCAGCTGCTGCCTTTAACCAGGAAAGTATAGCTAGGGAAAAATATTATTGTAAAAATGTGATCTACTGCACAAAGGTTTGTTTGTCTCATTTTAAAGAAAGATCGAGCATTCATTTAAGAAGAACATCGCTACAAGCAATGAGAAATTTTCTGCATAAGTGCAATGTCTGGATTTCAAACAGTATAAGTAATTAGGTTTAGAAAAAATATGCATCGCGTAAAGCCCGATACATATATAGAATTTCAAGAACTTCAATTGACTATCCAGCATCATCAATTAATCTGAAGCAAATAAGACGTTAACTTACATTTTCTTGCCTTCAAATCAACAACAAACAATACAATCATGCAAAAATATAGAATCTTGCCTTGTAATATTCAAATTTAATCCAACAGAAAAATAATAATAATAATAATAATAATGTTAACTTAGTTAGATATTTTATGCAACTAGCAAATCTATTGAGATCAAAAATCCAAATAAAAGATAGAATACACCAGAACCAAGGGATTTTTATTTTTCCTTTATCTTCATTTTGCTTAGCTACACATATATATATATGTGTGTGTGTGTGTGTGTGTGTTGTGTGAAAAGAAAAGGGACTGTATGGTACTCCATTAATCCTCTTTGCCAACCTTATTGGGGAAAAGCATGCAAGCTTTGATTACTTGAAGGGTGTATGCAGGTAAAACTACTCAAGTTTGCTTTTGCTTGAGGAATGAAACGTGAACGAAAAGACTTATTACACAAAAAGTTGGTTCCTCCACTCACAAAAGTGAATGCTAGACAAAAAGAAAGTAATTCAATGTAATCTGATTTATTTATTACATTGAAATTAAGACAAAAGGGAGAGGGAATTAATAACATAATTGGCCAAAACATAAAAGAATTTTTCCGCTGACAACACTCATAATAGTTAAAAATTACAAAAAGAAGGGCTGATCACTACCTATTTATATGTGTGTATATATATATATATATATATTCACAAATAGATGAGAGACAAAGTAGAAGATCATCTGAATTGGGCTGAAAATAATCATCCGAAGGGATTACAAGGAATTAATTACAACCATCTTCATTTACATAAAAGTCATGAAACTAATAAATATTTCAAAAATAAAGAGGATCAAGAAGAAGAAAGAGGACGAAAGTCACGAGGATATTAAGATGACCTTTGAATTGCCTTGTGGATCTGGCGTAATCCCAACCTTAATCAACCCAAGAAAATTTTAGACAACTTTTGTTTTGTTTTGTTTTGTTTTGTTTTGTTTTGTTTTTTCGAGATCTTCTGATATATATTATTGTTGGAGGGTAAAGGCAAAGCTACACTTTTTCTCGGGAATTGAACTTACCCTGAAAACTTTGTCCACCAATTGTCAAAGAATGATCAGATCCCGAGGCGAGAAATGAAAAAAGAAAAGGGAGAGCAAAAGCAGAGGGAAAATGGAAAGGTCTTTCCCTTCTGGGCAAATGGGAAATCAAGAGAAAAAACAGTATTCATATATAGGGTTTATACCATAAGAAATATGAGCATTTAAGCATAAATGGTTTTCATGCAAACGCTTAGTATAGGTGTCTAGTGTGTATATATGTATGTGGTTTATTTGTCTTTCATATATATGAAGCTGATCGATCACCTTATCTTGAACCGGCCGGAGCGAAAGTAAACTTGATTGTGGGAAAAGCTTTGCGGGAAAAAGGGGGGCGGAGAAAAGTAGTGGTGGCGGTGAAGTAGTTCACCACCTCCCACACCAGCAACTGATAAAGACCAAACCAGCAAAGTGCTTGCTCGCTCGCTCTCTTCTCTCTGTGTGTGTATCTATTGATGATGAACTTAAGAGAGAGAGAGAGAGAGAGAGAGAGAGAGAGAGAGAGAGAGAGAGAGAGAGAGAGAGAGAGAGAGAGGATTCCAAGGCTGACGGCATCTATCAATTAATGGGCCTTCTTAAAGAAGACCGCATACCCGACCAAAAAGAATGTTTTGATTTGAAAAATATTACTCCTATGTTTGTTTTCTACAATAAGATTAATTTTTGTTATAAATTCGTAATTAAAATGTTGTTTAATTAATAGTAGACTTATGTAGCCTAATTTCTTTTTTTTGTTTTTTAATTTACCTACACAAAAATTAAGAGCTCGTTAGAATTCAAAGCTTAAACTTCAAACCAATTATAGGTTGTATATAAAGCATAATGTATATTACATTATAATTTAGTAACTTTTGTTTATATAGTTTGCAAAATATCCTTCTATTATCTAAATATTATGTTTACCGCCAATCCTTTAACTTTCTCTTTATTTAATAAAATACACATTTATTACATTAAAGATTAATTATCTAAATCAACCAACTACTTCTATCTCCAAGATCTTTAAAAATATTTTAATAGGATAAGGATTTATGTCTTTTCTATCTGGCTCTCGACCCAATCAATTCAAAGTCTTGAGTCAAGACTCAAACTCATAAGCCATTGATTTAAAGAAGATCCAAGGGATAGGAAAATGCCACTTGAATTCATAAAAAGAAAAAATATTTCAGCACCTATATAAATAGAATGCCCAAATATATAGTCACAAGGCATGCCCTCTTTATTCAAGTCTTAACTTGAGCTCTTAGATGTATTTTTTAGATCTCTCGTTGAATCTAATTTAAGTATCAAAAGGCCTTAGTTGAGGATGATTTCAATTAGCATAACGTGTGTTTTTGTAATCAGGTCAAAAACTAGAAAAAGCTGTGCTGATTGAGATAAAAATCGAGGTCATTTAGGGAATCTTGCTTCAAGGAAGTGACTTTAAGATTTTGAAGCACATCAAATTTATTTGAAATTTCACATTTATTTTGGCATACAAGTATTTAACGAAAAGATATGGTGATGTTTATTTCGCTTGTCTGATTCAAAGAAAACAAGTTGTGCAATATTCCCAGCATAAGTTTCTATGTTTAAAAACTTCACAAAATACTTTCACACATTTTGTAAATTTTCAAGAATTTATACAATATTTTAAAATATTTGTCAACTCATTCAAGGTACTCTTATTCAAAATACTTGACTAATCTGATGAAAGCTTCCACTATATTGAAATTTATAATAAGGTATTAGTTAAATGCATGGAATAGGATTCAAAATTAGCTGTGAGTGGCAAGCTCACGCGGACTCTGGTTGGTTCGTTCTGCATATTCTTTACAATCATTTTATATTTCTCAATATTTAGTGAGGTCTAGACCCCACAAGACCGACTCAATCGACTCTGACAAGGACTTGTCTCCAAATTAATATTTATTCACTGCACAATATTCTTATCGTTAAAGTTTGAAAACTAGGTAAGAATTTGAAAAGAGAAAAAAAAAAAAGAAAAAGAAATTATATATATATATATATATATATATGTTAACCCTTTGATGTTTTTTGCATGAGTTCAAAAATTTTGATTATGATAATATTTGTTGCATGATTAATGTGAATTATTTCCAAAAATCTACTGGAACTTGTCTTATGTTGTCTGTAACATATCTTGAGCTGTCTGGAACTTATCTTCCATTATATTTTGACAGCATATCTTTATATTTGATTAACCACATCATATCTCTTATTTATGGAAGGAATATCATTTTGCTGAACTTGAACATGTGTTCATCATGGTCAAATTCAATGAACGTAATATATAAAATGATTGACTAAAGACTTCTTTCCTTTTTCTGTTATCTCTACCCATTTGATAACCTTTTAATAATTTAAGGAAAAAGCTTCTGCATAGACATATTAAATTATTTGCAGAGAATTCATAAGTCTCCTCTAGATTTGCCTTCCATAAATATAGCTGGATTCTGACTTACCTTTTTTATGAAAATCATCTAGATTGATTCATATATTTTATATTAGGAAAGTATATCCTTCTTGGCTCTAAATCTTGCATCGCTAGATTGCTGAATAAGTTTATCTGATTAAGGTACCATATTTATTCTTTCCTTAATTATTTGCTGGAATCTGTCTATGCGCTGGAACATACTTTTCATATTTAAAAGATCTCTTAAAGAATCTAGCCTGATTCATATCTTTTATGATTTAGGAAAGAAATCAATCTTGTTGTATTTATTGATAAATTCACAATTCATGGTGCTAATGGATTTTTACTATAATATCTTGTTTCCTTATTTGATTCCAACATAAACTTACCTAATTAAGGATTTATAGCCGTTGGACATGAACATATAAATAAAAAAATATGCAGCATTGATTAGAGTGAATCACTAAGTAGGAAGAGAACTTTGTTAAGTATCTTGAGAAGTTGTGTGATACTCTCTTACACGTTCTTGTGCTTAATTTTTGCTTATTCCTTGCTCTACGTGTGTGTTCGAGAGACCTTGTGGTGAAGAAGGTTGATTGAAACTTGTCTTCGACGGACCTTGGAGAGACGAGGACAAGGCGGTATGTGTCTCGAAGGACCTAGTGGTGAAGAGGGACGCGAGTTGTACCTGCTCTCGAGGGACCTCGTGAAGAGAACAAATTGATGCTTGGTTACTCTAAAGACCTCTAGGCGAAGAAACCAATAGGGCGGTGCTGTTTGGAACTTTCTGCAGTGTTCCTAGTTCTGGTCTAGAAAGAAGAGAATAGAGCTTGTCATACGGAGTGACAACAACTTGTGCATTAGTCCGTAGAGGTTGTGCAAGTGAATTTAGCAGAAGTTCCCCCAAATTTGTTCACAAGCAGCTGGTTTCACAATGCTCTGAACCTTGCATCATCCCGTTTGGGATTCCAATATAGCTCTTGGCGAAGAGCTGGTTTTTCACCCTACTAGGGTGTTTCTGTTCCTCAAACTTTTCTTACTGTCAAATTATTGTTTTATTTGTGAAAATATTCATATAGACTTATTAATCCTAAGTGAAAGTTTAGGTAGAGGATGTAGGCTTGCCGAACTTCTATAAATACTAGTGTCTTATTACTTCTATTTTACTGCTTCTCTTATGACTAGTCTGACTATATCTTAACTGGTACTAGCAAATTTCAATTAGTAACTAAAACTATTTTTTGCAAAAGACTTAAAAGTTTTTGAAAGACTAAAAAGTGTTTTGAGTGATAAACTTCCACTACATTAAAATTTTTTAAGCCTAATTCACCCCTCTCTTAGGCATATAATCACTCACAATATATATATATATATATATTGATCTTGTGTCTCAATCTGAGAGCTAGCTAAAAAAAATATGCATACATCACACTCCCTCCCAAACTTATTGTTTTTATTTTCTTTCTATAAGACATTTGAAAGTACCATATATATTTATATAACTGTTTTCCAAGGAATATCCTCTTAATTAAAGTGATTTGGACCGCTAATTTTCAATTACTATTTAAGCACAAGTAAACAAAAGAACACCAAAATCGTTATTTTCAGTTTTTGTCTAAAATAAGTAAAACTAAATTCATTATTTTAAGAATGCACTCAATTCGTTATGTACAAAAAGAACAATTTTGACATCACCTATATAATTCATCTTTCATTTCTAAACTGGCACACAGCTTTCTACTCCCTCTATTTAAATTTATAATTCTAGTTTTCTTTTAAAAAATCTCAATGTAAAATTCTATTTTCAAAAGTGATTTAGAAACAAAAACCATATTATAAACTAAAGTAATAATGTGATACTATTAATTAATTATCAACGATTAATTTTTTACAGTAGTGTAAAACTCTATAGATTTATAGTTTCATAGCTCTTATCTAAAAATTGTTACAGCATTAAATTAGTTTTGTAATTTTAGAATAAATGAGTAAGAAGATTTTGACAGTTTAATCAGCTAAGATGAAAGTATTTCCGGGAGCAATCGCCAGAAATAAGACAAAAAAGTTTACTATATATTCAATTCAGAATAACTTTGTTGCCGAACCGGCGGACAAAGTTGCCTACATGGCTAGCCAAAACCGTCCATAACAACTCTGGCTTAAACCTTTCTTAACTATGCGAAACTTGATTTATCCCTAACACTCCCTCAAATAATAATATCAACCATTTTTGGCTTGTTTCGTGTGTGACAAAATTTTATAGTAGAAAATAAATAAAAATATTTTTAATTTTCTTTATGATAGAAAACATTTTGAATAATTTTTATATATTTATTGAAAGTTTTACATAAATAAAAAAATGATAAAATAGTAATAGTTAGTAGGTTGAAAATCATAATTACTGCAAAAATTGTAGTTATAAGGATTAAAAAATAAAAACGAGTGCATTTTAGACATCCTAGTTGTGTTGGCACCATCTATGTGCGCATAAAAAATTATAGTTTTTTAGTATCAGTACTAATTGCATTGATAGTATAACATTTGATTTAAAAATATCATGAAATAGAATACATGGTTAATTTTTGTGGATTGTAGTAGAGAAATAAGAATAAATAATTATTGAGCATTTTTTTTTCCCTTTAAGAGTAACATTTCATTAAGACTTCAAAAATTCTTCCATCAATTAAAGTATTAAAGGGTATAAATAATATATAATAAATTGGTGTATTAGTATTGAAATCACCGTTTTGTGTGTAAAAGGTGTTATCTTTTTTAAATAGTATAAATAATTTAAAAATACATCAAAAAAGAGATCGATGTGTTGTTAATAATATAAATAAAAATAAAAAAGAAAGAAGAAAAAAAAGGGAAAAAAAAAAGCAGGAAAACGTTTGGAAAAGATTCATATGGTGAATGTGGTCCCATTAGGATAAACAACTTTTCTATTTTGAGCTTGAATTAAGTCCATTACGTGGCGGCAGTTGGTCTGGCGTGGGCTTAATACTGATTATTACGTTAACATAAGCAGGCCGCAAGTGTTTTAACCGGGGCCCACTCCGTTATCCCCCCACCGTCCCGTGGCTCAGTAATATTGACACGTGGGTCAAATAAATTTTATATGCTTTTGAGTGCCTGTGCGTGCCGATTAGTTAATCTATCCCTTCACTTTTGCTCTGTACAGGCCCCGTTCCTCGCCCGCTGTTAAGGGGCAAAAAGGGTCGTGCAAAATAATTTTTAAATTATATAATAAAAAATTATTGAAATTAGTGTTAATATGAATATAGTGCAGAAGTGAAGCAAAAGTCACAGGTCGTTATAAAGTGTCATCTGGGCCCGTCACCATGCCACGTGGCATACTTTTTGAGTGAGACTTTCTAGAACCCATTCGGAATTCCAAAAGGGGCTTGAAATTTTACTTTTGAATTAGGAAATTTAATTATAGCGATAATAATTATTTCATGGGAGTATGAACTATGAATGAATACTATAATCATGTGGGTTACGTGGTTATTGGGAAAATGCAGGCATGAGTCCAATTATTAGCATGTTTCAAAAAGTATATATATATATATATTCAGATTAAATATTTTGATAAGGGAGGTCGAGATCAAAGTCGAGCAAAACAAATAATTTAACAATACATTTATATTTTTATATCATATTTTGCTGTTAAATAATTATAAACATAAATACATAGTTCAGAAATATATTGGACATGTTTTTCATTAATTGAGGAATTCAGAGATATGCAGTCCATATACATTAGGACTAAGGGTTCCTTTTGATGTAAACTAATTGAAATGGACATTGAGTGTACTCTTGAAAGCATAGATAGTAGTAATCTTGAGAGTCTTGTAAGACAATACATGTACTTATTAACAATACATGTACTTATTATTTCATATAAGGGTGACCACACTCTTATCCTTCATTTAAAAAAAAATTAGGTGGTGCCACATATATTTTGAGGTGCATGGCAAGCTTTAGAGCATGTTATTCGACAATTACTCCATATAACTCCCATCACCATTTTTTTTTTTTTTTTTTTTTTTGTACTTTGTTACACACCAAATTTCTTGTATAACCAGGATTGAGAATTTGAGAAGATTAAGACAAAAAAAGAAAAAGAGTAGATGATATTACATTTCTATTTTAAAAATTAATGAACTTGTTATATTTCTAAAAACTTTAAAATATTTTATAAATTAAAAATATGTTTAAAAAATTTATAAGTGTTGCAGAATGTCTTTATAGAAATACGGTAAAATGTGATATCTTCTCAATGAAATATCAATACACTAGTAAAACAGTTTGGCATACCAAGGCTTACGTATGTAATTAAGGCTAAACAAATTGAAAGAAAGAATTCTGATGCTCGGACTCCTTCAGTGGATTATATATTTCCTTCCTTGTATGTAAAATGGATCGAAAGATGGCCTCATTCACATAAGAAAAATAAACAATATATATTGTGATTGGACTAATGTTTTACTACCATACATAAATTAAATTGTTAATGATTTTTGATGTAGGCTTATTATTGTTTGCGTTCCCCAAGTTTCAACTGAGTCTGGGAAGGGCGGGCTGGGCAAATACTCTTACAAAAATGAATGAGGAGCTTATGTCCCTTTAGTTTGTGCTTCACATTTACTTTCTTTGACGTTAAAAAAGCTTAACCAATTGATAACATTAGAAAATTGTGTTAAGTAATTGAAATGGGTCCCTTGTCCAGTTCCTATTGGTTACTTCAAATTTTTACATGAAGAAAAGTTCAACTGTCATGTTCAAATATACAATTAATTCTTCAAAGTTACCACTACAGTCAAAGACATTTATTCCCTAACTTTTAAATAAAAAAAAAAGAAAAAGGTTAAAACAAAGTACAAGTTGAAAGCACTTAATAGGTGCTTTTTCCAACTCGTGTTCTATTCATAAATATTTATAAATTATATATAACAATTTATTCTTATTATTTTTTTAAAATCTCAAATTAAAGGATAATTTAGTTTTTTTTTTTCGTAGAAGTTCAAGCGCAAATTATTTTCTACTCAATAAATATTTTCATTCCAAATTTTTACTACTTCTCTAATCAAGTTTAAGACATTCTCCATTTCTATTACTAATCAATTATCCAAAAATCTCTCAAGTTAATCATTTTAAAAAATTAAGACTCATGCAAACATCCTTCAAAACACTCAAATTACTAAAAAGTGCTAAACGATGGGAAATGGGAAATAAAAGTAATACAATAGGTGATTGTCAGACGAGTAGCCTAATATTGTTCCACAATGTAATTTGAGTAAAAGAGGAATCACGCTGCCACTGCATCATATATATAAATAATTTTGAAAATCATAGTAAGAATTGGGTTTAATTTATCAGCTCACAAATGCCAAGACTTTATGAATATAGAGACAAACAAATAGAACATTGTATGAAAAGAGTGCAAGTTCAATTTTGAATTTTTTTACCATTTAAAACTATGGAATTTTGTATTATCCCGCGGCCCACAGGTACTGAAACTATTGAATGAGAATTGGGATCATTTTGTGTGATACAAGCTGGTAGATAAAATTACAAAAATTTGTTTACTGGGTGGGCTTTTCCAAGTGTGCAATGTCTACACCTGCAAATGGCATGGAGTAAAGCTTGGGCAAACTTGAAAGCAGTGGGCCATACGTTTTAGAATCAAATACTATGGATTTTACAATGTACGGACATCTGTGTGTTGTTACTGATGTACATCAGGATGGGCCGATGGGGGACTCTTCTCCTTCAACTGCTGCCTTTATTTTTGGAGGTCATTTTCTTTTAATGATTGGTTAGATACTGATGGATTTTTTCACTTAAAAAATTAATGAGTTTAAAATTAAAACCGTGTTTCTCTAGAGAGCGCGGGGGTGGCAAAAAGCTTCTAAATTATCCGTGTGAAAAGTATCATTTACATATTCATTAGTTTTTAATTTTTAATTTTATTTTTTTTCCCCTGTGGATTATATTTTATAATGTTAGATATTGATGTTGATGAAATTGGATTTGGGGTTTTTTCGTAAATTGATGAAATGAGGGCTTCTGCTTCTCGAGCGTGCCCTTGTAAAACAATGTTTGCGTTCAAAAAATAAATGCTTAGATGTTTTTTTGGTTACATAAGTTGGTTTTTATATCAACTCAATCATTGGCGGGCTTAAGCTATGGAACCCATCTTAAGCGGACTTAGAGGGCGTTTGGCTAAATTTATTTAAAATATCTTATAAACTCTTATGTCTTATAAGATGTTTTTGGAGCTTATAAGTTGTTAGATCTTATTTTAAAAATAAGCTCTTGGAGTGTTTGGAAAAATAAGCTTTTAGAGCTTATAAGATGATTTTATGTTTGGTGAGAATGAGTGCTTATAAGCTTTTTTAGTGTGAAAATGACCAAAAAGGACATAAAATTTTTGATGTCATGTAAATAGGTATTTACTTATATAACATTCTTATTCTATTATAAATAACATATTTAAATATTATTCAAAATACTCTATTAAACTCATTTTTTAAATATCTGCCTATTTTTCTTACCTATTTTTTCTTATTTATTTTATAAAATATCAAAAAATGACATTGTTATAGGAATTATGATTTATCAAATAAAGTTATAAATAATAAATTTCTTATAAGTTTCATATAGTTTATAATGCCCTTAATCCATAATTTTTAATAAATGTGATATTAGCATAAATAATATTCTTGTTTAACTATCATGTTCATCATTGAGTTATCTAATCCTTTCCTTTTTCTCGTGCCCAACATATCTCAAAAGTAACATTGAAATTTTAAAGTATTATAAATACTTTAAACATGCTACTCATAAATTTACCAAAACAAAAAAGCCTTCAAATCTTGTCAATAAAAATTTTAACCTCTTCGATTAATTTCCATAGCAATCGAATCACGCAGTGCCATCCAATAAACACTCTTAGGATTATCTTCATCTTCCATATTAGTAACTCTATTTTCAGTAACACGTTCAGTGCATGGTGCATAACTTTCATCCTCAGCTATTTGAAACGCCTCATCTGCAACATTTTTCTTCCTTATTTTGTGAATAGCCACAGTTGCTAGCATGACTTCTCTTTGCCTATCAATATGAAAATAAGGCATATCAGCTAAAATATTCCAGCGTGCTTTCCAAACCCGAAAAGTTTGTTTAATAGTATTTCTGCACGAAGAATGGAAATAATTGAACTTTTCTTTCAAGTTTCTTGGTACACGTTGGTGCCAACTTCTAGCACGATGAAAGTCTTCAAGATGATATCTTATATTCACTCCTCGATAAGGACTCATATATTCAGGCATATGAGAGTAGCCAGTATCAACCAAATAATATTTTCTTTTCCTTTTGGATGAGGAAAGTTGAGATCCGATCTATGAATAGCTTCCCCAAATATCCTATTATCATGAGTAGCTCCTTCCCATCCAGCCTAATCAAATGTAAAACACATATTAAAATCTACAACTACAAGAATGTTTTGAGTGGCATACCCTTTGCACCCAATATATGGTATCACTTGTCCTTCTAGTAGTCGAGCCTTCACATGTGTGCCATCAATTGCTCCAATGCAATCCTATAAATACCAAAATGAAGATAAAGTGATAGGATTTTAATTTGAGGATACATGAGTATATATATAGATTATCTAATTTAAAAATTACTTACATCAAAAAATGGCTTGTATCTATAATGTTGTGGCCTATGATATCCTGTTTCCTTCGTTATATTCATGATGAGGTCTAATTATATCATTGGCTAGCTTACTCACCGCCTTCAAAACTCTATGAAAATGTCTTGAGATAGTTTCACCGGAATGATTTCATATCTCTTGCATCAACCTATTATCCACACCATGAGCACATATCATAAAAAATATCCCCACTTCTTCATAAACAGACATTCCCTTTGTTGGATGAAGACCATATTTATGGTTCATTTCATGACACAAATCTAAGAACATGGATTTTTCAAGACAGAGTGCTTGATAACATCTTACTCCATGCCAATTTAATATCTTCTTTAGAAATTGATGACTAGTGCACATGGATGTTCGTCATCGAACCTTAGAAATATAGTTCTCATAATATGTTAAAATACTACACGTGGTTACTTGACACAAAGTCCACCAATCCAAGTCTTGTTGAATCTGATGGCTATCTTCACTCATTTCCTCATCATCAAAGCTATTTGGACTAATCAACGAATGATTTGAGATATTCCAAAACTTTACTAAAGCACAATCTTTAATACACCATGGCTCCATTGAACTACAATGAAATCACAAAAAGGAAATCATAAATCTTACACAGAGGCAGTCTCAAGTCAAATACCACAAAAACTTTGGTCATGGGAGACAATAGAAAAAACACTAATTTCTTGGCCCATTAACTTATAAACCCAAAGCAAAGAACTACCAGAACATATATCAAATTTCTCTCACACACATAATTAACAACACCAAAACAATAATAAGTCACAAGCTCAACTGACTTTAACATCAACAATTCTACAACAAAAGAGAACAACGATATCTCAACTACTACAAAGTCAACTATTTTTCTTAAATTCATTATAGTTAAACTCTAGCCAAGATGAACAAAACTCATGACAGGGTTGACTAGCAAACACTTCTTGCATATCTTTGTTGCTCAACAGGTTACATGAGTAGTTTAAAAGTTTATTTTGGGGTGCTATTTCAGGAACATTGCCAAACATCTCGATTGTAGTCCCAATAGTTATCTTTGTTGATGGTATAGAGATAGCAATGCTTTTGTTTGCCATAAAATGTAAAAGGGAATGGATATCTTCCTTCAATGAAGCTGCCCCTGAAACCTTCTTCTTCCATTTACTTTTTTCCCCACTAAATTTTCTTTTAATGTTTTCCAAAGATAGGAATATAACTTCATTACCAACATCACTTGCTCTCTTAGTTCCAGGTTTTGTGCTACACCTAGTCATTCCTATATTCTCAGTGTCATCACAATCGCTAATCTACACATGCTCATCTTCATGTTCTTTTGATTCACCATCATCCTCTAACAATGCTTCTCCACTATCAATCTCATTCTCAGATCTTTAGCTAGGTGCCTGTGCTCTTTCTCCTGTGGCAGCAACATTAGAAAATAGCTTATCATATTGAAACTAAATCAAAGATAAGTCTTTGTTCCTAAACTTGCTATAGGCACTGTTTTCCTGCAAGAACAATTACACTCAAATTAACCTTAGTTTGATAAGTAAAACAAAATATTTAATTATGTATAAGATTAGTGTTTGAAAAATTACTTTTAGTTTTCTCTCCCACGACTCATCAGAACCATCAAGCGAGTTCTTCATCGGATCCCAACCTATTCCAGTCTCCTTGTGCATTAATTTTCTAAATAATATCCAATCTTTCTTCATAGTATCCCAATGATTTCTAAGTTGTTTGCAGAGATAGTTTCTACCAGTCATTTCATTAAACCTCTTGACTAAAATTTTCCACCCATTGACATTGAAGTAACTATTTGGCCTATTACCTTTGGATCCTACTTTGCAAATGAGTGCCTTTCACTCGACTCACTTGTTTTACTTGCACCCTTACTTATACTCTTACCAAAATTTGGATCCGACACCACTCCTTTATTTCTTTTCTCTTGATTCTCCATTTAGAAATTTACCTCCAGTTACCTATAAATAGGAAAGATAGAGAAAAGGTTGCCACATTGCCAAATATATAATAAAAACTTTAAACTAGATCTAACAGTAGCTCAAATTTTACTTGACATAGGAGAAGGAAGGAGGATTTATGTGTTTATACCAATTATGGTATGCATCAGCATGTAATCCACCTTTGTGGGTCCAGAAATCAGAATCAATCATCAAATAATAGACAACTACATTGCTACATGTACTAAGATCACTACACAATGCCAGCAGCATTAACACAGAACAAGAATAGCAGCCACGCAGGTTATAACTAAGAAAGAAGGTGTATAGAACATGATTAAAATAATACAAAATATGTGGATTTCTGTGTATTTTACGTTATCAAAATAAGTAGTTTAATGAAGGAAATGAAGGAGTCAGGGTCCAACACAATTCCATGTGATTTTTCCTTGCTCACCAGTACCACGCTCTCATTGAAAATTAAGAAGGTTAAATTACCCTGTTACAATTTCGGCTAAACAATTCCTTGCTGGGGAAGATTTGAAGATATATAATTAATGGCATTGATGAAGAATAAATACTAATTAATTACCGCTATCATGATTCATGATCAAAATCAAACTCAAGGCATTAAACAAACAGTATTACACTATTACTTATATATTGATCATACAAACAAATAGTATTACTTAGATAACAGAGAAGTCAAATTTGGAGGCTTATTTGATAATCATATTTATTTTATGATTTATTTATTTTACACATTATACATCAATGATATAATAATATAAATTTATGTTAGGAGTACCCGCCGAAAGGCATTATGTCATGTAAAAATATTTTTGAGTAAAATTCAAGTAAAAAACAATAAAACTATGAATATCAAAGTTTTAAAATGCACTCACTACTAATAACCATTTTTCAAAACTTGAAAACCTTTGGATTGTTATTCAACTTAAGTTTTATATTCCAGGAATACAAGACATAGAAAAGCTTCCCTTCTCACCAAATCATATTGGATTATATCATAAATATAATTTATATCTTAATTTTTCCTTTTCTTTTCTTTTCTTTTTCTTTTTTTCCCCCTTAAGAGGGGCTATCATATAATCAATGATTTGCTTCACTAAGCATCACAATAAATAAAGTCTCCTCAAAATAATTCTTTCATTTACAGTCAATAAAAAGGATTACAAATTTTCAACACAAGCTAAATAAATTTTTCACTCAAAAAGCTCCATACACTGTTAAAAGAAGCATCAAACCAATTAGCCAAAACATATTCAAAAACAATTTCACATCAACAGTATATGATATGTAATCATGAAAGAATCAAATAACCCAATTCACTGTCATTTTTACGAGGACTTATACATGCTTCATTCTAATAACAGGTCCAGTTCCCACTTATTAACAAAGGGATCACATAGGTAGCTACATCAGGAAAGGCCTTTTATTTCCCACCTAAGAGCTCAATAATAATGCATTTCAAATCTCATACCCCAGGATGACCACACAGCTAGACAATCTCATGAGTTTCATGCCACTTTAATGAATTTACAACAAAAAATAAGCATATAGCAGGCACTGTTTGCCTAGAGATAATATGAATTATATTGCCATCCATTGCACTTAAATTAATAGAAATATATGTAGCATATAGGAACTCTAAATTTACGATAATACACTGAGCAATTTTCTACACGAATGACAACACTCACAACTTTAGATCTGTATGACATTGCAACTATGTAATAACAACTTTCAAGACTCAAGAAGAACCTAGAAATGTAAAGAACAATCCTATCCATGCTGAGACCAAAAGCAATCCCAACTTGAAACCTAGCAAAACTCCAGCAGGACCCTAAAAAATATCACGTATTATCATTCACCATCCCAAATATCTTAGCGTAATTAACCTTGTAAATATTAAGTGCAAAAAAGTGCCATTGCTTAAACTGATTTACTTCTTCACTGAACACAATAGACTTTTTTTGAGTTAATTCCAAATGAATTCTTGAAAAACTACTCTTTTGACATAAAGATAAGCCAAGACTAGTTTTCATATATAACAATTCTCTATTGCTTCTTATTTATCTCTTGATGATTAGATAAGCTTAAAGACTTGAAAGCAAGCTGACATCAATTACATTAATAGACACGAACCGATTAAACTAGCAAAAAATGTTATTAGATGTAGTAAATTAGAATATTATACCAAATAGAACAAAAATCATTTTGAATCTTGATAAAAATCAACCGATTTAATCAATAATATAGTTTGGAAGCAAAATTGAGTTTCATATCCACCCAAATTATACATTTTTGCAACTTCCCAAAAGTTCATAAATCTCAAGGACAATCCCCTAACAAAATATCTAGGAATATGTATACAATTATGCTAGATAATGGAACTAGAAACTAATCATATATTAATTCCCCCCTTTATTTCTCCTCAGAGTGATAGAGAAATTCATCAACTCTACATCCTAGCTCTACATTTTTTGTAGGGAATTGAATCATAAATAAGGCCTCCAATAAGTATAGGGATTATGGATGATAATTCTCTGTATGGGTAACATAAAGTAAACACATAAGATTTAAGAAATTACTTGAGTTCCATCCAAGAAAAAATAATTACTTGAGTGGTAGCCACTTATAAAGTAATGGAGACAAAAAGGGATTGGTAAGAAAAGCACAAAAAAAATTAAAAAAACAAAAGAAAAGAAAAGAACAAGTTGAGGTCATATTTTTCAAGTTTCAAATGTAATCTCTGCAAGTCCAATGATTGATGCATTCAAATATTGGTATGAGAAGACAAGAAAGATAAACAGAAGTATTGCATAAAACCACAAAATTTGATTGAGATCTAGAGCTCCTTGACCACTAATCAGGTAAATTCAAGTGCTAATGGCATAAGAAAAGCTCTGAGAAGATAAGTAGGAGAATCGAGAACAAGAATCTGTTTCCATATTGGAATTACTATCTCTTGAGCACCAAAATGATTTCAAAAGGCTTCACATCTCTCTAGAAAATATAAAATCATCAGTCACCCTTCAGAGCTATGTTCTAAATTTTGCTTAACACAAGAAAACTTATAAACCCAACCTCTATGGCTATCAATTCATAATCAACTCACCAAACAAAAGCACAATTCCTAATTGCTAATAAGAATTGAGCAGACATAATAATCAAAGAAAGAATTCTGATTAATGCCTTTCAAATAAACCCAACCAATATACTAAAGATTAAACCCAAATAAAACCAAAAAGACTAATTTAGCAATTAAAATATGGAGAAAAAAGTAGCTAAAACAAATATAAATGTAAAAGGCACCTCTTCAGGAGCTGCATGGGACTGCAATAACAACAACCATCATTGTTCTCTAAACCAAAAGTTTGTTCAATAATATATACAGAAGGATGCAAAAATAAACCTGTCTCAACTAACCACAAGAGAAAAAAATTATTCTGTGCCGGTTGAAATTAACATACGATAAGCACTCCTTGACCACTTCTAAGCATATCCAATTGTTGAAATTGTTCTGACAACACAACCACAACACCACAATCTGATTAAACTAGTAAAAAATGTTATTAGATGTAGTAAATTAGAATATTATATAAAATAGAACAAAACTCATTTTGAATCTTGACAAAAATCAACTGATTATCAATAATACAATTTAAACCTTCCAACTTTTTGAGAAACCATAACGGAGTGATCGATTCCATCACTATTTTGTTGAAAGAGCTGTAGAAAGGAGGAGCGAGGGTGTTCGTGCGTTGGTGCAGTGTTGTGTCTTGAAAGAAGTTTTTAGGTTTGAAGGGTGAATTATGTAGAGGGTAGATTAGAAATTTGAAAATATAATAAGGGCAATTTTTTTATTTTAAATGTTAAAATTATGGAGCTGAGAAGATCTTAAAAAATAAGGTGGGGTGAGCTTATTTAACCCTCCCTTGCTTCCTCAATTTTGATATCAATATACATACACAATCACACATCTAACTCCACTACCTCCATCCATATCTATTGATGGATATCCCCTCTTGCAAATTAAAAGTCTCATTCACGTTATCACACTTTCATAACCGATGTGTGCATTATATTCAAAAATATATTTTTCAATAAAATCAAACCAAACACTTCATTTGTAGTGTAAGTCAATTACTGATGGAATAGTTCAATTAAATTGAGTGGAATCAATTCTTATTCACAAAATTAGGGACCCAAAACTTAAAAGGGAATAGCACAATGAAAAGATGGACAACCTTGTTTTAAACAAACTTTTGGGTGAAACTAACATTAATTAATCAATGTTGATGACCCTGAGACTAGAAAGAAGAAAGTATAGGAGTGAAGCAAAGATCGACTTGAAGATGCCCAAGTTCAAAGAGTTCAAGCTTGCATTTTTGCTCAGATAATTCATCGAGCACCTTGTAGGCACCCACCTTGATACCTAATCTCTAAGCCCCCTTGTCCGCCTCCTGCACCAATTCATATTTCTTAGTTGAAATCAGCAGATTCAACATGCAATGTTTAAATGTTGTCACATTAGGAAGCACTTTAATTCAACACAATAAAAATGCCTATCACCTTCACTGGGAAAGTAGATAGATTGCTTTGTGTTTCTTCTTTGTCTTCTACACATCACTTTTGTGAGGATTGCCAGCAACTCAACTTTTTCACAAAGTTCTCTATCGGTAAGGGCATTTCTTCTCCACTATATCTGATTGGTCGATGTCAAAAAATGAAAACCCAGATTACTTATAATGTTTTTGTCAATAGATATTTGTGTGGAAGAGGAGAAGTTCTTTAGTTGACATTCATCTTCACTTAAGTTTTGCCAATACGATAAGTTGACGAAATTTAGGTTTGGAAACAACATATGATTGCAAGATAATCATTCCATTTGGTGGCCAAAAAATGCTATTTGGTAGGGATAAATGGAAGATTGCATAATGGAACTCAAGGAGACATAAAGGGAAACAGGAAGAAGATGAAGAAAAAGTCAAATACTTTAATTTTTCTTAATTATTTAGAAGGGTAATATAGACATTACACAATTAAAAATGAAGACCCACTCTCTAGCGCATAATGCACTCTTAGTATTTGGATATATTTAGAAACAAAGGGGTGATAAACTAATTAATATTTTACATAGAGTTATCAACAAATTAAAATTTTCATAGGGAGGTTATTTGCAATTCTCCCTTAATTAATTTGTAAATTAATAATTTTATTTATTCATTATTTTAGGAAGTTGTGTTTTTTTCAGTGACTTGCATCATCCGTGAGCCTTAGCAATAAAAAATTGCTCAAATCTTGGTAGCTTTTCTTGATTGCTAGTTGAACGAATTCGAAAGGTTAGTCTTCTACCCTTTCTTTACTCCTTTCGACTACTCAAATTGGTTAATACTTGTGCAAAAGTCACTTTTGGGGATTTATCATTTGAGAAGAGTCATCCCACTTGATAGAAAGAGAGGGTAGCATAGGGAGGAGTCCAACATTGAGAGAAAAATGCGGGGTAATGATGATAGTAGTAGTTGATTAGTACAATGGTGGGATTAGGTGAGATGGTGTTGGAGTGGGTGTTACGAAGCGATTGCCCCCTCGTGTTAGGGCTGGCAAGTAGTCTATTAGGTAGCCATTTGTGGGTCGAATAGCCTTGATATGATTGCCTCGTGGTAGGCTCCTTGTCGTGCAGCTCTGCCATAGGGGCACTAGCCACCTTAGGCAGCTAAATTGGTGTTAGTAGGGTAAGGATTTGCGAAGATCATCAATCATCCTGGTATTGTAGCTTTTTCTAAGTTTGTGGGTTCTTATTTGGGTGCATCTTATAGTCTTGCTTTGCATTATGGGGTTGCACATTGTGAGTGCATTCGACAGTCCTTAATTAGTGAGTTATCTTCTTTGTTAGAGTTAGGGTCGGATTTAGAGTCTAAATCAAGGAAGGAGGACTTTTCTGAGGAGGATGTTGGAATAATGTCTCACAAGCTAATTGAATTGGCATGTAGAACTACTCTATGTAACAGTTTTGATTGAATGATATTCAATAAAATGGTCATCTTCATCTTATGCATTCATGATTTCTTCATATGCATTTGGTTGAAGTCCTTAAATCATACAAGATTATGGGACTTGATCACGCATATGATGGTGATCATGAAACAAGTCTCTATGGTCATGATTTTAAATATTTCAAGTCATAGAATCTTATTAGATGAGGCATCTAAGATTCCAAAGACTTGAACTAACGATGTATACTTCAAGGAGTTGGATATTACCCCATTTCATGGGCAATGTATGCTAGATATGGATGCATGTTAGTGGGTACTTATTAGAGAACAAGTTCATTAAAAACTTGCTTAGAGAAACCACAAGGTAGCCGTAGTGGCACATTGGTAGTGGCAAATTTTCGTTTCATCCGTATAGGAAGAATGGGTTGATCTCCTATGTATTCTAAGATGATTAATTCCAAGAAATGCTTGCGCAAGGTGATATAATAATTTGGAAAAAGATTTTTTCAAAGTAGAGGTTATAATAAGGGATCAAACATTAGGAATAGATATATAGTTATCAAGGCTATTAAGGAGTTGCCAAATATCTTGCCCTAAGCCTTTTTCGGGAGATAGAAAGCAGAAGGGCTGTATTTGCATGGCAATCGTAAGCTGTAATGGTTCACCCTCAATTAATTCATCCAATCAATTGGGCTCCATAGGCTTGTGCTAGACATCGGCTATGAAGATTGGATACTCTACAATTAATAGAGATTAATTGATAGAGTGATTAGCTTGAAAGAGTTTAGATTAATTAGAATATTTGATATTCAATAAATCACAAAGAGTTGTGAGCCCATGTCTAATTAATTGGTGAAGCTAAAGGGTCACACACAGAAACCTAGAACACTCTTATTAGATTGGAGAAATTATCTAAGGAGTTAAATAATTAAAGTGGTCAAGTTTGGAGATGAGTGAGAGAGAGGGGGAGAGAGAGAGATACCAAGTTGACTAATTGAGAATTGGTCACTATGGCTTAATTAATTTAAGTGTTAAATTAACCAAAACAATTTAAAGAGTTAAATTAGATGAATTAAATTAAGGAGTAATTTAATTGGTGCTATGTGGCAATTTAATTAGTCAAAGTCAACTTAAAGAGTTAAGTTGATTTAATTAACTTAAAGAGATAAGTTAATCTAATATATTTAAGGAATTAATTTAATTAGTAGGAGAATCTAATTTTGGAGGGAAAATTTAAATGGAAGAGTCCATTTTATTATTAGTGAGTTGACATTTTACTTTGAGAAATTAAAAATCTAGATTAGCTAGCCAATTAGCATCCAAGTTGGCAAAGTGAGGAGTGTGTAATGGAAGCTTCCAAGAGCTTCCACTTGACACTATTTATACCCCATTTAGCCAGCCACTTGAGGGTAATAGTAGCTGCCTGTTTTTCCCTCCAATTGTAGAGATCTCATGTGTTGAGAGAAACCACCTCTCTAGATTCTCTCTAACTATATTTTCTCTCCACAACTTCCTCACACCTTTTCTCCCATCCTTATTTTTCCTATAATTTCTAGTAAATATAGTGAGGAATAAGAGTGTTTTTATGTGTGTGGATTTCCTTTAGAGGCACAACTTGTGGTGTGCTTTGAGCTGGTGACTGAGATCCTTCAAGATTAAAGCCAATTTTTGGAGTTTTTGAGCACTGATAGTTTTGGAGGCCTTGCTACTATTTTGGCCCCCATTTGTCTTCATATTAGACGTGTTTTGCTCAGAAAAAGTTGCTAGAGTTACTGACCAAAGGTGCAGTGAAGGATATCCTTGGAGAAGAAGACGTTAATTTTACTTGAAAAGAGCTCTATAGGAAGATCTTGCTAATTAACTTCAAATCTCTCATTTAATGTAACTTCTCTAGGTTCTAAATGCAATATTATGGCATGAAATAAGATCCTTGGGTTGAGGATGTGTAAGTTAATTTTTACTTAATTTTTGCAATTATTTTGGATACTTGCACCTCCTCTTTTTTAAAGTGGTATCGGAGCCAATTTTATGCCTAATTTTGGATTTTTTAGATTGATTCATATGATGAATTCATTCTAGGACTCCAATTTCTTGATTCAATTGATGGATTTAAGATTTTGGAGTTGATGCATGTGGCTCTAAATGTATTGAATTGAAATATGTCAATATGTGCTTAATTGTGAATTCATATGTTGGCATGAGTTTTAATTGAAATCTTATTATGTTAAATGTTAATTTAGCATGTTGATTATTGCTAAAAGGTGTTTTGGCAATTTTTGGATGTAATTGGATTGGAGTTACTTGATGTTGTTTGAAGAATAGTGATTCTTCCTTAGATTTGATTTTTGAAGCACTTTGAGCACCTTAATTTCTAGTTTTGAAGGTGTTTGAAACTTGAAAATTTGTCAAAATATGTGTGAAATAATGAATAATGTTATAGAGGTGTCCATATGATTTGGATTGGCAAAAAATAAAACAATGAAAAACGGTGGCATGGCAACCTAGTGGTGGGGCTATCGCCCACCTAGCAACAGCCTAGCATGGCAACGAGCGTGCTATGCACATGCTTGGCTAGCTGATAGGGTAGCAACCTGTCCAAGGTGTGCCTAAAAACCGTATTTTTCTATTTTGGCGTTTTTGGCCTATTAAATTTCATTATTTCATCATCACTTTGATGCACAATACTCAAAGTAATGTTGGACATTTTTACTTGCTTTTAAGATCAAATTTAAATGTACACTTCAAGTTTGTGAAAATTTGAGATGCACAAGTGTTATGCATAATTTTGCTCTTGAGTTAATTGTTTATGTGATAAGCACTTAATTGATGGATTGATGTCAATTCTAGCTATTGTTCATTTAATTGTTGAATAGATAATGGATGTATAGGGATGAACATGGGCCTTTAATTTGGTTCAACCAAAGTTCAATGTTGATTGAATGAGTTGTATTAAATGGAGCTTGCATGCCTCTTGATTTTCTACCTTGTAAATATTATGAGAGTATAACTCTAAGGGTGAGGTTTTTTTTACTCTTGTAAATTGTTGCATGGAGGCAAAGGAGACCAAGTGGATTAAGGAGGCTTGAAGACCTATAAATGTATGGAATATATTTATGTAATAGATAGGATCTATTAATTTAATCAACCCACCTAAATCAACTAAGTAGTGCACTACTTAGGTAAGGCTCATGTTCATCCCAATCTTAGATGCATGCTAGGTTTATTTACTTATGTATGCTTCATTTATCCTATTGAAGTATGGTGATGCATGATTAGGATAGAGAACCTAAATAAGCAAAGATAAAAATTGATGAGATATTCCAAGCAATCAAATCCTTCAACTTAGAGGAGTCTAAGATCAAAAAAATATTAAGTCAAATTGGATAAAATTAAACTTAGTCTAATAATCTAAGCCTTATACCAATAGATAAGTGACATGAGATGCTACCCCAATTTTGCGTCAACTTACGAGTCGTGGAACACAATATTGGTGGAAAGCTATGATTACTACATCGGCATGAGATGCACTTTAATTTAAATTCGCTATGACATTATCTCACGAGTCATGGAATGATCATAATTGAATTTATAATTAAAGATTGATTGGTAGGTCCGACTTAACAGTTAGTAGTATAGATGTAGCACGAGTCGTGGGTCTATTTTAAAGTGAGGCAAAACACATCAAGGATTGTATAGAGATGCAATTGGTAATAGTTACCTACGTTAGGATCATTAGTGGATATCTCACGAGTCGTGGCTCCACAAGTGATGCCTTTAGACTTTAATTCTCACTAGAAAATATGATTTTTTGAATTCCTAAAAGGGTAAGGAATTCGATAAAATAATGGGAGCAAAACATGCTTGACAGACCAAAACCACGTTTTTAATATCAAATCTAATCAAATGCTTGTGTTCTTTTCTTCGCTTATGTAGATTTGCAAAATCTCAAGAATGGTTAAAAATCTAATATGCATCATTTTGGAAACCTATAAACTAACCAAGCCGAACTATTGAGATTGCCTAAGAAACCTCAAAATTGTTCTTGACTCCGAGAAAAGGACAAACGCTTAACTCAAAGTCCATCAGATACCATTGGTGAGGTATTTGAAGGACATCTTGTGAACATGAGCTTAAATGCCACGGGGAATTGGCTTTGGGGCAAGTGGGATATTGTTGGAATAGTGCCCTACAGCTAGTGTTCAAAAAATCAGATCGTTCATTGAACTAAAAAACTTATTGGTTCACGGTTCACTGGTTCAACCGTTGGTTGGATCGTAAATAAACCGTGGCGTCATAATTGTGATATATATATTTATATTATATATATTACTTAACAATTAATAAAATGCTAAAATATAAAACATAAAGAGTTTAAATGATATTGTCTAACATTACAATCCGAATTTCACAATTCATATTATAAATGATCACAACAATTTAAATATCTTAAGTCTAAAGTTTAAAGTTTAGAATGTATGAGTTAATTCTAAAGTCTAAACTTTAAACCAAAGTTTTTTTGACTTTTAGATAGTTTGTGAGGTGTACCTTAGCCTTCAAACTTTGTACTTAGACAAAAAAATAAAAAAAAATTAATTTCATTAAAAATTAAATGAAAAAACTACTCAAATTCAATTAAACCATGAATGGTTCACCGGTCCGACTAGCCGGTCTGAACGGTTTCTAACAAAATAGGGCTTTTTTTGAGTTTTTTGATTTTATGTGAAAACCAGACCGGTTCACCGGTCGATCGATGGTTCAACCGATCTGACTACCTGATCCAGTGTGGTTTTTTAATCCATGCCCGCAACCAATTAGAATTGGCATGTAAATACTACTGCAATTATGAGGCAATCTTGATTGAATAATATATTATAAAATGGTCATCTTCATCTCATGTTTTTTTATACTTCACTAGTATTTGGTTGAAGACCTTAAATCATACAATACTACGGGACTTGGTCACCCATATGATGGTTGATGAGTGTCGAATCCAACAAAAATAAATTTCTACTCTCAAAATATAATTTGTAAATAGCAGTGAATAGAATCGTATTCTACAGAGACTAGTAAATTTTGTTCTTTCAAAACTTATTAATAAAATAGAAAAGAAGGGAGATTTTTATGAAACAAAAAACCTATAATTTTAAAAGTAAAATAAATCAAATAAGAAATCAATGAGAATGAAATATAGTCTAAGGTCATAGTTAGTGGGACACCTTAATAACCAATCTCTCCTTACTATTTCGATAACTAAGAGAAGCTCGTTTCCCTTTCCAGTAAACAACCCTAAAGAAACGCTCCTAGGATTTAATTTACCAAAAACATTATAAAATAGAGAGACCCAGCCATAGCAACAAACACACACACACACACGAGAGGTTTATTTAAACTAGATTATTTATCTCCATAACATAAATCATGTATATCCCTACACATAACCATACTATTTGCCACAAGCATTAAAACAATTAAACAATTATGGATTTAACATTTTAATTGATAGAACAAATATTCTAAGCTATCAAATTTTGGTCCTAAATTCAATAAACCTGAATATTCATAATGAAAACAAAAGATAAATAAATATTCAAGAAATAAGAAATACGAATCAATTATTTAGCTCTCACAAATACTAAAGAATCCAAACTTCAATAATCCCTAAGGCTAGAAAAGGAGTTTAGCAACTCATGGGGAGAAGAAAAACGCAGAAAAATAAAATCTGTTGAATGAAAGAATGAAAAGCTTCATATGAAAGATTCCTAGTTCCATATAAGTAGCCTACTACTCCTAATACAAGTGGAAAACTAATAAGAGTCCTACCAGAGTAGGAAAACTTAAATTCTCCTAATTAAAGAAATATAAATTAAAACACCCCAAAAATGTACAACTGCCAAAAGAAGTTGAATGCTTCGCAATTAAAATTGCATAAAGTCTTGGGAAGCAAGACATGTCCATACTCAAATTATTTCCTTCTTCCATTTCTCGTCTCCTCGAGAATGCGATTTTTGCTCCAAGCATGTCAAATACTCTATTTTCAACTACATTTAGCTCAAATCTTTAATTTGCTTCACAAAATATAAAATGGAAGTTAAAATCCAACAATTAAGTATTTGTACTATTAATCGTAAAGGGAAATGATACGAATTAAATGACAAAGTTACAACTTAACAAATTCCCCTATACTTAGACAATGCTTGTCCTCAAGCATACAATAACTCCAATTTATCAACCTTTCTCACAATCCCTTTTACCTATTTCTCAACTTGTCCCTAATATAGTTCAAATTATTAGATTTTGGAGAGCTGAATCAAGATACAAGTAGAAACATGCACTTCATAGAAATAATCCTTACAAATTACACAAATCACCTATCAACTTGGTAGCATCTTCGAACTCGAAATGTAAAAGGGATTTTACACTTCTTCATTAAGTTCATTTCAAATAAATACATAGAAGGTCAACTATTGAAAACATGCAATGATATCACATATTCCAGGAGAAGTAGCAAGTTGAATGTACAAAAACATAAAGGATGAAAGGAAAAACCTTATTCGACCTCCATTTTTTTTGGCACTAAATTTAGTGCATGGACCAACCTTTTTATGCAAATACAAACATTGGTGGGAATGGTGGTTGTCAGTGGCAGCCGAGAATGGTAATTTAAGATGGTGGCCGAAGGTGGCAGAAAAGGTGGTTAATGGTGGTGATGGCTGAAAATGGTGATGGTAGAGGCGAGGATCGCCGAGGGTGGTGGTGGATGATGAAGATGGTGGCAAGAATGGTGGTTGTTGGTGAGGGAGAAAGTTAGAGACGATGGCAGTTTATGGTGATGATGGTTGAAGATGGTGACGGTGGAGGCATTGTAGGTTTTTGTTTTTGGAGATGGAGATGAAACAGTAAGAATTAGGTTGAGTCAAAATTGGAGTCTCCAATTTTGACTCTTCCTCTTTTTTCTTTTTTTTTTTAAATAATAATAAATATAAATATATATATGAATAAATATAAAATAATAATAATAATAATAATAATAATAAATAAATAAATAAAAATAAAAATAAAAATAAATAAATAAATACAATGGCGAAAATGATTTAGATGTAGAAGAGTTGATGAAACAAGACGTCGGCACGGGTAGATTAAAAAGCTTTTCTGTCAAATAGCTAAATGGTGTTAGAAGAGGTTCTTGAGCAACGCGTGGGCATGGGTAGATTAAAGAGCTTTTCTGTCAAATAGCTAAACAGTACTAGAAGAGGTTCTTGAACACAGCATGGGCACATGTAGATTAAAGAGCTTTTCTGTCTGAATTAATTGTGCCCATAGGTTAATTAAAATGTCTCCTGCAAAATAAATAAATAAATAAAGTTAATTAGAGATGCTAACAAAAATAGCTCCCTTTTTTTAAAAGAAATATAAACAACAAATTAAAGGTTTGGATTGCCTCCCAAAAAGCACTGCTATTTAACGTCTTTGGCGAGACTTGGCTATTCACTGCATCACAAGAGGCAGATTCTCCAGATTAATTTTGTCAATATGGTACACTAGGGGGCCTTTCATAGAAAGGTTTCAAACAATGCCCATTGACTTTAAAAATTTTACCAAAATCCATGCTTTGAATTTGAACTGCACTATGAGAAAATACGTTAGAGATAATAAAAGGGCCTAGCCATTGAGAACGTAATTTTTCTAAAAATAGCTTTAAATGAGAGTGATAAATTAAAACTTTTTGCCCAATTGTAAACCTTTTTTGGGAAATGATTTGATCATGAAAGGCCTTTATTTTGTCCTTGTAAATTCTAGAATCCTCATAGGCCTAATAATGAATTTCTTCCAACTCTTACAACTGTAATTTCCTCTGTTCCCCAACTTCATCCATTTTCATGTTGCAATGCTTGATGGCCTAGTACACCTTATGTTCCAACTCTATAGGTAGATGATAAAGTTTCCCAAATATCAACCTGTAAGGAGACATACTTATGGGGGTCTTATAAGTTGTTCAATAGGCCCAAAGTGCATTGTCAAGCCGTGTACTCCATTCTTTCCTATTTGGATTCACCATTTTCTCAAGTATAGACTTGATTTCTCTATTGGATACCTCTGTTTGTCCATTCATTTATGAATGATAAGCTATAGAGATACGGTGTGTAACATAATATTTCTTGAGTAGAGCCTTAACAACTTTATTACAAAAATGAGTTCCACAATCGCTGATTATAGCCTTGGGTGTTCTAAACCTAGCAAAAATATGAGATTTGATGAATCCTACAACAACTTTAGCATTGTTAGTTCGGGTTGCTTTAGCTTCGACTTATTTTGACACATAATCCATTGCAAGAATAATATAACTGTTGCCAAATGCAAAAGGAAAAGGGCCCATAAAGTTAATACCCCATACATCAAATATTTCATAAATAAGGATTAGGGTAAGTGGCAATTGATCTTAACGTCCTAAATTCTTGATTTTTTGATAATTTTCACATCACTTGTAGAATGTGTAGGTATAGCAAAATAAACAAGGCCAAAACAATCCACAATCCAATACCTTACAGGTGGTTCTCTTTGGACCGAAATGTCCCCCACATACATATGAATGACAAAAATTTTAAATCAAAAGGATTTCAATCTGAGATACATATCGCCTAATGATTTGATCAGAACAGTATTTCCACAGGTAAGGATCATCCTAAATATAATACTTAGCATCGCTCTTGATTTTATCTTGCTGAGCCCTAGACAAATCTCTTGGTAGTGTCTTGGTAACTAAATAGTTAACAATGTCAGCATACCAAGGTGTTGTCTCTTAGACTGAAAAGTGGTGCTCGTCTAGGAAATTATCCTGCAAAGGTGATGGCTCATCATTGATGATTAGGCAACTTAAATGATATGCAACCAAATTTTCTGCACTTTTTTTATCATGTATCTCCAAGTCAAATTCTTGTAGCAAAAGAATCCATCTAATGAGCATTGGTTTCGTCTCTTTTTTCGAAAGTAGATACTTGAGAGTTGCATGATCAGAAAAGATAATTACTTTAGTACCAAGCAAAAATGAGCGAAATTTCTCTAATGCAAATATAATTGCCAAGAGTTCTTTTTCTATTGTTGAGTAATTACATTGAGCACCATCAAGTGTCCACAAGGCGTAATATATAACGTGAGGAGATTTGCCAACTTGTTGTCCAAGAATAGTGTCAACTGCATTGTTGCTTGCATCACACATAATCTCAAATGGAAGGCTCCAATTAGGTAGTTGGATAATTGGCGCTGAAATCAATGCTTTTTTAATTCGTCAAACATCTTTTTGCATGCTTCATCAAACTCAAACACTATATCTGATGAGGGTTTGAATCGTAATACACGTGCTTCGATTCCGATCTCTATAGGGGTTAATCCCAAAGGTGGATATCTTCCGTTGATGATATTTGAGGATCCTGCAATCAAGGCAAACATTAGGCTAGCCGAGTGGCCCTCGGCTTTGGCCCTCCGACGCTCAAGTCAGTATTTTCGGTGTCTCACAATGAAGTAAGATAGGTTCAGTGTGTTTTTCGCATACCTTGTGAGGCAAGACAGAGGAGTTTTTATATTCTTCCCCTTATAGGAAAGTGACTGATAAGCCCTTGGCTTACCCTTGGGGTCTTCAGCCTCCTCCAAGGGGCAATTAGTCTATTCTCCCATTTGAATTTTGCCAGCTAGATGTCCTTTCAAGCTACAGGACGGGACGGTATACGGGGTGGCGCCTGCCGTGTCAGACAGTGAGGGGATGGCATGCGCCATTAATGCGGTGGCGTGGTGCCAGTCCACGTATTTAATGAGGTGGCAGGGCGCTGTGCAGAGCTCGACCTCCTGTCAGCCTAACTGGGGTCGAATATGGTCGATATCGTCCGAGGGCTCTGAGGCGCCCGCCTGGGCGTGAGGGGGCTGGTCGAATATTGTCGACATGTCCCATGGGCCCTGGGCCGTTGTCTGGACGTTGGGCCCTTCGGGCCACTATCTAGTCGAACATGGTCGACGTGGGTCATGGGCCCTGGCCCGTTGTCTGGATGTTGGGCCCTTCGGGCCACTATCTGGTCGACGTGGGTCATGGGCCCTGGGCCATTGTCCGAAACGTTGGGCCTTTTGGGCCACCTTATATCAATATCTTTTTGCAATAGCTTACACAATGGTTGAGCAATCTTAGAGAAATCTTTGATAAAGTGGCAATAGAATCCTGCATGTCCAAGAAAAGAATGAATTTCCCGCACACTAGCAGGGTAAGGTAAAGACTCAATCACTTCGATTTGTGCTTTATCAGCCTCAATCCCTTTGGCATACACAATATGCCTTAGGATGAGACATTGCTTGACCATAAAGTGACACTTTTCATTATTCAAAATAAGGTTTGTTTCAATGCACCTTTTAAGTATTTTTGTAAGGTTAGTCAAATATGCATCAAAAGAATAACCATAGACTGTAAAATCATCCATGAATACCTCTATGATGTTTTCCACATAATATGAAATATACTAACCATACACCTCTGAAATGTAGCAGGAGCATTGCAACATCTAAATGGCATTCGTCTATATGCGAAGGTACCAAATGGGCATGTGAATGTTTTCTTTGCTTGATCTGTAGGTGCGATAGGAATTTGATGAAAGCCAGAGTAGCGATCAAGACAATAATAATGGTTTGACCAGCCAAACGTTCAAGCATCTGATTAATGAAAGGGAGGGGAAAGTGATCATTTCTAGTAAATGCATTCAGCCTACGGCAATCTATACATACTCGCCACCCATTTCGAGCACGAGTAGGTACCAATTTGCCAGTTGGGTTCTCAACCACTGTTATGCTTGTTTTCTTTGAGATGACTTGAACTGGGCTTACCAATTTTCTATCCGAGATTGGATAAATTATCCCTACATCCAGAAGTTTTAGAACTTCCTTTTTCACCACTTCCATCATTGGAGGATTCAATCGATGTTAGGCTTTCCTATAAGGCTTGCAATCTTCCTCCAACAATATCCTATACATGCATATTGAAGGGCTCAATCCCTTGATGTCAGTGATGGTCCATCAAAATCCAAACTTATAAGAAAAATCCAACCAAAACTTGAAGACGAGCTTCCTTTCTTGAAAGCAGACTACTTCTGGCATAACAAGGTGTGATCAACTTTTGATCGGGTAAATCACCTCCGATTTAAGCCAAATCTAGACCAAAATTTTGTGAACTCCTTCGACAATCTCGAATAAAAACTTCAGCTCCAAATAATTCTAGAAAGGTAGTGAATAGAGCCTAGAAAGTCATTGCTAAAATAGAGGATCACCAAAAATAAGCAATCCAAATGTCTTGCCTCTAATGTGAAAGTCCACACACCAATGGACAATCCTTTTCTTCCTCGTTCAAATGGAAAAACTAAGAAGAAGTGTAGAGGATGGTGAAGGCCAAAAAGTGAGGGAGGGAGGTGAAGAAGGCATGAAGCCTTAACTCATGAGAGAATCACAAAATTGGAGGGAAATTTGAATCTAACAATTAGATCTCAATGCTAGCATAATTCACACCATATGGCTGCCCATCTCTATATCTATATATAGAGGGAAGATGGTGTGATGCCGAGGTGGCATCACACCTTCCTCAAGGAGAGGGTGCCACATGTCATGCCGACTTGCAAGTAAGTTGCATGTGAATTTCTTATGAATTTGAATTTTATTTGGAATATTCATTTCATCTTATGAAATGTCATCCAAATAAATTCTAATTCCACGCCAAATGAACTCTTCATTTGAATTTTTCCTCCACAATTATTTGTTCACTTTAATTTAATTAAACTTTGACTTTACTTTTAAGTCAACTAGCTTAACTCTTTAAGCTAGCATTTGTTAACTTAACTCCTTGAGTTAACTTGATCAATTGATAGTCATGTGGTATCAAATTAAATTAACACTTAATTTAATTGGTCTTAATTTAACTTCTTAAATTAATTAGATCAATTTAACAATTAAATTGATCAAGCCAGAATGACTAAAAATTGCATCAGCCATAACCCTCAAATTTCGGTCAGTAGGAATCTTTCTAACACATAAAAAATTCCCTTCATCAAGTAGGATTTCCAATTGAGTTTTGCGTGTGATCCCTTAGGTCCTACCGTTCATTGGATATAGGCTCATAACTCTTGTGACTTTAGAATATCAAATATTCATATTAGTTTTAACTCTTTTAAACTAATCGACTTAATTCCATTAATCTCTATTAATTGAATAGTACCCAATCTCCATGGTCGATATCGAACCTCAAGCCCATGGAGCCCAACAATTAGCCGAATGAATGGTTTTCATGAACTATTCTGGCTCTACGCTTACCATACAAATGCAATCCTTTTGTCTCCTATCTATATGAAAGAGGGCAAGATATTTGTCGGCTCCCTACTAGCCTCGATACTATGCATATGTTCGATTCTAATTAATGACCTCATCTTTGGAAAACTCTTTTACCAAATTGTCATACTGCCTTCACCAAAGACTCCTTAGAATCGATCATTATAGAACACATAGGAATGCACTCGCCCTTCACAATGACAAGGAGTCGAATCCCATCTTGGATCTCATAAACCTCTATGTCTAAGTAGCTCATACCCAATCACAACCCAAATGGCTCGCTCAGTGACCAGGGATAAGCCAAAGTATGAGAACCTAAACACAAGATTACAATGAATCCTCAAGTCAAAGGACTAATTATATGTACTAGCGTAAGCTGGAGAACTTGCCACTATGGCTACCTAGTAGATTCTCTAGGCGAGTCTTCAGTGCCTTGTTCTCTAACAAGCACCCACTAACATGCACTCATATCTCATATGGTTTGCTTATGAAACGGAGCAACATCCAACCCTTGGATTGTGCATCGTTAGTGCAAATCTATCCAAATCTTAGATGCCCTATCTCATAAGATTCTGTGACTTGGGATATTTAAGATCACGGCCGTGTAAGACTTATTCCATGATCACCACCTAGTGCGTGACCAAGTCCTATAGTCTTGTGTGATCTAAGAGCTTCAACCAAATGCCAGTGAAGTAATATAAGCATAAGATGAAGATGGCCATTTGCAATTAATATTATTCAATCAAGATTATATAACTAGTGAAATAATTTGCATGCCAATCTTATTAGTTGCGGGGCACTATTCAAACAATCTCCCACACTACCAGAAAAAAGGTTTATTGAGACTCCTAAAAGTGTCATTACAGGCAGACATTGTGACACTTTTGATTTTGAGACATTAGCCAAGAGTGTCGCACTGGTAGATGCCTCAATAGCCTCTTTTGACATATTGTAGTATCTCAAGAAATATGTTATTGTAACACTTGAAAGCATCTCAATAATACTTATTTTATGACACTATGTTGTGTCATGAAATATGTTCTTAACTACTTTAACTACCCAATTACACGACACAAAAAAATGTCAGCACATGTAGGTATAATGACACTTACAATGTCCAATTAACATGGTAATTAGACACTTGCAAGTGTCCCTATATGTTGGATATAATGACACTCTTTTATTTCTCTTATGCTTTTAAATATGGTGACAATTTTATATGTCCTGATAGTCAAATAATGTAAAACTTCTCTATATGAAAATATATGAAATGTATCCTGGTAAACTTATTTGGAAATATGTCCTAATAAACCTCTTTAAAAGCATCTATTGTTGGTTGTTGCTATTAACTAGAAAAAATTAAAAATTAACATGTCCTTATCATTTCCTAAGAGATAGATACAAGAAACACTTCACATGAGTAAAAGATGCAAGCTGCTTAATCCTTATAAGAATAGATTGAGAGCTATATCATGGTATATAAACTTTTGAAGTTGACTACATAACAAATCAAAAATAAGCTGATACTTTTTAATTTCCCCATCTCATTTCAAGGTCAAGTAAAGAAGAATCTGTAACAAGAAAAACTATCATAAAATATTTCTATCATAAAATCCTTATGAGATCATAATAAATTCAAGCATTGCAGCTCATTAAGATCATTAAAACAATTAAAAAATGGGGCATCAAAGCAAGTATCTCACTTAAAATCTGGCAGCACTAGTTATATTCAATTCAATTGAGTTCGTAACAATATATTGTATTACATTACAAATCCAAGTTCCAAAAGATATCTCTCTTTCACAAAATAATTTCAGCCATCAATATAAGTTCAAAAATATAAGATAGAGCTTGCTGACAAACTTCAAAAATTGAGAGCTACATCATGAGTACTTGCTTCTATTGTCTCTTTACACCATTAAGTAGATCTTTTCACAAATCCTCATCTGCTACAACCTAAAGCAAATCAAGAACATTCATTATCTAATCAAATTGAACCAAGAAACTTCAGAAAATAAAATGAATTATGATATAGAAATGAGTGTAGTAGACTAACCAAATGGACTAGCCAAGCAATAGCCATGCCAACAACCTCTCCAATAGTTATGCATTCATAAATAGGTCGAATCAACCCTTCACCCAACTCCAATGCGACATTTACTTTCACGTCACACCAATTTTTTCCTAATTGTGTATGTCTGACCTATTTTGATGGATCTAAACTTTCAACACGACCAATTGCTACAATTTTTTATGGATCAAACATACTTCTCAAAGAAATTATCGCCCAAACCTACATTAAATGCATCAATTTTAGAATTCTGTCATGCAATAGTATCAAAAGGACATATCTAGTAGCTTCATCTTTTTATGATCAACATCAAAATATTCAAGTTCAACTACTCATTTTTAATTTCCTAGAAATGATATATATTTATTTTAATTATATTATTCTGTCAACAATATTGCATATAAGACTAAAGTAAATAAAGGATTGGTTCATAAAGTGATTACCCTTAGAGGCATTGAGTTGGTAGTTGAGTTTTCTTGATGGTTAGGGGCTGAGACGTGGTCAAATGATGATGAAGGAACTCTATGGACTTCTGGTGGAGAATTATTTCAACCTCTTTGCATATTCATCTTTCTCAACTCATTTGTTTGCTTGGCTTGCTCATCAGTCAGCTCTTTTCTTCAACTTTTCAATCTCATTATTGTACTCCATATTCATACAATGACAACCAATTCAACTAGGGGCATTTCCATGTATGTCAAATGGAGCAGCGCATGAGTACTCTTCCACCTTTATCTTGTATTACTTGAGAAAAAATATCATTTGGACCTTTATCTTTTGCACTACATGGTACGTTACTTCTTAATTCTTTCATTTTCCTCTACAAAATAAATCGATTGTAATTGACCTAAGTAATCAAGTAATGCCAAAGTTCAAAAAAATAAAAATAGATAATTTTTCATTTTATTTAATCTAAATTTTAGACAAATGTAAAATAGTTAGAGAAAAGAGAAACTATTACCAATGACTCTGAAACAACTGGATTGGATGTATTCCCATCTTGAGTATAACAATTTCCAAAAAGATCTACTCTACTAGGCTTATAATCCATTGTATCATCATCACTTTCATTGTCCCTTTCATCTCTTTCTTTATCATCCATTGCTACATTCTATAACAAAAAATTACCATTAGAACATCATTTCAGCAATTAAATAATATCTACACTTACCTTCATCTCGTCAGCAACTTGAGTAAAACTTCACTTTCCAATATTGTGATCCATTTTCTTTTATGCTCTATGCCTTTCGTTTTCAATGCTTCATCTCTATATATACAAATACATATGAGGAAGAAAGCCTTAATTTTATTAGTAATGTAAATTTAATAGTTTAGATATTATAAAGCCTTTTGTTACATGTGATTCGATAGAATCCTAATAAACTACAAGGCTTTTCCATTGATTAGGGAAAATCCTTTTATCATTTGAACCTAGTCGTCTATGTAAATTTTGTTCCAGAGATGCCTTTGGAACAAAATATTTTTTCTTTACTCTTCCAACTTCTCCATTTGTTACCCAATTTTTTCAAAGCACAACTTCAAATCCATGAGGAAGCACAAACTTTTCCTAGTATGTCATACACAAAGATTAACAACTTTGTTTAATCTTATGATGAAAAGTGAAAATAATTACTTGTATTAAGGAAAAAAGCGTTAAAGATTGTGTAGTATTACCTCAAGCAAGTCTATTGTTGCTCTTTTGAGGGATTGTGGTACTTTATGCCAATGTTTTACGTCAAGGGGTAATAATGAGCCATTTCTGACTATGGTACCAAGAAATTCAACATACTAGCTTTTGTTCAAGCCAATAGGTTGTCCAATCTTGTTAAAGTGGACTTCTTTGTTCATTGTCCTTGCCCAAACACGTGCCATATGGGTAGCCCCTCGAGCTTTTTGTTTTTCATGGGCATTACCTTCAAAATAAAAAGGTAAGTTTACAAAATATTTTTCAAATATCACATGCTTGAGAATAATTCAATACTACTTGGCTCGTTATTCTTAATATTTCTTGTGTTGTTATCACAATGTCTTAAAAAATGATTGTCACAAATGAGGACAATTTTGTTTTAAAGTTGACAGCTAAAACTTTTGTCTCATTCAATTCTTGAAACACTACTATTCCAATCTAACTTTTTTTCCAAGAAATAATCACACATACTCCAATCACACAAATGATTGAAGAGGAGCATATATTCAAAAAAAGAATAAAGCATGCAATAGTTCTTTCTTTAGCTTTAGTGCAAAAAGCTCAAGCTCACCATAAATAACTGAGATAGCATATTAATAAATATTTAGTTGCTATTATTTTTGAATAAATGTTTTCTCTTAATAGTTGATTAAGCAATCAATAATATTTGAGCACATTAAACACTTCTTTATCTTTTGTTTTACTCGTTCATTTTACATCATTTTATAGTTTTAGATTTCACAAAACATAATATTTCCATTTCATTTATCTTCAAAGATTAGCATATCTAAGTTTCATAGTTTGGAAATAGGTAATATTCTCCCAATATATTTATAAATTAATAATAGTGATTATTACAATGTATTGAGTACTTACTTCTATTTTCTTCTTGCTGATTATCACCCATCCCCTAAGTTCTTGGTTGCTGCATTGATTCTTCTTATGTCATGTATGCTGATTGCTTGCCATCACTATAAAAGAAATACCATATTTATTAATAAAAAAAATAAGAACAATCAATATCTAGCCATAAAAAACTATGCAATAGGTTGCGAATATTATGAATAATAATAAATAAATGCATGAAATATAAGAATAATATTACTTCATCCTAAAACAATAACATCTACATTTTTCCTTGACATAACTTATAAAAATATAGTCCAGTTAGCAACATACAACAAAAGGAAAGAAGAAGAAAAAGTTATTTGGATTTTCTACTTAAATAGATTCTTCTAGACTATCTACCGAAATTCCTGGGACCCCTTCACGAACCCAAATAACATCTTTATCCTCGTTAATAGGTTGATAAGTGTAAGCTTCACTTTGCAAAATAGTTTCAACACCATCAGTTGACAAATCTTTTCCATCATCAAATTTTTCTCTTGCTTTTGTCTTAATAACAACTTTCCAATCTTTATCAATGGGATCATCTACATAAAATACTTGCTCCACTTGAGATGCAAGGGCGAACGGCTCGCTTTGCCGCTTTATATATTAGCTAAGATGAATCCATCATCATTCTCTCTTAATCTCTTACCTTTAGATACGTAATCACAATCAAACAAGACGACCTTCTTGCCACCAGTATAATCTATCTCAATTATGTTCTTCAAGATTCCATAGTAAGTCATCTCTTCCAAGATAGGCCTTATATCTTTCTTACTTGCAAAGCTTGTCGTTGTTGCATTAACCATTACCCCGCTATTTTGAGTTTTTCTCTTTCTGTCAACTTCTTTAGTATGAAACCGAAACCCATTTACTGTGAAATCTTTATATCTTTTCCCAATAGGAAGAGGTCCCCTTGCAAGATGTTTTGAATCATCAAGTTTCGGATCATCTTGATTCATATCTGGTTGTTGAACCTAGAATAAAAGAACATATGTTCAGAAAAGTTATAAGAGAATGATGAAATAATATGTTATATATGTAACTTAGTTTCAACGCACATAATTTGAAAACCAAGAAGTAAAGAGCTTGCTATGACTGCGCTTAATTTCATGTTCAATAGCACGATGCTTCTCGTGCCTAACCAATGCCTTATGTTGACTGCATAGCAATTACAGGAAATTTAGGTACATAACTAAGAGATATTTAAAAAGAACTAGATAAGAAAACTATAATAGCTTACTCTCTGTAAGATGTAATCTCATCACAATTGAATAAAACATATCAATAAGCATTACCAATTTATCTCTACACAAAACAATTGCTTCCTCTTTCCATAATGGATGACCAATTATTGAGAAAAATCTAAACCTGGTGAACTTACTCCTTCCCCATCATACTTTTGACTAACTCGATAAAGCCATATTTCAACATTATCATCAAAATATAAAGAACATAATGTCAAACATTCTTTTTCCTATCCTTTTGCAATTGATCCTTCAAGTCGACCTCTATTATGCACATAGGATTTCAAAGTGCTCAAGTACCTAAGTAATGAGAATAATAATGAGAAATTATTATGCTAAAAAGAAAATATATTAAAAATAATAAATTCAAAAGAACAATTAACTTTCAATAGGATACATCCAACGATAATGAACTTGCCCAGCCAACCATGCCTCAATAACCAAATGTACAGCTAAATGAACCATGATATCAAAAAATGCAAGAGGAAATATTCTTTCTAGTTGACAAAGTATAACTGCAATTTCCTTTTCAAATCTTTCCAAATCAACGTGTTGGAGTGATTTAGAACATAAATCTCTGAAAATAGCGACTCAAGCAAATCAAGGGGGAACGCACTTACTTTGGCAAGAGTTTATGCAATGACAATGGTAGCAATTGTTGCATCAATATGTGGTTATCATAACTTTTAAGGCCAAACATTTTAGCTAGTTTCAAGTGCACACACCTTGATATATTTGCAGCATAACCTTTAGGAACTTTTACCTTTTTTAGAACCTTGCAAAACATTTCCTTCTCATATTTATCTAATACAAAAGAAGATGTTGGTATCCATTCCCAACCATATTCATCAAAAAAAGGATGTAGTCCATGTCTTATACCCATAATTTTCAAATCCAAATGTGCCTTATGATTATGTTTTGACTTATCAAAGTCTAATAATGTATACAAAACTTTGTCACACACATTTTTATCAATATACATGGAATCAAGATTATGGCGCACCAAATGCTTTTTCCAATATGGTAATTGAAGAAAATACTATTCTTCTTCCACCTATATGGTAGCTCTAAATCACCAACTTTTTTCCCAAATTTATTTTGAAATTTTTTTATTTCATCAAAGACCAAAGATCCACTCAAATGAGAATATGCTCTTTGATTCCCCTCATTTCCATTAAATGATCCTTATTCTTTTCGATATGGATGATCCTTCGGTAGGAAAATGCGATGGCACATATAACAAAACTTGCAAAAGCCATCAAACCATGTAGAATTTGTATGCTCTTAACATACATGAAATTCATATTCTCTTTTTGTGCTCCAACCAAATAAAATCGCGTGTCCAGGAAAATCATTGATAGTCCATAATAATCCAGCACACATTTGAAATTTTTTTTTAGATATTGCATCATATGTATTCACTCTTTCATCCTATAATTCCTTTAACTCTGCAATTAATGGTTGCAAGTGTACATCAATATCACTGCCAGGTTGAGTAGGACCAAGTATGAGTATTGATAACATAAAATAAGATTTCTTCATACACTCCCCTAGTGGCAAGTTATATGGTATTAAAATAACGGGCCATGTATTATAGACAACATTCATTGTTCTAAATGGATTGAACCTGTCAATGGCCAAACCTAGCCTAACATGGTGTGAATCTGCAGCAAACTTAGGATATAGATAATCAAAAGTGTGCCAAGCTAGTGAATCTGCTGGGTGCCTCATTACACCATATTCGGGGCGTTCTTCTACATGCCACCTCATAAGAGATGCAGTTTTTGAATTCATGAACAACCTTTGTAGCCTTAGCTTCAAAGGAAAATGCCACATTACCTTGGTTAACACTTTCTTCTTTTTGTTAAATTTAGTAGAAGTAACATCACTTTTGAAAGAAGAATTAGCAAAAGAATCAAGTTCAAGCTCTAAAGTTTTCCACCATGGTTCATCACAAGTGTCACACTTCGTTTTGTTTTCATTCACACCCCAATAAAGCATGCAATCATTTTGGCATGCATCAATCTTTCTATAATGAAGACCTAGATCTTTCATTATTTTCTTGGTCTCATAATAATTTTAGGTAGTTGAACACCTTCTGGAAATGATTCTTTTAGGAAATCAAGCATCATGGTAAAAGAACTATCACTCAAGTGGCCAAGACATTTAATTTGAAGCATTCTGACAATAAAAGAAAGCTTTGAAAACTTTTGGCATCTTGGGTAAAGTTCTTGTTCAGCATTTTGCATTAGCCTATAAAACTTTTCATCTTCTTCATTAGGCTCTTATAACTCATTTGGTGACTCATTTCCACTAAAACTATCTTCATTTTACATCCTGAATGCATGATGTAGCAAACCATGCATATCATTAGAAGTATTTAGGCCATCATATGAAAGAACTGAAGATGATTCATTACAATACAACCCACCATGAAGAACCTACTTAGTGTACCCATCTAAGAAACCATCCCAAAGCAAATGCTCTTCCACAACTTTAGGTTTTTGACATTTGATATTTTTGCATTTTTTGCAAGGGCACAAGAGCAATCTATTTTTTGAACTTAAAAGTGCAAAATCTAGAAAATATTGCACTCATTCTTTGAATTTAGAGCTTGACCTCGGGAGATTCATCCAACTCTTGTCCATATTGTTATTTTGAAAGCAACATGTACTTGCATAAGAATTTCACGTAAAAAAGAATATATGAGCAAAAATAAGTAATATTTAACTGCTATATCAGCATAAATAGATAGCTAACATCAATCACTTACTCTATGTTCATGAAAAGAATAAATATACAAAGAATTTTTAGTAGGAGCCAAAAAAAATTTAGTTGATAGATATATATTATGGACAAAGATAGAAATATCAATGTTCTTATTACTGGTAAATATATATAAAAAAAAACTATATTGATGACAAACAACAGTTATAATAGATTGCCTAATCTTGCTGCTAGCGTATGTCATCAAGGGGCTGGAGTTTTCATCATATGGTTTTTTTTGCAGGTAGGCATGTGTGAGATGTTAAAGAGGACTTCAGTAATTAGGGCCTGTTCTTTTATGTTTTGGCCATTTTCTAGAAAAATGTTTGGGGTAATGGGTTTTTGAGAGAAAATTTGGAGAATGTGCCAAGTATTTCTTTTTGTTTTGGGAAAAATATGGAAAATGATTTGAGAATGAGTTGTTTGTTTCTTTATATTTTGGGAAGAGACAAATTTTACTGTAGATATCAAATCAGTTGCTTTTTTGTTGGGTTTGTCGGGTGAAAGTGATTTTTTTTATGTATTATGTGTATGTATATTTATAGTTGGATGATGTGTGTGTATATATATATTTGTCATTATTGAAATATGAGTATATTCAATTTAATTGGTTATTTATTTTGAAATTTATATTTTTATAAATTTAACATTAGTAAATGATGTATTATTTGGAATAAAATAAATATTAATAAATATTAATTATTGATGAAATCAGAATTATATCTTAATTATAAAAAGATCAACTTATATCATAATTGTTGATATCAACTTATAAAAATTTAATTACTATACATTTATTATAAACTAATTACTATTTATTAATTAAAATATAATTATTTAACTATTTAATACTTACGATTTTTGTATAAATAAAACTTAGTTAGTTATTTCAATAAAATAACTTTTTAATAGTTTATATATAAGACTTCATAATGATTCATCAAATTAAAAAAAAAAGTAATATTATATTATATGAAATTACATCATGTTAAATTATTTATTAAATAAATAAACATAATATTTAATTATACGTAAAATATGAAATATAATTAATATATAAATAACAAGTTATTTAAATAAATTAATTTAATTAATATAGTAAGTTATTTAATTACTTTAAGTCATTATTTAATTATTACATTATTTAGTAAATAAATTACTTAGTAATAATTAAATAATGTTACTTAAATTTAATTAATTCTTTCAACAATTACTTTAAGCATATTGATATTAGTTTATTAAGCTGAATAGATTATTAAATAAATATCACCCTATAATCAATTTTTTTATTATAATTTTATATTTATGTGAAAATCAATATTTTTTGAAGAAGATTAATTTATTTATTATATCAAATTAAAACATCTTAAGTTATTTATTAAATGAATAAATGTAATATTTCATGAATACTTTAAATATTAAATATAACTAATGTATTATTTAATTAATAAGTAAATTTAATTCAGTTAATATGTTATTCAATAAATGAATTATTTAGTAATAATATAAATAATATTTAGTTAAATTTAATTCATTTTTTTTACAATTAATTTAATTAAATTTATAAACATAAGGTTTAGAATTTTTTAATTAGTATAATTCTAATATTTTTATATATGTAAATATATATATATATGCATGAGTGAAGTGAGAGAGTGATAAATGAATGAGTGATGTAATAGGTACAGTGAGAAAAGGAAGGAGTAGGTGTGGTTTTTAGGGTGTAGGATTTTTTGGGTCAATTGGGAGGGGTGTTTTGGGGATAAAATTTGAGTGTTTTGGGAAAAAAAAATTAGAGACTGTGCTTTCATTTTGAAATTTTTCCGGGGTTAGAAAATATTTCTGAAAAACATAGGAGAACAGAGCCTTCTTGTTGTAACTTTCTCTATGATTTCATATCCAACTTTCCTTCTCTTTTTTTATATGTCAAGTATAAGGATTTAATATGCTTTACAAGGAAACTCCGTAAGTAATTCTTTTTAAGGTTTCTTCTCATGGCCATCAATAAAATGCACAAAAGATCGATAAGGGTAAAGGGAAAGAGAATTACACATCAGTAACCTTATTAAGCTACTAAAGTCTGCCAATTTAATTATGTGATGAATAACTTAGATGAGTTAATGGATGATAAATATGCAATCATGAAATATGAGCTATTATGCTAGTATATGACATATAAATTACATTTCTTTAGGTTCTTGTGATTGTGACTAGATTAGTGACTATAGTGGTAGTCAAGGTTATTGCTCAATATGCTTAATGGAAGAGTGAAGAACCCCTACAAAGAAAGCTTTGTTCATATTATCTATCAACTTTGTCAAACATATTTGTTGAATTAAATAAATCATAGTTATTCTTTTGATAAATCACCATACAAGATAAGGCATTAATTCTTTGCTTCATATTTATAGTTAATGCACAAGTTGAACATTTCTTTTTCTAAAAAAAAGCCAATTATGGTGCATATTTAAAATTGCTTTTAGCAAACAAGATTAGGCAAGTTCATTTTTTTTGGGCGAGGTTTGCTTTAACCAACCATTCTTTTAGCAGTCACCCTACATTTTATAAGTATGCTTAAGAGTTTATATAGTACGTTAAAAACAAAAATGTAAAAATTCCAATTTTTCATTTAATAAACATGTGGGTTTATTTAAAAAAAAATGAATAAAATTTTCTATAGATTAACACCTTAAAACTTGTAAATATGGCTTCATTGTTTATGGCCTTTATATGTGCAAGATTAAATTATATGCTACATTTGTTGAGAAAAGGTCCCACCGTATTTTGCTTATGAGCTTAGTGGGACTATTTAGGCAAACTATTATACTAATATTATAATGAATTATGCCTAACTCACTAGGGCAAAAATATGCTACTTCAATTTCTATAATTGTAGCACCCTACTAGGGATATAGCCCAAAAGTCGGAATGCCACTCCAATTCAGACTTACATCTTAATTCATAAATAAGCAATATAGTCAATATCCCATTAGAATTTTTTTTTTTCAAAACTATCAGAGGCATATAGCAGTGGATTTCAAACTTAATAACCTCATCAAAATACTAAGTACATATCACCAAAGGTCTCACAACATCCAACATAATATATACATGCCTTGAGTCATAATTTCGTTTCGCATATCACAATATTTCTAAGATAAGACTTAGCATTCAAGGGAACACATATACATATACACATCCATTTTATAGCAAAATTTCCTTGACCGATCCAAGTTCATCACTTGTTCCTATCTGAGAAAAATCAAAGATAAACGAGGGGGTAAGTCTAAAGGACTTAGTGAGGGATAAATACAATCACAGGCAATAGGGATTTGTCGAGGATGAATCAACAGAACATATCATAGTTTAATGGTTCAAATAGAAATATATCAGGATACAGTCAAACGGTCATGAAACAAATCAGACAGTCTGGAAAATAGTCTATTGGTCAGGATACAGTCGAATATCAAAACAATCTTATATCAATAAGACCGAACTATACTTACCCAGGAATGAAAACATGTACAGAACTTATACCAATCGAATTGATTTAAGCTTACCCAGGCATGACAACCTGGTACAAAACTTATACCAACCAAACTGAATCAAAGTTACCCAATCGAACCGAACTAAACTTACCCAGGCATAACCACCCGATACCAATCAAACTGAACTTACCCAGGCATAACAACCTGGTACTGAACTTACCAATCAAATTGAACTTACCCAGGCATAATCACCCGGTCAAACTAAACTTACCCAGGTATTATCACCTGGTACCGATCAAACTTAACTTACCCAGGCATCACCACCTAATATAAAACTTACCAATCAAACTGAACTTACTCAAGCATAATCACTTGGTACCGAACTTACCAATCAAATTGAATTACCCAGGCATGATCACCTGGTACCAGTCAAACTGAACTTACCCAGGCATAATCACCTGGTACCGAACTTACCCAAGTGTAACAACTTGGTACAAACTTACCCGAGCGTGACATCCTAGTACAAAACTTACCCGAGCGTGACATCCGGGTACAAAACTTACTCAAGTGTGATAACCTGGTACAAAACTTACCCAAGCATAGCTTGGTATATAACTTACCCAGGCGTATCAGCTTGGTACATAACTTATTACCAACAGAACAATTCAATGACATATCAATCAAACTAACTTACCCAAACAGGATAACCTAGTATAGAACTTACCCAAGCACAGCTTGGTACATAACTTACCCAGGCATCGTAGCTTGGTACATAACTTATTACTAACAGAACAAACCTACGACATACAAGTCGAACTAACTTACCCAAGCGTAACAGCTTGGTACACAACAAATTATTGACAGAATGAATCCATAATACAATCAATTTCTGATGAGCCAACATGGCCACTTAACGATGTAATGTATAAATAAGTTGCCGGCAAGGCAACAAATAACGATATAGATAACAAAATAGTAATGGGCAATCTAGTGATACAGAATACAGACAAGAGTTTTGGGGAACCTCACATGGTTCAAATCAAGAGAACTTCACAGGGTTCGGTAATTAATAGCAATGATAATGAAAATCAAGACAGATATGATATCAGCAGAACTGAATCAGGTTCAACGATAGCTATGGAATAATCTCATACGAAACAAATGTCGATTGGTAGAACCTCATAGGTGTACAACAAATAATAGAGTGCGATAATCAAATCAATATCAACCCTCACAAGGGTTTATCAAGAAAATTGATAGGTACAAGAAGTGCCAAATTGGAAGACCCTCACAGGGGTAAAAAAAATCTATAGAGTACGATAATCAAAGCAATAATAACCCTCACAGGGGTTTATCACGGAATCGAAAGGTACAAAGGTTGCCAAATTGGCAAATCCTCACCTCCGTTGTCTCAGAAAACTACAATCACCGTCAGCAATCTAATGATCTATGAGTCCTAAATCGCCGTCACCTAATCAAAATAATATTTCACAATCAAAATTCTCATTTAACCATATAATCACAATTATGCAAACAACGACCTAAATCATTACTTAATAAGCTAAATCGATAGCCTAGATAAAGATTATGCTTGCAGCACCGATCTCGTTAAAGGAATATATAATTAGATCCTAAATCATCCAATTGATCTTGCCACAACATACTAAATCGATAACGATGGTCCAATATCCCTTAAAAATCCCAATTTATCGCCACTTAGGTTCCAAATTCGTAAAAGAAGGGTTTTCTACATCTAATTAACTTAATTATCAAGATTATTACGCGATATGACAAAAATCCGAATCCATTGACTAATGAAATTCTATGCATATCTCAATATTTAAATCAAATCATGCGTATTCCTCGTTTATGCAATACATCGTAAGGTTTGGAGGCATATACATACACATGTATACAACTTTAACACAGGTTTCTCATTTTTACCCAAATATCTTGTTATTTAAGCTCCAAATGCACGATCAGCTTGCGTGCATGTAACCATTGCGACAAGACGAAGATTCTGTCCTCTGACCGCCGCCACCAAAGATGGACAACGACACCACCAACAGATGATCCCTATGAAGGACTCAAAAGCTCAAGGAACCAAATGATAGGGATCATAAGACCAACTTAACAAAAACTAAGAATTGAACTACACTTTTATAGATATCGTCTGCGTATAAAGGATGAAAAATTTCCATTCCTCCATCAAAAAAGAAAAGGAAGAAAATATTTGCCATTGTGACTGCAATCTTGACAGAAAGTAAGCTCTGTAATTCTTCTGATTATGTGAGCGCTAATTGATGGATAGAGAGAAAATTTCCTAACTATTGAAAGATTGGGAAAAAGGAAATTTATAATTCATTTCCAAGATTAGTTGATTACATATCTAAACTTTCCTGCCTAAAGAAGAATAAAAGATTTGGCGAATGAAAAATGGGCTGCTGAGACATGTGAAGACTTCTCTAAAGCCAATTTAGTGTTCAAACATGTTCTTCGGAGGATAAAAAAAATCCCTAGTTTTGTTTCCTTTAATTGGAGAGTGACTTGGGCCAAGTCTTTGGAAAATAAAAATAAAAGGTGGTCAAATTCTTAACTGAAAAAAATGAATTGCCACGTAAAGAAGATTTCTTCACACACAAAAACCAAACAATTACCATGCAGAAGAGGAAAAAACAATCATAGATTCCTTGATTGCCCACACATCCAAATCATCCAAGGAAAGAAAAGGTTTTGAAGCCTCCTTTGGCATAGTCTTTATCTATTGTTGTGCATGCCGTGCCCGAATTTTAAATGTGTTGAGCTCAAGTTTGTTAAATGTGCAAGTGGGCCATATTTATATGTTCCATTTTAATCAATGATTCATGTGCCTATTATATACATAGGTAAAAGAAAATGATAAATACTTCAAATCTCGCTTCTCATTCTCATTTTGGCATGTTGTTCACCGAGCTTTGAAGTTGGGGCATTTGTTGGCATCAAAATTTTACTGGGATAAATTATCATTTGATAACCCAAATAAATTGGCTACTGACTTGGGTCCCACATTAAAGCCCATAACAAATTTGGACTTTACATAATGGCCAAAATATATTTTAATATGGTCCATTAGTAAATTAAGCCCATCTTAAGTGGTATTCAAGTCCAAGGGGAAGACTCAAGTCTCAAGTTATCAAACCCTAAATTGTGCCCATAAAAAGAGGTGCTGGGAGGCATACCAAAGATATTAAGAAATTTAAGCATCAAAGCTTTCAAGTCCGAGATCTTACCATGGAGAAGTGCCGCGATCAAAGACCTTGATATCAAACCAAATACTTAATTTCCAGGAAGTTTGTGATGTCATCCACAAGTCCAAGAGGAAATTACACATTCGATTCAAGAACAAGTATCAATCCCTTAAATCAAATCCAAAGTGTAAGAATCAGAGGAATTAGTCTTCAATTATGGAGATATTTCCAAAGATTGTAACCACTTTTATTTTTATTAAATATTGAATTTTTCCATATTTTTCTTGTCTTGTAATTCTTTTTGCAGGCACGAAATTTGTGTGAACAATATTATATATACTATTTTTAGATATTATTTAATTTGGAATAAATAAAAGAATTTATATATTATATATAAATAAAAAATTATATATGTATGTACTTATACATAAACTTATATATGTGTATATATAAGTATAAATAGAGACATATTATATATCCTTTTTATAAATATTAAATATTACTTAATTTGAAATGGACAAAAAAATAATTAGAAAAAAATTATATAAATAATAAACAAGATAAAAGTAAAAATGATTTGAATTTCAATTTTACTTAAGGGAAAATTTATCTTTTTGATACTCAATGGACATCAAATAAGAAGTGGGAGGCGGTGAGTATGATTTTAAAACAGGCAAGGAAGTTTTTTGTATACTTTTTTTTCATAGGGGTTTTTGTGTTAATTAGAATAATCACAAGGGGGTCCATTGCAATTTGCCCTTGCAAATGAGGAATGGATTTAGAAATGAGAGTGTGGAGGATAAAAATTTAAAATATAAATTTTATTATTTATGAATTTGAAATACATATCTATGTCGGAGTTGAGAGCGACACTCATTTATAACATAAAATTCTTCAAAAATCGTATTAATATAAAAAAAATTAGTAATATTTTTTTCAATAAAAGAAACTAAACAATCAGTTAAAAACACATCTTCCATCTTATTTCTAAGCCTATTCTTGACAGTAGTCATAGCAAAAACGTTCTCTCACTTGTAACTATTGAAAAACAAAGAAAAATCTAAAAACTTATTAAGAAATATTCACTTGCCTTTGTCTTTGTTTTTCAATCTTGTTGAAGTTGAAAAGAAAGATTTTGGTTGTTGTACAATTCTCTAACATTTTTTTTTTGTGGTAAACCCCTATAAGTTTTTTATGAAACAAACAAAGTAGAAGTGTCCTCACGGATCTAACCTAGCTATGTTCACTTTATTAATGGATTGTAAATATGGACCTGAGAACTTGTTTTGTGTTTTATAAAATTAAAATAGTTAGAAATCTAATCAATTGATTTTATTTTATCTTTAACTAAAAATAAATTAAATTTAATCCAATAAATCTAGATAATTAATTTTGATATAAAGCTCAACAAGAAAAGTTAATTTTTTAAGAAACTAATGAATATTAATTAAAAATTAATTACTTTTAATTAATATTAAATGGCTTAGGGCTCGTTTGGTTTCATTTTTATACCCTATTTTCACATTTTCTACTATTTAAAAATGAAAACACATAACTTTTTGCACATTTTCACCCGACATCATTTTCATTTTCATTCTTAAAATACATTCTCCAATAACATATATATATTCTCTCTTTATTTTATTATTTCTATCTCTTTCCACCTACAATCTACTAAACACAACATAATCATTATTTTTTCAACAATCTATCCAAATACAAACTCATTTTCAACTCATTTTTACTAACTGACTTTTCAAAATTTGAAAATCATGGAAATGAAAATTGAAAATGAAAATAGAACCAAATGGGCCCTTATTCTTTTGAAAATTTAAATTATTTAATTACTTACTATGAAAATTTTAATATATATATATATATATTACTCTATTACATAAGCGCCGATGTGCGTGTCTATAGACCACCGTGCATGAGTACTATTTTTTATTTTTTATTTTTATTTTTTTCCTCTTCTACTTGCAAAACGACGCCGTTTTAGGGACCAAGTGTTTGGTTAATTTGTACGCTGGGCTATTTTTATTGTGCATTATTTTCATATTTTCTATTTTGATCAAAAGAAAATAGCTTTTTCTTCTCTTTTCTTCCAAATATTTTTATTGGAGATTGTGTAGTCATATCAAAACCCTAAAAAAGGTCCACCTTTTTATCCTTCAATCTCAAATAATTCTAATAGCGATTCTCTCGAATTACCAAGAAGACGGCCAAAAGAAGCTTTCGCCATTGTTGGCATCAGTGATGAAGCTTTTAAATGGATTTTAGATCCGTCAAATACATTGGAATTTTTGAAAAATATCTTCAAATATGTTGTGGAAGAGGGCAATCAGTTGAAAAGTGATTCTCTGTTTCGTAATCCATCCCAGACCATAACTAAGTTGTTTTGTTTTATCTTTACTTCAAAACAACTTTTTAAGTCTCTGATCAACTTTACTTAAAAACAACTTTTGAAAGAATTCTAGCTTCATGAAAGAAGCTATCTTGGTCTTTGAATTTGATTTTTTTTTAATTATAAATTAAAATTTCCAGCCCAATATTCTTGATTATTGAGATTCTACTTGATGAAATTTCTCTTAGCGCTTAAAAGGCAAACTTTTCTTTATCTACATTACCAAAACCCTAATCCTAGGGCTACCAGAGATCTCTGATTTGTTCATCTAGATCCATTATTCTGCAAGATTTTTGTGAATCTTAAGTCAAACCCTTAGTTATACATTGCCAATTGCTAGACACTTATTTTGTTGTTGAGAAAATCTTTGATTCGATCTTGAAGATATCTCAGTACTTTCCATACCCACACCATGGATATACTCTGAGCAGGTCCAGCGAAGAGGCGTTGATCGAAACAATTTTGGTTGGTTGAACAGAACACCTTGATTGATTTATGCATGAGCATGAGTCCTCATCGATGTAAATTAATGGGTTGTGGTAAGTCTCTTTACATATGGATACAATATGTAAATTTGAAAGAAAAAGTTATTAAACGGTATTTGGTGCTGATGAAGGTGAAATCCGCTTGTAGCTGGATATGGTGATAATTTTAGAAAGGTTCGACCTCTCTGGTCGAGCTCTTGAGGTAGTTGGGTTGAGTCCTGCAATTACGAACAAGCATCAGGCTAGCTGAGGTGCCCTCGGCTAAAGTACTTCGACGTTCAAGTCAGTACGGGGTCGACTAGATACAATGAGGAGTAGAGTGAGGGCTTTTTGGTAGAGAATAGCATACCTTCAGTGAAGCTGGAGGGGAGGTATTTATAGCCTTCTCCTATTGGGGATTTGTCCAAGATGCCCTTTACGTGCAGGGAAGATCCTTTTCCTTGCATGGGGGGGCATTAGGTCATCTCCCATTCCTATACTATTCTAGGTGGTAGTATCTCCAGGTTTCATAGGCAGAATAGTACACTGTATGCATGCCTTCTGCCCAGTGCGGCAATATGGGTGGTACTGGGGCGGCACACGCCTTTAATACAGAGGCATGCTGCCTGTCAGGACATTTAATGCGGTAGAGAGATGATTCTGCATCGAGTCGACCTCTCTGGTCAGTGACAGGGTCGACCTTATGATAGATTACCATATGGTGTAGAGATGGCCGAGCGCCATGGTCCTAGTTTGGGGCCTAGTCAAAAGACTTCCTCAGTGAAACCAGAGTATAACAGGTTAATTTGTCTGGTCGACCTGGGCCATCTAAAGTCGGTAGCACAATTGGGCCCTAAGGATGAGATGGGCCTAATACTATATCCTTGAGTCTATAGTCCTTGCGTCGAGCTTTTTAGGCTACCATATATCATGAGTCCCTCCCCACTTCTGAATACTGAATGAGGGGATCGACGAGAATGATTGGGGAGTAGTCTTATGTAGTTATGCGGGTCCATCGATGAGGGTTTTTGAAAATTGATTACATCGTGCCGGGCGTGGAGCCGAACGGCGGTTATGCCATTATTAACAGCTTGGGTTCCCGTGCTCGGGTGCCTATAAATAGGCGCGGTTAAAGTACTCTTTTTTACTTTTACTGATTTGCGTCTGGTCGATCTTTAAGCCAACTGCTTTTTCTGCTACTATATTGTGCCTTATTGTTCATCGACAAAGAGTAAGTCGCTTTCTTCGTTTTCCTTGGTGTTTTTTCTTTGCTCCAGAAATATTGCGTTTGTCTTATTCTAAAGGTAGTTATGGGGGGATAGCGAGGCTATTCATTTTGACAGTCCTCGGGGTTCATCAGAGGAGTCGAGTAGCTCGTCTGAAGACAGCTCAAGCTCTAGTAGCTCGAGCAGCGATCGTGTTGGCGCGGAGGGGGGGAAGGGGTTGAAGCTGGGCGAAGTCAGGCTCCTTTTTTGTGTGGTCGATTGTTTACCCCGAACCACTATAGCAAAATAGTGTTTATGATCACCCCTGCCGACCCGAGGCGCATTAGGCAGCTGTATCATGTTCCCGAAGAGTATGAACTTTTAACGCTTGGGCCCTCTGGTTGGATGCATCGACCCTCGGTTGGGTGTATAACTGTGTTCGAGGATGCCTTTAGATGTGGCCTTAGGTTCCTCTTAGGTGGTCATGTAGTCAACTTGCTTAGGGGTTTAGAAGTGTGCATAACCTAACTACTGCCAAATTATTTCTCTACTATTTACAATTTTGTCGTTCTAATGCACATATTCGACCAGTCTGTCAATTTTGCAAACTTCTCGAACCTTTTCCACATTCCGATGTCCCGAAAGTCAAGTAGCACCGATGAGTTGGGTTTTTATTATTTCACTGCTCGACCCCACTGTAAATTTCTTGTCATCTCGACCTTTTCCTATGGGTAAGAGTGGAAAAAACATTATCTGTATGTTCGAGTTAGTGGGGGTTTCAATATTTCTAGTGGGTGGTGGATAGGTCATATCGAGATGTCGACCTAACCCCAACTTGGCCCAATACCTTTATTTGGGACCTGGTCGAGTTGGTCAGGTGGAGGTCTCGGTATTTATCAAGGAAAGAAGTTTGGTATTTGCTGGGTTATCGCCAGCCCAGCTGGACTTGCTGTGTTGTTGATGATTTATTATTTTATCTATTTTTTTGTTTGATTTTAACCCTTTATTTTTATGCTGCTTGGCAGATCGAGATGAAATTATGAACCGCTCAAGAGCTGAAGCTTTAGCGAGGGCCGAGAGGAATAAGTAGTGCCATTTAGCTATAGCGGCCTATTGAGGGGCTGCTCTGGTCACGGCACCGCCTACGAGGTGTCATGCCTTCACCTTCGCCTACTTTGTCGCATGCTCGGCTCGTGATGACCTCAGGAAATAGCCCCATGGGTCGAGGCAAAAGGCCCATTGTCGAGCAGGCTGGACCTGTTCCTAAGAGGACGGCTGTCGAGAAGGGCAAAAAGAAAGCTACGGGGTCGGGCCAACCCTCTAGTTATGATCTGTTTGGCCAACGCAGGGACGACATGTTATTCCAGCTGCCAAAACTGCCATCACCAAGGTTCAAAATGGAGCCAAGCATGGCTGTTCACAACTCTTACTCGATAGAGATGGCGGGGTCGACTGGGGCCGTTCTGCTAAAGGTGATGATGGCCGGACTGTTTGCGTGTGACCAGAAAAAGTTGATGGGGCTAAGCCAGGATGCCGTGCTTAGAGCTTTGGCCTATCACTCAAACATGGTAAGGCTATAGTTGATTAAGTTGTGTTGTCGAACTTCATTAATTGGTCGAATATTGTTTTCTTATCAGGAATGTTGTTTTTCAGGTAGGCCAACTGGGCTACCATTTCAACAGGAGGTCGACGCTGGCCCTTGACAACCATGAGCATCTGCAAGAGGGCGGGGACATAGAGACTTTGAAGGCTCAGCTCGAGTCTTCATAAACCAAGGTCGAGGACCTCAATAGCCAGCTCTAAATGAAGGATAGCCAGCTGGTCGCCGTTATTACTAAGAAGACTAAAATAGATGAGTTGGTCAACTAGGCCAGGCTGGACGCGTAACATGGCTATAAGTCTAGTCGAATAGCCATTCGGAAGGCGGCGCTCGAGGAGGTTCAGGCTGAATTCTTCAAAAAGCTGCCGTTGATACAGCGAGAGGCTGTGTAGCAGTTTATGCTATGCTTGGCATTCCAAGATGCGAGCATTGTGTTCTCTTTGGACGATGTCAAGAATGCATTTGACAAGGTGATCAAGCAGCTGCAGTTCTTAGGCTATTCTTTTCGACCTGAGGATAGAGATCACATCAGCCCCATGCTGGATGAGCAGCTGCAGCCGTACCCTGAGGACGAGGCTCCACCTACCACACCTTAATCGGGGCGCAGAAAAAGGCAGCTGAGATGGCGAAGAAGCTAGATGAGGTGGCAAAGGAATTTGCCGTTGCGAGTGAGTTTGCGTTTGAGCTTTGGGATGGCATGATCGATGATGCAGCGTACCTTTCCCTACTCAGGGGAGGTTTCTTGTCCGACGAGGCGGGGCTTTCTCGACTGGTGATAGCCGCTGTCCGCATTGCTGTTGTGATGCCCGAGCCAAGAGTGGATAGCCCTGGGATGGCTCCCATTCCAATTCCCTCGAGCAATGAGCTCAATCAAGCAATTGAAGAGGGTACTCAAGGAGGGCACTAGATCGAGCTGATGTTTTTCTTCTAATGTATTTTTCATTCTATTTTTTTTAACGGTTACAATTCAAAATGTTGAATGTGAATTAAGTACTCTTTTTTGCTGTTTTAACATATTTGTTGTGTCGAAACACAATTGTTCTTAAGTAAGCAATTTTGGTTTAACAAAGGTTGTCCTCGCATGTTTTAGTTGCTTTTGTGCAGTCGAATTTTGGTAAAATTAGTTCAAGATCATCATCGAATGAACCGTGATGACCTAAACCAATGCACATTTTAATTCATATTATGTGTCTTCAATTTATCAGCTCGAGGTCCTTTTGATCAACTGCGGGGTCGATTGCAATCGATCAAATTGATTGCTTAATCTCGGTTGTGAAGCCTTGTCTTAACGACTGGAAGCTTGCTAGGTCGACGTCGTGGTCGACCGTAAACAATGAACTCATTTATTTTGTTTAGCAGTGAAGCCTAGACTTGGCGGCTAGAAGCCTGCTTGGTCAACTACGAGGTCAACAGTAAATGATCGATTCGTTTATTTGGTCTTAGCTGTGAAGCCTTAACTCGCCAGCTGGAAGTTTGCTTGGTCGACTACGGGGTCGACAGTAAATGATCGATTCGTTTATTTGGTCTTGGCTTTAAAGCCTTGACTCGACGGCTAGAAGCCTGCTTGGTCGACTAAGGGGTTGATAGTAAACTATCGATCTGTGCAAGTAGGTATTTGTGAGATGTGTCATAAATTTTCATTGCTGCGAGAAAATACAACGGAGACCAGTGACCTTTTTATACATACAATTTCTTTAGATTTACAGCATTCCAAGGTCGCGGTAGCTCGTTGCCTTGCGCATCTGCTAGTCGGTATGCATTGTGTTTTGACACTTTGACCACAAATTAGGGTCCTTCCCATTTTGGGTCGAGTTTTCCCATATTTCTCGACACTTTGACTTTCTTAAGGACTAGGTCTCCAACTTTGAAGCTACGCGGTCGAACTGTTTTGTTGTGATGTTTCGTCATTTTCGACTAGTATCGTTGTATTGTGTTGTAGGCTATGTGCCTCAGCTCGTCGATGGTGATGAGGTCGAGGGCACTTTCTGTTGCATTCCTAACTAGGTTATAATGGATCACTTGGGCCGTGTGTTACAGCAGCTCGGATGGAGTCATTACTTCGAAGCTGTATACTAAGCTGTAAGGGCTGCAGCCTATGGCTGTTTAAGGTGTGGTTCTGTATGCCCAAAGCACCCCAGGGAGGTCGTCCACCCACCTTGTCCCTGTTCCCTCTATTTGAGCCTTGAGGTGGTCGAGGACTATTCTGTTCGTGACCTCTGTCTAACCATTAGCCCAGGGGTTTCCTACTGAAGTAAAGTATTAGCAGATTCCTAAGGACTCGCACCATTTTCTCGTGTTCTTGCTTTGAAATTGAGTCCCATTATTTGAGATCAAGACTTTGGGTAGGCCGAAATGATAGATTATGTTCTTCTAGATGAAGCTCTTGATGGCCGCGTTGGTGATCTTTAGAACTGCTTCCGCTTCGACCCACTTAGTGAAGTACTAGATCGCAATAATAATAAATTTTTGTTGGCTGGATGTTTTTAGAAGAGATTCGACTATGCTGATCCCCCATTGGTCGAACGGCCATGTGATCTGGATGTTTACGATCGACGTTGTTGGCTAGTATGGCATATTTGAGTGAAGCTGGCAAGAAGGGCACTTTCTAGCAAAATTGATCGAATCTTTTAATAAAGTGGGCCAAAAATACCCGTATTAGATGATTTTGTGGGCTAGGGACCGACCTTCGAAATGATTACCACAAATGCTAGCATGAATCTCATGAAGAACTTCATTTGCTTCATCGGATGTTAGGCATTTAAGGGGTGGTCCTGATATCGACCACCTGTAAAGCTATCCGTGCTCGTCGAGTGCGAACTTGGCTGCTTGCCCTCTAAGCTTGCGGGCCTCGTTCCTATTATCGGGGATTGTGCCTTAGCTTAAGTAGAGCTTCAATGGGTCTTGCCAGGAGGGAGCTGCCTCCTCTATGCTTTCGACGAGATTCTAGTCACTAGTATGGATAGACGGCTTGCTGGCCATGAGGAACGTTGTGGTTCTTTCTCTGGTTCCTTTTGTTGAGCTGGCAAATTTTGAGAGTGCGTCTGCTCACTCATTTTTTGCTCGGGGTACTTGGCTTAAGGTGAAGCTCTTGAATGACCGCTGTAACCGTTTTATCTTAGACAAGTACTGACTCATCTTGGCCTCTTTGGCTTCGAAGTTTCCTTCGACCTGCTCTGCCGCCAGCTAGGAATCGATGATTGCAACTAGCTGCTCGACTCCTCAAGCTGCTACCATGTTCATCTCGATAATGAGAGCTTCATACTCTGCTTCGTTATTGGTGACCGAGAAGTTGAGTTTTATTGCAAAATCATACTCTTCGGCGAGTGGGGAACGGAGTGAAATACCAATTCTACCTCCGAGGTGGTTGCTGAACCGTTGATGTGTAATATCCAAATAGAGGAATTCTGGTCGAGCCTTTCGGTGTCCAAACAGAGCCTTTCACTATTAGAATGTGATGTCAAACTCCCCAAGCTTGATGGTCGATTTGGTGAGTCTACCTGACGTGTTTGGCTTCGACAACACTTGCTTTAATGGCTAATTCATCAGCACATGATCGCATGAGACTAGAAGTAAGGTCGCAACTTCCATTCTACTGTAACGAGGGCAAGGGAAAACTTTTTGATCTCCAAGTAATTATGCTCGGGCCCTTGTAGGGCCTTACTGCAGTAATAAATAGGTCGATGAGTTTCGTCTCTCGTCGAGGCCAATACTGAACTAATCAATGCGGTGGACACGGCCAGATAGAGTTGCAAAATTTCTCCCAGCTCGAGCTTGGCGAGCATGGGTGGTGATGAGAGGTATTGCTTAAGTTCGATGAGAGCCTGATCACACTGTTCGGTCCATTGGAACCCTAATTTTTTTGTATTTATTCTTAGGATTTTGAAGAAAGGAAGACTCTTGTTGGCCAGCTGTGCAATAAATCTGTCAAAGGCTATTATCCTATCGATCGGCACTGTACGTCTTGAACAGTTCGGGACGGGGTGATGTCCAAAACTGCCTAGATCTTCTGTGGGTTCGCTTCGATCCCTCTCTAACTGACCATGTAGCCCAGGAACTTACCTCCCCAAACTCCGAATGTGCACTTATTAGGGTTGAGTTTCATATCGAATGCCTTCAATATAGAAAAGGTGTTGTCAAGGTTGGTTAGGTGATCCTCGGCTTTCTCTATTTTGACAATCATGTTATCGACATAGACCTCCATTGATTTTTCGATTTCATTTTTGAACATAAAGTTGACTAATCTTTGATACGTTGCCCCTGCATTCTTGAGTCCGAAGGGAATGACTAAGAAATAAAATACCCCATTGGGGACGATGAAAGAGGTCTTATCCCTGTCATCGGGTTCCATGAATATTTGATAGTATCCTTGGAAGGCATCCATCATGCTCAATAATTCACAACCAGCCGTGGAATCTACTAATAAATCTATGCGAGGCAGGCGATAAAGTTCTTTAGGGCAAGCTTTATTCAAATCAGTAAAATCATTACACATACACCATTTTCCCTTATTTTGAGGGACGAGTACTACATTACAAAGCTAAGAGGAGTATTGGATTTCTACAATATATCCTACCTCTAACAGTTTGTTGACCTCCTTTTAGATGATTTGGGATCTCTCAGTATTGAAGGTTCTTGTCTTCTGCCTTATCAGTTTGTAGGAGGGGTCCATGTTGAGACGATGGATAATAACACTTAGGTCGATTCCTTGGAGGTCGGAAGCTTTCCATGCGAACACATATATGTTACTTCGAAGGAAATCAACCATGAGGCATTCCAGACGGTGGCCATATCATCACTGATCCGAGTGGTCTTGTTAGGGTTTTCAGGTTCTAGTTCGATCGTTTTGAACTCCCCAATGGGCTCGACCCGAGTGTTTTCTAGTTTTCTTTTCTTAAACGCAGTTCCTTCCTCGGGTTTTGCTACAAGGGTGTCCCTTGAGGGCTTCAGCTAAGATCGGGTCTTCTGCTTGGTGGACTCAACTGAAATGGTCTAGCAGTGCCATGATTCCTTAATGTTGCACAAAAGCTTTCCTACTCTTGCTGGGATTGGGAATTTGATCTTCATATGGTAAGTCGAGACAATGGCCTTGAAGTCGTTCAGGACAAGTCGACCTATGATAACGTTTTAGGTGAATGGAGCATCGACTACGAGGTAGTTTATCATCAAAGTTTTGCAGCGAGAGGCTTGCCCAAATGACGTGGACAGGTTAATGGAGCCCTCTGGGATGATCTCTGACTCCCTAAATCTGACCAGTGGCGTATGGACTGGCTCGAACTTTAATTTCCCCAAATTTATTCTTTTCAAAGTGGACAAAAATATGATGGTCGCAGAGCTACCATTGTCGATAAGGATCTTTCTTACTTCAAAATTGGCTATTTTAAGCATTACCACCATAGGACACTCTATCTTTCGATTGACTCCTCTGTTTTCCAGATGATCGAGGTCGGACTCGGTGAAGAAAATTGGTTCTGCACTGGTTGAAAGCTAAAAAATCATATCGACCTCGGCTGATTTGGTCGATTATAGTTGCCTTTGGGTCTGCTTTCTAGCGGACTTTGAGTCCCCTCCAGTGGGACCTCCCACAATCATGTTGATGGCTCATCGAATGGGTGGGTGAGGCTCTTGGGCACGTTTCTTTCCTTTATCCTCTCTTCTCGAGCTAGCCGACCTTTTTCTATGGAGAGTCCGATCGATTTTGCCCTCTTCGCGTCTGGCATGCTCGTCGACATATTTCTTCAGATGGCCCCATTTGATTAGTCTCCCAATCTTGTCATGTAGATTGAAATAGTCTTCTATGTCATGCCCCTTTTGCTTATGGAAATGGTAGTACTTCTTTGACTTTTTTATGACTTTGGTCCCAATCAACTTCCTAAGCTTCTTGAGGAGATTGTCGTGTTACATAGCAAACAACACCTCCTTCTTCGGTAGGTTAAGTGGGGTACAATCATGGAAGCATTTGATGGGGGATCAACGACCTTCCCTGTATTAGCGGTCGTCTTTCTCCTTGTTTCTCTTCTTATCGACCTCAGGGTTGCCATATTTCAGTCTATTCATCTCCTCATGAGTCATGTTTCTTTCTGCGAGGTCGAGGAGCTCTTCCATCAACTTGGGCTGTTCACGTACTAATACATTGGCACATTCCTTATGTTTGAGGCCTAAGAACAACACGTCGATTAGGAACTTGATCTGGGGGTTGTCAATCTTCAACACTTCCATGTTAAACCTGGTAAAGAAGTCTCGAAGGGATTTTCCTTCATTCTGTTTCACTATGTGCAAGTGGGTATGTGGGAGCTTTGCCTTCCTCCTGCTCACAAACTGGTGCAAAAATTTATGGCACAATTGGTCGTATGAGTATATCGACGTCGACTCCAGCTTGATGAACCAGTCGAGCGCTATCCCCTGAAAGGTTGTCACCAACATCTTAGCATGGATGAAATTGTTGTTTCCATGCAGCTGCATCATGTGCTCGAATTGCATCAAATGCTCATTTAGGTCCGACGAGCCATCATATCTGGGCATGCCTGTCGGGACTTTGGTGTCGGTGGCTATACACTCATTGATAATTTCCTGAATAAATGGTGAATCCCTCTATCTTTGGAACCTCGGCAGCCTCTCTTGAAAGTGTTTTGTCTCCGTGTTTCTTCTCGAGATCTCTTCTAATCGCTTATTCAACTGTTGGACTTAGTGAGATACTTCCTCTCATTCCTCCCTGTCAGCTTGGGATGCATTTTTATTCTGGTGAAGTCTCGAGCGCTCGAACCTATCGCGCTGTAGGGCTCGAATGGGTCGAACGCCATGATCAACTAGATCTGCAACCTCCCGCGGGGTATGTGTCGGGCCACTTTCCTTGGAAAACAGCCCGGGCTTACTTCACGTCTCGAGGGAGGCCTTCTAGACTCTGGTCGGTCTTGATTTTCTTAGGGTGGTCTCTCCTTTGGGGGCACAGGCTACGGAGTTGCACTGGCCGCCAGCTCTGGTTGCATGACATGTCGATTCAGAGCCGCAAAAAGTTGAGCAGAAATTTGGGCCGATATCTATTCGCTGATGAGCTGCATCAATTAGGGCATGGTCAGGGTGATCACCTATTCTAGCTGGGCGTTCGACCCTGGCACCCCAAGTTCTTGCTGAGGTTGAGGCGGTGGAGAGCTAGACCTCTTATTTTCCTCTTTTCCCGAGGGGGCTCGCCAGGTGTTAGCCATCTTCAATTGTGGACTCAAAGTTTCCCACAGACGGTGCCAAATGATGAAGGTGAAATCTGCTTGTAACTGGATCTAGTGATAATTTTAGAAAGGTTCAACCTCTCTGGTCAAGCTCTTAAGGCAGTTGGGCTGAGTCCTGTAATTACGAGCAAACTTCAGGCTAGCCGAGGTGCCCTCGGCTAAGACACTTCGACGCTTGAGTCAATATGGGTCGACAAGATACAATGAGCAGCAGAGTGAGGGGCTTTTTGGTAGAGAATAGCATACCTTCAGTGAGGCTGGAAGGGAGGTATTTATAGCCTTCTCCTGTTGAGGATTTGTTCAGGTTGCCCTTAACATGTAGGGAAAATCCTTGTCCTTGCATAAGGGGGCATTAGGTCATCTCCAATTCCTATACTATTCCAAGTGGCAGCATCTCCAGATTTCATGGGCAGAATAGTACAATATAGGCCTGCTTTCTGCCCAATGCGGCAATATGGGTGGTACTGGTGCAGCACATGCCTTTAATGCGGAGGCATGCTGCCTGTCAGGGCATTTAATACAGCAGAGAGATGATTCTGCATCGAGTTGACCTCCATGTTTGGTGACAGGGTTGACCTTACGATGCGTTGCCGCATGGCATAGAGGTGGCCGAGCGCTATGGTCGAAGAGTCGACCAGTGGTCCTTGTCTGGGGCCTAGTTGAAAGGCTGCCTCAGTGAAGCCAGAGTATAACAGGTCAATCTGTCTGGTCGATCTGGGCCATCTGAAGTCGGTAGCACAATTGGGCCCTAAGGATGAGATGGACCTGATGCTACATCCTTGAGTCTATAGTCTTTGGGCTATAGGCTCATCACATATCAGGTACCCAGGTTCTTTCTGAATATGAATGGTAGTTTGATTTGTGTATAATAGTATCTAGGATTTTTTTGGGTTAAAGGATTCAGATTTGTAGCGTAGGGAATTGGTTGAATTTTCAATGAATTCCAAAATCAATGACTTGTATGCTATGTTATAAGTTTTGTAAATTCATTGAGAAAGTTTGAATTGATAAGTAAACCTGAGTGTTGAGATTCTACCTTTTTTTCTTCCTAGGATCATAGGTTGATTGCCAGGTTTATAGGCTATGCATTGTGTACCACTGATGAGGCTTTAAGAGATGCAAATTATATGCTCACCAAGCAGGATGAGAAGGAAAGAATGGTAGTTGTTCATTTATGTTATGAAGGCTTGTGTGTTTTTGGGTTTTGTTGGTGGCTACTTATTCTGACTTTAAGGTCATCGGGGAGTTTCCATAGGTGCTGCAACTGGTAGCATCAGTTTTATATTGGATACTTCAGAAAGGATTTCTGAGAAGGTTGATTGGTTGCTTATCATAAAATTTACTTGCTTTATTAAATGTAGGTTGAGTGATAAATAACATTTTCTTTCATATATTTTTTGGCATCAAATCTGTATAAATTCACTTTTGCGGTTTGAAGAATCATTTCTTGTGATCTCCAAGGTATGGTTGTATATCATAGTCTTGATTTTGAATCTATGGCCCAAACCATGTTTTAGTAACTGCTTGTGCTACTGGAGCACATTCTATTAGAGATGCTGCCAGGACGATTCAATTTGGATTTTGGAGATGCTGATTCCATCCCCCCACCCCACTTCAGTAAGTAGAGAAGAGGATTATGTGCATCAGATTTTTGATTGTGTGTGATTTTAACAGCTCATTATTTTTTGATTTAATTTGGATGATGAAATTTGGAGATTTTATTTTTGGATAGTTATCTTTGTAAATGGTTTTAGCAATTTCCTCTAGCTTTGATGTAAAGTTGTTATGATTTTTTATTTTGAGAGAGAAAAATATAAACTTGCTCCGTAAGAAGCTAAGTAAAGATGGATAACAAAATCATATGGTTCTGATCTATTCATGGCTTTCATTTCCAATGAAAAAAGCAGGTAAGTAATTAGTTAATCTTAATTTTTGTTTATTTGGTCTTGAAATACAATTGTGTGAATTCAAAAAAGACGATATCCTTAAAATTTTTGATGTGATTAAGGAAAACAAAATATTACAAGGTTGACAAATAGAGATTTACTCATAATGATGACTTTTGATCAGATTCCGTTATGGCGTCAGAAGGCAAACCAGAGAGCAAATGGGGTAATTCTTTGGGATTATCATGTTAGCTGTTACAAATAAGAATCTGGACGGCAAGATTCTCTTACTTCTACAAGCATGAGAGTTGTGAGCAGTGTATGCCTTGCAAAGAAGATACAAGATTGCTCTAGATAATCATGGAGAGAATGAAGGTGGGAAGTGCAAACTTGGATGAAATTGACAGGCTTCAAGAGGTGACTAAGCAGATTGAAGGGCACACAATATGTGCCTTAGGTGATGCTATTGCTTGCCCAATTTAGGGGCTTATCAGGCGCTTTAAACCAAAGCTTGAAAGGAGAATCAGGCAGTGAGCAGATAAAGAGTTACAGCAGGTTGCTGCTGCTTGATTCTTTTATCACGTTGGTGCTTGGATAAAACTTTCTGAATATTGATCTTTATTTTTTCTTGGATGTGCATTTGCTTAGGAGTCAACGGGTAATTTGGTAGATTCTATTATCTAATGCATTTGCATTCCTAACTCTTAAATGTGATTCTCTTGCTTAGCTTTGAGGCCGTCTGATATTCTTATTAATGGCAAATAACATTGGTGAAGGAGCCTTTGGTTCAGTCAATCAAGTAACTGACCACCTCCTTGCTTAATCTCAACTTTTTGGACTTGATTTTATTATGCACAGTGCTCAATTCCTGCTCAATCATTTAGTCAAAGTACATTCGATCATTAAGGTTCTCTTGACCAAGACAGAGTAAGGTGAGATGGAATTTTTAAATGAGATAGTAGCCATATCAGGACTGGAACATGAAAACCTGGTCAAGTTGTATGGCTGCTGCACAGAAAGAGGCAACAGAAACAGAATATTTGTTTATGGCTATCTCAGAAATAATAGCATTTCTCAAAATTTTCTAGGTAAAGTTTATTGCATGCGGTAATATCATTTTAATTTGTTACTATATGTCCAAAACATGCTAATTAACTCACAATGTAGGAGACTGGTATAGTAATTTTCAATTTAGCTGAAAAGTACGACTTCGAATCTGCATATGGGTGGTGGCACAAGGGCCAGCTGTGGATTTGACTAGGTTGCACTTTGCAGAACTAAACAAGTGCATGATATGAATTATTGGTGTTTCTTTCAGTTGGTAAAAAAAGTACTTTACTAGCACCTTTTAATCTTGGTGATGGACTTCCTCTGAAAGAAATTACAGTAGATAAGAAGACGAATAGTAAAGTAGTAACTTTAAACAAACCAGAAAGAACAGATAAATTCCTGAAGTTTCAAGAACAATAGTGATAAATTCTAGATATAACTGAACTCGAGTATATTGAAATGCTAGAGGTAAATATTAAAATGTTGTATAGCAGTCAACTTATCCATAAGCAAGGTAAATTTTCATATCTAATTGCAAGAGTAAAAGTTTTGAAGATATTTATTCGCCCAGAGATTCCGGCAAATTATTTGTCTTTGTAGATATACTGCTGGAGAAAATGGGAAACTCAGGCAAGTGTTGTGGTCGAGGCAAATGCACAGGGTGTTTGAAATCTTAGTGATAATTAATCTTTTAGTTTTTTTGCTACTAAAAAACATGCAAGAATGAATACTCTACATAAACTATAATCTATAAAATCTTCTTCCAGAGAGTCAACATACAAAAACATGAGTTGTTGTGAACATTATCAATTTATAGTATCAGTCCAAAATATGGGGGGTTTGTCTGCATAGAGTATGCAGAAGATATAGAATTTGCAAACTTTACACTATATGCTCACATGAAAGGAGTCAACTATGTAGATGATTTTACTGGTGGTGATAAGCTTTATCTAATAACTGGTTCAGATGGCCACAATGCCAAGGTAGTTCCTTGTTTGCCTTTCTACTTTTGGTGTCGTGAATTTCAATTATCAAAATTTAAAATTATTTGGAGAACCTATAAACAGGTTAATTGGGATTATCAAACAAAGAGCTATGTCCAGACACTAGAAGGTCGCACCAATTGCAGTTTGTTTCCATCCTGACATTGCCATTACAAATAACAGGTTCTAAGGATGGTACAATCTACATATGGCATGCTAGCGCTTATAGGTAATGTGTGCTACAAGATGGCTTAGTACTTGGTTTATACTTTTTTGGCCTAATTTGTTTCATGTTCCATCAAGAATCCAAGTTAACATTTAGTTATTGCACATCACTTTATTGCTTTTTTCTTTCAAATTTTCTTTTTCAAACATTTCAATTCATCTTCAATGTTCTCATGTTAAGTTTCAACTTGAGAATCATCTTTTGCTTCATCTAGGGTTGTTCAATTAGTAGGTGTTAACTTATTAATTATGAATTTACCAAAATTCATATTGTTATAAATTTCTTGCCTCAAAATCAAGTTTTTCTTGCAGATGTTGTATTTAAGTTGTTTGATATATTTATAATTAACCGTCACTTAGGTCATAATTTTTTATATATCAATATTGAGATTGACGAGCGAAAATGGAGGGAGGCACATGCTGATCATTCATATATGTTAACCACCCTGATTCCTACCAAATGACACCATTATATATGTATGTTTGTAACTTTATCTATAATTAGTTTGCTTTTTCAGATTTTAGTTTCAATTGGTTGCACAAACATAATATCTCTCACCCATAATATCATCTTACATACTTGAGAACATACTGAATATGGTCTTAACAGAGTTTGGGAGTTGGTTATATGAAAGGTTCAAAACTATAAGTTTATGTTTTGCAGTTAGTTTCATGTGATGGTTGACAAATTCTTTCATTTATCTAAAGTTGGGGTCTTAGTGCTGGCGGTCATTTGTACTCGTAGATTTCACACTTGTAGTTATTTGAGACTTCTTAGAGAAGAAAAAAGTTGCAACAGTTGTGATGCCAATTTTATACTTTTTCTTGAGCAAAGTAACCATGAATAAACTCCAGTTAAATGTCAATCTCATTTTTGAAGAAACTAGTTTCTGTATGGACTTTGCATGAGGTTTTTTCCTGATGAGATTTATAACAATGTTGGGGAATGTTAAAGAATCTCACTAAACAATTTTAGTATTTTCATATGCATTTTCACTTCCAGGATTGCACCTTAATATGAGGGATTCAACATGCAGGGTTCTTACAGTTACCATGTGGTTTTGGATTCCAAATATTCTTTTGTCTCTTCTTTTTATAACCAAGCATTTCATGTTTTTTTATAATGGTTATTTCGCCTTTGAGTATGCAATTAAGGGCAAGCTAATACGAAAAGAAAAATATATATAATTCGGTGTTCTCCTGCTGGAAATTATTAGTTGAAGGTGCAACATCCAAAATAAAACTCCACATAAAAAAATATTGTATTATGTTTTTCTTTGTCTAAAATTTCAAAACACAACACAAATAAAAATAAATTTATTTATTTAATGGAACGGGCACGATATCGCGCTTTGGGCGGTGCTTTTCTTTCTAGTGTGTGTATATATATATGTATACATTAAATATAGGTCTGTTAATGGGTAGGATAAAATCATACTTAGGCCCATAAAAATAGAATATTACCCATTCTCATACCCAGTAAATTTGTATTAGACCCAGGCCCAGGCCCAGGCCCTATAAAAAAATACAAAAGTATGGGTGAGGCCCGTACCTGCAAAATACCCACTTACCCTAAATTTTTAAGACCATTGGATTGGTTGAAGATCCAACAATCTACATTAAACCTTAAAAGTAGAACATTCAACTTCAGAATATGCCATCAGTTCATCCCACCATCCGCTTGTACTCTCTCTCCAGTTGTAGCAACACTCCGACCACACTCTCTTTCGATTTGCAGCAACACTTTCCATGTCCACCCGACCACCATGCCGCTACATCCACCGCCTCCATCAATCTGCCATGTCTGTTGCTTCAATCACAGCCACCATCTCCGAAGACTTCTGCATATGGTGTGCAAATTTTTATGTGGAAATTTTGCTTTACATCTCTAAAATGATAGATCTCCTTTGCTGGGTTCTTTTTTATTTTTTTAGGAAAAGTTTCCGCAGAAAGCAGAATATTTCATTTGGAAGTTGGAAGCAATGTTTCTAAAATTTCTGATAGAGTTTGCGGAATTTGAATTTTATTTTTCTGGGAAAAGGGGTTTAGGAGTTGAGGTTGATGCAAAAATTTGCGAGACGAAATAAATTGGATTTGGCATAAAATTGATGGGTCAAATCAATTAGCATTGTTTGGTTCAATTCTTTTCATTTCTTTTTTCCTTGAATTGATTTTGCATCAGATTTATATCGGCACGTTTCTTTACTATCTCAGTTTTTTTAGATAAATAAATTACATTCTACACAGTTTAACAGTCTTAAACGAACTAAGGAAGAATTTTTTATTTTGACTTAAAATTAATATTTAATTTAGACATACAGATATTACTTTTTACTAAGAATAGTTCCGAGATTGTGTTATTTTTTAGATTTCACTGTTACTTGTATCCTTTGGTCATTCTCTTCTATCCTAAAAGAAATGGACTTTTATTTTTTTTTTCAGAGATCCTCCTAAAAAATTAAAATTAGAGTTCGGATCAGGCCCAGACCCTACCCGTAAGAAGCGGGTTTGCAGAAAAGGCCCAATGTACTGACCCTATGGGTAGTGGGTAAAATTAGGTAGGGTATATTAATAAGCCTCAGTTTTTTATTTTTTTATTTTTTTTGGATATGAGCCTGGTAAGGTAAAATCCTATTCATTTAGAGGCCTAATTAAACAAGTTGGGGACAGTTGACCCTACTTGTACGGTTTAAATCCTCTTTTAATTTATATTCTATATTTTATTTTATTTCATGGATATATGACACGTGTATTAAATATTTTTTTATAAAAATAATTTATTAAGAATCAAATACACTTGACATATATATATATTAAGTTGAAATAGAAGATGAAACACAAAGTGGAATACAAAATTCAAATTGCTACTTGCCCCCCCCCCGCCCCCATCCCCAAACTAGGTCCGTCCATGTTGAAAAATAAAAACAAATGAAAAAAAATAAAGAACTGAAAAAAGCAAGAAAAAATGGATACTCACAACAAATGGAGAATCAGATGTACAAAACTTATCAAAAATAGAACAATTATTAGAAGCACAAATATAAGTAGTGAAAATGTTGCCGGAGAACTCCATAAACCAAACAGCATATATGCCTTTTATGAATAACTTCGCTGGATGACGTACACACAATATCATATCATATTAATTAGGAGTGTTTATGGTTTTCTTCCTTTTCTTTTTTCTTTTTTTTTAATTGACAATTGATGGGTCTGATTGTGTCGAGCCTAACTATATATATATATATGTATGTATATAGCTTGAACCGACCCTTTAATTTTTTCTTCTTTGTTCTTTTATTTTTTCTTGTTCTTAAGCATAACGTGATGAATGGTCTGAAGCAGCCGGCCCTTTGATTTTCTTTTTTCAGCTAAAGCAATGTATGGCCTTTGGCAACCGAAGGATTACTATAGAAATATCTGCGTCACATTATTCAGAAGTCAAGAATGTGCACAGAAATTCTATTCCTGTCGCCTTCATTCTTTGTACGATTTCAAGAATCATAACTTAGTCCAAATTACACGTTATATAATTGTAGAGCTTCCAAGAACTTCATCTTGAAGGTCTACGTATAAACGATTGTTAATTTAAAATCAAGCTAATGAATATTATTTCTAAGTTGTTTTATTTTTTTAAACATTTTGGACATAGAAACTAATTATAGGACATCAAAATTCCAAGCTAAGACTTGGACATAGCCAAAAAAATTTGTACAAGTAAATTTTCTACAAACTGTGAAACATCGACATTCAAAGGTCAATATTATTTAAAGAAAAAAAAAATGGATAAACCATGAGCTACAATTCCAGGAGAGAGCTGGAAGATGTGTGATGAAGCAGCGGAAGCCAAATGGCAGTGGTCAACTAGTTCCGCCACCTCCGCCAGTTTCCACCACCGCTCGCGGCGGCGATCTTCATCTGAATATTCTCCAACTGGGACTTCGGGCAAGGAATCTGGATCCCACCCGGGTGATTGAACCCGTACACCTTCTCAGCCTCCTCCAACAACTCACCAAATAAGGGGTGATTAAAATATATAACAGGCACCAGAACCCGACAGGTGTCATCCTCCTTGTCGCCCACGTATACCGCCAGGTGACCTTTCGGTACACTCACCGGTAACTTCTGCTGCTCAAATGATTCTCGCCCGGCCCGAATGTAACCCGCATCGCTATTGCCGGAACAGAGTCGACTAGCTCCCCACCTCAACGAATGGACCCATCTGTAGAGCTTCGAAACGGGGCCAGCCGTGGAGCTGGGTGGTTGCAGCCGCTGATAGGTGGTTCTCCGCCGTGAACGGCGGTGGATGCACCGCTTGAAGGCTTTGACTGTCCTGTGTCCCAGCCTGAAGCCCCTGATTTTTCCCATGGTGTAGAATTGATGAAAATTCTAGAAAAGCAAATTATATTGTCTGTTCCTCAATGGATTGCTTTAAGATTCATAAAAATGCCTGGGATCAGTAACTTGGCCGGGCATGCTTATGTAATGATGTTTCTGAGTGCGATTTTATTGTTTTTATTTTTTTCTCGTAGGTTTGAGCTGTTCTTGCTTGGTTTTCCGTGCTACAGTTGTTTCTAGCGTTATGCTGACTGGAGAGCATAGAATGCAGAGATAGAGAGTGGAGGGAGTGGGAGACTGTCGGAGTGGAAGTGAGAATTAACGTGTGGGGAGCTCTTTGGAATTAAGCCTTCATAACAAGAGTAGGGAATGGGGGGGATATGTTTTGGAGCCATTTTGGGGGTTGAAAGCGTGGGGGTGGTCGGCACACGGACATGGTCAGTGGTCAAACACTTTGAGGTTTAAGTTTGTGATAAGCTTTAAAATCATGGTGGTTCATTTAAATTATCTGTTTATATATAGTAAAATTAACTCAAGGAATTTAGTAACTTTTGATTTACCTTAAATTTTTACACTTTGAATTCTCTACTTCATTTTATATTTTATTTTATATATACATATTTAGTGTATTAAATGTTTTTTTATAAAATAATTAATTTAAAATTAAATACACCTCGTATATACTCAATATAAAATGAAATACATAGTAAGTTAAAGAAAAAATGTGAGAGGTCACTTTCATAACAAAGTGAATTTCAAATTGGAGAAAATTAATAAATATAAGAAAAAGGGGAAATTTGTCCTGAATTGAAGGGTTTGGTTTAATATATTATTTATTGTGATGTGGTGGTTCTCCTTGAAAGTTTGCAAAGTCGTACTTAAGACTTTTCAATTTCAATGTAAGTACGTCCGTTCGTACTGTTAATTATTTGACCATAAATAAAAAAAGGTAAAAACATATCATCATTTGACACGCGTGCCGTTACATTTACTTCATCTTCAAGAATATTTAAGGAACTCTAGACTTGAAAAATAAACTAAATTGTTTTATATTTGATTCAAATCTATGTATTATATATTAAAAAAATTATTTAAACTTGTTTCGTTAAATCTAATAAATTAAATATTTTATCCATTCAATTATATGTGAAGTCGGTATTGAGTTCTATTCAATTATTCAAAATAATAAAATATGTATTAGAATATCAAATTATTTGACTTCGCCTCATATAAGATTTAATTAAAACTACACAAATTTAATAGCCAAATCAGACGAAGACAACTCTATATTTAATATATAAAATCGAACCAAATTAGAATAAGATTTTATTTCACTCAGTTTTATTTATTGATTTTTTTCATATGTGAGTCAGAATTTCAAGATGATATTTCTTGTGGGTATGAAGTTAGTCCCTACTTAAAAATATGATGATCAGTTTTATTAATTGTTGCCCGTGTTAGGTTTAATTAAGACGGTCAGAGCGCTCATTCAGACACTAATTAATGTTATTTAATGCATGCAAAATAATGGCATATATTGGTGTGATATACTCTACTTGTCACATAAGTAAAATCATAATAAAAGGATAGTATGATTTAATGAAATGGACCATACGCATAATGGGCTCAATCAACCAAGGGTTCAATTGATATAAATATTAATTCCCATAGCCAAAAAAGGCAGGAAATCACACATTAATTAACTCGAGCACCATCTTTATGGGTGCGTGTTTTCGATGTAGAAATTCATAACTCTACAATTTTCAAAAAGGAGGAACTCTACTTCCACGCAACTCATCTAGCGTTGTACGTGGGAAGCACTTTCTTTATTCACGAATCCTGAGATCATGGACGAGATACACAACTCGGGACTTTGCCACCCCATTGGCACCCTAAAAAAGGAACTTGACAAACAATCAGTTTGACACGTGACCCTACCGACAGTTGAGCAGGTGCCCAACGCACCTAAGTGTTGAAAATCCCATCCGAGCCACAAGCGCCGCGTCCTAGTATAACAACACTATAGGAGGCCCTAATTAGCAGGAGATGCTTTAGTGCGAGAAGCTGCAAAGGCGATGGCCCAGAGTGTTGCAAAAACATCATTTGTTGGAGTTCACCATTGAACCACAAGTTGTCGCATCCTAAAGGATCAATCATGCAAACTGCTTATAACGCCACGATGGCATTGACAAGAGATACTTCAGCACTTCTAGTAGCAAAAGCAATGGCCCACCATGCTGCACAATATTGTTTGCGAGGCAATGGCCTCAGGTCCCAGAAGAGAAGAGAGAGCAACCCCATAGTCACCCTCTCCCCATAGCTAATTATCAATCAGAGCAAGAGATAATCCCAAGGCTTCCCCTAAAATTCAATAGACAACCAACTATCATTAGTACCACAGATTCAAGGTGACCAATTGCTAGGAGTTTAATGAAATAGGAGATTCCCAAGAATACCTGGTTGATGACATAATGTACATAGAGTTGTAGGACCTAAATAAGGCAGCCCTACTATAAGGCTGTCTCCATGACTTTAATGAAGTATGCCTTTACCTAGTTTAGCCAACTGCTTGCAGAAACCATCATCAGACTGGAGTGGCTAGTGCAACACCTCATGTGCAACTTCTCTGTCAACTAGAGATAATCCAAGATTGTAGCCTATTTGTTGACCATAAGGTAAAAGGAAGAAAAAGGCCAGTACGAATACTTTATCCAAGCAGTACCTAATTATTTCCCAACTTAGTGTGCAAAACTCTTGTCTAACATCATATAATAGAACTTGAGATATAGGAAGTTCAAGGAATCTATAACGGGTAAGCCTTGGCATCTTCGGAAAAGCTCATAATTTGAGCTAAGAAGTACATATGCATCAAAGAAATTAATAACTCCCATGAAGAACTATAAAAAAAAATAATGGACAGCCCTAAGAGGTAGAATTCAGAGAAGTAGTATTGTTTCGATCACAATAGAAGATGCACCACCTAGAGAACGAGAATGAAAGACTAATCTAGTGAGATACTTTGAGGAGTTTGTCACCAAGCGACGAGATAGCCCCAAAAACCAACCTAGACATGGAACACGGAGGATATATAGAAGACGCTAGAACTTGGGCCGGTGCCTCGGAAAGATTGACAACAACATAAACTAGTAACTTACCCCCCACGAGGTTTATATCGATGATTTTGGCAGACTCGCAGAAAGTAACTTTGCTAGTTCCTAAAAGTTCTTCACAAATGTCACAAGGCAGATGGGAGCCCACTCGCTTGAACTAGCTCCCTACATATGTAAAGTACGCCTCTTATAATTCTACGCCTACTTGTGAGAAGGAGAGTTGGATGGAAGAAGAGATGAACACAATGACACCCTAGTAATCTCGATCTCTTTGGCCAACTTCTTGGTAAGAAAGATCCTAGTAGATAGTGGGAGCTCTAGGAGTATTATCCCCTAAATTAGACATGGCCAATCCGCAGTTGTAGAATATTGATAATACCTTTGTTAGATTCAGAGGCAAAATCTGGGAGGCACTTGGAGAAATCTCCCTCCCCCATTTCCTTAGACATCTTCCTTTAAGGGTTAAAGATGGTGAAGTTCTTATGGTTAAAGGCCTTTTAGCATATAACATCAGCCTTGGAAGCCTATTTTGAACCTCTTTTGGATGGTAGTATTCATCTACGACAAACGATGAATTCCCCACCCCTGATGGGCAATGATACGTAGTTGATGACCAGTGTATGGCTAGAGAATGCTATGCTAACACCTTCAAGAAAGTTAACATTCTCCCTAAGAGCTAAGATAATTATGAAAGGCCTTGCTAGAGCTGCAATAAAGATAAAGACAAGATCCCAATCTAGGACGTCAACATTATTGACTCCTCCCCAATGAGAGGTAAGCGGCTGAAGAAATAATGCAGCTGAATACAAGGTTAGGGTCAAATAAGAACAAAGAGGTTGAAGTCATCCCTAAAAGTCTAAAAACATACCTACATGTTAGAGATGAGGTTTTGGTGACGAAAGGCAAAGGATATGAAATCCGAAGCACCACCCTTACTTATTCCCTCTACGAGACTGGGTCATCCATCAACTTAGGAAATGGCACAGTCGAAGCTCTCCGTAAGGCTCCATAAATCTGAGTACACAGTGAGATTCGACTTCTAGGCCTCGATGATGAGGCCAAATATGAGCTGTTGATTATAGGAATAAAGTTGGCCTTTGTAACTAGCGTACAATAGTTGTGCATCCATAGTGACTCCTAAACAATGGATAACAAAGTCACGAGCAGTTACGAGGCTAAAGAGGCAAGCACGATGAATTCTTCCATGGATTAAAGTAATTAGAGAAATGTTTGAGGACTTCGCCTTAACTAGGAGATCATGCAAGGATAATCTAGACACATAATGCTTGGCAAGATAGCCAACACCCCAATATAGCGAACAACTAATTGATTACCTTATGATACTAGACACATTAGACAAAGGGGCCTTGGAGAAAGCAGAGAGCACCATGGACATAAGTCACAAAGACATTTGCAGGAATAACTCAAAAGCATCGTTTTCTCTAATGTGTATAAGTTCATTCCATACACTATAATATTTATATATTTTCCACTTTAATCTTATTTTTCTAATTTAATTATTCGATTTGGAGAAAATGCGAATTACCCCTTGCAAATTCAAAATTGCCACAAAACTCCATGTAAAAAAAAAAAGGAGTCTGCTTAGTACCTCGTGTTTCTTCAAAATAGCCACAGAGCCACCTGATGGGGACCATGAGCGTGGAATGCAAGTAGAAGATGCAATTTTGAGTATGAATGTCCAAAATGCGCTTTAAAGGTTTAGAAGGCCTTTTTTAAAACAAAATTTTCAAAACTCTATCTTTTTTTTTCTTTTTTAAGTTTTCCTTTTTCTCTTTTAGTAATTTGCAAACTTGATAACTTCAAAAAAGAGCCATGTTACCACCTTATGTAAAAAGAGTTTACATTCAGAACCCATGTAACCACCTTATTATTTTCTACTTTTACTAATGAATTTAATCCTCTACAACTATAGGGCAGATTTTATATAATACATTATACAATAATTAATATACATTACCCATTGGAAATAAGAAAAGAGGAAAGTAGAAATTGGAAGGATAACTTGGACCATTTTGTATAATATATAACCCTTCATTCACTTGATATTATGGTGTTTATACATACAAAATTACAAAAGCATCAATGAATGCTCCCTATACCCATTAACCAATTTCCAATAACCAACAAAAAAGCAAAAGCTAAAGCCTATATTACAGTATACACAACTATCAATAATCAAAGTCAAGCAAAAACCAACAATATATATATATATATATGTCTTTCAATTACCTATGCCAATTAATAGAAAGAGAAAGAAAAATGGAGCAAAAAAAGGGGGGGGGGCTACCCACATATTAAGCCACCAAATCGAAAAACAAAAAACTTCTTCAGATTATCTTCAATGTTTAAGGTCTCTACATTCTTTTTCTTGACTTAATGTATGCCAATACATATGCAATTTGTGGCCTTCTCAATCTTTTCTTCTTAGTTGACTACCCATCAGTTTGGGAACTTTATTTTCTATGTCCCTAAACCAGAAAGATATTTCATTAATCAAACAGTGAGGACAAGAATGACTATGCAGAAAAAAGGCCAAATTACTCCCATGTGAACTCTGTCAGTAGTACATTTATACCTCATATAATAAAAAAAGGCCTTATTACCCCTAAGTCAACTCTTGAGGATTCTTAAGCAACAAAGGAAAAAAAAAAGAAAAAAACAAAACAAAACAAAAAAAATGTCATTCTTCAATTTTGAGTTCAGTTCTTCCCCCCCATTCAAACAATATGAATATAAATCAATACCACATTAACTAACAAAGAATGCTAGCCACAATAAAAAAACAAGACAATAAATGTATTTATTGTGTTTATTCTTTCAATTATGGAGAGTTCCCTAAAAATGAAAAAAATCCAACCCACAAACTCCCAACATGCGTCACACACAAAATCACTAGAAACATACACTTGACACACAAATGACTCATTATTTCACTAATGCACATACCAGTTCGATAAATAGAAGAAATGACAAAAACCAACACACTTGGAGTGAATGGTCACTAGGAAGATTCTTGTTGGATCACAAATATCTTTGATCAAGGATGATTTATTGGCAATAAAATTTAGAAAAGCGACTTGGTTTGTGTTGAGAGAAGGTTTCTTTTTTCCTTCTAAGAGTTGAAAGAGGCAATTTTTAGATTTGTTGGATTTGATTGTTTTTTTTTTTTCCTTTCATCCAAATGTATAACAAAATAATGGAGGAAAAATTGTAACAGTGCCTAAAATCTTCCTTAGCACTTAGAAGGGCATTTTTGTCTTTTTTTCCTTTTTCTGATTAAAAAGTGCATATGAAATGAGTGGGGTAATTTTAAAGAAACACGAGGTACTAATCAGACTCCTATTTTTTTACATGGAATTTTGTGGCAATTATGAATTTCACAAGGAGTAATCCGCATTTAGCCCTATTCATTTTTAACATATAAATATTCTATGATCATCTCATCATGAGATGAATTCTTTAAAATAAGTTGTTATATTTTTTATTTATGAAATGTCCTATGATTCTACACTAAAGTTGATTGATGTACATGAAATTTTCATTGGATTTAATTATAAATCAAAGCTTTGGTTTGATTTAATTATAAATCATTATCAATTGAATAAATACTTGGTCAATCTATTTTCTACCGTACTATGATGTGGAAGACAACGTCTTTTTACAACTAATCAAATTGAGTACTATTTATAGAATAATGAGATATTCCTAAATTTTTGTCGATAATTTTCATAAAAGAGAATTTTCTAAATCTAATGAGGTGTCAACTATTAAGTAGCTCATTTTTCAATCTTCAAAGCTATGTTGGAAATTGGTCTTCTTTGACCAAACTTTTAAGTGTGCTCGAAATATTATTTTCTAAGAAATTGGTGATCGTCGTAAACTATGTCGCAGGTAGATGACGATAATGTGATTAATTGGCCAAAACCAATTTCAGGAAGTGTGGAGGAAAGGGATGAGCCCCTTGGGGGTACCACAAGTGTTTGGAAGGGAGAGGACCTACATGGTGGCGGGTTCAATTCAACCCATGCGCGCGTGCGCCACCGCCGCCGCCACCGGCTTGGCTCAGCCGAGCTGGTCCCAGGCTTGGGCTTGGCGCGGCGTAGGATTGGGATTGGGATTGGGCTAAATCAAATTGGGTTGGGCTTTCAGTCTGATATTAACTTTTTACACTAAATTTATTTGAATTTCTTGGCCCAATTATAACCAAATTTAATTATGAGCTTCTTGGCCTAATTACAACCAGATTTAATTAAATTTCATGGCCCAAGAGAAGCCACAAAACCCTTCAGACTACTGCTATTTTTTGCATGTTTGGAAATCATCAACACGTGTATGGAAAGGCTCAATACGCGTCCATTCTAGCCTCCAAAATCAACTGATCAAACTTCTGCCTTGGATGCTGATGCTGCATTGGAAATACAACAAGAGTATTGATCACAACTGCAGTTGTGTTGGCCACACTTCAGCTGCCTCAGCTCTATAAGTTAGTCCCAGAGTCCATTTTCTAGTTAGGTATATATTACAGAAGTTTTTGTATATTTATTTCCGAAAGATAAAATAGAGAGAGCTCAGTACCCATAAGGTTCAAGAGAAAAGATAGTTTGTAGTGTTGCTACTGTCTTGGATAGTTGTTGTATCTTATGAGATGATAGCCATTGTTCGTTAACACCAGTATGGGGCTAAGTCGTCTTAAAGACAGAGAGTCATTTTCTTGCCCTGGCTATTTAATCGCAGAACTTGTACATTGCAGCAATAATATTCAAAATAATTTTAAGATGAATTAATCAAATTTTGTGATCATGGCATTCAACCAAGTCATTGTTCCGCCAATCTCCACTCCTCAAGTCATTGTACCAATTCCTACTCCTGTTCCTGCGTACGGAGAAAAACTAGCAAAATTCACTGGATTCAACTTCAAAAGGTGACAACAAAAAATGTTGTTCTACTTAACAACTCTAAGCCTCGTCAGATTTCTGAAAAAAGACAACCCTATCCTGCTCGAAGACGACACTAATGTCCAAAAGTAGGCAGCTTTGGATGCCTAGAACCAAAGCGATTGCTTGTTGCCAAAACTACACTTTGAATGGTCTAGATGATTCATTGTACAACATTTACAGCCCTCTTAAAACAGCTAAGGAGTTGTGGAAGTCACTTGATAAAAAATACCGGGCAAAAGATACTGGTTTGAAGAAATTTGTGGTAGCCAGATTTCTGGACTACAAGATAGTGGATTTCAAATCCGTCATAACTCAAGTCCTAGAGTTGCAGATCATACTGCATGATATTCATGCTGAAAACATGATTCTGAGTGAAACCTTCCAAGTAGCTGCTATTATAGAAAAGTTGCCACCATTGTAGAAGGACTTCAAAAACTATCTTAAGCATAAACGTAAGGAGATGGCTTTGGAAAATCTGATTGTCAGGCTGAGAATTAAGGAGGACAATCGGATGTCTGATGTGAAAACTGGAAAAATAAAAATGGAGGCTACGACAAATTTAGTTGAGCCAAGCAAAAACTGAAAGTACCAAGGTACTGGCTCAAGCAGCAAAGGCAAGAAACTAAGGAAGTTTCAAGGAAATTGATACAACTGTGGAAAACCGAATCACAAAGCTAAAGACTATAGGTTTCCCAAGAAGAACAAACCAAATCAGGCCCATGTGACTGAGGAAAAATCTATGCCACTGGATATGTCTAAACTGAGCCTCTCGACTATGGTCTTCGAGGCCAATATTATTGACAATCTGAGAGAATGGTGGATTGATACTGGTGCCACTTGGCATATATATTCTGAAAAGTATATGTTTTCAACATATAGTCTTGTGACTAAAAAGAAGCTGTATATGGGAAATTCAACAACCTCTGATATTGCTAGAATGAGCAAGGTTGTTCTGAAGATGACTTCTGGGAAGGAACTGACTCTGAATGAAGTTTTTCACATGCCAGACATTCGCAAGAACTTAGTATCAAGGTCACTGTTAGTGAAAATGGTTTCAAGCTTGTATTTGAATATGAAAAACTTATGCTTTCTAAGAATGGCCTATTTCTAGGAAGAGGGTATATGCAGAATAGGCTGTTCAAGTTCAACGTAATACTTGCAATCAAAATTTTTCAAGTGAATAATAATAACGGCTCTAGTTCTGCTTACTTGATTAAGTATTGTGAATTATGGCATGTCAGATTAGGACATGTTAATTTCAATACTTTGTGTAGATTAGTAAATTTGGAATTGCTGTCTCTATTTCAAATTGACTCAACTCATAAGTGTGAAATTTGTGTTCAAGCCAAAATGGCCAAAGCTCCTTTTCACTCAATTGAAAGAAACATCATGCCTCTAGAATGAATTCATAGTGATATATGCAACTTAAAGTTTGCGCAAACTAGAGGTGGGAAAAAGTATTTCATTACCTTTATTGATGATTGCACAAGGTTTTGCTACGTATTTCTATTACGAAGCAACGATGAAGTACTAGACGCATTCAAGTGTTATAAAACTGAGATTGAAAATCAACTCATCACCTAAATTAAAGCTATCAGAAGTGAAAGAGGCGGTGAATATGGAGCACAATTTGAAGAATTTTGCTCAACTTTTGGCATTATTCATCAAACAACGACTCCTTACTCATCTCAATCTAATGGTGTTACTGAACGTAAAAATCAAACTCTTAAGGAAATGATGAATACTATGTTGATTAATTCTAGATTACCCCAGAACATGTGGGGGAAGCTATACTTTCAGCTAATCATATTTTGAATAAAATACCCCACAAAGGAAAAAATGAAACCCCGTATGAATTGTGGAAAGGTCACAAACCTTCTTACAAATATGTCAAAGTGTGGGGGTGTTTGACAAGGTGGAAGTACCTAAGCCAAAACAGGTAAAAATAGGACCAAAAACAGTTGATTGCATTTTCATTAGATATGCACACAATAGTAGTGCCTATAGATTCTTGATGCACAAATCAACAGTTCCTGATATAAATGAAGGAATGACCATTGAATCTAGGAATGTTGTATTCTTCGAAAATATCTTTCCTTGTAAAAATAAGGAAGAATCAAGTTCTTGAGAAAGATCCTTAGAATCATCCAGTGGTGCTCAATCAAATGAAGAGCCAAGACGAAGCAAAAGTGTTAGAAAGGAAAAGACGTTTGGACAAGACTTTCTAACTTATTTATTGGAAAATGAACCACGAACAATTGGTGAAGCATTGTCCAGTCTAGAAGCACCATTCTGGAATGAAGCTATCAACAGCGAAATAGAGTCAATTATGCAGAATCACACTTGGGAGCTCGTTGATCTCCCAGCATAAACTATTAGGCTGCAAGTGAGTTCTTCGAAGGAAATACAAGGCAGATGGCTCTATAGACAAATACGAGGTAAGGTTGATAGCAAAAGGGTTCAAACAAAAGGAATGACTTGATTTCTTTGACACTTACTCACTAGTAACAAGAATAACATCCATAAGGGTGCTTCTTGCAATAGCAGCTCTAAACAATCTTGAAATACATCAAATGGATGTGAAAACTACCTTCTTGAATGGTGAGATAGATGAAGAAATTTATATGGAACAACCTGAAGGATTTATTGTTCTCGGATAAGAAAAAAAAGTGTGCAAGCTTGTTAAATCGTTGTATGGACTCAAACAAGCTCCGAAACAATGGCATGACAAATTTGACAAAGTAATGTTGTCAAATAGTTTTAAGATAAACGAGTGTGACAAATATGTGTACTTAAAAAGCACTCAAAGTGAATTTTTCATGGTTTGCCTGTATGTTAACGACATGTTGATAATGGGTAGCACTCAAGATGTTAACTTGACTACCAAGAAAATGCTTCAGAAGCATTTTGACATGAAAGGTATAGGTGTAGCGGATGTCATATTGGGGATTAAGATTATCAGAACGTCTAATGGGTTGATTCTCACTCAATGCCATTATGTTGAGAAAGTTCTCAAGAGATTCAACGTGTATGACAACACTCCTGTAAAAACGCCCCTGAATCCCAATCAACATTTGGGCAAAAATACTGGTGAACCCGTATATCAAGTGGAATACTCGAGAATAATAGCCAGTTTGATGTTTCTAACAAACTGTACTCACCCCGACATTGCGTGCTCAGTAAACAAGTTGAGTTGATTTACGAGCAATCTTGGCAATGAACACTGGAAAGCACTAGCAAGGGTACTTAGATTTCTTAAGTACATAATGGACTACAAGTTACACTACACTAGATATCTAGCTTTATTAGAAGGCTACAGTGATGCTAACTGGATATCTAATATAAAAGACACGAAGTCCACAAGTGGGTATGTTCTTACCCTAGGTGGCGCTGCTATGTCCTGAAAATCCTCTAAACAGACGTGTATAGCTCGTTCTACTATGGAGTCTGAATTCATTGCCATGGACAAAACAGAAGAAGAAGCAAAATGGCTCTGAAACTTTCTAGAGGATATTCTGTGTTGGCCTAAGCTGTTTTCTGCCATCACGATTCATTGTGATAGTCAATCAGCCATTGGAAGGGCACAAAGCAGCTTGTATAATGGCAAATCTCGTCATACCAGATGACAACATAATACCATACAACAATTGATCTCAAATAGGATAATTTCACTTGACTATGTGAAGTCCAAGAAAAATTTAAACTGCTGCTATTTTTTGCATGTTTGGAAATCATCAACACATGTATGGAAAGACTTAATACGCGTCCATTCTAGCCTCCAAAATCAACTAATCACACTTTTGCCTGGGATGCTGATGCTGCATTGGAAATACAGTAGGAGTATTGATCATAGCTGTAGCCGTGTTGACCACACTTCAGCTGCCTCAGCTCTATAAGTTAGTCCAGGAGTTCAATTTCTAGTTAGGCATATTTTACAGAAGTTTTTGCATATTCATTTCCAAAAGATAAAATAGAGAGAGCTCAGTATGCATAAGGTTCAAGAGAAAAGACAGTTTGTAGTGTTGTTACTATCTTGGATAGTCGTTGTATCTTGGGAGATGATAGCCAGTGTTCGTTAGCACTAGTGCGGGGCTAATTGATCTTAAAGACAGAGAGTCAATCTTTTGCCTTGGCTATTTGATCGCAGAACTTGTACACCGCAGCAATAATATTCAAAACAAGCCAAACCACCAATAAATTTAAAGAAGGCCTTCTCTAGTGTTTGTCGTACCTTGTATGGTGGAAGAGGGCATTCTTGTACCCCACAAGATCACCAAAATTCAATGAATTTTTGTTTATCGACAAACTTAAATTATTATGAATTCATAAATACGAATTTTGAAACATCTTTTTTTTTTTTTTTTTTGAATTTTATAATTAATTTTGCATTTATTTAAAATTCTTTAACTTCCAATTATTTTCTCAAATTCAAAATTTTCCCTTTTGATTTTCGTCCTTCCCTAGATTACCTACTACTTTTCGGACCAGAAAGAAAATATTACTACAAGATAAAAAATAACCAATAAAAAAAGAAAGAGCAAATTAAAAAGAATAAAACTAGTTTTCCAACAAATTGAAATTTTGTCCCATGCTAGGAACAATATTTCTTATTGAGATGATCGATGGACAAGCGTCGTTCGTTTTATGGAGTTCGGACCATAGAATTGAAATCCCTTAAAGGGGATTACTCGTCAATCAGCCGCACACGTGGCCTCTAGAAACAAGAAACGTTTATCTCCTTCCTATGTGGTTTAGTTTATTAAGTTCAACCTTACATCTTCATTTTTCCTTTTTAATTTTTTTAAATAGAATCTTTCATACTTTTGTTGATAAAATTATCTTTGTTATTAATATTGCTGGGTTTTGGGACTTCTTAAAATCCGGAAATGTCAAAGCCGCGATAGTGTGGTTCCGCAGGTTTATATATTTAGAAGAGGAGATGAACATGCGATGTTTAATGGGTTAATTGTCTTTTTGTCTCATAGCTAGGTAATATTATTTATTTTTTTTATCTTAAATTTTAACATTTTACTACGTTGTATCTTGGATGTCCGTTTTTGTACTATTTGAGGAAATGATGAGATTCACTATACGTGACTGTCAACCTGATCTTTGAAAAACCAAAATAACATATGACCTAAATTGCGAGACAAAAAATACAACATTTCGACAAATATTACAATAATTGAAAGCCATGATCGAAAGAAAATCCAAAGCACTTGCGAATAGTAGAAATAAGAACGTGAAACCAAGCGACGGATACAAAATTCTTAAGCTTCTGTAGCTTTTTGCAGTTTCAATTTCAATTGATTGGTCCAAATTTTCTTTAATTATGAGGATATGTTTTTCTAATTAGATTTTTCTCGAATGGGGTTAGCAATTTTTTCGCCTAATTATTTAATTTGATTTTCGCACTGTAAACTAAACCATTTATTAACAAAAAGTTAATAGCGCTAATATTTACAAAAAATGTATCACGCCACAAAAAATGTGTTATAGAGGTTTGAATATTAAATATATTTTTTTTATCATCTCAAACTTTTAAATTAAGTGCCACAAAAAATGTGTTATAGAGGTTTGAATATTAAATATATTTTTTTTATCATCTCAAACTTTTAAATTAAGTGGTCATTTAATCGGAACACAAATGAAATGCCTGCAAACAAATTAAACGGTACATCACCAAAAAAACAAAATTATTTTAATTCATAGTTTTCATTCCCTTTATTCAATCTCGTATTTGAAGAAAAAGTGGAAAATTAATCAATTGATCATATAAAAGTTTTCGAATTTAATACACAATTAACTTTTGTTTCATGTGTGTGCAAATAAAACAAAAATTCAAGATTTTTCTTGATTATATTGGTCGTCAATTTTATAAATTCTCTATATAATTCGTATTTGAAAGAACATCCCAAATTATAAAAAGTACTAAGGCGTATTTCTTTATGCATTGCTTTATTTTCTTTTCTTATTCAATACACGATCCCAAATATTTGAGAAATTACATTTTTTTAATTTTAAAATATTTGGTATTTTAAAGATATTGTATTTTTCATACCATAACTAATTAGTCATTAATTGAACATTTTGGTCCCATCAATGTTAAAGTTAGCGGCCATGTGTTATGTTTTGAAAGACAACAAATTGCAGAAAAAACAAATATATTTGACACAGTGTGGTAAAGTGCCAAATTTGAGGGGAATAGGCCTGGATTTATGAATTCAAAAATGCAATTTAGCTAACTATAGGTACATAGTTTGTCGTTTGTCACTTATACACAAGTATGTTAGGAGTTCATTAGATTTGATCTCTTGACATCATATTTTATGTGTGATAATATTAAATTAGTGTTATTGGATCAAAGTCTACTAAACAAGTATTATAGATACATAGTTAATTATTTGTATGATTAGATGTTGGAATTTCTAATTTTAAAAATGTCTTGAATTACATTAATTTTCCTAGTATATTACCTAGTTTTGGTAACAATACATTATCATTAATTTTTTTCTTGTATCACTAAACCAAACCACACAAGCACATACAGAGAGAGAGAAAGAGAGAGAGCAATTCACTTTGAAAACGTGCATATATGCAATATATGCACGTTTTCAAAAATAACTTTGACGCAATTTACCCTTGTTTAATTCAACGAATCATTAATTACTATTTTGTATTAATAGATTACAACAACAATGATAAGAAAGCAAACAGTGGTCCAAAAAGAAAATGGGGAATTATAGGGGAAAAGGAAACAGTTCAACTGAAAAAAAGTAGAGAGCACAATTAACTCGTGATCAGCCGAAATATAAGAGACGCGTTAAGTTGTCCTAGCTATAAAACTCCTGTATGTTCAAAGCTGCAATATGTGATTGATATTCGCTGTTTGTATGCATGATATGTACCGGAAAAAGTGTAATGTTGCTTAATAATTATATATATTAATAATAAAAGCTTGAAACCTCTTTAATCTTAACTTTATAAAAGTAATATATTGGGACATCATACATGACGTAGGTTAATTACATGTATTGAAATGAAGATGCTTGATTCTGATTATTATTGTTATTATTCATAACAACATATATATATATATATATATCACTTAGGAAACCAATCTTATCATATGAATCATAAACGACAATTTCCCGCAAATTAACTTTTTGTCTGTCTAGGACGTACGTAGAAGTTAATTGTTAAAACCCAAGAGCATCTATTGCGAAAATTATGAAATAATAGTAAAGTGATTCGATGGAATATGACAATAAAATTTAACGTGGTTTGGCAATATGCCTAATATATCCAACAAAGAAAGGAATTTATTGATCTCAAATCAAGTAACAAATACAAACTTGAATCTCACAAATCTCACAAGAACACCTAACACCCTCGTTCTAAACTTCATCTCGAGAAACTAACTCAAAAGAAGTTTAGAAACCCTCATGTTATGTCTCTCACAATTATCTCAGAAGAAAAAACTGCTTAAATACTGCAAAAAAGAGTTCTTGGACCATGGGCCTGTGCGCGGCACCTGCAGTTGTGAGTCCGGCGCCGAAGGGCCAGCTACTGAATGCCAGGTGCTGCAGCACTGGTTTTTTGGTGCTGCGGCGCTTGGTCGCTCCAAGCCTACTCTACTTCATTTGTTCCGTTTCTCGTCATTTGTAGCCCAAGTTTCAAGGCAAAATCAATAATTTTCCACATTAACTTGAAATTCACCATCATTCTTTTTTGTCCCTGCCCAACGAAGGGCATGTAATTTGAGTCTACAAACTTTAATCAAATCCAAGCGATGCTCAAATTTGATTCCTGGAACAGATTTAGTCAACATGTCTGCCAGATTATCCTTAGTTGCAACCTTGTCAACTTAAATAACACCTTGAGACACCATATCTCCGAACAAAGTGATACCTTACGTCAATGTGCTTTGTTCTCTCATGAAAAGCTTGATTCTTTAACAAGTGTGTGGCAATCTAACTATCACAAAATATTAAAGTAATATCTGAATCCGTATACCCATATCCTCAATTAGCCCTTTTAGCCAAATGCCTTCCTTTATGCCTTTAGCCAAAGCCATGTACTCAGCTTATGTTGTGGACAATGCAACTGATGATTGCAAAGTTGCCTTCTTGCTTGCCTTACAACTCGAAACACAAAAAACATACCCAGTCATGGATCTTCTGTTGTCCAAATTTCCTGCATAATCCACATCCACATAGCCAATAATTCTAACAGTAGAATTCAATTGACTATATCTCAAACATCTGTCTACAGAGTCTCTAAGATACCTCATGATCCATTTCACAACCTGCCAATAAGTCTTTCTTGGCTTGTGCATGTACCTGCTTACAACACTGACTGCATGTGAAATATCTGGCGTAGTGCACACCATGGTGTACATCAAGCTACCCACTGCACTAGCATACATCACATTAGACATGTGCTCTACCTCTTCCTTAGTACTCGGTGATAGATCTGATGAGAGCTTGAAATAAGTTGCAAGTGGCATACTAACTAGTTTGGACTTATCCATCCCCAATTACTCAAGTACTTTCTTAATGTAATGCCATTGAGATAAGTACAACAATCCTGTGTGCCTGTCCTGGATGATCTACATGCTTAAAATCTTCTTTGTACCACCTAAATCCTTCATCTCAAATTCGTCACTTAATTGAGCTTTCAATTGGTTGGTCTCAGATATGTTTCTAGAGGCAATCAACATATCATCAACGTACAACAGCAAATATACGAGAAGGCTATCACCACAAATTTTATAATATATGCAACAATCAAATTTGCTTCTTGTATATGGTATCTTGGTAATAAAAGCATCAAACCTTTTATACCATTGCCTGGGAGACTGTTTCAAGCCATATAATGACCTCTTCAAAAGATATGCTTGATTTTGTTTCCCAAAAATAATAAATCCCTCTGGTTGGCTCATGTAGATTTGTTCCTCCAACTCACCATGCAGAAACGTTGTTTTCACATCCATCTGCTCCAACTCCATATCAAACAGAGCAACCATGGTAAGTAAAACACGAATGGAAGTATGTTTTACAATTAGGGAGAACACTTCATGAAAGTTAACTCCCTCTCTCTGAGTAAAACCCTTAGTAACCAATCGTGCCTTATATCTAGCATTTTCAACCCCAAGAATCCTTTCTTTTTTCTTGTAGATCCATTTGCAACCTATAATCTTCTGCCTTTTGAGTACATAAACCAGTTCCCGTATACTATTCTTGTGTAGAGACTCTATCTCTTCACTCACAGCTGCAACCCATTTATTAGAATTTGACCTAGAAATTGCCTCTTTGTATGAGATTGGATCATCTCTTACAAACTTCTCAGCTGAACTCAAAGCATAAACTACCAGATCTGAGTAAGCAAACTATTGTTGGTAGTTTGATCTGCCTCCTCTCCCTATCGCGAGCTAAGCAATAATTTTGTAGTGGTTTATTTTTCTACTGTTAATTAGGTGATAATGTGCTCTCACCAACTTCATCTACCACCTTCTATTTCCCTTTTGAAACTTGTGGAGTGTCAAGTTCAAAATCCACCTTCTTCTTAACGACCTGTTGGTTGCTTTTGGGCTACTCCACCTTCTTCATCATTATAGACTTATCAAATATCACGTCCCTGTTGATAATCATCTTGGAGCTCTTATTATCATTACACCAAAATGATAACCTTTGACTCCATCTACATTGCCTAGGAATATGCACTCCTAACCCTTGGCTCAAGCTTCTCATCCCGGACATGAGCATAGGCTGGACACCCAAATACTCTTATATTTAAGTAATCAGCAGGAGACCCAGACCAAACTTTCATTGGTGTCTTGTAGACCAAAGCAGTTGATGGTGATCTATTCACCAAATAACACGCAGTGTTAATTGCTTCTACCTAAAAATCCTTGGATAATTCAGCATTGAAGAGCATGCATATAGTTCTTTCCAAGATAGTCCTATTCATCTATTTTGCAACTCCATTCTGCTATGGTGTATGTACAACTGTGTGATACCTCACAATTCTTTCCTTAGAGAAGAATTCTTGAAATTCCTTGTTGCAGAACTCCAAACCATTGTCAATCCTTAAGCACTTTATCTTCTTTCTTGTCTACTTCTCGATTAAAGTTTTTCATTGCTTGAAGTTGACAAACAACTCATCCTTATGCTTTAGCATGTACACCCATACCTTTCGTGAGAAATCATCAATGAACGCAGCATCTACCTTGCACCTCCCTTTGAAGGAACCTGAGAAGGCCCCTGAAGATTTGAGTGAATGTAATCTAAGGTGCTCTTGGTCTTGTGAACTGCAGTGCCAAATTTTACCCTATGTTGCTTTGGCAGCACACACTGCTTGCAGAAATCCAGTTGTCTAGTCTTCTCTCCATAAAGCAAACCTCGTTTGCTCAGTTCTAACATCTCCTTTTCACTTATCAGCCCAAGCCACATATGCCACACTTTCGTATTATCATTAACTGATGAAGAAATTACTGCAGTACTAGAAACCGTATTTCCCTGCAATATGTAAAGGTCATTCCACTTGTCTTCCTTCATGATGAGCAATGCGCCTTTGAAAACCCGCAAAACGCCATCTCGAGATTTGTACTCACAACTATTCTTGTCAAGAGTACCTAGCAATATCATATTTTTTGTCAAATTTGGAACATGATGCATATCTAGTAATGTCCTTACTATTCCATCATGCATTCTGATACAAACTGAGCCAATTCCTACAACCCTGCAAGAAGCATCATTTCCCATAAACCATCGTATTTTTGATAAGTGGCAAACTAATCTTCTTGTGGGAACATATGGCAGGAACAGCCACTATCCAAAATTCATTTAGAGCTTAGTAAAGTTTCGGCAACATTGAGAACAAGCCCACCATCAGACTCATCCTCAATAATTCCTACGACTTCATCCCATTTCTGATAAGAAGTTTCACCTGCATTCTTTGCCTTTCCTCGTTCTAGATAATTCTATTTCTAGTACCCCTTTCCACCGCATCTAAAACACTTGTCACCATTTCTAGACTTGGTTCAGGACTTTGATAGGCCTCTACTCCTTCCCCTTTCTCTCAATTTCCCTTCCACCATTAATTCTTCCCTACTTTCACCATCATTGCTGCCCAGGACATGTTTTCTTAATTCATTTGAATTTAATGAGGCATTTATATCCTCCATTGAAATCGTGTATCTCTCGTACAGTAAAGTAGTAACCAAGTGCTAAAATTTTTTTGGCAGAGAACACAAGAAAATTAATGCTTGATCCTTATCATCAATTTTAACATCTATACTAGCGAGATCCAGAATCACTTTATTAAAAAAATCAATATGCTGAGTAATAGATGTACCTTCCTTCATCCTTAATGTACATAACCGTTGTTTCAAATATAGTTAATTTGTCAGGGATTTCGTCATATAGAGACTCTCTAGCTTTGACCACAATCCTGCTGGCGTACTTTTCGTGGCAACCTTTCTCAGTACGTTATTCGCCAATGATAACACCAAAGTACCATAAGCGTTCGCCATGAATTCATCATTTTCCTCATCTATCAATATCTCTGGCAAGGATCTCTACCCTTTAACGTTCTTTCTAAACCTCATTGAGATAGGAGGGCATGAACATTCATCTTCCACAACCCAAATTTGTTCTTCCCTTCGAATTTCTCTACCTCACACTTCATACCTAACATCTGATCCAACCTGCTCTAATACCAATTTGTTGAAATCTAGGAGGATCTATTACAGAAACTATGAAATAACAATAAAGTGATTCGATGGAATATGACAAGATTTAACATGGTTCAGCAATGTGCTTAATCCACCTGACAAAGAAAGGAATTTATGATCTCAAATCAAGTAACAAGTACAAACTTAAATGCCACAAATCGCACAAGAATACCTAACATCCTTGTTCTAAGCTCCGTCTCGAGAAATTAACTCAAAACTAGTTTAGAAACCCTCGTGTTAAGTTTCTAACAATTGTCCTGAAAGAAAAAAAACTACTTAAATACCTGCAAAAAATAGTCCTTGGCCCATGGACCTCTGCGCAGCGCCCCAGCACTGGTTTTCTGGTGCTACAACGCCTATAGCTGTGAGTCCAATGCCGCGGTGCTAGTTGCTGAATGCCCGACGCCGCAACGCTGGTTTTCTGCTGCTGTGGCGCTTAGTCGCTCCAAGCCTATTCTACTTTGTTTCTTTCATTTTTCATCATTTGTAGCACAAATTTCCAGGCAAAATCAACATTAACTTAAGAAACAAATCGACAGACCAAAGTGAGATTGATCAACTAATTTTGTTGCCCCCAAATCCCAATGCAAGGATTTGAATTCTAACATGTAAATAGCGATCTATCATCTATATGTATATATATGCATACAAAATTGTTAGAATTTTAGCAGCTAAATAATTTATTTCGTTGAGGAGATATTTTAGTGCAAAAAATTAATAAATTATTGAATGAGCGAATTGAGTTAAAGAAGTGAGTTATGAGTTAAAATTATATTAAGGCATGGGAGTGGGTGGATAATGTATCATAATAATCGAAAAATAATAATAATAATTCTATATAATTATTATTAGAATTATTTTAAATTTTGAATTTTGAGACAGAAATCTAATTTGTTAAAGAGTTGCAACCCATGTCTTCTGAATTTTAAAATAAAGGTCGCAACCTTTATTTAGTCTGATAGAGTTAGGGACATATCTTATAGGAATAGACACATGTCTTATAGGAATAGACATTTAAATCCCATAAATATAAGTGTTGTCTAGTGTCAGTTAATCAAGAAATCACATACAAGTATTCTAGCACTCTAGCATTCTAGGCGTTCATTCTCATATACATACATTCACATTTTTCATTAAGTATAAGAGGTTCAAGTTAGTTCGATTTGGAGGTTCAGCCAGTAGGAGTGCCGTCTTTGATTGTTCGGAGTCGTTGTATCTTGGGAGGTTGTTCGACAACAGTCCTCGGGCACCAATGGGAGGCGAATAAAACCATAAGGAAGTTGTCTTGTGCAGGCCGCGACTCGATATTTATTCGGTTCTCAGTTTTTGCTTCTGGTTTGAATTGTTTACCAATTTGAAAATTCTTCTATAGTTTTATTCTATACATGTTTATATTGATTTTTTATTACAAAAGTTATGCTACTGTAATAAATAAAATATACTAGTTCACATACATAAAAATCCAACAAACTTAAGGTTTTATTCACCTCCCACCGGTGCCCGAGGACTGTTGACGAACAACCTCCCAATATACAACAACTCCGAACAACCAAAAGTCGGGACTCCTATTAGCTCTCTCTGTGCATATAATTAGGTAGCATATCAGTGTGTGTGCCTTAAAATCCTTGCACAATTCTTAATTCCAAATCAACTCTAAACCTCTATTTTAGTGTTTAATCATTGACAGGATTAAGTATTGCATTTGGACTTTGTGAGAGGTTGTAATTAATAGGAAATTCTTGTGTCCCCTAAAAGTGTCTTCTCGCTCCTTGAAAGTTGTTGTTACTGTGAACATTTTTTTTCCAATCTGTTGCAATCAATGACTTTGAGGAAATTTTGTTTGCGGTAATTAGTACATATTCTCATAAATGGTAATGTTATCCTGTTAAATTGACACTTGGCTTCTGTTCCGTTAAAATGGTGCTATAATTTCAGCATATATATTTATATATATATATATTTTGTGAAGTATTAATTTTCTGCCTTGATTTTGAATCCCTTGGAAATGAATAAATATCCATTCCAGCATGTTGCTGTGTCTTCCCGACATATACTTTGTTGCATTACCATATAAATTTAAATTTCTGAATTAATTTTACAGAAATAGTATTTAACTGTATGTCTGATTTGAAAATTTGGTATCTCCTACTATACCTCTCGTCACTTTCGTGATAAAATTATTTTACCAAAAGTTTGATATTGTTTTGTAGAAATTAATTATGGCTTCAAACAATGATGTGCCAAATGTTTCTAATGCGCCCAACGTGGTGGGTGTTGGTAGTAGAACACTGAATGCTTCCATTGAGCCACCTCTAGTTGTTGTTGCTCTTACTTCTGTTGCAGTTGGATAAGCGGAGAAACCAGAGAAGTTCAATGGGAAAGATTTTAAGAGATGGCAACAAAAGATGTTTTTCTATCTCACCACACTGAATCTTGCAAGGTTTTTGCGGGAAGAACGTCCTGCATTAGGGGCAAATTCGGATATACAGACCGTACCGACTGTTGATACGTGGAATCATGGAGATTTCTTGTGTAAAAACTATATACTTAACGGGTTGGACAATGCTTTGTACAGTTTTTATAGTCATATTGCTACGGCCAAAGAAAAATCATTGTTGGTAAGTTTCTTGAATTTTTAATGGTTGATTCCAAGTCTATAATGTCTCAGGTGAACGAGTATCAAATGATACTGCATGAGTTGGCTGCCGAGGGAATGGCACTTGGAGAGGCATTCCAAGTAGCGGCCTTGATTGAGAAGTTGCCCTCGGGTTGGAAAGACTTCAAAAATTACCTCAAGCAAAAGTGCAAGGAAATAAATCTTGCGGACTTGATTTTGAGGCTAAGAATAGAAGAGGACAACCAACTTCCCAAAAATAGAAGTGGTGGTAATGGTTATGAGAGCAAAGCAAATGTGGTGGAGTAAGGGCCATCAAACAAGCGAAAACGAGACTCGTCTGCCCAACAAAGTGAGAAAAAGAAAAAGAAATTTGAGGGCAATTGCTCTGTTTGTGGCAAATCGGGGCATAAGGCTAAAGATTATCGCAATCGCCAACAAAGAGGGACTCCTAAAAAATGTGGGCTTTCAAAGAAGAGAAAGACTACCCATGCCAATGTTATAGAAGTGGATAATCTGTCAGGTGGTGTTAGCAACTTGAATCTATCAGCCGTGGTTTTTGAGGTGAATCTCATAGAAAATCCTAAGCAGTAGAGGGTGGACACTAGGGCCACTCAATGCGTGTTCTCAGATAGAAGCCTGTTTTCAACATATGAGAGAATGCTGAAGGTGAAAATTTGTTCATGGGCGATTCTTCAACTTCCAAGGTGCATGGAGTTGGAAAAGTGGTCTCAAAATGACTTCTGGAAAGGAACTGACTCTCAACAACATGCTTCATGTGCTAGACATAAGGAGAAATTTAGTGTCAGGTCTTATGCTTAGCAAAAATGGATTTAGGCTAGTTTTTGAATCTGACAAATTTGTACTTACTAACAGTAGTGTGTATGTTGGAAAAGGTTATTTGTCTGTGATGGACTTTTTAAAATGAATATAATGACCATCGCACCCAAAAATGTACCAAAAAATGTTACCAATGGAAATAAAGTAAATTCGTCTTACTTGTTGGAGTCTCTAGATTTATGGCATCGTAGACTAGGGCATGTAAATTTTGGTACTTTAAGTAAATTAGCTAAAAGTGGAATTTTACCTAAGTTGGACTTTGACACAAAAACTAAGTGTGAAATTCGCGTTGAGGCAAAAACGACAAAAATTCCTTTTAAGGCAATTGAAAGAAGTACTAAACCATTAAGTTTGATTCACACAGACATATGTGAATTAAAAATGGTGCAATCAAGAGGTGGAAAAAAATATTTTATAACCTTTATAGATGATTGCAGAAGATATTGCCATGTTTATATACTCTCTAGCAAAGATGAAGCTATTGAAGTATTTAAATATCACAAGAACGAGGTTGAGAATCAAGTCAGAAAGAAAATAAAAATACTCAAAAGTGATAGAGGTGGTGAATATGTTAATCCATTTGAAGAGTTTAGTGCTGAAAATGGAATAATTCATGAAGTAATAGCACCTTATGCACCACAATCAAATGGTATTGCTGAGCGCAAAATCGAACTTTAAAAAAATGATGAATGCATTATTAATTAATGCAGGGGCACTTCAAAACATGTAAGGAGAGGCAGTGTTGACTATAAATCATTTACTTAATAAGATACTTCATAAGAAATTACAAAAAACACCATATGAGGCATGGAAAGGACACCTACCATCTTATCAATATCTTCGAGTATGGGGGTGTCTAGCTAAAGTAGGAGTACCACCTCCTAAAATGGTCAAAATAGGACCAAAGACAGTTGATGGGATCTTTATTGGTTACGCACAATATAGTGCCGCCTATCGGTTCCTTGTACATAAATCTGATATTGACGACATTTAAGTTAATACGATAATTGAGTCAAGGAATGCAAACTTTTTTGAAGAGATATTTCTTTGGAAAAATAAAGAAGGATGAGTGATATTAAAAAGATCTTGAGAAGTTCAAGAGTCAAGTAAAGAAAATATTGAGCCGAGACGTAGCAAAAGAGCTAGAACGGCTAAATCCTTTGAACCCGACTTCTTGACTTACATATTAGAAAGTGAACCGAGGATGTTTACTGAAGCTATGATGACTCTGGAAGCTTCGTTATGGAAGGAAGCGGTAAATAGTGAAATAGAGTCCATAATGCATAATCATACTCGGGAACTAGTAGATTTTTCTCTTGGTAATAAACCCTTAGGGTGTAAATGGATTTTCAAGAGGAAAATGAAAGCTGATGGTACGATAGATAAATAAAAGGCAAGACTAGTAGTCAAAGGGTACCGACAGAAGGAAGGTCTTGACTATTTTGATACATACTTGCCAGTAACTAGAATAACTTATATTTGCATATTAATTACCTTTGCTGCTATTAATAATCTTGAGATACATCAAATGGATGTAAAGACAGCATTTTTAAATGGTGACCTCGATGAGGAAATTTATATGGAACAACCTGAAGGGTTTGTGGTTCTAGGCCAAGAAAACAAGATGCGTAAAGTAATTAAATCGTTATATGGTTTAAAACAAGCACCTAAATAATGGCATCTTAAATTTGATCATGTGATGATAGCCAATGACTTCAAGAATAACGAGTTTGACAAGTGTGTGTATATTAGAGGCACACCAACTAAATATGTCATTGTATATTTATATGTAGATGATATGTTAATCATGGGAAGCAACTGTGACATTATCAAAGAGACAAAGAAATTGCTAAGTCATAATTTCGATATATAAGAAATGTGCCTTGCCGATGTCATACTCATAATTAAAATTATAAGAACACCTGATAGGATAGCATTAACACAATCTCACTATATTGAGAAAGTGTTAAAAAAGTTTCTAGATCCCGTTAACAGCCCAGTGAAAACACCGATAGATGTAAACTAACAGCTTACCAAAAATAAATGTGAAGGAAAGGCTCAAGTGGAGTACGCGCACATAATTGGAAGCCTCATGTATATAATGAATTGCACGAGGCCAAATATTGCGTATGCAGTTGGTAAGCTAAGTAGATACACAAACAACCTTGGACAAGAACATTGGAATGCCATTGTCAGAGTACTAAAGTACTTAAAACACCCCCACGAAGTATGGGTTGCACTATAGCAAATATGCAGCAGTAATTGAGGGATACAACGATGACAATTGGATATCTGACTGAAACGAGTCCAAATCCACAAGTGGATATATGTTCATTCTAGATGGAACTGCCATATCGTGGAAATTCTTGAAGTAAACTTGCATTGTGAGATCAACGATGGAATCAGAGTTCATCGTGTTGGATAAAGCAGGTAAGGAAGTAGAATGGTTACACCAATTTTTGGAAGATATTCCAAATTGGACGAAACCTGTGCCGGCAATTTGCATCCACTATGATAGTCAATCTGCCATTGGAAGGGCACAAAGTAGCATGTACAACGGTAAGTCTCGACACATACGGAGAAGACATAACACTGTTAGACAACTGCTCTCTAGTGGAGTTATCTCAATTGACTACGTGAAGTCTAAAGATAACCTTGTGGATCCTCTAACTAAAGGTGTAAATAGAGAGCAAGTAAATAAATCATCAGAGGGAATAGGACTGAAGCCTTTAAATAACTGAGTCACCATAACGGGAACCCTACCTATGTGATCGGAGATCCCATGAAGTAAGTTCAAAGGGAAAAACAAGTTATGTAACTGTAACTCGATGTGGAAGCACTGTGGGGGGCCACAACCCTCTAGCCTATTCCATTGATGAGTATACAGTACACCATGCAAAAGTTCTAGGTTAAGCATTGCTTTTAATAGCTCTCATATCTCGATATTTTGAGTGGGGGTGTAGCAGGAACCTCTTAATGAGAAGTCACCTATGTGAGTAGGGATTGAGCTGATCCTATGAGAATTTTTAAGGCTAAATTCTTAAAGTAGTACTCATGAATACCAAGAATTGTTCAGGGCCGAAATGAACACAACAGTTAAACCATAAAACTGACTATTGAGTGGTGTTGTGTGCAGCACTATTGTCTTGGTGTACAAAAAAGCTGAATAGTTCAAGACATCATGTTCACTGGTTGGCAAGTGCATCCGATTGTGCTCACTAAGGAAGGTTCCAAGCCAAAAGCTACCTCTCCCGATGTAATATCACTTGAGCTGAATCTTTGTTGTGAAATTGCATTCATGAACATATCTGTCAGACTATTTGCTCATTCATGTGGGGGATTGTTAGAATTTTAGCACCTAAATAATTTATCTTGTTGAGGAGATGTTTTAGTGCAAAAAATTAATAAATTATTGAATGACCAAATTGAGTTAAAGAAGTGAGCTATGAGCTAAAATTATATTAAGACATGAGAGTGGGTGGATGATGATGATGATGATGATGATGATGATGATAATATAGAATTATTTTAAAATTTGGATTTTGAGACCGAAATCTAATTTCTTGAAGAGTTGCAACACATGTCTTTTGAAATTTAAAATAAAGTCGCAACCTTTATTTAGTCTGACAGAGTTAGGGACATGTCTTACAGGAATATGCACATGTTTTATAGGAATAGACACTTAAATCTTATAAATATAAGTGTTGTCTACTGTCATTTAATAAAGAAATCACATACAAGTATTCTAGCACTTTAGCATTCTAGGTGTTCATTCGCATATACATACATACACATTTTTCATTAAGCACAAGAGGTTCAAGTCTGTTCGGTTTGGAGGTTTAGCCAATAGGAGTGCTGCATTTGGTTGATCGGAGTCGTTGTATCTTGGGAGGTTGTTCATCAACAGTCCTTGGGCACCGGTGGAAGGCGAAAAAACCTGAAGGAAGCTGTCTCGTGCAGGCCTCGACTCGATATTTATTCGATTCTCAGTTTTTGCTTCCGGTTTGAATCGTTTACCAATTTTAAAATTGTTCTATAGTTTTATTCTATACCTGTTTGTATTGATTTTTTAATACAAAAGTTATGCTAATGTAATAAATAAAATATACTGGTGCATATACATAAAAATCCAACAAAAATTGCAAATAGTGATTCTTTCTGAACATGTCATTAAATTTATTCTTGCGGGACTTATATATATTGAGATTTATGTGTTAATTACATAGAGATTGCTACATCCTGAGATCATTACATAGGAATACTTTATTCTTGTTGGACAATATTTTGGCATCTTAAAATTACTTGTTCATCCCTAGCTATATTCTTGCATGTTAAAGAATAGATACGTACCTTCAACTCTGACACATGGAAATTTTTTGTCCAAATTTAATAAATTATATAATAAATATCTATTTTATAATTAATTAATATTTTTAATCATGTATCAATCGCATATCAATTACTATAATTCACTCACTATGGAGTTATATATATATATATGTATGTATATATATATATTAATATAATCAATTAAACACAGTCACCGGCATTGTCCAATTTAAAGAATGTCAATGAAAAATGATATGGACATCCAACCAAAAGAATCCAGGTACGGTTAGCTGACCAAAATGTATTCCATATATATATATATATATATATTTTCGGGCTAATAATAATTTACCATCTGTGAAATATGAAATATTCAGAACGCCCCCTGGTGAAAAATAAACATACAAAAACTCCCCCTGTGTTTTAAAAAACTATGCACACCGCCTCCTCCTTCTCATTTGTTGCCCATTTAATATAATTTTAATATGAAAAGATTAATTTACCCTTAATCATTTAGTATATTTTCAATTCAATTTAAATAACCTTTTATTATCATATTTTTTTCTTTTCTTTTCTTTTTATTTCTCATTTCTCTCTTCTTTCATTATTTCACATATTTCTCATTTTTTACATATATATAAATTTATTATTATTTCTCATTTCTCATTATTTCATATTTTCTCATTGTGTACATATATAAATTTATTTATAAAATTAAAATCACTTTTATTTTTACCTTATCAATTATATTAATCTTTCTTTCTATTAATTCATTCCAAAGTAAATAAAATTTAAATTTCATAAAAATATGTAAAATATTTTTTATTTATACTTAAATACATATATAATATATATACATATATATAAATTTATCTATAAAATTTAAATAACTTTTATTTATATATTTTTTCTTTCTAATTATTCATTTCAAATTAAATATTATATATATTTATTAAAATATATATATAATATATACATATATTTTTTTGATAAGATATTTATACATATATATTAGTATATATGATGTTCTTATCATATATATATATGTGTGTGTGTGTGTGTGTGTGTGTGTGATAATATATAAAATTATTTAATAACATCATCTTTATATAATTTATATATAAAATTTAAATAATTTTATTTATATTTTTTCTTTCTAATTATTTATTTCAAATTAAATATTATATATATTTATGAAAATATATATTATATTTATATACATATATATTTTTTATAAGATAGTTATATTTATATATTTATTATCACATATATCATAATATATATAATACATATATCATAATATATATATGTATATATTACAAAACCCTACCCATATATGCATTACAAAACACTACCCACCCACCCACCCACCCCGTCTCCCCAAACCTTACTGCTTCCATGGCCAGATCTGGCCAGATACTGATCTAGCTAGATCCGGCCACTGGCCGCCATGGCCAATGTAGCCATGGCGGCCCATACGCTTTTTATTTTATTTTATTTTATTTTTTATATAGTATCGTCGGTTGCCGGCGGTGGCTGCGGGCTGCCGAATGCCGGCGGTACTCATTTATATATATATATAATTGTATATATATACAATGATAATATGTATATATACACTTGTGTATATAATATATATACATTATATATTATAATATATTATATTGTATATATATGTTTTATATATTGTTTTAAAATAATATAATATGATTTGATTTAAACTGTTGATTTTTTAAAAGGAGATTCAACGGTTGATGAATAAGGACATAGTTATCTTTTTATATACAAAAATTTAAGCTCAGTTGCACGTATATGCGCGTGTTTTACACCCAAGCTCTCAGGGGGATTCGTTGCATTGTTTTAAAAATGATAAGGTGATTTTTTGTATGTTTATTTTTCACAGGGGAGCATTTTGAACATTTCATATTTCACAGGGGGTAATATTAGCTGACAAATAATGAAACACTAAATCATATAGGAAAAAAATGTTGGCATTGACTTGAAATTTGGGAGGAACTTGGCTAATTTATTTGCTATTTCATGATCTATCATACTTAAATAACAAATATGAGACGAAAGAATTAACAATAGAAATTAAACCTTGGCTAAAATAGTAATTAGAAGTATAAAAATTCACTTCACCAAAAAATGAAAAGAAATAAAGAAAGATAAGTTCTCTTCACCTTTTTATTTTAAACGCAATTTGAAAACAATGAAAAATTTCACCTAGTATCAGCATTTTTCCTCCTTTCGGATTTAGAGTTTGTAAATGCTAAGTTTGACTTTAAATTCACCTGAAAGAAAAAGAAAATTAAAAGAAAATAAATATGAATAAAATAAAAATATAATGTAATTTCATTTAAAAGAGGAGAAATAATTTTTTTCAATATTTTTCTTATAAAAACTCATGAACCAAATTAAAACATGCCCAAAGAAGATAAAAATAAAAGGGAAGTTTGAGAATATAACTTTCTTCATGTTTTTCTTCGGGTTTAATAAATTTTAGCACCTTTAAAGAGCCAAATTTACACTATATTTTCTAATTAGCACATCCACCAGCACTTATACGTCTAAAAATTGATCAATTTATGCCCTACTTGCTTGCTGACTATCCAAAATTTTCCCGGCTTTAGACGCATTTAAGCATATGGAAAGATCCTTATACCCTCCAATTAGATTTGAAGCAAATTGCATATGAAGAACTATAAATAACCTTATTATTGGACATTTATAGGTAGTCAATCATTTTAGTGCCATTAATAGCTCCTAACAAATTTATCTCTCATTTGCTAAATACTGATTTGAATATTAGGGAATTTTTATAGGACAAACTCCATAAACTTAAATCATGTTTGAACCAATGTAGATCCTATTACTTCTGCTTGACCCAATAATATTTGATTAGAAGAAAAATCTTCATGAACGATAAAGCATACAAATTATCCAAATATTAAATAATATTCGCACATATAAAATAAAATAAAAATATCCACAAAACACCATCTAGAGAATTTAACCCAAGTAATAAAAATTAGCATAAAATAAAATACTTTGGATCAAGTATGTATTAATTGATGAGTCCAGAATATTTTCAATATGGCTATTATGTTTTGAGACGACTGGTCCAAGCACGAGCCAAGAATTTTACTTGCTGATCCCATGACAACGCAGGAATTTTAATTGTGGTTTTGACTTTGATGACTATTGAATTACATATCCCCCAGAAGTCAACGTATGCGTTGAATGGGTTTGGTGAATTAGCTGTAATCCAAATTTAATACAGAGCACCATATATAATACACATATTTTATATCATACAATTAATAATTAATTTAATTTTTTGGTTTGTGCGAGCCTTTGAAAATATTTTTATTAAAACTTTTCTCTGTATCTCAAAAATATTGACAACTTTTAATAAGATAAGAAAAATCAAATTTTAAAATTGAGAGGAAACTAGCGAAATAAATATACAATTATATATTCCTAGGACCATCTCGTTATGAGTTTCGTACTATTAAATGTACACTACCTATAAAATTCTAAACTGTTTAAAAGGACCTTAATAATAAGGAGACAATAGTAAAATAAAGTCTTATATTTATATTATTATATACAATACAATTGCATGCGACCACAGATATACAATTTTGACGAACTTTTAAATTCTTAAATTTTGAGCTTTTTAATTAAGTTAAAACAATATTATCATTAGTTGTTAGTATTCTTTTTTATCTAGAAAAATTAAATTTATTTAGCTAAGTAACATGTTATATATTTAAATTCAAAAATAATATATCCTTTTGAACTATTAGATAAATCATTAACAACAATATATTTGTTAACTACTAGAAAAATTATTAATATTAAGACTTATTTAGATATATTACATCTTAATTCATGGGTAAGAGTGTTTCATATGTAAGGGCTTGATAAGAATGAATCAATGAGGCACTTAAATAAAAATATCAGGTAAGGCCAAAAAATGTATGAGGGTGAAATGTGAATAATCTATATGATGTTGCGTGGAAGTGGATTCAAGGATATTTTTACCTCTAAGTTATCAGAAGGTGATGTTGAATTATAGGGGGGCGCACTTTACATACATAGGGAGCAAATTTAGGTGAATAGGCTCACATTTACCTTATGGCCTTTACAAGGTACATTTGTCATTAGGGGAGTTGCCTTTAGTGGGTTCATTGAAACTCATTGACATGACCCCCATGGTGGGCAGGTTTCCGACCCTTTATTGTTGTGACTCTCTTCAGGCCTTAATTCCCATTATATTCTATTATCTTTTGACAACCCTTCGGATTCTCAATCGGAGGGTTTTTTCTTTGGAGAGGAGGGTTGGGGGGGGGGGGGGGGGAGCGGGAGATATATTGCTGCTTGGCGACAAACTCCCAATGTATTTTCCCTGAGTTAGTCTTTTGATTTCATCCTCTAGGTATATCTTTGGTTGTGCATCTTTTATCGTGATGGAAACAATAATAATTCTTTGAATTCAACCTCTTGGGATCACCTGCCATCTTGTTGCTTGTTGCGTGCCCTTAGGGTTGTCCGACATGGGTATTTATATCACCTCTTGGGATTATCCATCATCTTTTACGGTTCTCTTTTATAGTTGTTTCTCCAATGCATATGTACTTCTCAACCCACCTTGAATGCATAGTTGTGGTTGGTCGGCCATTAAGTTCTAGGGGTGGCCGTTGGACTACCTTTTCCTATGGTTTGATCATCCTTTAAAAGACCAACTTCGAAGGGGGCGACCTAGGGCGCCTGGGGGTGGCCACTCCACAGGCAATGTTTTATGGCGCTCTAGGCTGCAACTCTATTTCCATTTATGCTAAGGCATCTCCTGCAATGCCATCGTAGCCTCCTAAGAAACTTGTAGGACCGACCTCTAGGATGCGGCATTTGCTTGCGTTTTAGTAATGAACTCTAATGAGCGATGTTCTAAAATGCTCTAAGCTATCGCATCTACTGCTGCCAACACTGACATGTCATTTGCCAACGCCATCAAGGCCTCTTAAGTTGTCCATAATATTAGTCCTCTAGGGTACGATGCTTGTGACTCGAAGATGAACTTTCATAGGTAATGTTCTGTGGCGCTCTAGGTTGTTACCTCTATTGCTGCCTGTATTGAAACATATTTGCTAATACCTTCAGGGCTTCCTAACCAATCTCCAATGTTAGTCCTCCAAGATGCGATACTTGTGGCCCAAATGGAATCTTTGGCACTGGGAGAGTGTCGGGTGCTTGCTTGGTTGCCAGTAGGAGCCACAGGTCAGACTAGTTGTGTGACTTCCACGCGTGGATAGGTTGTTTCCTATTTTCTTTCCTTGCAATACTAGGGGAGCTTAAGTCTTGAGCTTTGGATTTCATCTGCATTCTCATCATTTTGTTAGTCAAAGAAGTGTTTCTGCAAATGGTGCCAAATGATGTTGTATGGAATTGGATCTAATAACCTTTTTAGGAATTGTTGAGTTGTGGTTTTCTACCTCAAGAACGTGCCCATGTAAAGATAATGTTTGAGTAAAAAAAATATTATTTAATGCCTTTTTTGACTGTGGAAGCTGGCATTCATATTGATTGAATCCTTGATGGACTGAACCTATTTTGCTCAGGGCCCCATCTTGAGTAGGTTTAGTGGCCCATTTCATTAAGTTATATTTGATCTTTTTACTTATGTGCCCCTAAGGCATAAGTGGGTATATCACTTTGCAATTAGCATTTAAGTATTAATTTAAATACATTATTTCTATGAAAAATTTGTGATGATGATTCTTATGCAGTAATAGCAATTTCTATCCTCAATTTTACAAATGTAACAAAAAGTTTCACATTGATGAATCTTCAATATTTGTCAAATAAGTACAAATAAACATCAGTTCTTGTAATTGCTTCAACTTAGAAGTCTGTCTTTATTTTCCCCTCGAAATGAAATCCTCAAATATATTAAGACTTGAATCGCATTTTGATGAGATTAAAGTTTTCTTTTCATATCTCCACAAATTTTCTTTTCATATCTCCACTTTTTATTTTTATAGTTTTCTCTTGTATATTTACCAACTATATGGTTTCGTATTATAATTTTTGTTTTAGTTATATAATGATGCAAAAAACATTATTGTTCAATACCTCAATCAAGAGAACACCTGGATGTTTATTATATTTAATTAATGTGGCAAAATTAGCTGGGTTATTTCTTGAACACGCGGATATTTATTATTAAGTATATTGGCTAAATGAGTAATTAAACTATACAGATATGATATTAATCAAGTTAAATCTTATAATGAAAATATAAACTGAGTGGTAGACAATTAAATAATGACTCAAATAGTTTTAAAAAATTTACAGATTTATTAGTTTTAATAAATTAAATTTTCTTTATAAATTACAATGGTAATATTTCTTGAATATCAATTTATTTTATAATATTTAGTCACCATGAATAAATGAATGAATTTTATATTTGGTACAAATTCTAACATGTTAAATCCTATATACATGCAAATTTACAAATTTCATTTATAATTTTTTAATTAACATAAGAAACTACGTATGCCTAATTAAGTGAAAATAACAATACTTGCTTTGGATACTCACAATTATAATTCGATTATACTTCAGCAGAATGATACTTAAATTTAGTTGTATCAATATTTAGTCTAACTCTAGACAAAAGCTTTTCAAAAAACCTTTCAATTAAAACAAGTAAAGAAAATTATTTTGCTAACTGTAAAATTATATTCTGTCATATATTAAAGTGTTTTGTGATAATTCATTAGTCATTTCTATTGTAGTAATTAATAATTACTGTAGCGTGACTTGGAACTTTTACCTATTAAACACATTAAAAAGAAAAATAGATTGCTTTACCAAATTATTTCGAACATTTTATTTCTATTTTCAAGACAAAAAATCAATATTTTGTAAATATTTAATTTTACATGTTGAATGAAGTAAAAATATTGAGTCTCTTCAAGTTATGAATATGTTAAATATGCTTGAATATTTTAATTTTTTTTTCTTTCAAAGAACTCAACTAATACATACTTAACTTATAGAAAAGAAAAAGAAAAATGTAGTAAGTATTAAAAATTAGATTATTCAATTTCAAAGCTCAAGCAATCCAATATGTTTTAATGAAATTTTAAGATTTATGTTTTATAAAAAACATACTCAATTTTTTTAATTTTCATTATTTGTTTAATTACAATATAATTTTGTTATTAGATATTTATAAAGTATTTGTGTCCATGCCTTGTCACGAGATTATGATTAGAGTTATATGAAATATAGAAATATTTCCTATTTATAATTTTACTTAGTACTATGTACCTATTTGAAATAATATTTTGAAAAAATAAAAATACTTTATTAATTAAATATAGAAAATTATAATTATTTTTTTTGTAAAAGCACTACAATTAATTATATGTTTATGATTTTTATTTAATTAAATTAAATAATTAGACCTCGCATGGTACGAGATTTATGCTAGTATTGCATTAATCTAGTCTTTTAAAAAATTAAAACTAGTTAACAAAGTTTCAATTAAAAATTAAAAATTCTAGCATTAGCAAGCTACGTGTCATACATAGTTGAACATAAGAGGGGAGTGAATTATGATACTTCAATTTTTTCACGCAGCAAAATGACTTTAGGAATGATTGCTTCGTAAACCTCTTGGTTTAATACTTGCAACCCATAAGCAGATTATTGATTAGTAGTAATATAGTAAACCATGTATAGCACATTAATTAGTAAGTAAGCAATGCAAATAATAAGGAATAATAAGTAAATAATACCAGGATTTTGGGAAGCTCTGGACCAAATGATCCTACTGCTCTACCTAAACTTTGCAACTTAGGATTTTGGAAAAAATAACTATACTGATCTTTTATAGGATAATCCAACCTATTGAAAAGATTTTTTCGAAAGCAATCTTAACCTAAATTTTTATGGAAGCAATCATAACCCAAACTTTTATGGGAGCAATTCTAACTCAAACTTTAAAGGTAGCAATCCTAACTTAGTCCTTTACGGTACACAAGGATCAAACCTTCCTTTTACAAGCTCAACCAAAAACCTTAGATCTTTAAGCTATGGAAGAACCCAACCTTGACTTTTTCAGGCTCTTTCAATAACCTAGTACTTTATGATATAAAAGAACCAAACATTGACTTTTGCTGGTGCAATCACAAAGCCCAACCTCTTGTAGCATAGCTATGGTCAAACCTGTAATAAGTGCTTACAAGGAAACAAATTCCTTCGGCACTCTAACAACCTTTTACGGGATAAAGTTCAAACCCAACTTTTATGGCTAAAGTCTGATGTTCAAACAATGCGTTCCAAGGAATTGAATTCCTTCAGCACCCAAACTTTATGGATAAGCCTTGATCGAGAATAGTGTGTCCCAAAGAAACAAATTCCTTTAGCACTATGATTTTAAGGATAAGTTTTAGCCTTACAAAATAATCATGATGAGTAGAGAGTTTATTCTTATAGAAAGCTATTACAAACGATTTCAGGTTAGCTCTCAATCTAAGGAAAAATAGACAACGAATTTTGGCTCTAAGATCTGAGGAATTTTTGAGATAGCTGGAGAGAACTTGAAAATAGGTGAAAGCACAAGCTTGGATATTTCAGCCGCATCTCTCTCTCTCTCTCTCTCTCTTGCATTTGTAGTCCATCTTCGAATATTTTTAAGCAAACAAGTGGTTTATGAACATTCCTCACAAGTATAGATCATATTTAGATTTTTTTCTTTTTGTGTAAGACAATCTCTGCTTCCCAGATTTGACTTCCTTCGTTTATCATTTTTGTGTAAGTGAGCTATCAACATACACTGCTTTCTTTGGAGCCATTCCAAACCATAAATTCAAATTGTAAATTTGAATGTTGAAGTTTTTAGGTCATTTTAGGTGAAAATTTTGATTCTCCAAGTGATGTTATGAATAGGCGCTAATCAACTGCTTTCCGACAACTGAAATCATTCCTTCCTTTTGATCAGTCTTTCAAAATTTAGATTGAATATAAACTATTGCTTGATCCATTGTATCTAACAAATATTACTTTAAGAAATCATTAGTGTCGAGGGTTGGTTTGTTATTATCGAAATATATGATTAGACCAAAATGTTAACAATTTCCCCCTTTTTTGATGATGACAAAAACCAAGTATTCCAGAAAGAATTTTAATCAAGTAATCTTGAAGGAACACTTATAGAGCCTTTTTTTATTGGGATCCAAAATCTCCCCCCTAATGGGGGATTTTCTCAATTTTTGGTCTCCTTTAATTTCATAATAGAACAACTATCTTCTTGGGGGACTTTCAAATTGTTAGTTCTTAGATCATATCCATCAAGCATTTTTCCATTTGAAAGCAATGTTAATTCAACAGTTTTTAATCCAAGTAAGCACAATATCATGATAAGCGGTTCATGTAAGAATTTTTTTCATCATAGTGAAAGCAGTGCATGAGCATATTGTCTTGATAATTGTAATATCTGAATCGTATTAAATTAGTTTCCTCTGATTATGTAGAGCATATGATGCAAAATTGTTTTAATAGATCAATCAAAGCATTTAGAGTAATCAGAGCATTAATTGTATTAGAGCATTAAACATATATTTGAGTATTCAATGTAATAGAAAAATGCGAGGGTTGTTTCTTAACATATCGTGTCACAATTATAAGCATTTTAGAACTATTTCAGAGTATATCAAAGCAAAAAGGTTTACAGTAATGCAAGAAGTTGTATTAGAGCATAAAATAATGTAATATATCAGAGCATAAAAAAGGTATTAGAATTTGTACCCAAAGCATAATATCTTAGGGATCGTTTTCATAAATCTTTTTTCCCCTTTTGGCATCATCAAGAAGGGGCTAGGAGAGGATGAAGAACAAAGAAAATTATCCAACAGATAATATCCAACATCAGAACAAATAAAATCACAGCAATGAAAAAGTAAAAATTATTTGATGCATGCCCAAAATAAGAATATCTTAAAAGACTTGCCGAGAAATGACTTATAGAGAAATGATGCAGTGAGCTAGTGGTGCAATGATGTAGTGTGTGAGACAATATGTGAGGTAGTGTGGCTTGAGCAGTGAGGCCAAGAACTAGATTACGCTTTGGACTTTTTCTTCAGAAAGGCCTGAATGGAATCAACTCTGATGTTCATAGACCTAAGTAAATAATGGTGGTATCTGTACATCAAACTCCTAAATCAATTCCTCCTTCAACTTTTCAAAGTCCTTATCCTCCTCACTTGAACTCTCAGAATCAACTTCATCTGGTTCCTTTGTCTCATTGTCCTCTTCCATAAACGTTTTCTTTCTAGATGAAGGAAGAAGCATTGCAAAAATCCAAAATAATTACAAAATTAAAGCAAAAATTAACTTGCAATTCTTCTAACCAGGGATCTTATTTCATAATTAAGGATTTAAAAGCAATAGAAGTTACCTTAAAGAAAACTTTGAAGACAACAAGAAGATCTTCCACTAGAACATCTTTTATGCAAGATCTACCTCATTTTTCTCTTGGATCAACTTCTCCGCACCAACAATCAACAAGGTCAGCAACTTTTGCTCACTTTATCACCTCCAAAATGACACAAAAATGGCAGCAAAACCATGAACAAGTCACCAAAGCGCCGGTCAAGGAGATCCTTCAAAAACCATCTTGGATTGAAGAAATGAGTTCACCAACACTTTAGCACTCCACTTGTTGTGCCTCTAAAGGTAATCCACACACCTAGATGCACTATTAATCCTTATTCAATAGGCTAGAATATGGCGGAGGAAGGAGGAAGAATGGAGAAAAATTGTGAGGGAGTTAGAGGAGAGAGAAGGTAGTTAGAGAGAATCTAAGGAGGAGGTTCTTCTCAACACATGAGCTAACCTCATTGGGAGGAAAAAATTGGCAGCAGTTAGCTCTCTAATGGCCAGCCAGATGGGTATTTATAGTGTGACTAAGAAGCTCTTGGAAGCTTCCACCACACTCTCTTCACTTTGCCAACTTGCATGCCCACTTGTATGCATAGTTGAATTTTAATTTTAAAATTAAAACGCCAACTTATTAATTTTAAAATATATTCTTCTATTTTAATTTTTCCTCCAAATATTAGATTCTCTTGCTAATTAAATGAATTCCTTAACTTAATTATATTAACTTAACCTTTTAGGTTGACTTGCATAATTAAATTATCATATGACACCAATTAAATTAACTCCTTAATTTAATTGGTTTAATTTAACTCTTTAAATAGTTTTGACTAATTTAACACTTAAATTTAGTCAACTTGGTCTCTCTTTTCCAAACTTGACCACTCTACTTATCTAACTTCTTAGGTAATTTCTCCAATCTTTAGAGTGTTCTAGGCTATTATGTGCGACCCTTTAGATTCATCAATTAATTAGACATGGGCTCACAACTCTTTGTGATTTATTTAATATCGAATATTTCAATTTGTTTAAACTTTTTTAAACTAATCACTCTATCAATTAATCTATATTAATTGAAGAGTACCTAATCTCCATAGTCGATGTCTAGAACAAGCCTCAACCAATTGGATGAATTAATTTTAGGGTGAACCATTACCGCTTGCGATTGCCATGTAAATACTGTCCTTCTATTTGGTATCTCCTGATAGAGGCTTAGGGGAAGATATTTGTCAATTCCTTAATAGCCTCAATAATTATGTATCTATTCTTGATATTTGATTCCTTATCATGACCTCAACTTTGGAAAAATCTTTTTTCAAATTGTTATATTACCTTGCGAAGGATTTCTTAGAATTGATCATCTTAAGATACATAAGAGATCAACCTATTCTTCATAGATAGATGAAATGGATTCCATCTTGGAACTCACCAACCTCCGTACTTAGGTAGTTTGTTGCCAACCTAAGCTTTGGGCGACCCGTTACGTGGTTGGAGCAAAATCAAAGTACAGGGACCTAAATACAAGGTTACTGTGGAACCTTAAGTTAAACAACTAATTATATGCACAATCGTAAGCTAGAGAATTTTTCACTACCGACTTGCCACTCCAGCTACCTTCTGGATTCTCTAGGCGAGTCTTTAGTAAACTTGTTCTCTAACAAGCACCCACTGATATACATCCTTGTCTAACATAGATTTCCCATGAAACGGGACAATATCCAACTCCTTGGAGTATGTATCGTTAGTGGAAGTCTACATGAATCTTAGATGCCCTATCTCTAAGATTCTATGACTTGAAATATTTAAAATTATGACTATAGTGACTTGTTTCATGATCAACATCATATGTGTGATCAAGTACCATAGTCTAGTATGATTTAAGGGCATCAACCAAATGCATGTGAAAAAATCATAAACATATAAGAGGAAGATGGCCATGTTATTGAATATAATTCAACTCAAGATTGCATCACAAGTGGAGTAGTTTTACATGCCAATCTAATTGGCTTGCGGGCACTATTCCAACACTAGTAGCCTTGTACTTGTACATGATCGAGGGATCATCCTTTGACATGACCTAGTCACCTTTCTTCCTTTGATAGAATCCCATTTTCATTAGACTTGTGGTAGTGATCATTTGCTATTGCATTTCATTTCGAGACCCCTTCAAACTTTTGAGCAACTCAACCTTGAATCCTTGAAGATTCTAGTAAACAACATCCCATATAGCAAAACCTTTGCCTTGTTCACATAACAACAAATATTATGTTTTTGATGATTAGTTAAGTGAAGTTTACATTGAATCTGCTTACGGCATCATACATCATATATGTCGTTATAAAATTCATGTCCGTTGTATGGGTGAGTTCGATATGGCATTAAACAATGTTAGAAATATATCAGTTAAGCATTTTGTCATAGGTATTCATTCCATTGTAAACCTGTCCACCAACAAATTTCTCAAATCCTCTTCCTTTACATATCATCTTCTTGGCAGAATCCTTATCAAAATAATCCATATTTCACCACTCATCCAAAAAAAATTGTTCTATCATTTTCACAATCTAAAATTTTGCAAATTTTCTGAACAGTCAGTTTTATATGAGTAGCATTTACATATGACTCAAATAATAGATTCCCTTTCTCTTTTGCTAGGGTCATGTTCACAAAAAACTTTATAACTAACTTAGGATAAACAAATCCTCAAGCTTCACAATGGAATCCAAACCAGCCTTTATAATTATTTTAGGTAACTTAGTATTAGAAATTAGATATAAATCAATTGACCTACCATATTCAACTTTCCTATCCTTGTACTCATTTCCAAACTCTGCTTGGCAATTCTCAGTCAAGAAATCTTTCTAAAATCGCTTTCCTTTCTCCTCGACATCTTCATCTTCTTTTTCCTTTAATTCTTCGTTCTTTTCTGCTTTCACCTTACTTCATCCTCTTGGCATCGACCATTTTTTGCTACTTGATCCTTGCAGTTCTTCATCATTCTGGCTATCACCTTTCTCAAAATTGATCTTTGACTTAGATTCTAGCATATTTTTCGATCTAGTTTTCTTTTTTTTTTTTTTTCTCCCTTTTGATGGTTTCCCTCAAACTTCTCAGGATAAATAACTTTTAATGGGCACAGGTTAGGGTTCAAGTTCCTTGTTTATGTTCAAACTTTTAATTGGAGTTAATAGTTGTTCTTTGGTAGTAGAAGAACAAATAGGTGATTTGGCAGTGGTCTTTCTCTTGGTTCTACCCATTTTTAGTGGTTTTTAGTGAAGGAAGAAGACTTGCCAGGATCCAAAATAATTACAAAATAAATAAAAAATTAACTTGCAATTCCGCTCACCAAGGATCTTATTTCATGCCATAATTGAGGATTTAAAAGTAAGATAAGTTACCCAAAAAGAGAGATTTGAAGGCAACTACTCTAGAATACCTTCTAAGCAAGATCTATTTCTTTTTCTCCTTGAATCTCTTTCTCCACACCATAGATGAACAACTCTAGAAACTTTTGCTAAGAAAAACACCTCCAAGATGAAGAAAAATTGGAGGCAAAACAGTGGCAAAAATACCAAAACTGCTGGCTAAGAAAATCTCAAAAAACAGTCTTCAACTTGAAGGACTTGAATCACCAACTCAAAGCACATCACATGTTGTGCCTCTGAAGGAAATATATACACCTAGATGCACTCTTAATCCTCATTCAATATTCTAGAATATCGGGAAGGAAGAAGGAGGAAGAGCGAAGAAAAAGTGTGAGGAAGTTAGATGAGAGAAAAGATTGTTAGAAAGAATCTAGTGATGTGGTTTTTCTCAACACATGAGATCACCACTTTAGGAGGGAAAAAGGGAAACTAATTTATCATCAAGTGGCTGGCTATTGGGGTATTTATAGTGTGATTAGGAAGCTTCTGGAAGCTTCGATCACACTCTTCTCATATTGCCAACTTGGATGCTTATTAGCTTGCATTGTTGTATTTTAATTTCTAAAATTAAATTACCAACTCAAGAATTTTAAAATGGACTTTTCTATTTAATTTTTCCTCCAAAATTAGATTCTCTTGCTAATTAAATTAACTGTTTAATTTAATTAGATTAACTTAACTCTTTTAAGTTAATTAATTCAACTTAACTTCTTAAATTGACTTGGCTAATTAAATTGCCACATGGCACTAATTAAATTAAGCCTAATTTAACTTTTTAAATTATTTGGATTGATTGAACCCTTAAATTAATCAAACCATTGTGACCAACTCATTAGTCAACTTGGTATGTCTCTCTTCCAAACTTGAGCACTTTTAATTATCTAGCTCCTTACATAATTTCTCCAATCTAATTAGAGTATTCTTAGGCTTTTGTTTGTAACTCTTTAGGTTCACCAATTAATTAGACATGAGCCAACAACATTTTGCGATTTATAGAATATTGAATATTCCAATTGGTTTAAACTCTTTCGAACTAATCACTCTATCAATAAATCTCTAGTAATTGAAGAGCACCCAATCTCCATAATTGATGTATAGCACAAGCCCATGAAGCCCAATCAATTAGATGAATTAATTGAGGGTGAACTATTACTGTTTACGATTGCCGTGCAAATACGGTCCTTCCATTTCTTATCCCTCGAAAGAGGCCTACGTCAAGATATTTACCGATTTTCTAGTAACCTCGATAAGTATGTATCTATTCTTGATGTTCAATTCCTCATTATGACCTCAGCTTTGGAAACTCCTTTATGAAATTTTCATATCACCTTGCGCAAGGATTTCTTTGAATTGATCATCTAAGAATACATAGGAGATCAACCCGTTCTTCACAGATGGGCAAAATGGATCCCATCTTGGAACTCACCAGCCTCCATACTTGGGTAGCTTGTGCCCAACCTAAGCCCAGGGTGACCCGCTATGTGGTTGAAGCAAAATCAAAACACAAGGACCTAAATACAATGTTACTGTGAAATCTCAAGTTAAAGGACTAATTATATGCACTATTGTAAGCTAGAGAATTTTCCACTACCAACATGCCACTTCGACTATCTTGTGGTTTCTCTAAGCGAGTCTTCATTGGACTTGTTCTCTAACAAGCACCCACTAATATGCATTTATGTCTAATATAGATTACCTATGAAACGGGGCAATATCTAACTCCTTCGAGTATGCATCATTAGTGTAAGTCTATCGAATCTTAGATTCCCTGTCTCTAATATTCTATGACTTGAAATATTTAAAATCATGGTCATAGAGACTTGTTTCATAATCACCATCATATGTGTGACCAAGTCCCGTAGTCTAGTATGATTTAAGGGTTTCAACCAGATGCATATGAAGAAATCATAAACACACAAGATGAAGATGACCATTTTATTGAATATTATTCAATCAAGATTGTATCACAAATGGAGTAGCCGAACTAATTGGCTTGTGGGGCACTATTCTAACATTTAGTGAGATAGAAAACTAGGGTTTCTTGGTGAAGACGAGAGGGAAGGAGAAAGTGTTTTTGTGCAAGCGAAGTGAGTGAATGAAATGTGTGAATTCAAATATATTTTTAGCAATTAGCAGGGCAATTATGTAAATATACAGATATTTAATGCATTTTAAGCGCTAGGTAAAAGGGAGTAAGTCAGTTTTCTCTTACAAGTGACCATTTAAGTTAGCTACCCATTAACTGTTATTGATGCATACCATTTAAGGCAGGTAATTTGAATTTTGAATTTAAACATGGCAGTTCAAAAGACTTATAATTTTTTTAACAATTTTTCCCACACAAGAGAAATTCAAATATTAGGCTCGTACTGTAAATAGAGATTTTGATCATAATGCGATCCTTTATGTCTTGCTTTCTAAAGCATGTAATTGATTGATTTCCACAATCCCCCTGACTATTCTAGATTTTGCTGAAGCAATCTTCAATGAGGGACTTGGTGAAAATATTTGCTAACTGAAGTTTAATGCTCATAAAACATATGCATACATCTTCTTTGTTTACATGATCTTGAATGAAATGATGGTTTACTTCACTATGCTTAGTTCGAGAATGATGGACTGGATTCTTACATGGTGATGTTTATAGCACTAGTATTATTATAGTATATAGGAATATTGCCAAACATATATCCAAAATCACGCAAAGTTTGTTTCATCTATAGAATCTGTGTGCAACAATAACCCAATGCAATATATTCAGCATTGATACTAGAAAGAGCAACTGAATTTTATTTCTTACTAAACCATGTAATAAAACTCTTTCCTAAGAATTGACATGTACCGCTAGTACTATGCATAATTAGCATTCGAGTAGCTAATGAGAGTTCAAATTCTTCAGATGATGGACACCATAATTTGTAATCAATAGTTCTTTTAAGATATTTGAATATGCATTTAACAACAGTTAAGTGAGATTCTTTGGGATTAGATTGAAATCGAGCACACATGCAAGTAGCAAACATGATATCATGTCTACTAGCAGTTAAATAAAGAGGCTACCACTCATACCTCTATACCTTTTCTCATCGGTTGGCTTACCAACTTCATCTTTATCAAGTTTAGTCATTATGCTCATAGGAGTCAATACTTCCTTACAGTTGTCCATCCTAAACTTCTTCAGTAACTCTTGGTATATTTGGATTGGCAAATGGAGTTTTCTTTTTTAGACTGCTTTACTTGCAAATTAAGGAAGTAGCTAAGCTCACCTATGAGGCTCATTTCAAACTCTTCTTTCATCTGCTTGTAGACTCTTTACACAAACAATCATTAGTTGCTCCACATATGATGTCATCAACATAGATTTGCACAAGGAACATATTCTCATTATGATTTTTGGTAAACAATGTAGTATCAATTGTACCAATTGAGAATCCTTCATTTGTCAAAAACTTACTCAATCTTTCGTACCAAGCTCGCTGAATTTGTTTCAAATCATATAGTGCTTTGGTGAGTTTGTAGACATGATTAGAAAGTTCTTATTTCTTAAAGCTAGAAGGTTGTTCAACATAAACTTCATCATTGATGAATCCATTCAAGAAAGTGCTTTTAATGTCCATTTGATACAAAATGAACCATTTGTGAGATACAAAGGTAAATAACATCCAGATAGATTTCGATCTCACAACCGATGCAAATGTCTCATCATAATCAATTTATTTTTCTTGATTATAGCCCTTAGTTACTAGTCTAGCCTTGTTTTTTAGAAACTTTTCCATTCTCATTGAGTTTGTTTTTGAATACTCATTTTGTTCTTATAATTGGATGGTCATCTGGTCTCTCAACAAAATTACAAACCTTGTTCTTTCAAATTGTGCTGGCTTCCCATCCATAGTGTCTACCCATGATTTATCATTTAGGGATTCTTCAACACTCATTGGCTTAATCATTGATAGGAATCTTTTTTCTATTTGGAGGATGATTTTGTTCTTACTCCATCTTTTATACTTCCTATAACTTGTGATGTAGGATAGCTTGATGCTTGAAATTTTTTTTACTATCATAGTTTTTACATTAATCATTTCTTTGGAAATATTCTTTTCTCGTTATCTGAAAGGAGAGTTTTCATCTTCCTTAACCTCATTTTTAGTTCTTACTTTCGTTCTTCCTTCACTACCTGTAATAAGGGAATAATATTTGCATCATCTTTGTTCAAGTGCTTATTGGCTTCAAGAGGATTAGTTCATCAGAAGATACTTGCATAGACTCTCGAACCACTTTCTTTCTTTTACTGTAAACACTATATGCCTTACTATACATGGAATACCCAGCATATATTCTTTTATATCCACTAAACAATTAAATCTGGATATAGGATCATGATCATTCAGGGATAAAAATTTGCAACCAAACACTTCGAATTATGAAATATTAGTAATTTTCCTCTTCATAATTCAAAAGGGGTTTTATTTAAAATAGGTCTAGGGGATAATTCTATTGGACATATAACATGCACTATTCACAATTTCTATATAGAATGACTTAGATAGATTGTACTTATTATAAAAGTCGGGATTAAGAGTCCTAATTTTTTAAAAAATATTATAAAATTTAAAGCTATAAAATTAGAAAATGAGTAGAGCAAAAATACAAATTCTACGACATCCCCGACCCCCATATGTCCCACCAAAAGTCGGAACAGACTCCCTGTTGGAATAGTGCCCCGCAACCAATTAGATTGACATGTAAACTATTTCACTTGTGATACAATCTTGATTGAATAATATTCATATAAAATGGTCATCTTCATCTTATGCTTATTTTTACTTCACTAGCATTTGGTTGAAGCCCCTAAATCAAATAAGATTATGGGACTTGGTCAGACACTGGGTGGTGATCATGAAATAAGTCTCTGCGGTCGTGATTTTAAATATTCCAAATTATAGAATCTTATGAGACGGGACATCTAAGATTCGGATAGACTTGCACTAATGATTCAAAAATTCAAGGGGTTGGATATTACTCCATTTCATGAGCAATCCATGTTAGACATGTGTGCATGTTAGTGGATGCTTGTTAGAGAACAAGTTCACTAAAAACCTGCCTGGAGAATCCACTAGATAGCTGGAGTGGCAAATTGGTAGTGGCAAGTTCTCCAGCTTATGTTAGAGCGTATAATTAGTCATTTGACCTAAGGATCTACGGTAACCTTATATTTAGGTCCTCATACTTTGACTCTTCACCGACCATATAGTGGGTCATTTGGGTTGAGATTGGGTATAAGCTACTTAGACATAGAGCTTTGTGAGATCCAAGATGGGATCTATCTGCTCGTTATTGTGAAGGGTGAGTGCATCTCCTATGTATTTTATAATGATCGATTCCAAGAAATCTTTGCGCAAGATAATACGACAATTTGGAAAAGAAGTTTTCCAAAGATGAGGTCATAAAGGGGAATCAAATATTGAAATTAGAAATGTAGTTATCGAGGCTATTGAGGAGATGACAAATATCTTGCCCTAGGCCTCTTTTGAAACATAGGACATGAAAGGATCGTATTTGCATGGTAAGCATAGAGCTAGAATGATTCATCCGGACATATTCACTTCATCAAATTAGTTGGGCTCCATGGGCCTGTTGCTAGACATTGACTATGAAAATCGGGTACTCTTCGATTAATGGAGATTAATAGAAAGAATTATTACTTTAAAGGAGTTTAAACTAATGTGAATACTTCAATATTAAAAATATCAAAATAAGTTGTGAGCCCATGTCCAATGAATGAATGAACTTAATGGGTCACACACAAAAGCCTAAAGGAAGTTCTTACTTGATGGGAAGAATTTTCTATGGAGTTAGAAAATTCACCTAGGCAGTTTTGGAGAAGAATTTGATTGACTAATTTTTTTGTCATCTTGGCTTGATTAATTTAATTGTTAAATTAATAAAAATAATTTAAGGAGTTAAATTAAGAAGTTAATTTAATTGGTGCCATGTGACTATTAATTAGTCAAGTTAACTTCAAGAGTTAAGTTGATACCTATTAACTTAAAGAATTACGTTAATTGACTTAAGGAGTTAAGTCAAATCAATTAATTAAATTAAAGAGTTAATTTAATTAAAATAAGAATTTGGTTTTGGAGGAAAAATCAAATAAAAGAGTTCATTTGAAATTAATTTAGAGTTAATTTGCGTTACATTTCATAAGATGAAATATAGATGCTAATTAAATGCAAATGCATGTGAAATTCAAATTCATATGCAAGTTGGCAAGTTGCCAACAAGCATGGGAGGTGTGATGCCAATTTGCATCCACCATCCTCTCTATAAATACCATGTGGCCAGCCATTAGATGGATAATTCACTAGATTCTCTTCTTCTCTCCAAAAAGTGTGATTTTTCATGTGTTGAAGCTTCACACTCTCCAAACTCTCTCCCTCTCCAATTCTCTCAAAATCGCCATTTCCTCACCTTCATCCTCTTATTGTCTAGTAGATTTGGGGTTGATTTAGAGCTGTCCTTGGGTGTGTGGATTATTACATTAGAGGACCAACACTTGGGGGACTTATTGCTCTTTGATGATCCATTGCTGTTCGGCTTTCTCAAGGTAGATTTGAAGGACTTAGGAAGTTTTGATTTCCAAAAAATTTTCACAGCATCTTCCTTTGTGTGTGGTGGTGCTTTCTGAAAAATTTGAGCATTTTTGGAGTTGTGGAAGGCATTCAAAAGTTGAGTGCTTGTTCTGTGCGTGAGTTGATCCATTGAAGAGTTCATTGGAGTCTTATTCCTCTTACCTTTGGATTTAACATTCAAGGTTAATTTTCTGGACTTAAATCCTTACTACAAGCATGATTAGATCCTTGAAATGGAGTAGTGAAGTTATATTTAGCCTTTTTATGTTTTCTATTATGGATCCTTAGCCTACTCTTGCTTTCACTCCCAACATTAATCTCATGAACTAAAAATGTCCCACTCCCTATGAATGTAAACGAGCTTAACCTTACCATGGCCGCCCATCGTAGGATGTTCGTTGTGCATGAAGAACGGCAATAAAATCTAAATAGGCCTAAGCCTGTCGAAAAAACTATAAATCCTAAGCCTGAAAGGAAACTTGAGCACAAAAAATTATTTGTAAAGAATCGTGAACTTTCGAGAATAGTCAAGAGCAAAAAATCTCTCTACACAAGTTTCAAATAAAATGAATCCACAATTACCATCTGCTTGAAACAACCCTGCTCCACTTCCGTGCAGAACCATAAACAAAGTCTGATTCACCAACTCTTTATAAAATTGGTAAAGTCTAGTTCTTAGCATAATCCTAATTTACCAATTTACTAAAAAATTTGTGAAACACAATTCTTAAATAAAAATTGTGAATTCCAACTAACCAATTCTTTCTATTAATATAAATCTCAATTTATGAACAAAGCCCACTTCACCAATTCACTAAAAAATTGGTGAACTTGAATTCTTAGAAAAACCCAATTCATGACTAATTCACTAGAAATTTGGTGAAGCCTAATTCTTAAATAAAGCCCAATTTACTACAAAAATTGGCGACGTACAATTAACCAATATTTGAAATTAATGTAAAATCCAATTCGTAAAATTGATCAAGACCAACTAATAGAAAAGAAGTTAACGAAACCTAATTTACCAATTCTTTAACTTAGTGTGAAGTCCAATTCAAAAAGAAAGCCTAAATAATAAAAAATGTTTCTGAGTTAAATTAACCTATTCTTAAATTAATGTGAAAATCAATTCATAAAAAACTCCAAATTCACTGAATCGCTAAAAGAATTGGTGAAGCCCAATTCTTCAACACACGTTGATAAAGACCAATTCCCCAATTCTTTACATTAATGTGAAGCTAATTTAAAGTAAATTCAATTGACAAATTAACTAAAAGTTTAGTTAAACTAATTATTAGAAAAAGTTGTGAAGCTTGATTCATCAACTCTTTACAAAAGGAAGCTTTCATTAATTTATGCAAGTTGTGAAACCCAATTCACCTTTTATGTGAAGCTCAATTTACTTTCAAAAGAAACCATTATCTTTTCAGAAATAAAATCTGAAACAAATTTATGAAATAAATATATTTGGAGGGAGATATTATGGCCTGGAATTTAATCTAATTGTCAATAATAATTAGTAAGGAAAATATTAGTTACCATATTGATACGAATTTCTAGAGGGAGATAAATTCAACTTTAGTAACATAAATTTTTTTAGTAATATATGTTTTATTTGTAATGAAGTAGTCAATATTACAAAAAATAACAAGTTTTATTTTTATCACTGATAAGTCTACACAAATGACTTAGAATATTGTTTGAAATAATATCCCATGTGTAGTAATGACATATGATTTAGGTAAAAAAACAGGGAAAAAAAAACCAAAACAAATGAATATATAAATGTTTGGTTTTGATTCTGGCAACTGGATGCCCAACAATTTGTTGTTCCTTTTTTTTGTATTTTCTTATTACAAAGCCGAAGGTAGTGGTTGGTGGTGGAGGGGTGGCCGGTGAAGTGGCGTTGTGGTAGTGCGGTGATTATGTTGCGGTGGTAGTGAAGTGGTGGTGGCGGTGGTGCAACAATTTTAGCCTTTTCTTGAATGGTGGCGCGTGCGGTGGTTGGTGGGTGGCGCAGTAAATAGCTTTACTAATTTTCAGATTTTACTTTCCAACATATTTTCGATGAAAATTTTGTTGCAAAATAATTTTCTTATTAAAAACGATAAAAGATTATTTTAGTAATTTCATATGGAACATCGGCCTGAAATTTTAAAAGGTACTATGGGAAATTCAAGGCACATTTTCCACGAAAATTCCGTTTGAAAATTACGACTAAAGCACTTTAGAAGGATTTTTCTGAAGGAATTTCCATCTGAAATATGCCAGGAATTTTTCTTTAAAAATATCAAGTTTTCTGAAAGAATTTTCATTAGACATATCTGTCTGAAAGCTTCAAGATAGATATTTTAGATTGATTATCCGTTGAAATCTTTTGTGCCTAATTCTTGCTAAAAACTATCAAACTCTCAGACTGATTTTTGGCGCTATTCAGATGGACATTTGAGTCATCACAGTTTCGTAAAAAATACTTTGGAATTTTCTGAAGGAACTAATCCTTCAAAAATTGTCATAAAAAATAGCAAAATTTTTTGTAGTGAAAAACAAACCAAGTAATGCAATTAACAAAAAAAGTGTATTTTCCGTATCATCTCCTCCATGCAATCCATCTATAGTTAATCAAGAACATAATATTAGAAATTTGAAGTGGATTATAGGAAAGATATTTCTAGTATAGATGATTATAACTCTCACCTCAAATCATCGTACCTATACAAGAGTGCAAGGCCTAAATTCATATAGTACTGCATTTGACTATGCCATCTAATTGCCTCAATTACTTCTCGGTCTCATGATTTAATCAAATTATATATATATATATATTGTAAGTAATATTCTCTTAAGCGAATACTCATAAGCAAGATTCAATGCAATGGTGGCCAATCAAAGTATAATATTAAGCACAATCAATGATTACAACAAATAACCTAAATATTCATGAATAAAATATTAAACTTCGTTGAATGGTTTGAAACCAAGGAAAACACAATAAAAAGCCTAGCTTAATTAGGATCATGTTCACATCAATCATTACTATGCAATATATTTATTAAAAATAGAGAAGAAGAAAGTGATCAAACCCTAAAACTCCTTGGAAGAGATGTTGCCTCTTGAAATCGTCCACTCCCTTGGTGTCTTCATGCTTGCCAAACTTCAGACTATCTAAATTTGTTGTGCCTTTGGTGGATGGAGAAGGGAGCTGTCCTAGGCTAATAAGAAAAACAGCTAGAAAATGAAAAAACTAAGAAAAAAATCAAAGAGTCTTAAAGAACAATTAAGTTATGACTTATGAAAGAACTTTCTCAACTCTCATGTCCACCGCCTACAATCTCCTCTATTCTGGCCTCCTCCAAAAGAACAATAATAAAGGTCTATTTTCTGATTCCTAAGGTACTCCTCCTGCCAAATAGACAAAATTGCCATTAATAAAAAGCATGTTCTGCCTCTAGGTGCTGGGATGGGCGCCACATGGAAAGCTTTGTTGTTTCATCAAATTCAACTCCTCTTTGCCATTCTTAATGGCATGTTGGGTCCTAAGCTTAGATCTAATTGCTCTTTAAACACTAAACAAAGACACAAAGAGAGAGAAAGGCAAAGTCCTCAAGCAACCAAAATAGAAACACTACAATAATAGGCACAACATTAGACAAAATTCATGATTGCATGATGGAGTTCATGTTAGCACACGTTAATCTATAGCATTCTCAGAAGTTTTTTAAGAAAAACATGATGATTGATCAAATAATCACAAGGTACAAAATTCATGCTTTAACTCTTAGCACAATGTCCATCACAAGTGTGATGTCCAATGGGTGTGGGCAATTCTAACACAAAGTTAAGTGGGTAGTCTAGACTTAGGTGCACTCTCTTTAGTTATCACAAGTTCATGCTATCGTCGCTCTCTCCATTAATATAGGTTATAATGATCAAAGAATCGATAGGTCTTTTGAGCTTATGATGTGAGGCTTGGGTCACAGCAATAGAAATTATAGAGGGGCGGTTCTAGCATAACCGCAACGCCTACTTCTTCATGGATTACGAGCATTCTCCAACAATTGACTTCAAGGTACATCCATTTGTGGTGTTTATCTTCTTCCCATATTTTCTATTCTTCACTTGCTTTTTCAATCCCTACTTAGTGGAGTTTTTTGGATGGGCCATTTCTTGAACTGAATGTCTCTTTTGTTTGGTTTTCTCGCACATAAGTTTTAGGGTATCTTTTTTTCCTTTCTTCTTTTTGCTTCTTTTTCTTCATTTTTCAGATTTTCAATTTTTGACACAAAAGCCTCTTTTTCATCCCTACCTCATAGCATATATATATATATATATATATATATCGCCTTCTTTGCTTTGCTCAAGATAATCCATGTGCTATGTCGAAGGAACAAAGATAATAAATCAAGAAAAGCTCATCAAAAAGGCTCAAGAATAGGTACTATGGATGTTCTCAATATAGGCTAGGCTTGAAAGGCTCAATATATCCAAAGATGGCCCAAGTTATCTTCCAAACATATTATTCCTAGGTTTTGCCTCGAGTTAGATTTAAGCAAATTCTAGTGGACACTCTCTTCTTAGGTTTTTTTTGAGTTGGATTCAAGCAAATCTAATGGACAGTCCCTAAGGTTCACCCTTGGAAGGATGCCCTCACCAAGACTCACCACTCTCCTAAGTGTGAGACTACATGCTCGAGAATGAGTATTCATACTTGATCAAGACAGAATGTAAGGCTTTGTTCTTTACCATTTTCTCAAAATATTTTTCAACTTTCAAAACAATCCCAAAATATCTACACATTCTCCAATCATTCTACCAAAACACAAAAATTTTATATCCAAAAATTCCCTCCCAAAACAATCTCAAAATACCCTATACCTTCCCCCATCTACCCCCTCATTTTCTCACTCTATCTTTCATATCACTCATTCATTTATTACTCTCTTATTTCACTCATCCATATATATATATATATATATATATTAAAATTTTACTAGTTATAAAATTCTAAAACTTATGTTTAAAATTATAATTAAATTAATTGTCAAAAAATAATTAAATTTAATTAAATATTGTTTATATTATTACTAAATAATTTATTTACTAGATAACATATTAAATTAATTAAATTAATTAATTATTAATTAAATAATGTATTTAGTTATATTTAATATTTAATGTATTAATTAAATACTACATTTATTTATTTAATAAATAATTAAAGATTTTTAATTTGATATAATAAATAAAAAAATCTTCATTAAATATTAATCTTCAAATTTATTTAAAATTATAATAATAAATTTAATTATTATTTAATAATATATTAAGTTTAATAAATTAATATTAATATAATTAAAATAATTGTTGAGAAAATTAATTAAATATAAGTAAAAATCATTTGATTGTTTACTAAGTAATTTATTTACTAAATAATGAGTTAAAGTAATTAAATAACCTATTAAATTAAATAAATTAATTTATTTAATTATTTAAATACTTGTTATTTATATATTAATTATGTTTTATACTTTACGTATAATTAAATATTATGTTTATTTGTTTAATAAATAATTTAAGATGATTTAATTTCATATAATATAAAATTATTTATTTTTTTGAACTTGGTGAATTGTTATAAGTATTACATATGTAAATTATTAAATAAATTATTTTATTTAAATCAATAATTAAGTTTTTTTGTACATAAGCCAAAAATAATAAATAGTTAAATAATTATATTTTAATTAATAAATAATAATTAGTTTATAATTAATGTACATTAATTAATTTTTTATATAAGCCGATATTAACAATTATGACATAATTATGATATTACCTGATTTTTTATAATTAAGATATAACTATGATTTCATAAATAATTAATATTTATTAATAAGTAGTTTCTTTCAAGTAATACATCATTTTCTAATGTTAAATTTATAAAAATATAAATTTAATAATAAATCACCAATTAAATTAATTACACATCATTTTATTACAACCATATATCAATCATTACACATATATATACACACGTACACATCATCCAATTATAAACATACATACATATATACATTACATGAAAAAATCACTTTCACCATACAAACCCAACAAAAAATTAACTGATTTGACATTTACAGTAAATTTTGCCTCCTCTCTAAACAAACAACTCATTCTTAATTCATTTTTCCCATTTTCCCATAACAAAAGGAAAATCTTGACACATTCTCCAATCTTTTTCTCAAAAACCCATTCTCCCAAAATATTTTCAGAAAACAACCAAAACACAAAAAAACAAACCCTAAGAATCTAATACTCGTTGGTACTAAGTTCAAACTTCCAAGAAAATCAGCAAGACCAAGAAACCCTAACTTTGTATGGATCATGGACGAAAAATATCATGTACTATCTCCACTGGGTGATCAACACAAAATAACGCACAACAAAAAATCACAAAGAAAAATAAAGGAAGCAAAAGAACAACTCTAGGCTCAACATGCTTCCAATTGTAATCCTAAGAGTAACAAAAAAGGGTTTAACAATGAAAGCTTAAAATGATACACTCAAGTGTCTAGAGACATTGGCACAATGAATCTCAAGAAAAGAAAAAAACTAACCTAAAAATGCACGAATTAAGCTAAAACAGAGAAATTGGAAGCTACATGATCAGCTAAAAAATGTATTGCACTTAAGCACATATGATAGGTAATTATTGTTCCCAACCTTCATGATCATGAGATAAGAATTCAAAGTCTCACTCCCCTCAAACTTAAATTGGATAATATTTTCATTGGGCTAAGGCAAGGAAAAGGAGGGATAGAAGTGAGTACCCTTTGTGTTGAAGCTCACAAAAAAATTTTAACTTGGCCATCCAAGGTGAGTAGGTAAGGACTTAAGCTTTCAAGTTCTGCTTACAAGTTGAAAATAACCTCCATTAGCGTTAAATCTCTTGACAGCAAAACATCACAAGGAATATTTGAAAAGACGGACTAATTCATTCTGTGCACAATAGGGCTAGCCTTCATGAAGCTCACACCAATGCATGATGAGAATTCAATCAACAACTAAGCATCTAATCGGAGTTTTATCAAATATATGTGTTAAATCCTTATTATTATTAATTTTAATATCATATTCAAGATTTAAAAAAATAATTTTTATTCATTATAATTCCTTGCTAATTGATGAAAATTTGGAATTGCAGGAACACAAGTTTTGGAATTACAAAAAGGGATAGGTTAGCTGTTAGCACAAGTTAGTGGGAATGATTTAATTAAGGAAGGACAAAAGAGTCTTTTTATTCACTCAAATCTTATTCTATTTAGGAGTCTTTGTTAATCAGTATAAATAGGCCTTTCAAACACTCGGTTAGGTGTCCGATTTGGATTTTTTACTCTAGAGACTAGAAGTTTTGCGAGAATTAGGGGTTCAATGGAGGATAAAGTGGAGATCAGATTCGTCTAGGAATAAAGTTTTCTCTTCTCATTTTGATTTTCTTTTTAATTCTGGATTTGATACAATGTTACATTTTATTCATGTTTTGTTTGACAATTCAATCGTAAACTAATTTGATATTCTAGAATTATGATGGACCCTCTCGAATAAATTAATGCATGATTCTTATCATGAAATTAATAGCTTTTATGTTATTTCTTCTACTGTGTGTTTTGGCTAATCGATTGTCTGATCAACAATCAAGTACATATTTAAAGCCTATAGGAATCTTGAAAAGAAAATTTAGGGATTGATTGACAATAAAAGAGTTTAGAATTAATTATTCAAATGAATGAATTGATTAATTTGCAAGTAGGATAGGAATATATCTGCTTGCCCTAAGTAGTTGTATAACTCATCCATAATTTAGTTAATTCATATAGGAATATAATGAATTGAATAAATTAGGAATCTGACTGTGAATAATTGGAAAAACCTTGCAAATGCATATGACTCAAAACTAATAACTTGTTATTAATTTAACACGGAGAAAATAATGTAATCAACCGGTTCGGTTGATGAAATCATAATTCTAGACTTCACAGCCTAATAGAAAACTTAATCAGTAACTTTCTTGTTTTTATTAGTTTAATTTTCAACTCAACAATTAATCATTCTTTGAATAAAAGGAGTGTGTGAATAAATTAGTAATTAGTGGCAATTAATTTAGTTCCTTGTGGGATTTGCACTATTCTCATCAATTTATTACTTATTTCAACATGTGCACTTGCGTGGTTGTTTGTAATATTCAATTTGCACAATAACAAGTTTTTGGCCATTGCTGGAAAACTAAAATTATTCATTTATGCTAAAATTAATTTTAAGCACCAAGTTTTGGTTGGTATTTATTTATTTATCTATTTTTTTTTCTATTTATATCTATGCAAATGTATGCAAGATAATAAGGAGCACAAATTAGTGCCATTTAATTCAGAGATTGACAGAACCTTTCCAAGATACAGACGCACACTTCAACAAGCAAATGAAGATGTTGTAGAAATTGTAGAGGAAGATGGATGGTGAACTATGTTATCCTGCAAATTCAGGGCTTTTACATAGGGACTGCCAAATAATTTTGAGATCAAGCCCATCATTCAAATAATACAGAGCTTAATATAGTTTAGGGGGTCTCTACCAGCTGGTCTGAATGATCATTTAGCTAGCTTTTTGTAGATTCTCAACACCTTAAAATATAATAGATTTTCAGATGATGTGATCTGATTGAGATTGTTCTCATTCTTACTGAGGGATAATGCAAAGAGTTGGTTACATCCTTGCCATCAGGATTTATACAACTACTGGCTTTACATAATATTAGGCACTACATCCAACTCTTGGATGAAGTTTTTCATCCAAACACCTTCTTTCGCGGTCTCCATAGCTGCAACATATTCTGCCTCAGTGGTTGAGTCGGTCGTGGTGTCTTGTTTGGAACTCTTCCAACTTACCGCGCTGCCATTGAGACAAAACATAAATTCTGAGGTGGATTTACGGTCATCTTCATCGAATTGAAAACTAGAATTTGAAAACCCTTCAAGTTTCAATTCTCTATTATCGTATAAAAACAACAAATCTTTAGTTCTTCTTAAGTACTTTAAGATTGCTTTTATGGTTGTTTAATAACTTTCACGGGGGTTGGATTGAAAGCGGCTTATAACACTTAGAGCGTGTGCTACATCCATTCTAGTACATTGAACGGTATACATTATGCTCTGTATTGCGGATGTACATGGCATGTGGGACATTCTTTCTCTCTCGTCATCAGTCTTAGGGGCCATAGACTTGGAGAGACATTGACCATATCCCATGGAAAGAAATCAGCTCTTGGATTATTCCATATTAAACCTTTTTAGTGTCTTGTAAATGTATACCGTTTGGGAGAGCCACAACATCATTTTTTATCTATCTTTATAGATCAACGTTCCTAATATATAGTAGGATGCATTTTCCAAATCTTTGATGGATAATTGCCAAGATAACTATGTTTTAGTACCCTCTAACCCTTCTCTCTTATTCCCAATGAGAAGAATGTCATCAGCATAAAGCACAATAAATTGAATCGAACTCCTACTAGCCTTTTTACACACACAAAGCTCATACACATTTTTGACAAAGCTAAATGATTTGACTATTTTATCAAAATGTATGTTCAAATATCAGGATGTTTTCTTTAGTCCATAGATGGACCTTTGGAGTTTGCAAGCTTTTGCTCACTCATCTTGGATGTAAAACATTGTGGTTGCTCCACATAAATTTCTTCTTCAATGTTTCAATTGAGAAAAGTGGTTTTTACATCCATTTGCCATATTTTGTTGTCGTAGTAAATGGCTATGGCTAACATAATCCTAATGGACTTAGGCATGGCGATCGGCAAAAAGGTTTCCTCAAACTCTATACCGAGTCTTTAAGTATAACCTTTTGGCACTGGTCTAGCCTTAAAGATTGTCACCTTTCCATCTGAAGTCAAGTGTAGCACTGGGATCCATTAAATAAAGCACAAAATTTCCAAATTAACTAGGTTATATTAGAAACCAAGGATCTAATCATGCTTTAAATTTAGATTTGGATGAAGGATTACCTTGGAAGCTCAAAAATCCAAGGAAAGGAAGAAGAACACTTCAGCACTTGAAAGTTGTCTTCAAGCAGTGCAACAATAAATCAGCAACAATTGCCTAACCAAATCACCTCGGCATTTGCTGAAATTTGAACACAAGCTCACCAACACCTTGATGAAGCTCTAGTAGAAAATTTAGCAAAAACAAAAAATTGGAAGTCACTCCAGAAATGCCTCCAAACTTACTAACAACAATAGCTCTCCAAAAGCTAAGCAATCCAAGTGTTGTGCCTCTAATGTGATGATCTACACACCAATGGAAAATTCAAATCTCTACTAGGTCATCTGGAAAACCAAAGAGACAAGAGAGAAGATAAAGGCCTGATTATGGAGGGAGAGATGAAGAAAATATGAAGCCTCAACACATGAGAGAATCGCATAAAATTGAAGGGAAAAATGAAATCTAACAATTAGATCTTCATGCATGCTTGGCTGCTCACCCTCTCTCCTATTTATAGGGAGGGATGTGTGATGCAAGTTGGCATCACACCTCCCATGAGGTTGACGACAACTTACATTGCAAGTTGCATGTGTGAAATTTTTAATTTCCTTTGCATTTGAATTTCATTTGGAATTTGCATTTCATCTCATGAAATGTCATCCAAATAAATTCAAATGCACCCCAAATGAACTTTTTCATTTTAAATTTCCCTCCAAATTAATTCCTCATATTAACTAAATTAACCCCTTAATTTAATTATTTAATCTTGACTTAACACTTAAGTCAATTAGCTTAATTCCTTACGCTAGAATATGTCAACTTAACTCCTTAAGTTAAGTTGACCAATTGATAGTCATGTGTCACAAATTAAATTAATTTTAATTGCTTAAATTATTTAGATCAATTTAACAAATAAATTGATCAAGCTAAAATGACCAAAAATTAGTCAACCATTTCCCTCCTTAAAATCGGTTAAGGTGGAATTTTCTAACCTTTAGAAAATTCCCTTCATCAAGTAGGATTTCCAATTGGCTTTTGTGTGTAACCCATTAGGTTCTACAATTCATTGAACATGGGCTCACAACTCTTGTGATTTGAGAATATCAAAATATTCACATTAGTTTAAACTCCTTTAAACTAATAAGTCAATTCAATTAATCTCCATTAATTGAAGAGTATCTAATCTCCATGTTTGATGTACAACCTCAAGCCCATAAAGCCCAACTAATTGGTCGGAATGAATCTAATTTTGGAGAGCCATTCTAGCTCTTCGCTTGGCATGCAAATACAACTCTTCCATCTCCTATCTCCTGAGAGAGGCCTAGGGCAAGATATTTGTCAGCTCCCTAATAGCCTCGATAACTATATTTTTATTCTCAGTGTTCGATTCTAATTTATGACCTCATCTTTGAAAAATTACTTTTTCAAATTGTCATACTACCTTGCGTAAGGACTCCTTGGAATCGATTATTATAGAACACATAGGAGATGCACTCGCCTTTCACAACGACGATGAGATGGATCACATCTTGGATATCACAAACCTCCATATCTAAGTAGCTCATACCCAAGCTCAACCCAAAAAACTTGCTAAGTGGTCAAGGAAGAGTCAAAGCATGAGGACCTAAAAACAAGGTTACTATGGATCCTCAGGTTAAAGGATTAATTATATGTACTAGCATAAGCTAGAGAACTTGCCACTATCGACTTGCTACTATGGCTATCTAGTGGATTCTCCGAGTGGGCCTTCAATGAACTTGTGCTCTAACAACCACCCACTAACATGTACCCATGTCTAACACGGATTGTTCGTGAAATGGAGCAATATCTAATACTTGGATTTATGAATCATTAGTGCAAGTCTATCCGAATCTTATAAGCCTTGTCTCACAAGATTCTATGACTCGAAAGATTTAAAATCATGATCGTGTAAGACTTGTTACGTGATCACTACCCAGTGCGTGACCAAGTTCTATAGTCTTGTGTGATCTAAGAGCTTCAACCAAATGCCAGTGAAGTAAAATAAGCATAAGACGAAGATGGCCATTTATAATGAATATCATTCAATTAAGATTGTATTACAAGTGAAATAGTTTACATGCCAATCTAATTGGTTGTGAGGTATTATTCCAACAATCTCCCAGTTGTCCTAAAGCCAATTCCCCATAGTCTTAAGGCCCATCTTCTCAAGATGTCCCTAAAAGACCTTTTACGATAGGGGTTTAGTCAATAGGTCTGCTATATTCTCTTGTGAGGCAACCCTCTTCACTTGGATGTCGCATCTATCAATGATCTCCTAGATCAAATGATGTCACTTCAAAATGTGCTTGGATTGTTAATGAGATCTTATCTCATTAGCTTGCACTACTACCCTATTGTTGTCATAGAAGACAATTACTGGCTCAGTAATGCTAGGCATTACGTCCAACTCTTGGACGAAGTTTTTCATCTAAACACCTTCCTTTGTAGCTTCTGAAGCTACAATATATTCCGCCTTTGTGGTTGAATCGACCGTAGTGTCTTGTTTGGAACTATTGCAATTTACTACGCCGCCATTGAGGCAAAATATAAATTCAGAAGTGGATTTTTGGTCATCTACATTGTGGAAACTAGTTCTGAAAACCCCTCGAGTTTTAATTCTCCATTGTCGTATATCAAAAACAAATCCTTACTCCTTTTTAAGTACTTAAGAATTGCTTTAACGTCCATCCAGTGACATTCATCAGGGTCGGATTGAAAGCAGCTTGTAGCACTTCTAGCATGTGCAATATCCGACCTTGTAAACCTTTTGCTCACTCCCTTTGGAGGTAAAACCTTGTGGTTGATCCATATAAATTTCTTCTTGAATGTTTCCATTGAGGAAAGTGATTTTCACATCCATTTTCCATATCTTATAGTCATAATATGCAGCTATGGTAAGTATAATCCTAATGGACTTAGGCATTGCGACCGATGAAAAGGTTTCCTCGAAATCAATACCGAGTTTTTGAGCATAATGCTTTGCCACTAGTCGCACCTTAAAGGTCATTAACTCTCCATCGACTCCTAGCTTTTGCTTATAGATCCACTTGCAACCAATGAGTACTATATCCTTTGGTGGATCTACCAAAGTTCATACTTTGTTGGAATACATAGAGTCCATTTCGAATTTCATGGTGTCAAGTCAATGTCCCGAATCTATGTCCAATAACACTTCATCATAGGTCTTTAGATCATTATTCGATTGGCCCATCTCATGAAGGAATCCGAACCTTTCGGGTTGCTTTTTGAATTGGTTTGACCTTCTCAAAGGTTGTGTGTTCGGCTCTTATTGCTCACTTGTTTCCACCGCTTGTGGAATTTGATGATCATCTTGAACTTCATCAAGTTCAACAACAATTCCATTTGTATCTAATAGAAATTTATTTTCCAAAATGGTCGCGTTTCTTGAAACAAACACCTTTTGTTTTTAGGAATCATAGAAATAATAACCAAAAGACTCTCTTGGGTATCCCATAAACTTGCACAAGGTGGATCTACTATTAAACTTGTCTCCTACTATCCACTTGATGTAAGCAGGAGACCCCCAAACTCTCAGGAAAGGGTAAGAAGGTGCTTTACCAAACCACATCTCAAGCGGCGTCTTTGGCACCAACTTTGAAGATACTATATTTAGAAACTTCATGGTCGTCTCTAAGGCATATCCAAAAAAGAATATAGACACATAAAAAAAGCTCAACATAGAACCTATCATTTCCAATAAGGTACAGTTTCTCCTCTCGGCTACTCCATTATGTTGGGGCGTGCTAACTGGAGTTAATTGAGAGAAAATCCCATACTTCTTTAGATAATCCAAGAATTAGGTACTCAAGTATTCTCCTCCTCAATCTGATCGAAGAGCTTTAACACTTAGTCATTTTTGCTTTTCTACTTCATTCCAATATTCTTTGAACTTTTCAAAAGTTTTAGACATGTACTTCATAAGATACATATGTTTAAACTAAGTATGATCATCGGTGAAGGTGATGAAGTAAGAATAGTCTCTTCTCACACTAACTTTTGGTGGGCCACAAATATCTGTATGGATCAAATCCAAAGGTCTTGTGGTTCGCTCCGATTATCCCATGAAATGACCTTAGTCATTTTTTCCTTTAACAAGACTCACAAATAGAAAGATCCTCAATGCCACTAACATTTAGTGCTTTGAGAGCTTCTAACTTGTTTATCCTAGTTTTTAGAAATATGTCCAAGTCTTGGATACCACAAGATAGCATCTTCTTGGTTATCTAATTTTCTTGATTGAATATGAATCAATGAAGATTGAGAATCTAATATGTACAATCCATTGTTTAATGTACTTTGTGCAATTAACGAACTATTCTTTAATTCTTTCAACATCCCATTAGATATGGAAAAATCATATCCTTCATTATTCAAAATGGGAATAGAGATAATGTTCTTAACAAGAGAGGGTACATAGAAACAAGGATTAAGTATAATGCAAGAATTCTCCAAGTCTAGCTTGATTACGCCTTCAACCATGGCCGCAACATTTGCTCTATTTCCAAGGTGGAGAATCATATCCCCTTCATTGAGACTCCTTTTTCTTTCCATCCCCTGTAATGAATTACAAAGGTGAGAATAACATGCGGTATCAAATACCCGTGAGAAAGAATTTTTCGTCACGTGCACTTCAATAAAATACATTCCCTTCTCAAGGGTGCTAAAGTAAGCATTGCAATTCCTTTTCCAATATCCTTTTTCACCACAATAGAAACAAGTAACATCAGTTTTAGTCTCTTTCTTTTTCTTGATTCCCCCCGAATTCTTCAAAGGTTGCTTGCCCTTAGAGGAATAACTCTTCTTCCTTTTACCTCCATTTTTAGGATCCCTAGGGCCTTTAGACTTTGAAGAGGAAGCAAGCACAAGAGGTTTGTCTTTCTTCATTGTTGCTTCGGCGGTCACCAACATGTTGACCAATTCATTAATCGCCACTTCTTGTTTGGACATATTAAAGTTCATAATGAATTGGTCAAAGGAGTTAGGCAATGATTAAAGGATCGAATCCACATAGAGCTCATTGTCCATGATTACGTCTAATTAGCCTAGCTTCTCAATAAGCCCAATCATCTTTAGCCCGTAATCATGGACACTCGTGCCCTCATTCATCCTTGACCTAAAGAGCTCTCTAAACAAAGCCAACCTTTCGTGTTTAGTTTGAACACCATACAACTCTTGTAGGTGTAGGTAGATCTCATGAACATGTTTTATGTGCTCGTGACTCTTTTGAAGCTCATTAGTCATAGAAGGTATCATGATTCATCTCGTTTGTAGATCATCATCCACAAACTTCATGAACAATTCATGTACCTCATTGGTGGCATCATTGCCAATGGTGTCCAACGGACTTTGATCAAGCACATAAATGCTCTTTTTGGAATTTAGAATAATTTTGAGGTTTCTCAACAATCACAGAAGTTTGGCTTTATGAGCTTATTGGTTTCCAACATAACATTGAGTGGATTTTTAGCCATTTTGAGTTTGACATTTCAAAAATCTACAAAAGGCGAAAAGAAGAGTACAAGCATGTGATTGAATATTGATATTGAAAACATGTTCATGGTCTTTCAAGCATGTTTTTTCTCCAAGTATTTTATCAAATTCTTCATCCCCTAGAAGAATTCGGCAAATCTCATTTCCTAGTGAGAATTAAGGCCCTAAGGACTTGTAGCAGACCCACGACTCCTGAGACATCCACAAATAATCGAAAGATAAGCAACTTTTGCTAATTACATCTCTATGCAACCTTTGGTATATTTGCCTCACTTTTTATGTTGACCCACGACTCGTGCAATATTTACACTACTAGGTGTTAAGTCGGACCTACCAATCAAACTTTGATTCGAGACTGTACCATGTCATCCTATGCCTTGTTGCCAATGCATGGAAAGCATCAAATCAAAGGTGCATCATTTGCTAAGTATGTGGTCACACCTTTCCACCATAAGTGTGACCTACGACTCGTGAGACATCACACAAATGTGGTAGCGTCGTCATGCCACATACTATTGGTAGAAGGTATGGATTAATTAGAACTCTTTTTAATTTGTATCTATTTTGACTTAATATTTAAAAGCACTTAAACTTTCTAAGTGGAGGGATTTTCTTGGTTGTAAAGATCTCATCAATTTTATCTTCTTATTTAGGTTTTCTATATCCTAAACATGCATCTCATACATCAATTGGATATGGAAAGTATAAATAAGTAAGTGCGCCTAGCATGCTCTTGGGGTGGGATGACCATGAGCCTTAACCAAGTGGTGTACTTAGAGCCATAGATGCGCCACTTAGTTGATTTGAAGTGGGTTGATCAAATCTAGTTATTACATGATTGTATCCTCATACATTCATAGGTCTTCATGCCTCCAATGGTCTTTTTTGATCCTTGTAACATTTACATGAGAAAGAAATCCTCATTTCTAGTGATTCTACTCTCATAACATTTATAAGATAGAACTTGCACAACACTTGTGCATCTATTGTGTACAATTTAGAACACTTTGGTTACTAAAAGAATACAAAAATACATCAAAACTCACCAACAATCGAAAACAACCCTTTGCTAAACCCTTTGCTAACTCTTAGAAAATTCCCTTCATTAAATAGGATTTCCAATTGGCTTTTGTGTGTGACCCATTGGGTTCTACCATTCATTGGACATGGGCTCACAACTCTTTGTGACTTTAGGATATCAAATATTGACTTTAGTTTAAACTCCTTTAAACTAATCGACTCAATTTAATTAATCTCCATTATTGAATAGTATCTAATCTCCATGGTCGATGCTCAACCTCAAGCCCATGGAGCCCCACCAGTTAGCCAAAATAAATGCTTTCGGAGAACTATTCTAGCTCTACACATGCCGTGCAAATATGGTCCTTCCGTCTCCTATATCCTGAAAGAGACCTAAGGCAAGATATTTGTTGGCTCTCTAATAGCCTCGATACTGTGTGTCCAGTCTCAATGTTCGATTCCCTTTATAACCTCATCTTTGGAAAACTCATTTTCCAAATTATCATACTACCTTGCGCAAGGATTTCATGGAATCGATCATTATAGAATGCTTAGGACATACACTCGCCCTTGAAAATGACGAGGAGATGGATCCCATCTTGGATCTCGCAAACTTCCATGTTTAAGTAGCTCATACCCAAGCTCAACACAAAAGACCTGATAAGTGGTCAAGGAAGAGTTAAAGTATGAGGACCTAAACATATGGTTACCATGGACTAATTATATACACTAGCGTAAGCCAGAGAACTTGCCACTATGTCTATCTTGTAGATTCTCCAGAGGGGCCTTCAGTGAACTTGTTTTCTAACAAGCACCCACTAACATGTACCCATGTCTAACATGGATTGCTCATGAAATGGAGTAATATCCAATCCTTGAATTTATGCATCGTTAGTGCTAGTCTATCTAAATCTTGGATGCTCTGTCTCATAAGATTCTACGACTTAGAATATTTAAGATCACAACCATGTAAGACTTGTTTCATGATCACCACCCAGTGCATGATCAAGTCCTATAATCTTGTGTGATCTAAGGGCTTCAACCAAATATTAGTGAAGTAAAATAAACATTTGATGAAGATGGCCATTTATAATGAATATCATTCAATCAAGATTGTATCACAAGTAAAATTAGGGGTGTTAAAAAAAAAAATCGAAACCGACCAAACCAAAAAAAATGAACTGAACTAGGTTCGATTCGGTTTTCGGTTTTTGATTTTTTTGTTGTTTTTTTTTCGGTTAACCGAAACCAAACCAAAAAAATGAAAAAATCGGTTCGGTTCGGTTAACCGAACCAAAAAAGCCAAAACTTTTTTCTTTATTTTTTTATAAACAAAATTTTATTATTCAATCATTGCTAGTTTTAGTTTTATTTCACATTTTTTATTAAATTTTTAAGTCTAAGATAAATAAATATAAAATATTAAATAATGTAAATGTTAATATATTTTTAAATTTTTGGGATAAATAAAAAAAATTGATAAGGTGAAATAATTGAGAGAAAAAGAAGTAAATAATATATCAAAATAGTTATTAAAAACCTTATGTTTTGTAAATAATATAGATATTAATATATGACATATAAAAACATGAATAGTTATGATACAAGGAGGAAAAAAATGGTATTTTTTTCTAAACTCAAATGGTACAATTGCATAATTTTTATATTATATGAACTAATACACGTTACATATAAAAAAAATAGATGATTATGATTTAAATAGCAAAAAATGTTATATTAAAAGAAAATTAATTAATTAATTAAACTTATATATATTATAGGGTATGTTGACGAGCAAAATTGAAATTTCAACTTAAATTGCAAACTAAGGGATAAGGGATTGAATCATATTCGGCTATTCCTGTGGTAGTACTAGTAGTATTTTGCATCTGCTAACCAATAAAGATTTCACCTATATTATTATAAAAACAAAGACCGTTTTGTATCTAAAATAGAAGTTATTTTTGTTCATTTACATACTTTGTCCTTTTAATTATTTCAACAACAAAAATTGACAATATAGTTTGAAGGATAAATTGGACAATTCAACATAAAAAAGATAGTTTGGATACAAATTTTGTCAATATTTCATAATTATCTTTTAGAAATGATGATTTAATAAGGTTATAATTGCATTTTTGACAAAATTTACAAATCCGCAATCTATATTATGATGTCATTGGATCAATTAATTATTTAACTTTAGTAGATTGAGTTTAAGATTTAATTCGCTATTCGATCTTAGCAGTTAAGGACCTAAGGTTTGAATATACAAAAATCGCGTACATCTACCTTACTGATTATAAGTTAGCAATTTTAGCATACTCAAAGTGTATACTAAAATTTTTATAACATAAAATAATTAAAATATTTATTTATCTTCTTAAATTTATAATATTTTAAATGTATTTGTTTAGAATAGATAAATTATAATTTAATCAAAACAAATATTTTCAATATAGAAAAAAAGTAATATAAATCAATATTTTCACCTAAAACAAATATTTTTATCAATATACTTTTATCAAACATTTTTTTTGGTTCTAAAAGAATAAGTTACCCAATTCAAATTTTTAATTAACTAACTTACTTTTATCAAACAAACTTTTATGACACTTTCTTGGCAAAAAAACAAGTTTGTTTTTTTTTTCTTAGTTCGGTTTTGGTTGTAACCGAAACCCAAAAACCGAGAAAAAAAAACAAAAAAAGCAAAAAACGTAACTGAAACCGAACCGATTTTTTCAGTTATGGTTTTGGAAAACCAATTGGTTCGGTCGGTTAGTTTTAACTGAATGAACACCCCTAAGTAAAATAGTTCACATGCCAATCTAATTGGCTGCAGGGCACTATTTCGCTAATGGACTTAGGCATAGCAACCAGTAAAAAGGTTTCCTCAAAATCTATACCGGGTCTTTGAGTATAACCTTTTGTACCTAGTCTAGCCTTAAAGATTTTTACATCCGTTTGCCATATTTCGTAGTAGTAATAAACAGCTATGGCAAACAAATCCAAATGGACTTAGGCATAGCAATCGATAAAAAAAATTCCTCAAACTCTATACTGGGTCTTTAAGTATAACCTTTTGCCACTAGTCTAGCTTTAAAGTTTGTCACCTCTCCATCAAGTCCTAGCTTACGCTTGTAGATCTACTTGCAACTAATGGGTAACATACCCTCAAGTGGATCTACTAAAGTCTAAACCTTATTGGAGTACATGAAGTCTATTTCGGATTTCAAGGCCTCAAGTTAATGTCTCGAATTTATGTTCGACATGGCTTCCTCATAAGTCTTTGGATCACTATCTATTTGGCCAGTCTCATGAAGAAATCTGAACCTTTCGGCTTGTTTATTGATTCGACCCGACTATCTAAGAGGTTGTGTGTTAGGCTCTGGATGCTCTATTATTTCTACCAATTGTGAGATAATATGATCGTCTCAAAATTCATCAAGTTTAGTAACAATGCATTTCCTATCCAATAGAAACTCTTTTTCTAAAAGGTGGGGTTTCTCGAAACAAACACCTCTTGTTCTAAGGGATCATAGAAATAATAACCCAAAGACTCTTTTGGGTATCCCACAAACTTGCACAAATCGAATCTTGCATGCAAGTTGTCTCCTTTTGGTCTCTTGACGTATGCGGGAAGCCTCCAAATTCTTAGGTAAGAATAAGAGGGTGATTTTCCATACCACGTCTCATGTGGTGTCTTTGGCACCAACTTTGAAGGTACAATATTTAGTATCTTCATTATCGTGTCTAAGGCGAATCCCCAAAAGGAGATGGCACCTCAAAGAAGCTCATCATGGAACTTACCATGTCCAAACAGGTATGATTTCTCCTTTCGTCTAGTCTATTATGTTAGGATGTGGGCGTCCATTGTGAGAAAATCACATTCTCTTTTAGATAATCCAATGACTCGGTACTTCAGAATTCCCCTCCTCAATCCGATAAAGAGCTTTAATACTAAGTCCTTATTGCTTTTCTACTTCATTTCTATACACTTTGAACTTTTCAAAAGTTTCAGACTTGTACTTTATAAGATACACATGTCCGAATCGAGTGTGATCATCGGTGAAGGTAATGAAGTAAGAATAGTCTCCTCTTGCACTAGCTGTTAGTGGCCCATGTACATCCATATGGATCAAATCTAAAGACTTGTGAAATGCTCCATTTGTCCTACAAAAGGAGTCTTGGTCATTTTTCCCTTTAGACAAAGTTCACAAGTAGGAAGACGCTCTATGCCATTAACATTTAGTGCTTTGGGGACTTCTATCTTATTCATCCAGTTTTTGGAAATATGTCCAAGTTTTGCATGCCAACAATAGGCATTTTCCTTGTTATCTAATTTTTTTTTGTTGCTTTGAATGTGCATAAGTGATAGTTAAGAATTTAATATGTATAATTCGTTGTTTAAAGTACCACATGCAATTAAAGAACCATTCTTTATTGCTTTCAATTTTGAAAGATGGAGATGGATTAGTGTCCAAATATTAAGACCGAAATAAGCAAAAATAAAACAAATCATCTCCTCCCCAGGTATCAAAATCATGCACTAAATCAGGATTAGATGGTAGAAAATTACCTTTGATAAAACAACCAAAGGAATCAACTAGATCACTTCAAGGACTCTTCTAATAGATTATCTACAAACATGAACGGTTTGACCCAATTGCTCCCCTTCCAAAGCTCCAAAAATTGACAAAATTGGCACATTATTTCACCTCTGGAAATAACAAAGTTGCGACCAAAAATCACTAAAAAATTCAGCCTCAAGATCTTCCAAACAATCCATCGAAATCAGCCACAAAATAGTTCACCAATGAACTTCTAAGTTCCCCAAGTGTTGAACCTCTAATGTTAAGTTTACACACCTAGGGCAAGCTCCCAATCAACCTTATTTTGCTAGAGAAGAGAGGATGATGGTGATGACTGGGTGGCGGTTTTAGAGGAGAGAATTTTTGGTGTGGTTATTCAACATATGAATTTTACCACACTTTTGGAAGGAAAATGTAAGGAATGCCAACTAACTCACAAGTGGCCGACTACCTATGCTTATACAGGATAGGACAGAAGCCTTCACACTCTCCATGCATGGGTGCCAACTTGTATTTGCATTTGCATTTGCATTTGCGTGTTCATTTACATTTTATCTCATGAAATGAATGGTAATTAGCTTAATTCAAATGGACTTTTCCATTTGATTTTCCTTCAACACTTAAATTCTCATTTTAATTAAATTAAATCTTTAATTTAATTAATTTAACTTAATTGCTTAAGTTAATTTTACTAATAAATTGTCACATGGTACCAATTAAATTAACACTTTAATTTAATTGGCCTAATTTAACTCCTTAAATTATTTTGATTCATTTAACACTTAAATTAATCAAGCCAAAATGACCAATCAAAATTAATCAACTATTTTTCTCTCCATAAATGCCTAGCACTTGATTTTCTAACTCTTTAGAAAATTCCTCCTATCAAATAAGAATTTCTTTAGGCTTTCATGTGTGACCTATTAGGTTCATCCATTCGTTGGACATGGGCTCACAACTCATTGTAATATTTTGAATATTGAAATAGCCACATTAGTTTAAACTCATTCAAACTAATAACTTTATCAATTAATATCTATTAATTGAAGAGCACCCAATCTCCATGGTCGATATGAAGGCACATGTAGTATTAGGATCTAATTATTAAACACTTTAAAAACTGAAAATAACTAGGCTACACATGTCACCAAGGATCTAAACATGCTAATGATTCAGATTTGGAAAGAAGATTACCTTGATTTGCTCAAAAACCAACGAGATGTTGAAGATGACTCCAATAGGCAAAAATTGTCTCACAATGGTGGCTCAATTTGGATGCAACTTTTACCCAATCCAAATTCCTCCAAACATTTGGAAAAAAATTACAATATCTTCTAAACTCCTTGATATATCTATAGTAAAAAATTCAGCTAAAAAAGCCACATGGAAGTGCCAAAGAAAAAAAAAAAAAAGGCCAATGGATTGCTCTGACATGAATCTCCAAAAGCAAGCAATCCAATTGTCCTGCCTCTAATTGTTATGACCAACACACCAATGCTAAATCCTAATCTCCTTAATATCAGCTGGAAAATAGAAAATAGATTTGTACATATGAAGGCTTGATTTGAGATATGAGAAGAAGAGAAGAAGTAAAGCTTCAACACATAGGAAACACTTTGAGAGTTTGAAGAAAAATGAGAAAGAATCTAATTCTTTACAATGTGATCAAGTGGTTGCCTATCTCTCTCTCTCTCTCTATATATATATATATCTATATAGAGAGAGTGAGGATGGTGTGATGCCAAGGTGGCATCACACCTTCCTCAAGGTGACCGCCAACTTGGCCTAGCAAGTTAGCAAGTTGCAATTCAAATTTGAATTTGAATTTTGTATGCATTTCAATTTCATTTGGAATCTAATTTCAAATTAATTAAAATTCCACACGAAATGAACATTTCATTTGAATTTTTCCTCCAAAGTAAATTCTCTTCATTAATTAAATTGAACATTTTAATTTAATTAATTAGCCTTTAACTTAATTCTTAAGTCAATTAGCTTAAATATTTAAGTTAAGAATTGTTAACTTGACTCTTCAAGCTAACTTGATCAAATTATTGGTCATGTGGCACTATATAATTAACTCCTTAATTATTGGTCTAATTTAACTCCTTAAATTAGTTAATCAATTTAACAATGAAATAAATCAAGCCAAAATTGACCTTAATTTCGCCAACCTCAAAATTGGTCCACTAGGAGTGTTTTTTAAACTCTTAGAAAATTCTCCCTCATCAAGTACGAAATGCAATTGGCTTTTGTGTGTAACCTATTAGGTTCTACCATTCATTAGACATAGGCTCAAAACCCATTGTGGCTTTTGAATATGATATATTCATTTTAGTTTAAACTCCTGACTCAATTCAATTAATTTCCATTAATTGAAGAGTACCTAATCCCCATGGTCGATGTCCAATATTAAGCCCATGAAGCCCAACTAATTGGCCGAAATCAATGCTTTTGGAGAACTATTCTAGCTCTACGCATACCATGCAAATACGGTCTTTTTATCTCCTATCTTCTGAAACAGGCCTAGGACAAGATATTTGTTGGCTCCCTAATAGCCCCGATACTATGTCTCTGTAAAAATGTTCGATTTCACTTTATCACCTCATCTTTGAAAAACTCATTTTCAAAATTGTCATACTGCCTTGCACAACGACTCCTTGGAACCGATCATTATAGAATACATAGGAGATGCACTCGCCCTTCACAATGACGAGGAGTCGGATCTCATTTTCGATCTCACAAACCTCTATGTCTAAAGAGCTCATGCCCAATCATCACCTGAATGACCCGCTACGTGGCCAATGAAGAGTCAAAACATGAGGAACTAAATGCAGGGTTACCATGGATCCTCAGGTTAGAGGACTAGTTATATGTACTAGCATAAGCCAGAGAACTTCCCACTACCGACTTGCCTCTTCGGCTATCTGGTGCATTCTCCGGGCGGGCCATTAGTACCTTGTTCCCTAATACCTCATTAGTACCTTGTTCCCTAACCTTATCTCGTTAGTGTAAGTCTATCTGGATTTTAGATGTCCTGTCTCATAAGATCCTACGTAAAACTTGTTTCATGATCATCACTGAGTGTATTGATCAAGTCCTGTAGTCTAGTGTGATCTAAGCGCTTCAACCAAATGTCAGTTAAGTATGTTTATAAGCATAAGATGAAGATGACCATTTAAAGAATATCATTTAATCAAGATTGTATTATAAGTGAAATAGTTTAATGCCAATCTAATTGGTTTGTGGGCACTATTACAACACGATGTTTAGTAATAAGTTTATGGAGCCCAACTAATTAGATGAATGAATTATATCATGATGAGCCATTATAGCTTATGGTTACCATGCAAATATGATTTTCTCGTCTCCTATCTCCTGAAAGAGGCATGGGGCAAGATATTTGTCGCCTCCCTAATAGCCTCAATAACTAAATCTCTAGGTCTAATGTTCAATTCCCTTTATGACCTCAACTTTGGAAAATTTCTTTTCCAAATTGTCGTAGTACCTTGTGCAAAGATTTCTTGGAATCGATCATTATAGAATACATAGGAGATGCACTTATTCATCCCAACAACGAGAAAATGGATCCCTTCTTGGATCTCACAAACCTCCATGCTTAAGAAGTGCATGTTTAATCTCAACCCAATATGATCCATTATGTGGTCGGGAAAAATTCAAAGCACAAAGACCTAAACACAAGGTTACTATGGATCCTTAGGTCCAAGAACTAATTATATGCACTATCATAAGCTTGAGAAGTAATCACTACGGCTATTTCGTGGATTATCTTAGCAGGCCATAAGTGAACTTGTTCTCTAACAAGCACCTACTAATATGCATCCACGTCTCACATAGATTGCCCATGAAACGGGGCAATATCCAATCCCTTGGAGTATATATCGTTAGTGCAAGTCTATCTAAATCTTAGATGCCCCTTCTCATAAGATCTATGACTTGAAATATTTAAAATCATGACCTTAGAGACTTGTTTCATGATCACCATCATATTTGTGATCAAGTCTCATAGTCTTGTATGAATTAGGGGTTTCAACCAAATACAAATGAAGTATGTACAAAGCATAAGATGAAGATGGCCATTTTATAAAAAAATATCATTCAATCAAGATTGTATCACAAGTGGAGTAGTTTTACATGTCAATTCTGATTAGCTGAGGGGCTCTATTCCAACAATTTTCCACTTACCATAAAGTTAATTCTTTATAGCTTTAAGGCCTATCTTCTGGAGATGTCCTTCAAAGGCTTTTCGCTTTAGGGGTTTAGTTGGTCGATCTGTTATATTCTCTTTTGAGGCTACCCTTTCTACTCAGATGTCACCTCTATCAATGATCTCACAGATCAGATGATAATACTTCAAAATGTGCTTGGATCGCTGTTGAGATCTTGGCTCTTTTGCTTGAGCAACAGCTCTGTTGTTGTCATAGAAGATAACAACGGGCTCTACATTGCTAAGCACCACATCCAGCTCTTGAATGAAGCTTTTCATCCAAACACCTTCTTTTGCAGTTTCTGAAGCCGTAACATATTTTGCCTCAGTATTTGAGTCGGCCATGGCATCTTGTCTAGAACTCTTCCAACTCACTGTGCTGCTATTTGTGCAAAATATAAATCCTGAGGTGAATTTACGGCTATCTTCATCAGATTGGAAACTGAAATCTAAAAACCCTTCAAGTTTCAATTCTCCACTGTCATAAACTAAAAACAAATCCTTAGTTCTTCATAAGTACTTAAGGATAGCTTTTATAGCCATCCACTAACTTCCATCGGGGTTGGATTGAAAGTAGCTCGTAAACTTAGAGCATGTGCTACATCAGTCTAGTACATTGAATGCCATACGTTATGCTCCCTATCGCGAATACATAAGGTATGTGGGACATTCTTTCTCTCTCGTCTTTAGTCTTAGGGACCATGACTTGGAGAGATGAAGGTATGTCCCATGAAGAGAAATCCTTTCGTGGATTCTTCCATACTAAACCTTTTTAGTATCTTTCAATTTACTCCATTTGGGAAAGCCACAACATCCTCTTCGATCAATCTCTATAGATTTGTATTCTTAATACATAGTAGGATGTCTCTCCCAAATCTTTTATGGAGAATTGTGAGGAAAAGCATGCTTTAGTACAGTCTAACCCTTCTCTCTCATTCTCAATGAGAAGAATGTAATCGGCATAAAGCACAATAAACTAAATCAAACTTCACTAACCGTTTTATACACACAAAGCTTATACACATTTTTGACAAAATTAAACAATTTGACTGTTTTATCAATACGTATGTTCCAACTTTGAGATGCTTGCTTTAGTCCATAGACAAACCTTTGGAGTCTGCAAACCTTTTGCTCACTCACTTTGGATGTAATACCTTGTGGTTGCTCCATGTAGATTTCTTCTTCAATGTTTTAATTGAGAAAAGCGATTTTTATATCCATTTACCATATGTCATAGTCATGGTAAATGGCTATGGCAAGCATAATCCTAAAGGACTTAGGCATAGTGACCGGTGAAATGGTTTCCTCGAACTCTATTCCGAGTCTTTGAGTAGAACCTTTTGCCACTAGTCTAGCCTTAAAGGTTGTCACCTCTCCATTGACTCCTAGCTTATGCTTGTAGATCCATTTGCAATTAATGGGTACTATATCCTCCAGTTGATCTACTAAAGTCTTTAGTTTATTGGAGTACATGGAGTCCATTTTAAATTTCATGGCCTCAAGCTAATGTCCCGAATCTATAACTAACATAGTTTCATCATAGGTTTTCGGATTACTATCCATTTACCCCATTTCGTAAAGAAATTCGAACCATTTTAGTTGCTTCTTATTTTAGTCCGACCTTCTAATAGGTTCTGTGCTAGGCTCGAGATGCTTTATTATTTCTACCACTTGTGGGATAACATGATCGTCTTGAACTTTATCAAGTTCAAAGACAGTGCCTTTTCTATCCAATAGAAATTTCTTCTCTAAAAAGGTTGCCTTCCTCGAAACAAACACCTTTTGTTCCAAGGGATTGTAAAAATAATAACCCAAAGACTCTTTTGGGTATCCCACGAACTTCCACAAATTAGATCTTGAATCTAACTTGTCTCCCACTGGTCTCTTAACATATGTGAGAGACCCCCAAACTCTCAGGTGAGAATAAGAGGGTGCTTTGCCATACCACATCTCATGCGATGTCTTTGGCATCTACTTTAAAGGTACTATATTTAGTATCTTCCATGTCGTGCCTAAGGCGAGTCCCCAAAAGGAATAGGTGCATTGGTGAAGCTCACATTAGAATGTACCATGTCCAACAAGGTACGATTTGTCTTTTTGGCTACTCCATTACGTTAGGGTGTGCTAGGCAGAGTCCTTTGTAAGGGAATTACATTCTCTTTTATATAACCCAAGAACTTGGAACTTAAGTATTCCCCTCCTCGATCCGATTAAAGAACTTTAATACTAAGTCTTTGTTGCTTTTTTACTTCATTTCTATACTCTTTGAACATTTCAAAAGCTCTAGACTTATACTTCATAAGATACACATATCTGAACCGAGTGTGATCATCGGTAAAGGTAATGAAGTAAGAATAATTTCCTCTTGCACTGACATTTAGTGGCCCCCATACATCCGTATGGATCAAATCCAAAAGACTTTTGGAATGCTCCATTTATCCCACAAAAGTAGTCTTGGTCATTTTTCCTTCTAGACAAGATTCACAAGTAGGAAGATTCTCTATACCACTAACATTTAGTGCTTTAAGTGATTCTATCTTGTTCATCCTATTTTTGAAAATATGTCCAAGTCTTGCATGCTAAAGATAGACATTTTCTTGGTTATCGAACTTTCTTTTGTAGCATTGAATGTGCATAAATGATGGTTGAAGTCACATGTAGCAATAGGATCTAATAATCAAAACATTAAAAATAGAAATTAACTGGGCTATACATGATAAAAAGGATGTGAACATGCCATTGAATCAGATTTAGCTGGAGAATTCCCTTGTTTTGCTCAAAAACTAAAGAAGCAAGAAGAAAGCATTTGACTCTCAAAAACTATCTTCCAACGACATAGCAGAGTAGCGACCAAATTTCCCCAACCAAATGAATTTTGTTTGAGTTGAAAATTTTACAAAAACTCCAAAACGCCTTGAAGGATCTATCTTCCAATAATTAGCTCAATCAGAACTCAAAAAGTACACCAAGAACTATCTCCAAGTTGCTGCCACAAATTGGATCTCTAAAGGTGAGCAATCCAATTGTCTTGCCTCTAATATTAAGATCCACATACCAATGCAATAACATATCTTCTTCTATATCAGCTGGAGAATATAGAGAAGATACACAATGATGAAGGCTTGATTTGGAAGTAGGAAGAGAAAGGAAAGTGAAGCTTCAACACATGATGCAACATTTGAAGATTGGAGAGAAAAATATGGAGATAATCTAATTTTTCCTTCTTAGATCTAAATTCACATAGAATGTAATGCAAGCATATACTTCGCTGCCCCTTTCTATATCTATATATAGAGAAAAGAATGTATGATGCCAAGTTGGCATCACACCTTCCTCAGGGGGTGGCACCAACTAGCATGCAATTTGGCATGTGAATTTGAATTTTGTGTGAATTTTAATTTCATTTCGAATCTTTATTTCATCCCATGAAATGTAATGCAAGCATATGCTTCGCTGCCCCGTTCTATATCTATATGTAGAGAAAAGAATGTATGATGCCAAGTTGGCATCACACCTTCCTTAGGGGGTGGCACCAACTAGCATGCAATTTGGCATATGAATTTGAATTTTGTGAGATTTTTAATTTCATTTCGAATCTTTATTTAATCCCATGAAATGTCATCCAAATAAATTCTATTTCACACCAAATGAACATTTCATTTTAATTTTCCCTCCAAAATTAATTCTCCATATTAATTAAATTAAACCCCTTTAATTTAATTAATTATCTTGACTTAACTCTTTATATCAATTAGCTTAGCACTTTAAGCTAGCAATAGTTAACCCCTTAAGCTAACTTGACCAATTGATAGTTATGTGGTACCAAATAATTAACTCCTTAATTATTTATCTTAATTTAACCCCTTAAATTAATTAGATCAATTTAACAATTAAATTGATCAAGCCAAAAATGACCACAACAATTGTGTTAATCGGTCACCTCCAAATCGGTAATGTAGGAATTTTTCTAACTCTTAGAAAATTCTCCTTCATCGACTAGGATATGCAATTGGCTTTTGTATGTGACCTATTAGGTTCTACCATTCATTGGACATGGGCTCACAACTCTTTGTGACTTTGGAATATCAAATATTGACTTTAGTTTAAACTCCTTTAAACTAATCAACTAAATTCAATTAATCTTCATTATTGAAGATTACCCAATCTCCATGGTCGATGTCCAACCTTAAGCCCATGGAGCCTAACTAGTTGGCCAAAATGAATGCTTTTGGAGAACCATTCTAGCCCTATGTGTGCCATGTAAATACAGTTCTTCCATTTCCTATCTCCCGAAAGAGGCCTAGGGCAAGATATTTGTTAGCTCCCTAATAGCTTCGATACTATGTCTCTATTCTCAATATGCAATTCCCTTTATGACCTAATCTTTGGAAAACTCTTTCCAAATTATCATACTACATTGTGCAAGGATTTTATGGAATTGATCATTGTAGAATACACAGGAGATGTACTCGAGGAGTTGTAGAATACAAAATGATAAAGATTTTATGGAATTGATCAATGTAGAATACACAATGACGAGGAGTTAGATCCCATCATGGATCTCATAAACCTCCATGTCTAAGTAGCTCATACTAATCTCCACCCGAATGACCCATTATGTGGTCAGGGAAGAGTTAAAGCATGAAAACCTAAACACAAAGTTACAATGAAACCTCAGGTCAAAGGAGTAATTATATGCACTAGCATAAGGTGGAGAACTTGCCACTACAGCTATCTAATGGATTCTCTAGGCAAGTCTTCAGTACCTTGTTCTCTAACAAGCACCCACTAACATGTACCCATATCTTATATGTCATTGCTCATGAAATGAAGCAATATCCAACTCCTTGGATTAATGCATCATTAGTGCAAGTTTATCCGGATCTGAGATGCCTTCGGTCTTGTGTGATCTAAGGGTTTAAGATTATGACCATGTAAGACTTATTTCAAGATCACCACCTAGTACGTGACCAAGTCCCATAGTCTTGTGTGATCTAAGGGTTTCAACCAAATGCCAATGAAGTAAATATGTGCATAAGATTAAGATGACCATTTGAAGAATATCATTTAGTCAAGATTATATCACAAGTGAAATAATTTACAACGCTAACCTAATTGACTTGCGAGACACTATTCCAACAATCTCCCACTTGCCCTAAAACTAATTCCCCGTACTCTTAAGATACATCTTCTCAAGATGTTCTTCAAAGACCTTTTGCGGTAGGGGTTTAGACAATGGATCTATTATATTCTCTTTCGAGGCAATTCTTTCTACTCGAATATCGCCTCTATCAATGTTTTCCTGGATCAAATGATATCACCTCAGAATGTGGTTGGACTGCTAACGAGATCTTGGCTCTTTAGCTTGCCCTACCGTCCCATTGTTGTCCTAAAAGATAATGATTGGCTCAGCAATGCTTGGCACTACATCCAACTCTTGGATGAAGTTTTTTATCTAAACACTTTCTTTGCATCTTTCGATGCCGCAATATATTCTGCTTCTGTAGTAGAATCAGTTGTTGTGTCTTGTTTGATACTTTTCCAACTCACCGCACTGTCATTGAGGGAAAATATAAATCTATAAGTGGATTTTAGGTGATCTATATCTTATTGGAAATTGGAATTTGAAAACCCCTCAAGTTTTAATTCTCCATTATCGTACACCTAAAACAACTCCCTAGTCCTTCAACAGTGCTTAAGGATCATTTTAACAGTCATCTAGTGACATTAATCAGGGTTGGATTGGAAATAGCTCGTAACACTTAGAGCATGTGCTACATCTATTCTCGTTTATTGAATGACATATATTATGCTCTCTATAATAGATGCATAAGAGATGTGAGATATTTTTTGTCTCTCGTCTATAATCTTAGGGTCCATAGACTTCGAGAGACGAATGTCATGTCCCAAAAGGAGGAATTATCTCTTAGATTCTTCTATACTAAACCTTCTTTAGTATCTTGTTAATGTACGGGGTTTGGGAAAGCCCCAGTATCCTCCTCGATCTATCTCTATAAATACGTATTCCTAATACGTAAGATGCTTTTTTCAAATCCTTCATGGAGAATTGAGTGGATAACCATGCTTTAGTACACTCTAGCATTCCTACTGTATTCCCAATAAGAAGGATGTTATCGACATAAAGTATAATAAACTGTACATTACTCCCACTAGCCTTCATATGCATGCTTGGTTTGTACATATTTTTAACAAAGACAAATGATTTGACTGTGTTGTCAAAACATGTGTTCCAACTTTGGGACGCCCGTTTGAGTTTATAAATAGATCTCTGGAGTTTGCAAACCTTTTGCTCACTCCCATTGGATGTAAAACCTTATGGTTGCTGTATATAAGTTTTTTCTTCAATGTTTCCATTTAGGAAAGCAATTTTCAGATCCATTTTCCATATCTCATAGTCATAATATGCGGCTATGGCAAGTAAAATTCGAATGGACTTAGGCATTGCAACTAGTGAAAAGGTTTCCTCAAAATTGATACCGGGTGTTTGAATGTAACCTTTTACCACTAGTCGCATCTTAAAGGTCATAACCTCTCCATCGACTCCGAGCTTTCACTCATAGATCCGCTCGCAATTCCTTCTGGTGGATCTACCAAAGTCCGTACTTTGTTGGAGTACATAGAGTTAATTTTGAATTTCATGGTGTCAAGCCAATGTCCCGAATCTATGTCCAACATAGCTTTTTTATAGGTCTTCAAATCACTATTGATTGGCCTATCTCAGGAAGAAATCCAAACTTTTCAAGTTGCTTCTTGATTTAGTCCGACCTTCTTATAGGTTGTGTCTAAGGCTCTTGTTGCTCGTTTGTTTCTACTACTTATGGGATTTGTTGATCATCTTGAACTTCATCAAGTTCAACAACAACGTCATTTCTGTCTAATAGAAATTCCTTTTCCAAAAAGTGGGTGATCCTCAAGACAAACACATTTTGTTCCGGGGGATCATAAAAGTAATAACATAAAGACTCTCTTAGGTATCCCACAAACTTGCACAAGGTGAATCTACTATCCAACTTTTCTCCAACTAACAACTTCACGTAAGCGGGAGACCCCTAAACCTTAAGATAATAGTAAGAGGGTGCTTTGTCATACCACATATCATACGATATTTTTTGCACTGACTTTGAGGGCTCTATGTTTAGTAGCCTCGCCATCTTTTCTAAGGTGTGTCCCCAGAAGGATATGGATACATCAAAAAAGCTCATCATGGAGCGCATTATGTCCAATAAGGTATGGTTTCTCTTTTCAGCTATTCCATTATGTTGGGGTATGCTAGGTGGAGTCCATTGAGAGAGAACCCCGTCCTCCTTTAAATAACCCAAGAATTCGATACTTGAGTATTCTCCCCCTCGATCTGATTGAAGAGCTTTAATACTAAGTCTTTTTTGTTTTGCTACTTCATTCCTATACTCTTTGAACTTTTCAAAGGGTTCGGACTTGAACTTCATAAGATACACATGTTCGAACCGACTATAATCATCTATGAATGTGATAAAGTATTAATAGCCTCTTCTTGCACCAACTCTTAGTGGACCACAAACATCCGTATGGATCAAATTCAAAGGACTTGTGGTGTGCTCCATTTGTCCTACAAAAGGAGCCTTGGTTATTTTTCCCTTTAAACAAATTCAAAAGTAGGAAGGTCCTCAGTGCCGCTAACAATTAGTGCTTTCAGTGCTTTTAACTTGTTCATCCTACTTTTAGAAATATGTCCAAGTCTAGAATGCCAAATTATGACATCTTCCTGGCTATCTAATTTTCTTTTACTTGATTGAACATGCATAAGTGAAGGTTGAGAATCAAGTGTGTACAATCCATTATATAATGTACCTTGTGCAATTAAAGAATCATTTTTTAATACCTTTAATATCCCATTCGATATAGAAAACTCATATCCTTCATTATCAAGAACGGGAATAGAAATAATAATTTTCACAAAGTTGGATACATAATACACTGGGTCAAGTACAATGCAAGCATTCCCTAAGTCTAACTTGATTACACCTTGGACCATGGCGGCAACCCTTACTCCATTTCTAATGCAGATGATCATATCCCCTTCACGAAGACTATTTCTTCTTTCCGATCCTATAATGAATTACATAGGTGAGAACCACATATGATATCAAATACCCATGATGAGTAATTAGTCATCAAATGCACTTCAATAAATTACATACCTTTCTCGTACATACCTTTCTCAAGGGTTGTGAAGTAAGCTTTGTAGTTCCTTCTTTAATACCCCTTCTCACCACAATGGAAACAACTCACATCAATTTTATTCTTTTCTTTTTCTTTACTCCCCCCAATCTTTCAAGGGTTGCTTCCCTTTGGAGGAAGAACGTTTCTTCCTCTTACCTCCTTTCTTAGGACCTCTAGGGCCCTTCGACTTTGAAGAGGAAGCAAGCATAAGAGGTTTTTGAAAGTAAGTAAGGCACTAAGATCTAATAATAAAACCTCAAAAGCTTAAATAACTAGTGCTTTACAAGAAACTGAGGATCTAAAAATGCTTTAGGATTTAGATTTTGATGCAGAGTTACCATGATTAGCAAAATCCAAAGGTAGATTGAAGAACTCATTCTTCAAAACAAAATCTGCCAAGTAGTGGTGCAGCTGGAAGAGAGCAACTTTTGCATGATCCAAAGGACTCCAAAAAATCCCAAACGATTCCATTAAATCCTCAACTCTTTGATGAAACTACTATGAAAATTTCAGACCAAAACTCTTTTTGGGTCTCATGGAATAAAATTGCCAATTGATTGGTCTCGCAGGTGGATCTCCAAAGGCTCAGCAAACCATTTGTTTTCACTCTATCGAAATGATCCACACACCAATCCAATTTCTCACTACTCCTCACTTTTAGTTGGAGAAAGAGAGGAGAGAAGAGAAGAGAGGGAGATGGCCAATTTCGGGGTTGGAGAAGAAGAGAGAGGTGAACTTCAACATATGAGTGAACACCTTGAAAATGGAGGGAAAAAGTGAGAATCTAATTCTTCACTTAGATTGCACGTTGGCTGCCCACCCTCACCTCTATATCTATATATAGAGGAATTATGATGTGATGCCGGGGGGGGAGGGGGGGGAAGGACTGCCAACATGCTTCTAATGCATGCAATTTGGAAATTTTAAATCTAATTTGAATTTGTGTGCATTTCAATTACATTTGAAATCTAATTTCAAATTAATTAAATGCCACACTAAAATGATCCTATCATTTGAATTTTCCCTCCAAAAAATATTCTTCTCAGTAATTAAATTAAGTACTTTAGTTTAATTAATTATCCTTGACTTAACTCATAAGTCAACAAGCTTAACTCTTTAAGTTAATTTGTCCAATTGATGGTCACATGGCACCAAGTAATTAATTCTTTAATTATTAGTTTCATTTAACTCTTTAAATTACTTGATCAATTGAACACTTAAATTAATCAAGCCAAAATTGACCTCGGTCACCCAAAAATTGATCTCTATGGAGTGAATTTTCTAACACTTAGAAAGTTCCTCCATTACTTAGAAAATGAAATTGGCTTTTGTGTGTGACCCGATAGGTTCTATCATTCATTGGACATGGGTTCACAACTCGTTGTGACTTTTGAATATCATATAATCCTTTTAGTTTAAACTCCTTTAAACTAATCAACTTAGTTCAATTAATCTCCATTAATTGAAGAATACCCAATTTCTATGGTCGATGTCCAACCTCAAGCCCATGGAGCCCAACTAATTGGCATAAATAATTTTACTTAGAGAACTATTATAGCTCTACACATGCCATGAAAATACGGTCCTTCCGTATCCTATCTCCCGAAAGAGGCCTAGGGCAAGATATTTGCTGACTACCTAATAGCCTCGGTACTGTGTCTCTATTCCCAATGTTCGATTCCACTTTATGACCTCATCTTTGGAAAACTCTTTTTCAAAATTGTCATACTACCTTGCACAAGGAATTCTTGGAATCGATCATTATAGAATATATAAGAGATGTATTCGCTCTTCACAAAGACGAGGAGTCAGATTCTATCTTGGATCTCACAAACCTTAATGCCTAAGTAAATCATGCCCAATCATCACCCGACGGCATGCTAGGTAACTATGGAAGAGTCAAAGCATGAGAACCTAAACACAAGGTTACCATGGATCCTTAAGTCAAAGGACTATTTATATGCACTAGCATAAATAGGAAAACTTTCCACTACCGACTTGCCATTTCGGCTATCTAGTGAATTCTCAAGGTGGGTCTTTAGTGCCTTATTCTCTAACAAGCACCCACTAACATGCATTCATATCTCATATGGAATTGCCATGGAATGAAACAATATCCAACTCCTTGGATCTATTCATTGTTAGTGCAAGTCTATCCGAATCTTAGATGTCATGTCTCTTAAGATCCAATGACTTTGAAGATTAAGATCACGACTGTGTAAGTTTTATTCCACTATCACCACCCAGTGCATGACCAAGTCCCTTAGTCTTGTGTGATCTAAAGGCTTCAACCAAATGCCAGTGAAATAAATATAAGCATAAGATGAAGATGGCCATATTATTAATATCATTCAATCAAGATTGTATCACAAGTGAAATAGTTTACAATGCCAATCTAATTAGCTTGCGGGACACTATTCCAATATTTTTTCCTTTTTTATAGTCGCCTCAGCAGTCACAAGCATGTTCATCAATTCGTTAATCGTTAGCTCTTACTTGGACATATTAAAGTTCACAATGTATTGGTTGAACGAAGAGGGTAATGATTCTAGAATCAAATCTCCCTAGAGATCATTGTCCATCACAACATTAAGTTGCCTAAGTTTTTCGATGAGTCCAATCATCTTAAGCCCGTGATCATGAACACTTGAACCCTTAAATATCCTTGACCTAAAGAGCTCTCTAGATAAAGCAAACCTTTCTTGCCTAGTTTGTACACCATACAACTCTTGTAAGTGCACACTGATCTCACTTGCATGCTTCATATGCTCATGAGTATTTTGGAGCTCATTGGCTATGAAAGCCATCATGAGGCATCTTGCTTGTAGATTATCATCTATGAACTTAGTGAACAATGCACACTTCTCATTAGTGGTGCTATCACCTAATATGTCATACAGACTTTGATCAAGGACATAGGCCCTCTTAGTGGAGTCAAGAATGATTTTGAGATTTCTCAACCAATCGTAGAAGTTTGGCCCGGTAAGTTTATTAGTTTCCAAAATAGTGTGGAGTGGATTCTTAGCCATTTTGGTTTTGAAGATTTTGAAAATCTACAAGAGGCGAAAAGAAGAGTATAAGCATATGATTGAATATTGATATTTGAAAAAACATGTTCATAGACTTTCAAGTATGTTTTCCTCCTACTATTTTATCAAATCCTTCACCCCCCTGAAGAATTTGAGAAATCATATTTCCTAGTGAGAATCAAGATCTCAAGGACTTGGAAGTAGACCCTCGTGACCAAGTGCTATCCACAACCAATTGAAGAGTAAGCAACCTTTGCTAATTGCATTTCTGTGCAACTTTTGATATATTTTGCCTCACTTTTGATGTAGACCCATGTAACCGTGTGCCATCTACATTACTAGGTGTTAAGTTGGACCTACCAATGAAACTTTGACTTGAGACGGCATCACGACATCCCCCATGACCGAGTGCCAATTCGTGGGCATTCTCAAATCAAAGATGCATCATATGCTAAGTATATGCTCACAGCTTTCCTCCTAAGTGTGACCCCCGTGACCAAGTGCCAACACACAAAATCAGTAGCCTCGTCATGGCATATACTATTGGTAGAAGGCATGGGTTAATTAAAACACCTTTTAATTTATATCTATTTTGACTTAATATTGAAAGCACTTAAATATTCTAAGTGGAGCATTTTTCTTGCTTGCAAATATCTCATCATTTTTATCTTCTTATTTAGGTTTTCTATATCCTAATCCATCCATCACATACATTAATAGGATATGTAAAGCATAAATAAATAAATGTGCTTAGCATGCTCCTAGGGTGGGATGACCATGAGCTTAATCAAGTGGTGCATTTAGAGCTATAGGTACACCACCTAGTTGATTTTATGTGGGTTGATTAAATCTACCTGTTACATGACTGTATCCCCATACATTTATGGGTGTTCTTAGGTCTCCATGCTTCCAATGGTCTTCTTTACTCCTTGTACCATTTACATGAGAAAGAAATCCTCACTCCTAATGATTCTATTCTCATAACATTTACAAAATAGTAATAAAGAGGCATGCAAGCTCTAATTTAATACAACCATTTTCAACAACTTAAAATAAATAAATCAATATTAAAGGCTCATGATCATCCCCATTCATTCATCATCCATTCAACACTTAAATGAACAATAAATAAATCAAGAATTGACATTCAATTGCAACAATTAAATGCTTATCTTATAAACAATTAATTGGCTAAGCAAAATGAAGCATAACAATTATACCACATTGTTGAAGATTAACTTTACTAATTTTTAAAAGCAATAAAAAATATCAAAACATAATTTTGAGAATTTGCACAACATTTGTGCATCTTTTATGTGTGATGCAAAACATTTTTGGTCACTTAAGGAACCAAAACTCAACACTTTCCTCAAAATTGAAACTACCATGCTACCGCCTAGCCTAGGTGCAAGGCCGCTGCCTAGCCAGTGCCTGGCCATGGGCGGCAGCTAGCCTGTTTCACAATTTTGCATGGATCAAGTGGATTTTAGCTCAACTTTTGTGTACCAAAAAATTTAGAACTAATTCTAAACATTAAATCACACAATATAGATGAAATTCTATATTCAAAACACCTTTTAAAAATGGAATTTCAAGTGCTCAATCATGCTTTCAAAGACAAGTTTAAGTAAGAATCATATTCTTCAAAAATCTCCAACAAACTCCAATCATATAGGATCTAAAATTGACCAAAACACCTTAAGGCCATTAACAACATGCTATATCAATATATAACAAAAATTAATGCCAAATCAACATTCAACATTAGCATCAATGAATTAAAACATGCTCAACATATGATTAACACATTAAAACACATATTAGCATAATTTTATTTCATCAATCAAGGAGCCACATGTAATATCATCCAAACACTCCAATCCATAACAAGGATCAAGTTTTTGGTGATTCTGATCAATTCATCACATGAATCAATCAATCAATCAAAAATCCAAATCACAACATGAATTAAGCTCGATACCACTTGAAGTCACATGTAGCCATAGGATCCAATAATCAAAACATTAAAAATGGAAATTAACTAGGCTACACATGATAACAAGGATCTAAAAATGCCACTAATTTAGATTTAAATGGAGAATTACCTTGTTTTACTCAAAAACTAAGGAAGCAAGATGAAAGTCCTTGACCTTCAAAAACTGTCTTCCAGCTGCACAACAGAGTAGCGACCGGATTTCCTTAACCAAATGAATTTTGTTTGAGCTGTAAATTTTATAGGAACTACACAACACCTTGAAGGATCTACTATCCAAATATTAGCTCAATTGGAAAAGTCCACCCAGAATTTCCTCCAAATTGCTTCCAGAAATTGGATCTCCAAAGGCGAGCAATCCAATCATTATGTCTCTAATGTTAAGATCCACACACAAATTAAATAACCTATCTTTTTCTATATTAGCTGGAGAATATAGAGAGGATACACAATGACGAAGGCTTGATTTAGAGATAGGAAGAGAAAGAAAAGTGAAGCTTCAACACATGATGCAACATTTGAAAATCGGAGGGAAAATATGGAGAGAATCTAATTCTTCCTTCTTAGATCCAAATTCACATGGAATGTAATGCAAGCATATGCTTGGCTACCCCTCTCCATATCTATATATAGAGGGGGGACAACTAGCATGCAAGTTGGCATGTGAATTTGAATTTCATTTGGAATTTTCATTTCATCCCATGAAATATCATCCAAATAAATTCTTATTCACACCAAATGAACATTTCATTTGAATTTTCCGTCCAAAATTAATTCTCCATATTAATTAAATTAAACTCCTTTCATTTAAATAGTTGTCTTGACTTAACTCTTTAAGTCAATTAGCTCAACACTTTAACCTAGCAATAGTTAACTTAACCCCTTAAGCTAACTTGGCCAATTGATAGTCATTGCCACCAAATAATTAACTCCTTAATTATTGGTCTTAATTTAACTCCTTAAATTAATTAGATCAATTTAGCAATTAAATTGATCAAGCCAAAAATGACCACAAGAATTGTGTCAATCAATCACCTCCAAATCGATCATGTAGGAATTTTTCTAACTCTTAGAAAATTCTCCTTCATCGCCTAAGATACTCAATTAGCTTTTGTGTGTGACCCATTAGGTTCTACCATTCATTGGACATGGGCTCCCAACTCTTTGTGACTTTGAAATATCAAATATTGACTTTAGTGTAAACTCCTTTAAACTAATCGACTCAATTTAATTAATCTCCATGGTCGATATCCAACCTCAAACCCATGGAGCTGAATTAGTTGGCCAAAATGAATGCTTTTGGAGAACCGTTCTAGCTCTATGCTGCCATGCAAATATGGTTATTCCATCTCCTATCTCCCGAAAGAGGCCTAGGACAAGATATTTCTCGGCTCTCTAATAACCTCGATATTATGTCTCTATTCTCAACGTTCGATTCCTTTTATGACTTTATCTTTGGAAAATTTCTTTTCCAAATTGTGATACTACCTTGCGTAAGGATTTCATGGAATTGATCATCATAGAATACATAGGAGATACAACAACGACGAGTTGGATCTCATCTTGGATCTCATAAACCTCCTTATCTAAGTAGCTCATGCGCAATCACTACCTAAACGACCCGCTATGTGGCTAAGGATGAGTCAAAGCATGAGAACCTAAACACAAGGTTACCATGGATCCTTAGGTCACACACAAAAGCCAATTGCAAATCCTAATTCATGAGGGATAATTTTCTAAGAGTTAGAAAACTCCTACATAACCGATTTTTGAGGTTGACCAATTGATGCAACTTGTAGTCATTTTTGGCTTGATCAATTTAATTGTTAGATTAATCTAATTAATTTGAGTTAAATTAAGATCAATTAATTAAGGAGTTAATTACTTGGTACCACATGACTGTCAATTGGTCAAGTTAAGGAGTTGAGTTAACGATTTCTTGCTTAAGGAGTTAAGCAAATTGACTTAAAGGGTTAAGTCAAAGTTAATTAATTAAATTAAAGAGTTTAATTTAATTAAATTGGTATATTAATTTTGGAGGAAAGATTCAAATGAATTGTTCATTTCGTAAGAACTAGAATTTATTTGGACAACATTTAATGAGATTAAATGAAGATTCTAAATGAAATTCAAATTTACATAAAATTCAAAATTCACATGCCAACTTGCAAAAGAAAGTGGACGGCCACCTTGAGGAAGGTGTGATGCCAAGTCCTCCCTCCATATATGGATATAGAGCGTGAACATGAATTTTTCAAGCTAGAATTATATTCTCTCAATTTTCCTCCAAAATTTCACATGTTGTCTCATGTGTTGAAGATTCACTTCTCTTCTTCTACTACCTCCAAATCAAGCCTACATCCAAGATCTTCTTCTCTTTGTTCTTCAGCTGAATTTGAGAAGAAAAGGATTGTGAATTGGTGTTTGGATCTTTACATTAGAGGTAAGACAATTTGATTGCTAGCCTTTGGAGATCCTCTATTTTGGGCAGTGACTTTAGAGGTTTTTCGGAACCATTTTGAGCTAAAATTTTTTATTGAAGATACCTCAAGGAGTTTATGTTCATTTGTTACAAATTTCACTCAAATCGGAGTTCATTTAGTTGGACAAAAGTTTCTCGGATTCTACTGTGCCGCCTGGGAGGTAGTTTTCAAAGAGTTGAAATCTTTTTCCACCTTCCTTTGATTTTCTGAAAATCAAGGTAATTCTCCTTCGAAATCTAAATCTATGGCATGTTTAGATCTTTAGCTTCATATGTAGCCTTGTTATTTTAGCATTTTTATGCTTTGATAATTAGATCCAGTGCTACATGTGACTTCAATTGGTAACGGAGCCTAATCGTGCTATGTTTAGATTTTTGATTGACCAATTCATGTGATGAATTGGTTAGAATCACCAAATACTTGATCTAACCTATGGATTGGAGTGTTTGGATGATGTTGTTTATGGCTTCTTGCTTGATGAATTGAAGCATGCTAATATGTGTTTTAAGTGTTAATTCCTATGATTAGTATGTTTTAATTCATAGTTGCTAATGTTGAATGTTGATTTGGCATTAGTTGATGATATATGTTGATATAGTATGTTAAATTTAACCATAAGGTGTTTTGGTCATTTTTAGATCCAATATGATTGGAGTTTAATTGAAGATTTTTGAAGAATGTGATTCTTACTATAACTTGGTTTTGGAAGCATGATTGAGCACTTAAAATTCCATATTTAAAAGGTGTTTTGAATATGGAATTTCATATATAATGTGTGTTTATGTTTAGAATGAGTTCTAAAAATTTTGGTGCACAAAAGTTGAGCTAAAATTGACATGACTTGGTGCCAAAGTGAATACAGAGCAAGCTACCCTACATGGCTGGGCGTTGGCCGAGCAGCGGCGCACTTGCCGTGTGGCTCTCAAAATTATGTTTGACATTTTTGATTGCTTTTAAAAAATTGTTAAAGTTAATCTTCAATAATCATGCATAAATGTTATGCTAGCTCTTGCTTGGCCAATTATTTGTTCATGAGATAAGTATTTAGTTGATGGAATTAATTGTTAATTCTATATTTATTTATTGTTCAATTAATTGTTAAATGGATGATGAATGAATGAGGATGATCATGAGCCTTTAATATTGATTTTATTTATTTCAAGTTGTTGAAAAGTGTTGTATTAAATTGGAGCTTGCATGCCTCTTAATTTCTATCTTGTAATTGTTATGAGAGTAGAATAACTAGAAGTGATGATTTCTTTCTCATGTAAAAGTTGCATGGAGTAAAGAAAACCATTGGAGGCATAAAGACCCATGAATGTATGGGGATACAATCATGTAATAGCTAGATTTAATCAACTCACTTAAAATCAACTAAGTGGTGCACCTATGGCTCTAAGTGCATCACTTGGTTAAGGCTCATGGTCATCCCACCCTAGGAGCATGCTAGGAACATTTACTTATTTATGCTTTCCATATCCTATTGATGTATGAAATGCATGGTTAGGATATAGAAAACCTAAATAAGAAGATAAAAGTTGATGAGATCTTTGCAAGCAAGAAAAACCATCCACTTAGAATGTCTAAGTGCTTCCAAATATTAAGTCAAAATGGATACGAATTAAAAGGAGTTTTAATTAATCAATGCCATCTACCAATAGTATGTGGTGTGACGATGCTACCATCATTTATATGATGTCTCACGAGTTGTGGGTCATGCTTACGATGGAAAGCTGTGACCATATACTTAGCATATAACGTATCTTCTATTTGAGCTTCCCATGCATTGGCACACGAGTAATAGGATGACGTGGAACGCTCTCGAATCAAAGATTAATTGATAGGTTCGATTTAACACCTAGTAGTATAGATGTTGCACGGGTCATGGGTCTCCATGAAAAGTGAGGTAAAATATGTTAAGAGTTACATGAGATGCAATTAACAAAAGTTGCTTACCTTTTGATTGTTTGTGGATGTCTCACAAGTCGTGGGTCTACTTACAAGTCCTTAGGGTCTTGATTCTAACTAGGAAATGAGATTTCTCAAATTTTTCTGAGCCAACACTAAATTACGGTAGCATCCTATGTGACCTTCCCATTGGTAGAAAGCTTGAATTAATTAAGACTCATTTTAATTTGTACCCAACTTGACTTAATATTATTTTGAACTTAGACTCTTCTACGTTGAGGGATTTTCTTGCTTTGAAATATCTCATCAATTTTATGTTCTTATTTAAGTTCTTTATATCCTAACCATACATCTCATACATTAATAGGATAAAAAAAGTATAAAAACGTAAATGTGCCTAGCATGCTCCTAGGGTGGGATGGCCATAAGCCTTAACCAAATTGTGCACTTAGAGCCATAGGTGCACTATGTAGTTGATTTTAAGTAGATTGATTAAATCCTATCTATTACAAGATTGTATCCCACACATACAAGGGTCTTCAAGCCTCTTTGATCCTTGTGGCCTCCTTAGTCTCCTTGCAACATATTGCGAGAGAAAAGAAATCTCACCCCTGAAGTTCTACTCACAAAACAATTACAAGGTAGAAAATCAAAAGGCATGCAAGCCCCATTTCAAACAACTTTGAACTTAAATAAAACCAATTCATCCCCATTCATCATCTATCATCCATTCAACAATTAAATGAATAATAACAAGAATTGACTATTAAGAGCTTATCATAAAAATAATTAATTAGGGACAAAAATAAGCATAACCATTATGCATATCAATTTGGCATCAACTTGAAGATTAACTTGAATATGACTTTAAAAGCTTGCAAAAAATGTCCAACATTAACTTCAAACACTTACACAATATTTGTGCATTTAAATATGTATGAAAAACAAGTTAGAAGCACAAAATCACACAAAACGGTACCATGATGGTCATAAGGTAGCCTTAAAACACTGCTGCCCATAGCTTCTTGCCTAGGCACAAGGCAGACAGTGCACAACGTGCTTGCTAGGTGCTGGGCTGGGTAGCCTAGGCAGCAACATGTGCCCAGCTGCCTAATGGCCATGTTTTGGTCCCCTTTTGCGTGTTTTGTACTCCAAACTCTTATGAACACTTCCATAACTCATATTCACACAATTTAGATGAATTTCTAGATTATAAAACTTCTAAAAACTAGAAATTAAAGTGCTCAAAGTGCTTTAAAAAATAAAGCTAAGGAAGAATCAACATTATCCAAAAATATTCAATAAACTCCAATCAAATTCAATCCAAAAATAGCCAAAATACATTAAAGCTATAAATAACATGTCATATCAACATATAACATCATCTAATGCTAAATTAGCATTTAACATCATAAGATTTGAATCAAAACTCATGCCAACATATGAATTAACACTTAAGCACATATTAACATATTTCAATCCAACACAACAAGAGCTATATACAAAATCTCCAAACACTCAAATTCATCAATTAAATGAAGTATTTAAAGATCTAGAATCACATGAATCAATTTACTAAAATCCTAATTAAGGTATGAAGATAGCTCCAATACCACTTGAAAGTAGGAGATACCAAAATAGGGAAAAATTTAACTAGTTATCTCCATCCCAAGGATCTACCTGCATGCCTTAACAAAACATAACCCTTATAGGGTTATACATGTCAAATAACAATTAACAAGTGAGCTCTCAAGCAAGTACGATCCGGATAACAAGACAAATACACAAGCAAGTATAATTTCAACAATTAAGAGCAAAACATGTTGAACCCTCACAGGGGTCACTTCGCAAGAACGAATAGGTATAAGCAATGCCAGGTTGGTAGACCCTCACACACCCAGATCAGGTTGAATCCAACTAACAGTAACAGTAGCAATAACTGTAACAGTAATTAGTTGATCATCGAATTTTTATTGCTAGTCTAGAAGCATAAAAAATCACAAAAGTATAGATTTTCTTTTATTTAAAAATAAAACAAGAAAATATATATTTTTTGTGCGTAGTGGAATACATACATGGTGCTGTGAATATTGAAATGAAGTTTCTCAGTATGCGTTACTATATATATATCCTTCTGGTTTTGAAAAGTAATATCATATAATAGTTATAAGTTGAGGCACTCACCTTCAGTATCAATTCTAGAAGACAATCACTTGTTTTAGAGTCAATCGAATCAAATGTTGAGTTACCACATGTATATTATTCTCTGTTTTGTCTTCTTCTTTTTCTTTTTCTTCTTCTTCTTCTTCTTCTTCTTCTTCTTTTTTCCCTCTTTTGCAAAATCAAATCCATGCACCCTTAATATTTGTGTACAACTGCTTCTTTCAGGCTGACCATGGTTGAAGAAAAAGAAAATATAATCCTAGATTGCTAAAACACACATCTACACGTTCGTTTTTGTAGGATTCCTATAATTTGATGTTTGCTTTAAGAATTTGCAGCCGTAACTCATCTTCTCCATCTTTTCTCTTTTCTTTTTCTTAATTGTAGTGATGTGATTAAGGTTTTGATCCATAGGAAAAATATATATAAGGGAAGTAGTTTAGTCCTAATAGGATTCTAATTATTTTTCTTTTAGGACTAGGATAATCACATTATAATTCTAATATCTCTATGATTCCTAGAATTCAATATTTTTTGTATTAAAATAATATTAATTCAAGTAGAATTATAATCTATCAATCAACAAAATATTAATTATCACTATTTTATCAAAAGGTAATTTAATATTATCTATATATATTATATATAAATACATTTTTCCAAAAATATAGTTCATGCCCTACTACAATTTTAATTAAAATAATAAATAAAATAAAATAAGGTATAGTGATCAATTAAATATGAAATAAAATTCTATGGTATTATAATTATGGGGTCAAATTACAATTTGGGAAAACCTAAGTGATCAAGGTTTGAAAGCTTTGGGGGTCAAAATGAGAATACTATTGATCAAATGGGCTAATTGAGAAATGGAAAAATTATGGAAGACTCAATTAAGGGCTAGGCAGAAGTTTTGGAGGTCAATTTTGGATTTTAGAAAGTTCGATTATGTATAGAATTTCCTCCCCCTGCCCCAGCTTTCTTCATTTTTCACATGCACTTGTCTTCAACCTCCTTCGGCAACCTTCTCCGGCCAGTAGCAAAACCCAGCATATTATATACCATTTTGCTTCTCTTTTCACAGTGAACACTTTGATACCATTTTTTTCCAAAACCCACCTGTGGAATAGGCAGAATTAGAGCTTGAAGTTTTAGCAACGACGGAGGTGGTGGTTGTGATGTCTTCGGCGGTGAAAGCTGCAACTTGGGCAGTAGTTTTGGTAGTTTTCAACTCGAGGACCATAATGGTCTCCTTGGATTGAAATTTGGTGCGACGGTGGAGGCAAAATTGAGAAACAATCAATGGCGGCGAGTGGTGGCCCATCCACTTTGAAGCTTTCATTGAGGCTCAATTCGGTGGCGAATCTTGAAATTGATTATGGCATTGTGTTAGTTGAGCTGAAAGGCATTAATTAGTAGTGGTGTTGACCATTTTTGGCAGCGGCGGACGGCAAAGGCGGTGCTAAGGTAGAATCTTTGCTTCATGGCAACGATCGTGAGCATGTCCTTGGTTTGTGATTTCAGAGTTTTGGCTGGAAAATCTTGGGTAATGATTGGATTTGGATTTAAAGCTTTGTACCATTTATTTTTCTTACCCAATCTTAGGTTATTAACGATAATTAGATTGCCATTATTGATTTGACGCGATATTACGAGATTAATTAGGTAATTAAGGACCTGATATTACCCTATTATAGAGACTAGTGTGATTAGCACATTTGTAACGAGAATGCCGAACGAACCCTAAAACTACTGTATTAATCGAATAGCTATTGATTTTAGATTGTTAATAGTGTGATTGTAATTATTAAGGATTATTAGTGTTGAACAAGGATTTTGACTGTGGACCTATTCTTTTAGATTAGGTGACATGGAGCTGGTCCCGCACACTAGTAGGCTGTGACAGCATTTCTGAAGTTACGGAATGAGGGTCTAACCTTTTATGTATTTGTTTTGTATGCCCTGTGAGGGTTTGCCAATCTGGCACTTGAATAAACCTACCTATTGATTGTGATAAACCCCTGAGATGGTTAAATTGATTTCTGTACTATATTACATCTTGATTATTAACATATATGAATTGCTTGAGATTTGATTGTTATCCATAAATCAATATGTATACCCCAATTAGGGTTGTTCTGTTGACTGTGCTTCTGATAAGATCTTTGTATGTCTGTTATGGCGCCCAGAATTCTCATTTGTTATCCGATATCATTCTATTATTTGACCGTTTTATTATTGGTTACTGTTCTATTATCTGACCGCTTTATTATCTGTTAGCTGTTATCTGTTATCTGTTAGTTGTTATCTGTCATTGTTCTATTGTCTGACCGTTCTATTATCGATTATTGTTCTATTATCTGATTGTTCTGTTATCGGTTACTGTTCTGTTATCTAACTATTATTTTTTAGTTACTGTTCGATTATCTTTTTATCTAATGATATTTTGCCTTGTACCAGTCCATCATGCTTGGGTAAGTTAGGTACTAAGCTGTCATGCTTCCGTAAGTTATGTACTAAGCCATTATGCTTGCATAAGTTATGTACCAAGCTGTCATACCTAGGTAAGTTTGTACCAAGCCATCATGCTTGGTTAAGTTTGTACCAGGCTGTCATCCTTGGGAAAGTTTGGTTTGACTGGAATAAGGAACATCTAGTATACATGTCTTATTTTGATCTGTTGGTTGTATTTGTTACTCGGGTCTGTTCTACTTTGACTGTATCCTGTAAGTTTGAACCAACTTGTCATGCTTAGTTAAGTTTGTACTAGGCTGTCACGCTTGGGTAAGTTCAGACTGACTAGAATAAGAAGTGTCTAGTACACATGTTCTGTTATGATATATTGAATTGCACCAATTAATCTAGTTTGTTTTACCTGACTGTCTGTAATCTGATATGTTTGTAATATGATTCTAACCGCCCGTAATATGATTTATTTATAATCTTATCCTGACTGTAATATCTTGATATATTCCCCTTTTGACTTTTAATTTATGATCTGTTGAGTTAATTCTTCCTCGACAGATCCCTACTGCTTGTTCTTAAAAATTTTCCCTCACTAATTCCTTTAGACTTACCTCCTATATTATTCATGTTTTTCCCGGACAGGGATTAGGAAATGGGCTTGAACTCTAGGTTGGACGGACAAATACATTTTGTAATGAAATAGATGTGTGTATCTGCTTGTGGGTATACTTGGGCATTTTGTTATAACTTAGAGATATTGTGATATGTTAGGTTTGAATTAATGATCTGTTTAGGTTGAATTTGATAGATGGATTACCATGTTGAGAAAAATTGTATTTCGAAGGTAGAGAATCTTATAACCTTATTAATAAGTAAATTTGGTTAGGAATCTTGGGAGCATGATAGAAACCATCAAAAGATAGTCTCGAGAAAATTTTAGAGTTTTACCCCCTTAATCACTGGAAGGATCAGGCTAGTAGAACATAGGAATGTGAATTAAGGAATGACTAGAAATTGGAGTAATGAAATGCTACACCTATGTCTAGCACCTTTGACGTAAGGGTTAAACCTATCAAAACTAAGGTTATGGGCAAATGAATTTGGCTAGCAAACATATCTAAAGTACGAAAACTCCTGGGTTCTTCAAATTAGTACTTCACGGGATTCCTCCATACTAGTAGATCTAAAGGTAAATGGAAGAGAGATAAAGTGTAAAGACCTGGAAGAAGGAAGGTAATTCTAAAGGATATAGGAGAACATGTGCTGAAGGTTCAATCTAAGTTCTTTAATGTCAGAAGAGAGTCTGATATCGCATATCTTTAGCTTTATATCCCAGACGGATCCTAGGGAGCAACAGACATATTGTTCGTGACTATACCTAGTATGTTTAGTTTTTGTGAACATATATCTAGCTATTTGGGAATGTATGACTTGTTACAAAGGCTAGCATGTTAAGTTTGAACTTGATTACTCCTTAATGTAAATATTATGTGAGTATGAACTTGTGGTGGTAATGATCATTTATTGCCATAGTAGTTTTGTGATTTATTAAATGGTAGCAAGTACTTTCTCAGGATGTAATGGAGAACCTTAAGTATTTGAATGACATGTGATGAGGTACGTAAGGCTTACTCAATTACAAATAAGCATAAAACACTAAGTGATATCATGGGATCCAAGGACGTTTAAATTCTTTTCAGGATAGTTTAATTTACTTCCTGTAAGCTCAATTGTGGAAATAAAGAGAAAACTTTAAGTGATGACGGATAATGGATCTATGAATCATGGGACTATTAGTCAATCCTAGAAATAAGGTGACACCTCATGCCTTAGTAAAGCGGATATGTTGGAAAGAACCGGTAAAAGGAGATTCCTAATATCTTAGAAAGATAAATATCGCCAAGGAATTGAAGAGGTATATCCCAATAATGAGAGAAATTTTCATATGCTTAGGGCAACGAGGAAACAAGAGTGTTACATGTACTGGTGTTAACCAAAGTTCATCTAGTTGAAGATAAGAATTTGGGGACTAGATTCTCTTAAGGGAGAAGGGTTGTAATACCCCTAAATTTGGTATTTTAGAAAATATGGATTTAGAAATCAAAATATTAGTTTGACAAATTTTGGGACTCGAAAAAATAAATAAGAAAGACTTAATTGCATGGAGATTGAAAGTTTTAGGGTCAAATTGCAATCTGGGAAAACTTAAGTGATCAAGATTTGAAAGCTTTGAGGGTCAAAATGAGAATATTATTAGTCAAATGGGCTAATATTAGGCACTAAGGAAGTTTGGGGATCGAATGTAGAAATGGAAGAATCCTGGAGGACTCAATTGGAGGCTAGATAGAAGTTTTGGGGGTTAATTTTGGATTTTAGAAAGTTGGATTATATATTGCATTCCCCCAGCTTTCTTTATTTTTCACACACACCCATCATCAACCTCCTCTGGAAACCTATACCGACAAGCAGCGAAACCTAGCATATTATACACTATTTTGCTCCTCTTGTCACAGTAAACACTTTTTGATACCATTTTCTTCCAAAACCCATCAGTGGAACAACTAGAATTGGAGCTCCAAGTTTTGACAACCGCAAAGGTGGTGGTTGCGACATCTCCAGCGACGAAAGCAACAACCTAGGCGGTGGTACTGGTAGTTTTCAACTCGAGGATCATAATGGTGGCCTTGGATTGAAATTTGGCATGGTGGCAGAGGCGGAATTGAAGAAACGGGCAATGGTGGTGAGTGGTGGTGCATCCACTTTGAAGCTTAGATTGAGGGTCAATTCAGTGGTGAATTTTGAAATTGATGTGGGCGCCGTGTTAGTTAAGCTAAAATGCATTGATTGGTGGTGGTGTTGACTACTTTCGGCGGCAGCGGTGCTAAGGCTGAATCTTTGCCTCATCGCGACGATCGTGAGCGTGTCCTTGGTTTGTGATTTTAGATTTTTGGTTGGGAAATCTTGTGTAATGACCGAATTTGGGATTAAGACTTTGTATCGTTTATTTTTCTTATCCAATCTTGTATATTGTTGAAAAAGTTGCAAGAATTTGATATTGGAATCATGATATGGATCATGCATGCGTAATTATATAGCTAAGTGGGCTCGGATTTGTATTATTATATGATAAATTTGGGATAATTGAGATAATTAAGTGAATAAACCCTAATTTTTTGGATTTGAGACCTAAGTGGTAAAATTGGGTTATTGAGGATCATTGGATTGTTAATATTGATTTTACGGGTTATTTATGTATTTAAACACCTAATATTATCATGTTATAGAGACTGGTGTGATTAGCACATTTGTAACGAGAATGCCGAATGTACCCTAAAACTACTGTATTAATCGAATAGCTATTGATTTTAGACTGTTAATAGTGTGATTGTAATTGTTAAGGATTATTAGGGTTGAATGAGGATTTTGACTATGGGCCTATTTTTTTGAATTAGGTGATGAGGAGCTAGGTCCCGCGGACTAATAGGCTGTGACAGCATCTCTGAGGTTACGGAAGTGAGTGTTTATTCTCTTAGGTATTTGTTTTGTATGCCTTGTGAGGTCTGCCAATCTAGCACCTGACTAAACCTATCTATTGATTGTGATAAACCCCTGAGAGGGTTAAATTGACTTTTGTACTGTACTGCATCTTGATTATTGATATCTGTGAATTGCTTGAGATCTTAATTGTTATCCGTAAATTGATGTGTATATCCCTGTGAGGGTTGTTTTGTTGACTGTGCTTCTGATAAGATCTTTGTATGTCTGTTCTGGTGCTCATAACTCTTCTCTGTTATATTTTATCATTCTATTATCTGATCGTTCTGCTATCGATTACTGTTCTGTTATCTGACCGTTCTGTTATATATTATCATTATGTTATCAATTACCATTCTGTTATCTGACCGCTCTGTTATCTGTTATCGTTTTGTTATCTGACCATTCTATTTTGTTATTAGTTACTGTTCTGTTATCTGTTTATCTGACGACATTTTGTCCTGTACCAAGCCATCATGCTTGGGTAAGTTATGTACCAAGTTGTCATGCCTAGGTAAGTTTATACCAAGTTGTCATTCTTGGGCAAGTTTTTGCCAAGCCATTATGCATGGGTAAGTTTGTACCAAGCTGTCATACTTGGGTAAGTTCGGTTTGACTAGAATAAGGAATATCTGGTATATATGTCCTGTTCTGATCTGTTGGTTGTATTTGTTATTAGGGTCTGTTCTACTTTAACTTTATCCTGTAAGTTTGTACCTAGCCGTCATGCTTGGGTAAGTTTAGACTTATTGGAATAAAGAGTGTTTGGTACATGTGTTTTGTTATGATATGTTGAATTGCATCGATTAATTGGGTTTGTTTTACCTAACTGTATCATGACTGCCTATAATGTGATATGTTTGTAATTTGATCCTAACCGCCCACAATATGATCTGTTTATAATCTGATCTTGACTGTAATCTCTTGATATGTTCCTATTATGACTGTTAATTTATGATCTGTTTAGTTGATTCTTCCTTGACAGGTCCCTACTGCTTGTTGTTAAAATTTATCCCTCACTAATTCCTTTGGACTTACCTCCTGTATTATTCATGTTTTTCCCAGACAGGGATTAGGTGATAGGCTTGGATTCCAGGTTGGATCGGCAAATACATTTTGTAATAGGATAGATGTGTGTATCTGCTTATGTGTATACTTGGGCATTTTGTTATAATTTAGAGATATTGTGATATGTTAGGTTTGAATAAATGATCTACAATATGTACAATATGATAAATATTATGGGATTGGTTATGACATGTATATAGTACTTTTGTCGAGGTTTGCTTAAGATTGAAATCCATTGTTGTCTCTGATAAATTTTGAAAAAAAAATCTGATGGGTGGCCTATTGACTATCTTATGAGTTATATTAAGACTGAACTAGTGACATCTCAGCTTAAGAGTTATCCCGAGAGGGGGTGTTACATTATATAAAATATAAATATTATATTTTTCAATCAATTCTAATTAAGTAAATTCCATATAAACTTGCATAATTTTTTCTTTATTCATTTGATAGGAAAATTTAATCAATTTCAACTACCTAACAAAATTATATATTTCAAATCGCACTATTTTAGGTATATTATTCAAATATAAATCACACACAAATAATCCTTTCTTTATGTAAATGAATCGAAAAAATTGCAATAAAAATAAGTAAGATACAAATTTGATTACCAAGACCATTTTGAGTTTAAAATCTGTGTGATAAAATAAAATATTAAATATATGATTATAGATATTTTAAATCTTTACCACGAAATAAAAATCTTCCAATATGAATGTTAAAAATTATTTAATGAGATAGAAATTAAAGTTCAGATTATGTGTAAATACAACATAATGTTTTAATTTTAATCGATAAGTTAATTATATTAAAATAAAATTTAAAATTGAATTAACAGCCAATAAGATTTTTTTAATTTAATCAAAAAACTCACAATTCTAAAAATTAAGAAGTTGATCAAAATTGCATATATAATTGTGGTTCCACTCCATTGTACCAAGATGAGTCAGTGTAATGCCTCAAAATTTTATTTTGTATTTAATCGATTACTATACCTTATTTTATTTTATTTATTATTTCAATTAAAATTGTAGTATGGCATGACCTATATTTTCAAACTAATATATATATATAATAGATAATATTAAATTATCTCTTGATCAAATAGTGATAATTAATATTATATATATATTGTAAATACTCTATATTTTGGGGAGTATAAGTTGTAATTCTACTTGAATTAATATTATATTAATACTAGAATATGAATTATTTAGGAATTGATAATAAAGATACAAGAAATATAGTAGGATTGCCCTAGCCCAAAAAAGAAAACAATAAGAGTCTCTTTTAAATCAAACACTTCCCTTGTATATATATATATGTATATATATATATACTCTTATACATAAACAAAACCCTAATCATATTCAAAAATAAAAGAAAAGAAAAGAAAATGATTAAAAGAGTCGTCTTCTACTCTTCCCCAACCAACTCCCTTCTGCTGGAGTGGCAACCCCAAAACAACCATCACCATCGTTAGATTTCCAATTGTCTGGCCGTCGTGCCGCCTCCCTCCCAGACTGAACACATTTCTTCACCGTGGAAACTCATAGCTTTCCTACCGATTTATTCGATGGTTTGTCCGTTCCAAGTTTTAGTATAAATCGACATTTCGGCGGACAAATCGGCGTTACAGCGGGTCTTTTGCTCCAAATTGGAACATGAGATTTCTTCATGATTCTTATACTCTTTGGTCTACAAAATTCAGTGCCAGTGTTAATGCCAAATACTGTTGAAGCATTGTTTCCTGGTATAGAAAATTAGATCTTGAGGGATGTATCAAAGCCAACTATGATATTCTTGGAAAAACTTTGTTGATCCACTGAATTCTTACTACTATGAAATCTATCAACCAGGGAAACGAAAGATTGGAGGTGATGATTTCAATGGTGGTTCCACTAGTTGTACTCGTTTCAGGAGGCTTTCTAGGATATTTCTACACAAGGAGGACCAGACAGAAAGGTTAAAATAACAAGACTATACCTATTGAAGCCATCATCTCTTATTGTCTGATTTTGACTGTGGTGCTAAAAGACAACTACAATTGATGATGGAACAATTTTGAGGAAGAGAAACAACACAGCATTTGATTTGCCAATGTTTAGTTATGCAAGTGTTTTGGCAGCAACACCAATTTTTCACCAGAAAATTAGCTTAGAGGAGGAGGATTTGGACCACTTTACAGGGGACGAATACTAAATGGTGAAGAAATAGCCCTCAACACTATGAAAGAAACAGTAGGTCACCTTCATTACCGACTTTCCCAAGCCGTCCCCATGGAGGATCACTTTCACGTTTCCAGTGATCAACTCAGCTTTAGAGATTGCAATGGTGATCACTGGTGTTGTTTTGGTTTATACCACTAAGATAGCATTGGTGGCGGGCAAGCTCTAAGTTCAATTCTTCTTCCTTGTACTGAATTTTCGATCTTTCATGGTTCTTGGATAAATATGCTGCTTCTAAGCTCTAAATCTATGCACTTTAATGAATAAGCACAATACAGTATCCATTATGCATGAATCTAGAGCGAGTTAGTTACAAGCGCCTTTAATTATTATGATTTTGCATGTAATGTATATGATGACTTGTTAAATATCGACATGCTATGTTTCTCAGTTTCAATACTAGTCAATAGCTTTTGTGGACTTAAAAAAAATGTAATACTCTTTAATACTATAATTCCAACAATATTAGAACTCTTAGGACATTAATTTCATTAACTCTATTACATTCTTTTTCCTCCATAGTTGAAAGTATAGTTCATTTATATACTTTAAAGAACATGAAATCATCTAGATATTAAGACTTGGAGTTGGCAGAAAATAGAACTCCCAATAGTTAATGATACAATTTGATTAGGATTATTGATTTTGAGGTAGTACATGCTTATGACACTCTTAGGGCTAGTTCTAAGTAAATTTTGTTTGGTTAGTTAGTTAAATTGGCGATTGATGTGCTTATTAAATGAATTTAGGCGATTTAACATTTGATTTGATTGATTCTGAGATAAGTGATTGACTTTTAAGATTGATCTTGAAGGTAAGTACCTAAACCTATAACTATTATATGATGTTACTTTTCAAAACTCAGAAGAATATATGTATAGTAATGCATGCTTTGAATTTTTTTTTTCAGTATATACTACACTCTATATGTATTCTACTGCACACAAAAAGAAATATTTTTCTTGTTTTATTTTTGGATAAAAGAAAATCTATACTTTTGTGATATATATATATATATATATTGCTTCTAGACTAGCAAATTAAACTCGTTGATCAACTAATTACTGTTACTGTTAGTATTAGTTGGATCTAACTTGGTCTAGGTATACGAGGTCTTCACTGGGCAGTAGCGGGCTAGCCAGTTGAGCCCCAAGCCCTCATGACCTCATATCCCTAGTGCACAATAGAAGTCGTTTGTGGCTGCGGTGGGTCATAGGAATTCCGAGGATGCTCAAGCACTATTTTGGTAAGGTCGCACATTGCCCAGGGGGAGAAGGGACTATTACAGAGGGAGTCATAAGGTTGCCTGGCTACAGAAAACACTGTCTGATCATCATATTTAAGTTGTTAGTCTAGGGAATTGGTTGTTAACTTCTTAATTGCTACTGCTATAATGTTTTATGAATTTCACCTATGTTTTCTCGAATAATTTTCACTGTACAAATGATTTTTAATTCAAGAACTCACTTTGCACACAGTTGGTACTCACTCAGTCTTTTACTCACTCATTTTCTTCTTTAACTTCCTTCTGGTGGACCTAGATCCTAACCCTAGTGAAGATGTTGAACTTGCTTCTGACGAGAACCGAAATTGAAGGTTTTCTTTTGGAATCAGGACTTTATAGTAGCTTTAGCTTTATTGCCGTGTTGGCAAATTACTTCTTCTCCTTTAATGATTTTTCCATTTGAGGGAAGAATATTGGGTATTTTGAGTATATATGTTGCTAGAATTATTTGAATTATTATAAATGTTGGAGTTTTTTTTTTCTTTATTTAAGATTATGATTTTAGATAAGTGATATATTTTTATTTGGGATTGAGTTTCACATCTCGGGACTAGGCTGTATGGTTAGATTTTAGGGCATGACAAAGTGGTATTAGAGCCTGGGTTTTGAACTTAGGCTATGTCAGGATAAGATCCTCGAACTATGAAATTTGGGCATAGAACTATTAGAAATTGATTGGAGTATTTAGGTTCAACTACTAAAATGATTGTTCGAATTTTTTATTAGATGTACCAATTGATACGATTGAAAACTTTTAGTACTTTACGATAGGATTCATAACATATTATGAGACTTAGCTCAAACATGCTTTAGGATTTGATAGATTTCTCCCCTTTGAGAATTGTGAATGATTGCTACCTTCTTTTTTAATGACTACTTAGCGTACTTCGAAATTTTGTTTTATTGATCTAGGCTTATTTTGATAAATGGTGAGTTAAAGCCCGTATAAATCGGTTCATGATTTAGATATTTCACCCTGAGAATCAAGGTTAGTTTTCAAGAGATTAGGTTATGATTTTAGATATGAAATAGGCATACGATATTGGGATAAAAATCTTAGGTCGATAATTGAAATTTATTTGAATTTATGAGAAAATTATTTTTATTAGAATGAGGAAGATTTGAAAATGACAGGGAAGAAGTGAGAATCTTTATCGCAAAGAGTGGCATCTATTTAGGAAGCAGGAGTGAAGACCACCATGGAATGTGAATTGTAAAACTTGGTGTACAAATCCATACATATTGTTATATACATTAGATATACTGCCACTAAGGGTTGAGGGTTTCGGTAGGAATTGACAGGGTAAGGATGTGTATGTACATATGACTTTTTGAAAGTTAACAAGGTATAGTAAACATAGTGCACCGGATTGAACCTTATGTTTCTTATGGCTACCCTATCATGAAAACGTGAGAGAGTCAACTCACAAGAAGGAAAGGCTTACATCAATAAACTCATAGGAAGATGAAACTTGCAATTCCATTTCAGTTGGACTTGATTTATTAAACTTTTGAAACTTCTCGGAGATTTAAGTCACTAGAAAAATCTATATATATATATATGTATATATAATAATTGTACCTGAATATTTTGTGGTCCCTATTTTGAGATATGAATCAACTAGGACTTTGGGTGAAATTAAGATGTCAAATTTGAAGTTTTTGGATATATTTTAGCATAGATAATAATATCTTAAGTTGAGAATTAGAAGTTTTGGGATATATTTTGGTATTAAGGACAACTATTTGACTTTGAGAAAGGAATGCTACATGGAAGAATGCTCTTTTAGGATCCTAGTTTTACACGACCAATTTTTATAATGGATGTTTCTCATAGCTTTTGATTGAATCTGAAAATGTTATGAACACAAAAATTGTGGGTCTATCCTTTAGGTGTATATATCCACTTGAATCACCTCAATCCGAAATATATGGAGTAAGTTATCACCAAAATACTAAGATGTGTCCAGTCAAAAGATATAGGACTTTGATTTCTCGAAAATGGATATTAGTGACGTCTTTACTACTTCTTCCTGATATAATTAAGCAAGATGATTAACATAAAATTTTATATCTGAGTCTTAGGTTTTTAAATCCTCCTCACCTCAATCCAATTTATATAGAGAAAGTTATGATCAAAATACTAATATATATTAAGTCTGGAAATACAGGATTTTCTTTTTCCAAAAATAACTAGTTTTGACTCTTTTACTACTTGATCTCAATAGAATTAAGTAACACGATAAACATAATATTTATAAATATATCTATTATATATTTATATCCATCTGAATCACTTTAATTTGATACATAGGGAGAAAGTTATGAGTAAAATACAAAGGTGTGGCATGACAGAAAATACAGGGCTTCGATTTTCCTAGAATAGAATATTGTGATGCCTTTTACTACTTTATTTAGATTTAATTTAGTGAAATGGTAAAAATATGAATTCTATATATGTATCTTAGGTTTTTACATTCATTTGAATCACTTCAATCCGATACACAGGGAGAAAGGTACGACTAAAATACTAAGGTGTGACAATACAAAAAATACAGGAGTTCGATTTTCCTAGGACAGAATATTGTGATGACTTTTACTAGTCGATTACGATTTAATTGGGAAATATGGTCAGAATATGAATTGTATATCTATATCTTAGGTTTCTATATCTATTTGAATCACCTTCATCTGATATATATGTAGAAAGTTATGACTAAAATACTAAGATGTGTCAAGGTAGAAAATACAGACTTCGATTTTTTCGATAACAGATATTTGTAATGCATTTTATGGCTTGATCTTGATGGAACTAAGAAAAGTGGTCAACACATGATTTATAGCTCTACCTGTTGGGTTTCTATAGGAACCTGAATCACCGTACTCTGATATACATGGGGAAAAAAAAAATCTCATGATGGGGAATATGATATTTTTGAAGGTGTCACTCAGACAGATATTTGCAAAAATTGACAAAGGAAGAAAGTTGAGCTCTCAGTACATTGGACTTTTAAAATAATAGAGAGAATTGCAGTAGTAGCTTATCGAATTTTTACCACCAAACCTTACTGGGGTATATAATGTATTTCACGTGTCACAGCTAAAGAAATACCACCTAGAGCCCTCGCATATTATTAAGTGTGAGGATCTGACATACAAAGAGAAACCAGTCCAAATCCTAAATCGAAAAATATAAAAGCTATGCACTAGAATTATCTCACAAGTAAAAATTCTCTTAGGAACCATAACATAGATGAGACGATGGGGAAAGCAAGGAAGAAATGCAAAAGTATCATCAGAAACTCTTCCTTAACTTAGGTTAGAATTTGGGGACTAAATTCCTTTAAGGGGGGTGGGACGTAATGCCCCAGAATTTTATTTTGTGTTTAATCAATTACTATACCTTATTTTATTTTATTTATTATTTCAATTAAAATTATAGTAAGGCATAAACTATATTTTCAGACGAATATATTTATATATATGATATAGATAATATTAAATTATCTCTTGATCAAATAGTGATAATTAATATTATATATTTATATATGTATTGTAGATAGTCTGTATTTTGGGGAGTATAAGTTGTAATTCTACTTGAATTAATATTATATTAATACTAGAATATGAATTATTTAGGAATTAATAATAAAGATACAAGAAATATAGTAGGATTATCCTAGTCCTAAAAGGAAAATAATAAGAGTCCCTTTTAAATAAAACACTTCCCTCGTATATATATATATACATATATATATACTCTTCTACATAAAAAAACCCCTAATCATATTTAAATAAATAAATAAATAAAATGATTAAAAGAGTTGTCTTCTACTCTTCTCTAACCGACTCCCTCCCGTCGAAGTGGCAACCCCAAAACAACCATCACCACCGTCGGATTCCCAATCGTCCAGCCGCTGTGCCGCTTCCTTCCCAGACCGAACATATTTCTTCACCATTACAAGCCACTCGAAGCGTTTTTGACTTCCAAAACTATGGGATTTATCGAAAACTCACATCTTTCTTGTTGATTAATTCGATGGTTCGTCTATTCTAAATTTTAGTATAAATTGACATTTTGGTGAACAAATCAGCATTACAGTGGGTCTTTTGCTCCAAATTAGAACATGAGATTTCTTCATGATTTTTGTACTCTCTAGTCTACAAAATTCGGTGCCAGCATTAATGCCAAATACTATTGAAGCAATGTTTCTTGATATTGAAAATATGATCTTGAGGGATAGATCAAAGCCAACTATGATATTCTTGGAAAAACTCTGTTGATCCACTGAATTCTTGCTACTATGAAATATGTCAACTAGGGAAATGAAAGATTGAAGGTGATGATTGCAGTAGTGGTTCCACTAGTTGTATTCATTTCAGGAAGCTTTCTGGGATGTTTCTACACAAGGAGGACCAGACAGAAAGGTTAAAATAACAAGACTATACCTATTGAAGCCATCATCTCTTATTGTCTGATTTTAACTGTAGTGCTAAAAGACAACTACAACTGATGATGGAACAATTTTGAGGAAGAGAAATAACACAGAATTTGATTTGCCAATTTTTCACTAGAAAATTAGCTTAGAGTGGGAGGATTTGGACTACTTTACAAGGGAAGATTACTAAATGGACAAGAAATAGCCCTCGGTGCTATGAAAAGAAACAGTGGGTCACCTTCATTACCGACTCTCCCAAGCCGCCCCCACCGAGGATCACTTTCACGTTTCCAGTGATTAACTCAGCTTCAGAGATTGCAATGGTGATCACTGGTGTTGTTTTGGTTGATACCACAAAGATAGCATTGGGTGGTGGGCAAGCTCTCGGCTCAATTCCCCTTTCTGGTACTGAAGTTTCGACTGAAGGTAAGCTTACATGATTCTTTGATAAAGATGCTGCTTCTAAGCTCTAAATCTCTACACCCTGATGAATAAGCACAATACAGTATCTGTTATGTATAAATCTAAGGCAAGTTTAGTTGCGAACGCCCTTGATTATGATGATGTTGTATGTAATGTAGGTGATGACTATCTAAATATCAATATGCTATGTTTCTCAATTTCAATAATAATCAATAACTTTTGTGGACTTAAAAAAAATGATATTCTCTAATACTATAATTACAACAATATTAGAACTCTTAGGACGTTAATTTCATTAACTCTATTGTGTTATTTTTCCTCCATAGTTATAAGTATAGTTCATTTATATGCTTTAAAGAACGTGAAATCATCTAGATATTAAGACTTAGAGTTGGCAAAAAATAGAACTCCCAATAGTTAATGATACAATTTGGTTAGGATTGTTGATTTTGAGGCAATACATGCTTATGACACCCTTAGGTCTAGTTCTAAGTAAATTTTGTTTGGTTAGCTAGTTAAATTGGCGATTGATGTGCTTATTAAATGAATTTAGGTGACTTAACATTTGATTTGATTGATTTTGAGATAGGTGATTAACTTCTAAGATTGATCTTGAAGGTAAGTGCTTAAACCTATAACTATTATATGATGTTACTTTTCAAAACCCAGAAAGATATATGTATAGTAATGCATGCTTTGAAAAAAAATTTCAATATACATGCACTCTATATGTGTTCCACTATGCACAAAAAGAAATATTTTTCTTATTTTATTTCTGGATAAAACTAAACCTATGGTTTTATGACTTTTTTTGCTTCTAGACTAGCAAATTAAACTCGATGATCAACTGATTACTGTTACTATTATTACTACTGTTATTGTTAGTTGGATCCAACTTGGTCAAGGTGTACGAAGGTCTTCACTGGGCAGCAGTGGGCTAGCCAGTTGAACCCCAAGACCTCATGGCCTAATCCCCCCAGCGCACAACATAAGCAGTTTGTGGTTGAGGTGGGTCGTAGGAACTTTCGGGAATGCTCGAGTACTGTTTTGGTAAGGTCGCACCTTGCCCAGAGGATAAGGGACTGTTATAGAGGGAGTCATAAGGTTGCCTGGCTACAAAAAACACTATCTGATCATCGTATTTAAGTTGTTAGTCTTGGGAACTGGTTGTTAACTTCTTGACTATTACTACTAGATTGTTTTATGAATTTCACCTATGTTTTCTCGAATAATTTTCACTGTGCAAATGATTTTTAATTCAAGAACTCACTTTACACGCACTTGCCACCCACTGAGTCTTTTATTCACTCGTTTTCTTCTTTAACTTCCGTCTGGCAGACATAGATTCTAGCCCTAGTGAGGAGGTGGATCTTGCATACAATGAGAATGAAGAGTGAAGGCTCAGTTTTAGATTTTGCAATAGACTAGTATATTTCTCGTAAGTTTCTTAGTTTTGTTTTGTTTAATATGGATTTTATTGTGTTTTAGTTCCATAAAGGTTTTGATACTTTGACTTTTGTGTTATGAGTCTCGTTTGGATTGGTTGAGTTATTGTTTAACCTTATGATTTTGGATTGTTAGTATTCATTTATTTGGGATTAGTTTCACACTTCTAGTATACATGGTTTGATTTGATTTTTTGGGGCATGATAGTTAGGCTGGCATGCACGTCACAAGCTGATTGCGATCCTTTAGATAAACCTTGTATATATTCCCTAGAGGTTTCATCGTAAGACAATAACAATTTGGATAGCTAAACGATTAATTAGCCCTATAATGTTTGAAGCAAATGGTGAATCAAGATATAATAAGCGCATTGAAAATTAAAATTTCATGACATGAAAGTAACTTGAATCATCCTCTACTAAGAATTTATTTTGTGTCATAATAGTAGATTTAAAGGAAGAAGCAAATACCTTAATAGATTCTTCCAAATATCAACGTGTAAAGAAGCCGAATGACACATCAATTGGATCTCCAACACTTCCTCTTCCTTGGCCTCCTTTTGCCCATTCTTTTTCCCAAATTACAGTAGCAAAAAGGCCTCCAACAATGATGAAAACGTTGTCCAACTGGCTGCTGCAAATGCAAATCAGAATAAGATGTGCTTCAAAAAACTGCCAACAATGAGAAAAACACTTCTTCAAATGGACTCTTTCTTGTTCACCAATAAGTGCTCCAAATATGGAATCTCCAATGGTATCCACACATCTTGTCAAGGCACTTCAATTCTTCAATCTTTGGCTAGAAGAAGATGGAGGATTTTGGAGAAGAAAGGAGTGAAAGTTTGGAAGAGAGAGAAATGAGAGAACCTAGGAGGAGGTTATTTGGTCATGCCAAAAATGATTGGACAGAGTTTTTTTTTTTTCTCTTGTGTTATGCTTGACCACTTGGGATCTCTAGCCCTTTTATATGGTGTGATGGGTGCATTAAGAAACCTTTAGATGCTCCCATCACATCATTTGTCCAAGTGGATGCCACCTAAGGCTCAAGTAGGACTTTTTATCTTACTAATTAGCAAATTAAATATTCGTACCAATTTTAAATGGATTCTTCCATTTAAAATTTTCCTCCAAAATTTAGATTTTCTAATCAATTAAATTAGCTCCTTAATTTAACTGATCCAACTTAATTCCTTAAGTTGGCAAGACTAATTAAATTGTTATATGGCTCCAATTAAATTAACACTTTAATTTAATTGGCCTAATTTAACTTCCTAAATTACTTGATTAATTTAACTCCTTAAATTAATCATGCTATTATAACCAACTTTTAATATGTCAATTGGTCTATTCCAATCTTGATCAATCAAATTATCTAACTCCTTAGATAATTTCTCCGAGCCCACTAGAGTAGCTAAAGATTTTTATGTATGATCCATTAGGTTCACCAATTAATTAGACATGGGCCTGCAACTCCATGCAATTTATTGAATATCAAATATTCTGATTAGTCTAAACTCCCTTAGACTAATCACTCTTCAATTAATCTCCATTAATTGAAGAGTATCTAATCTTCATAGTCGATGTCTAGTACAAGCCTATGGAATCCACACCAATTGGATTAATTAATTAGTAATGAACCTTTCTATTTACGATTGCCATGCAAATATGGCCCTTTTGGTTCCTATCTCCCGAAAGAGGCCTAGGATAATATATTTGTCGATTCCTTAATAACCTCGATAACTATGCATCTATTCTTGATGTGCGTTTTCAATTTATGACTTCAACTCTGGAAAACTCCTCTTTCAAATTGTCATACAACTTTGCGTAAGAATTTCTTGGAATCAGTCATTATAGAATACATAGGAGATCAACTAGTTCTTCTCGACGAGTAAACAAATCATTTCTTCGAACTCATTGACCTCCATACATAGGTAGCTTGTGCTCAACCTAAGTCCCGATCAATCCGCTAAGTGGTCTAGATAAAATCAAAACACAAGAACCTAAATACAAGGTTCTCGTGGAACCTCAAGTCAAAAGACTTATTATATGCACTATCGTAAGTTAGAAAATTTCCCATTACCTTATGAATTCTCTAAGCAAGTATTTAGTGAACTTGTTTGCTGAGAAGCACCCACTAACATGAATCAATATTGTCCATGGATTGCCCATGAAATAGGATAATATCCAACTTTCTGGAGTATGCATCAATAGTATAAGTCTATCAGAATCTTAAATACCCTGTCTCTGAGATTTTATGACTTGGAATATTTAAAATCATGACCGTAGAAACTTATTTCATGATCACCATCATTTGTTTTACCAAGTCCCATAGCTTGTATGATTTTAGGGCTTGAAGCAAATGCCTGTGAAGAATATCATATAATGCATAAGATTAAAGATGGTCATTTATAAAATACCATTCAATCAAGATTGTCCCAAAAAGAGTAGTGATACATGCCAATCTTATTGGTTCTGGGATACTATTCCAATAATCTCCCACTTGCACCAAAGCCAATTCCCTTAGCTTTTAGGCCCATCTTCTAAATATATCTTTTAAAGACCTTTTTTATTAGGGGTTTAATCAATAGATCTGTTATATTTTCTTCCACATTAACTTTCTCCACTTGAATGTTGCCTCTATCAATAATTTCACGAATCAAATGAGAATGAATTAATTTTTTTTTTGTTTGAATCATTAATGAGATCTTGGATCCATTGTTGTCACAAAGGACAACAATTAACTCTACAATGCTATGCACTATATCTAACTCTTGGATGAAAATTTTCATTCGAACACCTTCATTTGCGGTGTTTGACCCCACAATATATTTCGTTGGTTGATTCGGCCGTAGTTTCTTACTTGGAACTTTTTCAACTAACCACACAACCATTGAGGCAAAATATGAATCCAGATGTGGATTTGAGGTTATCTTCATCTGTTGGAAACTAGAATCCGAAAATCCCTCTAGTTTCAATTCTCCATGGCCATATATAAAAAAAAAATATTTAGCTCTTATCAAGTACTTGAGGGTTGTTTTTATGACTTTCCAATGACTCACCAGGATTAGATTAGTAGTAGCTCATAATACTTAGGACATGTGTGACATCCAATCTTGTATGTAGCATAGCATACATTATGCTTCCAATAGCGAATGCTTAAGGTATATAGGACATCCTTTTTCTCTCTTTCTCAGTTTGAGGGATCGTAAACTTGGAGAGATGAAGGCTATGTCCCATAGTGAGGTATTTTCTCTTGGATTCCTTCATACTAAACCTCTTTAGTATGTTATCTATGTACGAAGATTGGGAGAGCCTCGACATCTTCCTGCTCTATCTCTATAAATCTATATTCCTAATACATAGGATATTTCTCCCAAATCTTTCATGGAGAATTGCAAAGGTAATCATACTTTAGTACACTCTAACATCTCTCTTTCATTCCTAATGAGAAGGATGTCATCGAAATAAATCACAATAAATTGAATCAAACTCCTACTAGCCTTTTTATATAAAGAAAGTTCATACACATTTTTTATGAAGCCAAACAATTTGAACGTCTCATCAAAATGTATATTCCAACTTCGGGGTGCTTGCTTGTTTCCATAAATGGACTTTTGGAATCTGCAAATATTTTGCTTATTCCTTTTGGATGTGAAGTCTTCTGATTGCATCATATAGATTTTCTTATCAACATTTTCATTGAGAAAGGCGATCTTTACATCCATTTGCCAAATTTCATAGTCGTGGTAAGCAACTATGGCAAGCATAGTCCTATCAGATTTACGCATCGCGACCAGTGAAAAGATTTCTTCAAAATCAATACTAAGTCTTTGAATATAACTTTTTGCCACTAGTTAGCCTTAGAGGTCGTAACCTCTCCATGAACTCCTAGTTTATGCTTATAGATCCACATGCAATCAATGGGTACTATACCCTTCGGTAGATCTACCAAAGTCCATACTTTATTGGAGTACATGGAGTCCGTTTCAGATTTCATGGCCTCAAGTTAATGACCTCAATCTATATCCGATTTGGCTTTATCATAGGTCTTAGATCACTATCTGTTTGTCTTGTCTCATAAAGAAATCCGTACCTTTCGAGTTGCTTCTTGATTCGGTTTGACCTTCTAGGAAGTTGTGTGCTAGGCTTGGGATTTTCTTTTGTTTCTATTACTTGTGGGATAATATGATCTGCTTCAACTTTATCAAATTCAACGACAATGCTTTTTCTATTTAATAGAAACTCCTTCACCAAAAAGGTGGCATTCCTCAAAACAAACACCTTTTGTTTCGAGGGATCATAGAAATAATAACCTAAAGATTCTTTTAGGTATCCCACAAACTTGCACAAGATAAATTTTGCATCCAACCTATCTCTCACTAGTCTTTTAACATAGGCAGATAAGGATGCAAACGAGTCGAGTCGAGTCGAGCTGAGCTTTGACTATTTTTTCAAGCTCGAGCTCGAAAAACTAAATTATTTTGTAAAAAATTTTAAAATTAGTATATTTTATTATATTTTTTTATAAAATCAAGTCATAGGCTCGAGTTCGGCTCGAGCTTGAGCTCGAAAAGTTAAATTATTTTATAAAAAAATTTAAAATTAATATATTTTATTATATTTTTTTATATATAAATATTTTTTTTAATAAAAAATATAGGTTCGCGAGCTGGCTCGCAAACTTGCGAACAAGAATTATTTGGCTTGAGCTCGACTAGCTCGTCAGGTTCGCGAGCTAGCTCGGTTCGTTTGCATCCTTATAGGCAGAAGACCTTCAAACTCTTAAATAAGATTAAGAAGTTACTTTGTCATACCACATTTCATGTAGAGTTTCTGGCACCAATTTTGAGGGTACTACATTTAGTAACCTCGACCCCATTGTAAGAGCAAAACCTCAAAAGGAGATGGGAGTATTGATAGAGCTCATCATAAACTGTACCATGTCCAACAAGGTGCACTTTCTCTTTTCGGCCACTTCATTATATTGGGGTGTGTTAGATGGAGTTCATTGCAAGAAAATCCCATTCTTTCTAAGATAATTCAAGAATTTGGTATTTAAGTATTCTCCCCCTCGATCCAATCGAAGAGACTTAAAATTACATTCAGGTAGCTTTTCTACTTCATTCCTATAGTCTTTGAACCTTTCAAAGGCTTTGAACATGCAGTTCATAAGATACACGTGTCCGAACCAAATGAAGTCATCGGTAAAAGTAACAAAGTAAGAATAGCCTCCGCTAGCACTAACTCTTAGTGGCTCGTATATATCCATATGAATCAAATCTAAAGAACTAATGGATTGTTCCGTTTGCCCAACAAATGGAGCCTTGGTCATCTTTTCCTTCAAACAAGACTCACAAATAGCTAAGTTCTCTAATCCACTAACACTTAGAGAATTTAGGGTTACTAACTCACCGTTCTATTTTTGAAAATATGTCAAAGTCTAGTATGCCAAAGATAGGCATTTTCTTGGTTATCATGCTGTCTGTTGTTGTTTTGTTGAATATGTAATAGTGATGGTTGAGAATCTAAAATGTATAATCCATTATATAATGTATCACAAGAAACTAAAGAACTATTCTTTATTACCTTCAATTTTCCATCCTTGATAGAAAAAATCGTATCCTTCTTGATCTAGAACGATAATTAAAATTATGTACATTGTAGCAAGGATCTAATACAATTATAGAATCCTTAAGTCCAACATAAGTCTTTGGCTTTGGCTGCAACTCTTACTCAATTGCCAAGGCAGAGGATCAAATCTCCATCACTTTAATTCATTCTTTTTTCCATCCTTTGCAATAAACTACAAAGGTGAGAACCACATGTCGTATTAAATATCTATGAAGAAGAATTAGTCATAAGATGCATTTCAATAAACAACATACCCTTCCCTAAGGTAGCAAGGTATTCCTTGCAACTGTGCTTCCAATGCCTCAATTCATCACAATAGGAACACGTTATATTCTTTTTATCCTCTTTTTTCTTCTTTACTCCCCCAAAAGCTTTCAATGTTTGTTTCCCCTTAGAAGAACCTTCTTCTTCTTAACCCGTTTATTCTTGCCTTTTAGGCCTTTTGATTGCGAGAAGTAAGTAATCATTAAAAGCTTATCATTTTTCATCATGGCCTCAACGGTTACTAATATGCTAACCAATTCGTTGATAGTTACCTCTTGCTTGGATATTGAAATTCATCACAAATTGATCAAATGAACTTGACAAAGATTGGGGAATCAAATCTACATAGAGATCATTGTCCATGGCTATCTCCAAGTTGGTGAGCTTTTGAACAAGCCCAATCATCTTTACACCGTAGTCGTGAACGCTTGATCCCTCAATAATCCTAGCCTTAAAAATCTCCTTTGACAACATAAACCTTTAATATCAAGTTTGAACATCATACAACTCTTGTAAGTGCAAGCATATTCCAAAGCATGTTACATGTATTTGTGAGACTTTTGAAGTTAAATGGATATTGAAGCCATCATGAGAAAATGAGTTTGGAGATCATCCTCAACCCATTTTTTGAATGTTTCATGCGTCTCTTTATCGACATCATTCCCTGTGGTATCCAATAGACCTTGTGTTAGGACATAAGTTTGTTTCTCGAAATCTAGAATGATTTTGAGGTTTCTTAGCCACTTATGGTAGTTCAACCCAGTCATTTATTAGTTTCCAATATGAAGCTTAGTAGATTTTCTCCATATTTGAAAGCAAAGAAAAGAATATGAGCATTTGATTTACTTTTGATATTGAAAATATGATTATAGTTTTTCAAGCATGTTTTGATCCCACTATTTCTTCATATTTCTTATCCTCAAAAGAAATTTAGGAGATCATATTTCCTAATGAGAATTAGGGTCCAAAGGTGTCATTTGTGGACCAATGACTCGTGAGACATCCACTTATGACCCTAAGTTAGGTAACTTTTACCAGTTGCATCTCTATGCAATCCTTAATATGTTTTATCTCATTTTCATATAGACCTATGACTTATTCGACATCTATATTACTAAGATTAAGCTGAACTTACCAATCCTTCTTTAATTGCGTACTCAACTATGAACATTCCACGACTCTTGAAATAATGTCATAGCCAAGTCACATTAAAGTGCATCTCATGCTAAAATAGTGATAATAACTTTTCACAAAAGTATGTTCCATGACTCGTGAGACAACACACAATCATGTTAGCATCCCATGTCAAACACCTATTGGTAGGAGGTATGGATTATTACACCCCATTTAATTTTATTTATCTTAACTTAATATTGATTGAACTTAAAATTTTTAAGTGAGAGGTTTGCTTGCTTGGAAGATCTCATCATTTTATTTTTGCTTATTTAGGTTATCTATCTTAAGCATGCATCACTATACATCAAAGGATAAAGAAAGTAAAAATAAAAAATAAACCTAGCATGCATCTAACTTTAGGATAATCATGAGCCTTGACCAAGTGATGCACCTAGAGCCATTGTTACACCACTTAGTTGATTTAGGTGGATTAATTAAATGAGTAGATCCTATCTATTGCATGTATACATCCCATGCATGCATGGGCCTTCAAGTCCTCCTTGGCCTCCTTGCAATAATTGTAAGAAAAGTAAATCCTCACCACCTAAATATTCTACTCTCATTACAATAATAAGAAAGACACTTACGTGATGAAAAACAAGAGACATGCAAGCCCCATTTAATTACAACCCATTCAATCAACATTGAATTTAATAAAATCAAAGGCTCATGTTCATTCACATCCATCTATAATATCATACATTCAACAATTAAATGAATGCTAATAAGATTTGACATTCAAACACATAAACTATTAATTAATAGCAAAATTTGCATAACAATTATGCATCAAAATTTTGCATATCCTTGAAGAGCATCTAAAACTTGAATTTTAAGCATGCAAAAAAAGTCCAACATTAACTTGAAAAGTTACATAACAATGCTTCAAATTAGGACAAAACAACACAATTTTGCAAGCCAAAAGGCCCCAAAAGTGCCAAGAAATGGCACCATAGGCAGGCAACTGCCCCAGACTACTGCCTAGATGTGCAACAGGTCGGTGCGCCCACTGCTGTTACCCTAGGTGCTGGCCTAGCAACAACTTCCTTTCCCATTGAGCTAGATGACGCCGTCTTACACCGTTTTGGCAAAAACTAGCTAGCCAAAAACCTTTGGAAACCTCCAAAACATTATTTCATCCTCATTTTGATAAATTTCAGATTTTAAACAATATAAAAATTGAAAGTTGAACTCTTCAACGTACTCCAAAAATCAAATATTAGATTGAATCATTATCCATCTAACTATTTCAAGGAGATCCAATCCAATTGAATCCAAAAATTACCAAAACATATTCTAGCAATTAACAACATGCTAAATAACAAGTTAACATCAAAATCATGCTAAGCAATATCTAGCAATAGAATCAAATTCATACCAACATAAACTAAATCATTACCTAGCACATATTGATAGAATTTAATTCAATTCATCAAAAGCCACATACACCAACATTAAATCCTCCAATCCATTAATTGAATGAAGGAAATAAAATCAAGAATTAATCCATCACATGAATCAATTCTAACCAAATCCATAATTAAGGCATAAAATTGGCTCCGATACCACTTGAAGTAAACGTGAATCAAAAATCCAATAAGCACAACAACATTTAAAATTTCATCATGTTGAAAATAAAAGAATAATGATTTGGATGGCCAAATGATTAGCCCTATAATGTTGCCCTCCCACTTACACATATGAGGTTCGAGATTTAAATTTTAACAATTTTTTAGTGCACGTGTAGAGAGATTGTGGGTTTTGATAAATCTCTTGCTAAATACACACACACACTCATAAATAGCTATCACTTTTGTTAAGAAAGAAAAAAATCAAAGTATAATTTTTAAATAGGGATGCATATGAGTCGAGTTGGGTCGCGATCAAGTCTCGCAAGTTGTTGTCGAGAATTTGCCCCTAATAACACCCATTTAGAAACCAATTAATTTGAGTATTTTTTGGCATTATTAATTATTGTGGCACATTGTTCCTACATATATAATGCAGTTATTAGTTATTTAGGAGTATGAGTAAGAAGTCGAAGCATGAGCGTTAGGAATGGAGTTACCTATAGTAGACTTTAGACCCATTAATGGGAGACAAAAGTTACAAATTACTTGTAGGTTATTTATGGCAAATCATTTTAGTGTACTGGTGCGAAGACTATTATTATGTGAATGTAAAGTCATTTCATTTTTATATATTATAGAATATAAATAATTTAATCAATTATTTTCATAATTAATTGAATAATATTAAATAATATAAAAAATATTAGGATTTGAAAGTTCAATATATAAAATCAAAACGATCAAATGATTACCATAATAAATGAATAAATAAACTGAAAAAACTAATTCTTTACTGTAACAAATAGAGTGCTTTATTCTGCAAAAAATTAAAGGGAAGCTCACTTATTCTACTGTAATAAAATTATCAGGCCTATTTTGAAGAGCATTATTAAAGAGGTGCATGGAAAAGAGTTTATGTTTCAAGAAACAAGGGTTGAGCTAATTTAATTTAATTATTGTATTTCAGTTAAAAAGTATATTAATATAATGTTGGTTAATCTTAAAGTTTGAACCACCAAGATAAGAACAGTCGAGAGTCGTCGACAAAATGATCCAAGATCACGATGACCACTCTGGAACCTTCGTCCTTTCCACCAACATGGTTTTTATATATATATTTTGCATATGGTTAATTAAATTAATCACATTTTTCCTTTGAAGTTACAAACTAATTAATTAATTCTGTCTCAAATCAATCTTAAATTACTTTCCAGAAACGACTCGAATTGACTAATATCAAATTGTCTCTCCACCCAATATATAATTGCTTAATTGCTGTTCGTAGTTATCGTTGTTGACTAGTATTTGATGCTAATCCGGTCCTTATAAATATTTGATATTTATCAGGTTATTTTATAATAAATTGAGTGCAATATATACATTTGGTTTATTATTAACTATTGAATTTAAAAATATATATATATATATACTTTTTTCCAAGCATTTGAATGTAGCAAGGCATTTATTTAAAAAAAAAAAAAATTCCTACCAAATAAATAGTAAAATATTAATTTAATATGTTGCATGAATTTATTATTATTATTATTATTATTATTATTATTATTATTAACAATTAGTTATATATATGCATATTAAAAATTCGTTAAAATTAATTTTTTAATTTTATATTTTATGTGTGATTTAATGTTATATAAGGCCAAATAATGTTAACATTAGAGTTGTGAAAATATGTAATGTTTGACTAGCACGGCAGCTCCTATACTAGATACCACCTATATCTTTGTGCCCAATTACATGCATTTGATAATAGTAGTTCCGCCGGTTTCATAGATAGTCTTCGGTTTTTGGATCCACCCAGAGGATATTGATGAGTTTTGGTGTCTCACACTACCCAATTCTGACCCTTCTAAACGCTATGCGTGTATATATCATTATATAAATATGTATTATATAATATTCATGTAAAAGATGTTTAAAATCCCCACTAAAATTCTAAAAAATAATGCATTTTATTAGTAGCAAGCTAATATTTCCTGCAATAATTACACAAAATAATACTCTTAATAATAACACAAGTTTAAAACTCCGATAAAACTGTAAGCATATATTAATATATTTTAATAATAGTGAAAATTTAAAACTCTCAAAATAATAAAATAATATATCTTAATAATAGTGGAGATTTAAAATCCTTGCTAAACATAAAAGTACATTCCCCGCAAATTCATTCTATCTATACGTGAGGGTTGTAATGGGGGTTGCTCCAAAACTCCACTAAGAATTAGTAGAATCCATAACTACGGTGGTTTGATGGATCCCACTAATGGAAATAGCAGAGGTTAAGAATCCCCTTAAACTTCATCTTTTTTTTTTTTTTTTCTTTTGTAGTGAATGGAGTAGTTTATGCTTTAATTACATAAGAATTTAAAATATATTTGATATTATAATTTTTTAAATATTAAAGTATACACATAAATTTACAAGTAGTTAGATGATTGCTTATAATAATATTATTTTCTTTACGATAATAGTTTTTAATAAATAAAGTAAATTTAACGGTAAAACAGTTCAAGCCATCAAATCTTGGGTTGGAACTCGAAAGTGAGTTAGAGGTCAAGCCTCTGAATTTCGACAAATTCTTTGGGTGATCAAACATAAGCATTAACTGCTAGGTAGGGATTTTTTCCTTTTTATTTTAACATATGCAAGTTAGGAGTTAGTTAAAAATAAAATTCTCATTTTATATATACCTCACACTTTATATGTAAAATTAAAATTATTAAATCAAAAGTTATTGGACAATTACTGGGTGAGGGATTCTTAAATTGATCGAGTTTGACTATACTTACCCTTGCCCAAGGTTAAAAGCTGGCATTTACAAAAATTAAAAAATATTTTGGTTACAATGATTCTATCTCACAATTAAAAATCAATTGGCCTTGTCCACAGTAAGGTTTTTTGTTTAAACGTAGAGTTTGACTTTTGAGAGACAAAGCTTCGTCTACAAGTGATGTTAATATTGTGGCTCATTTTTGTTGGCGGACGAAATACATATGGTAAACGCGTACATATGTACACACACACACACACACACACTTACACTAGACATCGATCCATTTCGTTAATATTAAGTTAGTTACATCTCTATCTAATTTATGATCATATTTATAAGCCAAATGAGAGTTAAGTTTGAAAACTAGAAAGCTTAACTCAATATTTTTCAAGATATGCAAGGATTAAAGCTTCTCAGGAAAAGGAACAAAGGAGCCAACTGTACTTAAGAAATAACCTTAAATGAAAGAATATACTAATTTATTTTGATTAATTGTTCTTCTTTAATTTTTTTCGAAAAGTCTATATACATATATTTATATTTGTACTATACAATATTAAAGGATGGAGGATGTTAATCATAACTGAACCAACTTTAATTGCGTATAAGTTGAGTGACCTATGACCCAATATAGTATGATATGTCAATAGTTTGAAACTTAATGAGCTCATAGTGTGTGTGTGTATTATAAATAAAAAAAAACTCCAGTTGCATATAAGCCTAGCAGCCTTAGTCTTTTATTATTATTATTATTATTATTATTATTATTATTATTATTATTATTATTTATACACTCCTATGCTAGGTGTTTATTAAGTTCGAACCCTTGATCTCAAATTTTATGTGTAAGACTTATACAATTGGGCCAAACGCCACTCGGCAAGTCTCACATATAAAATGTGATGTTAGGAGTTTGAATTATAATAGATTCTTGATGTGTGTATGTATAAATAAAAAATAAATAAAATTTGAACCATAAATTAAAAAAACTTTGATTGTGTATAAAATTCTCAAGTTTTGAGTTGTGTAATTAATTTTTTTAAAAAATTTCATTGTGTATAAAAAATCTTTGATTGTGTATAAAATTCATTGTTCTAAGATATTTAAAATTGCCAACTAAATTATTTCGAATTTGTTGTTTTAATACATTTCAAACACATTGAATCATACAAATTAGAAAAAACTTAAAATAGAATTATTAATTCACATCAAACTTAGAAATAATATATTGACAGTGTATCAAGCCACGCCACTTAATTAGTTAAGAGTATTTTTTACGCACAATTGTATCATATATATATATATATATATGTATGTATGTATGTATATACAGTACTGTATACTATTTTATAAAGGGTGTTTAAAGCTCTATATAGACCCAGGTCACTCTTCCCACCATACAAACACTTCAAAAATATTACAGTATGGCACAAGTTGACATTTTGTTTCTGCTTCTCTTGTCTTTCCATTATATGCTTTCCACAGCAAAAACTTCCCCTGATTCAAACCCTAACGCCACGGATTTCATCAAAGCCGAATGCGGCGCCACTCTTTACCCGACTCTCTGCGTCCAGTGTCTCTCCAATTACTCCAGCAAAATCCAGCAAAGCCAGAAACAGCTGGCTCAAGCCGCCCTATCAGTCAGCTTGTCCCGGGCTCAGTCCGTGGCTAGCTTCGTCTCCAAGATGGCAAGGATAAAGGGTATGAAGCCAACAGAATACCGTGCCGTGAAAGATTGCGCAGACAACATGGGTAACACGGTGGATCAGCTCAGCCGGTCGGTGAAGGAGCTTGGCCGGATGCCCAATGAAGACTTTGACTGGCACGTGAGCAACGTGGAGTCGTGGGTTGGCGCGGCTCTGACATTCGAGAAAACGTGTCTGGATGGATTTGCGAGTCCCATAATGGATGGAAATGTTAAGGTTAATGCTGTAAGGACGAGGGTCCTCGATTGTTCACAAGTCACCAGCAATGCACTTGTGTTGGTTCACCGTTTTGCATCAAAGCACAAAGTTGGTGTTTCATCACAGAGCATCAACTTTCCTTAAGCACACACACAATAAAACAAAGAGCTAGTAGAGCATATATATATATATATCAGAGAGCTGCTTGTTGCAGGCAGGTTTTCTGTAAATGTTTACAAGATTAATTATAATATAACTTCCTTAGCTGCGTATATGTGTCAATGAATCATTGTGTGTGTACATGTTTTATGTTTTTATGTAGCCCAAATCGCTGTGTTTTGGTGTAATTTAATTCGTAGCTGCTAAGTTCAGTAAAAGAGGGTGTGCGAAAAAGAGTGTGCTTAATTTTGTTGCAAATGAAGAAATGTAAATTTGCTTAATTAGTTTTAAGTAAAAGCTTGGTTTATATTCTTTGTACTTCTCCTCTTCCCCATTTTTAGATACTAGCAATTAGTGCGTAAAATACAAAAATATGTCAAAAAATTTATAGGTACACCTTCAACATAAAAATATTTGCTGTCTAACGTGTATGAGATAATTTTTTAAAGTGATTACACAATATGTTCAAAATAAACATAAACTTTTTGTAGAAATAATTTCAACAACAAAAAAATTTTAAACAATACATTTGAATTGATTAATCAAGTATTTCATGTTCTTGTATTCCAATATGCACCTTGTAATATTGGGAAAAATAGAGTAAAAGAAATGCAAATGTAGATATGTATGAGAACTAACAATTTTGCAATGGAGAATAGAATAAAAGTTAAAAAAAATTACAGCAGATTGTTACGTTTCTCTCTCAAGTATTAAATAATTTGGTACAGGATAGTGAGTTGGGTCACCTATATAATATGGAGAAGTAGAAGACAATGTGGCCATATGAGAGAGGGAACTGGGAAGTTAAGAAGAATGTGGGTAGTTTTGGATAAAAATGTTTTTACTATTTTACCTTTATTATGTTTTCATACCAAGTGAGGAGAGAGACATTTTAAGATATTTTCCATTTTAACGTAAGAGTTGAAATTACGATTGTGCACTTAAACCTTTATACTGAAAGAATTTTATGGAAAATAGTAAAACTACAATGACGTAAAATAGTTTTCTTTTTATAATAGTATATATTTTATTTAGATTTGGGTTGATAATAACTTTATTAAACAGTTTTAAGAAGTAAAACACTAAAAGTTTTGTATGTATTTTATATTTATGTTTTTAGATTTAGCGGTTACCACATCATGATAATAAGTTTAGATGAAAATATTTCTTTAAAAAAATTCTATTTTAAGAAATGGAGCCTATTTGGAATGTCCCAAATTAAGAGAAACATAAGTTATAAACTTGAGCTGCATTTATTTTTTAATTGATCTTTATCCTTCTGATTATACATACACCAATTGTAAAACAAATATTATTCATTTTCTATGCGGTTTATTGTGTTTTTCTCGTGCTCTCCGTCGAGTAAATCGAGTAAAATTTGGTGTTTTGTATTACGTAGTTAGATTGAGTTTGCAATAAAAATATCTTACTTTTTAGGATTGGAGATAGGAATAGTTATTTGTCAATTGACTTTGACATTTATCATAATGATATATTTACTCTGAAGCCATATGGTCAAGTATAGTATAGGTAGGTAGAACACAGGTCGATGTTCCCGCCGTGCATCCTGGAAATAAATAATTTGAACAAGTTGTTGGAAGTGGTATCCTTCGTTTTACTGGAGAGGGTTAATTGCAATTTACCCCATGCGATGTGAAAAATGGGCAAAATACCTCATGTCAAAAAAGAATGTATAGAAAAGTTTTTTATACTTTTGAAAATCATGGTCACCACCCTCTATTCTTGTTTGATGCCATTGAATATTAAAAACACAAAGTTGTCCTTAACTAAAATTAAAATTTACATCACTTTTAATTTTATTTTACTTATTATTTTTAATATTTTTAATTATTTTTTATCCATTCCAAATTAAATAATATTTATAAAGCGATATATAACATATTTTATTTATACTTATATAATATATATACATATATATAAATTTATGTATATATATTTTTTATTTGATCCAAATTGAATAATATTATATTTATAAGAATATATAATATAATTTTTATTTATAAATTCATGTATAAATATATACATATATATTTTTATTTATACATATAATATATGTATACATATATATATATATAAGTTTTCTTTAGTACATTACAAATTAAATAATATTTAATATTTGCAAAAATATACAATCAATTTTTTATTTAGAGTTATATATATAATATGTGCACATATATAAATTTATCTATAAATATATACA